>CM062812.1:179660855-181035855 GCA_031772625.1 Pinus tabuliformis
GGAACAGAGTAGCCAAATGAAAGGGTCACGCGGGGGGTGAGACCCGTTGAGGGGACAAAACCTGTTTTTTGCCTGAAAAAACCAAAATGACCCAAAATGCTCAAAATTTCTTGGAATTTGTGCTGGGCTGAGCTGATTTAGTGCCATGCTCCTTCAAGGAAGCCTCGGCCAAGATGTGGAGGGGGTCGGACCTTTTTCTTCGTTTTTGTGCTTTGGCCAACCGCCTTTGGAGCACTTTCATCTTCGCCTTGCACACGTGCATTCGTGCCCAAATAGTGATTCTTCATATTCCTGAGCAAGTCCTTATCTTGGTTGGCCTTGGCTAGCAACCTCTCCAAATGAGCATTGACCTGGAGAAGCTCACGGTCATCACTTTGCTCAATGGTCGGTTTCGGTTTCTGACATGGTTTCAAGAGCAAAGTGGCTGAAATGTACTGTTGTTTTCTGCTTTTGAAACTACTGATTAAAATGTTGTTTTAAGGGGACAAGAAGCACAAGGGAAATGTTAGGGAAGGGATACTTTTAAAGGGAAATTGGGAATAATAATGAAGCAGGGAGTTTTAGGGGAAAAATCATTGCATATATATCATTATACAGATTTACTTACAAGGATGTTATGGGAGGTAGGGTTAGGATTTTAATTTTTTGATTTCTTGGGGAGAGGGATAGGGTTTTAGGCTCTTAGCAAATTTGGAAAGGGAAGTTTAAATAAAATGATAAGGAATATGTAATGGGAGGTGGACAATAGGAAAGAAAAGCGATACCTCAAAACAGCATAATAAACCCTAGCAATTTTGACAACTTTAAGCCCAAAAGCACAATGGAGACTTTTACTTGCAAATGAAGACCTTTAAAAATACAATCATGATCTTTGAACTGTAGCAAGCAATAATTTTTCATGATGGAGGGCCTACCTTGCAAATTTTGCAATTTGTGGTTCCTTGGCAAGTTTGTTGGCGGTTTTGGCAGAGAGAGTGTTGATGGGTCGTGTGCCTCACCCACGGGTCGCGCGCCTTCAACGGGTCGCGCGCGTTATAACTTAAACACTGGTAAGGGGCGCCTGACGGGTCGCGCGCCTTCCCACTACTCACACAATTCACTCAAACTCTCTTAGAAAACAATGGCTCTATCACTTGAATGCACAATGAGGCTTGATGGAGGAGATTAGGGCTTTTATAGCCTTGTTTGAATTAATTAATTTCTTGTCATAACCCACTTTATAATGTTTTTCCATGACACTTCATAAACTTGACTTTTTTGGTTTCCTTTTGTCCTGAAATTGATTGATTTGATGCTTTTCTTTGATAATTTTTGCAGGGATAGCATCTGAGGGATCTTGACAAGGGAGCCAGGGTTACATGCTATCCTTTGAATCATTTTGAATATTTAAAATTTTTACAAAATTTTGAGAAATGACCTCGGCTTTAAAAACAGGGTTTTTAAATCCAAGGTGAAATATAGCTGCACAAGATAGAATCTTTCAAGAAACACTTTGAAAATCATCCCTTTGGCTTGCTGGGCACTTATTGACCTTCAGAGACATGACCTTGAAGATAAATTTGACCTAAACCCTAGACCTAGAAATTTTGACCTCAAGACAAGACAAGTAACCTTGAAAAAGTTTAATGACTAAAACAACTTGAATAAAGACACCAGCTCCTCCATCAGGGTTATGGCATGCCTAATGGAATGCAAGACACTGATGAGACACATATTTATGCAGATGCAAAGAGCTTTGTTCGCTGATGGAGAGGCTACTAGACCGACTCTAACACAGTGTTGACTGTTCTGCATCCTTTACTGCATAGGGAAATGATTTGAGGTTGATGCAATAGGAAATTATTTAAAATGATGTCCAAAATTGGATGAAATGCTTCTCTGTTGCCCTTTTCATGCCCAAATTTGAAACGAAGGGGTTTTATAGGCTTGATTTAAATTAATTTCTCCTCAAACCCTCTTTCTAATGTTTTTTAACTTGACACTTTTTCAAAATTTAAATACTACTGACTTTATGGTTTCCTTTTGTCCTGAAATTGTTTGAACTGATACTTTGTCTGAAAAATTTTTGTAGGATAGCTTCTGAGGAATCTTGGCAAGGGGACCAGGGCTGCATGCTGTCTTTGAAAACTTTTGAATTTTTACAATTTTTTACAAAAATGAGAAAAAGACCTTGTCTTTAAAAACATTGTTTTTAAATCCATGGTTAAAATTAGCTGTACAGGATGAAACCTCAAAGACATGACCTCAAAGACAAATTGGACCTAAACCCTAGACCTAGGACTTTGACAAGACAAGGAACCTTGAAAGAATTTATAGACTGAAACAACTTGATCCAGCAGTGCCAAGAGGGGAATAAAGACACCAACTCCTCCATCAGGTTATGGCATGCCTAATGGAATGCAATGAAATGAACTGATGAGACACCTACTTATGCAAATGCAAAGAGTTTTGATCGCTGATGGAGGGCTACTAGACCAACTCTAACATTGGCTCCAATGGGGATGGTAGCTCCTTGGAGGTACCAAGAACCTTAGATCTCTCGGAGAGCAGACCAGTGCCTTCAACCATTGGGCAATGGAGTCACAAACTCAAACTAAAATGCATGATTGAAAACTGATGACTCGGATGACACAAATTGACTCTCACTCAACTAAAAACTGACTCAATACTTAAACACAACCGACAAACTGGAAATGATGCTCAAAGTGGAGCTTATTCATCAAAACCTACTCTAACAGTTTCATTCATCACCTGATCAAGTGAAATGAAACAACCAATGCAACCAAGTAAGTATTCCATCTGTTGTTTGAATTTGCATTGCTCGCTTATGAACAACAGAGAGAACTACTGAAAGGCAACTCCCATGACAACTTAGAAACAGATCCATTGAATGATATGAATTCTTTATCCGCCTCCAAAAACATTGCATAAGGATCTTGAAATTCAAGCACACTGGAACTTAGCTCATCCAATGGATTACTTCTCGTCTCCTCATACCATGAATGCAAACTTTGATTCGAGCCTTGTGACGAGACCTCTGCTGAAAATGACAAAGAAACCGGCTGCCGGATCAAATTCATATCAGCACATGTTTCAAGCTCACATGTAGTCAATGGAGAAAGACTTTGACTGCAAACCTCATCCAAAACAGCAGCTATTGGATCATGAAAAACTTGAAAGACTGATGTAATGTATCCATTGAAAATGCATGACATCCTTCTAGCTGTTCATCTTTTTCTTGAGAGATTTCACGAAGATTTCTGCCTTATAAACTGAAGTCTTCGAAACAAAAGGGTATAGAATCTTCCTGCATCATCAAATCATGTATTTCATCTTCCACAGCTTCATCTGTAATCTGCCCTTCAATTTCATTTGGTGGCTGCAAATCTGATGCTACAGGCTGCTCAAGAAGTTTGTTATCTGTCTCATCCTCAACATTAGCACTAAGAGATTGCTGATTTGTGATAGGTTGTTCATTTGAAGATTTACTATGCAATCTACCCTTCACAAACTGAAATGATTCAAAACAGAATGGTACAGAATTACCTTGAATCATTAAATCATGTGTGTGCACTTCCAAGTCTTCATCTGCAACTTGAAAATCAATGGCTTTCGGGGGTTGCAAATCTGAATATGAGAAGTCTTGAACAAAATTTCCATTGCTCTCAAGATGATTCAAATCAAGACTTGTTGACATTTGATTTCTGATTGCATCGTAGTTATCTCTGATGAACTGAAACGAATCAAAACAAAAAGGCAAAGATCCTTCACTTATTTCAAACTTTGCTGCACTTTCCTCGTCAATGTCATAGCTGATATGTGATGGCTGAACATTATATTCAAGCTGCTGAAAATGAACTTTTTCCTCCCACAAACTAGCTGCTGATTTGTCTGCAAGATTAGCTTCTGTTTGGAGAACATAATCATCATCATACTGATCAAACCGAGGCAAATCATCGGTATAAAACACATCATCAAGCATGCAGGTCATATCAACAGTGCTTTCTTCACAAGGTGATCTACAAAACAATCATTATCAGATCTATGACAACTAGGATAAGAAACAAAGTGTTTTGGATCAGCAACTGTTTCTTCTTCAATCAGCGAGCCATGAGCTTGAACATCATAATCATTTCTTGCGGTGATCTTGTCCATCATCTTTTCCACTGCACTTACCAAATTGTCAAGCTTCACCTCTAGAGATGTTGATTCTTCCGAATCTATGTTTCTCATCTCTTCTTCTTTCAACCTTGCGCGTCGGATCAGCAGATGTGCCTCTACATTTACTGCACTGTTCTGCATCTCGTGAAGTGTTGCAATATCCCTTTCTCTCAGCTAAAACTCCATCTCCGGATCAAAGGCACCCGGATAGTGCAAGAGAGCCGATCTAGGAGAAGGTATTATATCAACTGGCATCGAATAATAAACTTGATTAAATCTGGCCGAAAACTGTTGTACTGTCTCCCCTGGCAATCTTTTCAGCTGGTTATATTCTTCTACAATCAGGAAAAGGTTCTGCCCGATCATCCACCTGTCGAGAAAAGCTTTGACAAACTGCTGGAAATCTGAGATGCTCGCATCAGGCAGGGCTTTGAACCAACTCTTCACTTTGGCTTGCAAAGAAAGAGAAAAAAGCCTTATACTAACATCTTCATCATCAACTTCAAAAAGATCTAGAAAATTCTCAAAATTCTGCACATGTTGCTCAGCTTTGAAATTCTTACATTCACCATCAAACCTCGGCAAGTATAGATCATAATTTTTGGGGAAAGCATGAAGAACAGGAGGTAAAACAAGAGGTTTATACCGATCTGGAATTTTACAAGGTGTAGGGGTATGTACAGCAGGTATAGAATCAATCTTGGTTGCTTGAGACTCATCAATTTGAAGATGGTCATCATAAGATTTAGAAGAAAGGTATTGATCAAGCTCAACAGTATAAAAATCTTTGGTATTTACAATCTTCAAAGGGAAAGAATCAACTACAGGCCGAGGATATTTTCTCAAGTATAGTATACCTTGCAAAGCCTTCTTTACATTCTCGGGAAAAGAGAAGAAATAATTTAGAACAACGAACAAAATGTCTTGGATGAAATTCCAACTTGAATACCTGATATGTCCATGTTGTCCTTTCATGTTTTTGCTGGTCGGGATCATCCTCCAGTGGAGTCTTTGGATCTGATCTCAAAAATGATTTAGAGTCGCCAAGTGAATGATTTCAGCCTTTCAAGTGTCTGATCGTTGTCCACTATCAACAATCAGATCTGAACTTGATACATGTACTGGGGTAAAATGCAATCGAAGTGCTGTATTCACAAGCTCACGGAGATTGACTGAAGCAGCGTTTATCTACTTCCGCTTATGCAAAGCAAAAGTGTTTCGAAGGCTACCTGGCATAACTTCAGGCTCTGTCTAAGACTTATGAAACAAACACATCAACCGACAAACAATTTGTTCTCCCCAGTATGGTCGCCAATATGTTAGCGCTTGAAATTTCACCTCAGGCTGAGAAAGGAAAACTCCAAGGCAACATCAAACCACTTAGCCTCGTAGCTAGCCCTACGGGGCAGGAGAGGGCTCTCTCCGGTCTATCTCGGTAGGGATCTTCAACAGGCGAGATAACCAATAAAGAACACTAATTTTAGGCTAGTAAACTGATAAAAGGTTTGATTTGAGATTTTTAGGGTTTTGGTGGAAAATTGGGGAAAGGCAATTTTGGGTGCGGGGATTGGACACAGTTTTTGCAGGGGTTTCTTTGGGGCAAGGGAGGAGACTGTATTGATGCCTTTAAATTAAGTGAATGGGTAGGAATGACCGGTGAGGAGCTAAGGAGAGCAAGCAATCACCTTGAGTTCTCCTTAAACAGATGAAAACATTGATATTAAGCAAATTTAAAAGCAGAGCATGGAAATCATGAATTCTACTTTAACACTTCATTTGCCTAATTTCAGAAGAAAAAGAAAGAGGATGATTTCACATAACACACTTACAAGTACACAAAGAAGCACACCATCAATACATGTAACCACAGGAATCCCAAAAAGGACTGCAAAACCCTGGTCTTTCTTCCTTTGCCAAAATTGCAGAGATACAATGAATAATACAAATGAGCTTTCTCCCTCAAGAGTCCAAACATGAAATTGACCAAGAAAGTACATAATATAGGCAATCTAACATCTTTCCTTGCCTCTAGGGGTCGAGCTCATCCTTCTAGGAGCTGTTTCAACCAATTCTAAACTGAGCACTAAAATCTAGGCAGTCAAAACAACTTGCCTCTATAAGTTAGGAAACCAATTCATTCATTAAATGTTTGCTATTTCATGAATGAATCTTCTAGAATAGGTAAATAAGTGTCATATCAACATGAAAATACAATAATTACATCAAAGAGGGTGAAAAATCCCATCACATGTCAAAACTTGCCAAAGCTGGGCGAATTCCTGAGCTGTACGTGAAAAATTATGAAAATTGCCTGATAGGTGGCGCCCCTAATCCTGATAGGTCGCGCTATTTTGGAGCTCTGCTTGAGGCACTTCCAGGTGTCCAAATGAGGAAAACGTGGGCTTGTTGGAAAGGTTCGGGATGTCTACTTTCCAACCCAACTGGAATTGCGGAATTTGGTGGCCATTTACCCCTCCAAAATTGCAATCTCCCAAGACTGCTTCCTGTTTGTCAAAAAGGTGGCAGAAAGTCAATTTTTGCATGTTTTTTGACCTTCTGGAGGCTCAAAACTTGATGAAATCTCTTCGTAATTGCTGAGCAGGTGTATCTTTGCATGAAAAATCCAGAAATGCTGATTTTTCCCAAAATGAAGTTTCCCATCAGATAGGTCGCACGCGGCGCGCGACCTATCAATGAGAAAAACCTGTTTTTTGCCCAAAAATTCATAAGTGACCAAAAATACTCAAATTTTTTTGAAATTTGTGCTGTAGTGAGGTCGTTTAATATCATGCTCCCTCAAGGAAGCCTCAGCCAAGATGTGGAGGGGACCGGGCCTTTTTCGTCGTTTTAGTGCCCTGGCCAACCGCCCTTGAATCACCTTCATTTTCGCCTTGCATACGTGCATTCGGGCCCAATAGTGGTTTTTCATATTTCAGAGCAGGTCCTTATCTTTGTTGGCCTTAGCCAACAGCCTCTCCAAATGAGCATTGACCCGGAGAAGCATAGCCTCTCGAGAGATAAAATCCTCCCATGAGATACCCTGCTGTTTTGACTGTTTAAATGCCGCTCCAAGGGGACAAATAACACAAGGGAGATGTTAGGGAAGGGAGACTTCTAGGGGAATTAGGGAAAATACATGAAAAATGGAATTAAGGAAAGGAATCATGACATATACAACATCATACCATTATCATTGCAAAGGTTTTATGGGAGGTAGAGTTTAGGGTTATATTATTGAGTTTTTAGGAATAGGGGTAGGGTTTTAGGGCTTTTGTTATTTTTGGTAGGGAGATTAGGTAGAAATGATATAGGAGGTGGTAAAGGGAAGTGGGAAAAAGTGGAGGTGACAAGGATGACCTTGAAACAACAAAACAAACCATAGCTCTAAAAGCATTTTGACATTTTTAAAGCAAACATACATGAACCTCTTATTTCAATTTGATGACATTAAAACACCTTTCCCATGCTCATTTGTCTTTTCCAAGAAAAATACTTTGATGATCAGAGGCCTACCTGCAACCTTGAAGAATTTTGAGGTCGTTTTGGAGTTTACTGGCGGTTTTTATAGATGAATTTCCCAACAGGTCGGGCGCAGGTGCTGATAGGTCACGCGCGCTTGATAGGTTGCGCCAGTGCAATTTTTCAACTGATTTAACCCCCCTGATAGGTCGCGCGCGCTCGATAGGTCGCGCGCAAGTGTTGACAGGTCGCGCGCGGGTTCAGCTTGCCAAGTTTGCTCAATTTCTCTCCAAATCGCCCAAATCGCTCTTCACTATTGCTTTGAGGCAAATGATGCTCAAATAGAAGGAGAGAGGGGCTTTATAGGCTTGATTTAAATTAATTTCTCTTCAAACCCTCTTTCTAATGTTTTTAACTTGACACTTTTTCAAAATTTAAATACTGCTGACTTTATGGTTTCCTTTTGTCCTGAAATTGTTTGAACTGATACTTTGTCTTGAAAATTTTTGTAGGGATAGCTTCTGAGGAATCTTGGCAAAGGGGACCAGGGCTGCATGATGTCTTTTGAAAACTTTTGAATTTTTACAATTTTTTACAAAAATGAGAAAAAGACCTTGTCTTTAAAAACAGGGTTTTTAAATCCAAGGTTAAAATTAGTTGTACAGGATGAAACCTCAAAGACATGACCTCAAAGACAAATTGGACCTAAACCCTAGACCTAGGACTTTGACAAGACAAGGAACCTTGAAAGAATTTATAGACTGAAACAACTTGATCCAGCAGTGCCAAGAGGGGAATAAAGACACCAGCTCCTCCATCAGGGTTATGGCATGCCTAATGGAATGCAATGAAATGACACTGATGAGACACCTACTTATGCAAATGCAAAGAGTTTTGATCGTTGATGGAGGGCTACTAGACCGACTCTAACATTGGCTCCAATGGGGATGGTAGCTCCTTGGAGGTACCAAGAACCTTAGATCTCTCGGAGAGCAGACCAGTGCCTTCAACCATTGGGTGATGGAGTCACAAACTCAAACTAAAATGCATGACTGAAAACTGATGACTCGGATGACACAAATTGACTCTCACTCAACTAAAAACTGACTCAATACTTAAACACAACCGACAAACTAAAAATGATGCTCAAAGTGGAGCTTATTCATCAAAACCTACTCTAACAGTTTCATTCATCACCTGATCAAGTGAAATGAAACAACCAATGCAACCAAGTAAGTATTCCATCTGTTGTTTGAATTCTCCGCAAGTGCTCGCTTATGAACAACAAGAGAGAACTACTGAAAGGCAACTCCCATGACAACTTAGAAACAGATCCATTGAATGATATGAATTCTTTATCCGCCTCCAAAACCACTGCATAAGGATCTTGAAATTCAAGCACACTAGAACTTAGCTCATCCAATGGATTACTTCTCGTCTCCTCATACCATGAATGCAAACTTCGATTCGAGCCTTGTGACGAGACCTCTGCTGAAAATGACAAAGAAACCGGCTGCCGGATCAAATTCATATCAGCACATGTTTCAAGCTCACATGTAGTCAATGGAGAAAGACTTTGACTACAAACCTCATCCAAAACATCAGCTATTGGATCATGAAAAACTTGAAAAGACTGCTGTAATGTATCCATTGAAAATGCATGACATCCTTCTAGCTGTTCATCTTTTTCTTGAGAGATTTCACGAAGATTCTGCCTTATAAACTGAAATGCTTCGAAACAAAAGGGTATAGAATCTTCCTGCATCATCAAATCATGTATTTCATCTTCCACAGCTTCATCTGTAATCTGCCCTTCAATTTCATTTGGTGGCTGCAAATCTGATGCTACAGGCTGCTCAAGAAGTTTGTTATCTGTCTCATCCTCAACATTAGCACTAAGAGTTGCTGATTTGTGATAGGCTGTTCATTTGAAGATTTACTCTGCAATCTACCCTTCACAAACTGAAATGATTCAAAACAGAATGGTACAGAATCACCTTGAATCATTAAATCATGTGTGTGCACTTCCAAGTCTTCATCTGCAACTTGAAAATCAATGGCTTTCGGGGGTTGCAAATCTGAATATGAGAAGTCTTGAACAAAATTTCCATTGCTCTCAAGATGATTCAAATCAAGACTTGTTGACATTTGATTTCTGATTGCATGGTAGTTATCTCTGATGAACTGAAACGAATCAAAACAAAAAGAAAAAGATCCTTCACTTATTTCAAACTTTGCTGCACTTTCCTCGTCAATGTCATAGCTGATATGTGATGGCTGAACATTATATTCAAGCTGCTGAAAATGAACTTTTTCCTCCCACAAACTAGCTGTTGATTTGTCTGCAAGATTAGCTTCTGTTTGGAGAACATAATCATCATCATACTGATCAAACCGAGGCAAATCATCGGTATAAAACACATCATCAAGCATGCAGGTCATATCAACAGTGCTTTCTTCACCAAGGTGATCTACAAAACAATCATTATCAGATCTATGACAACTAGGATAAGAAACAAAATGTTTTGGATCAGGAAATGTTTCTTCTTCAATCAGCGAGCCATGAGATTGAACATCATAATCATTTCTTGCGGTGATCTTGTCCATCATCTTTTCCACTGCACTTACCAAATTGTCAAGCTTCACCTCTAGAGATGTTGATTCTTCCGGATCTATGTTTTTCATCTCTTCTTCTTTCAACCATGCCCGTCAGATCAACAGATGCGCCTCTACATTTACTGCACTGTTCTGCATCTCGTGAAGTGTTGCAATATCCCTTTCTCTCAGCTGAAACTCCATCTCTGGATCAAAGGCACCCGGATAGTGCAAGAGAGCCAATCTAGGAGAAGGTCTTATATCAACTGGCATCGAATAATAAACTTGATTAAATCTGGCCGAAAGCTGTTGTACTGTCTCCCCTGGCAATCTTTTTAGCTGGTTATATTCTTCTACAATCAAGAAAAGGTTATGCCCAATCATCCACCTGTCGAGAAAAACTTTGACAAACTACTGGAAATCTGAGATGCTCGCATCAGGCAGGGCTTTGAACCAACTCTTCACTTTGGCTTGCAAAGAAAGAGCAAAAAGCCTTATACTAACATATTCATCATCAACTTCAAAAAGATCTAGAAAATTCTCAAAATTCTGCACATGTTGCTCAGCTTTGACATTCTTACATTCACCATCAAACCTCGGCAAGTATAGATCATAATTTTTGGGGAAAGCATGAAGAACAGGAGGTAAAACAAGAGGTTTATACCGATCTGGAATTTTACAAGGTGTAGGGGTATGTACAGCAGGTATAGAATCAGTCTTGGTTGCTTGAGACTTATCAATTTGAAGATGGTCATCATAAGATTTAGAAGAAAGGTCTTGATCAAGCTCAACGGTATAAAAATCTTTGGTATTTACAATCTTCAAAGGGAAAGAATCAACTGCAGGCCGAGGATCTTTTCTCAAGCATAGTATACCTTGCAAAGCCTTCTGTACATTCTCGGGAAAAGAGAAGAAATAATTTAGAACAACGAACAAAATGTCTTGGATGAAATTCCAACTTGAATACCTGATATGTCCATGTTGTCCTTTCATGTTTTTGCTGGTCGGGATCATCCTCCAGTGGAGTCTTTGGATCTGATCTCAAAAATGATTTAGAGTCGCCAAGTGAATGATTTCAGCCTTTCAAGTGTCTGATCATTGTCCACTATCAACAATCAGATCTGAACTTGATACATGTACTGGGGTAAAATACAATCGAAGTGCTGTATTCACAAGCTCACGGAGATTGACTGAAGCAGTGTTTATCTACTTCCGCTTATGCAAAGCAAAAGCGTTTCGAAGGCTACCTGGCATAACTTCAAGCTCCGTCTAAGACTTATCAAACAAACACATCAACCGACAAACAATTTGTTCTCCCCAGTATGGTCGTCAATATGTTAGCGCTTGAAATTTCACCTCAGGCTGAGAAAGGCAAACTCCAAGGCAACATCAAACCACTTAGCCTCGTAGCTAGCCCTACGGGGCAGGAGAGGGCTCTCTCCGGTCTATATCGGTAGGGATCTTCAACGGGCGAGATAACCAATAAAGAACACTAATTTTAGGCTAGTAAACTGATAAAAGGTTTGATTTGAGATTTTTAGGATTTTGGTGGAAAATTGGGGAAAGGCAATTTTGGGTGCGGGGATTGGACACAGTTTTTGCAGGGGTTTCTTTGGGGCAAGGTAGGAGACTGTATTGATGCCTTTAAATTAAGTGAATGGGTAGGAATGACCGGTGAGGAGCTAAGGAGAGCAAGCAATCACCTTGAGTTCTCCTTAAACAGATGAAAACATTGATATTAAGCAAATTTAAAAGCAGAGCATGGAAATCATGAATTCTACTTTAACACTTCATTTGCCTAATTTCAGAAGAAAAAGAAAGAGGATGATTTCACATAACACACTTACAAGTACACAGAGAAGCACACCATCAATACATGTAACCACAGGAATCCCAAAAAGGACTGCAAAACCCTGGTCTTTCTTCCTTTGCCAAAATTGCAGAGATACAATGAAAAATACAATAGAGCTTTCTCCCTCAAGAGTCCAAACATGAAAATGACCAAGAAAGTACATAATATAGGCAATCTAACATCTTTCCTTGCCTCTAGGGGTCGAGCTCATCCTTCTAGGAGCTGTTTCAACCAATTTTAAATTGAGCACTAAAATCAACAACTTGCCTCTATAAGTTAGGAAACCAATTCATTCATTAAATGTTTGTTATTTCATGAATGAATCTTCTAGAATAGGTAAATAAGTGTCATATCAACATGAAAATACAATAATTACATCAAAGAGGGTGAAAAATCCCATCACAAGTCAAAACTGGCCAAAGCTGGGCGAATTCCTGTGCTGTAGGTGAAAAATTATGAAAATTGCCTGATAGGTCGCGCCCCTAATCCTGATAGGTGGCGCTACATTGGAGCTCCGTTTGAGGCACTTCCAGGTGTCCAAATGAGGCAAAAGTGGGCTTGTTGGAAAGGTCTAGATGTCTACTTTCCAACCCAACTGGAATTTCTGAATTGGTGGCCATTTACCCCTCCAAAATTGCAATCTCCCAAGACTGCGTCCTGTTTTTCAAAAAGGTGGCAGAAAGTCAATTTTTGCATGTTTTTTGACCTTCTGGAGGCTCAAAACTTGATGAAATCTCTTCGTAATTGCTGAGCAAGTGTATCTTTGCATGACAAATCCAGAAATGCTGAGTTTTCCCAAAATGAAGTTGCCCATCGGATAGGTCGTGCGCGGCGCGCGACCTATCAATGAGAAAAACCTGTTTTTTGCCCAAAAATTCATAAGTGACCAAAAATACTCAAAATTATTTGAAATTTGTGTTGTAGTGAGATCATTTAATATCATGCTCCCTCAAGGAAGCCTCAGCCAAGATGTGGAGGGGACCGGGCCTTTTTCATCGTTTTAGTGCCTTGGCCAACCGCCCTTGAATCACCTTCATTTTCACCTTGCATACGTGCATTCGGGCCCAATAGTGGTTTTTCATATTTCGGAGCAGGTCCTTATCTTTGTTGGCCTTAGCCAGCAGCCTCTCCAAATGAGCATTGACCCGGAGAAGCATAGCCTCTCGAGAGATAAAATCCTCCCATGGGATACCCTGCTATTTTGACTGTTTAAATGCCGCTCCAAGGGGACAAATAACACAAGGAAGATGTTAGGGAAGGGAGACTTCTAGGGGAATTAGGGAAAATACATGAAAAAGGGAATTAAGGAAAGGAATCATGACATATACAACATCATACCATTATCATTGCAAAGGTTTTATGGGAGGTAGAGTTTAGGGTTATATTATTGAGTTTTTAGGAATAGGGGTAGGTGTTATAGACATTTTTGTGCCTTACAGGTATAAGAATGAAATGTCCATAATTCAAGGGATCCAAAGTCCCTAAAGATGTTGTTATAGCTCCTAAAGGAACAAGGTCAACCAATGACAACTTCTCCCAGAAGTTCTCCACCAAAAACCACTCAGAAAACAGTCAATTCAGGATCAATTCAGATGCTCTTCTAGTTGCTTGCGTTGCAAAGCACCCAAATGCACTGGCTAGGTGCGTTGCAATGCACTTGGATGCACTACCAGGGTGCATTGAGCGGGAAATGACAAATGGAAAGCTCATTCAACGAGGTGGAAAGACCATGGAAGCTTCCAGAATCTTCTCCAGTGACACTTGCCTCAATGAATTCGACTAGTGATGAGTAAGAGGCTCTCAACCTCCAAGTGGAAGAAAGAACTGACAGAGAGAAGCCACAAGTCAAAGCATAAGCTGACTCATCCTCTCTGCTTACATCTATATATGGATCCCTCATCCCAGAGATCCAGAGGCTGGAATTTTGTACTTTGCAGAGAATTGTTGTTGGTTTGAGATTGAGATTAGTACATTGGGTGATTTATGCTTTGTTGGAGGAGAGGAAGGGATTCCTTTGTTGGGAGGTAGATGCTGGATCGGAACTCACTTGGTTGTATCTCCTCTTGGACTTTCTTATTCTATCAATAAACTATTTGAGTTTCTCCTACATGCTGTATACCAATGATGTTTTGTTATGCTTACATGTTTAGCTTAATCTGATCTTGAGCTTTTTATGAATGTATATCTATATCTTCGTGTAGTTTCCCTCTCTTGTGATCTTGCAGGAATTCGGTGAAGCTGGGCCGGTGAAGGTGCAAAGAGCTGGGAGCCACTGAAGAGAGGAGCTGTTGGATCGACAAACTAGCGGAAGACACAGGTTAGTTACATCCTTTCTCCTCATTTACATTTCATAAAGAAGAAATACTCAATTAGTTTTCCTTGTTTGTTGCTAAGGCACTATCACACCTTAGAGTGGGATAGGGGCATTCCGAATGGATACTTTTCCCAACAACAAATTGGCGACTCCGCTGGGGAACGTATCTTGTTAGTTTATTTGTGTTTCTATTGTTGTTCTTCTCATAAACTCAGGAGTGCCGAATCGAAATGCATTTGCCATTTACAAATGCAAAGTAGAGATCTGCCACTCTAGTCCACTCATTGGGCCTGTTTTTATGATCTGAACAGCTGATCCAAAAATTCTCTAACAGCCCTTTGTGATAGATCTTAGTTCTCCTTTAAATCATCCTCCTAATTGTACCTAATTGATAGCTTTTATCCGGCCAAAAACTGTAGATTAAACTACAAACCGTGACCCAGAACCCAGAGACAATTCTCATTTCTGTTTCAGCGCAGGCTCTGTGAAGAGACTCTGCATTTCAACGCAGCTCCCGAGATGGCTACCTGCGCTGAAGTTCAGTTTCTCTGTGCTGGGGGTGCGCTGATCAGCCCTTGCCTTGTGCAGCTGTGGTTCCCTGCTTCCTTTTGCTCAGTTTTGTCTCTGTTTTGCAGCCTGTTATCAGTGTGTGTACCTATCTGAAACCCCTTTTCTTTGCCTTAATTCCGCCTCAGTTGTATAAAGAAACTGTATTTGTTCTTTGTGTTTTTGTTACATCATTTGCAGTTTCCCATTACAAAAGTAAACTAGTCATACTGTCGCCCTTAGATCTAGACCTGTCGTAAGTGTCGTTTTGATCTTAGGAGTGAGTTTGTTTGCTGTTCACAGTTGATTACGCTTTTACTTTTGTCTTTTGGTTTGAATTTATGCATTTCTAGTGTTGAAACAAGTGTTTACTTCAAAATCATAAAGTGTCATAATCGTCTTTTTGATTTTCGAAAGAGGCTTGTTTGTGTTTTTCACTTGAAATCGAATTCAAATTTGTACAACAGCTTTCTTTTTAGGCATCAATATTAAGAAAGAGAAAACAAATACATGCATATGTGCATTTGCATTTTGACAGTTTGTATGTTGATTTAGGAAAAGTGCATTTACAGTGTGCTCTATGCTCTTTGAGAAAAGATTGTGTCTTTCTTTTCCCCTTGTAGCTAGGATTTTCATTGTTGAAAAGAGATAAATGCTTGCTTATCATATTTAGACTGCATTTAGGAATTGTATCATACATCTCATGGTGA
Source organism: Pinus tabuliformis (assembly GCA_031772625.1). Lineage (NCBI taxonomy): Eukaryota > Viridiplantae > Streptophyta > Pinopsida > Pinales > Pinaceae > Pinus > Pinus tabuliformis. The sequence goes on from CM062812.1 coordinate 179,676,493, forward strand.
TCCAAAAGGCAAACTTCTAAGAAAGATCAACCTAAAATAAATTGAATGGACTTAACAACGCTTTGTAACTTAACGCACAATATAGAGGTCTAGGCTAGAGACGTGTTCCGGCGTCGTAAAACCTGGTGACTGTTGATCTTGCTGATGGTTGGGTGATTCCTCCTGAGAGACGATAAGCGCCGGTACGGATTGTGCTCCCACGTACCGTCGAGTATATATTGGGAGACCCCTATAGGCATAAAACCTTTATCCATAGGAAGCCGTTTCGGCCGCCCTACTGATCGCAATGCACTGAACACAGCATTCGGGAAGATTGACCGCCCGTACCTTAAAAAGTATTCTGCGGTTTTGCGAAAAGTTTGGCACACCCTCTACCTAGAACTCCAGAGCAGTTCCTTTTGGCCTTTTTCAGACTCTATAACATAAAAAGTCCATCCGAGCATTTGTCACTTCGGGCTCGTTAAAACATCGAAGGAGACTAGAGTTATCTTTTGCTTTTTCTCGACTCTTTAAAATTGAAAAAGCAAGTTGTGTCCAAGCGTCGTTAAAATTTATTTTAAACGGAATATTCATACCCTTTTTCCTGCGTTGATCTTTAGGTTGAGAAAATGGAGCCTACCAACCAAGGAATTCCCCTTGGTGGAAATCCTAGTCCCTTCTCCTCTTCCCTATCTTCCTCATGGAGACTTGGGCACATGTCGTTCAGCAGCGACTGGTGCATATGGCATTCCGACCATTGGCTTGCCGGTCTGGCTCTTCTCAACCAATGTCGTTCAGAACACCACTATTCCTGAACAGTCGAATCAACAGTTAGACCAATCTAGAGTTACCCACCAGCCTTCTACTTCCTCTAATTCTTCCTCTCCTCCCTCTTCGCTTGACGGAACTGGTAAAACAAAAAACCAAGTTCCTAAGGAGAAGAAGGAAAAGAAGAAGAAAGAGAAGAAGAAGAAGGAGCCAAAAGCGACTGGGGGCAAACAAGTGTCGTCTGACAAAAATCCACACACAGCACTGACTAGGCCTAAATCGCCATGTGTCATATGCAAGGGAGACCATTTCCACAGAGATTTTCCTTGCATCCCTCGGATACTAAGGGACTGGTCTCCCCGTTTGCACAATCCGGTGGCATCAACCTCTGATAGCCAGGTTGAATGCACACCGTCAACTAGCGAAAGTGAAGTCCTTGGACAAAAAGGGAGAGCTAGATCTCCCTGTAGACTGTGCGAAGGCAATCATGCTATCCACCGTTGTCCCTTCTTAGACGAAGCAAAAAGAGTTTTGGATGATCGTCCGGTTTCACCGTTACGACTTCCTCCTGGATATAAAAAACTCTTGCCGAGTCCTTCGTTAGTTGAAAATCCAGCTGGCCCGCTCAAGTGGTCAGCTGAAGCGCCGGTCATTGAAGATGAACCAGCTGAATCCATACCCGATGAAAGTCAAAAGGTCAAGGTGGCAGTTGACCCGGTCTTGCCTTCAGAGGTTTTGTCTTCGAATGATACAGTCACTAAAGAGGATAAAGATGACACCATCCAAATTCTCTTCATCAACACAGACTCCGACGAGCACGGGGGCAATCCCCCCATTCCTTTATCGCAGGAAGGAAGTTCGTCAGAGCGATACCCGGCCGTCTACTCGGTCCCACCACCAAGCAACCTAGTTGTCTCCTTCGACTGGAACCAACTAGGCAGACCCCGTTTGCCAGCAAGCATACCATTCAGAATTATCGTCCAAATATACAGAATGGTCATGGCTGGCACCATCATTGATGAGGGGGCATCTGTGAGTATCCTTTCCTCTACTGCTTGGAAAGCGCTTGGTTCGCCAGCGCTTTTGCCTGAAATGAGAAATCTGACAGGCTTTGATAAAGGAACCAATCGACCTTTAGGGATCCTCCCCAATGTGCCTATCACATTGAAAGGGAAGACCGTTCAAATGAACGTGATGGTCGTTCAAGGACCCTTGGATTATAACCTACTCCTTGGACGAGACTATATATATTGCATGGGAGCCATCGTCTCCTCACTCTTTAGAGTAATGTGTTTTCCGCACGAAGGAAGAGTGGTCAAGCTCGTGGACCAGCTTTCATTTCCGGATCACGCATCGCAAATAGTCATATACCATCCCTAAATGGTCTCTTCACGCAAGAAATGTCTCAACCCGCGGTCCGTCCTCCCGATGAGTGCGAGTAATTCGGAAGGATATGACTGGAACCCAGGGGGCATGCGTCCTGGTCTGCTTCGGCAGGAAAACTTTGGGTATAGGGTAGGTTTTCGCGGGAGAATATGACTAGTCCGTACCCGGTCCGTGATTGGAAGAGGGGTTGTTCTAGAATAAGATTCTCTTGTCAAAGTTATGTGAGTTGACAGAACTGAGTCAATCACCTTTGTCTATCTCGGTAGACATTGCCGAAGAAGTGTTTTGTTTGAAAGATTAATAGAACAATCTTTGGGTGACCTGTAAGAGGTAGGCCTCTCTCGCTGAAACAAATGTTTTATCGGACTAAAGTAGGGGTAACTTTGAAACTCTGTTTTATACCTAGGGGCATGCAACCCTTTTGGAGTGCAAGCAAGGGGCGCTATTTATTTTTTAAATTTTTAGGTCATCCCTTTAAACCTGTAGGTCTAACCCTTTAAACTCGTAGGATTAGTCGTTTCCGAACTTGCATAACGAAAGGATGCGGGGCATAGCTTTGTAAGGCGCAAGCTCCATAAAAAATGGAATCTTACATGAGACATTCTTATCATATGACTGGATAATCAAGCAGTTTTAGTGCATAGTTCATGCTCGTTAAAAAATAAACATAAGATCGAGCAGTTTTAGCACATAGTTCATGCTCGTTAAAAAATAAACATAAGATCGAGCAAGTGTTTCAACCCGCGTTTAAGCTCGTTAAAAAATGAACTATCCTCCGGCAAATAACCACCGTGAATGTAACATTATCAGCCATTAAAGCCTTGGTCGTGTTTGCACCGTCACCTCCACTTTTCCATTGGCCGATCATTCACCTCCATATGATTGTTTACCCATTTTGAGGAACAGCTGCGAAGAGTGATTTCACTAGCCATCCTTGTGACACTGCCGTGCTTGGAAAATTCCAACCCTTACCTGGAATCAGCTGCTACCCATTTTATCACTCGTTCCTCAAAAGACGAGTCTTCTTTAAGCTCTTTTCATCTGACTCGTAAAATATGAAAAGATTGCCGAGTTTTGGCCTTCCAGCGCGTTAAAGCGACCGGAAGAGCTATCCCTCCTCTAGATTTTAATCTTTTTGGACCTGAGGGATTATTGCACAAAAAGATCGAGCGCTTGTTTTGTTCGGCTCGTTAAAACTATCGAAAATTCATCCCTTCTGTATTGTTTTATACTTTTTCAGACTTAAGGGATTAGATGACGAAAAAGGACTTTCGGAGTTAACTTTACGTACCTTTTCAGACTCTCTAAAAATGAAAAGGACCGAGTTATCTTTGTTGTTAGACTCGTTAAAAACGTTAATAGCGACAAACTTGTCTTTAGACGAGAACGAGTTTCACTATCGCTAGGCTCGTTAAAACATAGCGATGGGTTTGCCCGAAGGGAAAATTATAGAACAAGCATATGTTATCCTCCTCAAGCTTGACAAAAATAAAGAGGTACTGGTCAGCAATGACTGGGGAAAAATTGGGAAGAAACTCAAAGAACTTTATTGGTAGCAAGTCGCTCTTGAACATGACACTTCCACTCCATACCTGAGTCGGGTTGGGTTGTTTCATTCACCGGTCACATCACCATGGTATCGCCATACCATCCATCTTTGGGGTAAATGCTACCAATCCATCACCTAAGTGTCGCCGATATGTTCAAGAGAAGTCATCCAGAGAAGTCAACCGTGTCCCATCCACTACCATACATTATCCTTCATTCTTTCATGACCGCCACCCTGAACCATATATCATCAGATCGTTTTCACCTCCATCAAAATCATTTGCTCTGTTCTGTGTCACTGATGTGGGATACATTAAGGCCCTCCTTTGACGGATCGCTTCTTGTCGACATCAGCTCATTATCCAAGAAGTTGATCTAGGAACACCCCCTTCAGTACTTTGAAACTTGCATGCCTCAATGGCAAGTTTCTCACTTCCGGCGACAGGTATACATCAATGACCTTCGACCGAAGATTTTGCGTGGTGTTCGATGCCAAGTCCTTTATTCACACCACGTGAATTGTACTGCAGTACCTTGAGGGTCATTATCATTATCGGTGATTCCTCTCGCGCTTGTTAACAGTTTACATCATTGACTGGTAATCAAGCGATGTCTTTCCATGTTCGACTTCAGAACATTTCTCACATGGATCAACTTGTACTTAGAGTGAAGATCGGACGAGATTGAAGACCCCGGATCTAGTTTCATCCATCCGGGCTGCGATATATATTCAGGAAAAATAAAGACATTGACATGTACAGCATTGCAGAACAGATAATCATCCTACCAAAAGGATGATGATTTCATCAGAATCATCAGTCTACCATCAGACGATTGTCTGTCCTATGTACATAAAAATGAATTTATAAAGCTGAGCATGAGAATGCTCGCCTCAGCTAGATCATGAAAACAAAATGAAAAATAATGTATTGTATTGTATCTTATTACAGGTCTCCTCCCATCATTGAATGAAATTCGGATCCTCCTAATAAAGCATTTCACCCGATAAACGGCCTCATACTTTAGGGGGCAACTGTTATAGACATTTTTGTGCCTTACAGCTATAAGCATGAAATGTCCATAATTCAAGTGATCCAAAGTCCCTAAAGATGTTGTTACAGCTCCTAAAGGAACAAGGTCAACCAATGACAGCTTCTCCCAGAAGTTCTCCACCAAAAACCACTCAGAAACAGTCAATTCAGGATCAATTCAGATGCTCTTCTAGCTGCCTGCGTTGCAAAGCACCCAAATGCACTGGCTAGGTGCGTTGCAACGCACTTGGATGCACTACCAGGGTGCGCTGAGCAGGAAATGACAAATGGCAAGCTCATTCAACGAGGTGGAAAGACCATGGAAGCTTCCAGAATCTTCTCCAGTGACACTTGCCTCAATGAATTCGACTAGTGATGAGTAAGAGGCTCTCAACCTCCAAGTGGAAGCAAGAACTGACAGAGAGAAGCCACAAGTCAAAGCATAAGCTGACTCATCCTCTCTGCTTACATCTATATATGGATCCCTCATCCCAGAGATCCAGAGGCTAGAATTTTGTACTTTGCAGAGAATTGCTGTTGGTTTGAGATTGAGATTAGTACATTGGGTGATTTATGCTTTGTTGGAGGAGAGGAAGGGATTCCTTTGCTGGGAGGTAGATGCTGGATCGGAACTCACTTGGTTGTATCTCCTCTTGGACTTTCTTATTCTATCAATAAACTATTTGAGTTTCTCCTACATGCTATATACCAATGATGTTTTGTTATGCTTACATGTTTAGCTTAATCTAATCTTGAGCTTTTTATGAATGTATATCTGTATCTTCGTGTAGTTTCCCTCTCTTGTGATCTTGCAGGAATTCGGTGAAGCTGGGCCGGTGAAGGAGCAAAGAGCTGGGAGCCACTGAAGAGAGGAGCTGTTGGATCGACAAACTAGCGGAAGACACAGGTTAGTTACATCCTTTCTCCTCATTTACATTTCATAAAGAAGAAATACTCAATTAGTTTTCCTTGTTTGTTGCTAAGGCACTATCACACCTTAGAGTGGGATAGGGGCATTCCGAATGGATACTTTTCCCAACAACAGTAGGGTTTTAGGGCTTTTGTTATTTTTGGTAGGGAGATTAGGTAGAAATGATAGGAGGTGGTAAAGGGAAGTGGGAAAAAGTGGGGGTGACAAGGATGACCTTGAAACAACAAAACAAACCATAGCTCTACAAGCATTTTGACATTTTTAAAGCAAACATACATGAACCTATTATTTCAATTTGACTACATTAAAACACCTTTCCCATGCTCATTTGTCTTTTCCAAGCAAAATACTTTGATGATCAGAGGCCTACCTGCAACCTTGAAGAATTTTGAGGTCGTTTTGGAGTTTACTGGCGGTTTTTATAGATGAATTTCCCAACAGGTCACGCGCAGGTGCTGATAGGTCGCGCGCGCTTGATAGGTTGCGCCAATGCAATTTTTCAACGGATTTAACCCCCCTGATAGGTCGCGCGCGCTCGATAGGTCGCGCGCAAGTGTTGACAGGTCGCGCGCGGGTTCAACTTGCCAAGTTTGCTCAATTTCTCTCCAAATCGCCCAAATCGCCCTTCACTATTGCTTTGAGGCAAATGATGCTCAAATAGAAGGAGAGAGGGGTTTTATAGGCTTGATTTAAATTAATTTCTCCTCAAACCCTCTTTCTAATGTTTTTAACTTGACACTTTTTCAAAATTTAAATACTACTGACTTTATGGTTTCCTTTTGTCCTGAAATTGTTTGAACTGATACTTTGTCTTGAAAATTTTTGTAGGGATAGCTTCTGAGGAATCTTGGCAAAGGGGACCAGGGCTGCATGCTGTCTTTTGAAAACTTTTGAATTTTTACAATTTTTTACAAAAATGAGAAAAAAACCTTGTCTTTAAAAACAGGGTTTTTAAATCCAAGGTTAAAATTAGCTGTACAGGATGAAACCTCAAAGACATGACCTCAAAGACAAATTGGACCTAAACCCTAGACCTAGGACTTTGACAAGACAAGGAACCTTGAAAGAATTTATAGACTGAAACAACTTGATCCAGCAGTGCCAAGAGGGGAATAAAGACGCCAGCTCCTCCATCAGGGTTATGGCATGCCTAATGGAATGCAATGAAATGACACTGATGAGACACCTACTTATGCAAATGCAAAGAGTTTTGATCGCTGATGGAGGGCTACTAGACCGACTCTAACACCAACCACCAAAAGAGATCCCAAACTGAAGGCATAAGTGGGTTTATATTGAGCACACATTATTCTCCTGACGTTTTTATGATATAACAATATGTCCCATCCTTCCATGAAGGAATTCATGAAATATATCTACCATGCCCATGCTATGAAGTCCATCTCACTCCAATTCCTTCCTTTAAATTCTGCAACAGTCACTGCAGACTCCAGAGATATGTAGATGTGGAGGGGTATGTGGATTCATTATGTCTTGGACAGAGGAAGAGACGACAATCATGCTTTCTCATCAAATATTTGGACCTCTGAATGATTGTTTTATGTCATGTGCCTACTTCCATGTTTGTGTTTCCTGGGAAAAGAATGCCATGGGTGCAACTAGGGCTTGTCGCATGTGTAGAATGAGAGATTGACAGAGGTGACTAAGAGGTTGATTGCCTTGCAGTTTTGAAATATTTGATATTGATCCATAATTCATCTGGAAAGAGTAACTTATATCTTCATTCCAATTAGAGGAGCAGGCGATGATGACTGGATAATGTTGTTGATCATATGTCTCAGGTCTAAAGATCAAGTAGATAGAGAAGTGAGGGTATTGGGTTTGGATATCTTGTTTAACTTCATTTCCTAGAGTGGAAAAGGGTAGTCAATGTTAGTAGTAGAAGAATATGAGACTGCTTCCTTAATTAAAGAACAAATACAACACAACTTCTTTAATATTGCCAAGGTTCATAGAAACATTAATCAATATTGCACTAACTGGTTGGTTAAGTATGGATAGTTCCTCTAGCTCTTTAGTAGCCAAAAGGACAGTGAGAGATTATGTTGTGGATAGCAAAGGAACTGGCTTTGTTTCCAATGCATTTTTAACTAGTGCTATGCAAGAGTAATTCCAATAGAACTTGCTAATTGTTGAGTTTTAGAGGTTGTATTGTAGGCATCAAATCATTGTCTTTAATAGTGAGTTCTGTGAAGTTGATTTGTTCTATCAATTGGACTATGCTTTTTGGGCTGGAAGGAATTTCTAACAATTGGTATGGCCATAAACTCTATGCCACCCTCTAAACATAGAGTTGTTGTGAAAATGAAAACCATTGGTATTTCTTTGGGGATGGACTACGTGCATTTGAATTTAATTAGGAGACAAATTATATTTAAGTAGAAAAAAGAATCTTATGGTTTGGGTGTCATTGGTTTGAAGATAGGGTACATTGTAGGGGGAAGTTTGGGTACAAAGATGGGAGATGGGTATATAGTTTTATGCAAGGCTTGGTTTGGGTCAAGTGAGAAATGGGTAGTTGTCTTCTCGATGACCATGGTGATCGAGAGGAATATGACAAAAAAATTTAGTGAACTCATGTATCCTCAAGGAGTATGTGTAAAATTAATCTCTAAAAATATTTCCAAGGTATTTAGTTATGGAATTATGGTGTACTCTTCTGCATTCTTGTTGAATTCTATATTGCCTAGAGTTCGTTGCAAGTGGGAAAACTTCCCATTTTGATATATTTTTTGTAAAAAATTCACAGGCCCTTTTTAACAAGAAGAAGAGTATTTATATTTCCTTCTAAACCAGTTGTATGTATATGAGGATGAAAATGAATCACTCATCTTGATCATTTTGTTGGTTTCTCCCATAAATGAACTTTCCTTTTCTAGCATTTCACATAACTTCATTTCTATCTCTTTTTACTGGAAAACAGACACACAGATTTTGTCATGACATAGACACTACTTTTGTAATCTAAAAGACACTTTTCACAGTTACAAACACGATGAAATACTAAAAAACATCAATTTCTTTATTAATTGTAGCCAAATTTTATTAAATGTTTTTAAAACTTATTTTCCTCTGTCTCATGTGGTTCAAAATTTTAATTAAATTTGCCTTCATTCAGTGTCACTTGGCACATCAAAGATATTATGTTAATTCTCTGTTGTGTGCTTGATCTTTTCGAAATTCTATCGACTTTTATCAAGTTTCAAGGTCTACAAGATGACTCGAAAATATGTGCATTCATGTGTATATGCTCCCAGAAGTTTGAAAATCCCATCTATGATGGAGGCTGCTCCATTGGCCATTTGACCAACTTCTCATTTTTATTTTCTTTAGACATGAATGAACTTCATAGACGATGCAGGTGGCAGTTTGGGAGAGCACATCTTTTGAGATAACACCATGATTTGCACTTATTGCCAAGACATGTTGTTAGGCTTATTATGTTTTATGCATGGTATACTTTCAGTCATGCATGTGAATGCTCCTTCCTACATTAGACTGGATATTTTCTATTAACATTTATTTTAAATGTTCCTCTACAGGGTGCAAAGCTTGGTGACTGTGGTGAAATTCATGGCCATAAAGTCATTGGTGATATGGTTGTTACAAGAAATTCAACTATCGATGTGGGGGTTATTAGCCCTCCACATCATGATATTTATTCCATTGAAGATCTAGCACAACTTATTTATGATTTTGAGGAAATTATAGAGTAATTACTTAAAGCAAGATTTTTCATTTTACTTTATGTACACATTGTTCTATTATGCGCTATTTTATTTTTATTCAGTTCTTATAGTGGTCTAATAATCTGGCATGCCTTGGGATATCTTAGAAGGAGATGGGTTGGGCATTCTAGTTGATGATTAAAAGGATTTGTTCCTGAAATTTATATGTAGTTCTATCAACTAATTTGTGCAAAATTCATTTCATAATTTATGGTTAAATACTAGTACCGCCATTTTTTTCTGACATGAAATGCATAGGCACAAATTTCATCTAAACTATAGACTATAATTTGATGTGCATATTCTGGATGTCTGGAATTTGGAGTCTTCTTTGAGTATTATCTTTTTTCCCAATCCCTATTTTCTTAAACTGTTATGAAACTAGCTCAAAAAAGATAGAATGGATTTGTCTATAAATTGGAGTGGATTTGTTCTCAAATGGGTTTTTTGTTTCACTTCTGAAACATCACAGAAAAAAAAGTTATAGCAAAAATTCCACGATGACCTATTTGGAGTAGAAAAACCCTAGAATCCAAATCTCTGATACCAAATGTTATGAAACCAGCACACAAAAAGATAGAAAAGAAAGATCAACGCCTTATAATTCAGCCTCTTCGAGGGGGCAACCTCCTTTACATTACATAAATGAACAATTCTTCAATGATACAAATGACAAGACCTCCTTTCTATATATAGGAGTCTAAGGAGTCATAATATAATCAAAGCCGACATAACAATAATAATGTAAGGGCACAATAATAATAATAGTGGGCTTCTATGGGGCACAATAGTAATAATATGGGGACTACATGGGTACAACAATATAATAAGGAGGTTGTACTAATAACAATAAGGGGTTACATTAGTAGTATAGGGGCCTAACATGCCCCTCTCCTTCAAAAAGTGTTGTCCTCAATGCTTGAGTAGTTCTTGATGCTTCTGTAGAATATTCTTGTCCTCCCATGTGGAATATTCAGTGGGTAAGTTCTTCCACTTGATGAGATACTCTAAAATTGATCGATTTCATAGCTGTCGGGTTCTTTTTTCTGTGACTGCTCCAGGTTCCAATGTGATTTTTCCTTCCTCTTCAAGTTCTAGAAATATTGTTTGAATTGGGATCTTCTGCAACTTTTGAATGAGTGGCCACACTTCTTCATCCTTCTTCCATTCATCCCTTGCTTCATTTATCCAATCTAGGTGGATAATAGAAATAACACAAAACAATGCTTCCACATCCTCATCCTTTCTTGAGAGTGCATCTGCAACAAAATTTTGCTTCCCTTTTCTATAGATGATGTCAAACTCATAACCCAATATATTTGTGACCCATTTTTTCTATTCTTCTATAGATAATATTTGTTCTAAAAAGTATTTAAGACTATCATGATCCATTTTTAGCTTGAAGTGTCTTTCCATTTGGTAAGGTCACCATTTCTTAAGTGCATGTAGTATTTCCAACATTTCCTTCTCATAAATAGCTTGCTTGAGATGTAGCAGTAAAAATACCCAATCACCTACATCAAAACATTTTTCACTACAATGTTGATCTACCTGTTGTTTCATTCGATTTTGCTCCAAAGTAGCGTTATCCTTTAAAAGTTGGAGAACTTATTGTTGATGCTCGATGTGATCTTTCACTGCTTGAACCTTTTTCTTCTTGATATGTCCTTCTATCTTGAGAGTTTGAGGAGTGGTAATTTCTTCCAATGCTTTACAAGATATGGTCGGATTCATTTCTTGATGCTTGATGTGATCTTTCACTTCTTGAACATTTTTCTTCTTGATATGTCCTTCTATCTTGATAATTTGAGGAGTGGTAATTCCAGCCAATGCATTACAAGATATGGTTGGATTCATTTTTTCTTTCTTGATGTGATCTTTCACTTCTTGAACCTTTTTCTTCTTGATATGTCCTTCTATCTTGAGAGTTTGAGGAGTGGTAATTCTTGCCAATGCTTTACAAGATATGGTCGGATTCATTTATTCTTTCTCTGGGGTTGGTTCCTGGTGTATATACTCTTCTTTTGATGTTTATTGATCCTTTTCTTCCTCCTCTTCATAATCTATGTAAAATAATTTCTTCTCAGCACACTTATGACCTTTAGTGCATTTGCTATCACAATTGTAACAAAGCCCTTTTCTCTTTTCTCTTCCAATTGTTGTGGTGTAACCCTTGTAGGTTGTGGAAGGCTAGGAGAAACAACACTTCCACTATTATAGTTGTGAGGGGTAGACTTCCTTGTTGCCATAATTTTACTTTCCATTATGTAACAAAGCTCTTTTACTCTTTCCAATTGTTGTGGTGTTGCTCTAAAGAAGGTGTTGCTCTTTGTATCCTCATAATTTGCTATCATTTCCTCCGTGAAAATTGACCACGTAACAAGTTGTTTACGAGAACAAAGCCCTTTATACCATAAAAATTGATCCGATTCTAAATATGAAGATGCAATACATACCTTTTGTAACAGTGGTACACCATGTAGATCAAAATATTTCTCCATCTGGAGTATCCAATTTACTGGATCCTTGCCATCAAACTTCCTCATATCGCCTTTTCTTGATTTTAGGAGCTCGATCTTGAAACAACTATAACCCTGTAATTTCAGTTCTTCCAGTTCTGAAATTACGACCTGCAGTAGCCCTCTGTGTCCTATTTCCAATGCCACCAGTCTGATCCAAATTGGATTCTCCAAGGAAGAGTTATGCCAAATCTCCCACGATGACCTGATTATAAACTAGTTCAGTAGAGTGAACTTGTAGGAAGTGCCACGTGTCACTGTTTCGACCTTAGGATCTGAAAAATATATACAGGAAACTACAGTCTGTCCTCTTTCTGTAACTTTTTATGAAATTTCAATCTGATGATCAAAACAAAAGTTATGACTATTTTCCCCAGGTCACCTGTTTGGAATGTAATTCGGGATTCTGCAAAAAGTCCAACTTCCTTAGATCATATCTCTGCAAATATAGCGTGAAATGAGCTGAAATTCGGACCCAACATTCAGTGTGATTTCTTCCCAAATGGGTTTTTTTTTCGATTCTGAAACGTCGCAGAAGAAAAGTTATAACGAAAATGCCATGATGACTTATTTGGAGCAGCAAAACCCTAGAATCCAAAGCTCTGATACCAAATGTTATGAAACCAGCTCACAAAAAGATAGAAAAGAAAGATCAACGCCTTAGAAATCAACCTCTTAGAGGGGGCAACCTCCTTTACATTACACAAATGAACAATTCTTCGATGATACAAATGACAAGACCTCCTTTCTATATATAGGAGTCTAAGGAGTCATAATATAATCAGAGCCGACATAACAATAATAATGTAAGGGCACAATAATAACAATAGTGGGCTTCTATGGGGCACAATAGTAACAATATGGGGACTACATGGGTACAACAATATAATAAGGAGGTTGTACTAATAACAATAAGGGGTTACACTAGTAGTATAGGGGCCTAACATAAACCGCACACAATTTCCAATGTTTGTTAGCCTAAACAATGAAATGTACATCTCCTAAAAGGATCGTCAACAAAAGTGGGTCAAAACCATCTGCTTTTCTCTGAACGAAATGTTGGGGGCCTTTGCATGTTGAAAGGTTTCATGTTCGAGATATGAGGTTTGTAGTCTTAGAAGGTGATGAAGATGTATCTGACTATTTTGATGGATTTTGCTGTAGAATCTTAATCCAATAGCTAGAATAAACATAAAGTTGGTCTCTGAAGCTGCATATCGAGTGATAGAAAGTGGTGTAGTAAAGGGCCATGAAAATCATGTATTTATTTCAAGACATGATGGTGGTACTCGAGCATCTCACTAGACAAGAATAAAAAATGGTGTGCTGACATGGGAACTTGGGCTAGCAGAGACTCAACATAGATTGGTGGCTAATGACTTGCATGGTCGTACAATTCTACAAATAGATGGTCAAATGAAAATAGGAAGAGATGTTGTCATAGTTTCTCTCCTTGGTACAAAAAAGTTTGATTTTAGTACATCACCCCTTATTAGTCTAGTTTGCATCATGATGTGAAAATATCACAAAAGCACATGTCTGGTTGCTATTTATACTCAGGATCCTATTTTAAGGGAAAAATTTGCAGGAGAACCAGAACATGTCATTAATTTCTTATTCATGCTTGCCAAAGAGGTTTGTGAGCTTATGTTTGAAATGGGTTTCCTTTGTTAAGGTGTTACCCTAGAGTTAGAAGGGGACATAAGTGATTATGTTTGTAATGGTTTATCAGGAGACAAGAACGTAGTTTACCCTCCTAGAAGAAGCGATTTTGATCCTAAGGAAAACATTGTCATTGGGAATGTTTCTCTATATGGGGAAACAAATGGAGAAGCGTAATTCAATGGCATGGTAGCAGAGAGGTTTTGTGTGAGGAATTTAGGTGCGAAAGAAGTGGTTGAAGGAGCGGGAATTTTGAAGTTGGAATGAGTGGAGGTATTTCCTATGATCTTAATGTTGATGGAAACTTTGATTCAAGATGCAATATTGAGTTGGTAGACCTTGAAAATTTTTAAGAGGAAGATGATGTCATGACATTGAAGATGATGATACAACAGTACTAGAATCACTCTAACAGTTAGTTGGTAAGAGAAGTCCTTGCTGATTTTGAATCTTTCCTCCCAAAGTTTGTGAAAGTATTCCCACAATACTATAAAAGCGTGTTCCAAGAAATGAAGGCCAGGAATATTGTTAAGGAGGAAGAGGAGGTTAGCTAGATGAAGAAATATTCCTTTAAGGAATTGAAGAGGATGGAAAAACTTTCTTCAAATCACCATAAAAAAATGACAAGGCTTACAAGGTACATTTTCATGTGTTCAACTCATTTTTTGTTTATTTTAATTTCAATTGTATAACATGTATATCATCATCAAATATTAACTCCACCGTATAAAATCCTTGACTCTTTCAAATGATTTGAAAATGTCATCAAATATTAACTTGTATAAATGTTGAGTGTGATGGCTTGGTCATGGGGCTAATATTTCTATCTATTTTGCAACTAAGTGAACAGAAAGTGGTGGCACAGAGACCTACAAAAGTGGTTTTCTGATGTATGAGAGTGAGAGTCTTGCATATAGAGATGTTGCAGCATAGATGAATGATTGGAAAGAAGTGGTTGAGGAAAACAGGCAAGGGCCACTGCTGAAGACACAATCTGCTAGGTGTGAATTCTGGAACCCACTTTTGTCATCAAGTTAAAGTCCAGACATCATTTATTTTCCCCAAATTATTTATTAAAATAGCAACTAAAACATAATGTAGTCATACAATTCAAACTTCATATGTTATAACTTATATTCACTATTTGAGTGGTTTCCTTTTTGTATAATGCAAAGCTACTTAATTAGATTCCTTGTTCATGTACATTTGTTTTTTGATAGATTGTACACTTGTTTGTATTCTGAACGTGTGAAAATTTTTCATCCATGCAGGATAATAGTGGATGTCCTTTTGGGAACAAAATACCTCAGTGAATGAATTAGTGCACCAAGGGCGTTGTCGAGAAGCATTGGATCGACTACTGGAAACAAATAATTTTCTAGAATTCACTGGACGTGTATGCCCTACCCCTTGTGAAGGTTTGTGTGTACTAGGAATAATAGAAAATCCAGTATCTATTAAAAGTATTCAATGTGCCATCATTGATAAAGCTTTCGGAGAAGGTTGCATGGTTCCACGCCCACTTGAGAAGAGGACAAGGTATGTGTCTTTCCTTTATAATTCTTAATGTCATTCTTATGATGCTTATTATTTTGAAAATAATATATTTGTTTTCTACGATGTGGTGAAATAGATCTTGATATGGATGGGTCATTGGGTGTAGGTCGAAGAAATTTGTTATAGTGGGCAGTGGGCCAGCTAGTTTGGTTGTTTTTGATCAACTTAATAAATCTCGCGGGCACTCTATCACTATTTATGAACATGCTGATCAAATTGGAGGTTTGACGATGTATGGATTTCCTAACATGGAAAACAAACTTGATTTTATCTAGCGACGTGTTGATCTGATGGTAGAGGAAGATGTTAATTTTTTTTATGAATGAAAATGTGGGACTTCACTCTCTTTTCTCTATGGAGAAGCTTCACACTCAAAATGATGTTCTTATTTTGGCATGTGGTGCAACAAAAACAAGGTACACTTTCTATATTTGATTTTAATTCAGAATTTTCACATAGGATTCAAGGCCCTTATTGTACACTGTCAATTTATTATATATATATATATATATAAATTGCAGGGATCTTCCTATGACTGATCATGAATTAATGGGAATACATTTTTCTATGGAGTTCCCTCATTCAAATACCAAGAGTTTGTTGGACAATGGATTGCAAGATGGAAAGTTTATTTCTGCAAAAGGGAAAAGGGTGGTTTCCATTAGAGGAGGAGACACTAGAATTGATTGTATAGCAAAAACCATAAGACATGGATGTAGCAATGTTGTGAATTTGGAGCTCCTTCCACAACCCCCCAATTCTCGTGCTCTTGGGAATCTTTTGCCTTAGGCTTGTCTTTATTCATCTTCATCTAAATAAAAATTAGCTATCTATTATTTTCTAGCATGTTGTATCATAGTACAATTCCATGAATATGGGTCTTTTTTCACATTTTGGTAGTGGCCTAAGGCTTTCCAATTATATTATAGCCACCAGGAAGCTATTACCAAGTTTGGTAAAGATCCTAAGTCATATGAAGTTTTGACAAAAAGGTTTATAGATGATGAAAATGGAAATGATAAAGGGGTTGAATTGATCAAGGTCAAATGGGAAAAAGATGAGAGTGGAAAGTTCCAATTGAAAGATATGTAGGGCACAAAGGAGAATATAGAAGCCAAACTTGTTTTCTTAGCAATGGGATTTCTTGGACTAGAACAGGTAAGTTATATTTTTCTAAGCATCAAAGTTGCGACTAAGGTGATATAAACCTTTAAATTTTTATTGATAAGCACAATGTAACGATTCAGATCCAGTATGAATTTAGTTGACAACATTCATTGTTGGACTATGTTTTCTTCTTTGGAAAATTGAGTAATTAATTAATATTGCATCCTTCCCAATCCATAACATTGAATACACATATTTTCAACATTTATATTCTATGTCTAAAAGATATTGGACATACACACTATATTTTCTAGAATTTCTCCATTTACCTCCTTACTCTAATTTTAGTTTTTTATTTGGTTTAACAGAGTATTGCAAAGAAGCTTGATATGGAAAGGGATAACACATCAAATTTTAAATCCAACTTCAGTGATTTTGCAACAATTATTGATGGTGTTTTTGTTGTTGGTGACTATAGATGTGGATAATCACTAGTTGTTTGGGCCATTGTTGAAGCAAGACCAACAATTTCCCATATAAATAAATGTGTGATGAAGGAATACGAGTTGATCAAAACTTGTAAGATAGAGTGGAGGACAAGGATAAATGCCCAATGTTCACTTTCAAAACATAGGTGCCCCCTAGGAAACTTGTTATAGAAATTCATAATCCCAGGAAAAATGGCAACAACATGTCGAACATGCCACTCACATGCCTTGTTATTGAAGTTGTGAAAGGAATCAAAGGTCAAGTGCTCTTCTTTGAATGTCTCACATTGTTATTCATTAATACTAACAATGAGGGTATTTTGGAATCATTAGTTACCTAGTCTAAAGACTTTTTGATGGAAAAAGGGTCTATATGAGAGATTTAAGTCCCAATGGAGTTTTCATCATTTGCATTTGTATCCCATTTTCTGCCTATGTACACTGACTATGATGTTGATGTTTGAAATCCATAATTATTCCCTTGGAGGAGTGCAAATGCAGTTTCCTAGTCCTTTTTCTTGACATGGAACTTGAATTTTCTCTTAGGATTCTGCATGGTGATAGTTGTTTAGTGGTTCAGAAGGACAAATGAATCTTTTTGTATCGAGGTAGTTGACAAGAGAAACTTAGAAAAATTATTTAAACAATGGATAACTTCTCTGTTTGAATGGAAGATCCAAGAAGGACTCAAGATGTGCATGAACATAACTCCTGGTCCTACAACCATTGTGCAGGTTTGGTTTTTTTTCTATTTTTTTATTTGTTCTTTTCTAGTATGCTATTTGATATTTTTTTTTAGTAACTTTCTTGGAAAGAAGATACAGGTATGTCGAGGCACGCATTGCAATATTGTTGTCTTTGGGTTCTTAGATTGAAAAATCAATAGATGGCTTTGTAAAGGATGTTGCTTTTTTCTTTGCTATGAGACTTAAAGAGAAGGAACATTTGTGAAGAGCACACCTTCGTAGTCTGAAATTAGCACGTCAGAACTCAAAGATTTTGATACGGGTAATAATTGTGGTCTGGCTCTAATGGTTCAAAAGTTTCAAGTTATAAATGATTTTATAGCTTTAAATATTTTGTTTTAAATGAAATATCCCCATCTTGAAATTTCTTTTGAAGATGGTATTAATTGAATTAATTTCTTTTTATTTTTCAACTAGATGATACCTTTGGTGGAGCCATTAATTCAACTTGCTAAAAGTGGCTCTTCTAAGTCCGCACAAAGACTAGAGGGAATGTATGCTCTGCTTTTTGTAGAAAAGATTTCGGTTGTGGATACGAAAGCTAGTTAGTGACATAATTCTCATACAAGGCCTTTCCTTTCTATCCATAAAACGGAGAGATAGATAGTCACTCATGTTCATAGGAATGACTGGATGTAAATTAACTATACAAAAGATTGCAAATAACAGAAATATGTCAATATAGGGATTTTGTTCTTATCTCATTGTGATAATGGTTTTTTGTACTAAGGAGATCTATCTCCTTTGTCACTACTATGCGAAGTCACAAGTAGACTCTAATGTCTCAAGGGTTACATTCATTGTTGAATTTTACTTAGCAGTTGGTGCCTATGCTTGGAAGTGATCCTAACATACCTTTTTTAAGAGTATACTATATGGCATATCTCCATTACCTTCCTCTGTATAAATTTTGTTTATTCTTTATGGAATCATATGTTGTGCATCTTATTAGTATGTGTGTATCTTATAAATGTAAAATATATGAGGCATTCTCCATTCTCCAACCCTATATTGATTGTTCCTATTTTCACCTTTGATGCAAACAAGCATTGATCCCATCTGATCACCAACTTTCTTCTCAATGGTAGTGTTGTTATAGGATGTATGATGCATTCATGCATTCTTATGTATGTTTGCTTGCATATGTGAGAGAGAGAGAGAGAGAAAGAAAGAGAGATGTGAACATTGGTATTTGTTGCTTTCAGGAGTTGCACAACTACCGAGCTTCCATGTCTACATTGGGAATGGAGGAGACAGGTAGCTCCCAAAGTGGTATTCTTAGAAAGGTGTGCATATCAATCCTTTTCTATTATTTTTGTGTCATATCTGTTTTGAGGTTATTCTTACCTTGTGGAAATGGAAAACACTGGATGTTTTAAGTTTGTAGTAGTTCAGGGTCTTCCTCTAATCAATGCTATTTGCAAATGAATTTAATGTCTTTATACATTTGATGTCATCATTGTAGTTGGTCTAATTAATAGATTATCAATTACATAAGTTGCCTATGAATTTTGATATTGTAGGTATAGAGATGATTCTTAGCATTGAGGTGTTGAAAGTTGAAATTGCCAACAAAATCTACAACTTTCAATTACGCCACTTTGATCATTGAAATAGGTTCCACTTTAAACTCTATTTGTATTTATATATTTGTTCAGTATATTAATAATAAGAAATTGTTATACAATTTTTAAAATAATATTTTTATTAAAATTATTTATGTAGAACCAATTGTTTTTCAAGTTACTTATCTTTTTATTTAATTAATTAAATTTCTTACCTCATATTTTATTCTTCTAAGATATATTAATTGTTTTTATCTTTTTATTAGACTTATTATAACAAGAGCCAGGTGGTAGAAATGTGCAAAAAAACAAAAGAAGTGACATTTCCACCATGTAAATCTTTTTTACTATATGTTGTTTTTTTCTTTCCATTTGTTTTCACAAGTTATCAATAATTTGATCTTTTTAGCATGTAACTTAGTTGGCATGATTGTGTCTGAGATTTTCTTGAAGGTTGAATACTAAGTTCCTAAGGTGTTCTTTTTTATAGTGACATTATATTTTCTTTGTTTATACATGTCATCTAGCCACATAATGGCCACTATTTCCCAACTGAAGAAAACTTGTTCAAGTTTTTTTTTTTTTTTTTTGGGAAAAATAACATTGACATTGCTAATGTTGAGGTATATGTCGTATAAATCTTTTATAGTCTACTTTAGTTTATATTATAGTTTTCATCATCTTTCATGTCCTTTACTTTGCATTGCATATTTTTTCATTTTCAGAAGAGGAACTCAGTGTTGATGGTAAGAAGTAGAAATTGAAGAAAGAGGAGAACAATAACACTAGAGGACAAATGTAGAAAGAGAGAGAGAGAGAGAGAGAGAGAGAAGAGAACCGATCTAGTGATACTATTAAAGTCAATATCCTATGTAAGACAAACATGTACATACTGATGGTCAAGTCTTTAGAGTTTGTGAATTCACCTGTAATGCTCTGGAAACACAATGATAATGTTTTGAAGTGATGAAACAATATTTTATGTGTAGATTGTAGTCCAACCAATATTAAGTTGGAAACTGATATTGTAATACTTGACATTTCTTATAATATAATTTATGTGGTTGAAATTATTTATAGTTGTATTTGATATTATTTAGTATTGTAATTAACATATGTAAATTTTCATTTTCATATTAGATGAAGATGCACATTGTATGACATTTTTTTTAATTTAGTTGCAAAATCATACTAATTAATTTATGTTGATTAATAATGAACACATAAAATC
Organism: Pinus tabuliformis; assembly: GCA_031772625.1. Taxonomy (NCBI): domain Eukaryota; kingdom Viridiplantae; phylum Streptophyta; class Pinopsida; order Pinales; family Pinaceae; genus Pinus; species Pinus tabuliformis. The sequence continues at coordinate 179,696,760 of CM062812.1, forward strand.
AATCTAAAACTACTAAATTAGTAGTTTATATTGATTAATAATGAACACAAATTAAATGAATATACAATGATTAAATTAGTCGTTTATAGTGATTATTAATTAAAGTAAATGAAATGAATATAAATTATTAAATCAATCGTTTATATAATGAATATTAAACTACCAAAAAAGATAAATGATTATCGTAAATGATAAATTTGTGATTGCAAATGACGACTAAATTTTGCATATATATGACTATTAGTAGCTAATTTACAATATCTTATAATGCGACCAACATTTTGGTCATTAATTGATTTCAAACGATGACTAAAATTTGCATACATATGACTATTCGTAGCTAATTTACAGTGTCTTATAACACTACCAACATTCTGGTCATATTTATTTGGTCATTAAGTGGTTTTCTTGGGTGATCATGTAGTAATATATTTTGTTGTGTATTTGGTCATTAATTGTGATAATTAATGACTAAATTAATGAAGAAATTGATGACTAAATATACTACTAGATGATAAAGTTGATACAACCAATTAATGACTAAGCTAAATATGACTAAAAGTTGGTTGCATTATAAGATACTATAAATTAGCCACTATTGGTCATTGACTGAAGAATGGTCATCTATATGAAAATTTTAGTCATTTTTTTAGTAATTAATTAGCCATTTCGTACTAGTGATGTAAATCTCCAACCAAGAAGATAGTGTCTCCACATCTTCAATGCATGTATAACCGCTGCCAACTCAAGATCATGCATGGGATAGTTATTCTCATGATCATTCAATTTTTGTGATTCGTAACATACCATTTGTCCATCCTGCAAAAGGACTCCACCAAGTCCTCTCTTACAAGCATCTGTGCATACTACAAATTATTTTTCTAGATCTGCAATCTATAGCAGTGGTGCATGTGTCAAAAACTACTTAAGTAGCTCAAAACTAGCCTCACACTCCTCTGTCCATTCAAACTTCTTACATTTCCTTTGCAATGATGTGATATGATAAGCAATCTGCGAGAAGTTCTTGATGAACCTATGATAATAGTCTACCAACCCCATGAAATATCTCATCTCATCCACGCTCTTAGGAGCTACCCACTCCATGACGACTCTTATCTTTTATGGATCTACTGCAATGCCCTCCTTGGAGACAACATGCCCCAAGTAGTGTACCTCATTCTGAAAGAAACTACACTTGTTGAGCTTAGCATACAACTGATGATGTCTCAAAAATTTCAACATTGTTGCTAAATGCTCGACAAGTTCTTCCTCATTTTTAGAATATACCAGTATCTCATGAATGAACATAATAACAAACTTATCCAAATATGGATGCAACAAATCATTCATTAAGCACATAAATGTAGTTGGAGCATTAGTTAAACCGAATGGAACTACAATAAACTCATAATGCCCATACCTGGTCTTGAATGCAGTCTTGTAAATGTCCTCTTCTTTGATACGTACTTGATGGTATCCAAATCTAAAATAAATCTTCGAGAACATTATTGCTCCCTTCAACTGATCGAATAAGTCATCAATCCTTGGTAATGGATACGTGTTCTTTATGGTCACTTTGTTTAACTTCCTGTAGTCAATGCATAATCTGAGTGTACCATCTTTCTTCTTCACAAAAAAAATGGTGCGCCCCATGGTGATACACTTGGCCTAATGTATCCATTGTCCAACATTTCCTTCAGCTCCAATTTTAATTCAACAAACTCAGGTGTGCTTATCCTATAAGGTTCTTTTGATGTTGGAGTTGCCCCTGGCACTAACTCAATGCAAAATTCCACCTCCCTGTGAGGTGGAAAACTGTAATGTCCTTAGGAAAAACATCTTTGAACTACTATAAAATTGGGTACCTTCGAAACACATCTATATCTTGAACTTCCTTACCATTATCACTAGAAATGTGCACTGCAAATAACTTACACCCTTTCCTATGACTACATTTTTCTTGCATATTTTCACCATCCTAATGGATGTGTATTTCTTCTTACCCTGTAAGACTTTTGGTTCCCCATTTTCATTAACAAACTCAATTGATTTATCATAACAATCCACCTAGTTCTATGAAGATACAACCAGTCCATTCCAAACAACATGCTGTATGAACCCAATGGTAATACATTCAAATGTGTTGCGGTAGGCATACCATTCAAATCAAATGCACAATCTCTTACCCAATTATGAACTCGTTTCTTCGTACTTGTAGAAAACTACACTAACCAAGATTCTATATGCACTTCCTTACTCAAACCACACTTATCCACCAAGTTAGGACTAGCATAGATATAATTAGATCTAAGGTCAATCAAAATAGAAATAACTTGATCACAAAGCTTATCGTCCATCTCAATGATAGATGCATGATGCTCGGCTTGTTTGTTATCCAATGCTACATAGATACGTGGAATAATTTTACCAACGTCTCAACCAGTTTGTACCTCATACACACTATATATCTTAGGCCCACCACTCTGGTACTGTGGACAATCCCTCTTGCGATGATCTCCTCCACAAGTCCAACATTGCACAGGCTCCTTATTCTTCTCCTCGAATCTATGTCCTTGTCGTCTATCTAATGAGTTGAACCTCTTAGGTGGTCCAACATTCTACTTGTTACTCGAATCCTGTAGTCTTACTTTCTTCTTGTCCCATTTCCTTTATTATTTGCATTACCTCTCCAATATGACTTAGTCTCAGAAATGCACTTCAATTGTTCATAGAAATAATTCAACTTCCGGATGGCCTCTTCTAATGATCTAGGTTCATCGAACTCAATCTTATCTTTAAATTCCATACATGACCCACTGGCGAGTCTCTGAATCTTGGCCTTCTCCTCCTTGAGGTAAGGCACATACCTCAACAACTCCAAGAACCTGCTAGTGTACTCATCATCTATCATGGATCCCATCTTTAGATAATAAAATTCTTTCACCCTGTCATCAAAGTATCTTTCCAATAAATACTTCTTCTTGAGTAACCACTAAAACTCATTCCAAGTCAACTCTTCCTCATGTATACCTCTGATGTTATTCACATATTCCCACCAAATGTATGCTTTACCTTTGAGACTTAATGTAGCCACTATAGCCTTCATGTTCTATGAATAGTCATGTAACCTAAAGAACTTCTTCATGCCTAACAACCATGCCTATGTATCTTGCAATTTATTTACCTCTCCATCAAACGTAGGCAGCTTTATTTCTTAAACTCATCTAGAAAATACCCCTTATCAATCCTCCTGTAAGGATGATAATGATATTGATCATCATGCCTATTGGAACTAGAACTAGAATGGTACGTGTGACTATCCCTTCTCCTATCTGGAGTGCCAACCTTCTGCCATCTTTGACAATGTCATCATTATCTGATCTGTGACCACCACGCGATCTACTACCATTTACCCCATTAGTTTTATCCTCCTGTTCATGGCTGATGCGAAGCGTTCCCTATCACTGCAAGTCTCACAAGCTCTGAAGTATGAGTTCATTTACCTGTGGTAGATTTTCTTGTGCTCGTCAGATTCTATCATTATCTGCCTTATAACTCCTTATTTCTTCCTTCAAACTTCTCAATGTTTCTTCCAAATCAAAAGAGTTCCCCACACCATGTTGCTCATCTGATTCATAGGGATATTCTACACAGTCTATCATCTTGTTAGCCATTTGGTCTCTTTCATGCAAACATACATGTACCTATACTTGTACTATCACTTGTACATGTACCTATACAGTCACCTGTACATGTTACTATTCTCCATGATAACTTGTTCACAATATCCATATATCTGACATCCCACTGACCTGCCCACAAGATGATCCAATCCTATAGATCTATTACATAGGAGGTCATAGTTGCTAAGTGATTTACTTGTATTCTCATGCTAATAGAATCTGCCACTATGTTCTCCTTACCTTTGATATATCAAATCTCGAAATCAAAGTCACTGATTGTAGCCAACCACCAAGCCTCCCTACCATTCAGATTCGGTTGATAAAAAGTATACCACAAATCACTGTGATCACTCACTAATGCTGTTGGGTCCCTATAATACTAGTGATTACCCCATTACTATTGTAGTTATACCCCTTATTTATATTGATGTACCCATGTAGTGCCCATATTGTTACTATTGTGCCACATAGAAGCCCACTATTGTTATTGTTGTGCCCTACAATATTATTGTTATGTAGGCTTTGATTGTATTGGGACCACTTAGACTCCTATATATAGAAAGGAGGTATTTTCATTTGTATCATCCAAGAATTGTTCATTTATGTAATGTAAAGGAGGTTGCCCCCTCGAAGAGGCTGAATTCTAAGGCGTGGATCTCTCTTTTCTATCTTTTTGTGAGCTGGTTTCATAACATTTGGTATCAGAGCTTTGGATTCTAGGGTTTCGCTGCTCCAAACAGGTCATCGTGGCATTTTCGCTATAACTTTTTTTCTGTGACGTTTCAGAAGTCGCAAAAAAAACCCATTTGAGAAGAATTGGCGCTGAACCTTGGGTCCGAATTTCAGAGCTTTTCGCGCGATATTTTCGGAGATATGATCTGAGGAAGTTGGCCTTTTTGCAGACTCCTGAATTACATTCAAAACAGGTGACCTGGGGAAAATCGTCATAACTCTCTCTCTGAGGATCGGATTGAAATTTCGTAAAAAGGTACAGAAAGAGGACGGACTGTAGTTTCTTGTGTGTGTGTTTCAGATTCAAAGGTTGAAACAGTGACTCGTGGCACGTCGTACAAGTTCGCTCTACTGAACCAGTCTAAAAGCAAGTCACTGTGGGAGATTTCACATAACTCTTCCTTGGAGAATCCAATTTGGCTCAGACTTGTGGCATTGGAAAGAGGACGCAGAAGACTACTACAGGTAGCAATTTCAGAATTGGAGGATCCGAAGTTACAGAGATACATCAGATTCAATATCAGGCTTCTATAAAGTGAAAAAAGGTGTGTAGTTTTTTTTTTAATTTTTGTGTAAGCTTGCTTCAACGGAATTCAAAGGGCATAGTAAAACTTTATTATCGGTAACTGATGCCCCGAGGAAAGAAAATGCAAACACCTAGTAAGGAACCTGAAAGCTCTAGCATGACTCATGAAGAAGAGGAAGAAATGCTACATGATATATCAAAATTACAAGAACAAGTGCAACAAATGTCACGCTCACAAAAGCTAACAGAAGCTAAGATAAGTGGCGTGGAATCTAAGGTAAATGGCGTGGAATCTAAGATAAAGGGAATGGAAGCTAAGATGGATGGCATGGAAGCTAAGATTGACGCTAAAATTGATGGCATGGACGCTAAAATTGATGGCATGGATGATAAGATGGATGAATTGAAGAAGTTGCTACAAGAAAGGGTCACTAATGGTGAAAAGGTAGTAAAGGAAACTCATGATGAGAATAAAATAAATGTTAATCATGATTCCATAGACTCTAATGTTGGATCGAAGACTCACCATGTTCCAAAAATCGATGTGAGGAGGTTTGATGGCAAGGATCCCGCCACATGGATATTACAGATGGAGCAATTCTTCGATCTCAATAATGTGCAAAACACACAAAAGGTACGTATGGCAACTTTATATTTGGAACCAAATCAGTTTGTATGGTATCAATGGCTTTGTTCTCGTAAACAATTTATCACTTGGGCAATTTTTACGGAAGAATTGATAGCACATTATGAGGATACAAAAAGCAACACTTTTTTTAGCCAATTGATGAATCTCAAACAAAAGGGTTCAATAATGGAGCACATTGAGGAGTTCCAAAAATTGAACATAAGGATAAAAGATATTCCAGAGGAGCATAGGATTGATGTGTTCATAGGGTCTTTAAAGGATAATATCCAACATGATGTGCGCCTTTGGGAACCTGATTCATTAGAGAAGGCATTCAGGTTAGCAAGAAAAATGGAAAGCAAAATTATGGCAACTAGGAAGCATACCATTCACAACTATAAAGATGGAAGTGTTGTTGCCCATAGTCTTCCACAACCTACAAGGTTGACACCACAACAATTGGAAGAAAAAAGAGCAAAAGGGCTTTGTTACAATTGTGATAGCAAATACACAAAAGTCATAAGTGTGCTGAGAAGAAATTATTCTACATAGATTGTGAAGAGGAAGAAGAAAAGGAGCAAGAAAGGTCAAAAGAAGAGGATATATTCCAGGAACAAAGCCTATATGAAGAACAAATAAATCCGACCATATCTTGTAATGCATTGGCGGGAATTACCACTCCTCAAACCATCAAGATAGAAGGACAAATCAAGAAGAAAAAGGTAATAGTGTTGATTGATTCAGGAAGCACCCACAATTTTATTCATTGTAGGGTAGCAAAAGAATTGAATTGCTTCCTATATCCAGCACCAGAGTGTCAAGTGATGATTGCAAATGGAGGAACAATAAATTGCTCTGGAAAGTGCCATAATATCAAGCTATCCATGGGAGAATATGTATTGACTAGCCCAATGCTTTCCATTCCAATGGGAGGTGCTGATGTTGTACTAGGAGTCCAATGGCTACAATCCTTGGGTACAATAGCTTTTAATTTTCAAGAACTTTTCATGAAATTTTCTGTGGAAGGAAAGGAAGTTGAATTAAGGGGTATTTCAGGGAAACCAGGAAAGATAATCAGCTCTAATGGTATGACAAAGCTTCTAAAAAAGGAGCAAAGGGGTGTAATTGCACAATTATGTTCGCTAGATGTTTCCACATTAGAATCATCTATTTCTCCAGATCTCCAAAAAGTCCTGGACAATCATTCCAAGGTATTTGAGACTCCCAAAGGTCTCCCACCTATGCGTGATCATGATCATGCTATTCATCTGATTCCAGGAAGTGTTCCTCCAAACATCAGGCCGTACAGATATCCCTATGTCCAAAAAAGTGAAATTGAACGTATGGTTGCAGAAATGCTAGAGGCTGGTATAATTCAACCGAGTCAAAGTTCTTTCTCTGCTCCAGTAGTATTGGTGCACAAGAAGGATGGATCATGGCGCATGTGTCCGGATTATAGGGAGCTCAACAAGCTCACTATTAAAGATAAGTTCCCCATTCCTGTCATTGATGAATTACTGGATGAATTGCATGGATCAATTTACTTCACCAAGTTGGATCTTCGTTCAGGATATCATCAAATCAGAATGAAGATTGAAGACATTCCGAAAACGGCATTTAGAACTCATGAGGGTCATTATGAATTTTTGGTCATGCCTTTTGGCCTTACCAATGCACCTTCAACATTTCAAGGTTTGATGAATTCAATTTTCAAACCATTCCTTAGAAAATTTGTGTTAGTATTTTTTGATGATATACTAATCTACAGCAAGTCTTGGAAGGATCATGTTGAACATGTTGACAGGGTGCTACAACTATTGGAAGAGAAACAATTATATGCAAAAAGATCCAAATGTTTCTTTGGAGTCCAGGAGGTGGAATATTTGGGTCATATTGTATCTCATGAAGGAGTTAAGGTAGACCCTGCAAAATTAAAGCCATTAAGGAATGGAAAATCCCCACATCCATAAAGCATTTGCGAGGATTTCTTGGGTTGACAGGGTATTATCGCAAGTTTGTTAAGAATTATGGGAGAATAGCAGCACCTCTAACAACATTATTGAAGAAAGATGCATTTTCATGGACTCCGGAAGCAACAAAGGCCTTTGAACATCTTAAAGAGGCAATGTGCCAAGCACCGGTCTTAGCTACACCGGACTTCACAAAAACCTTTATTGTGGAATGTGATGCTTCAGGAAATGGAATTGGTGCTGTTCTAATGCAAGATGAAAGACCCATTGCCTTTGAAAGTCGTCCAATCAAGGGAAAGTTTTTAAGAAAAGCTATTTATGAGAAGGAAATGTTGGCAATACTCCATGCACTTAAGAAATGGCGACCCTACCTAATGGGAAGACACTTCAAGGTAAAAACAGATCATGATAGCCTTAAATACTTTTTAGAACAAAGATTATCCTCTGAAGAGCAACAAAAGTGGGTCACAAAGATGTTGGGTTATGACTTTGAAATCATCTACAAAAAGGGGAAGCAAAATGTGGTGGCAGATGCACTCTCAAGAAAGGATGAGGATGTGGAAGCATTGTTGTGTGCCATTTCTATCATCCAACCAGATTGGATAAATGAAGCAAGGGAGGAATGGAAGAATGACGAAGAAGTGTGGGCACTTATTCGAAAGCTACAACAAGATTCCAGTACGTCTGATACATTTAGCTGGAAAAATGATTCGTTATGGTACAAAGATCGCTTATACCTCTGTAAGAATTCCCAGCTAAAACAAAAGATTCTTATGGAATTGCACACTTCTCCCTTAGGAGGGCACTCAGGATTTTTAAAAACTTACCACAGGGTTAAGAAGGAATTTTTTTGGGATGGCCTTAAATCAGATATTCAAAAGTTTGTGGCAGAATGTTTGGTTTGCCAGCAAAATAAAGTTGAAACAATTAAGACACCGGGTCTATTACAACCTTTATCCATTCCAAGCCAACGTTGGGAGGAGGTATCAATGGATTTTATCACAGGTTTACCCAAGTCTGAGGGAAAGAGTGTCATCATGGTGGTAGTTGACAGACTTACCAAGTATGCACACTTTTGTGCATTATCACATCCATTTAAAGCCAGTACAGTTTCTACTGCATTTATGGAAACAATTCAAAAGCTACATGGAAACCCAAAGATTATTGTAAGTGACAGAGATCCCATTTTCACTGGAAATTTTTGGACAGAATTATTTTCTTGTCTTGGTACTCAGTTAGCTCATAGCTCATCTTATCATCCTCAATCTGATGGGCAAACTGAGATAGTAAACAAATGTTTGGAAGGATATCTTCGTTGCTTTGTATCTGATAAACAGACACAATGGGTCAAATGGTTGCCTCTGGCTGAATGGTGGTATAACACTTCCTTTCATACAGCAACAAAAATGACCCCATTTATGGCACTTTATGGGTATCAACCACCATCCATCACATCATATTTAAGAGAAAATTCTAAGGTTCAGGCAGTGGAACATCACATCGAACATCAACAACAAGTCCTCCAACTCTTAAAGGATAACCTTGTGTTGGCACAGAATAGAATGAAACAACAGGCAGATCAACATCGCAGTGAAAGAAGTTTTGATGTAGGTGATTGGGTATTCCTACGGCTACAACCATATAAGCAAATGTCCCTCAAGCAAGCTAAGAAGGATAATAAATTATCACCAAAGTATTATGGTCCGTACAAGGTGTTGCAAAAGATTGGTACTATGGCATACAAATTGGAGCTTCCTGCAGCTTCTCGATTGCACCCAGTTTTCCATGTTTCATGCTTAAAGAAGGTTATAGGCGACAAGCTCCCAGTTCAAACAATATTGCCAGAACTTGACGAAGAAGGAAAAATTATATTGGAACCGGAAGCAGTTATAGAAACAAGAACTCGACAGCTACGAAATCGATCAATTTCAGAGTACCTTATCAAGTGGAAGAACTTATCCGCTGAAGATTCCACATGGGAGGACGAGAATTTTATGCAGAAGTATCCTGAACTACTCAAGCGTTGAGGACAACACTTTTTTGAAGGAGAGGGGCATGTTGGGTCCCTATAATACTAGCGATTACCCCATTACTATTGTAGTTATACCCCTTATTTATATTGATGTACCCATGTAGTGCCCATATTGTTACTATTGTGCCACATAGAAGCCCACTATTGTTATTGTTGTGCCCTACAATATTATTGTTATGTAGGCTTTGATTGTATTGGGACCACTTAGACTCCTATATATAGAAAGGAGGTATTTTCATTTGTATCATCCAAGAATTGTTCATTTATGTAATGTAAAGGAGGTTGCCCCCTCGAAGAGGCTGAATTCTAAGGCGTGGATCTCTCTTTTCTATCTTTTTGTGAGCTGGTTTCATAACAAATGCAAATATCCTGCCTCGAAGATAGTGTCTCCACATCTTCAGTGCATGTAGAATTGTTGTTAGCTCAAGATCATCTCTGGGATAGTTCTTCTCATGCGCATTCAGTTCCCGCGACTCGTAGCATACCGCCTATACATCTTTCATAATGACTTCACCAAGTTCTCTCTTGCACGCATATGTGCATACTACAAATTCTTTGTCTGGATCTGCAATATGTAGCACTAGTGCATGTATCAACAACTGCTTAAGCATTTCAAAACTAGCCTCACACTCCTTTATCTATTCGAACTTCTTACCTTTCCTTTGCAATGATGTGATATGCTAAGAAATCTGCGAGAAGTTCTTGATGAACCTCTAATAATAGTCTGTCAACCCCATGAAAGATCTCACCTCATCCATGCACTTAGGAGCTACCCACTCCATGATGGCTCTTATCTTTTCTGAATCTACTTCAATGCCCTCCTTGGAGACAACATGCCCCAATTAGTGTACCTCATTTTTAAAGAAACTACACTTGTTGAGCTTAGCATACAAATGATGCTCTCTCAACAATTTCAACATTGCTGCTAAATGCTCGACATGCTCTTCCTCATTTTTAGAATATACTAGTATATCATCAATGAAAACAATAACAAACTTATCCAAATATGGACACAACACACTATTCATTAAGCACATAAATGTAGCTGGAGCGTTAATTAAACCAAATGGAACTACAACGAACTCATAATGCCCATACCTGATCCTCAATGCGGTCTTGTAAATGTCCTCTTATTTGATGCGTACCTGATGGTATCCGGATCTCAAATAAATCTTTGAGAACATTGTTTCTCTCTTCAACTGATCGAATAAGTCATCAATCCTCGATAATGAATACATGTTATTGATGGTCACTTTGTTCAACTGTCTGTAGTCAATGCATAATATGAGTGTACCATCTTTCTTTTTCACAAACACTACCAGTGCGCCCCATGGTGATACACTTGACCTAATGTATCCCGTGTCCAACATTTCCTTCAGCTGTAATTTTAACTTAACTAACTCAAGTGTGCTCATATCGTAAGGTGCTTTTGATTTTGGAGCTTCCTTTGGCACTAACTCAATGGAAAATTCTACCTCCTTATGAGGTGGAAACTCTGTAATGTCCTTACGAAATACATCTTTGAACTGTTGTAAAACTGGGTACCTACTCAACACATCTATATCCTCAACTTCCTTACCCTTATCACTAGAAATGTGAAATACAAATAACTTACACCCTTTTGTGCAACTACACTTTGCTTGCATAGTTGTCACCATCCTAAATAATGTGGCTTTCTTCTTACCCTATAAGACTCTTGGTTCTCCATTGTCATCAACAGACTCAATGGCTTTATCATAACAATCCACCTTGGTTCTATGAAGGCACAACCAGTCTTTTCCCAACAACATATTGTGTGAACCCAATGGTGATACATTCAAATGTGTTACAGTAGGCATACCATTCAAATCAAATGCGCAAGCTCTTACCCAATGATGAGCTCATTTCTTCGTACCTACAGCCAACTGCACTAAGAAAGATTCTGCATGCACTTCCTTACTCAAACCACAATTATCCACCAATTCAAGAATAACATAGCTATAATTAGATATAGGGTCTATAAAAATAAAAGTAACTTGATCACAAAGCTTACTTTCCATCTCAATGGTAGATGTTTGATGCTCAGCTTGTTTTTTATCTAATGTTGCATAGATATGTGGAATACTTTGACCAATGTATCCTATATTTTTGTACCTCCTGTGCACTATATATCTTAGGCCTACCACTATGGTACTATGGACAATCTATCCTGCGATGATCTCCTCCACAAGTCCAACATTGCATGAGCTCCTTATTCTGCTCCTCAGATCTGTGTCCCTGTCCTCTATCTAATAAGTTGAACCTCTTAGGTGGTGCAACATTCTCCATGTTACTTGAATCATGTACTATTACTTGCTTCTTGTCCCATTTTCCTTTATTCTTTGCATTACCTCTCCAATCTAGCTTTGTCTCATACTCGTGCTTCGATTGTGCATAGCAATGCTTCAACTTCCATATTGCCTCTTCTAATGATCTAGGCTCATCGAACTAAATCCTATCTTTGAATGTCATTGGTGACCCACTAGTGAACTTATAATTCTTGGCCTTCTCTTCCTTGAGGTAAGGCACATACCTCAGCAACTCCATGAACCTAATAGTGTACTCATCATCTATCATGGATCCCATCTTCAGCTCATAAAATTATGTTTCCCTGTCATCAAATTATCTTTCCGACAAATACTTCTTCTTGAATAGCCGCTCAAACTCATTCCAAGTCAACTCTTCCTCATGTATAATTGTGATGTTCTTCACATCATCCCCCCAAATGTCTTCTTAACTTTGAGACTGAATGTAGCCACTCTAGCCTTCATGTTCTCTAAATAGTCTTGCAACCTGAAGAACTTGTTCATGCCTAACAACCATGCCTCTTCATCTTGCGATTTCTTTACCTCTCCATCAAAAGTAGGTGGTTTTTCTTTCTTAAACTCATCTAGAAAATAGCCCTTATCACTCCTATAAGGATGATAATGATATTTATCATCATGCCTGTCAGAACCAAAACTAGAATGATACTTGTGACTATCCATTCTCCTATCTGAAGTGTCCAACATTTTGCCATCTCTGACAGTGTCATCACTATCCAACCTCTGACCACCGTGCGATCTACTACCATATGCCCCATTAGTTTTATCCTCCTTCTTCTGCCTGATTCGAGGCAATCCCTATCGCTTCAATTCTAACAAGCTCTGAAGTATGATTGCATTTACCTCTACTAGCTTTTCCCGTGCTTGTATGATTCTATCATTGTCTTCCTTACAACTCCTTATTTCTTCCTTAAAGATTCTCAATGTGTCTGCTAAATTAGAAGAGTGCCCCACACCATGTTGTTCATCTGATTCATAGGGAGATTCTACATATTCTACCATCTTTCTAGTCATTTGGTCTCTTTCATGCAAGAATACTATGTCAAATAAACCAATTCATGAGAAACCAACGTACCTTAGCATAGCTCATGGAGGAAACCTTGTCTGCAAGTTCACCAAATCAGCGTGATATATGTATAACATAATCATGATAGCATATAGAACTTAATACCTAAGCATATGTCCATGCAACCATCATTGTAGCTAGGGTCTCATCATCAATGCGTGACCTCAACAAAAACACACACCACGACCTCATGCATGAAAACAACCACTACATCACTGTATACTTGAGCACATGCAACATGAACATGCATAATAAATGTGTAACAAACTACCCATATGCCTAAGCATATATGATCAAGCATGAGTGAATGATACTCGAAATCAAACTTGTGAGAATGATACATGCAAACAAGCATACAAGAATGTAACCAACATGTAAGAGTGTAACCAAACCTACATTAATGATACGCATAAGCGACATATATCGACATGTAACCAGTCATACACTCATGACGTTGCATTCCACAATGAAAACCTCAAGTTTCACATGATGAAATCACTACAACCATGAACAACATCATGCAAATGCAACAAGCACATGGAATGCAAGTGTGAGACACACAATGCAACTGACATGCATGCATGACCAACACATAGCCCATCCAGTATGAGGGGTGAACCATGCTCAGATACAGCTCTATAATACCCTCCTCCCACATCTAGCCAAACAACCGTCCAGTCGGGGTAAACATGCGACGAGAGGCCACTATGATATGACTCGAACTCCTAAGTCACATTAAGAAAGTGGAACTAACGGAAACAAACCATACAAACATTCAACATTAGCTACAAGACCCTCAATAACCAATCCAATACTTTACACAGCTTACCCTTGGGTCCCACTAAACTTTTTGACAACTTAAGCCTCAGTCGCTCTCATGCTATAAGAATGACAACGTCCAAAAACCTAAAGTCACTCTCACAAGCTTGCCTTCTAGTGATTAGAGATGAAATTTGTTAGTGTTATGTGAGTGACCCCGAGATTTGAGCCACTCTTTTAGTTCCAAAGCCCAGGTCACTGCCCAAAATTGAACTATCTCTTCTGATCAGTTAAATAAAATGGAAATGATAGTACTAAAGCAAATACTTGTTCAAGACCTTAACTGGACCCCCACTAGCCATGACAGAGATTTTATCAAACATATTGCGAATGTTTAATCTACAGGTGTAAATAACAGCTCTTAGCATAGGGGTCTCATACTTAGCTGAGAATTGCTAAGAACCATTGATGCCTCAATAGATCAACTTCCATTCCATCCATTAGGTCATAGATACATTGATTATTCAGTTACAAGTAGAAACATGATGAGAACCATACATGGTTGTTGTCATAAAACACATACATAACCAGCATAATAGTAGCAGAGACACTCATGAAATTACAACCATATAGACCACATATAATCAATCAAAATGCTCATAGAAATACAAGGAGAAATAAACTTTCATTAATGATGCAAAATCCAAACCTGGGATGGGACTTCTATGTTCCACCCGACCGTAGAATGGTTGAGCCAAATCTCTCTTATCCATTCTCCCCCGTGCCATATTCCAAGCATGAAAGTGGGATCTCATCGAACACATCAATCAAAACTCATCTAGGGATTCCATAAGCCATCCACCTCAACCCATCAACAATGATTCCACCTCATGGTCAGACATCAAAAAACCATAATCAGATCAGTCTCTATCCTAGCCATCCAAGGCTCGAGAGTATTTGTCCAACTAAGGCTCTGAGACTAGTAACTCAACCCACAACGTTTACTAGGCTCCATAGCATTTGTCCAACCGAGGCTAAGGGACTAGTAACTCAACCCAAGTTTTTCCAGGGCTCCAGAGCGTTTGTCCAACCAAGGCTACAAGACTAATAACTCAACCCAAGCTAAGGAAACATGAGAACCAACCAAAAACACAATAATGAAATGAACCCACAATCACCATGGCTATCTAGGAAATGGAAAGGCTAGGAAATTCACTGTCAATACTAACCATCCTCCATCCAATGACAGATCACAACAAAAAAACCACATGCATATGCCATGCACGCCATAATTAGTGAAGGAAACATACATGCAACTCAGTACCTGCAAGAAATTTGATGTAACTGTTGATCCTAATGCCCTCCTGCACTTTTCTTGCTCTTCCTTTTCCTTCTTGCTCCAAGAATCGAAGTATGCCACACCCTCCAAGAGTGCTCCAAGAAAAATCTAATTCTCCAAGAGTATGAGAGAGAGAGAATAGTGAGAGAGAGCTCCAACACTGAACTGCCAAAAGGTTACCAATTGATCCTCAGAAGCATTTTTATGAATGTGGCCTCTATTATCTTCATTTTCCATTATTTTCCTTCATTTTCCTCCTTACATGCAACGTGTGACCTTTCACCTCCCTTTTCTCCTAATTTCAATTATTTTCATAATCAATGTGCCAAAAATGCCATTTTTCCTTTACAAAACCTTAGCCATTGCCTTTGCCAATTTCCTTAGCCATAAACAATCACAAGTGATCCCCATCACTAGGATTCTTCCCAACATTTAGCTTGGAATAAGTGTCCCATCATCCATGGTTATTATTTTGCCTTTATTTACTTTTATTACATGGAATTTTGACTAGGGCTATTAGAGTCACTTTTGTTGTTTTCACTCTTACATGTGTCGCACCTTTGCTAGTCACCAAAGCTATTTATGGTGCAGTCTTATGTATTAGATGGTCTTACATATCATTATAATATGCGCTAGACACATTCCTACAACTTAGTGCACATTTTGGTCTCAATCGAAACTTTTGTCGTAACCTATGTTCTAAGTGTTGTAATGTGTCGTTTCAACTTTTCACTTAGAAATGGGTACCAATTTGTTGTTGGTTTAAGGTATGATTGTTGTTCGTGATTCTTTTGCATTCTGTTAGCCTATATTGAGGGCATTTATGTGTGTGGTCCATGTTTGAGTCATGTTAGGATGCATTTCTTTCTCCTACTATGTTGGTCCCACACTTAGCCATTTTTGGGAGCTCTTCTTGGTCCTTCTGATTAGTGCAAGTTGTAAAGGCAATATCCCTCTTACTAGGTGATGAGTGTATCTTATTCATGAGCCTCATTGACATATATTTTCCTCCCATACTTGTGCATTAATTATTTTCTAAGGTCTCCTCCCTCTCTCGATGCATTAGTACTTCCTAATATAAGTGTGCTAGCCTTTTGCTGCCTTCCTCAATGAAAATTGAATTCCAGATGAACAAGCAACCACTGTTGGGGAGAACTGTGCACTACCAAGCCTGAGCGCACTTTAAGTGAAGACCAATTGAATTTCTAATGCATCAAACCCCTGGACGCTCCCTTGATATGGACCTGCATGCATCTAGGAGGCTCCAGACGCTCCCACAGCAAGGGAAAGTGAGCATCCCAGGACTTCTTTTCCCAGTGTTGTGCCTACAACTCCAAGGTTTGTGCCATTTTTCAGGCCCAGAACCCAAGTCACTACCAAAAACTCAATGTCACCTTTAGAAATGAATTTACACAACATAATAATGATACATTTGCAAAAAAATCAACAAGGACTAGATTGAAACCCTACTAGCCATGATGGACATTTTGTCAAACATGTCAAAAACATAAAAGCTACAAGTCTTAACAACATAACTGAGCATAGGGGTCTCATATGTTGGAATTTCTAAGTCTGACACGTTAGAAACCCTTCATGCACTTTACTAATTTATTCCTACCTACTTGTTCTGTTAATTAACAAATTATTTACCATGTAAATACTGGAAATAAATACAATTACATGCTCAACACATTACAAATCATCAACTGAAGGAAATAGAAACAAGCACATAAGTGACACCGTTGTTTTTGGACTAATGTCCCCGAAAAAACCGAATGCAGGAAAACCGGTGCAACTATCTGAGGGTTTGATTTATTAAGTAGTTTTAGAATACAATCTGGGTGCCAAATCTGACTCACCTAATAGAGAAAAAATTTCGGCAATAGTACCTCTCTACTCAGAAGCAGATATTCCAGCTGAAACCCTAGATAAACACTCCGGAAGCTCCACAGCTCCAATCTGCCCCATGAAACCCCAGCATTAGCCTCTAGGGACTGTGTCAGCCTATCTTTGGCCCAGCGTTAGCCTAGCGTCACTCCGACTTGGCCCGTGTCAACCTCTGGAGGCACTGCATTAGCCCTCTGGCCCTCTGTGTCACCCACACTAGTCCTCTGAGGCACTGCGCATCTCCTGGTTGCCTCTGCATGAACCCTTGGTTGCTTCTGCATACCTCTCTCTGGCTACTGCGCTGATCCTCCCGGTGCTATCTCTACCTCTCTACTTTTGTATTCATTGCCCCTCAACTTTAACTCTGATCACTCTCTCAACTTTTTCAGCAAACCCAATCCTAGAAAGTTGAAATCTTGATCTCTTGGTGTGTTCTCCAAGTGACCCTCAAGCCTCCTCTTATACTTTTCTCGTTGACAAATCAACGGCCAAGATTAAGTACCTAATCAATAGCTAAGATTAGATCTGGCTTGATCCATGAATTTTGGACCATTCTAACAAATTTTTAAATTAATTCACATTAATATTTTAATTTCCCTAAGTTTAGACTTAGGGACTCCATTAAAAATATTAATTATTTTAATATCGCCCAAACTGTTTAGAATATGCCCAAACCCTTTTTGGATATTAGAGATATTATGTGCCTTAGCCTCTCCACCAATTTTCGTGGCTAGATCACATCCGATGCTACCCCAAATCAACATCATACTTATTTGAGAATCACTAAGAAGCATTGGTGCCTCAATAAATTAGTTGTAATTTTGTCTATTAGGCCATAGATACATTGTTCATTCATTTACAAGTAAAAATATGATGAGAGCCATACATAGCCACTGTATGATCCACATATAAACTAGTGTAATACTCATGAATTAACAAGGAGAAATAAACTCATATTAATGATGCAAAGGCCAATTACGTTTGGGACTTCCACGAACCACCCGACCATAAACATGGCTGAGCCAAATCTCTCTTTAGCCAATCACCCTCATGCCATATTCCAAACATGAATGTGGGATCTCATTAAAAAACATCAATCAAAGCCATCTAAAGCTTCCAGAGGCCAAACCAACTCAACCCATCAGATAGTGATTTCACCTCACGGTCAAACATAAAAAACCATCACTATATTGGTATCTACCTAAGCCTTCCAGGGCTCCAGAGCATTTTTTCCAACCAAAGCTCCAGGACTAGTAACTCAACCCATAGCTTGTTGGGCTCCAAAGCATTTGTCCAACCAAGGCTCCAGGACTAGTAACTCAACCCAAGCTGTTACAGGGCTCTAAAGCATTTGTCCAACTAAGCCTTTAGAAACTAGTAACTCAACCCAAGCTAAAAGAAAAATAAGAACCAACTAGAAAAATAAATAAATGAATCGACAACACCATGGTTATCCAGGAAATGGTAAGGCTAGGCAAATCCACTATCAATCTAAGCAATCCTCCATGCCTTTAACATAATGACCAATTATCCACATGCATATGCCATGCATGCCAAAACTAGCGAGGAAAACATACATGCAAGTCGGTACCTACAAGAAAAACTCGTTGTAGTTGTTGATCCCAATGTCCTCTTTCACTTTCCTACTCTTCCTTTGCCTTCTTGCTCCAAAACTCCAAGTATGCGACACTCCTCCAAGAGTGCTCCAAGGAAACTCTAAGTGTTCAAGTGTATGAGAGAGAGAATAGAGAGAGAGAGCTCAAAAAATGAATTGATAAAATTCTTTGAACCGATCCTAAGAAGCCTTTTTATTAATGAGGCCTTCATTTTTTTTAATTTTCCATTATTTTCCTTCATTTTCCTCCTCACATGCAGCCTGTGACCTTTCACCTCCCTTTTCTCCTAATTTCCATTATTTTCATAAATAAATGTGCTAAAATGTCATTTTTCTTTTCCAAATCCTTTGCCAATTTCTTTAGCCATTAATCAATCACCATCGATCCCCATCACTATGATATTGCCAAACATTCATCGTAGAATAAGTTTCCTATCAACCATGGTTATTAGTTTGTCTTTATTAACTTTTACATGAATTTTTTACCAAGGATGTTACAGGGAGGAAAATTCATATTCTCTACAATCGAAAGCACTTAAAAATGCCCCAGGAAAGAACATAGGCTTGCATTTTGGTAAATTAAGCAGATATTTTACATTTAGAAGGTACCTTGCAATGTATTGACACAACAAGATTTTTTAAATCCAAAATTATGAAACTAGAAGCAAATGAATGTGTCACATTAAAAGAAAAATAATTTTCAACTAGGACAACTAAAAAATACTCAAGAATGAGGGTTGGGCATGCATTTTACTAAACCAATCAAATTAAATTAAAAACTGATCAGTACCAATTTTGAGAACACTCTTGCAGATAACTTAGAATAATTTTTAAAATTAAGGAGGTTTTTGTCGAATATAACCTCCAAGTATATGCTCTTATATTTTGAAAAATGCCTCTATAAAACTCATGGTGGACATTTTTCGAAGCCCATTTTTATAGTTTTACTATTTGTTTTTTCATAATAAACATAGGATTTTAGCCATTCTTTTCAATTATGACAACAGTGCTTATAATTTTTCCTCCCATGGTCTTATGAATACTATTTGGTGCCTTTAGGATGATCAAGGTTCTCAAATTTCTTCTTTCAATGGTCTAGCAAACATGGAAAACCTCTTTTTTGAAGAGAAATATAAAGTCCCTCGGATATCCTCAATAGTTGAAGTCATTCAAATTGCCCAGTCATTCTCGAGAATGGTTGACGAGAAGGAGTGTAGGGATTTAATGGAGGAAGTATCATTAGAGGAGATTAAATTAATGATACATAGTTTTCCAAGAGACAAAACTATTGGGTCGGATGGTTGGGGTGTATAATTCCTTTTAGAGTATTTTGATATTTTTGGTCTAGATTTGATTGTTGTTATTGAGGAATCCAGAAAGGATGGCCAAATTTATCCTACTTTCAACTCTACGTTTATAGATCTCATCCCGAAATCTAGTCAACTTCTCTCATTCTCTGACTTCCAACCTATTTCCATTTGTAATGATATATACAAATTTATTGCAAAGATAATCACTTTCAAACTTAAGCCTATTCTCTCTAGATACATTTCCCCTGAACAATTTCCTTTCCTTGAAGGTAAACAAATTCATGAGGCCATTCATGCACAACGTCAAAAACCGAAATTTGAAAGGATTTTTATTAAAGTCAATTCATCAAGAGGCTATGATCGAGTAAATTGGATTTACATCATACTTTTGCTTACTCATCTAGGTTTTTGCCTTGATTTCATTAATTTAGTTATGTCATGTATTTAGTATGTTTCTTTCACTATGTTGATCAATGGTTCGACTACCCCCTTCTTCAATGCTCAACAAGGCCTGCAACAAGACTACCCCTTATCTCCTCTTTCTTTTTTACTAGTGGTGGAGGGTCTGAGTGAGCTTCTCAATTGTGCAAAGAGACGAGAGGCTTTCCATGGTGTGCTTATTGCATAACACTTTCTTATACTCAGTTGTTATTTATGGATGATATCCCTATTTTTTGTGATGGTAATTTCTAGGATACATCGACGTCAGTGGATCTGTTGTCTATTCAAGCATGACTATAAATGTTTAAAAATACTCAATTTCACGTCAGAATCTTTTTCGGATGCAGATATGTCACATGTCCTGGTTTCTTCTGTACTTCTATGGGCCTATGGAGTAAGACTTAAAATGCTTGGGTGTTTTGTTGAAACCCATTGGTTATTGTAAAGAATATTGGTCCTCATTAGTTGCTAAAGTGGATAGTCATTTAAATCAATGGAGTCACAGATGGCTATCCCATGCAGGTCACCTGATGCTTATTAAATGAGTGTAGAGGCCATTTCGATTTACTGGGCCTCATTAGCTTCGATCCAAAGTGCATTTTGGAAAAATTAGGAGATTTTTCTCTTTTTTTCTCTTGTCTGGAAAAAATGAAAAAGGGATCTTGCCTTGGGCCAAATGGGACCTCATCGCCAATCCAAAAGCTCTAGGTAGTTGGGCTCTAAAACAAGTATTTCAATTCTCAAAAGTTTGGCTGCAAAGTGTGGTTGGAGGTTGATCTCTATAGATAGTCTGCGGACTTTGGTGGTCAAGCATAAATATATTGTTCCTTCTGTCTTCAAGAAGAAATATATTGTTCCTTTCTGTCCTGATGATTGGCTTTAGAGGTTGGACAAACCAAGATCAAATATTTCCATTATTTGGCGTGTTATCCTTAATTATTTTGATATTATTGGTAGTGGGCTTGCTTAGAGGATTGGACGGGGAGATAAGGTTTGTCTTGGTCTTGACCCTTGGCCTAGGAGCGGTCATCGTCACATGCTCGCCCCTCCCCTTCCCCGCTTTTATTTTTGGCTCAGAGATCATGTTTTTTGCAAGCTAGCTCATATATCCAATGGAAACCTTTTCTCATTTTGGTGCCAAGGTTGGATTTCAGCTGAAGAATTGGGTATCGAGGAAGAATTCAAGGTTTGTTGGCAAGATTATGTACAATCTCTCATCAATAGTCCCCTTCGTCTAATGGAAAAACCAAATGAATAATCCGATGCATTTCCCTTGTTGATATATAAATGCCTAAATTAGGCTTCGTTTCCCTCATTGTTGATAGATTGAATCTCTGGAGAAATGGTGGTGGAGAGCTATATGGAAGGCCAAATGTCCTTTGAAATAAAAAATCTTTTTGTGGTGTCTCATGATGAAAACGATTCGTACTTGGGATGTCCTCCAATGAATATTTATGTTTAGGTGCGCTCTTTATCAAAATAATGAGGAAATTTCTCTTCGTATTTTCATGGAATGTCCTTTCTTTCAGAAAGTCTACCAATTGTTCGAATTTTCTCTTGGACACACAATTATTTGGATTGGTACTGACTTAGAGGGGGCATGGCATTCGTGGCACTCTCATCACATCTATCATACTTTTGAATCCCTCCCTCTAATTATTTGTTATGGGGTCTAGCTAGCTAGGCACAAGGTGATTTTCATGGATAAGGTTTCGGTCCCCTGTCACAAAACTGATGAGGTGTTGGTTATCTTACTTCCCCAAGGAAAGGACTCCACTGCCCCCTAGGTGATTACCCTAGAAAGTATTGATTTTCAAATTTATTGGGTTATTTTCATGGAGCTTCCATAGACAATGGCCATTAGTGTGGTGGTGGTTTTATTTTATTTCTCTCCTCTTCCCACTTCTTTAAATTTAAAATGGAATTGGGTCTAAGATCAAATGCCAGAGCGTGCGAAACTTCTTGCCTATGAAAACTTGTTCTTGTTCACAAACGAGAAAGGGTGTTCACATATACACATCATTAGGGACTTAGAACTATCCATCAACTGACTCACTCGCAGAAACATTTACCTTACTCCTATTATTGAAGAGATTATTTGTATGGTTGATTCTTTTTCTTCTTTCTCTTGTTTACACATTTACAAAGAAAAGAACATTAATTTACATTGCTTATCTAAGGATAGCCTTCATAGGGAAAAAGAGGTTATAATGGAGCAGATCAATGATCAGTCCGTGGAGTCTTCCCGTCACATTTAAGGGGCTTGGTTTTTTGGTTTAAGCAGAGGATAACTTTCATATCTATATTTTTCACCATCATTTCTCATGCATATACATGTGTTTTAATCTTTAGCGGATTTAGTTGCACACAGGTTCCGGTTTTGACATTAACTATTTTCTTATGGGATGTTGATCTCATTAATTATTATCTATGATATATATAGGATAGTTAGTTATGTTCTCTCTTCATTAGGATATACATTGTCATCGATTTTTGTACAAACTATTATTATGCTCTGCACTTTAGGTAAGCCTGTTGGTTGGTGATATTTTTATGTAGCTTAGTTACTTGGTAAAATATTTATACCTTATGAAAGTACACTATTTTGCAGCTATGTCTTATGAAGGTGGACTTCACTATTTAACGAATGAAACGTACTTTTCATTCGTTAATTATAAATGAAATTACTTGTTTTTCTCCTCCATAGAAAAGAAAAAATTTAAAGTTTAAAATAAACAACTTTAAATAAAATTGTCTATACATAACTCTCCCGAATTTTACAAGTTAATTACTCTTCTAAATAACAAAAAAAAATCAATAAAACCTTGAAATTTCAAAAACCCAATTCTTATAACAACAAAAAAAAAAATCAATAATAACTTAAAATTTCAAAAACCTAATTATCATAAATCAATAAATATAATAAATAAAACTATGTTTACATAGATAAATATAACTTATTTCTCTCTGCGTTTGCCCAACAGACCTTTCCCACACACAGCATCTTGGCAACTTGCATTTATATCTGTTCCATTCCTTGCTTTATTAAACATGCTATATGCTAAATTAATGTTCAAACATTCCCTGCAATCTCTCTCTTGTTTGAACAGCAGATTTTGCATTACCGAGCTACCAAGTCACTAATGGAATCTTTGGCATCAGATGCAGGAACCGAACGAGTGTGAGCGGATGACACAGAAGAAGATGCGGTTGCAGACGCATGTGGCGATCCAGAACTCGTGATTTTGGTGGCCTGGGAAAGATAGGAACTCACAAAATCAGGCTTTGTCGGATCCGGTAAGTACGTCATGGAATCAGTTGAAAGCATCAAAGTGACCGTAGACATCGCTGGACGAAGATGGGATTCGGTTTGTGTACACAGAAGTCCAATCTGAATGCATCTCAACACTTGCTGCTCATCGCACGTTTCAATTATGGCTGGATCAATTAGTTGCATAATATTTCCTCCATCGTATGATCTCCATGCCTGCATTAACACAACGGACATATTCACAAGATGGGCGGTGAAATCCTAGCTAGTGTAAATGTTTTATAACGGTTTTAAGGATGTAGTTTAGTAGTTAGGTGACCAAGCTAGTTTAATAGTTAAGTGACAAGGTTAAATTTCAATAAATTTTGTACATAAAAACTTTCATACTATATAAAAAAAAACACGATTTCTTACCTTCTTACCCATACTAAAAGAATCCTAGACAAAACTATATAGGTATGAAGAACCTGATATAATTAAATTAAAGTAATATGCTGATATAATTAAATTAAAGTAAATATGCTGAATTCAAGATCGGATGGAAACATTATCTCACCCATCCTAAAAGAATCTGCATTTCAGGTGACAGATTGTAATCCGTGTTCTTTCTTCCCGAGATAATTTCCAAGAGAAGAACGCCAAAGCTATAAACATCAGCTTTCATAGATAATTGTCCCCGCATAGCATACTCTGGTGGCATATACCCGCTGCATATCCAATGTAAAATGTCAAAGATTACATATTGCGGTAAAAAAAATAGAACTGGATAAGCATAAGTTATGAGCAAAGCAATTGTGGTTGTAAATCTGAGAAAGTAAAAGCTTAACTGAAAATGCAATTCTTGAAAAGGAAAACAAAGATGCATAAAGTACAATTACAATAGTGTCAAAGAAAACAAAGATTGCATAAAGTACAATTACAATACTGTGAATCCTCTTGAAATAAAATCAGAATGAGTAAAGCATATGCATTGACAATGTATGAGAGCGATGTTGTATTGAAATCTTACTAAGTTCCAGCAACAACTCCTGTGCTGATGTGAGTTTCATCTTCAGGGAAAAGTCTTGCTAACCCGAAATCTGCTATCTTTGGATTCAGTTGTTCGTCCAACAACACATTGCTTGCTTTAATGTCCCGATGAATAATCCGCAACGGAGAATCCTCGTGAAGATAGAGAAGCCCGCGAGCTACTCCCATTATGATGTTGTGACGCTTCTGCCAATCAAGCGTTTTGCGTTTGTTTGGATCTGTATCTGTGAATGGGATTAAAAATAAGTGTTCTTTGAACATTAATGTTTGGTATGTACATAGATAATAAAATGGAAGTCACTTACCGAATATGATTGTATCAAGGCTCTTATTGGGTAAGTACTCATAAACTAGCAACCTTTCGGATCCCTCTGCGCAACATCCTAGTAGATTCACAAGATTTCTATGTTGAATTTTGGCGACAAGTTTAACTTCATTGAGAAATTCTTTCCTCCCTTGCATAGATTTTAAAGACAATTTTTTGACAGCTATTTCTTTTCCATCCTGAGTAGTTCCCTGAACGGTTCAAACAAGAAAAAAATTCCGTATGAAACTTTTGTAAAGCATTTTAACTTAATTGCCTGCGTGCAATATATTTGTTTTCAGGCTAGGAATCTGCATCCAACGGTGCTTAGTGCGATTAGAGCACCCCATATTCATTATAATTTAAAACTGTAAAAAAGACAAGTGGTAGCTTTCTTAGCCTATGTTACCTTATATACAGGACCAAAACCTCCCTCTCCGAGCTTGTTACCATGATCAAAGTTTGTAGTAGCAGCTATCAATGTTTCCATTGTAAATACTATGAGTCGATCACGATTGATTAGTGTGCTTTCCTCCTCATGTCCTGTATAATGAAAACACAGAGTTATGTTAGAAAATATAAAAATAAAAATAAAATTCTATATTTGGTTACCATTGAAGATAACGATAACGAGGTTTACCATGACAATAAAATTGTAATATAACGCTGTATTAATGCACAATATATAATAAGTATAGGTTTAAATTTATCTAGAAATATTAATAAAAAATTATCAAATTCGAAAAATATTAAAAAAACTATCAAATTCGACAAATATTAAAATTTGTGTGCGTGTGTTTTTTTTTTTTTTTTTTTTAAATCTAATGGACCTCGATAAAAATAGTGTATTTTTATCTGGGAACTAATAATGTATTTTTTTAATTCATAAAAGGGAGGGAGCTGCAGAAAATTTAGAGAAGTATTAAATGTTTGGTAATTAAATTAAGTTGCGAATAATTTTAATATAGTTTTTATTTTCCAAGAAAGATATAGAGGTGGAACATTTGTCATAAAAATTATAAGTTAAAAAAATTTCAAAAAATCTTGTATACACGTGTTTAATCATGTTTTCTATAATCATGTTTTTTATAGTGGAAATGGATTCAGCACCATCAAAAATTTATGAGATATTCAAGATCTTGAAGTTTGACAATTATAACTTAGATTTAAAAAAAATTAGCAGATATTATCTAGATAAACCTGTAACTCTTTGTTTATACCAAAAAAAATGGTTTTCAATATTTTTCGAACTATTTAACTTATTCATTAATGCAAAGTATGTCACTCCTTGTTTATACAAAAATAATGGTTTTCAATATTTTTCGAACTATGTAACTTATTCATTAATGCAAAGTATTATATGTTATCAGTTAGATGTAAGCAAGTACAAAATGTAATTGATAACTTATACTGCGGGGTACATTAATGGATAAATAGTTCAAAAAATATTGATATATTACCCAGTATATTAATGGATAGATAGTTCAGGAAATATACTACCCAGTATATTAATGGATAGATAATTCAGGAAATATATATAAAAGCTGCAAAAATTGAGAATATTCAGAAAATAGATTTAGGGAAATCAATTTTGAGAAGTATTAAATATTTGGAAATTAAATTAAGTTGAGAATAATCCCAATACAGTATTTATTTTCAACAAACCTGCTGCTCTTTGTTTACCAAGAAAATGATCATCAATATTTTTTGAGCTATTTATTCATTAATGCAAAGATAGTATATGTTATGAGTTAGATTTAAGCAATTACAAAATCTAACTGATGCCCTATACTGTCCGTAATGCCTAAATAGCTTAAAAAATATTGATATACTACCCGTGTATTAATTGATAAGTAGTTCAGGAAATATTGATATCCTGTCACAGATTTGCTTTTTTTAAAGGCTGAAGCGACGTATAATTAATTGAAGTTTTGACAGGTGTACTTTTCTCCTTGAATGGCTGGCATGCACGCAGCCCTGCGAAATTTTCTTTTTTATACTTTCTGTTTGCTGTGTATTTTTTCAGGCTGCGTGTATAACCAGAGCTTAGGGGTAGGCAAGGAGAGTCAGATTTCCTCCTTTTAAAGGCGGGAGCGACGCATAATTAATTGAAGTTTTGACCGGAGTACTATTCTCCTTCAATGGCTGGCATGCACGTAGCACTGCGATTTTTTTTATTTTTTTTTCTTCCTGTTTACTGCGTATGAAAAAAGAGTTGTTCAGGGTGTGTGTAACCAGAGCTTAGAGGTAGGTCAAGAGAGTAGTTCATGCTGTAGTTCATGAGGGGATAAATTCCAAAATAATTTTTGGTTAGGAATTTTTGAATTGCAAAATTCTAAATTTTTAGTGTTTTATTCAGCGTCATTAAAATTGGATGTTCTGAATTTCACAATTTGATAACTGTAACTTGGTTTTATTAAAATCTTTTGGCCACTCTAAATTAGGCAACTTAATATCCGCAACCTAGGTTTTTTTTAATTCCCATCAGATTTATCATTAAAATGGGCGGCATCCCAAATTCTACAATTTTACCACTATAACCTGGTTTATGAAATCCCCTCCTAAACAACCTAACAACCTTAACCTAGGTTTTTTTTAATTCCCACCAAATTAAAATGTCTGCTATTTAGCCTACGCTTAAAAACTGTCCCCCAGAGGTTATTGAATAACAGTGACGGATATCTTATTTAATTGAACGCGTTTGCAGAACTCTGTTTTGGCCTGTTTGTCAATATATGTAGAGTGTATGTTATATAAGATTTCTGAAGATATTCGCATGCGGAGCCAAGGCAGAGGCGAGATAATTACAGAACAAAAAGGGTGTTGTTTTTCCGGTTAGGAAACAAAACTGAAACAGGGCATTTCACTGTGTTAGAAAACAGAGTTGAACAGGGTATTTTTGATGTTGTTCAACTTCAAAAGGAGTTGAACAGGGGATTTTTGATGTTGTTCAAAAGGAGTTGAACGGGGGTTTTCAATATGTAGTTAAAATTCTCTCTGAAATTGGATGAATGTATGCTCTGTTTTCTCAGAGGCATAATTCGTGTATTTCATTCACAACTATTATTTTCTTTAATAATCTATTCTCGCAGACTGTGCTCACCTATACACGATTATATTGTATGGTATCTTATATGTGATGGTTCATCATATCATATTTGGAAAATACCATAAGGGCTTGCTAGGCCGTCCACTCGCAATATCTATTCTTTTCGCCCCAGCCCGTCGACGCTCGAGATTAGGATTATGGTAGAATAGTGGAGAATAGTGAAACATCAGAGTTTGACTGGAGGCAGATCGCGGTCCAATTTTACCTGGAAGGGTGGAATTAAGGTGTAAACATATCTCTGGCCATTGCTCTCAATGGCCATACACTTATGTTCTTCTAGCTGAAGGATTAATCAAAATCTCCAGAACCTTATTAACTCATAATTCTAAAGAGTTAATTCTAGTTTTTGAAAAATTCGTGAATTTGAATAAAAACAAATGTATTTGCTAAATTAAATTATGTGAATTTTGAGATAATTGAAACTTTTATTCTGTGAATTGAATAGCTGCTACCCAAAATTCTTAAGCAATAAAATTCAATTCACTTAAAACTTTAAAGCACACAAACCTTAACATAACTGAAATTTTACCCCTAAAATTTCAAACCAAAAACCTTTACCCCACACAATACACACCATAAATTAACTAAACAGGCTGTTCCTTATCCTATATTATCTAGAAAAACAAAACCATCCACACCTGTTTATTAGAAAAACAAAACCATCCACACCTGTTTATTCAAAGGTGTATTGAAATTTGAAAACTCTATCAAACAACGAATTTAGATGGGTGTGTGATAGTTTCAATAACATGCAATACCTACCTTCGTATCCCCTTCGAAATTGAGCGGACTTCAGTCTTCTCCCAGTTTCGAACGCGCATACGATTAGCACCGGAACCAGGCCACCCACAATACCTAAAATTATGTGGGTTCTTTTCTGTGAATGCTTGATCTGTGTATGATTAGCTGAACCTTCCACAGGGACTGCTGGAAGCACGGACGAATTATAGAAGGGATATATTTCATAACGAAGTATGCAGCTTCGGCTCCAATACTGAACTCCTGCTGTGGGATTGGATGTGAATATTGTATTGATTGAGAAGGCTAGACATGTGTTGCAGTCGTCTGTGGTTAGATCTCTGGTGCACTGGACCAGACCGTAAATCGTTTGAGAAAACGAGTCTAGGGCAGTACCATAAGCAGATCGTTTCGTGTCATTTGCTGCTTCCCCGGACAATTTGTTTAAGAGATTCTTAGCAGACGCTTGAAAGTCAGTCGGGATAAAGACACCTGTGTCCCCGCCAAATGGCTCCGCGTAATTAGCCCCAACATTTGTCTGCATTATTCCGATGAAACTGTAATTTTGATAACGTAAGAAGCAGTGAAAAGGCCAAGTACGAGCGCCAACGGTTCTTCCACATTTTTGTCGGATGGTAGTCGTTGCCAATTGCAAGCAAGTGTAGCATTGGTCGACTGTCATGTCTGCCCTGCACTGGAAGAGGCCATAT
Source organism: Pinus tabuliformis (assembly GCA_031772625.1). Classification (NCBI taxonomy): domain Eukaryota; kingdom Viridiplantae; phylum Streptophyta; class Pinopsida; order Pinales; family Pinaceae; genus Pinus; species Pinus tabuliformis. Next base: position 179,726,251 of record CM062812.1, read on the forward strand.
ACTCCACCAGAAACGGAGGTGTTAAACCCAGTTTGGTTCGCCCCTTGAGCAAGACTATCCAACACAGTATTCAGATTGCGCTCAAACGTACTGCCTTCTGTATAGTTGCCGCTATCGCATACAGTTGTCGGCGACTCTGTCACCGCTTTGCAAAGCTGTCCCTGAAGTGTGATATTGATCCAGGCCGGAACAACAATAATTAAGTAGAATAGTTTAATTATTTGGCCGATCAGGAGGGGGCGTGCAGAATCCCTTCCATGGAAGCTCATATTCCGCTGAATTCGGATTGCCATCGGACAGTGGAGAATCTGTGCATAAACATAGGGATGATACAAGAAAAACACTTGCAATCAAGAGAAAAATTATTTAAGGGAGCGCGTAGCGAAAAGTGAGGAGGTAGGTCTTCTGAATGGGACAGCATAACAAAATGGAGGACGTAAAGTCTTCTTTATAGGAAAGAATAGCAAAAAATGACTCCACTTCCGGTGGTGGGCAGAGCTATTCGAAGGAATTTGGGCCACATGTTTAATTGTCCATTTTCAACTGGGTTGTTATTTTAAAAACTGAATTTTAGTCCATGGTATTAGTTTTGATCCATTGTATGTTACGTGCCGAGGGGTTATTGATGGTTTTTAATTTATTTTTATAAAAATATATATATATTCAAACACATTTTTTTTTGTTGTTAGCCCTTCTTATAAGAAATCAGTATTATGGGCTAATTTGTAGCTTCAATGCTTTAATTTTTTTATTTTAGTCTTATTTATTTTTATTTAAATTTTTTATTATTTTTTTCTATTATTTCTATTTATATGAATTATAGTTTTTTTTTCTAAATTTTTATTTTAAAATGAATTATTATTATATTAAAAAACACATTTTAATAAATTCAATTATTAAAAATTATATATATTAATAAAATATAAAACAGTAGATTTTAGGTTTCTATGATCCATATCAAGTTTACAAAAGATTTTTTGGCGAAGATCACATGAGACATCATTTGTCGCGTTTCGAACCAACCAGTGTGGTTCATCTCCAGCTTAGCAGGTTAAATAGACAGAGCAAAGCCTCCAACGGCTAAAAAGACCAACAACTACTTTTGACTAGGTACTGGGATCAAAAACCCTTTTTAATAAAAATGTTACCCTAAGGGGACAGTCCTTTAAATAAAAATAATATTATGATAAAAAATATTAATAAATAATTAAAATATTAAAAATAATTAAACAGTTATGTTCAATTAGTACCTAAAAATAATTCATGATAATAGTTAGTTAAAGATAAATAATTAAAAATTATATCTAAGGGAAAAAATTACTCTAGACGGGACCAGTTCCTTAAATAAAAATAATATTATGATAATAGTTAAATAAAAATATTAATAAATGATTAAAATTTTTTATATAAAATATTAAAAAATAATTAAACAATTATGTTCAATTAGTAACTAAAAATAATTCATGATAATAGTTAGTTAGAGATAAATAATTAAAAATTATATCTAAGGGAAAAAAATTTCACTAGAGGTACCAATCCCTTAGAATAAAATAAATAAAATAATTTTGTGATAATAATAATAATTTTTTTTTTAATAAAAATTATATGATAATAGTTAGTAATAATACATGATAATAGTTAGTTAAACATAAATAATTAAAATTATATTTAAGGGAAAAAATTACCCTAGAGGGACCAACCCCTTAAAATAAAATGATTTAATGATAATATTTAGTTAAAAATTAAAATTTTTTATAAGTTAAATTAGTAATTAAAAATACTTCATGATAATATTTAGTTACAAATAAATAATTAAAAATAAGAAGGAACTAAAAACAGGACCATTCTTATATGAATAAAGGAATATAAAAGATAGAGATGAAAAAATTAAAATGAGTCATCCTAAAAATAATAAAGTAAGTTAAAAATAAATAAGTATAAAATAAAATATAATAATAATAATAATAATAAAATAATAATAAATAAATAAATACGAAAGTTATAAAAAATAAAAATAAAAATAAATAAATACATAAATAAATAAATGAATAAATAAATTTAAAAAAAAAAAAAAGGAAGAAGAAGACTAGGTCGAGAGTGTTGGGACCCAACACCGACTGATTTTCCAGCCATCATCTCTATTGAGATTACTCGGCCTCTTTTCAATCTCAAGCGCCTCCCTAAATTTCCGATGATGGAAGTGCGAAACCTTAGCAATAACACTAGCTTCCTCAATACAAACATGATGATTGGTTTTCTCGGCGTGCTCAGCTAAAGCGGAAGACTTAGTACGCTTATGCTTAAGATCTGCTGCATGCTCACTAATCCTCTGATTAATGGAGCGACCAGTTTCCCCAATGTAGGGGGTCCCACAAGAACAAGGGATCAAGTACACACCTTTCATATCTTTAGGGTCGATAGGATCCTTCGCTGATCTAAGGGACATACGAATGGTGTTCAGGGGCCTAGAGGTCACAGTGACACTATGCGACCTGAGAATCCTATCAATCTTATCAGTAGTCCCTTGAACATACGGAGGAAGGACACCTGGAACTCGCTCCTTTGGTTCTCGATGAAACAGCGAATTCTTCGAAGCTTTAAGGAAAGCCCTCTGACCCAGGAATCTACTATAACCATTCTCAACAAAGACATCAAGGAGATGGGATTTTTTTCTCAAAACTCTCCTTATCCGAGATCCTTAGGGCCCGAGTAGCGAGGGTATTGAGAACACCCATCTTTTGAGCCGGGAAATGATGGGAACTGGCATGAAGATACTGCTCAGTATGTGTTTTCTTCCGAAAAACCTGGTGGCCGAGGGAACCATCACTATTCTTAGAAATAAGAATATCGAGGAACGGAAGGCAACCATCGGCCTCCTGCTCCATGGTGAACTTAATGGCAGAGGATTGATTATTGAGATGATTGAAGAAGAGATCTAATTCCTCTTAGCCGTGAGACCAAATAACATTGGTGTCATCCACATATCTTCTCCAAAGCTTTGGCAGGAGCCTGGAAGAGTTTAGAGCCTTGGACTCAAAATCTTCCATGAAAAGATTAGCAACAACAGGGGAAAGGAGTGAGCCCATGGCAACCCGCAGGTTTGCTCAAAGAACTCTCCCTCAAAACAGAAAAACGTAGAAGTGAGACAGATCTCAACTAACTTAGCAGTGTCAGGATCTGTTAGGCGGTTGATCACCTCCATGGCCTCACTAATAGGGATGCAAGTGAAGAGGGAAACAACATCAAAACTAACAAGAATGTCCCCAGGGTCAAGCTTGATGTCCTTGAGCTCCTTAATGTAGGAAGCAGAGTCCTTTACGAAGGACTTCGTACGACCAACCAAGGGCTTAAGCTTTAACGCAAGGAACTTAGCAAGAAGGTAGGTAGGACCACCAATGGTGTTGACAATGGGCCTCAAGGGAGCCCCATCCTTGTGAATCTTGGGGAGACCATAGATTCTAGGCGTGATAGGGTTGCTTTCAATGAGTTTATGGTGCAAGGAACTCAATGAGCTAATGGATTTAATGGCAAGCGCCACATTCTTAGCAACCTTCTTTAACGGATTCTTAGGAAGCTTTTTGTAGCTACCACTATTATGAAGATGATCCAACATCTTGCTGCGGTAATCAGCCTTGTTAAGAATGACGGCAGCACCACCCTTGTCTGCCTTTAAAACAATGATATCCTTGTTCTGGTTTAAGGATCTGAGAGCGACAGATTCTTCCTTGCTAAGGTTGCTCTTAGGGGGCTTAGCCCTTCTCAAGACAACCGCACAATCTTGCCTGATGGTGTCCTTGACCCTATCAGGTAAATTTCTGATCCCAAACTCTATGTCACAAATAATATCATCTACAGGGATTTTCTTTGGAGCCAAGGCAAAATTTAAACCTTTGCCTAAAACTTTAAAAACAGAAGGGGGAAAGGAGAAACTGGAAAGATTTAAAACCCTATTAGAACGAGAAGAAAGGCAATGATTATAAGCCTCATTCTTATTATTCTCCATGCTAGACATATTAGCATTAAAAAATGATAACTTATTATTCGAATTTTTATTATTAATGAATCTATTACTATTATATTTATTATTAAATTGATTATTATTATTATTGTTAATATTCTTATTATAAATATTAATATTATTAATATTCTTATTATAAATATTAATATTATTAATATTATTACCATAAACATTACTCTTATTATTATTATTAATCGTATCAATATTATTATTAATACTATTATTCATATCAATAATAATATTACTCATATCATTATTACTACTATAGTTACTAACATTAATCATATCCTTATTATTCATATTAATAATAATATTATTATTATACAAATCATTCTTATCGCTTATAATAAAATAGTTATTATTCTTATCATACTAATTATCAATGTTATCAATACACTTATTACCAAAACCATTAGGAGACAGGGTACTCTCCGAAGGGAGACTATCACGAACACGCGGACGGGGAGAGGGGGTCAAGCCATCTTTGATCCCCACGGACCTGTGAGCCAGATCTATATCCAGCACCGCGGTCGAGCTATGCACCGAAGACATCAACCGGCCCAAAGGATGACTGCAAGGAACCAGAGGACGAGGAAGGGGGGCCGAGCCCTCGCTGACCACCTCTGACCGGCTTGCCAACGCTATTCCAAGTTTTGAGTTCTGCACACAACCAGCTGACGAGGAAACCGAGCTGACCAACCGGCCAGCACAAACGACAGCGGGCTCTACAGATTGGCACTGTAATGAAGGGCGATCAGAATTAGGTGCCCTCGGATCTGAACCCCTGATGCTTGTTAAATCTATACCGGGCTCTGCAGACTCAGCAACCCTCAGCGCAGGCATGGAAACAGAAGAAGGTATCGGAAGAGGGATACCCATCGCCGTGCTACTGCTGCCAAACGCTACTTGTCCCAAGGATGGAGAGGAAGATAGATCTGGGTGGTTGTCGCTAGAGGGATAGCAATCATTATCACCAGAGCGGCAACCTGAAAGAATGCTTTCCTGGGAGCCAAACCCCAATCTGCAGGAAAGGGCAGCACGGTCATCAACAGAGCTGCCAGATAACCAACTATTAAGCGCAGAGATTTGGCAAGGAGAAATGCGGCTCCGGGAAGCTGCTCCCCTAGATCTATCCTGAACTGCTGAATTTTCAACAAGCCTCTGAAACTTAGAAGCTTGATGCTGCTTCCGAATCTCTTCTAACCGAAGGGACTTCAGAGCTGAACAGGCATCTATTCTGGCCCAAAGGGAAGATGAAAACAAGTTCCCAAGATCCAGATGTAAACCCAAAAGAAACCGAGACAGCAGATTCAGAGATTTCCTGACCCTACTGATTTCTGCCCTAATTAACGCCAAACTCGCCTTAAGGAAAACCTGATGGTTTTGGGGAGTGTTAAGGCGATGATTAATCCGGGCAAAGACAGGGATGGTGGAGGAGTCTCTGCATCTTTTAAGAAAAGCTAGATCCGTCTTCAACCTTGAAACCTGCAAGCGTGCCCGTTCAAAATGATGGACCTTGGTTGCGATGGCTTTTCCGTGCAGGGATTCAATAGTAGAGTTTAGGCTTCTGTGATCCATATCAAGTTTACAAAAGATTTTTCGGCGAAGATCACATGAGACATCATTTGTCGACGCGTTTCGAACCAACCAGTGTGGTTCATCGTCAGGACAAGTTGAAGAAACAGATCCAGCTTAGCAGGTTAAATAGACAAAGCAAAGCCTTCAATGGCTAAAAATACTAACAACTACTTTTGACTAGGTACCGGGATCAAAAACCCTTTTTAATAAAAATGTTACCCTAGGGGGACCAGTCCTTTAAATAAAACTAATATTATGATAAAAAATATTAATAAATAATTAAAATATTAAAAATAATTAAATAATTATGTTCAATTAGTACCTAAAAATAATTCATGATAATAGTTAGTTAAAGATAAATAATTAAAAATTATATCTAAGGGAAAAAATTACTCTAGAGGGGGACCAGTTCCTTAAATAAAAATAATATTATGATAATAGTTAGATAAAAATATTAATAAATGATTAAATTTTTTTATATAAAATATTAAAAAATAATTAAACAATTATGGTCAATTAGTAACTAAAAATAATTCATGATAATAGTTAGTCAGAGATAAATAATTAAAAATTATATCTAAGGGAAAAAAATTCACTAGAGGGACCAATCCCTTAGAATAAAATAAATAAAATAATTTTGTGATAATAATAATTTTTTTTTTTAATAAAAATTATATGATAATAGTTAGTAATAATACATGATAATAGTTAGTTAAACATAAATAATTAAAATTATATTTAACGGAAAAAATTACCCTAGGGCGGGCGCGCGATCGCGCTGAACGAAAGTTGCGACGAAGCTGCGGACATAATGCGACGATATGTGCGACGAAAGGAAAAACACTTATGCGACTAAGTGTTGAACGCCATACATATATATGCGATGGAGTGCGACTTGAGGTCGACTTGTATGCAAGCCTTAAGGGTGCATGTTGAGTGGTTTTGGGGGTCGGCCAAGGGGCTGCACACCCCATGTAAACCCACGCTATGTAGTGTATATATATGAGAGCCTTGAGGCTCATTTGAACAACGAACTTCACATCTCTTCTACGCATAGATCAAGAAGACAAGTGAATAGTGTGTAGAAATAAGAGGAGTCTGCGCATATCTCATGCGCTCCTCTTGAGGGTGCACTTAAGGTGATCTTGAGTCGGTCAAAGAGCGGGCAAGGTGTGCCCGAGGTGTAGTGGATGTGCAGATTTGTGCAGGACTTGGTGAGGAGGATTAAGTGGCTTGGGTGAGCACTACTCTTTGTGCAAGGGTGCACACGGTTGTAAAGGTAGCTTGCCTCTCTTGTAATATTTGGTTAAGTGTGAGACTTGGTTCGGCCAAGACACGCTTGTTTATTATAAACTGATATTCTTAATAAATTGTCGGGCAGACTCACATTACGGGGAGTTGCCCCTCCCCTTTATACTTGTTGCAATTGTTGATGTTCTTGTTATAATTGCATGATGATAATGAATGAGTATGGGCTTCATTAAGTATAAAGGATAATTGCATGTTTACTTGGTTGCGAAACACAAGCTAAGTAATGTTAATGTAAAAGTAGGCGTAGTCCACGAATGTTAGTATTGGTGAAAAGAAAGCGTTCGGTGGTGCCGCACCTTGCTACAAGCGGTTGAAAGACTACCGCAGGTGTAGGGGCATGACAGGTGGTATCAGAGCTCGGTTGGAGCTGGTGAAGCAAGTGTGCATACACTTGGAAGTTGATGACAGGTGATATTGAGGCTTGAACAGGTTCAGGTGTTGAAGCATTTGAAGGTAGTTTCAAGACTCGGTTTGAGCAAGGTTGCTCGTGATAGTGGGAGCAGGTTTAGTAGAGGTAAAGCTTAGTGCTTGGACCAGGCTGAACGACAAGGCATGGCAAGTTTGGGAGAAGGTGAAGGGAAGCTCTTGCTTACCTTATACAGGTTGAAGAGGTTGAAGGAAGAGAAGCCCTGGATCCAAAAGGAACTTGAAGTCTTGGAAAAAAATGTTGAAGAAGAGCTTCTTCAACTTGGTTGGACAATGGAGCAAGGTGAAGTTGCAGATTGTGCTATCAAGGAAGAGGAAGCCGTGATGATTGAGGATGTTGCTGACATGACCATGATGGAGGATGAACTTGAGGATGATCAAGTTGGACCAAGGTCGTGCGGTTTGAAGACATGGATGAATGAGGAAGAGCCTCATGATGATGATGAAGAACAAGGATTGTTGATTGTTGCAGGACTTGTTGGGCTTGTTTGTGACCTTATGGTAGAAGGTACAGAGACCCGTGACAAGGGTGGAACTTTATGATTGTTGTGGATGAATGGGTCATGCTTTAGTCACATGGCTAAGTGCCTGGCATGACTCATGGGCAGATTGGAGGGCACACTCTTGGGTGGACTTCTCATGGCCAAGATCAAGAGATAGTCTTGGTGGACACTTTGGTGGAGGAATTATGATGGAGAGACTCATATGATGATGATATGGTTGGGTGACCGAGTTCACTAAACCAAAGATTGAAGACTCGGATGAGGATGACCAATTGTTGTGATGGGTCTATTTGGTTGGACTACATGGGCAACTTAGTCATGGACATCAGGTTGGAGGCATGAAGCATGGCATTCTTATATAGGGACATTATGTGGGAGCACTTGTAGAGGTGTCATGGACATCCAATGAGGAGTGCCAAGGCAGGAATGTTGTGCAGGTGGATTTGCTGGTGTGACATGGAGACTTATTACTTATGAGCCGATGGAGAGGTTGTGCACTCTTGTACAACAAGGCCATGGACTTGGATGGATTTGTGAGCTGATTATGGAGCTCATGATGACATGAGTTTGTTGTGACTTTTAGGGACTTCATATATGGTGGACTTGGAGGATTCGATGCATTGAGGAGCTGAGGTCAAGAGACTTTGATGCAGTATGGGATGCATACTTTCAAAGTACATGTATGGGCATGGCTTGGAAGAGTGACTTGATGTGGAGGATCGATATGAGACACTTTGGAGTGATGGAGTTACGATGATGATGATGCCTTGACTTGGGCATGGGTTGAGCCGAGACTCAACTACCTTGACACATGGGAGCTGATTGATCTATGATCATGGGCAGCACATGGATAGATGAGACAAGTGCATACTTGTTTCTATGGATGACTTGAGGGATGGCACAACTGGTGTTCTTTCCGCTCTAATACCAACTGTCACTCTGATACTTGCCGCTCTGATACCAACTGTCACGCCCCTACACTTGCGGTAGTCTTTCAACCGCTTATAGCGAGGTGCGGCACCACCGAACGCTTTCTTTTCACCAATACTAACCTTCGTGGACTACGGCTAATTCACTTGTCCTTAGTTTGTGTTTCACAACCAAGTAAAATGCAATTATCCTTTATACTTAATGAAGCCCATACTCATTCATTATCATCATGCAATTATAACAAGAACATCAACAATTGCGACAAGTATAAAGGGGAGGGGCAACTCCCAAACAAGTCTGTCCGACAATATATTATATTCGGTCTTTCTTCAATAATACAATACAAGTAATGCTTGGCAAACTCCAAGCCAATACTTAGAATAATTTACAACATAAGCAACCAGCCTTTACAATAGATGTGCACCCTTGCACGAAGAGTAGTACTCACCCGAGCCACTTAATCCTCCTCACCAAGTCCTGCACAAATCTGCACATCCACTACACCTCGGGCACACCTTGCCCACTCTTCGACCGACTCAAGATCACCACAAGAACACCTTAAGTGCACCCTCAAGAGGAGCGCATGCGATATGCGCACACTCCTCTTATTTCTGTGCACTATTCACTTGTCTTCTTGATCTATGCGTAGAAGAGATGTGAAGTTCGTTGTTCAAATGAGCCTCAAGGATCTCATATATATACACTACATAGCGTGGGTTTACATGGGGTGTGCAACCCCTTGGCCGACCCCCAAAACCACTCAACATGCGCCCTTAAGGCTTGCATACAAGTCGGCCTCAAGTTGCACTCCATCGCATATATATGTATGGCGTTCAACACTTAGTCGCATAAGTGTTTTTCCTTTCGTCGCACATATCGTCGCATTATGTCCGCAGCTCCGTCGCAACTTTCATTCAGCGCGCTCGCTTGCCCGCCCGCTCCCTCGTGCACGATGACTCACCGGCGCCCGTCGCACTCGCAACCAGATGTCCTTACATCCTCCTCCACCTGAAATCGTTGTCGTCCTCGACAACATACCATCCCGGTAGCCATCCACCAAGATCATCATCATCCACGATGTCGACCTTTCCATACAAGACAAACATCCCTGCAACATATGTAGAGTCTCATTTTCATCATATCTCGACTTAGTGACCAGCTGCCACCAAGCTCACCATATGTACCTCAACGGTATGCTCTCCATCAGATATCATCTCGATCCATGATCATCGACCCCTCTGTCACAATCTCCACTGCAACATCTCCTGTCGACCTCATCATGTGTCTCCATGTGAACTTCTGTCATGATACTCCAACAAAATGCTAACACATCTCTGCACACTTCGCGACCCCATGTCTGAACTAGTTGGGTAGCTAATCCAACCATCATGCTCAATCCATGAGGGTGAACATCCTCATGCCATCATCAGTTGTTCCTCAAACATCTGCCACATCTTTGACTCATCAAGAATCTACCTCCATAATCCATGCTCAGGTCCATGAAAACTCCATCCATCTGCAACATGTCATGATGCTTGATGCCAAGCCATCCTTGCACCATCAATCATACCTGCTCCATATATCTAAGGACTCATTGCCATGAGCAGCTAACAATGAGCCCCATCTTCTTCATCCATCTAAGAAGATGTAGAGGGAGTAGAGCCTGAAGGCTCTCCCTCACTAATCAACTCAATCCCTCACTAATCAACTCAATCCATCTGTCAGGATCCTCAATCTCCATCCTTTGTAGATAAGCAACCCGGTCTTCCCTTTGGACATCTGGCCTCACATATACCTCCTCATCATCATCATCATCCTCAACCAACTCTAGCCTTCTTGACAAATCCAAGATGCTATTTGAAAGTGATCTAATGACCAATGACTGCTCGGTAAGCTTTGCCTCAACAGTAGACAATCGCTTACTCATGTCTCCCATTCTTTTCTCATCCTCCACTTGCATCACTCCTAGCTTACAATCAGGCCTTGTTACACCAATGGTTGGAACACCAATGGGTACATCTTCCCTTCCATCATAAATGTAGAGCTTCTTCAAATGTGGAACAATCATAGCATCAAATTGTTTCATGAATTCCATCCCCAATACAGCTTCATAGTCATCAATCCGCACTATAGTGAAGTCCACCTTCCCGGTCCATTCACCAAGTGTAGTGTCCACCCTTTCAGCTATACCAAGAATCTCAATAGGAGGAGAATTCACTGTCTTCATTTGTGCCTTTGCCGGTACAAATTTCAGCCCAATCCTTCTCGCAGTATCTTCACCCATGAAGTTGTGAGAAGCCCCACTATCCACCATAGTGAGCACATCAACACCTCCAACTTTCATTCGAACATACTCCAACTTGTTCCTTTCAGGATCCCTTTTAGAGGCCACTTCCGTAGTAGCAGAAGCACCAAGTATCTACATCATCCCCACAGAAGCACCTTCATTCCTCACATCAGATTGTGCAATAGCAACCACCTTTGGTTTAGAAGGACAATTCTTCACCGTGTGTGGTCCAGCACATATCCAACACTTCAAGGCTTTCTTCGTCTTCAAACTATCATCTGATTTCAAAGCATCTTCCTTCTTCTTCTCTTTCGGTTTATCAGACTTCTTCTTCCTATCATCAGAAGTCTCATCATAATGCTCCACCAACCTGTCAACAGCAGCAAAAGCTTCCTCAAGTGTCCTAATCTTCTGCCTCTTCACTTCATTGTGTGCCCAAGGCTTCAACCCAATAATGAAGTTGAACACCTTGTCCCTCTCCGCCATGTCAGGAAGTTCCAGAGCTGCACTTGCAAACTCCCGCTGATATGCTTGTAGGCTTTCGGTCTGCTTTATGTACTTAATCTTCGTCCTTGCTTCCCATGTTTCATCCTGAGGACTGAAATGAGTCTACAAAGCCTTCTTCATGTCATCCCATGAAGTGATGTCATCAGCACTACCATTGGCAATCTGATCCAACCTCCTTCGCCACCACATCTTAGCATCCTTTGTTAAGAACTGAGCAGCTACCTTGACCTTTGTCTCATCATCAGATATACCCAACCGTCCCAATTATTGCTCCATGTCCCATAAAAAGTTACCAAGAGTCTTTGCATTCCTTGTGCCATCATAAGATTCTGGTTCCTTGACCTTCACATGAGGCACTCCTCAACCTGAGTTATGCCTCACGGCCTTCTTCAACACCGCTATCTTATCCTTGGCTTCGTCAAGAGTTTTCTTCAAGTTCACGATCTCTGCAAGACCCTGATCCCTTGCTTCTTCAACCTCCTTGACCCTTACTTCAAGTTGTGTACACATAAGATCAGTGTACTCATACTGTGTCCGGAGTTCATCATGTTGTGTTCGGAGTTCATTGAGCTCTTCCTTTGTCTTCAAGTCGGCCTCTTGTTCTTTAGGAAACAAGTCCATCTTCTTATCCCAAGAAGTCTCCATATCCTCCATCTTTTCCAACACCTTTTCAATGAACCCAATAGTAGTATCCTTCACAACGTGACTAGACCCAGCCTGAGATTCAACTGCCATCTCTAACAGCTTCTTTCTCCTTTGCAATCTAGTTTCGATCATCCAACAGCTTCACCAAGTCACCTGCAATTAGAACCAACCCTTGTTCCACTTGTGTGAAACGGTTTCCTTCACCTGCAAGTACCTGTCACGAGCAAACCTTGCTCACGAGCTCTAGACCGAGCTCTGATACCACATTCACTTCGGTGAAGGTGTGTAGCAACTACAACCTTCAATACCCGGATCAACTGCTCTGATACCACATTCATATAAGAATGGTCCTGTTTTTAATTCCTTCTTATTTTTAATTATTTATTTGTAACTAAATATTATCATGAAGTATTTTTAATTACTAATTTAACTTATAAATTTTTTTAATTTTTAACTAAATATTATCATTAAATCATTTTATTTTAAGGGGTTGGTCCCCCTAGGGTAATTTTTTCCCTTAAATATAATTTTAATTATTTTTATTTAACTAACTATTATCATGTATTATTACTAACTATTATCATATAATTTTTATTAAAAAAAAAATTATTATTATCACAAAATTATTTTATTTATTTTATTCTAAGGGATTGGTCCCTCTAGTGAAATTTTTTTCCCTTAGATATAATTTTTAATTATTTATCTCTAACTAACTATTATCATGAATTATTTTAAGTTACTAATTGAACATAATTGTTTAATTATTTTTTAATATTTTATAAAAAAAAAAATTAATCATTTATTAATATTTTTATCTAACTATTATCATAATATTATTTTTATTTAAGGAACTGGTCCCCCTCTAGAGTAATTTTTTCCCTTAGATATAATTTTTAATTATTTATCTTTAACTAACTATTATCATGAATTATTTTTAGGTACTAATTGAACATAACTGTTTAATTATTTTTAATATTTTAATTATTTATTAATATTTTTTATCATAATATTATTTTTATTTAAAGGACTGGTCCCCCTAGGGTAACATTTTTATTAAATAGGGTTTTTGATCCCGGTACCTAGTCAAAAGTAGCTGTTAGTCTTTTTAGCCGTTGGAGGCTTTGCTCTGTCTATTTAACCTACTAAGCTGGATCTGTTTCTTCAACTTGTCCTGACGATGAACCACACTGGTTAGTTCGAAACGCGTCGACAAATGATGTCTCATATGATCTTCGCCAAAGAATCTTTTGTAAAAATATAAAACACTTAAACATATATAAAAATAATAAACATATATATTAAAGTGTATATATATTAATATAAACAATATTAGTTAATTATATTTCTTATTTTTTAATGATAACATTCAACAATACAATATTATTAATTATTTTATTTGAAATAAAATCTTTATTTTTATTATTTTTTGATTAATTAAATTAAGTTTAAACTTAACTCAATTACTAACCTTATACTGTCTTTATTTAATTTTAAAGTGATTTCATCAATAAATAAATAATTAATTATGGACTTAAGTTTCTTAAAATTTTTAAAATAAAATGTAATTTGAATATTCAAACTTAATAAATTCATAAAAAAAAAATTTAATGTGGTCCTAAGTAATTAAATTTTATTTAAATAAAACCTTTTTATACAATTCTTCACTTGAAATTTTTATAAACGCGTGTAACTTCTTAGTCCATCCATGGCCTTTCTCACCAAGAGCTTTTTATGTGATTCGCAGCCTATCTCAATCTGATTTTGTCACGTTGTGCTTTAGTGTTTTCTTTGATGTAAAACCTTCGTTGACCCAGATTTTGATTTCTGGATCATACCCCACATACATACTATAGCTGGCATTCAAATAAGGAATTTGAGTCCATTTTGTCTTATATTGAGATTAGACAGCTGGCATGGATAGAAACAAGAATGATAATTTGAGTCATTTCCGAAAGCTAGGTTCCGTGTGTAGTGTTCATACCTATGAATGATAATTTGAATAATCTTTTAAAGCTAAGTTGCTTGTGATGTGTTAATGCTTATTCAAATTAATATTTAGAATTATAAATTTTGTGTATTCAATGAAAATATCCAAGTCGGTTATTAACTTTATTCCAACCTCAAATTTGCAAGGATATTCATATATGGATTCCGTAACGAAAACGCATGATCTTTTGCCACGTATGTTTGCCTTCACTTTTTTTGTGCGATTCACATCTGGCCTTCACTTCGATTTTGATTTCGTGAAAATATGTCCACCATACGGCTCGCCTTCTTCAATTTCGGTTTCGGTTTTGTGAAAATATGGATTAGGGGATACATTATATTTGTATTTAAGTAATATAAATGCAAGTTTTATTATTAATTTCACTCTATGTAATTTTGGTTTTCAGAATCGATTTGTAAGTAGTTTTACTAGTGTTCAAATATTTAAAAGCGTGGAATTTTGGTGTTTGGAATCGATTTGCAAGTAGTTTTATTAGTGTTCAAACGCTAGTAGTGTAGAAAGATACAAGCAATATGAATGCAAGTCTTATCACTAACTCCGGCCGCTGGTTTTGGTGTTGTCAATTTACAAATAGTCTCACCAGTGTTCTAGAAAGATACAAGCCATATGAATGCAAGTCCTATCACCAACTCCGGCCTCTGGTTTTGGTGTAGTCAATTTGCAAGTAGTCTCACCAGTGTTCTAGAATCGCAATTTGTCCACTTAACTCTATTTTCTTTAAATATTTATTGACTTGGTAGTCAATTTGCAAGTAGTCCAACGAGTGTTCGAGAATCTCAATTTGTCCACTATCTGCTAACACGGTACATTAATACAATCAAGTGGTATCTGGAGTTTTGGTGTAGTCAATTTGCAAGTAGTCTCACTAGTGTTCTAAAACTTTGTTTTCTTTAAATATCTACTAACACAGTTACATTAATACAATTATCCCACTAGTGTTCTGGAACTCTGTTTTCTTTGAATATCTACTAACACGATTACATTAATACAATTAAACATCCGTATCATTTTATCCTTTTAAAATTTATGGTATTAATATCACTGTTTGTTTTATAAATCCATATATAATTATATTAGGAAATGATATAAGGTAAATATATTATACATAATACTATTTGAGAATTTGTATAATATTTCTATAATTGTATTAACTAAATATGAAATGTTCAATATAGATTTAGATATGCAATCTAATTAATATTTGAAATTCTATTTATTAGAGAATTTGTAATAATATTTTTATGATTGTATTGAGTAATATAAAAAGATAAATATAGATTTTGATATGTAATCTAGTTAATATTTGAAATTTTATTTATTAATGCAGAGAAAAGAATTACAATATGTTAACATTTTTCATTTATGCCCATAAAATAAAAAATTGAATTAAAAAATAGATTAATCTGCGAACTTATGGAGCAATCTCATCATTAGATAAGATTTTTGGTCAAATTATAAATTTTAATTGTTTAAAACATGTTTTAAATGTATAAATGGATTCAACCCCCTAAAAAACCTACCGTAGATTTACATAGATTGCATAATTGAAACTTAAGATTCCAAGAAATTTTTAGCCAAATTATAAATTTTAATTGTTTAAAACATGTTTTTAAATGTATAGATAGATTCAATCCCCCTAAAAAAACCCTATAGTAGATTTACTAGGATTTTTTAGCTGAAACTTAAGATTGAAAAAAATCCCTACCAAATTCCAAACACATTTAACCAAAAAAATGCTAAGAAAAAATGTAAAACTTCTAATAATTACACTATTGTTTCAATGAAAAGATGATTACCTTGGAAACTTGACTTGGATGTTGACTTTGTGAAGTTGTATGCAGTATTTTAAATATGTGTGACAACATTAGGTTTTTTTTTTCTAAAACATGTAATTTGAGATTGACTTCTATTTTAATTTTACTCAGATGTATGTATGCATTAGTGTTAGAAATAGAATCCATTAAAATTATGATATCTGCTTAAAAAGATAATATCAAGAATTTCAAAGGGAATAGAAATTATGATTAGGATGAGACTTTAGAATAATAAAATGATATATTTATATGTAAAATATATTAATGATAATGTATCACAAACTTATTTAGATTTTTCGATTATAATATTATAGTATTATAAGAATTAATGTTTTCCTCATAATATAAAACCATGATTTATAATCTTCTTTGAGCTTGAATTTTGATATTCTCCTCTATATATGATCTTCTTTGAGCTTGAATTTTGATATTCTCCTCTATATGTTTAATGGTATTCTTTAATCAACTCTCTTTCCAATTTGGCTTAGGTGAGACATTTCGATTGGGGATGGTCATGTGAGCGAAGACTTAGGTCCCGTAGGTCTGGCTCAATTCCTCCTTAGGTCAACAATGTAATCATATCTTGTTCTAGTACAAAAAAACAAAAACAAAAACAAAAACAAAAAACTCTCTCCTATTTAGAAAACCCTCTTGTTATACATCTATTTTTCCACATATTCTTTTTACTATTCCAATCCTATACACATTAATTTTAGGCCTATTTCATCTTATTTTTACCCCTCTTTCAAGTTCCACAATTAAATTTTTCTCATACAAACCAAACCTTGCTCAATCAAATTTATTCATAAACCACACTCTCCAAATTCCAAATTGAATCCCTAAGTTTGCAATGAATTGGCAGGTCAAATTGCTCATGCAAACCAAACCTGGCTCAATCAAGTTTATTCATAAGGCATAATCTCCAAATTCCAATTGAATCCCTAAGTTTGCAATGAATTGACGGGACAAATGGAAGTGGAGATTTGAACAATGAAAAAGTAGTCAAGCGAGTTAGGCTTTACATATGGGCGAGTTAGGCTTTAAAGATGGGTTGCCATACGTTAGATTTATGGCGTTGTTACCTTTTTAAATTTGCAGATTGGCATCATGCAAATTATGAACGATTCATCCCTTCATTTCCAGCTAAAATTGTATCTCAATGGATTGAAGAGCATGAACCTATGTGAAATGATTTAAAAGTAGTTCAGGAATGTTTGTTTTTTTTGGTATTGGGTGCATTAATAATTTGATGAAATCATAAGTTATTGTTATATTCTAGTATAACCATGATGTGTAAGTAGGTTATGTTTTCATAAATAATAAAAAATAATTTTAGTTAATATCTATTTAAATATTGAGTTGAATTTTAAATTATATATAATTTGAATATTTAGATTATACATAACTTTTTAATTTTATTAATAAATTAAGAAAATATAACTATGTATTGTTATATAATTTGAATGGATAAATTATCTCATGTATTTAATATATATGTGAATTTGAATGTATCATAAATTTACCTTTAACAATTGTTTTACCATATTAAAATTCCAAATTAAGTAAAATTTTAAATATCTGCACTTTTTACTAAAGTTAATATCATTTCTTAACTCAAAAGAAAAACGTTAATTCAACACACAAAATCCAAAATCCTACTCCAAAATCTTTTAATGTTTCTTTTAATTAAATATGTATAAAATGAATCTTTAAAAGGAAAAACAATATCGTATGGATATATTAAAATCTTTAAAGACATCAATATTTCTACATCAAATTTGCAATATTCGAAAATATTAATTTGATGTAGTTTTATTATAAATTTTGTTATCATATGATGTAAAAAACATCATTAAATATAATATTAATGTTAATATATTAATATTATTATATTTAATAACTTACTTTGGATTAGTACAATATTAAATATAATATAATATTGAATTTTTTATATTATAATATATCATGGTATATAGTAACTATAAATATATATGGAGGCAAGAATAAACACAGAGAGTGACAAGGGAGAGATAGAGATAAAATGAAGGAGAGGGGAGAGGAGGAATGAAGAGAGAGAGAAAGAGGGGAGTGAGAGAGGGAGAGAAGGGTAAGGGAGAGAGAGGGAGACATAAAGATGGAGGGGGGAGAGAGGGCGAGATAGGAGAGAGGGTGGGAGATAGTGACAAGGTTGGGGAGAGAGAGAAAGAGAGAGATGGGCGAGAGAGAGAGAGAGAGAGAGAGAGAGATGGAGGGAGAGAGAGGGAGGTAGGAGAGAAAGGGAGAGAGAGGAAGGACCAGAGAGAGGAGGAGAGAAAGAGCGACAAAGAGAGAGTTGGAGGGGGAGAGAGGGAGTGAAGAAGAAAGACATAAAGAGAGAAAGAGGGAGTGACAAGGGAGAAATGGAGAGAGAGTGTGTATGTTTCAGGGTGAGATAGAAAGACAAATAAGCAGATATGGAAGGAATGGGGGAGAGAAGGAGAGAGTGACATAGTTGGAGGATGAAGAGAGAGAGGGGCAAGGGAGACATAGGGAGGTGGGAAAGAAAGGAAGAGAGAGGAAGGAAGAGAGAGAGGACATGTGAGAGAGAAGGAGAGAGGGAGGTAAGAAGAAAAACATAGAGAGAGAGAGAGTGTGTGTGTGTGATAAGGGAGATAGAGAGAGAGGGAGAGAGGAGAACAAGAGGGAATAGGGACAGAAGGGGGAAAGAGGAAGAGAAGGGGAAGAGAGAGGGAGATGGAGAGGAATAGGGATGGAGAGATAGATAGATATGGAGAAAGAGCGTGTATGTTTAGAGGGTGATATAGAGAGGCAAAGGAGAGGAAAAGAGAGATATAGATGGGAGGTGGAGAGAGGGAAGAAGAGAGAGGGAGGGAGGTAGAGATAAATAGATATGGAGAGAGAGGGGACCCATTCAATTTTGGGGTCAATTTTGGAGGAGATGGAGCCCATTCAATTTTTTTAGGAGACTTAGGAGTTAGAAGTAAGCTATTTTGGTTTTGTTCACAAAAGGAAAATAAGCACTTCCTAAGCCAATAGTTCGAATTGCGTGAGAGGGAAAATCGATGGCTTAGTGACGAACCCACGAAGGAGGGAAAATGGAGGGAAAAAGTGATCCACTAAATCTATATAAGGAAGGTATCTCTCCTCATTTCATTCATCTTATTGGAGTATATTGATTTCTCTTTGGTTGCTCGAGTTGCTTAGCCAAGTCACTAGTTGTTTAGCACGAGTTCTTCAGGTGAAGAGTTCACCCTTTCTTCGGGGGACTTCAAGTGCCACCCTAGGAAGGTTTTCTTCATTTCCTCAGGAGGAGGATCAGATTGTGATTCCCAGTAGTAGCATTCCCTTCCAGGTTCTGAGTATTACCGGGGGACACAGTGGAGAGGAGGCTGAGTTCATTGGTGGTGCTTAGAACTGGAGATTTGATGTGATATGTTTCAGAGAGGAGGCTAGGGAGGATTTTTACCATATAGGATATTTTGGGAGCTGATTGAGCTTTTGGCTTGGCAGTGTGACTTTCGCACTACCTGGGCCAGCGCAGAGGCAGTGTGTGGAGCTCATTTGGTGGGTAAAGTATCAATCCTTGAGGCTGAGCTTTGCCGTGGAGGTTAGAGGAGATATTTGGAGTGGTATGTTCTTCCATTTCAGAGCTTGGAGAAGGACTTTATGGTCATTCATTGCAGGTCGTATTTCTGGAGTTGTTCGGAGGGCGTGGACCATAGAAGAGGTCGAATTTGGGAGGTCAAAATCTGGCCAAACCATTTCTGGGTTTTTAGGGGTTTTGGACAAGGATCCCAGATATAAAGTTTCAAAATTTTCTAAGCATCGGAAGTGGGTTGTCCAGACGTGTCTTTGCTTCAGACAGTGCATAATTGTTGGGGATTGCACAGTGCCTTTGGGGGTCGATTTTGGGAGGTCAAAATCGGGCCAAGCCATTTTTGGTTTTTTGTGGGTTTTGGTCAAGGAGCTTGGAGCTAAATTTGTAGCATGTTCTGAGCAGCGGAAGTGGAGTTTCTTGCAGTTTCTTTCTAGCCAGCAGTGTAGTTTTCTAGGCATTGCAAAGCATTAGAGGAGCATACATTTTCCAGTACTTGATATCATTGTCTCATCACCTAGATTTTGTCATGCTTTCCATTGAGGCAAGCCCAAGTGCATTTATCCATACTATTGTATTGCTCCATTTATTAATAAAATGGTTCAACTAGTTCTACTTATAGAGTTTTTATGAGCATGTGTTGTTTGTTAAAATTTTGTGTTGAGAATCGTTTTTGCTTTATATATCACTATTTATTTAAGTTTGGAAGATCACATTCTCTATATATATATATTCTTTTATGTTTTAAAAATGTTTCTATAAATCTCATGGTGGACATTTTTCTAAGCCCATTGTTATATTTTTACTCTTTGTGGTTTCATAACAGACATGATTTTAGCCATTCTTTTCAATTATAACACTGCTTCTTATAGGTTATGCATAAGTAGATGAATAACACATATACTATGATCGAATAGGTAGGAATCAAAGGCAAAGGGATGTCTATTGATAATGAGGAAATTACCATATAAAAGTCACCACAAAAATCATACGAAGAATTCCCACTGAAAATTTGTTAAAGCTAATGAATATTATATGAACACAGTAACTAATTACAAGTTACTTTAAATTCGAATTTGATATCACTTTTCCAACCTTTAGACCTAATTAGGGTTAAAAATTTTATTTTGAATTGGTATCTACAATCTATCTGATCATAGCTTCAACAGTTCGTTGAGATGATCTGGCATGTGAGCTTAAAAAAAGGGAAGGAATGCTTTTAGTTTTTGTATTAAGTTGTCAGCTTAAATCTATTTGTTTATGATTTTTTTAAGTTACCCGTCATATGATAGATAATGATGAATGCATGATCAATCGAATTTGTTGATTTCATGACCAAGTATTGGTTAATCACTGCACCACCCTATTCTTAACTACTATATCAATTAAATATATATTTTGTTGTTTGTTTTACTCTTGGAAAAGTTTGCCCGACAGTGGGTATTGATTGCAATTTCAAATTTCCGTTGGCTTAACTCAATATGGGTTAATAATTTCATTTGGACAACTCATGTTCAACTAGTTTATTGGGAAAACACGACAGTTTTTCCAGAAATTCTTTTTTTTTTTCATTTTTTTGGCTAAACTATGTTCGGCGTGTTGACCATTTGACATTTTTGCTAATAAAAAATAATACTTTTAAAGCCCTATCATAAATCCTAACCAATCAAATAAAGCATCTTTTGAGAGGGAAAATAATCTTTGAAAAAAAAACATCTTTTGCATATTCATGATTAAGAAATAAACCCACATGCTAGTGTTGGCTAGAATGTTATGCGGGCAAAGAGGAAGAAAACGTTGGAGACCAAAGAGCTTGAAGCATTGAAAAAGAACTGGAGTTTATTTCTTCCTCTAATGGGGAAGGATTTTCTTCTCATGAAACATATGACACCCATAGGTCCCTAGAAAGAAGAAGGATTAGCCTCTTAAATTTCAAGGATGAGGAGTGGCATTTTAAAAGCAAAGAAATTTGGTTAAAAAGCGGTGATTAGAATACATAGTCTTTTTAGGATTTTGAAAAGGGAAGAAAAGTTATGAATACTATTTGGTGCCTTTAGGATGATCAAGGATCTCAGATCTCTTCTTTCAATAGTATGGAAGACTTGGAAAAACAATTTTTTGAAGATCAATATAAATCCCCTTAGGTATCCTCAATAGCTGAAATAATTCAAATTGCCCAGCCCTTCCCAAGAATGGTTTATGAGGAGTGTAGGGATTTAATAGAGGAAGTATCATTAGAGGAGATTAAATTGATGCTACATAGTTTTCACAGAGACAAAAGTCCCGGGCCGGATGGTTGGGGTGTATAATTCCTTTTAGAGTATTTTGATATTTTCGGTCTAGATCTAGTTGTTGTTATTGAGGAATCGAGAAATGAGGAATAGATTTATTCTACTTTCAACTCTATGTTTATGGCGCTCACCCCGAAACTGAGTCAACGTCTCTCATTCTCTGACTTCCGACCTATTTCCATTTGCAATGCTATATACAAATTTATTGCAAATATAGTCACTTTCATAATTAAGCCTATTCTTTGTAGATACATTTCCCTTGAAAATGATCATGCACTGAGAATTTCTGATGAAAACCACCTTTCTAAAGATAAAACCCATCTCCTTAATGTGTTTTTTAATAATGGTTATAGTAGGCATGAGGATCTTAAAGATTTCCTTAGAGATAACAAAGGTCCTAAGGTTAAGAAAGACCCTAAAGATCGGATCTCTGGGATACATCTGCCTTTCATCCAAGGGACCACATACACGATTGCGATAATCCTAAGGAAGCATAATGTTCCCTTGACCTTTAGACCCCTTAACATCATTCATAGCTCCTTAAAATATGTAAAAGACCCAGTAGACCACAATGATATGAAAGGTCTTTATGTTATCCCATGTCCTTGTTGGACCCCCTACGTTGGTGAAACTGGGTGCTATATTGGTCAGAGGATTCATGAGCATGTAGCTGACATCAAACATGGGAGGACCTACTCTTCAGCTTTGATGGAACATACGGAGAAGACAAAGCATCATATATGCATTGAGGAGGCCTGGGTTATTGTAAGGGTTTCTCCTTTTCATCACCGTAAGTTTAGGGAGGCCATAGAAATTGAAAGAAGGCCTAGTAATCTTAATAGGGATGAAACTGGAAAATTAGCAGCTGTTGGATCCCTTCCCTTTCCTCTTATCCCCCTTGTTTCCTTTCTCAATTCCTTTGATTTTATCGATTTCTTTTTTAGTTTTAATTTTATTCCCTTGACTCAGTAAATGTTTTAATTTCCTCAATATTGGTCTGTTTTGATCCCCCCCTAGGGTTTGTTTCTTCCTCTTTGTTCCCTTTTCTATTTATTGTTAGCATTAATGGATAAAGTTAAGTGTTCCTAAGTTTAGGTGTTTTTTGCTTTAGATAGGATTGAGATCCTATTTGTTAGGGAGTGGTTCAAACCACCTAATTGTGTGAAAGCCTATATGTACTAGGCTGTTCTCCTGGTCTAGTATGTAAGAGCGTGTGTGTATGAGTGTTTATACACTCTCTAGGTATCTCACCTAGAGAGTCATTTAGGTAATAAACTCAGTTTTTATCATGGTATCAGAGCTTCAGGGTTATCAATCCTGTAAGCTAAATGGAGAGTGCGACTAAGGCGAAATCTTCGCAAGCACGTGAAGGGCTAATCACGCTGATCCCACTATTATCCTTCACCACAATTTCATTTGATCGATCATCGCAGATATCTAGTGTACAGTCACGAAGACCTTTGCGAGTCCACAGTGGTAAATCGTGCCGAGCAGAGGAGTAAGTTGCAGGACGAGCGGTGGCGCAAAGGAGGACCGTTTGGGTCTGTGATGTGTTGAAACTATGCGCGGAGTTTGGGTCAGCCACGAATCTAGATCAGTGACTCAGAGTCGTCATACCATTGCTTCAGCCGCGGATTTTGGTGGCAGCTCGGATTGGTTAGTGAGCTTGGATTATGGAGCCATCTCTCTCGGTGGCGCAGCGTGTGTTGGAGTGTTGAGACCTACATGGTTGCTACGTGTGGAGCTCGAGACACCGATGTTGGATGCCGAGGAGCCACGAGGAGGCAGGATCGTCAAAGGAAAACTTTGAGGAAAACAGAAGAGGGAAACAATATCACTTGTGGCAGCGATTGATCGACATAAGACTAGTTGCAGACAACCTAACGGAGGCCACGAGGAAGCTGTGAGGTGGGGTGCATGATATCGGGCGCAACAAAACAAGATCTGGTTCCGCGTAGAAAAAATCAAAGATCTAGTCCATAGATGATGCCAAATCATTGAATCACTGCAGGAGATTGCAGAAGTTTGAATAATTATTTTCTTGCTGGCTGCGTGAGATCAATGGTAGCAGAGAAGAAAGCGTTGTTGACTACCAAAAACCAGGGGAGGAGATTTGCTGGAGGCTTGATTTTAAAACTGCGGGGATGGTCTCTGGCACCTGGTGTGGCAAAAGTTGACCTGTTGATAGAAGTGCCTGCAGTGGGAAAACGATCATGGTTGCGTGAGACCAGCGACAACACAGAAGAAATTCCGCTTGGAATATCCGCGTGGTGGCTGCGAGATTGTGGAGGAATTGGTGGCCTGATGTGGAGAATAAAAGGTTGCCTTTAGTGGAAAATCAGAGAATTTGTTGTAATCTTTAGAGAGGCTCGCTAGGAGAGCTTGAGGCCGAGCAGCTCGCGTGAAATCCGTCGATTGGCATAGACGCAAGATCACAAATGTGGAGTTTGAACAAATCTGCAGCAGTGGGAGCCGAAGCTACCGGTGTACTACGGGAGGGTCGGATTTGCTCATTTGCTGGTCAATCCTACCGGTTAGCAGATTGAGCTGCACCTATTTGAATCAACCGAGAGCGGCTTCAAAGATCTATCTAAGCTGTTGTTTGTTGGTGGATCCACGCAACTTAACAGAGAGCAGCAGATCTAGTGTGTGCAAGGTGATGTGCGAAGTCTGTGGTGGTGGATCTGTTGCGACTGAGTTGAAGGTCACGTATGTGGGCATTTGCAACAGTGGCTTGGAGATCGTTGGCGGATCTGGTGTAGTGGAGGCGTGGTGTGGTTATGTCATCTACCCATAGGTGCTGCTATCTGGTTGAGTTTTATGTGTCGTGCTTCCTATGTGGAGGTTGCTGCTAGAGCGAAGGTGCCTGCTCACGGTGGCATTTTTTTCGTGGCATTGATCAGGGAGGAAAAGAGCCAATCTATGCTTAGATATCGCAGTGTTATTGCTTGAAATCAACTTGTTGTTGCTGTTGAGGGTCCCGTCCCCACGAATTTCTGCCAAGCCCTGCGCGTTCTCCGTGGAAGATTCATTTGACGGGCTCATTTGGCCAGCTCATGATGGTTTCATCACCAAGTTGGCTGGATTGGATGAAGATTTGTCAATTTCAAGCTCTCTTAACAGAACTTTACGTCTTTGGGACTTGAGTAGAAGTCGACCTACCGAATTGCAAGTGTTCTCTCTCTAGACCATATGATCAGGTTTATTGATATTAATGCTGGTCACCAACTTCATCTATGGTGACATGAGCCTTTGGAGTCTTTATTTTCTTCTTTAATTTCTGCTATTTGTTGTTCTGGGCATCGAGATAAACTTGAAATCAAGAAAGGATTATCCATCTCTACTTGGATAGTTGTTGGTTTTAGTTCAGGGCATTGTAGATTTCTTGACTGAAGGAGTGGGACCATTATTGTGCATTCGATGCAGTGGAGGAAATAGAAGGAAAAATGGGTCAACAAAGGAGACTGAAAGAGTCTTGAAGAAAACTAAGGAGAAAGCGTTAAAGGAGAAACGAAAAATATTGTTTTGTTGAATTTAGTGATGTGTTTTAGGTTGATGCTGATGGACCTATAGCTGATCAAGATGCAGATTTGGAATCTGGTGAGATTATTAAATGGTTAATGCCAAATTTACCGTCTTTTTCAAGTATAAATTATGAAATATGGGAAAATGAAATAAAAACAATACTATGGAAGGTAAATTTAATGGATTATGTTGAAGATGTTATTAATGATAGTGGAGATGCATCAGCATTAAGTCTTATAACATCTGCAATAGATGACAACATCATACTCACCATAATATATGAATATGGAGAGATTCTTAGTACAAAGTTTTTATGGGATGTTTTAGAGATGAAATACTGTTTGAATGAGGGCAATGATGCTGAAGATATTTCTCTTGAAAATGATCCCATATTTGATTGTGAAACCGAAGATGCAATGATGGGTCATGAATGTGTGTCTGTACCTGAAACTTGTGATGATGAAAACACATCCATTATTGTAGAACCTGAAAGTTTTCCTAATGCAGAAATTAAGTTGGATGAGACTTATATACCTCATGATGAGTGGATCAATTTGATGATTGAAAAACATCTTATTGATGAATTACTGTTTGGTGAGAAAGAAGGTCTATCTTCATATACAGATCAAATGCAGAACATGCCTACAACAATGGAACTGAGTGAAGAGGTTGAAGGAATAACTATGTCAGCAAAGAGGGATGGAGTAGGGAGAGATGGAGAAATGAAAGCTCTCCTGAAGGAGTAGGAAGACAAAAGCAAATGTGGTCCTCTTTATAAATTTAACATTGTTTTTTGTGCAGATATTGGGAGGCAAGAAAAGCATCGAAGTTTGAAGAAGAATTGAAGTTTCTTGAAGCATGGCTTGAAACACCATGTCTTTATGAAGTCAACACAGAAGTTGCATTAATGAATGATGAAGACATCATCGTTGACGTTCAGATGATTGACACCGGAAATAGTGAGAAGGAAAATTCTCCTATCCAGCCTGCCATAATTCTGAGAAGGGCGAGAATAAGAATTCAAGCTTTCCTTCATAGGGGAAGAAATGAGGTGAAGATACAACACTACCTCATGACAAATAAAGTGAAGATGAGACCTCATCCACAAATGAACAAGTATGGGCTCTGCTGCGAGAAGACAAAAATGAAAGCTCTGTCTTTTCCCATTGTAAGCCTAGTTGAGACTGAGACTAGCAGGTGTCATATGTCATTTGAGTTTTTTAGTGAACTCTTTCTCCATTAAGGGGGAGTGTTAGCATTAATGGAGAAAGTTAAGCTTTCCTATGTTTAGGTGTTTGTTGCTTTAGATAGGATTGAGATCCTATTTGTTAGGGAGTGGTTCAAACCACCTGATTCTATGAAAGCGTATATGTGCTAGGCTGTTCTCTTGATCTAGTATGTAAGAGCGTGTGTGTATGAGTGTTTATACACTCTCCAAGTATCTCACCTGGAGAGCCATTTAGGTAATAAACTTAGTTTTTATCATTTATTTGTTGTTCCCTTTTTCTTTTTGTTATTTAATATAATTTATTTATATTTAAACATCGCCTTTGTTAATATATTTTATGGATTCCTATTATTTAAACTTTGTAATAAAAATGATTTTTCAACTTTATTTTTAATATATTTGTATACTTGATCCTAATAAATTATCTTAAACCTTTCAGTACCAATTAGGTAATTATTCTCTTCATAATTCCAGTAATAATATTAATATATGACATATACATGTATTTTAGTTGGTTACATTTTCAAATTAAAAAGAAATTGATTTGTCCCTCAAATTATAAATTGGGTATAATTCTTTTTGTTTTTCCAAAAGTTAGATATATAAATTGTATTATTATATATATTTTTAGTTATTTATTTAAATTTAAAGTAAATATTTTTTCCCCTAATTTTTGGTCTAGTTAGAAGTGTTTCTTTTAGTTAGAAGTAGTTGTTTATTTCTTGCCATGATCTAATTCTTCATCTTGTACTGACGATGAACCACACTGGTTGGTTCGAAACGCTTAGAAAAATGAATTTTGATGTGATTATCACCGAAAACATGTCTCAAAAACTTGATATAGATCACAGAAGCCTAAATTTAATAATTTCCTTTCCTTGAAAGTAAACAAATTATTCATGAAGCCATTCTTGCACAACGTCAAAAATTAAAATTTGAAAAGGGTTTTATTAAAGTCAATTTATCAAAAGCCTATGATCGAGTAAACTGGATTTACATCCTACTCTTGCTTACTCATCTAGGTTTTTTCCTTGATTTCATTAATTTGGTTATGTCATGTATTTAGTAAGTTTCTTTTGCTATGTTGATCAATGGTTTGGCTTCTCCCTTCTTCAATGCTCAGCGAGGCCTGCAACAAAGCTACCCCTTATCTCCTCTTCCTTTTTACTAGTGTTGGAGGGTCTAAGTTAACTTCTCAATGGTGCAAAGAGACGAGAGGCTTTCCATGGTGTGCTTATTTCCCATAACTTAGCTATACTAAGTTGCTATAATTTGTGGATGATAACCTTAATTTTTATGATGGTAATGTTTGGGATACATCGATGTTAGTGTATCTGTTGTCTATTCAGGCATGTTATAGGCATGTCTATAAATGCCTAAAAATACTCAATTTCACATCACAATCTTTTTGAGATGGAGATATGTCACATGTCCTGGTTTCTTCCGTACTTTTATGGGCCTATAGAGCAAGGCTTAAAATGCTTTGTTTTTTTTGGTTGAAACGCAATGGTTATTGTAAAGAATATTGGGCCTTGTTGGTTGCTAACGTGGATAGCCTATTGAATCGATGGAGTCACAGATGGCTGTCGCATGTAGGTCGCCTGGTGCTTAATAAATCAGTGCTAGAGGCCATTTCGTTTTACTGGGCCTCATTAGCTTCGATCCCAAAGTGCATTCTGGAAAAAAAATCAGGAGATTTTGCTTGTTGGATCAGAGCATACGTAACACATAGCAGATTTATACTCGGAGACTTAGACGGCAATAACAAAGAATAATTTCAGAGACAGACAAATGGAGAAACGACAATATTACTCAATCAGAAACAGCGGAATAGATAAAACAATCACTGGAGAACAGAAATCACTTTGCATTATATAACAGGCTTGGGCATTGGCTTGCTTTCCTTAGCCAAAGCAATTACAAATTTATAGAGGCAAAAGAAGGATCTAGAATCTTGTATGTGATTTAGATGGAGATCTGGAATGATCTAGAAATGAATGGTGGTGTAGAAAGATCTAGAATCCTGGAGATCTAGAAACTGATGGCGGTGTAGAAGAATCTAGAATCCTGCATGTGATTCATGAATTTGGCTTCACACTTAACATTCTCCCACTTGAAGCCAAATAAGAGTCAGCAAGTCACACCGAGTCCTACCATGCCTCTTCATAAATCATGTTTATTTCATGGTAGAATCTTAGTGAGCATATCAACGGGGTTCCTATCTGTATGGATCTTTTCCAAGGATAATTGTTCTTCCTCCAACACATGTCAGATTCAATGGTACCTTAAGTCAATGTGCTTGGTTTTTGAATGAAATGATGGGTTTTTCGCCAAGTGAATGGCACTCTGACTATCACAATATAACACATACTTGTCCTGCTTTATTTCTATCTCTGTTAGGAATCGCTGCATCCACAACATCTCTTTACAAGCTTCTATTGTAGCTATGTACTCTGCTTCTGTTGTAGAGAGGGCTACTATTCTTTGTAGCCTTGATAACCAAGATACTGTTGCACCTGCAAATGTATACAAATAACCTGTAGTGGACTTTCTGGTATCCATATCTCCAGCCATATCTGCATCTGTAAATCCTTCAAGCACAGTCTCATCGTGACCAAAACATAAACAATAATGACAAGTACCCTTGAGATACCTTAAAATCCATTTCACTGCTTGCCAATGTTGTTTGCCTAGATTGGCAAGGAACCTACTCACTACTCCCACTGAATATGCAATGTTTGGTCGTGTGCATACCATGGCATACATCAAATTGCCAACTGCTGAAGCATAAGGAATCTTGCTCATCTCTTCTTTCTCCTTGTCATCACTAGGACATAATTCAGTACTCAGCTTGAAATGGCCTGCAAGGGGTGTACCAACTGGCTTGGCATCCTTCATATTAAACCTATCAAGCACTTTCTTGATATATTTTTCTTGTGACAACAACAACCTTTTTTTCCTGTCACGTATAATCCGCATGCCCAATATTTGTTGTGCTGGTCCCAAATCCTTCATTGCAAATTTGCTACCCAAATCTTTCTTCAACCTATTGATCTTATTCTTATCATGCCCAAAAATCAACATGTCATCCACATATAACAATAATATGATATACTTTCCTTGATCATACCTCTTGATATAGACACAATGGTCAACTTCCAACCTTTGAAAACCATGTTCCATCATGAATGAATCAAATTTCTTGTACCATTGTCGAGGTGCCTGTTTCAACCCATAGAGACTCTTCTTCAACCTACAAACAAGGCCTTCTTTGCCTTTTTCTATGAATCCTTCTGGCTGCTCCATATAAATGTTTTCCTCCTATTCACCATGAAGGAATGCAGTTTTTACATCTAACTGTTCACATTCTAGGTCTAAAGCAGCAACTAGACTAAGAATGACTCTAATGGATGACATTTTAACAACAGGTGAAAAATTTCAATGAAGTCAATACCTTCTTTTTGGGCACAACCTTTCACCACCAGCCTTGCTTTATATCCCTCCTTCTTTTCGTCACCTTCATGCTTAATCCTATACACCCATTTGTTTTGTAGAGCCTTTCTACCTTTTGGGAGGTTTACCAACTCCCAAGTTTTATTTTCCTACAAAGAGTTCATTTCTTCTTCCATTTCTCTCTTCCATTCTTTACTGTGCTCGACTTTACAAGCTTCTTGAAAACAATTAGGTTCACCTTCGTCAGTCAACAAAATATAGTTGAAAGAGGATACCTTTATGAAGGCTTATGAGGCCTAGAAGATCTGTGAACCAACTGTGGTGGTGCATTATCAGGTTGAATCTCCTATAAAGGCTCTTGCAAGATTCCTTCTTCTTGTTGTTCATCATTTTCCACTTGTTGTTCTTCATGCTCCTGAATTTGCTGTTCATTTTCTTGTATTGGTGGTATGTTTTCTTGTTGCTCTTCAAACCTGTCAATAACCTTCTTGACCTCCAACTCACCTATAGTCCTCTTGAACATTTTTGACACATTAAATATAACATCCCTGCTTCTAATAATTTTATGTTTGACTAGACCCCATAGACGATAACCAAAATCTTCATCCGCATATCCCAAAAAATGCATTTCATAGATTTATCATCTAGCTTAGTTCTATTTTATTTGGGAATATGTTCGAATGCTTCACATCCAAAGATTTTCAAGTGAGAATAATTCAAATTCTTACCAGTCCAAACTTCTTCAAGGATACCACCATCCAACGTTGTAGTTGGAGATCTATTTATGAGGTAGCAAGTGGTCCTGACTGCTTCAGCCCAAAAATTCTTCTCCAAACCAGAATTGGACAACATACTTCGCACCTTTTCCATAATGGTGCGATTCATCCTTTCTGCGACACCATTCTGTTGAGGAGTACCAGGCACAGTCTTCTCATGCTTTATGCCAAACCTATTACAATATTCCTTAAATGCATTTGAGCAATATTCTCCACCATTATCTGTTCTTAAACACTTTAGCAATTTGTTAGTCTCTCTTTCAACAGAAACATCGAATTTTTGAAATATTCCAAACACTTCACTTTTATTTTTCATAGGATATGCCCAAACCTTCTTGGATGCATCATCTATAAATGTTACAAAATATGATGCTCCTCCTAATGATTTGATGTTAACAGGCCCAAACACATTTGAGTGTACCAATTCTAACACATTTTTCTTTCTGTCATGGCCACCTCTAAGGAATGAAACCCTTCTTTGTCTACCATATATACAATTCTCACAAAGATCAAGATTGTAGGATTTCAAACCTGGCAATAAATTTTTACCAACAAAGATTTTTAAGCCCTTCTCGCTCATGTGACCCAAACGCTTATGCCACAGATCTGCTGAATTTCCTTCTTTTGTGACAGCAACCAAATCTGATTTTCAATATTTTTCGAACTATTTAACTTATTCATTAATGCAAAGTATGTCACTCCTTGTTTATACAAAAATAATGGTTTTCAATATTTTTCGAACTATGTAACTTATTCATTAATGCAAAGTATTATATGTTATCAATTAGATGTAAGCAAGTACAAAATGTAATTGATAACTTATACTGCAGGGTACATTAATGGATGAATAGTTCAAAAAATATTGATATACTACCCAGTATATTAATGGATAGATAGTTCAGGAAATATACTACCCAGTATATTAATGGATAGATAGTTCAGGAAATATATATAAAAACTGAAAAAGCTACAAAAATTGAGAATATTGCAGAAAATAGATTTAAGGAAATCAATTTTGAGAAGTATTAAATATTTGAAAATTAAATTAAGTTGAGAATAATCCCAATAGAGTATTTATTTTCAACAAACCTGCTGCTCTTTGTTTACCAAGAAAATGATCATCAATATTTTTTGAGCTATTCATTCATTAATGCAAAGATAGTATATGTTATGAGTTAGATTTAAGCAATTACAAAATCTAAGTGATGCCCTATACTGTCCGTAATGCCTAAATAGCTTAAAAAATATTGATATACTACCCGTGTATTAATTGATAAATAGTTTAGGAAATATTGGTATCCTGTCACAGATTTGCTTCTTTTAAAGGCTGAAGCGACGTATAATTAATTGAAGTTTTGACTGGTGTACTTTTCTCCTTGAATGGCTGGCATGCACGCAGCCCTGCGAAATTTTCTTTTTTTATACTTTCTGTTTGCTGTGTATTTTTTCAGGCTGCGTGTATAACCAGAGCTTAGGGGTAGGCAAGGAGAGTCAGATTTCCTCCTTTTAAAGCCGGATTTTTTCAGGCTGCGTGTATAACCAGAGCTTAGGGGAAGGCAAGGAGAGTCAGATTTCCTCCTTTTAAAGGCGGGAGCGACGCATAATTAATTGAAGTTTTGACTGGAGTACTTTTCTCCTTCAATGGCCGGCATGCACGCAGCACTGCGATTTTTTTTATTTTTTTTTTCTTCCTGTTTACTGCGTATGAAAAGAGAGTTGTTCAGGGTGTGTGTAACCAGAGCTTAGAGGTAGGTAAAGAGAGTAGTTCATGCTGTAGTTCATGAGGGGATAAATTCCAAAATAATTTTTGGTTAGCAATTTTTGAATTGCAAAATTCTAAATTTTTAGTGTTTTATTCAGCGTCATTAAAATTGGATGTTCTAAATTTCACAATGTGATAACTGTAACTTGGTTTTATTAAAATCTTTTGGGCACTCTAAATTAGGCAACTTAATATCCGCAACCTAGTTTTTTTGTAATTCCCATCAGATTTATCATTAAAATGGGCGGCATCCCCAATTCTACAATTTTACCACTATAACCTGCTTTATGAAATCCCCTCCTAAGCAACCTAACAACCTAAACCTAGGGTTTTTTTAATTCCCACCAAATTTAACTAAAAATCTACCCAAAAAGCCAACCTTTTCTGAGCTAAAATGTCCGCTATTTAGCCTACGCTTAAAAACTGTCCCCAGAGGTTATTGAATAACAGTGACGGATATCTTATTTAATTGAACGCGTTTGCAGAACTCTGTTTTAGCCTGTTTGTCAAATATATGTAGAGTGTATGTTATATAAGATTTCTGAAGATATTCGCACGCGGAGCCAAGGCGGAGGCGAGATAATTACAGAACAAAAAGGGTGTTGTTTTTCCGGTTAGGGCATTTCACTGTGTTAGAAAACAGAGTTGAACAGGGTATTTTTGATGTTGTTCAACTTCAAAAGGAGTTGAACAGGGGATTTTTGATGTTGTTCAAAAGGAGTTGAACCGGGGGTTATCAATATGTAGTTAAAATTTTCTCTCTGAAATTGGATGAATGTATGCTCTGTTTCTCAGAGGCATAATTCGTGTATTTCATTCACAACTATTATTTTCTTTAATAATCTATTCTCGCAGACTGTGCTCACCTATATACCATTATATTGTATGGTATCTTATATGTGATGATTCATCATATCATTTTTGGAAATATACCATAAGGGCTTGCTAGGCCGTCCACTCGCAATATCTATTCTTTTTGCCCGAGCCCGTCGACGCTCGAGATTAGGATTATGGTAGAATAGTGGAGAATAGCGAAACATCAGAGTTTGACTGGAGGCAGATGGCGGTCCAATTTTACCTGGAAGGGTGGAATTAAGGTGTAAACATATCTCTGGCCATTGCTCTCAATGGCCATACACTTATGTTCTTCTAGTTGAAGGATTAATCAAAATTTCCAGAACCTTATTAACTCATAATCCTAAAGAGTTAATTCTAGTTTTTGAAAAATTCGTGAATTTCAATAAAAACCAATGTATTTGCTAAATTAAATTTTGTGAATTTTGAGATAATTGAAAATTTTATTCTGTGAATTGAATAGCTGCTACCCAAAATTCTTAAGCAATAAAATTCAATTCACTTAAAACTTTAAACCACACAAACCTTAACATAACTGAAATTTTACCCCTAAAATTTCAAACCAAAAACCTTTACACCACACAATAAATTAACTAAACAGGCTGTTCCTTATCCTATATTATTTAGAAAAATTATTTACGGGAGCGCGTAGCAAAAAGTGAGGAGGTAGGTCTTCTGAATGGGAGAGCATAACAAAAAGGAGGACGCAAAGTCTTCTTTATAGGAAAGAATAGCAAAAAATGACTCGACTTCCTGTGGTGGGCAGAGCAGTTGCAGAGCTATTCGAAGGAATTTGGTCCACATGTTTAATTGTTTGGTCACATGGTATTAGTTTTCATCCATTGTATGTTACGTGCCGTATGTTACGTGCCCAGGGGTTATTGATGGTTTTTAGTCTATCTCTATCATTAAAAAAACACTCCAATATTATGATTTTTTTAATTGTTGTTAGCCCTTTTTATAAGAAACCAGTTTTATGAGCTAATTTGTAGTGTCAAAGCCCTAATTTTTTTTTTTTTTTTTTTTTTTTTTTTTTTTAATTATAGTTTTTTTTGTTTATATTTTCATTTTAAAGTGAATTATTATTATATTAAAAAACATATTTTAATAAATTTAATTATTAAAAATTATATATATTAATAAAATATAAAACAATTAAATATATATAAAAATAATAAACATATATATTAAAGTGTATATATGTTAATATAAACAATATTAGTTAATTATATTTCTTATTTTTTAATGATGACATTCAACAATACAATATTATTAATTATTTTATTTTTGAAATAAAATCTTTATTTTTATTAATTTTTAGTTAATTAAATTATGTTTAAACTTAACTCAATTACTAACCTTATACAATTTTTTTTTAAGATAAAACGTAATTTGAATATTCAAACTTAATAGGATGATCGATGAATGAACGAAACGAGAGGGTCTACAACTTGAACGAGGATCAAAGTTAACGCTAGGGTTTTGCATTAGGGTTCCATGGCGGGACGCGCAGGGGGAGCGTTGCTCCCTCCTACAGTCAGGTAGTCACAGAAGGAGGCAAGGAAGTAGGAGGGAAGCATTTCAAAAAACCATCAGAAAAGATTTCAAAAGCAAAGGGCAAAGAGACAGCTGGAAGAAACAAATCCCAGGATCAGGAAGGGAATCAACAAGAAACAAGTAAAGAAAAGAAGGAGGAGGGAGACAGCGAAAAAATGACTTCCACAAGAACTACGGGAGTCTGCAAACCTAAATCGAGCATCATTCCCCGGGTCATATTGAGTAATCCAGCGATTCAAGCGCACGGGGACCATATGAAAGAACATGCGATCATCTACAAGTTCATGGGGTTATGGCCAACGGAGAGGGCATTATACATATGGATTAGAAGCCATTGGAAGCCAAAGGGAGAAATACATTTACATCTGGGTTCTAAGGGCTTCTTCACGGTGGTGTTCGCGGACCTAGAGGACAAAGATAGGGTGTTTGAAGGGGGGCCTTATTTCTATGTTGTGGCAGGACTCTACATGCAGCCATGGATGATGAACTTTGTCCCGAAACGTGAAACATTTACATTTGTACCAGTTTGGATCAGACTATACTCACTACCTCTAGATCACTAGCTGCCAGAATCTTTGAAAACCATAAGCAACAAGTTGGGGCATTTTCTGAAGATATCAGAGGCAACTCTCAAAGGTAAATATACTTCCTTTGCCCGAATATGTGTGGAAATAGATCTATCTGGAGCCCTTTCGGAAGCAATAATTTTAGAGGTATATGATGAAGATTAGGTGCAAACAGTGGACTATGAGCACATACCTTTCAGGTGCCGCAAATGTCATGAACACGGCCATCTATTTAGAGACTGCCCAACAAACAATATGGAAGGCAATGGGAAAACCTCTTTGGATAGAGATCACGAGGATTTTACCAAGGTTGGGGCCAAAGGGAAATGGGGTAGACAACCACACAAGAAAAGCAGTGAGGACAGAAATACAAGACACAATAGTTTTAAAATCCTAGAGGAAGTAGAGGAGAACGTGGAGACAGTCCAGGACAAGGATAACACATCGAAGGAGCAAGAAACGGAAGCTGAAATGGAGGATATCACAGTGAACAACCAGCAGAAGGAGGATCTACCAAGCTACAAGGAGATCAGTAAAGACTATGAGATGACCCCAAGTGAGGCAAGAACAGAGGACCATGAACCATAGGAGATTCTAGCCAGGGAAAATCTAGATCTAGAACTATTTCTGGAACAAGGCAGGAACAAAGGAGTGGACTCCTTGCCAAAAGAAGACTATGATCGAGTTCAACAACTCTTTCTATGGAGGGCATAATCGAAGGGAGCTGGTGTCAAGAGAAACCATGAAAGCTAGGAGCAAAGTGGGGTCAAAATGATGGAGAACCTACGGGCACAATCTCCAAAAAATTCAAGAAGGAAAAGGGGAAGGAAAAGACAGAATGAACTGCTAAACGAATGTGGAAAACTACTGATTAACTTAGGTAAGATGAAAGATCTTACTAGTTATTCCTTTACTAACCTTTCTTAATGAAGCTTACAACATGGAACATTAGAGGTTTAGGTAGTAGAAGGAAACAAAGGAATCTGAGTAACAGAATAAAGGAAGAAAAACCAGATATGGTCTTTATTCAGGAGACTAAATGTTCAATGGATAAAATAAGAGAAATTCATAATAAATGGTTAATCAAGTATGAGTACTTAGAGGTTAAGGCAAATAACTCGGCAGGGGGGATTCTAACGATGTGGGATCCACAGAAATTTGGAATCCTGGAGGCTGAAGCATCCAGGAACTATCTATCTTTGGTGTGTAGTCCTGTAGGTGATAAGGAGACTTACATGATAACAAATGTTTATGGACCTCAGAAGCAAGCAGATAAACTCAAGCTTCTTACCTCTCTGGAAGGTCTAAGAGCAAGACATCCCGATTTGCCCTGGATAGTTGTAGGTGATTTCAATATGATAAGATCTCTTTTGGAAAAAAAGGAGGCACTAGACTGCTAGGCAAAGACTCTGAAGCCTTTCAAGATTTCATTAGGAACATGGGACTAGTGGATACTGAGACTATAAATGGAACCTTCACTTGGAACAATAAAAGGGGAGGGGCTTCTCAAGTGGCTTCCAAGCTTGACAGATTTATTATTTCTGAGGATCTCCTCCTCACTGGACCAGCCATCACTGCATCCATTATGCCCTTTGGAGGTTTGGATCACTGACTAGTTCAGCTAGAAGCTACCTTTATGGGCACTCCGAGAAACAGGCCCTTCAGATTCGAAAATGCCTGGCTCTCTCACCCCAAATTCATCAGTAACATTGACAAATGGTGGAAAGAGGAGTTAAATATTCAGGGTACCAAAATGTTCATGCTCCAGCAGAGACTCAAACATATTAAATCCAAACTTAAAGCTTGGAACAAAAAGGAATTTGGTGATATCCTCAAGGCCAGAATAGAAACTGAGCAGAAATTACAGGAAATCAATCAGATCAATATCACAGAGGGCTTCAATGAAGAGAGGCAAAAACTAACTAACGCTCTGCAGGAAGATTGGGAGGACCACTGTTTGCAAGAGGAAATTTCCTGGAGACAGAAATCTAGAATTCAATGGATCAAAGAGGGAGAAAGAAATACAAAGTTCTTTCACAAATCCACTATGGCACACAAGGCACACAATAGAATCACAAAGATTAAGGATTCTCAAGGTATTGAGCTTGTATCACACATGGACATGGAATTGAGTCTAGTTCAACACGTCTCCGATATTGCAAAGGAGCTATTGAAGGATAGATCTAGGTTCATAGATCAATTCACCTAGTATATTCCCAAGTTGGTCGCCAGAGAGGACAATCACAATCTCAACAGACCGATCTCGGAAGAGGAGGTCAGTGAGGTGATTAAGGAAATGCAAAGTGGAAAAGCACCAGGCCTGGATGGATTCAATGTAGACTTCTTCAAAGCCTGTTGGGAAATAGTCAAGCAGGACATCCTTGAGGTTGTGGAAGACTCGAGAATATCCAATAAGGTTCTGAAAGCACTGAACGCCTCCTTCATAGCTTTAATCCCCAAAAAGGAAAATGCTATGACTCTGGATGGATTTCAACCCATAGCGTTATGCAATGTGGTGTATAAAATCATCTCCAAAGTGATAGCTAATAGACTCAAGCCCCTGTTACCTTCCCTCATCTTGGAAGAGCAAACAAGCTATGTGGAAGGAAGACAAATTCTCAACAACATCATCCAAGCACATGAGGTGGTACACTCTCTTAAATGCAACAAGCAAGCAAGCATGATCATTCAGTTAGACCTTGCGAAAGCCTATGACAAACTTAGTTGGTCTTATATTAGATCTATTCTAATAGCCTATGGCTTTGACCAAAACTGGATTAGATGGGTTATCACACTAATTACCACAACCGGCTTTTCCATTCTGCTTAATGGAGCTCCTTCAAGTCCCTTCTCATATTCTAGAGGGCTCAGACAAGGAGATCCACTCTCACCTTTCCTCTTCATCCTCATGATGGAAGGGCTAGGTAGGGCAATCAAAATGGCAAATGTTGAAGGTTGAATTCAGGGAATCAAGCTCACCTCGGATGGAGAGGCTAACACCCATTAACAATTTGTGGATGATACTATGTTGCAAGGCATACCCACAGTTAGGGAAGCAAGAGAAATAAAAAACATACTAAACGACTTTGCTATGGCAGCAAGAACAGAGGTAAGCCTCAACAAATCAAAAGTTTTTTTCTTCAATACCAATATTGCTATACAAAGAAACATTACCAGAATTCTTGGTTTTCATAGGGAACAATTACCGTCTAAATATCTTGGCATTCCACTTACTGAAAAACCTCTAAGCAAGAAAATATGGGAATCAATTTTAAATAAACTTCAGGACAAGATTAGAAATTGGACATGCAGATCCTTAAACCTTGCGGGTCGACTTGTGCTCACACAGGCGGTCCTACAGGCCATTCCCATTTTCATGTTTGCAACTCTCCCTGCTCCTCAAGGTATTAAGCAATAGATAAGGAGCATTCAAAGGGACTTTCTGTGGGGCAAAGGGGAGGAGAAGAAGAAGTGGGCTTTAGTGGCCTGGGACAAGCTCTGTAGGCCCAAAAGCCATGGCGGCTTGGGGCTGCATGACCCGAAAACTCTCAACAAAGTTTCGGGAGCCAAGCTCTGGTGGAGATGGATCAAGGAGCTGAATGCCCCCTGGGCCAAACTTTGGAAACAAAAGTATGCCAAGGATTGGCAGGAGAAAGATCATATCAGAATGTTAGGATAGATTAGGGGCTCACACATTTGGAAACTTGCTTGGGAGAATAAAGGCATTGTTCAACAACACTATTTCTGGGAAATCCAAGCAGGCGATCGTGCTTGATTTTGGGAGGACAGCTGGCAACAGGAACCCATCCTGAACAGGAATGACCTAGCAGCCCTTAAGAAAGACACAGAGAGCAAAGGTCTGTTATTGGTAAAAGATTTCTGGGACCATGGAAGTAATAATGTAAAATGGAGAAAATGGAAAGACCTAGGCTACAGTGATGAGAGTCCTTTGAAGGCCAAGGCAGATGCTCTTACCCAGGATTTAGAGCATAGGCAGATTCTGGTTTCCTTCTCACCTGAAAAACTTAGATGGGGAAGAACAAGGAAGGTAACTTTAACCTCAAAGAAGCAAAACAGGCAGTCACAGGTTTTAACTTTGGGAATATAGAACAAGTCTGGAAGGAGCTTTGGCAAACTCCTCACTGGATGAAAATAAAGTTATTCATTTGGCTTTTGCATCAAAGAAAGATCCTAACTTGGGAAAACCTACTAAAGAAAGGCTTCATTGGTCGTCCAAATGTTACCTCTGTGGCTCACATGAGGAAACAATTGAACACCTTCTCAACCTCTGCCCTTTCTCTGCTAAGGTGTGGAACTGGGTGGCCTCAATCTTTAGGAAAACCGACAGGGACAGTCTCAACATATCCAACACATTGAAAAACTGGAGGAAGAACTTCTTAGAGAATGAGATCATCAGCAAAGCTTGGATGCTAGTACTAGGCTTTGTCATTTGGAATTTTTGGAAAGAGCGCAATAGGCGAATCTTCAAAAGTAAAGCTAGCAAGCCCCAGCACATAATCAATAAAATTCTAAAACAACTTAAAGATACAGTTAAAATCCTTTTGAGAATCAATTCCCAAGGATCCTCCTCTGCCTCACAAGGAAAATATTATACTAAATTTGGGACTACAATCCATCAGTCCTCAAGGAATAATAAAGGGATTGAGAAAAATAAAAATAGGGGCCAATAGTTGGAAGCCCCCTCCACAGGGCTTCTTTAAGATAAACATTGATGGAGCTTCTAAGGGCAATCCAGGGGTCGTTGGCTTTGGGGGTGCCATAAGAGATCATCAGGGGCAAACAAAATACATCTTCCATGCCACTTGGGAAAGGGTACCAATAATATGGTTGAACTCCTGGCATTAGAACAATGCTTGGAGATCCTGGTGGAGGAAAATTTACAGAATGCTATCATTGAAGCAGATTCGGAATTGATCATTAGAGCAACCAAGAAAATTCACAATGGAACTTCACCAGATAAAGTGTCGAGGCACTGAAAGCTACTGCAGGTTTTTTACCGTATCCACTCTCACTTGCAAACCCTTAAAACAATAAGATTTGTTCATGTTAGAAGGAAGGCAAATATGTTAGCAGATTGGTTGGCCAACGAAGGAGTGACCAATAAGTACAAGGATTCTTAGCATGCCTAGGAGTCGTTACCTGCCGGAAAACTGCGAGAGGATTGTTTTTACCTAGCAACCAAAGATATGGAACTGTGGATGAACAATACTGATCGAAGGGAATCAGGAGACAGGGGGGAGGATGGTATCACCTAATTCGTCTACGATTTTGGTTTTGGCTGCCCTCCACAACTCTGTTCACTTTCGGTTGAATGATGAAGGTTACGATTTGGGCAGCGTCACAGATCTAGCTGCCTGTGTGCTTTTGGCTTAGCGGTTTTTGATGGAGACTCCAGGTGGAAGGCTCAGAAATGTCTATGGGAACGGTCGGATGGTCTTCGCTTGGCGACTGAGCATTCTGGTTTTCCCGTGAAACCTTGGGCGCAAAACCATAAATGGTATATAGAGTGGGACAAGCGTGGTATCTGGTTTTTTGTTAGTTGCCTCCGATTCCACTTAGTGTGTGACACGTCGCAATGAGAGGTTAACCTTCGTGCTTCTCATTCGCGCGATATCCATGATGGTCGTTGGATCGATGTTGTGTAATCAACGGGTGGGATTGATTCGTGCTTGTTGCTTGAGGGTCCCAAACCCAAATTTGTTTAGTGGACCCAATCTATAGCTGTTTTCAGGTCCGTTTGTTGGGTGCAGTGGGGTCCACAGTGGATCTCTTTGTGGACCCCTGGTGGGTTGCCTGTAGAGCTTTTGTGGGGCCTAGGTCCCTGGTTTTTTGCTGTCCCTATTGACTGGGACACTTTGTAAACTATGCAATTTGGTTAAATTAATAGAAGATTGGTCTCTTATTTATCAAAAAATAAATAAAAAATCAAACTTAATAAATTAATAAAAAAAATTAATATTCTCCTTCGTAATTAAATTTTATTTAAATAAAACCTTTTTTACCATTCTTCACTTGAAATTTTTATAAACGCGTGTAACTTCTTAGTCTATCAATGGCCTTTCTCACCAAGAGCTTTTTATGTGATTCGCACCCTATCTCAATCTGATTTTGTGAGGATGTATGTATTGCATGGGATGTATATTCACGTTGTCCTTTTGTGTTTTCTTTGATGTACAACCTTCGTTGACCCAGATTTTGATTCTGTATCATACCCCACATACTATAGCTGGCATTCAAATAAAACAAGAATCATAATTTGAGTCCATTTTGTATTATATTGCGATTGGACAGCTGGCATGGATGAAACAAGAATGTTAATTCAGTAATTTCCGAAAGCTAGGTTCCGTGTGTAGTGTTCATACCTATGAATGATAATTTGAATATTTTTTTAAAGCTAAGTTGCTTGTGATGTGTTAATGCTTATTCAATTTAATCTTTAGAATTATAAATTTTGTGTATTCAATGAAAATATCCAAAGTCAGTTATTAACTTTATTCCAACCTCAAATTTGCAAGGATATTCATATATGGATTCCGTAACGAAAACGCATGACCTTTTGCCACGTATGTTTGCCTTCACTTTTTTTGTGGGATTCACAGCTGGCCTTCACTTCGATTTTGATTTCGTGAAAATATGTTCACCATACGGCTCGCCTTCTTCAATTTCCGTTTTGGTTTTGTGAAAACCTTATTCAATTTCGGTTTCGGTTTTGTGAAAATATGGATTAGTGGGATATATTGTATTTTTATTTAAGTAATATGAATGCAAATCTTATTACTAATAATGTCGGTCTATGGAATTTTGGTGCTTAGAATAGATTTGTAAGTAGTTTTATTGGTGTTTAAATATTTAGAAGCGTGGAATTTTGGTGTTTGGAATCGATTTACAAGTAGTCTTACTAGTGTTCAAACGCCAGTAGTGTAGAAAGATACAAGCAATATGAATACAAGTCCTATC
The DNA here is from genome assembly GCA_031772625.1 of Pinus tabuliformis. Taxonomy (NCBI): domain Eukaryota; kingdom Viridiplantae; phylum Streptophyta; class Pinopsida; order Pinales; family Pinaceae; genus Pinus; species Pinus tabuliformis. Next base: position 179,768,864 of record CM062812.1, read on the forward strand.
ACCAACTCCACTAGTTGGTTTTGGTGTAGTCAATTTGCAAGTAGTCTCACCAGTGTTCCAGAAAGATACAAGCAATATGAATGCAAGTCCTATCACCAACTCCGGCCTCTAGTTTTGGTGTAGTCAATTTGTAAGTAGTCTCACCAGTTTTCTAGAATCACAATTTGTCCACTTAACTTTGTTTTCTTTAAATATTTACCAACTTGGTGTAGTCAATGTGCAAGTAGTCCCAAGTCAATTTGCAAGTAGTCTCACCAGTTTTCTAGAATCACAATTTGTCCACTTAACTCTGTTTTCTTTAAATATTTACTAACTTGGTGTAGTCAATGTGCAAGTACTCCCACCAGTGTTTGAGAATCGCAATTATCAATATGAATGCAAGTCCTATCACCAACTCCGGCCTTTGGTTTTGGTGTAGTCAATTTGCAAGTAGTCTCACCAATGTGCAATTTGTCCACTTAACCCTGTTTTCTTTAAATATTTACTAACTTGGCGTAGTCAATTTGCATGTAGTCCCACGAATCACAATTTGTCCACTGCATGTAGTCCCACCAGTGTTCGAGAATCACAATTTGTCCACTATCTGCTAACACGGTTACATTAATACAATCATGTGGCATCTGGGGTTTTGGTGTAGTCAATTTGCAAGGAGTCCCACTAGTGTTCTAGAACTTTGTTTTTTTTAAATATCTACTAACACAATTACATTAATACAATTATCCATTAATAAAATTATGGTATTAGTATAACTGTTTGTTTTATAAATCCGTTATAATTATATTAGGAAATGATATAAGGTAAATATATTATACATAATACTATTTGAGAATTTGTATAATATTTCTATAATTGTATTAAGTAAATATGAAAAAGTCAATATAGATTTAGATATGCAATCTAATTAATATTTGAAATTCTATTTATTTGAGAATTTGTAATAATATTTTTATGATTGTATTGAGTAATATAAAAAGGTAAATATAGATTTTGATATGTAATCTAGTTAATATTTCTTACTAAAAAAAATGTAATCTAGTTAAAATTTGAAATTCTATCTATTGATGTAGAGAAAATAATTACAATATGTTAACATTTTTCATTTATGCCCATAAAATAAAAAATTGAATTATAAAATAGATTAATCTACCAACTTATGGAGAAATCTCATCATTAGATAATATGTTTGATCAAATTATAAATTTTAATGGTTTAAAACACGTTTTAAATGTATAAATGGATTCAACCCCCCTAAAAAACCCTACCATAGATTTACATAGATTGCATAATTGAAACTTAAGATTCAAAGAAATTTCTACCAAATTCCAAACAAATTTAACCAAAAAAACCAAGAAAAAATATAAAACTTCTAATAATTACACTACACCAAATTCCAAACAAATTTAACCAAAAAAATGCCAAAAAAAAAATATAAAAACTTCTAATAATTACACTATTGTTTCCAAGAAAGGATGATTACCTTGGAAACTTGACTTGGATTTTGATTTTGTGAAGTTGTATGCAGTGTTTTAAATATGTGTGCCAACATTATATTTTTCTTTCTAAAGCATGTAATTTGAGATTGACTTATATTTTAATTTTACTAAGATGTTTGTATGCATTAGTGTTAGAAATATAATCCATTAAAATTATATATCCACTTAAAAAGATAATATCAAGAATTTCAAAGGGAATGGAAATTATGATTAAGATGAGACTTTAGAATGATAAAATGATATATTTATATATATAATATATTAATGATGATGTATCACAAACTTATTTAGTTTTTTCTATTAAAATATTATAGTATTATAAGAGTTAATGTTTTCTTCATAATATCAAAACCATGATTTATGATATTTTTTGAGCTTGAAATTTGATATTCTCCTCTATATGCTTAATGGTATTCTTTAATCAACTCTCTTTCTTATTTGGCCTAGGTGAGGCATCTGGACTAGTGATGGTCTTCTTTAATCAAATCTCTTTCTTATTTGGCCTAGGTGAGGCATCTAAACTGGCAATGGTCTTGTGAGTGAAGACTTTGGTCTCGTAAGTCTAGTTCATTACCTCCTTGGGTTAACAATGTAATCATATCTCGTTCTAATACCAAAAAAAAAAAAAACTCTCTCCTATTTGGAAAACCTTCTTATTAAACATCCATTTTTCCACATATTCTTTTCACTATTCCCATCCATACAAATTAATTTTATATCTATTTCATCTTATTTTCACCCATCTTTCAAGTTCCGCAATTAAATTTTGCTCATACAAACCAAACTTTGCTCAATCAAATTTATTCATAAGCCATACTCTCCAAATTCCAAATTGAGTCCCTAAGTTGGCAATGAATTGGCGGGACAAATTGCTCATGCAAACCAAACCTTGCTCGATCAAGTTTATTCATAAGCCATAATTTCCAAATTCCAATTTGAAACCCTAGTTTGCAATGAATTTGCGGGGCAAATGGAAGTGGAGATTTGAAGAATGAAAAAGTGGTCAAGCGAGTTAGGCTCTACATTTGGGCGTCCCTAAGTTTGCAACGAATTGGCAGGACAAATGGAAGTGGAGAGTTGAAGAATGAAAACGTGGTCAAGCGAGTTAGGCTTTAAAGATGGGTTGCCATACGTTAGATTTATGGCGTTGTTACCTTTTTAAATTTGCAGATTGGCATCATGCAAATTATGAACGATTCATCCCTTCATTTCCAGCTAAAATTCTATCTCAATGGATCGAAGAGCATGAACCTATGTGAAATGATCTAAAGTAGTTAAGGAATGTTTATTGTTTTGGTATGGGATACATTAATAATTTGATCAAATCATAAGTTATTGTTATAGTCTAGTATAACGGTCGTGATGTGTAAGTATGGTATGTTTTCATAAATAATAAAAAATAATTTTAGTTAATATTTATTTAAACATTAGTTTAAATTTTATTAGATTATTTTGAAGGTTTAGATTATATATAACTTTTTAATTTTATTAATGAATTAAGAAAATATAACTATGTATTATTATATATAATTTGAATGCATATATTATCTCATGTATTTATCATATATGTGAATTCGAATGAATCATAAATTTACTTTTAGCAATTGTTTTACCACATTAAAATTCCAAATTAAGTAAAATTTTAAATATTTGTACCCTTTACTAAAGTGAATATCATTTCTTAACTCAAAAGAAACACACAAAATCCAAAATCTTTTAATGTTTCTTTTAATTAAATATTTATAAAATGAATTTTTAAAAGGAAAAACAATATCGTATGGATATATTAAAATCTTTAAAGACATAAATATTTCTACATCAAATTTGCAATATTTGAAAATATTAATTTGATGTACTTTTATTATAAATTTTGTTATCATACGATGTAAAAAACATCATTAAATCTAATATTAATATATTAATATAATTAAATTTAATAACTTACTTTGGGTTAGTACAATATTAAATTTAATATAATATTGAATTTGTTATATTATAATATATCATGGTATATATTAACTATATAGATACATATGGAGGTAAGAATAAACACATAGAGTGATAGAGGGAGTGAAAAGGGAGAGATGGAGATAAAATGAAGGAGAAGGGAGAGGAGGAATGAAGAGACAGAGAAAGAGGGGAGTGAGAGAGGGAGACATAAAGATGGAAGGGGAAGAGAGGGGGAGATAGGAGAGAGGGTGGGAGATAGTGACAAGGTTGGGGAGAGAGAGAGAAAGAGAGAGAATGGGGGGGGTAGAGAGAGAAAGAGAGAGATGGGGGGAGAGAGAGGGAGGTAGGAGAGAAAAGGAGAGAGGGGAAGGACCAGAGAGAACAATTGAGAGAGGGGAGGAGATAAGGAGTGACAAAGAGAGAATTGGAGGGGGAGAGAGGTCATGAAGAAGAAAGACATAGAGAGAGAAAATTGGAGAGAGAAAGAGGGAGTGAAAAGGGAGAGATGGAGAGAGAGAGTGTATGTTTCAGGGTGAGATAGAAAGACAAATAAGGAGATATGGAAGGAAGGGGGGAGAGAAGGAGAGAGTGATATAGCTGGAGGGCGAAGAGAGAGAGGGGGTCAAGGGAAACATAGGGAGGCGGGAGAGAAAGGAAGAGAGAGAGGACGTGTGAGAGAGAAGGAGAGAGGGAGGTAACAAGAAAAACATAGAGAGAGAGAGAGCAGGAGGGAAGAGAGACAGAAGGGGGAAAGAGGAAGAGAAGGGGAAGAGAGAGGGAGAGGGAGAGGAATAGGGATGGAGAGATAGATATATATGGAGAAAGAGTGTGTATGTTTTGAGGATAATATAGAGAGAAAAAGGAGATGAAGAGAGAGATAGAGATATAGATGGGAGGCAGAGAGAGGGAACAAGAGAGAGGGAGGGAGGTAGAGATAGATAGATATGGAGAGAGAGAGAGCATGTGTGTTTAGGGGGGGTGAGATATAGAGACAAAGAAAGAGAGATGAAGGGATATATATATATATATATATATATATATATAGAGAGGGAGTAAGATATCTTGCACTACATGCATTGATTTCAATGTAGATGATTTCTAATCCTATTTGATTATTTGCACTAGATGCATATTTCAGTGTAGACGGTGATTTCTAATTATATTTGATTGTTTGCAATAGATGCATTGATTTCAGTGTAGATGGTGATTTCTAATCCTATTTGATTACTTTCTCTGTAATGTCCCTTTCTAAATTATTTTGGAACATGATATATTTCTACATTTTGGGGCCAATTTTGGAGGAGACGGGGCCCATTCAATTTTTTTAGGAGACTTAGGAGTTAGAAGTAAGTTATTTTGGTTTTGTTCACAGAAGGAAAATAAGCACTTCCTAAGTCAATAGTTCGAATTGCATGGGAGGGAAAATCGATGGGTTACTGACGGACCCACAAAGGAGGGAAAATGGAGGGAAAAGGTGACCCACTAAATATATATAAGGAAGGTAGCTCCCCTCATTTCATTCATCTTATTGGAGTATATTGATTTCTCTTTGGTTTCTCAAGCTGCTTAGCCAAGTCACTAGCTATTTGGCACAAGTTCTTCAGGCGAAGAGCTTACCCTTTCTTTGGGGGACTTCGAGTGCCACCCTAGGAAGGTTTTCTTCATTTCTTCAGGAGGAGGATCAAATTGTGATTCCCAGTAGTAGTATTCCCTTCCAGGTTGTGCGTATTACCAGGGGACACAGTGGAGAGGAGGCGGAGTTTATTGGTGGTGCTTAGTAGTGGAGATTTGATGTGAGATTTTTCGGAGAGGAGGCTAGGGAGGATTTTTAGCATATAGGAGATTTTGGGAGCTGATTGAGCTTTTGGCTTGGCAGTGTGACTTTCGCACTACCTAGGCCAATGCAGAAGCAGTGTGTGGGAACTCATTTGGTGGTTAAAGTATCAGTCCTTGAGGTTGAGCTTTATCGTGGAGGTTAGAGGAGATATTTGGAGTGGTCTTTTCTTCCATTTCAGAGCTTGGAGAAGAACTTTATGGTCATTCCTCGCAAGCCGTATTTCTGGAGTTGTTTGGAGGGTGTGGGCCATAGAAGAGGTCGAATTTGGGAGGTCAAAATCTGGCCAAACCATTTTTGGGTTTTTCGGGAATTTGCACAAGGATCGCAGATATAAAGTTTCAGAATTTCTGAGCAGTGGAAGTGGGTTTTATAGCCGTATCTTTGCTGCAGACAGTGCATAATTGTTGGGGATTGCACAGTACCTTTGGGGGTCGATTTTGGGAGGTCAAAATCAAGCCAAACCATTTCTGGTTTTTTGTGGGTTTCGGTCAAGGAGCTGGGGGTTGAATTTGTGGCATGTTCTGAGCAGCGGAAGTGGAGTTTCTTGCAGTTCCTTTCCAGCCAGTTGTGTAGTTTTCTAGGCATCGCAGAGCATTAGAGGAGCATACATTTTCTAGTACTTGATATCATTGTCTCATCACCTAGATTTTGTCATGCTTTCCATTGAGGCAAGCCCAAGTGCATCTATCTATACTATTGTATTACTCCATTGATTAATAAAATGGCTCAGCTAGTTCTACTTACAGAGTTTTTATGAGCATGTGTTGTTTGTTAAAAATTTTTGTGTTGAGAATTGTTTTTTCTTTATATATCACTATTTGTTTAAGTTTAGAACATTACATTCTCTCTCTCTCTCTCTCTCGCTATATATATATATATATATATTATTTTATGTTTTAAAAATATTTCTATAAATCTCATGGTAGATATTTTTCTAAGCCCATTGTTATAGTTTTTCTCTTTGTGGTTTCATAACAGACATAATTTTAGCCATTATTTTCAATTATAACAATGTTTCTTATAGCTTATGCATAAGTAGATGAATAACACATATACTATTATCAATTTAAAGGGAGTGAATAGGTAGGCATCAAAGGCAAAGGGATGTCTATTAATAATGAAGAAATTACCATACAAAAGTCACCACAAAAATCATACGAAGAATTCCCACAGAAAATTTGTTAAACATAATGAATATTATATGAACACAAGAAAAAATTACGAGTCACTTTAAACTCAAATTTGATGTCACTTTTCCAACCTTTGAACCTAATTAGGGTTAAAATTTTCTTTTGAATTGATAACTACAATCTATCTGAGCATAGCTTCAACAGTTCGTAGAGATGATCTAGCATGTGACCTTAAAAAAAGGGAAGGAGTGCTTTTAGTTTTTTCATTAAGTTGTTAGCTTAAATCTATTTGTTAATGAATTTTTTTAAGTTACCCATCATATTATAGATAATGGATGAATGCATGATCAATCGAATTTCATGATTTCATGACCAAGTATTGGTTAATCACTGTGCCACCCTAGTCTTAACTACTATATCAATTAAATATATATTTTGTTGTCTGTTTTACTCTTGGAAAAGTTTGCCCGACAATGGATATTGATTGCAATTTTGAATTTCCATTGACTTAACTCAACATGGGTTAATAATTTCATTTGGAAAACTCATGTTCAACTAGTTTGTTGGGAAAGCATGATAGTTTTTCTGCAAGATTTTCTCGGAATTCTATTTGTTTGTATTTTTTTGGCTAAATTATGTTCAGTGTGTTGACCATTGGACATTTTTGCTAATAAAAAATAATACTTTTAAATCCCTATCATAAATCCTAACCAATCAAATAAAGCATCTTTTGAGAGGGAAAATAATCTTTGAAAAAAAAAACATATTTTGCATATTCACGATTAAGAAATAAACCCACATCCTAGTGTTGGCTAGAATGTTATGTGGGCAAAGAGGAAGAAAGTGTTGGAGACCAAAGAGATTGAAGCATTGAAAAAGAGCTGGAAGTTATTTCTTCATCTGATGGGGAAGGATTTTCTTCTCGTGAAACATATGACACCCATAGGTCCCTACAAAAATGAAGGATTAGCCTCTTAAAATTCAAGGATGAGGAGTGGCATTTAAAAATCAAAGAAATTTGGTTAAAAAGTGGTGATTAGAATACATAGTCTTTTTAGGATTTTGAAAACGGAAGAAAAGTTATGAATACTATTTGGTTCCTTTAGGATGATCAAGGATCTCAGATCTCTTCTTTCAACGGTCTGGAAAACTTGGAAAAATATTTTTTTGAAGGTCAATATAAATCCCCTCAGGTATCCTCAATAGTTGAAATAATTCAAATTGTCCAGCCCTTCCCAAGAATGGTTTATGAGAAGAAATGCAGGGATTTAATGGAGGAAGTATCATTGGAGGAGATTAAATTGATGCTACATAGTTTTCAAAGAGACAAAAGTCTCCGGTCGGATGGTTTGAGTGTATAATTCCTTTAGAGTATTTTGATATTTTCGGTCTAGATCTAATTGTTGTTATTGAGAATCGAGAAAGGAGGAATAGATTTATCCTACTTTCAACTCTATGTTTATGGATCTCATCCCGAAATCGAGTCGTCGTCTCTTGTTCTCTGACTTCCAACCTATTTCCATTTGTAATGCTATATACAAATTTATTGCAAAGATAGTCACTTTCAAACTTAAGCCTATTCTCTGGAGATACATTTCCCTTGAAAATTATCGTGCACTAAAAATTTCTTATGAAAACCACCTTTATAAAGAGAAAACCCATCTCCTTAATGTTTTTTTAATAATGGGTATAGTAGGCATGAGGGTCTTAAAGATTTCCTTAGAGATAGCAAAGGTCGGTCCTAAGGTTAAGAAAGACCCTAAAGATCAGATCTTTGGGATGCATCTCCCTTTCATCCAAGGGACCACCTGCACGATTGCGATAATCCTAAGGAAGCATAATGTTCCCTCAACCTTTAGATCCCTTAACACAATTCATAGCTCCTTAAAATTTGTAAAAGACCCAGTAGACGCCAACGATATGAAAGGTCTTTATGTTATCCCATGTTCTTGTGGGACCCCCTATGTTGGTGAAACTCGGTGCTCTATTGGTCAGAGGATTCGTGAGCATGCAGCCAACATCAAACATGGGAGGACCTGCTCTTCAGCTTTGACGGAACATGCGGAGAAGACAAAGCATCATATATGCATTGAGGAGGCCTGGGTTATTGTAAGGATTGCTCCTTTTCATCATCGTAAGTTTAGGGAGGCCATAGAAATTGAGAGGAGGCCTAGTAATCTTAACAGGGATGACAACTGGAAAATTAGAAGTTGTTGGATCCCTGCCCTTTCCTCTTAGCCCCCTTGTTTTCTTTATCAATTCCTTTGATTTTATCTATTTCTTTTTTAGTTTTAATTTTATTCCCTTGACTCATTAAATGTTTTAATTTTTTCAATATTGGTCTCTTTTGATTCCCGCTAGGGTTTGTTGCTTCCTCTTTATTCCCTTTTCTATTTATTTGTTGTTCCCTTTTTCTTTTTGTTATTTAATACAATTGATTTATATTTAAACATCGTATTTGGTAATATATTTTAGGGATTCATATTACTTAAACTTTGTAATAAAAATGAATTTTCAGCTTTATTTTTAATATTTTCTATACTTGATCCTAATAAATTATCCTAAACCTCTCAGTACCAATTGGGTAATTATTCTCTTCATAATTCCAATAATAATATTAATATATGTATACATGTATTTTAGTTGGTTACATTTTCAAATTAAAAAGAAAATGATTTGTCCCTCAAATTATAAATTGGGTATAATTCTTTTCGTTTTTCCAAAAGTTAGATATATATAAATTATATTATTGTATATATTTTTAGTTATTTATTTAAATTAAAGTAAATATTTTTCCCTTAATTTTTGGTCTAGTTAGAAGTGTTTCTTTTAGTCAAAAGTAATTGTTTCTTTCTTGCCATGATCTAATTCTTCATCTTGTCCTAACGATGAACCATTCAAAAAATGAATTTTGATGTAATTACCACCGAAAACATGTCCCAAAAAGTTGATATGGATCAAAGAAGCCTAAATTCAATAATTTCCTTTCCTTGAAAGTAAACAAATTCTTCATGAGGCCATCCTTGCACAACATCAAAAATTAAAATTTGAAAGGGGTTTTATTAAAGTCAATTTATCAAAAGCCTATAATTGAGTAAACTAGATTTACGTCATACTCTTGCTTACTCATCTAGGTTTTTTCCTTGATTTGATTAATTTGGTTATGTCATGTATTGAGTAGGTTTCTTTTGCTATGTTGATCAATGCTTCGGCTTCTCCCTTCTTCAATGCTCAGCGAGGCCTGCAACAAAGCTACCCCTTATCTCCTCTTCCTTTTTTACTAGTGCTGGAGGGTCTAAGTCAACTTCTCAATGGTGCAAAGAGACGAGAGGCTTTCCATGGTGTTCTTATTGCCCATAACTTAGCTATACTAAGCTGCTATTTGCGGATGATAACCTTATTTTTTGTGATGGTGATGTCTGGGATACATCGATGTTAGTGTATCTATTGTCTATTCAAGCATGCTATAGGCATGTCTATAAATGCCTAAAAAATACTCAATTTCACATCACAATCTTTTTGAGATGGAGATATGTCACATGTTCTGGTTTCTTCCGTACTTTTATGGGCCCATGGAGCAAGGCTTAAAATGTTTGGTTTTTTTTGTTGAAACGCAATGGTTATTGTAAAGAATATTGGGCCTTGTTGGTTGCTAACATGGATAACCTATTGAATCGATGGAGTCACAGATGGCTATCACGGGTAGGTCGCCTGGTGCTTAATAAATCAACGCTAGAGGCCATTTTGTTTTACTGGGCCTCCTTAGCTTCGATCCCAAAGTGAATTCTAGAAAAAAATCAGGAGATTCTTCTCTTCTCTTCTCTGGTCTCGGAAAAATGAAAAAGGGATCTTGTTTGGGGACAAATGGGACCTCATCCTGAATCCAAAAGCCTTAGGTAGTTGGGTTCTAAAAAAATTATTTCAATTTTCAAAGTGTGGTTGGAGGTTGATCTTTATACATAGTCTATGGACTTTGGTGGTCAAGCAGAAATATATTGTTCCTTTCCATCTTCAATCAAAAACATATTTGTTCCTTTTTGTCTTGATGATTGGATTAAGAGGTTGGACAAACCAAGATCAAATATTTCCATTATTTTGCGTGTTATCCTTAAACATTTTGATATTATTGGTAATGGGCTTGCTTAGAGGATTGGTTGGTGATATTTTTATGTAGCTTAGTTACTTGGTAAAATATTTATACCTTATGAAAGTACACTATTTTGCAGCTATTCACATTTTGGCAGCGGTTTGATTTTCTTTATAAATACACTCCTCAAAAATATATACAAAATGTACTTTTCATCACTTAATTATAAATGAAATTATGTTAAAATAAGATAATTACTCTTGCATGAGGAGTTAGATAAAAATGGAGAATCAGTTAACTGAGTAATTGTATGATTGAGTTTTTGAGTGTTGAGTCAAGTGAGTTAAGTGAATTGTGTCTTGTCTTCTCTGCCTTTCCGACGAATTGGTATTAGAGCAAAGAAAAACACATTAGCAGCAATCTTTGTGAGAGGATAAATATATTGTTTCTCGTAGTGGTTGAGCATTAACGTATTACAATTATACGCAGAGCGTTATAACAGCGTTAGGCTTCGCAAGCATTCGGAGCTGCCGTGAGGAGCGTTAGCACGCATACAACGTGAACCATTCGTTGACGTTTCAAAGGAGTTTTGGTAGTATTCAAAGGCGTATTTTTTCACGTGGAGTACGTTTGTCATATTCACGTGGGTTGTTCCTCTTTGGAAACGAAAAGTTACAGGCGGTTTACGCTATTCATAAAAATTTTATGAGATTAACATGAATATTTACTGTGATTGTTTTATGAGGTTTACGTAATTCGTTTAAATTTATATAGGGTGTGGTAAAATAAAAAAGGATTTTTCAAAAAAAAATTATGAAAGGGTTTATTATAAAGTTTTTTTTATATAAAAGGAAAAACACTTAGGGTTTTATTGAAAGAAGTATTATTTTTTTGAAAAAGGATTTTACAAAGGAGAGATTTAGGTTTTTTTTTAAAAAAGAAATTTTTGGAGAAAGATGGCTTTCTCAAATTTGCAGCACCAGTTCCCACCATTTACAGGGAAAGATTATGATGTGTGGGCCATTAAGATGGCGACCACGTTGCAGGCACATGATGTTTGGGATTATGTGAAGTTTGGGTTTTCAGAACCTATAAACGAAGAAGAAGAATAAGTTATCACTAATGCAGAGAGGGAACAATGGAAGAAAGACAAGAAGAAGAATGTCATGCATTACAACTTATTCAACTGGGAGTGGACATAGTAGTGTTCCAGAAGATTATGACCACGTCTTTAGCAAAAGTAGCATGGGATACTTTGGTGACAAACTATAAAGGTATGGCCAAAGTCAATATTGTTAAGTTGCAGAATACTAGGAGAGATTTTGAAAGTCTGCAGATGAAGGAGACAAAGGACATCGATTCTTTCATGAATCGGGTCATAACTATTGTAAATCAGTTAAAGATTTATGGTGAAGATATAAAAGATCAAAGAGTGGTTGAGAAGGTCCTCCGATCTTTGTCTACCAAATTTGATGTTGTGGTAGCAACCATAGAAGAAGCCAAGGATTTGGCATCATTGACAGTTGATGAACTTATGGGATCACTTCTATCGCATGAGGCAAGGATAGACATAAATAAGGATTCCATTTTAGAGGCAGCTTTCAAAAGTCAGGTTTCTATTTCAAGAGACAGAGGTCGAGGCAAAAGTAGAATGAGAGGTAGAGGACGAAGCTGAAGACATGGTGGTCAGAGAGATGACTGAGAAGATCATGAACATGTAAATGGAAGCAACTAAATTTGGTCATTTTGCTCGTGATTGCAGGAAGAAAATAGTTGATCAAGCGAACCAGAGAGCTAATGTCACTACAAAGAGTACTAACTCTATGTTCCTAGCTTGCCATACCATGCATGAACCTTCTACTAGTGTGTGGTTGTTAGACAGTGGTTGCAGTAACCACATGACAGGCAAAAAGGATTTGGTTGCAAATTTCTATCAATCTGTGAAAACAGAGGTAAAGTTGGGGACTAACAAGATTGTGGAAGTAGATGGCAAAGGAGTGGTCAACATTCTGACCAAGCAGGGGGAGTCGAAGACAATCTCAGAGGTATATTATGTTCCTAGTCTCAAACATAATTCATTAATTTTTGGTCAATTGACATAGAAAGGATACAGAGTTACCTTTCATGGTTAAGAAGTTGTTATATATAACAAGCCCCCAAGCAAGCAATTGATAGCAAAGGTGTAGATGACGAGGAACAAACTCTTTCCTCTCACTTTGAATTACAGTGGTCAGGTGAGTTCTTTTACAGTTGCATGTTCTGATGATTATTGGTTATGGCATTTTCGATTTGGACACTTACACTTTTCTGGTTTAAGATCGTTGCAGCAGAAACAGATGGTCAGAGGATTACCTCCCATCAAAGAGCCTGCTAGTACTTGTGAGTGTTGCATCTTGGGAAAACAACACCATGAAATTTTTTCAAAGGAAGTTGCATATAGAGCAAAGCAAGCTCTTGAGCTAGTGTATACAGACTTGTGTGGACCTATGAGGACACAGTCGATTGGTGGAAGTTACTACTTCATCACTTTCATTGATGACTACAACAGAAGGACTTAGGTTTACTTTTTGAAGTAGAAGTCTGAAACTTTTGCAAAGTTCAAATAATTCAAAGCCTTAGCAAAGAATCAAAGTGATCGATAGATAGTGGTGGACAATATGACTCAAAGGTATTCCATGATCACTGCAAACAACATGGGATCAGAAGACAGTTTACAACTAGGTACACACCGCAGCAGAATGGTGTAGCAGAGAGAAAGAACAGGACTCTTATGAACATGGTAAGAAGCATGTTGAAAGGTAGAAACTTGTCTAATGAGTATTGGGCAGAAGTAGTTGCATGTGCTATTTATGTTATCAACAGATCTCCTACAAAGAGTGTGATGAACAAAGTACTAGAACAAGCATGGTCAGGTATGTATTGTAGCGTATCTCATCTCAAAGTATTTGGATGTGTAGCTTATGTACATGTGCCTAAGGAGCGAAGAGGCAAACTGGATGATAAAAGTGAAAAATGCATAATCATTGGTTATAGTGAGCAATCAAAAGCTTACAAATTGTATAACCCTGTCTCAAAAAAGTCCATAATTAGCAGAGATGTTTTGTTCAAGGAATAAGAGTCATAGAATGGAATTGTAAACAAAACAGTTGATGCACAAGTGCCACTGATGGACGAAGATGATGTAGCAGAAACGGAGCAGCAAGAATCATAGGTGAAGACACCAAACAGAGACACACCAACAAGGACTCCAAGATTTTCATAGAAGCATGGATCCTCAAGCAGATCAACAGATCAAGATTCTCCTAGCAATCAAATTCAAATTTTACATTGTTGTCATTCCAACCTTCTTCGTTTGAAGAAGCAATCAAAGATGAAAATTGGGTGCAAGCCATGGATGAAGAAATTGAAGCTATTGAAAAGAATGACACATGGGATTTGGTTGATTTACCAAAGGACAAAAATATCATTGGTGTGAAGTAGGTGTACAACATTGTGAATCCTCTTGAAATAAATCAGCATGAGTAAAGCATATGCATTGGCAGTGTATGAGAGCGATGTTGTATTGAAATCTTACTAAGTCCTAGCAACAACTCTTGCGCTGATGTGAGTTTCATCTTCAGGGAAAAGTCTTGCTAAGCCGAAATCTGCTATCTTTGGATTCAGTTGCTCGTCCAACAACACATTACTTGCTTTAATGTCCCGATGAATAATCCGTAGCGGAGAATCCTGGTGAAGATAGAGAAGCCCACGAGCTACTCCCATTATGATGTTGTAACGCTTCGGCCAATCAAGCATTTTGCGTTTGTTTGGATCTGTATCTGTGAATGGGATTAAATATAAGTGTTCTTTGAACATTAATGTTTGGTATGTATTTTAAAAAATAAAATGGAAGTCACTTACCCAATATGATTGTATCAAGGCTCTTATTGGGTAAGTACTCATAAACTAGGAACCTTTCGGATCCCTTTGCGCAACATCCTAATAGATTCACAAGATTTCTATGTTGAATTTTGGCGACAAGTTTAACTTCATTGAGAAATTCTTTCCTCCCTTGCATAGATTTTAAAGACAATTTTTTTACAGCTATTTCTTTTCCATCCTGAGTAGTTCCCTGAACGGTTCAAACAAGAAAAAAATTCCGTATGAAACTTTTGTAAAGCATTTTAACTTAATTGCCTGCGTGCAATATATTTGTTTTCAGGCTAGGAATTTGCATCCAACGGTGCTTAGTGTGATGAGAGCACTCCATATTCATTATAATTTAAAACTGTAAACACCCCATATTCATTATAATTTAAAACTGTAAAAATGACAAGTGGTAGCTTTCTTAGCCTATGTTACCTTATATACAGGACCAAAACCTCCCTCTTCGAGCTTGTTACCATCATCAAAGTTTTTAGTAGCAGCTATCAATGTTTCCATTGTAAATACTATGAGTCGATCACGATTGATTAGTGTGCTTTCCTCCTCATCTTCTATATAATGAAAATACAGAGTTATGTTAGAAAATATAAATATAAAAATTTAATGAAAATACAGAGTTAGGTTAGAAAATATAAAAATAAAATAAAATTGTATAATTTGTTACCATTGAAGGAGATATATAACGAGCTTTGCCATGACAACCGTCAGAAAACATAATAATCAAAACAAAAATTGTAATATAGAGCGGTATTAATACAAAATATATAATAAGTGTAGGTTTAAATTTATCAAATTTGAGAAATATTAAAAAATTTATCTAAAATGTGGGTTAAAAAAATTAAATATTTTATAAAATTTAAGCAAATCTAATGGACCTCGATGACTTGGGACTTTTATTTAGTACTTTTCTTTTTTTTAATTCAAAAAAATAAATATTTACGGGAGAGAGGGAAGCCGCAGAACTGAGAATATTTTGGGAAAATAGATTTAGGTAAATCAATTCTGAGAAGTATTAAATGTTTGGAAACTAAATTGAGTTTGGAATAATCCTACTACAGCGTTTATTCTTGATAAACAGAGCTTAGAGAAATCGCAAAATTTTAATTTTTTTAGTATTTTAATGAGCATCATTCAAATCTGCGGGCATCTTAATTTGACAACTGTAACTTATTTTTCATTAAAATCCCCTGGGCGCCTTAAATTTGGCAACATAATAAAGGTAATCTATTTTTTTTTTTTATTCCGATCATATTATCATTAAAATAAGTGGGCATCTTAAATTCTAACTTGACAAACTTAACTTAGTTTATTTTTAATTCCCACACGATTTAACCAAAAATCTACCCAAAAGACCAACCTTTTCCGAGATAAAATGTCCGCTATTTAAACTACGCTTTAAAACGGTCCCCCGGAGGTTATTCCATAACAGTGACGGATATCTTATTTAATTGACCGCGTTGTCTTGACATTGCAGAACTCTGTTTTGGCCTGTTTGTCAATATATGTAGAGTGTATGTATTGTAAGATTTCCGAAGATATTCGCATGTGGAGCCAAGGCGATGGCGAGATAATTGCAGAACAAAACAGGGCATTTCACTGTTTGTTAGAAAACAGAGTTGAACGGGGGATTTTGATGTAGTTGGAAAGGAGTTGAACAAGGGATTTTTAAGATGCAGTTAAAAACGAGCTGCAGCTCTGGTTTTGTTAAATGTTTTCTCTCTGAAATTGATGAATGCATGTTTATTTTAATTTTTTTTATATTTATCTCACAAATTTTAATATAACTAGATTTTTCTGCTAAAATTTCAAACCAAAAACCTTTACATCACACAATACATTAACTAAACCGCCTAAACAACCTGTTACTCTACACCTCCTCTGCTAATTCCAATAAAATTTAATTTAATTTTCCGAAACAACCTGTTACTCTACACCTCCTCTGCTAATTCCAATAAAATTTAATTTAATTTTCCGATTTGGAGAATAATTATCCTATATTATTTAGAAAAACAAAACCATCCACACCTGTGCATTCAAATTTGAAAACTCTATCAAACAACGAATTTAGCTGTCTCACAGGAGGATATTACTAAGCAGGCTATAGGCTTCTTCAAAAAACAATACGGCAGAAATGGTGTGATTGCCTTCAACGACATAAGATGGGGCATAGATTTGATGCCAGAGATGTTTGACCAAGCCAAAAATGAAGCCCTGTTCTGCCCAGTTTCTGAAAAAGAACTCCTTGAGGTTATGAAATCATTCAAGAAGGATAAATCTCCTGGCCCCGATGGATGGTCAATTGACTTCTTCATTCGTTTTTTTGACCTATTAAAAAAGGACCTGCTCAGCATGGTGGAAGCATCCAGACTTTCGGGCAGTATTCATCCGCACACCTCATCCACTTACGTTGCTCTTATTCCTAAGAAGGAAGAGCCTGAATCTTTTATGGACTTTAGGCCCATATCTCTTTGCAACATAACTTTCAAGATTATTTCTAAGATTATTGCAGAGAGAATTAAAGGGACTCTGGCATCTTCTCTCTCTCCAAACCAACATGCTTTCTTAAAGGGCCGTAATATTCTTGATGCAGTTGCCAGTACACAAGAATGCATTCACTCTATGTCTGTGCACAAAACAAATGCAGCTATCATGAAAATTGACCTTCAGAGAGCATACGATGTTCTGGATTGGGGATATCTGCAAAGTCTCCTTGCAAAAATCGGCTTAGAGCAGGGCCCGATTCGATGGATTATGGCCTGTTTTGAAAATGTAAACTATGTTGTTTTGGTTAACAGTTTTCCCTCTCCTTTCTTTCAGGCGGAAAGGGGCCTGCGATAAGGATGCCCATTGTCGCCTCTTCTTTTCATCTTAGCTATTAATCCTCTGAGCTTGCATATCAACCGCGCAGTGGAGGCAAATGATTATGTTCCGATCAGAATCTGCAAGCATATACATATATCTCATAACCTCTTCGTAGATGATGTTCTGCTTTTCGCTATGCTCTCTAAAGTCTCTTGGATTTGCATCAAGTCTATTCTTGACCGGTTTCAAAAGGCCTCTGGGCTTGCTATCAACAAGTCAAAATCGGTCCTCTTTCACAATGAAACAGATGAGGCCTTCATAATTTGGATTTGCCAGCTCTTTGGGATTATCTCCAGGCCGTTGTCCGATGGAATCAAGTATCTGGGTTTTCGCCTTAAACCAAATGCATATTCAAAGGATGATTGGAGGTGGCTTATTGATCATTTCATAGCAAGATATCGTTATGGGAATTCAGATCCTTATCTCTGGGTGGAAGGGTCGTTCTTGCCCAATCAGTTTTGATGCAGCTGTCGGTCTACTGGGCCCACCTCTTTCTTCTTCCGGCCAGCATTATTCACGCCATGAACAAAATCTCTGCCAATTTTATTTTGGGGGCAAAAGCGGAAAGAGGCAATTCCATCTTTCAAAACTGGACTTCTTATCTCTGCCAAAAAAATTGGGTGGTTGGGGTCTGAAGGATATAAGGATTTTTGGAAAAGCCCTTCTCTGCAAATCCTTATGGAGAGGCATTTTTAACACAAATCCATGGAGTGCAATTATCCGCCAAAAATATCAAAAAGGTAGAAGCTTGGAGTTCTGGTTCAGGTTTGGCTCTCTTGGTATCAAACAGGGGTCTGCTATCTGGCTGAGTTTCAGGAGAATTGAGCAGTACTTTCTTGACAACCTTAAATGGAGAATTTTTTCTGGTAGGAAGATCTTCATTGGTCTTGACTCTTTTGTTGGTTTCAATGGAAATCTTCAGGTTCCAGATCCTCTTCTTTTTCACCTCCACAGGTCTGGTATTTTCACTTGGAACAGAATTATTGATAGATGGAGAGGACCCTATCCTATGCTCAAGAATGCTGCTGATCTTGGTATCTCTCAGGCATTGTCTTCCCTCTGGGAAAACCTCAAATTATCCATTGATCAAGCAAGTCTGAAGCAGACCGGGATTGATGACCATCTGGTATGGTCGTTATCTCTCTCAAACACTCAAGCTACTGTCAAGGTCATCTACTTGGATCTCATTTCAAAGAAAATTATGCCGGCTAGAAAGATTTTCCCAGTGTTATGGTGGAAGCTCGCCTGCCCCCTCAAAGTGATCATTTTCTCTTGGCTTGTCTTTTACAACAAGAATTTATCTTGGGAAAATTTGAGGAAGCGATCCTGGCAGGGCCCTAGCAGATGCGTGTTTTGCAAAATGGAGGAGGAAACGAATCTCCATATGTTCTTCAATTGCATGGTCTCTCTACAAATCTGGTATGATCTCGCTTCGTTTTTTTCCTTTCAGCGCCCTAACTTCTCTTCTGTTGATGCAGCCTTTGCCTGGTGGGGAGGACAGGGTGCTAACAAACGTCCAATCCTCCCCACAACAATCTGGTGCCTCTGCCTTTGCCTGGTGGGGAGGACAGGGTGCTAACAAACGTCCAATCCTCCCCACAACAATCTGGTGCCTCTGGAAACGGAGAAATTTAAAAATTTTTGAGGACTCAAACATTTCCGCCAAAGATGTGCTGTCTTCTGTCTCGGCACTCTATCCTCCTTTCTCATGACTGCTGCACGTCTGAAGGGTATAGAGTTTTCATTTTTGATTCTGAAGGTTGTAATCAGATGTGCTGTGGGTTTCTTCTCCTATTCCTGATGCACAATGAGTCAATAGTGGTGATGACCTTTTCCTCAAAGTTTTTCAATATGTTTCTATGTGATGCTACAGCTATGATGTTATGCTGTTTTCTCCTAAAACAATGGCTCTCTCTGTCGCGGTCTTGTTTTCTTAAGACCCATCAGAATTATGATGTTTATATTTCTTTAATATAAATATAATGCTTTTCTTTCTGAAAAAAAAACGATTTTAGATGGGTGTGTGATAGTTTCAATAACATGCAATACCTACCTTGGTATCGCCTTCGAAATTGAGCGGACTTCAGTCTTCTCCCAGTTTGGAACGCGCATACGATTAACACCGGAACCAGGCCACCCACAATACCTAAGATTATGTGGGTTCTTTTCTGTGAATACTTGATCTGTGTATGATTAGCTGAACCTTCCACGGGGACTCCTCGAAGCACGGACGAATTATAGAAGGGATATATTTCATAACGAAGTATGCAGCTTCGGCTCCAATACTGAACTCCGGTAGTGGGATTAGATGTGAATATTTTATTGATTGAGTAGGATAGACATGTATTGCAGTCGTCAGTAGTTAAATCTCTGGTGCACTGGACCAGACCGTAAATCGTTTCGTGTCATTTGCTGCTTCCCCTGACAATTTTGTTTAAGAGATTCTTGGCAGACGCTTGAAAGTCAGTCGGCATAAAGACACCCGTGTCCCCGCCAAATCCCTCCAGGTAATTACCGCCCCCATTTGTGTCCATTATTCTGCTCAGACCAAACACTTATATATATAGTAATAAAATATAAAACACTTAAATATATATAAAAATAATAAACATATATATTAAAGTGTATACAGTTTAATATAAATAATATTAGTTAATCATATTTCTTATTTTTTATTGATAACATTCAACGATACAATATTATTAGTTGTTTTATTTTTTAGATGAAATCTTCATTTTTATTGTTTTTTGGTTAATTAAATTATGTTTAAACTTAATTCAATTACTAACATTATATCGTCTTTATTTAATTTTGAAGTGATTTGATATAATTTCTTAGTTTCTTAGAATTTTAAGTTTTTTAAGATAAAAAGTAATTTGAATATTAAAACTTAATATATTAATAAAAACTTTTAATGTTGTCATAAGTAATTAAATTTTATTTAAATAAAACCTTTTTTTACCATTCTTCACTTGAAATTTTCAGAAACGCGTGTAACTTCTTAGTTAGTCTATGAATGGCCTTTCTCACCAAGAGCTTTTTATGTGAATCGCAGCCTGTCCCAATCTGATTTTATGAGGATGTATGTATTGCATGGGATGTATATTCACGTTATCCTTTAGTGTTTTCTTTGATGTACAAACTTCCTTGACCCAGATTTTGATTCTGTATCATACCCCACATACTATAGCTGGCACTCAAAATAAAACAAGAATCATAATTTGAGTCCATTTTGTCGTATATTGAGATTGGACAGCTGGCATGGATAGAAACAAGAATGATAATTTGAGTCATTTTCGAAAAATAGATTTTGTGTGTAGTGTTCATGCCTATGAATGACAATTTGAATAATTTTTTAAAACTAGGTTGCTTGTGATGCGTTAATGCTTATTCAATTTTATATTTATAGTTATAAATTTTGTGTGTTCAATGAAAATATCCAAAGTGGGTTATTAACTTTATTACCAACTCAAATTTGCAAAGATATTCATAGTGAATGGATGAAGGAAATATATGGATTCCCTAACGAAAACGCATGACCTTTTGCCACGTATGTTTGCCTTCACTTTTTGGGTGCGATTGACAGCTGGCCTTCGCTTCGATTTTGATTTCGTGAAAATATGGATTGGGCGGGATATATTTTTTTACAAAATACAAATAATATGAATCCAAGTTTTATCATTAATTTTAGTATTTGGAGTTTTGGTGTTTGGAATTGATTTGTAAGTAATTTTATTAGTGTTTAAATTTTTGGAGGTGTAACTCATATGCCAGTTGTGTAGAAAGATACAAGCAATATAAATGCAAGTCTCGTCACCAATTCCGGTCTTGGAGTTTTGGTGTTTGGAATCGATTTGGAAGTAGTCCCACTAGTATTCAAATCTCTAGAGGCTTAACCCATATGTTCGTAGTGTAGAAAAATACAAGCAATATGAATGCAAGTCCCATCACCAAAAATCTACGAACATATTAGTATAACTTTTTTTTTTATAAATCCATATATAATTATATTAGGAAATGTTATAAGGTAAATATATTATACATAATACTATTTGAGAATTTCTATAATATTTCTATAATTGTATTTACTATTAAGTAAATATGAAAAGGTCAATATAGAGATTTAGATATGCAATCTAATTAATATTTGAAATTCTGTTTATTTGAGAAACATAGAGATTTAGATATGCAATCTAATTAATATTTGAAATTCTATTTATTTGAGAATTTGTAATAATATTTTTATGATTGTATTAAGTAATATAAAAAGGTAAATATAGATTTTAATATGTAATCTAGTTAATATTTGAAATTCTATTCATTAATGTAGAAAAATAACTATAATATGTTAACATCTTTCATTTATGTCCATAAAATAAAAAAATTGAATTAAAAAATAGATTAATCTACCCATTTATGAAGCAACTTAATCATTAAATAAGAATTTTCACCAAATTATAAATTTTAATTGTTTAAAACATGTTTTTAAATGTATAAATGGATTCAACTTCCAAAAAAAACGTTAGAGTAGATTTACGTAGATTGCATAGTTGAAACTTAAGATTCCAAGAAATTTTTGGTCAAATTATAAATTTTAGTTGTTTAAAACATGTTTTAAAATGTATAAATAGATTTAATCCCCTGAAAAACCTTATAGTAGATTTACCAAGATTGCATAGCTAAAACTTAAGAGTCCAAAAAATCCCTACCAAATTTCAGAAAAATTTAACCAAAAAAAATCTCAAGAAAAAAAATAAAAACTTCTAAAAAATTATACTAATAGAAAAATAATTACCGTGAAAACTGAACTTTGGTTTTGATTTTGTGAAATTATATGCCGTATTTTAAATTTGTGTGCCAACATTATGTTTTTCTTTCTAAAACATGTACTTTGTGATTGACTTTTATTTTAATATTACTAAGATGTATGTATGTATTAATGTTAAAAATATAATCCATTAAAATTATGATATCCACTTGAAAATATAATATCAAGAATTACAAAGGGACTAGAAATTATGATTAGGACGACGAATTCAAGAGACTTTGGGATAATAGAATGATGTATTATAATATATGTATCATATATTAATGATAATGTATCACAAACTTATTTAGATTCCTCTATTATAGAATGAACATCTTCTTCATAATATCAAACCGTGATTTTTTTAGCTTAAATTTTGATATTTTCTTCTTTAATGATATTTTTTAATCAATTTTTTTTATCTGGCTTAGGTGAGGTATCTCAATTAGTAATGGTTATATGAGTGAAGACTTTGGTCCTGTACGTTTTGGTTCAATTTCTCCTTGGATGCACAATGTAATTATATCTGATTCTAATACAAAAAACACTCTCTCCTATTTAGAAAACCCTTTTGTTATATATCCATTTTTCCACATGTTCTTTTCATTATTCCAATACTATACACATTTATTTTATGTTTTTTTCTTATTTTCACTTATCTTTCTAATTCCACCATTAAATTTTGCTCTTATAAACCAAACCGAACCAAACCAAACCTTGCTGAATCAAATTTATTGGTCAGCCATACTCTCTAAATTCCAAATGGAATCCCCAAGTTTGCAATGAATGGAAGGACAAATTGCTCATGCAAGCCAAACCTTTCTCAATCAAGTTTATTCATAAGCCATAATCTCCAAATTCCAAATTGAATCCCCAAGTTTGCAATGAATTGGCAGGACAAATGGAAGTGGAGAGTTGAAGAATTAAAACGTGGTCAAGCGAGTTAGGCTTTACGTATGGGCTAGTTAGGCTTTGAAGATGAGTTGCCATACGTTAGATTTATGGCGTTGTTACCTTTTTAAATTTGCAGATTGGCATCACGCAGATTATGAACAATTCATCCCTTCATTTCCAGCTAAAATTGGATCTCAATGGATTGAAGAGCATGAACTTATGTGAAATGATCTAGAGTTCAGGTATGTTTGTTTTGGTTTTGGGTGTATTAATAATTTGGTGAAATCATAAGTATGCTATGTCTTTAAAAATAATAAAAAATAATTTTGGTTAATATCCACCAAAACATTAATTTAATCTTAAATTATATATAACTTGAATGTTTAGATTATATATAACTTTTTAATCTTGTTAATGAATTAAGAAAATATAACGATGTATTATTATATATAATTTGAATGGATAAATTATCTTATGTGTTTATCATATATGTGAATTTGAATGGATCATAAATTTACTTTAACAAAAAATTTACCGCATTAAAATTTCAAATTAAATAAAATTTTAAACATATATACTCTTTACTAAAGTGAATATGATTTCTTAACTTGAATGGAAAACCTTAACTCAATAAAGAATCCACAACCCTACTCCAAAATCTTTTAATGTTTCTTTTAATTAAATATTTATAAAATGAATCTTTAAAAGGAAAGACAATATCATATGGATACATTAAGATCGTTAAAACATAAATATTTCTACATCTAATTTGCAATATTTGAAAATATTAATTTGATGTAGTTTTATTATAAATTTTGTTATCATATAATGTAAAAAACATCATTAAATCTAATATTAATATTATTAAATTTAATAACTTACTTTGGGTTAGTACAATATTAAATTTAATATAATATTAAATTTGTAATATTATAATATATATTAATATATCACGGTATATATTAACTCTATATATATATGGAGGGAAGAATAAAGACATAGAGTGGTAGACGTGGAGAGATAGGAGTGACAAGGGAGGGACAGAGATAAAATGAAGGAAAGGGGAGAGGAGGAATGAAGAGAGAGAAAGATAGGAGTGAGAGAGGGAGAGAAGGGTAAGGGAGAGAGAGGGAGACATAAAGATGGAGGGGGGAGAGAGGGGGAGATACGAGAGAGGGTGGGAGATAGTGACAAGGTTGGAAAGTATTGAAAATAGAAATTAACTCAGACAAATAGATAAAGCACACATAAAAACAGACACAAAATATTGGCGGAAAAAGGCTGAAGCCTCATGCTTCTCTCTCACATTTTCATTCATTAAAATAATTGAATATAGTGTTACAAATAAATAGATGAGAGATAGTGTTCTCAAGATAGTGCGTGCTATCTTAGACACTTTTGGTTGAGATAATTTCTCCTTTGGTTGAGATAATTTCTCACCAGACATACACCAATATAGGAGTTACCTAAACTAACTCCTATCTTAGAGGAACAACCCAAGAGTTAGGCACAAATTCTTAACTTGGAATATTTAATTAATTAATTTATTTTGGATTTATTATTGTTTTGTGAGAGAGGCTAACATTCCCCCCCTCAATGATAAATCCAAAATAAGAACGAGGAACCATCTTCCAAGTTCTCATGTTGATCCTCAAAAACAGTGCCTAAAAAAACCGCCAAAACTGGATGCTGGAAAAAACTCAAATCTGAAGAGAACATGAATCAGCTACATGCCTGATTCATCTCTGAATGTTGCTTGACAACTCCATCACGTGCCAAGCCGCAAAAGGATCCAACTGTCCTTTGTTTGAAAACAGCATCCGGTGTCCACTGACACAATTTGATGAACGCCCACTGGCGTGTTTGCTGATGATGATTGCCCACTCGCTGAAGATGTCGAAAAACAACTCAATGTTGTTTTTACTATCATGAAAGCTGCTCACTGCTGCTTTGGCTGTCGATCGCCCACTAGCGAATTTGCTGATGCTCACTGCTGATGAAAAATGCCCACTGGCTGATGAAGATGCCCACTGGCTGCTTCGTTGATATTGTCGAGACTTTCAGTCTGACAACCACTTGTCAATTTCATTGACATTTTCCCCCCTTTTTCAGCTGAAAGGAGAGACAATATTCTCCAAAATATATTTGAACTCCCCCCCTTCAGGTGTAGGAGAGTTTCATTGTTGTACTCCCTCGTTCAACTGCATGAGAGTACCATCATCTGTTCACTATTGGCTGCACTATGTGTGATTGTAGTCGGTTGTAGAATTGAGACAATCTTTTCACTGTGGATGACCATTCCCAAGGATTGATCCATTCATAATGTATCTTCAATCTAGCTGATTTTTGTTGGTTGCGACATTTTTCTGAGGAATGATTGGGCTTGCCACAATGGCAACAAGGATGGAGATCAAAACACTGATCTTCCATATGACCGGTTCTTTGACAATGAGAACACTTCGGTTGGACTTCAACTTCAGATTGCGTGCAATTCTATTTGTCTGCAATTTTCTCAGAACCTTCTGAGGTGTGTTGTGCAAGAAATCCTGCACTGATGAACTTAATTGGCTTGGAATAATCTGGGATGTGTAAGTTGGTGTCATCAATGACATATCCTAAGCCTCGTCGATTCTTGTTATTTTGAATTTCTTCCCAGGGCTTGATGGTGGGTTTGGAAGAAATTTGAATTTGATCATGAACAACTTCGACACTTGAAGTTGTTTGGATGAGTGATTTGGAATCAACATCTTTGTCTTCATCTATATGGTTGAATGACTTGGAAGAAGCACTCTTCTGTTGTAGCTCATCTCTTTGTAGTTGTGACTCTAGTTGAAGAAACTCAATGGTTTCATGTGTTTGTTGTAGATGTTGTGAAAGATCAGCAAGAGTTTCTTTGCTGATGTGCACCATGTCTTTATCACTGGAGATGATCAAACTGTGAAGAATGTATAACCACTAAATATGTTGCGCCATCTGAACTTGCTCACTTGAAATCAGGCTCCCTTGTCATAGATGTCGTGCTTTGAACTGTTGCACTTGATTTTGTTACTTGGATGACAGGCTCGCTTGCTATGGGACTTGAATGGCATGCTCGCTTGATTTGTTGCTTATTGTACTTGCTGAGAACACTTGCTAGAGTTGTAGAACTTTCTTGCTTAAACTCTGGAATTCACGCTCGCTTGATGACGATCGTGTTTGCATGAATGACTTCACGCTCACTTGAATGAATAGCCACGCTCACTTGATGTCGATCTCAACTTGCTTGATTGGTGTTAGAGTTGAACTTGTTTGGTTGCTTTGATGGTTGCTGCAATGAACTTCACGCTGGGTCGCTTGAAGGTTTGAACTTTGTACTGTTGTGATGCAAATTGCTTGAATGAATACTCGTGCTTGCTTGTAGGAGATGTGAACTTGTTGCTTGTTTGCTTTAGAGTTAAAATTCATGGACTCACTTGAGTGTCGAACACTGTTGAAAATGCACCCAAAAAGCTTACAATGATTTCAATGACTCACTACAATGAATTCAATTTGACTCGATGGAAGACTTGGGTGTCGGTTTCAACCGAGAATGCACCCTTACAATTCAATGTAATTTGAGTTTGATTACAAGTTCAATAATGTTGATGTAGATTGTGCTTTGAAACGTTGAAGTTTACAGATTCATTAACTTGATTGTAGTGATGTAGACATTGCTTTGAAATGCTGGAGTCTGCAGATTCATGAACTTGATTGTATTGAGTGAATTTGTTTGTTGAGGTAGAATGCCGTTGTTGAAAATTTTGATTATTTGTTGTAGTGACGCAAATGCATGTGTTGAGCTTAATTATCCTTCCTTGAAGCTATTCTGTTACAAGTGTTGTGCTTGCTTGCATTGAACTTTATGTGTGTTAAATGAGATCATTTATGTGTCAAAACTAGACACAAATCATAAGCAACAACATGAAGTCATAAAAACACTCGCCATCACAAATACACATGGTGTACCTAAGATCCCCTTATTCAATTCCGGGTGGATCTAGGACACAATCACCACAAATATATGTTTTTATTGAGTATTGAGATCATCAACCTTTCATCTTTTACAACATTGCAATTAAAGCTTTCTCAAACAATGGGATTTTGACACTCGCAAATTTTGGAAGCAAATGCTTTCAAAAACCTGACTCAACCTCCTACATCAATGAACTTTCCTTTGAAAAGTTTATCACTCCAAAGATTTCAAAACATCACCCTTATTACTCCCAAAAAAATTACATTAAAAAAAAATACACGGAGCATGGCTATATGTTTGGAGAACTTTTAATGAGAAAAATTCCAATGACTCTCAAAAAATCTAAAAGATAGCCTACGACTATTGGTTTGTAGTCATTTTCTAGATTTCTGAGAAATATGGAAAGACCATGTCGTGTAATTCCTCTCTCCTTCCATTCAATTCAACTTCAGTTGCAGTTCGAATTCATACGAAGGCCGTCTTCCTACTTCAAAAATTTTACATCGAAAACACATCTCCGAAGCTAAATCAATAGATTACAATCAAAGTTGCAATTCTCATTTATGCACTAGTTACCCAAATTGGACCCAACAAAAATGCATGACAACGGGTGGATTGAAGTAAACCGTCAATCTCTAATTAATGACTAGAGCATACCGTCATTTGTTTGTCCTTTAAAATTAGTCGTTTTATGATAGGATTTTCTACTGTGTTGTAGTAAATGTATCAAACTACAACAGACTTTTATTAGTAGACATCAATCATGAATATTTGGCGCTAACTATTCCAAAGGGATAAAAACTCAACAAGGTGCAAACTAACTGCTTTCCTTCAAGCAAATACCTCATCACTGGATCTTAGGAAGACATCAAAGTCAATCAATTCAAATATGGATATATTCACGTGGAATAATTCCATTCAGACCTCAGAGTATTAGGAAAATAGATCTCTGGCCGCTATTAATATGGAGTTGGGGGAGATTATCAACTTCTGACTCACGCAATACCTCTAAGGAGAAAAGCAAGACAATACAAGGAAATTTTGGGCTAGTTTTGTTCCTCTTGAGGAAAGAAATGGACATGGTCTATATGTTCAAATGCAATATCAGATCAATAACTTTCTTAAAATGGTAATTGAGAGAGTAATATATGCCCTTGCTGCAGAGATTCCATGAATTCCATGACCTCGATGCCAAGGATGCCTGCTAACTCTTAGAATCTTTCCCGGAAGCGAACCAATACTGAACCAGTCCCTACATTATGGTCTACTGCATACTCTGCTCTCATTAAACCAATTTAACACCAAGACCATAAGAAGCACCATGACCAACTCGGCGAAAGAACTCTGTTGGGTTTCCTTTCACATCTTTTGAGCTACCCAAGTCTGTTCCATACTCAACAAACGCATAAGTATGGGTATGGGTATTCATAATCGATTATTCAAAATCGATCTTGCAGATTTCAAAATGCTCTTCTTAACACCTTTAAAACACTGTCAAACATGCTGGAATGAATGAAAATGTTTGAAGGGGTGTTTGAACTCTGGTTCTTATTGCTGGAGGACGCTGGTTCAAATGCCAGACTCGATTTGGATCAAATGCAAATACCTTTTGAACCAACCAATACAAAACGACCCTCAAATGTCCGAGCAGACCATTTCCATCGACCACGGATTCAGGAAGAAAACTGTTGTCCCAACGTTAACATAAAATGCAGTAACATACCATTTTAATATAAATGCAAGCACGATTATATTAGAGAAGCTGAGTGCTGAATGGAAAAACAATGTGGCAAAACTTAGTCCCTTGGAGGATTTAAAACGAAACTTGATTATACGTACACTATGATTCATGCCTCCATGCCTTCAAGCAGTGGCTCTACGCATCATTCGCCACGCAGGTTCTCAAACGAATTCATGTATCTAGCAGTGTCATCATAGGCTCGGGCAGGCTCCTCTACAGTGGCTATACAACGGCTCTTCCGCACGGTTGGCTTAGTTGCTGGCTTCTGCTGGCTTCACGTTGGCTTTGCTGGCTTCTTTGTGCTTGTACGATACCGAAATATAAGCATTTTCCAACATTAAGCTGGGCTGGAGGGAGCAGATCATGCTTGACTGGTCCCGGGGAAGGAGATTCGCATTTCTGAAATTTGCCTTTAAGATCTTCAAGATCCGCTGTGTATTCAGTTTCTACACCGTGGTGGATGAGAATGCCGAGAATCCAGCAGGGAAAGGCATCAGATATTCCTCGCCGGAGCCTCGCTTATCATCTCTGCACATCGCTTTGCAATCATATTTCATTAAGAGGCCATGATGAACTTGGCAGATCCGTAGTGCTAGACTGCAAGTTCCAAAATTAAAAATAGTGTGAACGACTCAGAGATCCCAATGGATTCTCACGATTGGGATAAAGCAAGTGGATCTTCAAATCAACGTATCCGATCGTATATTCTGAAATGAATCTCATCCACGGTCTTCCATAACGCTGAACACTAATTTTCTTAAACCGCCGAGGGTTTTAGGGTCGTGAGCTCCAATTCGGCAAGGATGTGGCGAAGAGTCGCCCGAAACATATGTTCCTCTTCGACAGATTCTCTGCAGATCGACCTCTTTAGGTACTTCGCCGATGGGAGGCAGCGGTTCTTAAGTTCAGTCTGTCCTTTCCACACAAGGTATGTCCAGTGGAATGAGCAAAGGATAAAATCTTCAAAAATTTTGCCACAGTTAATCAGCAACCACACTCAATCACTCGCACGGTCATATTATTCTCCTATTTCCCTCACAGGCTCATATTGCTCTGATACCACATATTGAAAATAGAAATTAACTCAGACAAATAGATAAAGCACACATAAAAACAGACACAAAATATTGGCGGAAAAAGGCTGAAGCCTCATGCTTCTCTCTCACATTTTCATTCATTAAAATAATTGAATATAGTGTTACAAATAAATAGATGAGAGATAGTGTTCTCAAGATAGTGCGTGCTATCTTAGACACTTTTGGTTGAGATAATTTCTCCTTTGGTTGAGATAATTTCTCACCAGACATACACCAATATAGGAGTTACCTAAACTAACTCCTATCTTAGAGGAACAACCCAAGAGTTAGGCACAAATTCTTAACTTAGAATATTTAATTAATTTATTTATTTTGGATTTATTATTGTTTTGTGAGAGAGGCTAACAAAAAGATGGAAGAAGATCTCTTTCATTATAGATATTGATTTCAATGTAGATGATGATTTCTAATCCTATTTGCTTCTTTGCACTAGATGAATTGATTTCAATGTAGATGGTGATTTCTAATTATATATGATTGTTTGCACTAGATGCATTGATTTCAGTGTAGATGGTGATTTCTAATCCTATTTCATTGCTTTCTCTATATACATTGATTTCAACGTAGATGGTGATTTCTAATCTTGTTTGATTACTTGCACTAGATGCATTGATTTTAGTGTAGATGTTGATTTCTAATCTTATTTGATTGCTCGCATTAGATAAAAATATTTTTTGAGATTAGATGGAGGGGGAAGAGAAGAAAGAAGATTCTTGCACTAGATGCATTGATTCCAGTGTAGATGATGATTTATAATCCTATTTGACTGTTTGCACTAAATGCATTGATTTCAGTGTAGATGTTGATTTCTATTCCTATTTGATTGCTTGCACTAGATGCATTGATTTCAGTGTAGATGTTGATTTCTAATCCTATTTGATTGCTTGCACTATATGCATTGATTTTAGTGTAGATATGGATTTATAATCCTATTTGATTATTTGCACTAAATGCATTGATTTCAATGTAGTCATTGATTGCTAATCTCATTTGATTGCTTGCACTAGATGCATTGATTTTAGTGTAGATGTTGTTTTCGAATCTTATTTGATTGCTTGCATTTATTAAAAAATAATATTTTGCAAGATATATTTAGTAATACCTAGAGGGACAATATTAAGAATTAATTAGTTGTCAAAAGTTGTGATACCTAGAATTAAAATGAAATAGATGGGCGAAATCAATCATTCTCCAAAGTTTAACCTTGATTCAGTATATTACTAAAACTACTCTTCAAGATATATTTAGTAATGCCTAAAGGGACACTACTAAGAATTAATTAGTTTTCAAAAATTGTGATACCTAAAATTAAATACATACTAATAGATAATTACATACATATATAAAAATATAACACAACAACTGTAATATTCACAAACATTACCATCCAAATCCAAACACATAAATAGGCAAACCACTCAAAGCATCTAAATACATATGTACAAATCATTCAAGGCAAACAACAAAGACTAAATTAATGAAGAGAATGATATGGTCATGCCAAGCAAAGAAAACATAATGTGAATTTTGAAGTTTATCTCAAACATATACATAATAATGATAATCTAAAAATGTGACATTGTTTCCGTCATTTGGAACCAGCTTAGATCAATCTAACACCAGATTTATCATGCTCCTAGAGGGATCAAATCCCTCGAGGTGCAAAGTTTTCCTCAAGTTATACACTCCAAAAAGAAGGTTTTCACCTTAAGGGATTTGATCCCTCTTGCCCATGATAGATTTGGTGTTAGATGGATCTAAGATGGTACTATTTATTTGATGGTTGATGTTAGCATGGAGTCTTTCAATGTGTGGTTTTTGTTGGAATCTAAAGCTCTATTCGTTCATGAAATTTCTAGACTTTTGAATGTAGTTAGTCAAAGGATGGATTTACATAGGATTGATTAATAGGGAAGAGTTGGTCAAGAGATTAACGAAATACATAAATTAAATAAATTATATAAAAATCTCAAAATTAAAGTGAAAACTACTATATTACTCATAAAAATAAGAAAAACTAGGTCTATTATTTTTATTGAACAATTAAAAAAATCATTCAATTTGATTACTCTATCTTGGTAGGTTACTATTTTATATCTTATATCATACACCAATGAGTTATAGGCTTGGGAAAGTCGTGTTAGTCTCAACCTTTAAGCTTTAGAGTTCATTGCTTAGTATTGCATCATGCCAATGGAGATAAAGATAAGTTTTTTCTAATAAATACAAAAATTCACTATGCCTAAATTTATGTTTATCTTGAAATCTTCAAACTATAAAAACTTTTTAAAACATTCTATGCTTTGGAGAATCATTAGCTACATTTTTTGGACAATCTTATTTGAAATTGCTTACCTACACACATTTATATAGATAAATTTTTAAAAATTCAATATTATTAATAAAATTTGAACTATTAAATTAAAAAAATATAAATAAATAATTTAATCTCTAAATTAATTTCCGCTTAAATTAAAAATTATTATTTTATAAACTTCCCTGCGAAAAAAGTGAAGAACTTAATCCTCAAGTACACATGTAAGTCACTTTTAAAACTTTAACAACGTGTTAAAGTGATTATAAATCTTAGGTTAAAAATCATTTTCAGAAGTTATTGGTTTTTCAAATTAATTATGGATCTTACCTAGTGGGTGCCCACCAATTTGCAATAATCAATAATAATTATGGAGATTTTAAAAGATTAAAATTTAAAATTTAAAAATATTATCAGATACTTTTCATTTAATATATAAAATATTTAAAAAAAATGAAAAAGTATTTCTTAATTTGATAAAAAATTTGAGAATATAATTATTTTGAATTCATTATTGGAAAATCAGATAATCAACCTGAGTGTGAAACTCCATCACAAAAAAAAAAATAGCTGACATTTATATACCGTCAAAATCTATTACGAAAACCAGTCATCATGGAAGACAGAAGGGCAGTGGTGTAACGTCTCTAAATTCATCCAACATTCATTATTTACCCAGTAATATATATATATATATATATATATATATATATAAAAATGCGACTTTTTGGATATCCGGCAAATAGATTTTTCTGATTTAGCGGTTGATGTGACGTCGTAGGTCCCTTGCCCGTCGCTGTCCCTCGACCGCCGGTACGCCCTCCACGTTGTCCGGTCTCCATAACATGTCATTCATGCATCGTCATCCATTATCCATGAAATTTGAATTCTAAATTTTCTTAATTTCTGCGGTTTTTTTTCAATGGTATGTTTTTTCAATTTTAATTTTCTGTCAGTTAGAGAGTATTGGAATGTGTTGTTTTTAAGTCTATTAAATGAAAAATGAATTTAATATAATAAAATTGATTTTTTAATTTTATTTTAATAAGAAAATTATTATTATTATTATTATTATTTTTTTTTCCGAAGGTGGCAAAATTTATTAAACTCAGGTGTCAAACCAACAGTGAGGACAGCCATCTCTGGCTGCTATCCGCGAATGTCGGTTTGACTCATCACCGTTATCAAGGAAAACCACGCCACCTGTAATAACCCGCTGGTGGTCCGTAAGGGAGCAGGGTTTCACTCCTGCCAGATGCCTCTGGGTCTTGGGCCGTTAACCTGTTTCCTTACGTCCGAGGAAGACGAGCTCTTAGCCAAGCAGAAGCAGTTTTACGGCATACTCCATGCCGATTTAATAAGAAAATTATTAACTGTTATGATACTTTTTTTTTTCATTTTAAAATAAATTAAAGCAAATATAATTTTAATTTTTTGCTAGTTAGTCTAACTCGATTACTTTTTTCTCTTGAAAATCATGAAAATTTTGGTTATATTTTGATAAAATCTTGCATGATTTTTTCTAAATTCAAATTAAAACTGTCAAACTTCAATATTTTGGGTGCCCCAAAAGTTTTTGATGGTGTTGAATCCATTTCCACCATCAAAAACATAATTCAAACACTGCTATGACAAGATTTTTTGAATTTGTTTTAACAATTCCTCCACCTTCGTAAACAACTTAGTATTAGTATTAGAATGTGTAGTTTTTAAATCCATTAAATGAAAACTAATTTAATTTAATATAAATGAATTTTTTGTTTTATTTTAATAAAAAATTATTAATTTTTATAATAATTTTTATTTTCGTTTTAAAATAAATTAAAGCAAATGTAATATTGAAACAATGTGTTTTCAATATCAATATAAAATTTAAAATCAATTTAATTTTAATAAACATTCTTCAATCCATTTAATTTTAAAAAACATGGTTCTCTATTCGGAAGAAAAATTGAAACAATGTGTTTTAAATATCAATATAAAATTTAAAATCAATTTAATTTTAATAAACATTGCAGTTGTCTATAACGGACTTTTTGAAAGCCTTTCCGGCAGATTTTTTCGGTCAAAATCCGGCAGGAATTTATTGGAATCACAAGTTTGATAGCTAGTTTCTGCACAATGAAAGCGTCCCAGGGGTTTTTCAGGGTGCTGAATCCAAATATGCAGTTAAAAAACCATTTTAACTGCAACAAATCAAGATTTAACCTCAATTTCTTCTGCTCGATTCCGTCACCGGAATCTCCAAAAAGTCGCATTATAGACAACTCCATAAACATTCTTCAATCAATTTAATTTTAAAAAACATTGTTCTCTATTCGGAAGAAAAATTGTTTCTATCGTGTTATATTTTACAAATATTTAAAAATGTAAAGATAAAATAGAATTTATATATTTTATTTCATTAAAATTTTTAAATATTATAAAATTTTCTATTAATTATTATGATTAAATATTTTTTAATGGGCACAGTTTTCAATATCTTATTATTTATTTAAACTCATTTATTTATTATTAAGGTTACAAGCTTAATGTTTCTTAAATTTATTTTCATCAATATTCAATTTAAAGCATTTTTAAAAATAAAATGGAACTTTTAAAGTGAAAATTTAATTGAATGAGTAAAGTGGGTTTAATTTAATTGCATTTATTTATTTATTTATTATTATTATTACTTTTTATGTAAAAATAGATTTAATTTTTGAAAATTTCATAGACACTCGATAGGCAAAAGAGTTATGCAGACAAGAACAGGTTGTTCAAGGCATTCTAGGTTGGGGAACAAGTTTACTTGGGCATCAAACCGAAGAATAACTCCTTACATATTGGATCATGTGCCAAGCTAGCACCACGGTTTTGTGGATTCTTCAGTATCATTGAGAGGATTGGGCCAGTAGCCTATCGACTTGCACTACCTCTGACAGTGGAATTCCATGATGTTTTCCATGTCTCATTGCTTAAGAAGTATATTAAAGATGTTGATCATGTGATTGAATGGTCTGTATTGCAAGTGGAACCAGATGGAGAATTCCAGCTGGAGCCTCAGTGTATATTGTAGAAAAGGGTGCTCATGCTCCGAAACTGAGAAATAGAGAATGTTAAAGTGCAATGGAAGCACTTTGGGCCCGATGAAGCTACACGGGAGATGACATATTAGATGCGGGCTATGTATCCTTCCTTGTTTGTCGGCTAAGGCAAAGCAAACTTGGTATGCTAGTTTGGTGATTGCTTATGGTAGTTTGATGACTGCGTATGGTGGTTTGATGATTGCTTATGGTGGCTTTGGTAGTTTCTTATGGTGGTTTGGTAATTTATTTATGATGTTTTAGTATTTGCTTATCATGACTTGGCATATGCTTTATGGTGGTTTAGTTTTGCTTTATGTTGGTTTAGTATATGCTTTATGGTGATCGATATATGATTTATGTTGGTTGATACATGCTATATGATGTTTTGATATATACCTTATGATGTTTTGATACATGATATATGGTGTTAGTATATGTTTGATATATGTTTGGTATATGATTTGGCATATGTTTTGGTATATGATTTGGCATATGTTTTGGTATATATAGTTTTGATGATGTTGTTATATGGACACTGTGTATGGATGTAAATATCGTAATGAGCTGTGCTATAAAGCTCCACTATGCGATATGGGTGTCATGTTATTACGATTAAGTTATTATGCTATCATGTGGTTATATTATCATGATGTTATGATGTCATGTAGATTGGAACTCAACAAGATGATAATTGTAAATACCACAATGAGCTATGATATAAAGCTCCACTATGTGGTATGTTGTCATGATGTTATGTCTTGAGCAAATCTTTAATTGTAAATACTGCATCGAGTTGTGTTATAAAGTTCCATAAGTAGTATGTCTTCTTTCACCATGTTGCTAAGGTATATATGTGATTGAACACCGAGGACGGTGTCCCCCAAGGGGGAGGGTTATGTAACAACCCTAGGGAAAATTTCATGTAATAAATGTTAAAAA
Source organism: Pinus tabuliformis (assembly GCA_031772625.1). Taxonomy (NCBI): domain Eukaryota; kingdom Viridiplantae; phylum Streptophyta; class Pinopsida; order Pinales; family Pinaceae; genus Pinus; species Pinus tabuliformis. Next base: position 179,804,998 of record CM062812.1, read on the forward strand.
CAATAACCACGGATGATTGGGACACTTATTCCAGACTGAATGTTGGGCAAGACATCCTAGGGGCTGTTCATTTGGTTGTTTATGGCTAAGGAAATTGGCAAAGGCAATGGATAAGGCATTAAAAGGAATTTTTGGCACATTTTTTTATGAAAATAATCGAAATTAGGAGAAAAGGGAGGTGAAAGGTCACATGTTGCATGTGAGGAGTAAAATGAAGGAAAATAATGGAAAATGAAGAAAATAGAGGCCTCATTCATAAAAAGACTTCTAAGGATCAGTTGGTAACCTTTTGTCAGTTTAGCTTTGGAGATCTCTCATTACTCTCTCTCTCTCTCATACTCTTGGACACTTGAGTTTTCTTGGAGCATTTTGGCATTGGAGCAAGAAAGGAAAAGAAGGCAAGAGGAAGCAAATATCCAGAAGAGAAAGACCGGATCAAGCAACTACAACAAGCTTCATTGTAGGTATAAACTTGCATGTGTATTTTCCTTGCTAGATTTGGAATGCATGGGATTGCATGTGTTTCTTTTCTACCATAGCATGGGTTTTTCTAGGTTTGATAGTATTTTCAGCCTAGCCTTGCCATTTCCTCATAACTTTGATGAGATGGGTTCTCTCATGCGGTTTGTGTGGGATGGAGGGATTGGATTCAAAGTTGAGTGGGGTGGATCTATGAATTGACAAACACATGGTGGTAGTGGTCCTTGAATTAGACTGAGGATACATGAAGCCACTGGACTAGTAACCCCTGAACGAGACTGTGATTTGCGGTAAAGCCATATTGTGTGCCTCGGTGGGCCTAGGAATCCTTGCCGGTGAATGGTGAGATATAAAGTAAAGACAAGAGGTGGATTTTATCTCTGTTGGGCCTGGTGATTCTAGGATGGAATGCATAGCAAATCCTAGAGAGTATGTCTCAATGTAGGGTACTAGTGATCCCTAGATCAGATTGCAGATGCATGGTAAAGCCTGAGAGACTAGGAGACACTCAAATTCCTCACAGTGTAGGTGGAGAACTTCGGTGGTATCCACATTGATTGGTGTTTTCAATGTGTTCTATGAGTTCCACATTCATGCTTAGAATATGGCACAGGGGTGATTGGCTGAAGAGAGACTTGGCTCAGCCAATCTATGGTCGGGTGGAACGTGGTAGTCTGATCTCCGGTCGATTCACTGAATTGATTAATGAGAAATTCATTCCATTAATCTTCACGAGTAAATGTACTCGTGTATATATGGATTTTGATGGTTGATATGTTTATTGTAATTATGTTCCTATTATGTTGGTTATATGTTCCTTTTATGGCAGTAGCTATGTTTGGCTCTCAGTATGTCTTTACTTGTATTTGAATGGATATTGTATATATGACCTAATAAGTGTTAAGGCAGCAAATGACATGAGGAAATAATGGTTCACGACGATTCTCAGATAAGTAAGAGATCCCTACACTTAACTCTATTGTTTGCACCTATAGGTTACATGTCATTGATATGTTGGATTAAATGTCTGTCATGGCTAGTAGGGGTTTGGTTAAGGCCTTGATCAACTATTTACTTTTGCATCATTATTTCCCTGTACTTTACTTAATTCTAAGCTTTCATTCCATTATGGGCAATGGCTTGGGCTTTGGGCCTGAAAAAGTGGCTCAAATCCCAGGGTTGCTGGCACAAAACTAGCAAGTTTTCACCACAGTCGCTGGCAGGTAAGCCTATGAGAGTGACTTTAGGTCTCTGGTCGCTCCCTTGCCCATAGCATGAGAGTGACTGAGCCTTAAATTGTTTAGAAACACAGTGGGACCGAGGGACAGGATGTCAGAGTGGCTAACTTGTCTCCTGAGGGTTTTGTTGATGGTATTGGATGGTTGTATGTGATGTTCCATCAATTCCACTTCCTTAAGGTCACCTAGGAAGTCAAATATGATCATAATAGCCTCTCGTCTCATGTTTACCCCAATTGGCATGGTAACTTGGGTGGATGTGGCAGGAGGGTGTTACATGTGCATATCACTCTATTAGGTCAGTTGCAGTGTGCACTCTGCAGTGCAAATGTTAAACCAAAGACAATGTGAACGACATAGAACAATAGATAATGCTATTTTGAATGAATTTGTGGTCATATCACTTGCTCTGATTTTGTTTCCCATATTTGGTCTCAATGCAATTTCTTTGATATTGTTGAAAATAGCAACAAGAAATGCTATAAATAGCATTGCTATATATAGCATTTCAGGTACCAGTGTTGAAAATAGCAACAAGGAATGATAAAATAGAAATGCTAAAAATAGCATTGCTATAAATAGCATTTCAGGATATATTACAATTTTAATTAGTCCCTGAATTAAAATTTGAATTTGGTCTCAACAGCTATTTGAAAAATACTTAATTAATTCATCTTGAGTTAATTAGTTGGAGAAAATCAAATATGAAGTCTATGTGAAGATATGCAACAGTTATCCCTTTGATTGAGGAAGTTATCCCTTAATTAAGGAGATAAGGATGAGTTGTATTTGAGTTGTAATTAGTTAGCTCAGTTAATTGAGTTAAGTCGAGTTAAATTGGTTCCAAACAGTTTGTGGAACTAATTGTGAGTTTAGTCAGTTAATGCATGCATGCATGCAACTAGTGTTCTCTAGATTATTGAATATTCTCTCATAAATAACTCATGCATGTCAGTTCAGAGAAAGACCCAGTTGAGATTAAAGGCAAGGACAATGTACTATCAGTTGGAGGAATTTTCCTATAAAGGAAACTCATCCATGCAGAAGGAATTCACTCCTTCAGGATTGTACAGTTATTTTAGAGGTCAGTGTTGTGTGTGAGGTGAGAATCGCACAGGTTGCAGTAGGAGTACCCATGAGAAACTGCGTAAGGAAATAGGAGGCTTGGAGGACTGAAGGAAGGCATATGTGTTTTCTATTTTGTCTATGAGCAGCAGTGAGGGATTGTACTGAGAGCTGGATAGATTGAGAGCTAAAGCTTTGTGTAATCCTAAGATATTTCCACTTGTATGATAATACAAATACCGGGGTTTTTAGCTGAGGCTTTCCCCTGAGTATTCTTCTGTGTTTCATGTGTATGATTTCTTCTTCTCTGTTATATGTGTTCCGATTGATCTTGTTCAAATTGATTAAGCTTCCGCAAACTTTGATAGTAGAAGTAGATTAAGTATTTTGCTTTAGTATATTGCATTATCAGATGATCTACGGTAAATTTCTACGTGGTATCAAAGCAAAGGTGATCAAAGCAGAGAACAGTATACAAAGAAGGGAGAAGTTCGAAGTTTGAAGTTGTTGATTATAGAAATTGAATTCTTATCACATCTCAAAGTTCACCAATGGCGTTCAATGGTTTGAGACTCGAGTATGCCCTAGATGGCAACTCGAATTATATAGCCTGGAAGGATCGCATGGAAGCGGTATTAGAGGACAATGGTTTGAAGGAATTCATTAATCAAGAAGTCCCCAAACCAGTAGCAGCGAATGCCCAAGAATTTTCGAAATGGAAGAAATGTGTGGCTAGAGTGTTGGACTAAACAAAGCGTAGCTGGAATAAATATAAACATACATAGCACAAACCAAAACCTCACAAAAACATAACACAGAGATTTAACGTGGTTCACCCAACCAATCTGGGCTACGTCCACCAGAACAGAGGCATCAACAATCTTATTATTCAAAAGGAGATTACAACAAATCTAATAATTCACACATGCTCTCAGCTCTCCCCTATTTCCTCTACTTTCTCTACACACTCTTACAATCCTTTACGGATTACATTTCTATATAGCTGGAGCATAAAACTGAATCATAAATTCCCTCACAACAAATATAGGATGCATTAACTCCTCAAAAAATACTGGAGCTAATATAGCAACTAATCCTATTGTTGTCACATACATGAGATTTCTGCCCAATTTAATAAAACCGAAAATCTCAACAATCTCCACCTTGACAACAATTAGCCTGATGCCTTGTTCATTTATTATTTTTATCTTTTCTGCAAGCCAAGAGAAGCCAAACACCAACGCAGCTTCTCTAACAAAACTGGTTTCGTGAACATGTCTGCACAGTTTTCCTTCGTATGCACCTTTTCAAGAGAAACACCCCTTTCAGTGATAACCTGTCTTACAAAATGGTACTTGATTGGTATATGCTTTGATTTACTATGATAGGCTGGATTCTTAGCCAAGTGAATTGCACTTTGACTATCACAAAATAACTTGATGTTGTCCTGTAACCTCCCAAACTCACCAATCAAACCTTTCAACCAAACCGCTTCTTTGCAAGCATGTGAAGTAGCTATGTATTCTGCTTTAGTAGTATATAAAGCAACATTATTCTGTAGCTTTGACATCCAGCTAATAGCTCCACCTGCAAGAGTAAAGACATACCCTGAAGTTGACCTTCTCTTATCCAAATCACCTGCAAAATCGGAATCAACATATCCACAAACAAATTCACTACTTTTATTATAAGTGATACAATAATCACTTGTGCCTCTCAAATACCAAAGCACCCATTTCACCGCTGACCAGTGTTCTTTTCCTGGATTTGCTTTATACCTGCTGACAACCCCAACTGCATGTGAAATATCTGGTCGAGTACAAACCATCACATACATTAAACATCCTACTACATTGGCATACGGAATTCGAGACATATATTCCTTTTCTTCATCTGTATTAGGACATAAACTGGAAGAAAGCTTAAAATGGGAAGCTAAAGGGACTGACACAGGCTTCACATTGTTCATACCAAACCTCAAGAGTATTTTCTCAATATACTTCTGTTGTGATAGCCACAGCTTACCATTGCTCCTGTCTCTGAAAATCTCCATGCCCAAAATCTGTCTTGCTGCTCCTAGATCTTTCATATCAAACATCCTTGCCATCTGAGCCTTTAACTTGTTGATCTCCACTATGCTTTTGCTTGCTAAAAGCATATCGTCAACATATAACACTAATATAATGAACATGCCATCATTTAATTGCTTAAAATAAAGACAATGATCATATTCACTTCTTATATATTTCTGACTCAACATGAAAGAATCAAACTTCTTGTACCATTGTCGAGGCGACTGCTTCAGACCATACAATGATTTCTTGAGCCTGCAGACAAATTTCTTATTGCGATGCTGAACAAACCCTTCCGGTTGTTCCATATAAATTTCCTCATCTAAGTCTCCATGTAAAAATGCAGTCTTAACATCTAGTTGCTGCAATTCTAAATCAAGCAAAGCGACTAATGCTAACACAATTCTAATTGAAACTATTTTAACAACTGGTGAAAAAATCTCATGAAAGTCAATGCCTGCTTTCTGAGAAAAACCTTTTGCAACCAGCCTCGCTTTGTACCTATCCTCAGTATCATTCACACCTCGTTTCAACTTGAAAACCCATTTACATCCCACAGTTTTCCTGTCTTTCGGAAGTTCAACCAGATCCCATGTGCCATTCTTGTGTAATGCCATCATCTCGTCCTTCATAGCTTCTTTCCACTTGTCACTTTTCGAACCTTCTACAGCTTCCTGATAGCACAGAGGTTCATCATCGTTAGCGGTTAAAGCAACTGAAGTAACATAATCATCATACCTTCTAGGAGGACGTTTAATTCTCGTGGACCTCCTTAAAGATGTTTCTGGTGCTTCCTCAATTGGCTGACTACCATCCGTAGGAACTTCTTCATGATCAGCATCTGAGACTTGTTCATGATCTACATCTGAACCCTGTTCATGATCTGATTCTGAAACCTATTCATGACTAGTATCTGAACTATGGTCATCATAGCTATCATTAGAAGTGATTTCAAACTGAATGTGCTGAAAATCAGATACATCATCTTGTTTCAATCTATTATCTATATCTAACTGTACAAGAGAGGATTCATTAAACTTTACATCTCTGTTGATGATGATCTTGCGGGTAGTAGGATCCCACAATCTATATCCCTTTGTTCCATCACCATATCCAACAAAGATATACCTTTTTGACTTTGGATCTAATTTAGTTCGCTGATGTTTAGGTACTAGAGCATATGCATCACAACCAAACACTCTGAGTTTAGAATAATCACAAGGGTGACCTTTCCATACCTCTTGAGGAATCTTGCAACCTATCGCTGTGGATGGTGATCAATTTATCACATAACAAGCTGTAGCCACCGCTTCTGTCCACAATTCCTTCTGCAAACCGGCGTTACTCAACATACTCCTTGCTCTCTCTAAAAGAGTCCTATTCATGCATTCAACAACTCCATTTTGCTGAGGAGTATAAACAGTGGTCTCATGTCTCTCGATCCTTGCATCCTTGCAATAGTTTTCAAACTCTTTGGAAGTAAACTCACCACCATTGTCAGTTCTTAAACATTTTATAGTTCTACCAGTGATGTTTTCTACCAATGCTCTAAACTGTTTGAAAACTGTAAAAACATGAGACTTCCTTTTCAACATGTAGACCCACACTTTCCTAGAGAAATCATCAATAAACGATACAAAACATGACGAGCCACCATATGAAGTTGTAGGGGCTGGACCCCAAACATCCGAATGGATATAATCAAGTATTCCTTTACTAGTATGTTTGCCTGTTTTAAACTTTTGCTTACTTTGTTTTCCAAACAGACAATGTTTACAGAAACCTAACTTTCCAGACTTTAGATTAGGAAGTAGCTTGCGATCAGCCAAAATCTTTAACCCTCTTTCGCTCATATGGCCCAACCTTTGATGCCATAAGCGAATGGAACTACTGTCATGTTCAGACACCGTAGACACATGATCTAACCCTGTTCTTCCTTCTAACTGAAATAGATTTTCTACCTTCTTAGTTTTCATTACTAGTAAAATACCTTTGTAAATTTTCATTACTCCACCTTGAATTACAGTTTTATATCCATTTGTGTCAAGTGCTCCTAGTGAAATTAGATTTTTCCTTAAATCTGGTACATGTCTTACATCAGTTAACATTTTGGTTGTCCCATCAAACATTTGCAGCTGTATACTCCCTATTCCCACAATATTACATGTGACATCATTACCCATGTACACGACTCCATCATTAATTGATCTATACGTCTTAAACCATTCTTTATGAATACACATGTGGTTTGATGCACCAGAATCTAACAACCAATGTTGATCATGATTTGACAAATTAACTGATAACACTTCATCACTCATACCTGAACCAGATGCCGAACCTGTATCTATCGTGTTTGCTTCTTGCTTCACTGTCGAAGAGTCGTCTTTGGATGCTTGCTGTCTCTTCCAACAGTCCTTTTTCAAATGTCCCGATTTGCCACAAAACCAACACTTTACCTTACTCTTCTTCCCTTTTGATTTTGATCACGAGTCGCTGTGCTTACCTGAGCGTCTTTCTCTAGAACGACCTCTAGCCATCATTGCCTCTGATGTAGAGGATTCTGCATTTGACCTCTTCCTTGTCTCTTCGGACAACAAAGCTCCAACAACATCATCAAATTCAATGGTTTCTGATGAACTAAGACTTATAGAAGTAACAAAATGATCCCATGACTCGGGCAACGAGCACAATAAAGTTATAGCTTTATCTTCTGATTCAAATGTTACTTCTATACTTTCTAATTGCACCAGGAGAGTATTAAAGACATTTAAATGATCAGCAATAGCTGTACCTTCCTTCATACGCAGACTGTACAATTGTCGCTTCAGAAGAATCCTATTGGTCAAGGATTTTGTCATGTACAGCTTCTCCAGCTTTGTCCACAAACCAGCAGCAGTTTTCTCTGACACGATGTTAAACAAAACATCATCCGCCAGACACAGTCGAATACCGCTCAGAGCTCTTCCATCCATTTCATTCCATTCATCATCTGTCATGGGGTAAGGCTGTTTGGCTCTTCCCAACAGCGCCTTTGCCATGCCTTGTTGCACAAGCAGATCATGCATCTTCACTTTCCAGATCTCAAAGTTATTTTTGCCATTAAACTTCTCGATCTCAAAACGAGCACTTTGAGTTTTTGCCATGTTGTATCAAACAAACAATCTCCAATTCCGAATTAAAAAACGCCTCTGTCGTACTGTGTAATCACAATTTTAAAAGAAAAACCAAAAATTGCAAATTTACCAGAGGGAAAATCTGCTGGGCGCTCCTGGACAGCGAAAAAACTGTGCCTAATCCGCGCCAATCTGAACATTGGAAATCTGGCGTGAGTATCAGCCTCGGATCCGCGCCAATGGGCGCGTCTGTTAAAAAATAAAACGTGCCAACTGGTTCACTGCCAAATTGGCGCGACTGTCTCTGCTAAAACCGCGCCAATCGCTGAAACTCCACCTTCAGCCGATCTCTCACGCGCACCAGCTCCACAACCAGCGACTTGTAGATTATGGGCCCTCCACGCTCCGCTGCGCCGCTCTGATACCACTTGTTAGACTAAACAAAGCGCAGTTGGAATAAATATAAACATACACAGCACAAACAAAAACCTCACAAAAACATAACACAGAGATTTAACGTGGTTCACCCAACCAATCTGGGCTACGTCCACCAGAACAGAGGCATCGGCAATCTTATTATTCAAAGGAGATTACAACAAATCTAATAATTCACACATGCTCTCAGCTCTCCCCTATTTCCTCTACTTTCTCTACACACTCTTACAATCCTTTACGGATTACATTTCTATATAGCTGGAGCATAAAACTGAATCATAAATTCCCTCACAACAAATATAGGATGCATTAACTCCTCCTCAAAAAATACTGGAGCTAATATAGCAACTAATCCTATTGTTGTCACATACATGAGATTTCTGCCCAATTTAATAAAACCGAAAATCTCAACATAGAGTGAGGAGGATTCTTTTGGAGGGAGTTCGAGACCATATTGTCTGGAGTCTCCATGGGAAGGATACACCACTTTCAATGTGAACGAAATTGAAGGATCTATATTATAATAGCAACGATAAGAGGAAGCTGGAAGTGAAGGACAAGCTTCAGAAAATCAAGTACGAAAAGGGTGACACGATCTCTACATATCTGACCAAGCTCACCACCTGCAAAGATGAGGTTGGAAGTGTAGGAATCACAATAGCCGATGATGATATGGTGAGTCTTGCTCTCCTCGGTCTTCCTAAGAGCTGACATAGCTACCAGGACTCAGTGAATGGAAGAGAGAAACTTCCAGATTAGGAACGACTGTGGTCAGATTTGATGTAGGAGGAGATAAGGAGGAGCACCAGATATGGTTCTTCATCCAAGGATGATGAAGAAAATTTCGCCTTAGCGAGTAAGGCAAGGAAAGTGAAGGAGAAGGATTCTCATCCCAAATCGAGTTCTTCTCATGGAGGGAAGAAGATTGACAAATCTAAAGTGAGATGCTTTAATTGTCATGAGGTGGGCCATTATGCAACTAATTTTCCATTGAAGAAATCTAAGCAGGGATCATTGGAAGGATCTGAAGGTGAGGCATTGGCCTCTCAGTTCGAATTGGATTTTACCCTCATCGCATGCATGGTTTCATCGATGATGGGTTGTGGTTTGTTTCTTTACATTGGAGCCTCCTTCCACATGACCGGCGATAAGAGTTTGTTCAGTACCTTGGAGGAGAAAGACCTTGAGATGCGCATAGGGATGGGTAATGATGAAAAGTATAGTGTTTCAAGAGTGGGCATGGTTGCTTTTCAGAGGGAGCATGGAGCTCGCATCACCTTGACAGATGTGAAGTATGTGCTTGGATGGAAGAAGAACTTGGTATCGATCATGATGTTGGAGGACAAAGGCTATGATGTGGTCTTCAATAAGGGAAAGGTTTTCCTTAGACACATCACCATGAGACAAGTGAAGCAGATCGGTTCACGAGTCAAGAACCTGTATGCTCTTGAGGTTCAAGATGCATGCAAAGCCTTGAGGAGCAAGGTAAAGGTTAGAGACTTGGTGGTTGAGAGGGAGAGTACATTACCTCTCAACATGCAGCGCCAGAAGAAGTCTTAGATAATTGTGGAGGAGCCACAATTGGTGAAGTAGCTTCAAGAGGTTGTGGAGCAGCCACATTTGGAGAAGCCGAGAGGAGACCGAGTGGAGGCATCCACTCATGCAGAGACCTCCAGTAGGGGGAAATTTCGAGCCAAGTGGGCAGAGGGATCACATGCATCCATACCTCCAAGTGAGAGGTGGGGCGATGTGAAGTGATGGTCCCAAGAAGGCTGAAATAGGGGTAGGATCCTTGAGGTACCCAACTTCTTTGATTAGACCTTGCTGTAGGAGGTCCGATGAGGAGTAGCAGGACTAACTGAGTGGGTAGAGATGAATGGAGATGGAGTAGCAAAGAGAGCTACAGTGCAGGAGTCCCAATACAACGCAGAGCTAGCACGTTGCAACAATGCGAGAGGCACATGAGTGTTGCATCAGTGAAGGATGACACAGAGAGGTGTGCAATGATGTGAGATGCGAGGAGTTGTTGCAACAGCGCAGAGGTTAGAGAGGGAGCACTTGTCAGCGGCAAAGGGAGCTTCAACATCAGAGGGTGTTTCTAGCCCAACAGGGAGGTCAGTTGGGAGATCAGTTACTTACTTCTCAGTAATTGAGTTGTAGTGCAGTAGTGGGCAACACGATGCAACATGATGAGAGGAGGTGCAGTGTGGATGCAGTGCTGGGAGATAGGACCAGCAACACAATGGCTGCAGTAGGAGGAATCAGTGTGATTGATGCAATCAAAGATCAAAGTGACAGAGGCTAGAGCAGTTAGATACTGAAGGGCACAGAGGTGCAGAGTTTTCAGTCGACAGAGGTAATAGCAGTCAGAGACTTTGATGACAGAGGCATCATTCTGATTTAGGTTGTATATTTTTTGTTTATGGAGTTGCTGGAGCAACAACACTTGAGAGAATTGTTGCATGCAGAACATTCCAAAGGTTCAGGATTGGGTTCCAGTTGAATGCCTTTCTTGTTGAGAGGGAGTGTTGAAAATAGTAACAAGAAATGCGAAAAATAGAAATGATATAAATAGCATTGCTATAGATAGTATTTTAGGTACCAGTGTTGAAAATAGCAACAAGGAATGATAAAATAGAAATGATAAAAATAACATTGCTATAAATAGCATTTCAGGATATATTCCACTTTTAATTAGTCCCTGAATTAAAATTCGAATTTGGTCTCAGCAGCTGTTTGAAAAATAATTAATTAATTCATCTTGAGTTAATTAGTTGGAGAACATCAAACATGAAGTCTATGTGAAGACATGCAACAGTTATGCCTTTGATTGAGGAAGTTATCCCTTAATTAGGAGATAAGGATGAGTTGTATTTGAGTTATAATTAGTTAGCTCAGTTAACTGAGTTAAGATGAGTTAAATTGGTTCCAAAAAGCTTGTGGAACTAATTGTGAGTTCAGTCAGTTAATGAATGCATGCATGCAACTAGTGTTCTCCAGATAACTGAATATTCTCTCATAAATAACTCATGCATGTCAGTTCAGAGAAAGACCCAGTTGAGATTAAAGGAAAGGAACTCATCCATGCAGAAGGAATTCATTCCTTCAGGATTGCGTAGTTATTTCAGAGGTCAGTGTTGTATGTGAGGTGAGAATCACACAAGTTGTAGCTGGAGGACACAGGAGAAACTGCGCAAGGAAATAGGAGGCTTGGAGGGCTGAAGGAAGGCATATGTGTTGTCTATTCTGTCTATGAGCAGCAGTGAGGGATTGTACTGAGGGCTGGATAGCTTGAGAGCTAAAGTTTTGTGTAATCATGAGATATTTCCACTTATATGATAATATAGATAGCGGGGTTTTCAGCTGAGGCTTTCCCCTGAGTATTCTTCTGTGTTTCATGTGTATGATTTCTTCTTCTCTGCTATATGTGTTCCAATTGATCTTGCTCAAATTGAATAAGATTCCGCAAAGTTTGATAGTAGAAGTAGATCAAGCATTTTGCTTTAGTATATTGCATTATCAGGTGATCTACGGTGAAATTTCTACAGATATGCCATCACACAACAAATCAACAAGGGGATGTGTGAACTATAGATCAAGGAATATGATGCCTATTAATTAAAATCAACAATCACAACAATGATAGGTTGTAAGGGGCTTGATTGGAAATGCAGCACATCCACCAACGAATTAGTCAAACTCGAAAGTAATAAGGGTAAGCTTGGATAGGGCATTGTCAATATTTCCCATTTTTTTACCTCTTCACTGAGCGCTACAAGGGAAATCCAATGACACAGACCTAGATCGTATGGCTGTAATTGAGATTACCAAGAATGCCTTCTATTTTAATGGCTTAGATCAACCAAAAATATCAAAGCAAAGTAAAACACACAACAAAAGATTTTATACTTGTAGCATGTGGTTTGCACATTATTTAATAGAGGAAAGGAATATCAATGATCCCATAAAGGTAGTAATTAATGAAGGAACCCAAAAGACAATCTGATACAATCGTGATAGTTCCATAACCATGTTTACAAATCACACTATGTGTTCAAAACACAATTTCCAGGCAGTTAAAGGTATCATGATGTTATGAAACCAGCTCACAAAAGATAGAAAACATAGATCAACGCCTTAGAATTCAGCCTCTTTGAGGGGGAAACCTCCTTTACATTACACAAGTGAACAATTCTTGGATGATACAAATGACAAGACCTCCTTTCTATATATAGGAGTCTAAGGGGTCATAATATAATCAGAGCTGACATAACAATAATAATGTAAGGGCACAATAATAACAATAGTGGGCTTCTATGAGGCACAATAATAACAACATGGGGACTACATGGGTACAACAATATAATAAGGGGGTTGTACTAATAACAATAAGCGGTTACTGTTATGAAACCAGCTCAAGAGAAGATATAAAAGATAGATCAACGCCTTAGAATTCAGCCTCTTCGAGGGGGCAACCTCCTTTACATTACATAAATGAACAATTCTTGGATGATTCAAATGACAAAACCTCCTTTCTATATATAGGAGTCTAAGGAGTCACAATATAACCCAACCGACCTAACAATAATAATATAAAGCCACAAAAATAACAATAGAGGGATTCTATGGGGCACAATAATAACAATATGGGGACAATAGGGGCACAACAATATTAATAAGGGGTACAACTACAATAGTAATGGGGTAATCACTAGTATTATAGGGACCCAACATGCCCCTCTCCTTCAAAAAAGTGTTGTCCTCAACGCTTGAGTAGTTGTGGATACTTCTGTATAAAATTCTCATCCTCCCATGTGGAATCTTCAGCAGATAAGTTCTTCCACTTGATAAGATACTCCGAAATTGATCGATTTCGTAGCTGTCGAGTTCTTGTTTCTGTGACTGCTTCCGGTTCCAATATAATTTTTCCTTCCTCGTCAAGTTCTGGCAATATTGTTTGAACTGGGAGCTTGTCGCCTATAACCTTCTTTAAACATGAAACATGGAAAACTGGGTGCAATCGAGAAGCTGCAGGAAGCTCCAATTTGTATGCCATAGTACCAATCTTTTGCAACACCTTGTACGGACCATAATACTTTGGTGATAATTTATTATCCTTCTTAGCTTGCTTGAGGGACATTTTCTTATATGGTTGTAGCCGTAGGAATACCCAATCACCTACATCAAAACTTCTTTCACTGCGATGTTGATCTTCCTGTTGTTTCATTCTATTTTGTGCCAACACGAGGTTATCCTTTAAGAGTTGGAGGACTTGTTGTTGATGTTCGATGTGATGTTCCACTGCCTGAACCTTAGAATTTTCTCTTAAATATGATGTGATGGATGGTGGTTGATACCCATAAAGTGCCATAAATGGGGTCATTTTTGTTGCTGTATGGAAGGAAGTGTTATACCACCATTCAGCCAGAGGCAACCATTTGACCCATTGTGTCTGGATATCCTTCCAAACATTTGTTTACTATCTCAGTTTTCCCATTAGATTGAGGATGATAAGATGAGCTATGAGCTAACTGAGTACCAAGACAAGAAAATAATTCTGTCCAAAAATTTCCAGTGAAAATGGGATCTCTGTCACTTACAATAATCTTTGGGTTTCCATGTAGCTTTTGAATTGTTTCCATAAATGCAGTAGAAACTGTATTGGCTTTAATTGGATGTGATAATGCACAAAAGTGTGCATACTTGGTAATTCTGTCAACTACCACCATGATGACACTCTTTCCCTCAGACTTGGGTAAACCTATGATAAAATCCATTGAAACCTCCTCCCAATGTTGGCTTGGAATGGATAAAGGTTGTAATAGACCTGGTGTCTTAATTGTTTCAACTTTATTTTGTTGGAAAACCAAACATTCCGCCACAAACTTTTGAATATCTGATTTAAGGCCATCCCAAAAAAATTCCTTCTTAACCCTGTGGTAAGTTTTTAAAAATCCTGAGTGCCCTCCTAAGGGAGAAGTGTGCAATTCCATAAGAATCTTTTGTTTTAGATGGGAATTCTTACAGAGGTATAAGCGATCTTTGTACCATAACGAATCATTTTGCCAGCTAAATGTATCAGACGTACTGGAATCTTGTTGTAACTTTCGAATAAGTGCCCACACTTCTTCGTCATTCTTCCATTCCTCCCTTGCTTCGTTTATCCAATCTGGTTGGATAATAGAAATGGCGCACAACAATGCTTCCACATCCTCATCCTTTCTTGAGAGTGCATCTGCCACCACATTTTGCTTCCCTTTTTTGTAGATGATTTCAAAGTCATAACCCAACATCTTTGTGACCCACTTTTGTTGCTCTTCAGAGGATAATCTTTGTTCTAAAAAGTATTTAAGGCTATCATGATCCGTTTTTACCTTGAAGTGTCTTCCCATTAGGTAGGGTCGCCATTTCTTAAGTGCATGGAGTATTGCCAACATTTCCTTCTCATAAATAGCTTTTTGTAAAAACTTTCCCTTGATTGGACGACTTTCAAAAGCAATGGGTCTTTCATCTTGCATTAGAACAGCACCAATTCCATTTCCTGAAGCATCACATTCCACAATAAAGGTTTTTGTGAAGTCCGGTGTAGCTAAGACTGGTGCTTGGCACATTGCCTCTTTAAGATGTTCAAAGGCCTTTGTTGCTTCCGGAGTCCATGAAAATGCATCTTTCTTCAATAATGTTGTTAGAGGTGCTGCTATTCTCCCATAATTCTTAACAAACTTGTGATAATACCCTGTCAACCCAAGAAATCCTCGCAGATGCTTTATGGATGTGGGGATTTTCCATTCCTTAATGGCTTTAATTTTGCTAGGGTCTACCTTAACTCCTTCATGAGATACAATATGACCAAGATATTCCACCTCTTGGACTCCAAAGAAACATTTGGATCTTTTTGCATATAATTGTTTCTCCTCCAATAGTTGTAGCACCCTGTCAACATGTTCAACATGATCCTTCCAAGACTTGCTGTAGATTAGTATATCATCAAAAAATACTAACACAAATTTTCTAAGGAATGGTTTGAAAATTGAATTCATCAAACCTTGAAATGTTGAAGGTGCATTGGTAAGGCCAAAAGGCATGACCAAAAATTCATAATGACCCTCATGAGTTCTAAATGCTATTTCGAAATGTCTTCAGTCTTCATTCTGATTTGATGATATCCTGAACGAAGATCCAACTTGGTGAAGTAAATTGATCCATGCAATTCATCCAGTAATTCATCAATGACAGGAATGGGAAACTTATCTTTAATAGTGAGCTTGTTGAGCTCCCTATAATCCGGACACATGCGCCATGATCCATCCTTCTTGTGCACCAATACTACTGGAGCAGAGAAAGAACTTTGACTCGGTTGAATTATACCAGCCTCTAGCATTTCTGCAACCATACGTTCAATTTCACTCTTTTGGGCATAGGGATATCTGTACGGCCTGATGTTTGGAGGAACACTTCCTGGAATCAGATGAATAGCATGATCATGATCACGCATAGGTGGGAGACCTTTGGGAGTCTCAAATACCTTGGAATGATTGTCCAGGACTTTTTGGAGATCTGGAGAAATAGATGATTCTGATGTGGAAACATCTAGCGAACATAATTGTGCAATTACACCTCTTTGTTCCTTTTTTAGAAGCTTTGTCATACCATTAGAGCTGATTATCTTTCCTGGTTTCCCTGCAATACCCCTTAATTCAACTTCCTTTCCTTCCGTAGAAAATTTGATGAAAAGTTCTTGAAAATTAAAAGCTATTGTACCCAAGGATTGTAGCCATTGGACTCCTAGTACAACATCAACACCTCCCATTGGAATGGAAAGCATTGGGCTAGTCAATACATATTCTCCCATGGATAGCTTGATATTATGGCACTTTCCAGAGCAATTTATTGTTCCTCCATTTGCAATCATCACTTGACACTCTGGTGCTGGATATAGGAAGCAATTCAATTCTTTTGCTACCTTACAATGAATAAAATTGTGGGTGCTTCCTGAATCAATCAACACTATTACCTTTTTCTTCTTGATTTGTCCTTCTATCTTGATGGTTTGAGGAGTGGTAATTCCAGCCAATGCATTACAAGATATGGTCGTATTCATTTCTTCTTTATCTAGGCTTTGTTCCTGGTGTATATCCTCTTCTTTTGAACTTTCTTGCTCCTTTTCTTCTTCCTCTTCACAATCTATGTAGAATAATTTCTTTTCAGCACACTTATGACCTTTAGTGTATTTGCTATCACAACTGTAACAAAGCCCTTTTGCTCTCTTTTCTTCCAATTGTTGTGGTGTCAACCTTATAGGTTGTGGAAGGTTGGGGGTAACAACACTTCCATCTTTATAGTTGTGATTGGTATGCTTCCTGGTTGCCATAATTTTGCTTTCCATTTTTCTTGCTAACCTGAATGCCTTCTCTAATGAATCAGGTTCCCAAAGGCGAACATCATGTTGGATATTATCCTTTAAAGTCCCTATGAACACATCAATCCTATGCTCCTCTGGAATATTTTTTACCCTCATGTTCAATTGTTGGAACTCCTCAATGTGCTCCATTATTGAACCCTTTTGTTTGAGACTTATCAATTGGCTAAAAAAAGTGTTGCTTTTTGTATCCTCATAATGTGATGTCAATTCTTTCATAAAAATTGCCCAAGTGATAATTTGTTTACGAGAGCAAAGCCATTGATACCATACAAACTGATTTGGTTCCAAATATAAAGTTGCAATACGTACCTTTTGTGCGTTTTGCACATTATTGAGATCGAAAAATTGCTCCATCTGTAATATCCATGTTGCGGGATCCTTGCCATCAAACTTCCTCATATCGATTTTTGGAATATGGTGGGTCTTCGATCCAACATTAGAGTCTATGGAATCATAATTAACATTTATTTTATTCTCATCATGAGTTTCCTTTAGTACCCTTTCACCATTAGTGACCATTTCTTGTAGCAACTTATTCTTATTTATCTTCAATTCTTCCATCTTATCATCCATGCCATCAATTTTAGCGTCCATGCCATTCATCTTAGCTTCCATGCCATCCATCTTAGCTTCTACGCCTTTCTTTAAACAATCCATCTTAGCTTCTACACCTTTCTTTAAACCATCCATCTTAGCTTCTACATCTTTCCTTAAACCATCCATCTTAGATTTTGTTGCTTTTTGTGCAAGTGACACTTGTTGCACTTGTTCTTGTAATTTTGATATATCATATAGCATTTCTTCCTCTTCTACATGAGTCATGCTAAAGCTTTCAGGTTCCTTACTAGGTGTTTGCATTTTCTTTCCTTGGGGCATCAGTTACCGATAATATTGCTCTACTAGCCCTTTGAATTCCTTCAAAATAAATTTTCAAACCAATCTTAAACAAAAATTTAAAAGAATCTACACACATTTTTTTCACTTTGTAGGAGCTTGATATTGCCTCTGATGTATCTCTGTACTTTCAGATCATCCAATTCTGAAATTGTGATCTGTGGTAGCCCTCTGTGTCCTCTTTCCAATGCCACCAGTCTGATCCAAATTGGATTCTCCAAGGAAGAGTTATGCGAAATCTCCCACAGTGACCTGATTATAAACTAGTTCAGTAGAGTGAACTTGTACGACGTGCCACGAGTCACTGTTTCGACCTTTGGCTCTAAAAATTATATACAAGAAACTACAGTCCGTCCTCTTTCTGCACCTTCTTACGGAATTTCAATCCAATGCTCAGAGAAAAAGTTATGACGATTTTCCCCAGGTCACCTGTTTGGAATGTAATTCAGGAGTCTGCAAAAAGACCAACTTCCTCAGATCATATCTCCGCAAATATAGTGCAAAAAGCTCTGAAATTCGGACCCAAGATTCAACGTGATGTCTTCTCAAATGAGTTTTTTTTCAGCTTCTAAAACGTTGCAGAAAAAACGTTATAGCGAAAATGCCACGATGACCTGTTTGGAGTAGCAAAACCCTAGAATTCAAAGCTCTGATACCAAATGTTATGAAACCAGCTCAAGAGAAGATAGAAAAGATAGATCAATGCCTTAGAATTCAGCCTCTTCGAGGGGGAAACCTCCTTTACATTACATAAATGAACAATTTTTGGATGATTCAAATGACAAAACCTCCTTTCTATATATAGGAGTCTAAGGAGTCACAATATAACCCAGCCGACCTAACAATAATAATATAAAGCCACAAAAATAACAATAGAGGGATTCTATGGAGCATAGTAATAACAATATGGGGACAACAGGGGCACAAAAATATTAATAAGGGGTACAACTACAATAGTAATGGGGTAATCACTAGTATTATAGGGACCCAACAGTTACACTAGTAGTATAGGGGCCTAACATGCCCCTCTCCTTCAAAAAGTGTTGTCCTCAAGGCTTGAGTAGTTCTTGATGCTTCTGTATAAAATTCTTGTCCTCCCATGTGAAATCTTTAGTGGGTAAGTTCTTCCACTTGATGAGATACTCTGAAATTGATCGATTTCGTAGCTGTCGGGTTCTTGTTTCTGTGACTGCTCTAGGTTCCAATATGATTTTTCCTTCCTCTTCAAGTTCTGGCAATATTGTTTGAATTGGGATATTCTGCAACTTTTGAATGAGTGGCCACACTTCTTTGTCCTTCTTCCATTCATCTTTTGCTTCATTTATCCAATCTGGTTGGATAATAGAAATAACACAAAACAATGCTTCCACATCCTCATCCTTTCTTGAGAGTGCATCTGCAACAAAAATTTTCTTCCCTTTTCTATAGATGATGTCAAAGTCATAACCCAACATATTTGTGACCCATTTTTTCTGTTCTTATAAAGATAATATTTGTTCTAAAAAGTATTTAAGACTATCATGATCCATTTTTACCTTGAAGTGTCTTCCCATTGGATAAGGTTGCCATTTCTTAAGTGCATGTAGTATTTCCAACATTTCCTTCTCATAAATAGCTTGCTTGAGATGTAGCCGTAAAAATACCCAATCACCTACATCAAATGTTTTTTCACTGCGATGTTGATCTACTTGTTGTTTCATTCGATTCTGCACCAAAGTGGTGTTATCCTTTAAAAGTTGGAGAACTTGTTGTTGATGCTCGATGTGATCTTTCACTGCTTCAACCTTTTTCTTCTTGATACGTCCTTCTATCTTGAGAGTTTGAGGAGTGGTAATTTCTTCCAATGCTTTACAAGATATGGTCGGATTCATTTCTTAATGCTTGACGTGATCTTTCACTTCTTGAACATTTTTTTCTTGATATGTCCTTCTATCTTGATAGTTTGAGGAGTGGTAATTCTGGCCAATGCATTACAAGATATGGTTGGATTCATTTCTTCTTTTTCGATGTGATCTTTCACTTCTTGAACTTTTTTCTTCTTGATATGTCCTTCTATCTTGAGAGTTTGAGGAGTGGTAATTCTTGCCAATGCTTTACAAGATATGGTCGGATTCATTGCTTCTTTCTCTGGGGTTGGGTCCTGGCGTATATCCTCTTCTTTTGATGTTTCTTGATCCTTTTCTTCCCCCTCTTCATACTCTATGTAAAATAATTTCTTCTCAGCACACTTATGACCTTTAGTGAATTTGCTATCACAATTGTAACAAAGCCCTTTTTCTCTTTTTTCTTCCAATTGTTGTGGTGTAACCCTTGTAGGTTGTGGAAGGCTAGGAGAAACAACACTTCCATCTTTATAGTTGTGAGGGGTAGACTTCCTTGTTGCCATAATTTTGCTTTCCACTTTGTAACAAAGCCTTTTTTCTCTTTTTTGTTCTAATTGTTGTGGGGTTGCTCTAAAGAAGGTGTTGTTCTTTGTATCCTCATAATTTGCTATAATTTCCTCCGTGAAAATTTACCATGTAACAAGTTGTTTATGAGAATAAAGCCCTTTATACCATAAAAATTGATCTTGTTCTAAATATGAAGATGCAATACATACCTTTTGTAACAGTGGTACACCATGTAGATCAAAATATTTCTCCATCTATAGTATCCAATTTACTGGATCCTTGCCATCAAACTTCCTCATACCGCCTTTTCTTGATTTTAGGAGCTCAATCTTGAAACGACTGTAACTCTGTAATTTCGGATCTTCCAGTTTTGAAATCGCGACTTACAGTAGCCCTTTGCGTCCTCTTTCCAATGCCACTAATCTGATCGAATTTAGATTCTCCAAGAAATAGTTATGCACAATCTCCCAAGATGACCTGCGTATATACCTTTTCAGAAGAGCAAAATTGTATGAAGTGCCACGTGTCCTTGTTTTGACCTTAGTATCTAAAAAATATACACAGGAAACTACAGTCCGTCCTCTTTCTGTAACTTCTTACTAAATTTCAATCCGATGCTCAAAACAAAAGTTATGACGATTTTCCCCAGGTCACCTGTTTGGAATGTAATTCGGGAGGCTGCAAAGAAGCCAACTTCCTCGGATCATATCTCTGCAAATATAGCGCGAAAAGCTCTGAAATTTGGATCCGAGGTTCATAATGATTTCAACACAAATGGGTTTTTTTTTGGCGTCTGAAATGTCGCAGAAAAAAAAATTATTGTGCAAATTCCATGATAACCTGTTTGGAGCAGCGAAACCCTAGAATCCAAAGCTCTGATACCAAATGTTATGAAACCAGCTCACAAAAGATAGAAAACATAGATCAACGCCTTAAAATTCAGCCTCTTCGAGGGGGAAATCTCCTTTACATTACACAAATGAACAATTCTTGGATGATACAAATGAAAAGACCTCCTTTCTATATATAGGAGTCTAAGGGGTCATAATATAATCAGAGCCGACATAACAATAATAATGTAAGGGCACAATAATAACAATAGTGGGCTTCTATGAGGCACAATAATAACAACATGGGGACTACATGGGTACAACAATATAATAAGGGGGTTGTGCTAATAACAATAAGGGGTTACACTAGTAGTATAGGGGCCTAATATATGAGCCCAATCTATTTTGCAATGAATAAGAGTTAATTTCTTGACAAATATTCAACATAAAGACAATATATTAAGCTTCGTTATATCAGGTTTGATTATTAATTTCCAACGAGTACATGACGAAAAAAGTTTGTCTAGCTACTTCTACAAGCCATCAATATCATGCAAAAATTGGAGGATAATCATTATATAAGAAGGTAGTGGCCATAATTTTATCCTCAATTCACTTGAAAATAATCCTACATAAATATATAAGCCGACTAGAATAACTGAGAGATGACAACGCCGCTCCAATGAAAATCTCTCTAGCATTCCCAACCATTGCAAAAACTCAAATAAAACATACCTTGGCACTATGTAAAATGATTTCATTAATCCACCTGCGAATCTAGCCACCAACAAGTTTTCTCCTTGAGTTCTTCGCAATGTGTGCGGTCTCAAATGAGCTTTCTCCAATCTGTAGATTAAATGTTATTGACACATATTTCTCATCTTTAAGCAAGCTTAAAAAAGATAAATACTCACCCACTGTCAACGTAACTGTCTGGAGCAGTTTGCAGAGTTTCTAGTCGATGAATATTGTGTTTGGTGTTTAATGTTTTAACATATTTACGTTAAAAATAAAAAATGTTTAATTAAAAAAAATACAATAACTTATGGTTAAAGAAAACCAAAAATAAAATAAAGTGAATTGACCAACTACGAAGTGGGGCTTGCATGCAGCAAAGTTCCCCCTCGATTTTAAGCTTGATCAGACTCTTCATCTGGCTCTCAAGATCCCTCTGTAGTTAACCAGTTAAACAAGAAGTTGATGCATTAAAGTTATTCACCTCAAATGAAGGTTCCTTAAATGAGCTCATTATTTTTAGTACTATCCCAATTCATATCCATGTCTCCCTGTAGTAATTCAGTCAACATGATCAGTAACTAGGGACTTTTCCATGGTATCTGCTGGTGCCTCTGGCTTATTTGCTGGTGGATGAGAAAGAGGGTCAAAAGATGGAATTGAGTGGGGCGATGGCATGGATGCCAAATGATTTCCATGGTGATGCATATCAATAGGGAAAGATATCTAATGGGTTTGCTGCTTTCCTGACATTCTTTACAATTTGTTTTCAACATGATAGCTACATGTTGTACCCAATTATAGACTTTATAGTTAGTTCATCCCATACAGTGATTGATTCCACTCTACCTATGTAAGCCATATACCAGATATAGCTACTTACTGAGGGTACGAAATGGATTAAATAGGATCAGTTACAATACATGCTATCATCGGCTTAACATGCATAGAAGGGAAATTCCACCCAAAATTGATTCTTTCTGGATTTGACTCTTCACGTCTCGGATCCCAAAATGGAAATGAAAGCGGAACTAAACTATAGTTAACCAAAAAGGAATATGAAAGCAGAAATAAACTATATTTCTCTAGCCAAATGGAGCAGGTAGAGGCTTCCCATCGAACAAAATCACATATGTAGCTAAGATGTTAAGCGTGGATGATATGATGGCCTAGAGGGTGGCTGCTCCTCATCCTCGCATCAATGATTATCTCAAAGGGAATTTTTTCCTTTGCGGCACTATTGAATCTACATTTCAGAGGTTATATACACCAATTAGATCGAAACCCTGAATGAGAAGAGGCTCACCGACCATCTTTGTTACTATACCACGTATTCAGGCATGAGACTCACAGGTAAATTTTAAGCCAATTAAGGAAGTTGGCCTCTAGTGTCTTGTTTGAGAAGGCCTTTATGTTTTGATTTAATTCCAGTGTTTTGATTGATAACATCATTTGTGAAAGTGGCCCTCTGAGTACCTGAATCAAGTCTGCCATGCCTTAGTTAGGTCGGTGGTAACCCCACTAGGTAACCCTGCTCTACTTGGTTGGTATCTACCCTTCCTTCAATTCCTATTCTCAAGCAAGCCCCTTCAATACAGTGAAATAGCTCATAATCTCCCTGTCCGCTGCAAAAGTCAAAGTAAGAGCAACAAGATCTATAGTAGAAAGAATAATGACCACCATGGCAAGATTCATTATCACCGCTATGGGAGTTAGAGTGTGTGCGACGTGAGTATGACTAATAGTGAAAATCATGTCCTCCATTTTTAGACTGTGAGAAACAGATGTTATGTCTTTCTACTAGCATTAGGAAGCCCTGCGTTGATAGGAGAGTCACATAGGTGATAGTGTGTTAGTGAGACTATCAGTTTAGGGACCTATTTGTATGGACCTTCCCATTAAGCATAACCCGTACAGGGGTATAGTTCAAAAAATATTCTAGGTTTAGATGCTCTGACTTTAGCACAAAGGCTTCCTACTGCTTCAACTTCGATACAAACTAGTGCTCTCGTTGCTCTAGAGGCGGGCCTGCAAGCTTAGAGACGAGCTTGTAAGCTTGAGTGCAGGGGTTTGGATGAGATCACATCGGGGTTCTGGATGAGATGAGAGCGGGGTTCTGGATGAAATAAGAAGTTGATTCACACCCACCAGGATTTCAGCTGTCTGACAGAGGTTCGGTTGGTGTCCCGTTCTAGAGACATTACACCAACACATGCACAAAACCACAATCATCTACTTGTGTGTCATGTCGTGTGATATATTACAAAATAAGCATTACAAATTCCCTACACATTAAACATTTAATGTTTATTAACTAATGCTGGAATTAGTTCCATTTCTTTAATATGAATGATGTAAATGCATTGAATCACATCTTATATAGAGATTTATCTTAATGTTGCCTCGATAGAAGGCTAAATAAGATTTTTAAATTTCCTAAAGGTCGAAATAACATCGAAAATTTCTTATTGGTTGAAAAAATATTGTTTATGGAATATAAAATTAAAACTTTAAGTTATGAGCTCAGTTTCTAACTTAGTTTTTAATGCAGAAAAATGAAAACTAACAAAGTTGATTACGATAGTCCCATTGCCCAAGGGTGGGAAGCGGCAGGGACTAATGAGTTAACTTCTCCCCATCAGAAAACGCCTCATACTTCTTCATCGCCTTGTGGAAGCTGTTATGCGTTGACTCTGCTTTTGATATTTTTTTTAAATGAAGAATTAAGCATTACGTGGTATGTACGATGGATGTATTAATATCCCTAGACCTTGGCATCATGGACTCGTGACGTTAATGACTTAATTGAAGTTGACTTTTTTCTTTTAAAATGTGTTGCCAATTTCAAAGGCATGAAAAATGTAGTTGAACGAATCTCTATGACATTGTCGTGGCTGAAGTGGATTAGTGGTGATGATCTTGTTAGTCAAAATCAGCCTTTTAAAATATATTTTGTACTATTAAGGTCACGAAATCAAAGTTTAAAATTATATTTTATATTATTGAGAGTAAGATATGTTAAAATTTGGAATTGACTTACAATTTCAAATACTTTTGTTTCCTGTAATTTATAAAATTTTCGATTTTAAAATGTTTTTGGATAAATTTAATGGTTGGTTTCATTATTTATATTTATATCTCAAGTTTATTAATTAGCTTACTTAAAATTTTCAATTTTAAAATGTTTTTGGGTAAATTTAATTGTTGGTTTCACTATTTATAATTATATTTCAAGTTTATTAATTTGCCTCACTCAACTCTCATTGTACATTGGATTTTCATTACTTTTTACCGATTGGATTCTCATTATTTTGTAGTACAAGGGTGGTTCTCGGTAACTTAGTATTAGGAAAATTTTTAGGAGTTAATAGTTGCAGTTGGGCTAATTTTCTATGATTTTTCCAAAAAAAATCGCTCACTTCCTTTTTTTTCTAAGAATGATTCGCTCAAATATTGTGGTATAAAATTATTTTATCTTAGGGATCGCCAAAATTTATATAGAGACTATATAAAATTATTATAATATGAATATCTTTACAAAAATATTTCCAAACATTTTACAGATTGCATATTATGTACTAGTGAGATTCACAAGGTTTCTAAACTTTACGATAAATTTCCATCCTTAAAGTTTTCACTGCTTAGTATTGTCTTTTGCTAGTGCATTGAAACAAATCATCATATTTCTAGAGAGTTGATATATTTGTGAGATCTATTTCTTAGGGATTGAGACGTCCTTATTGCAAGGTTAGGTGATGGTTTTTTTTTCCCTTTCATAGATTCATTAGTTGTCTCTAAATATTGTTGGAATCACAATTGTCGTTAGACCAAAACTCGCAAGTATTAGTCAATGATCAAATCACTAGAGTTAAGGATCCACGAGAGGCAATTAGTCCATATGAGGATACACTGGGGAGTGCTTACTGATGGGCCTCTAAATTAGACATAAATTAAGGCCCATGCCTCTAAATTAAACATAAATTAAGGCCTATGACCATCGTTGAGCACATTAAACCTCTATTTTTGCATTAAATAATGTATTTTTAACTTTAATATATTCATTATGAAGGTTTATGAATAATTGCATATTTGTGCTTAATATTATTTACTTTTTTGGAATATTATGAGAATATTGGGCATATTATGAAGATGTGAAGGGGGAGATAATTTAGGGACTTTCTCCCTACCACAGGATATTATGGAATTATGACACAAATTGTAGAAGTCCAATGATTGAGAAAATCTAGGAATGCGTTCTCTGCCATTTAATGCAGATTCTTAGTATTGGGAACCAAATCCACTAATCAAGGGATTTTGGTGGGGAAAGGTTCCTCCTTTCATGGGGAATGATTCCTAATCATTTTTTATAAGTACCAAGTTGAATTTTCCTCTAGAGGGAGATTTTTAGTAGTCTTCTGGTGGAGAGAACTCATATTTTTGTAGCTCCATTGCATTTTATAGCAAGGATGTAATTATATTAATGAAAATAATGAAGATTGGTGTCATGTTCAGCTTCTAAATCTTGTTCTTCTCCATAGGTGTTATGCAACCAACTCACAAAAAGATAGAAAAGATAGATCAACGCCTTAAGAATAAGCCTCTTCGAGGGGGCAACCTCCTTTACATTACACAGATGAACAATTCTTGGACGATACAAATGACAAGACCTCCTTTCTATATATAGGAGTTTAAGGGGTCATAATATAATCAGAGCCGACATAACAATAATAATGTAAGGGCACAATAATAACAATAGTGGGCTTCTATGGGGCACAATAATAACAATATGGGGACTACATGGGCAAAACAATATAATAAGGGGGTTGTACTAATAACGATAAGGGGTTACACTAGTAGTATAGGGACCTAACATGCCCCTCTTCTTCAAAAAGTGTTATCCTCAATGCTTGAGTAGTTTTTGGTTCTTCTGTATAAAATTCTTGTCCTCCCATGTGGAATTTTCGGCGGATAAGTTCTTTCACTTAATGAGATACTCTGAAATTGATCGATTTTGTAGGTGTCAGGTTCTTGTTTCTGTGACCACTCCAGATTCCAATATGATTTTTCCTTCCTCGTTAAGTTCTGGCAATATTGTTTGAACTGGGATCTTTAGCAACTTTTGAATGAGTGGCCACACTTCTTTGTCCTTCTTCCATTCATCCTTGCTTCGTTTATCCATTTCAAAAGTAATCGATCTGATACCAAATGTTATGAAATCAACTCACAAAAAGATAGAAAAGATAGATCAATGCCTTAGGAATAAGCCTCTTTGAGGGGGCAACCTCCTTTACATTACACAAATGAACAATTCTTGGATGATACAAATGATAAGACCTCCTTTCTATATATAGGAGTATAAGGGGTCATAATATAATCAGAGCCGACATAACAATAATAATGTAAGGGCACAATAATAACAATAGTGGGTTTCTATGAGGCACAATAATAATAATATGGGGACTACATGGGCACAACAATATAATAAGGGTGTTGTACTAATAACAATAACGGGCTACACTAGTAGTATAGGGACCTAACAATAGGTCACTGAGTTTCCTTGGGCTTGGCCATCCCAGGAGCCTTAGAGCCCTTTTGTATCATTTTCTTTCCTTCTTTTCACTTCTTATTTACACACATTTCTTGTTTTTATTTCTTTTGGTTACTGCATTTAGTATTAATGATTTCTTGTTGTAGGATTGGGTTAAATGGTTGATGTAAGTTATTTTACATGATCACAAGCATCATTTCATCATTGGAAAATATTTGGAAGGTCATAGTAATAATTGAGTTGCTTGGATTAGTCTTCTTATTCCTAAATCTAGATTTCTGGAACTCCTTTTTAGCAAAGAACAATAAATTTATGCCAATTTTTAGAGCATGATAATGAACTTCAATTGAGTTGGTTCCACTTGCATTAGATAGATTAAAAAAAAAAAAAACATTCTATGAGGCACAATAATAACAATATGGGGACTACATGAGCACAACAATATAATAAGGGGGTTGTACTAATAACAATAAGGGGCTACACTAGTAGTATAGGGACCTAACAATAGGTCTCTGAGTTTCCTTGGGCTTGGCCATCCCAGGAGCCTCAGAGCCCTTTTGTATCATTTTCTTTCCTTCTTTTCACTTCTTATTTACACACATCTCTTGTTTTTATTTCTTTTGGTTACTGCATTTAGTATTAATGATTTCTTGTTGTAGGATTGGGTTAAATGGTTGATGTAAGTTATTTTGCAGGATCACAAGCATCATTTCATCCTTGGAAAATATTTGGAAGGTCATAGTAATAATTGAGTTGCTTGGATTAGTCTTCTTATTCCTAAATCTTGATTTCTGGAACTCCTTTTTAGCAAAGAACAGTAAATTTATGCCAATTTTTAGAGCATGATAATGAACTTCAATTGAGTTGTTTCCACTTGCATTAGATAGATAAAATAAAATAAAATAAAAAATAAATTAAATAAAAATAAAAATAAAAAATTCTAGTTCATAGCAAAAATTACCCCATTGCATTTGCACTTGATTAGGTTAAGCATTTTATACATTTACTAGCTCACTAGTTCTCAAATTTCTAGATTTTTGTCTAGTATTTTTCTGCTATTTTTTAGCATGCGTTAACAAAGGTCTTTTTTAGTGATTCCACTTTGAATGGAGACCTAAGACATCTTCGTCAATAAAAAAATTTTCCCATGCAATTTCGATTTGATTTGCTTGGTCATTCGATGAATTATAACTTCGTATAGTAAATCTGTAACATCCTGTAGGAAATCTTGTAGCAGCCTGTTTTGAGCCCAAATTGAGAAAAATCATCATTGAAGCTAGGATTAGGCCTATTCTTGACCTCCAAGCAATCAAAACCATTTTACCCCTCTTCCTCCACACTTATCTGCCCTACCAAAGAACAAGAAAATATTAGCATTTGCATTTATAAAATGAAAAGATGAAGAAAAATAGTTCTTTTTATTTCTTAATTAGCACATGCATGCAACAGTTAGTACTCTCTAGATCAGATTTCATGCTCAATTAGTTTAAATCATCACTTTTGATAAATAGGGTTAAGCTAGGTTTCTTTTACATTTAGTTCATTATCTTTATGCAATTAGAATAAGTTTCTTCCCTTGTACTTTATTTCTTGCAATAGATTAAGGTTTCAATTTCGAGCATTTCGTTTTTTTGCAATTAGTTTAGGATTTGATTTCAGTACATGCACTCCACTACATCGTGACAACAAAGGAATGACACATTGTATGTTGAACATATAGTGCTGATACCTCTTAAGTTTGTACGAACCCCTGGTTGATAAGTAAATTTGGTAGCCTTGGGAGTTGTAACATTCTTGTTGCAATACCAAGGCTCAACACTTACTTTATCCATTCAACAATCTCCCCTTCACGCGAGTCGGGTGTGTATGAAACTAGTAACCTACGCTTTGATACCATTTGTTCGAATCATGTTGTTAGACCGAAACCCATAGGCATTAGTTAATGATGAAATCACCATAGTTAAGGATCCACAAGAAGAAGTTAGTCCATGTCATGATACACCAAGGAGCGTGTCTTTATCCGTGCAACAAATACTCATGGCTTATGAGAACAAAAATTGATAACCTTCTTCTTCCAAGGGGTGTTTTAACCTTCATTAACAACTTACCAAAAATCCATTGTTGAAACCAACATGCATTAGGTTAATTATCTATTATTATTATTATTATTATTATCGCTTTGATGTTAGTAAGAAGAGACCATAGTTACATAGGTACCACTCCCATGCATTGGAGAGCATGTACCCCACGTTCCTGTGCTCTTGCGAGCTTGGGAGCTGGTAGGAAATGCTCCTAAATTGTCGAGAGCTTCAACGGGTACTTTGGATCTTTTTAGGAGCTTCACTGCAATAGGTTTTGATGTTTTAGGAACCTATTTTGAGTAGATTTTCACGTTTCAGGTACGTATTTTTAGCAGAGAAGGTACCATTTTATTTTGTAAGTGATAAATGCTAGGTCAGGGTGTTGGACTACATGAGCTCTGTAAAGCGATAGAGATGTGGAGATGTAGCAAAGGTTTCAACAAAATATAGACAGTTGCCAGTCATTCCTTGGCAGCTTCTTTGGCAAATCTTGAAATTCAACAATTGCAAATAACTCTACTTTCTTGGAGTCTATCTTGAAGATTTAATGATAAGATTCAATGAATTACAATGGTGATCAAAAAGAGAAAGATGTTAGTCAATTTCCTTTTATAAATTTCCAAACTTGAATTTTGAAGTTGAATATAATATAGTGTTGCATGAAATCACATAATAATCGAGTAACAACAACATCTTTTCTGAATTGGGAGTTCCACATGTTTCTTTGCTCGCAAGGAATTTGATTGACAAATTGTTAATGGATTAATATTTTGTTTTCTTTTTGTAGTGCTTCAAAGTTCAACGTTTTACATATTTCATTTCAATATGGAATTTGATTGACAAGTTTTGGATGGAATGAAATTAGTTATTTTATTTTTATTTTTAAATTTTAGTATATTATATTATTGTCATTCCCTACTTGATATTCCCTATAAATTTGGGCAAATCTTCTAGTCATATTGAATACTTGTTCCCCTATACCCAAAGTACCCATGTATCGGACACTCTTACAACATAGGAAGAGACCCATGGCTTCAAACATACCACAAATTTAGTCATGATCATGAATCTTCATAGTTGTTTGTAGTGGTTCTCTAAAATAACATGTCTTGACCACGGTGAACTTAAACTTCATTGCTTCCATCTTATTGAGTTTTTTTTTTTTTTTCATTTAAGATTATTTTTCCTTCTCATATGCTTTTATTTATTCTTATTAATTCTATATATTATATGTATTT
Organism: Pinus tabuliformis; assembly: GCA_031772625.1. Lineage (NCBI taxonomy): Eukaryota > Viridiplantae > Streptophyta > Pinopsida > Pinales > Pinaceae > Pinus > Pinus tabuliformis. The sequence goes on from CM062812.1 coordinate 179,835,542, forward strand.
TAATTTTATAGATTGTATTTCACATTTAATAGATATTAATAGTTACATTAAATTAAATAAAAGATAAAATATAAATATTATTCTTGATCTATTTATATTTATTTTATTTTATAAATTTATAAAACATAATTTTGGTTAATTGAGTCGAGAGGCTCATTTGATAGCTCGATACGATGTGTAATGTTGTCCGTCCATCATCAAAGTTGAAATTTTCTTCATGTGAGCTAAAATAAAAATTTTTAAAAATCTAAAAATAAATAAATAATAACTATACAAAACATTTAAATAATATAGGCTCATAAAAAAATTTGCACCTGAAGAAAATGGATCATTTTATAGCCCAATATGATGTGTAACACTGTCCATCTATCATTAAAGTTGAAATTTTGTTCATGTAAACCAAAATAAATTAAAATAATAATAATAATAATAATAGTAACTATACAAAATATTTAAATAATACAGACTCATAAAAAAATTGCACTTGAAGAAATTAGATATCTCTCAGCTCATATTATATCCGCATTTAAAATAAATCTGTACTAGTTAAATTAAAATCAACAAAATTTTATGAATACTTATATTATCATTTCACTCCATATTTATGCTACATCAAAATGTATAATTTTATATTATCATATTAAAAATCTATAATTTGATATTATTATGTTAGCACTTCAATTTTTTTTCTTGAGTAGTTTAATAATTAATCTAAATCTTATTATCTTTAACCAACTTCCAACTTCTTTTTGTTCCTATACATGGGTACTACTAACACTACAAACAATATTAGAAAGTACTTTGTGTTTATATGAATTTGTCGTATATAGAATCACATTTAAGATAAGATAACTTAAAAAAAAAAAAAAATTATATTTATAAAACATGATTTTTTTTTAATTTTTTTTTTAACACGATCGGTTACTTATGTATTATAAAAACTTCAAGGAATAAGTCTTGTTACATATGATAGCGGGAGCAGAGAGGGGAGGATCCAAAATGGGCACACAGACCCTTGATCCTTGTTGGTGAACTTGTGGAATGTAGTTTGAAAAAGATAACGACTATATTGTCGTACAAACAAGCCTGCTAGAAAACAAAATTTACAAGACATATATCAATTTACAGTTGCTGGTTGACAGAGTCATCGGGCTGTGGCTCCTTTTTTGCGCTGGCCCTTGTCGAGGCCTTTGCTTGCATGCTCTGGGTTATTGCTTTGATGTGAGCGATGGCTTCTTCCATATGGTTGCATTTTTCCTTGAGACCTTCGATCTCTGCTTTCTGCTTCTCCAGCTTTTTTCTTTTTGATTTGTTGTCCGCTTGGAATTCCTCCATATATAAAACATGATTATTATATTTAATAAATTTAGAGTTTTTATATAAATAAAGAAAGGGAGGGAGGGAAGGAGGGAGGTCGGTTAAAAATACTAATCATTTTAAAATAAAAATATTTATATTTATATTGGACGACACTCCCCCTCCCTTTATGTAATAGATATTCTGAAGTTGATGCTAGGCACCCAGAGACGAGGAAGGGTGTGGTAAGCGACGAAATGCTTCGGAGAGTTGAAAATTAGTATAGATCTGGAGATTCCCGAATAGGTGGGTTTATGCCTAATCAAAATATAGTATAAGTGATAGAGATTTGAAGTAAAGTTTGGATTTTTCTTGTGTAAATATATATATATTGTTTAGATAATAGTGTAGATATTGACTTAACTTTAACTTTTCAAAGTTCATAATTCTCATATAGTATGATTTTTGCTTTTGAAAATGTGTTGACAATATGTACAAAGTAATAACTTCTAATACGTAGAAAAGTGAAGTTTTATGAATAAAATAAATTTAATCATATTTTTTTTAAATGTATAATTAAAAATTTGTAAATTTAATGTTTTTTTTTTTTAAGTTTAAAATGTGTATATTTGGGTGGAGAGGCAATTTCTAGTTAGTATTTAAGAAATGCAGTTTTTTGTTTTTGAAACATTTTGATTTAGTCAAATTATTTGTAGATTTTAGGTAAAGATTTGATTGGGACACAAGGCGAGCATAAAATGGCACAATATTTTAAAGAGCATGTGTTTGATGTCTACTCAATTTGATTGGGACATCAAGTTGAGCATAAAATGACACCAAGATTTTAAAGTGCATGCGTTGGATGTCTACTCAATGGCAACTTCTTAAGCGAGTTCATTGATGGAGGAAAAAAACCAGGTGATGATTTCTCCCTTCAACACTTACATCGGCGTTTATGGCAGGCATGGTGGACTAGAGGCCCCTCTATTTGTGCGAAATAATCTTTATAAGCACATATCCATCCATTTCCCTTCAAAAATTTGGAATTCCATTTGTTTATAACAATAGAATTAAATTTATGCCTAATTTATTGATACTTTATACATATTTCACATCAAAAGGTGGTGGTATATCTGCTAAAATGGTTAGAAAATTGGTAGATGTGATAGAGATGGGATTCTTCCAGTATGCCCAAAACTCACTGTGGGTTCAGTGTGCGTAGTGCGATTTATAACCCCTGACCATATGCTTTACATAACATATATTAGCAATTGCAGAGCTGTTATGGCTATTTCAACCTTCTGTTTCCAAACATAAGAAACCATTGTTTCTACAAAGAGACTGACCAGATAACATAGTGCACTATACAAGGATGTCTGGAAGGAGCTAAGAATGCTACATCCAGACGATCCACATATTGTTGTGTGGAAGCACGACTACTAGCATGTCAAAGGTTTGATTCAGGTGTTTGTGTGTATATTAGGTTAATTTCTTAAAATTATAGTATTTTTACCTATGGAATATATTATATAAGATTCATCACGATTGGAGACATTGTTATTTATTTTCCTCTAAATTTTACATGGAGAACCACAAACTTGATGAAAATTGTTAACTAATCTTTCAGGATTTTGTATATAAGATCATAGTTAGGACATAGATTAGTTATTTCGCGTATTTCTAGTTATGGAGATACAATTGTCTCCCTCTAAATTTGATTTTATAAATATCGCTCTTCTAATTAATAAAATGATGCATAATACTATTTGTTTTTGTCATGAAGTTCTCCAAGCCTATTTAACAATGTTATCAGAGCAAGGTTTGGAAAGTTTTGTGCCTAGTTCGAACTCCATTGATGTTGACGTCAAGGTGGATGATGTGAAGTAGATGGGTTGCAGGGACACAACCTGACGTGAAACCAACAAGTAGTTGACTTGGTGGAGTTGACAATGTGGTGGTCCCAAGTGGTTTCAGAAACCACCCTCAACACCACACATGACATTTTTTGAAACCACGGAGAGTGCCCTCATAATAGATTTGAGTCGTCGATTAAGGTGATGGGTGGTTTTATAAAACTTCCTCCCGAGACCACCTTGCCCATTAAAGTTCGACAAGTGATGTGATGTCGGGTACTATTAGATGCATTTGGAACTACTCCGTAGTGTTGATATTGTTCAAAAATTACGAGTGCATGGGACCACCTCATTTTTAATATTTTTCTACGTTGTGTCCCATTTCATACCGTGGATAAGTTAAAAGTCATTATATGCAGTCGATTTAGTTCTACCCTTACTTGTGGGACCACTACTCTTAGAACCTTTAATTTTTCTTGACCACAGACCATTGTATTCACCGTCGAATGTAACAACAAATAGCTCTGGATTGTTGAATTCTGAGATTACCATAAAGACAAGTTTTTATTTGTTTTCCATCAGTAGGAGTTTTGTATAGACACATTTTTTGATTGCAAAATTTGTCTGTGAAAACGAATTCTATGGTATCCCTAGTTGGCATTGTCCTTTCTAGAAATAAAAATGATCAAGAGTAGTATAGAAAAATTAAAAATACACTTAATTTTAATGATCTGTGGGATGGAGTTTGTGAAGGAAAAAATGACACTAAACCAGACCCACCTGATGAGGAAAAACATCTAGCAATTGGAGAGAGTAAGGATAAAAAGGCATATACTTCAATCTGTACTTCAGTGTCAGAATATGTAAGTAGATATATTATTCAAAGTAAAACAAGATATGAAGTAATAACAAAGTTAAAAGAACTTTATGATACACATTCAGAATTGGAGATCATTCAATTACTATTGAAGTTGTTTAATCTAGAGATGAAAGATAATGATCCATTGAAACTTGCTTTTGAAATTAAAGCCATCAATCATGAAATTGAATCTACTGGTGTTAAGGTTGATCTACAACTTATTTCCTTTATAAAATCCCTCTACCTTGGTTCTTCACACTACTTGGAATCTCTCCAAGCCACTAGATAGTTAAAAGATTTATATTGGGATAAATTAGTAGGAAAAATTGCATAAAGAGAGAAGGTTTTTGGCAAGAAATAACCTCTACCCAATTTTAATGATGAAACTTTGTGTCTTGCTCAAAAAGATAAAAAAAAACGTCAAGAAGAATAAGCCAAAAATAATAAAGGAGGCAGAGATCAGGGTAGAAGGAATTATAGAGGCAGGGAGAAAAAATAATCAAGGAGACAGATAGCAGCATGATAAACAACAAATAAATTTTATTGATAAAACAACTATCAAATGCTTTAGATGTGGTAAAGTTGGACATGCTACTGCTAATTGTAGAATTCCATGGGAGAAAATTACTCAAAGAAAAGAAAAAATGAATGAAAAGAAAGATCAACCACTTCTAGATAAGGGCTAGTCTTCTGAGAATGAACATTATGTTGTTTCCCATTGTAATTTTAACATGGATGATGTATTTAGTACCTCTTTTTCTTCATGGCATGACAATTGGATCTTAGATACAAGTGTCACTTGTCATATGACCTTTAGGAGAGATTTGTTTGAAAAATTAAGATATAATAATGATTGAGTAGATTATTTTCTAATAAATCTCAAATTAAACAATTAGGGATAGGATTTATTCGATTAAAGATGCCAAAAATTGCAGACTATATCTTAAATGACTTTCTTTACATTCCACAATTTCAAAGGAATTTATTATATCTTATACAAATCATACAACAAGGACTTTTAATACACATATTTGATGGAAAAGTGGAAATTCGAAGAGTAGCTGATAACGCGACTGTAATGACTGGTGTGGAAGAAGACAAACTCTTAAAATTGAAATGTATGTCATCCATTGGATTGAATACTACCCATTTGGTCCAGAAAAATTATATTATGTCTTCAAGTTTGTTATGGCATGATCATTTTGGTCATATCAATTATGATAGTATAAGAATTATGAGACAACGGGGAATTATGGGGCTTCTAACAGTTCCAAGAAAACTTACTCCATGTAATGCTTGTATTTTGGGGAAGCACCATAAAAAATCTTTACAAAGTTTTACTTCTATAGCTTCAAGAAAATTAGGTCTCATACATTCAGATTTACGTGGACCTATGCTTGTTGCTACTGTAAATGGTAATAAATATATACCAACATTCATTGATGATTATTCAAGGAAGTGTTGGGTCTATCTTTTAAGAGAAAAGTCACAAGTTTTTGACATATTTAAAAAAATTCATCTCTTGATTGCAAATGAAACTGAATTTAATATAGGCACTTTGAGAACTTATAATGGCGGAGAGTATACTTCACATGCTTTTGAAATTTATTTGCAAGAGAATGACATTAAACACCAAACAAAAATTCCTTATAATGCGCAACAAAATGAGCTTGCGGAACGAATGAACAAAATGTTGCTTAATATGGCTAGATCAATGATGTTCTTTAAAAATGTAAAGTTGATGTTTTGGGAAGTAGTACTTTGTGCAACTTCTATCAGAAATCATTGTCCTTCTTTTGTTATCAACAATAACACTCCATATGAATTATGGTCTAATCATCTTCTTGTTATTCAACATTTCAAAGTTTTTGGTTCTCAGTGTTATGCTTTAATTCCTAACGAACAAAGAAATAAATTGAGTGCAAGAAGAAAAAAATGTATATTTTTGGGATATTCCATGAATTCTAAGGCATACAGGTTGTATGATGAAGAAAATAATAAGTTTATTTTGTCAAGAGACGTAGTATTTCTTGAATGTGATAAAGATACAATCACAAGTGAAAGACAAATTAATCATTTATGAAATTTTATGTCTAAGAAATTTTATTATAAATCCGATAATAATATTCCACATCCTAAAGGGGGGATTCCCATTCTAGATCAATCTGTGGATTTTCATTTGCCTCTTAATGATGATAATGGTTCTGCTTAAGAGAATTTGGATGATAGAATTGTTTCTGTAGAGACCGAAATTAGTTGCATTCCAGAAGAGTCTGCTCCACAAGATGAGAAACTTCCTCCACAAGGTGAACAACCTCTATGAAGATCAACTCATATTAGAACATTTCCAAGAAAATATGATGATTTTGAAACAGGAAGTTCTTGAGGTAACCATTCTCATGTTTCTAAGTATAATTTCTCTGTTCATAGTGATCCTACTTGTTTTGAAGAAGTTGTTAGTTGTAATGAATAAAAAAATGCAATGCAAAGGGAATATGATACACTTATTAAAAATTCCACTTGGAGGTTGGTGGATCTCCCTAATGGCATCAAACCCATTCGTTGCAGGTGGGTTTATAAAATAAAATATAAAAATGATGGTTCACTTGACAAGTATAAGGCGAGACTTGTAGAAAAAGGATATGCACAAAAAGAAGGTATTGATTACATAGGAACTTTTCTCCTATAGCTAAATGGGGCACTATTAGAACTTTGTTTACTATTGCAGTTCAGAAAGGATGGAAAATTCATCATATGGATGTAAAAACTACTTTCTTAAATTGAGATTTGAAGGACTATGTTTACATGTTTCAACCAAAAGGTTTTTTCTATAAAAGGTAAAGAACAAAAAGTATGTAAGATGATAAAGTCCTTTTATGGTTTGAAATAAGGACCACTTGCATGGTATGAGAAACTAATCGAACATCTTCTTAATTTGAATTATAAATATTTTGACCTAGATGATGTAACTCTTTTTACTAAGAAGGTTGGAAGATCAGTTGTATATCTAGTTGTCTATGTTGATGATTTGATGATTATAGGTAAAATGATGACTATATATCATCTATTAAGAAGGAATTGCAAAAGGTTTTTGATATGAAAAATTTAGGTTTACTTAATTACTATCTTGGAATTGAAGTTGATCAAAAACCTCAACATAGTTTCATCTATCAGAAGAAATATGTTGGAAAGTTATTGAATAAATATGGAATGATGGATTGTAATCTTGTTGCTACTCTAATGGAACAAAATCTGAAACTTACTTTAGAAGAAGGAAAACCATTTGAAGATCCAACAAAGTATAGGAAACTTGTTGGAAATATGATTCATCTCTCTACTACTCATCCTAACAACTTTTGTTGTAAGGATACTTTCCATATTTATGCATCAACCTTGTGAAGGTCACTGGGTAGCAGCAAAAAAAAATACTTAAATATCTAAAAGGAACTCAAACATATGGCATCAACTATTCCAAGTTTGTAGACTTCCATCTTACCATTATTTAGATTCAGATTTTGATGGTGCAAAGGAACATGGAGTCTCAACTTCTAGTTATTTGATGAATCTTGGATAAAAAACTATTTGTTGGAGATCACGAAAATAATTGGTTCCTACAGATTCTACAACCAAAGTCGAATATTTTGCAACAACTCAAGCTATAAAAGAAATAATTTGGCTTCGTAAAATACTTGAAAATTTGCAGGAAAAACAAAAGGCTTCAAGTCCTTTATTCGTTGACAATTTTTCTGCAATTCAACTGGTGAAGAATCCAAAATTTCATGATCGAATCAAACATATCAACGCTAAGTATCATTTGATTCAACATCACGTTGACACAAAAAAAAATCATCTGACACATTGTCCTACTTCAGAACAAACTGCAAATATCTTTACAAAATCATTGGGACTTGAAAAGTTTGAAAAATTTAGATCTCTACTTGGCATGTCAAATTTCCCTTCGGATTAAGGGGGGAAATGTTAAAAAATCCTTTACGATTTTGTATCTAAGATCATAGTTAGGACATAGATTAGTTATTTCCCGTATTTCTAGTTATGGAGACATAATTGTCTACCTCTGAATTTGATTGTATAAATATCGTTCTTCTGATTAATAAAATGATGCAAAATAAAATTTGTTTTTATCATGAAGTTCTTCGGCTCTGTTTAACAAAAGTAACATCAATGGAATCTTAAGATTTAAAAACCATCCAAGTTGAGCAAATTCTTTCATTATTGTTTGCCACTAGCCATTACATTTTCGTTGATTTGGAACATTGTGATATGTTTTTCTACTTTTTTTCTAGTCAAGAAAAAAACAACAGGTTTTTATTAATAAAACCAACTTTTCTACCTATTTAGGTGTCAAGGGAAATTGGTGATTTTTATTTTAAAAGATCCAAACCGTATGCCATATGCTGCATATGGCATTACACATACTAATTGTTAGCTACGTGTGCACACATCTCCTCTATGTGTAAATTCGGATGTACATGGTCCATAACAGTGACAAAGTTGTAGTGATGATGATTGTCATTTTGATAGATTTAGATTGAAGGCCGAATAAAATAATCTCTTAAGAGAAAACAAGCATTCCACTTTCTGATGGTTAGCTACTTGTACATGCATCTCCCATGTGTGTATTTTATGAAATTATCAGGGAATCACTATATCCTTCAAGCCCCATTGTAATGTGCTATGATTAGCGATATTACTAAATTTAGAAATCTGCAGATGTATTACCAAATTAATAAATTGGTGGTCATATATATATATATATATATATATTAGTGAGGTTACATAATGGTTATGTCCTAGAATAACACCCGAATAGGGTGGGGAATCGAACTGGTGACTTAACATCTAGGAGTGTTTGAGCAACACACTGATCACCATCTATCCAAGGTCCCTTGGACAAGGAGTGATCATATTAGGGTTGTTTCCTAATTCAAAAAATTGATGAGATAGTGGTCATATTGGACTAAAAAAGCCTTTTAAGAAGAAATTTTAATATAATATTTTTTAATTTTTAAAAATAAATCTTGAATAATAATTAAATTAATTTATATTTGATTTTGAAATAATATTTATTTATATAGCTAACTGACTCTCATGATTTCAATGTCATACATTTTTCCCCATAAAAAAATGGTAAAAATGATCTCATGATATTTGTAATCTTTCTTCAGGTAATTGCAATTGCAAGTGAAATAAGTCCATTTGACAGAGATATGTTCCACTAATCAAAGCATGGATAACCTCCATAAGCCTGGATTTTCATGATATTTGTTGGGCATGGAATCCCCCCCCCAGGCATGTTTTGGGGCTTAAAGCCCAAGTTTTGACCAAATCTTGTTGTAAAAGCTCCACGAATTGCAGACACGGGGTGCGAAAGTATGATAGAGTCACATGGTTTTCTGCCCTATTTTTGTAATGTAATGTCGGTTGGATAGACCTAACCATGGTCCGTGGACCATGGGATTATATAAATAGAGCAAGGCTCTAAGTGTAAAAGATAACTAAGGAATAACAAAGAGAATAGAAGGATGAGAAGTCTAAGTGATTGAGTTGAAGTGTAAAGTGTGTCTATGGTATGTAGAGTAGGAGAAGGCTCTGCAACTGAGTGTGCAGAGGCCTAGTAGTCCGCAACTGCGTGCGTGGACCCCTGCAACTGAGTGAGCAGGGTGGGTCGAGTCTGTAACCATTGGAGAATCAATAAAGAGAATTTTTTTCTATAATTCTTTGTATCTTTTCCTTGTTTAATGCATGATTGGATATAATTTGCAAATATATTGTTTATTTACTGCGCGAACTTGTGTGAATGTTTTGTATTGTTAAGTATAACTTAAGATATTTAAGTAGGCAAAGGTGTTTAAATAATACTGGAAGATAAATAAGATCTCGAGTAATAACGCAGAGCATGGCACAACCCCTGGTTAGGGCTGCGCGAAGGTAGGGTATCAGGCCGCAAGGAACAGAGGGTGCGTGAAGCCACCTGTGCGAAGGAACAAACAAAGGACCAGTTGAACCTCTTAGACATCTCAAGGGTGCGAAAACCTGGTTGTAGCACCCTCCCATTCTACTTCGGGTGAGGCCTCAGTCTGTGCTCCGTGGACTGTTACCGAAAGGACCAATAGTACTGGGATTTATTTGGCTAATTAACTCCGAACCTGGGTCAGGCCCCAACAAGCCAGCAAATGGTTCCGTTGTTGGGACCGAGATCTGCATAGAGATTTCTGACGTCATATCATGGAATCTGACAAATAAAGGAATTAAAGAGTGGTTAGATAGAAAGATTCATGAGTTCGCGGTGCCGGAAAACAGGAACCCACGACTATCAAAGGAAGAGTGGTTAGATTTCTACTTTTATATGGAGATCTGTGAAATTTTCTTTGCATCCTTCCCTATAAGTTGTACGAGTGGATCGCAAAGCTAGCAAATAGACAAGGGGGGTATAAACTCGAAAAACCTATTGTGTGGACTCTCGAATTGGTATGCAAACTGGAAGCATCGAAAGATCAGATCGCACGTGTTGTCGATCACTAGCTCGATCGTATCATAGGAAGATTCATCACTAAATTCGTGGTAGATACTTCAGTCAGCTATAGTGAGGCAGAACGATGCTTCCTCAAGGGACCGTGAGGTATGTACGTTAAATCTTTGAACACTTGGATTAAAATGCTACTGTATGAAATGCAGGTTATGCAAATAAATTGATGTTTAGGGCTACACAAAGTGGGAGAATCTACATAAACGAAGGTAGCACAGAACTAGAGACTAGCCCCTTGATTTCACCTCTACGAGAAGGTGAAGAAGAGCTCGCAAAGTTCTTGTCAAGAAGTGCGATCAATCTGATAAAGCAGAGAATTCCGCGCATACCAACCCCACCCACACCACCACCTATTTCACCATCTTCACCCCCGACTTCGCCCATCCCACCTCCACCACCACTGCGAAGTAGTATGGCCAGCACAATAAAGCTACCAGTATTCAAGGGAGTAGGGAATGAAGATCTGGACCAATTCTGGTTCATTGTAAAAGTTGTATGGGAAGCACAAGGTGTCATGGATGAAAATATAAAGAAGGCGACGTTGGTTAGTGCTCTGCAGGATCGTGCACTAACCTGGTACATTAAGAATTCCAATGAGACGTTGGTTATTGCTCTGCAGGATTGCGCACTAACCTGGTACATTAAGAATTCCAATGAAAATACGAATGCAGGGATAGCCTATATCCAAACTGCGCTAAACAAGGAATTTAGCCAGCCAAAATTGGAGGCACAGTTGATCATTGGATTCAAGGAAATCACAATGCTACCAAGAAAAACCCCGTGGGAGTTGGATCAAAGACTGAAGTGCACAATTCGTGAAGCGAACATGACCTTAAAAGATGGGCAACACCGTGAATGGTTTGTAGCATCGTTAATGCCGCATCTATGGAAAGCGTTGTTGCAACAAAGGCTAACCACTCAGGCTGACGCTTTGGAGGTTGCGATGAGAATGCACGAGACTTTGATACAAGATCCTAACATGGGAGTCTAGCAGATTCACGCATAGTTGAAAAACATGTGCCTCGAGATGCAGAGTTTGAAACAAGACAGGACAACCCACCCAGAGATGCATGATGAGGTATGGTGCATAAAATGCAAGGGCGAGGAGAATGACAAGGACCACTGCCCGGTGTTTGTGAATTACCTTGTGGGAGGAGGTCCAATGCCACTAAGACTGGAGGCCAAAGTAGGACCAACCACGGCACCTGCATTATGGTGTGCGATTTGTTAGATAGGAGGAAAGCATACTAGCGATAATTGCCATATATTACAGAAGTATACTCAGAATTCACAACAGTTGTTCTGTAATCTCTGTAGATCAGTAGGCCATGATGAGCGCACCTGTAGAAGTTATGAGCTGATGATGGATCAGACTCCTACTTATAGATTTCAGGCCGAAACATGGCCCCTCAATCAAAACAAATGAATGGCGTGCACTGGATTTCAGGGGCACAGACGAGGCCGAGGTAGAATGGGACTAGGAAGAGGTTGCAGACAACTGATATGTTACAATTGTAGAGGGCCAGGGAATTATGCCCGCAATTGTACAAATCCAACGAGACCATCATGCTAATATTGTATGCAGTTTGATCATGAGATGAAGGACTGTCCCACACTAATATTGAGGTTGTGCGATAAAGGAGCACTCTAGCCACCCCTGACTCAAAACCTACAAATGATGAGGTCTGAGCCACGTGAGGAAGGCCCTAATGTAAATATCGTGCTCTAGAGTGGTATTATGACAGGTGATGACAAAGGCAAGCAACTTGAAGAAAGTACATGGATTTGTATGGCTCCAACGAAGGAACCAGAATTTGATTTGGAGCGCGCTAAGGAGACCTTCATGGAAGTTAAGAAGAGCTTCGCTGATGCCTCCACTTTAGGAAGTAAAGACAAACTAGAGCAGGACATAGACCCATCGATTCTCACCATATTCTTGGAGACATGCATGAAGCTGCTATGCGACAACAAGGCGGTAAAGGGGATGCAAGAACTCATAACTATATGTGCTGGGACCGTGCTAAGAGAACTACGCGTAGTCTGGAAGCTCGGGAAGCACACGACCTGCACGGGAAGGGAGATGAGATTGACCGCATATATCAGGGAATACGAGATGGACCAAGTGATTCTGGATCTCGGATTGGACGTGAACATCTTGCCAAAGTAGACATGGGAGCACATGGGCAGGCCTACGTTGCAATGGTCTCCTATCCAACTGCGAATAGTGAACCAAAAAAAGATCCTACCTATGGGGAGATTGCAGGGAATCACAATAGAAATCGAAGGAGCAAGCGCACTAGCGGATTTTGAAGTGATAGAGATTGTCGATGACAACAATATCTACCCCACGCTATTGGGAATGGATTAAGCCACTGACATGAATGGAGTAATAAATCTAAAGAAGTGCAAGATGATCTTTGAGAAAAAGTCACTACACGTAGTGGTACCTTTAGATCATGCAGAAGGATTGCGCTACACAGAGCCAGTGCGTAACTACGACAATGATGACAATCTGGACTGCATGTACAAGATAACTGTGTGGGAGCAAGACTAGGTAAATCCAACCGTGGATGGTCAAATCTCATGGGAGTGTGAAAGCTCCTGCACATTAGCTTTTGATGAGGAGATAGAACGATGGCAGAACCATTTACCCAAGGTAACCACGCTCAACTGTAACATGATGACAAGATCTTTGTGCTGTGTAACAACAGAGATAAGGGATCTGCCTACGTTAGGTGAAGTGGAGGAGTTCCTGAACAAATTTGAAAGAGAAGTGTCGAAACAACAGCATTTCGATGCTCTGAAATGGGTACTACGTGCTACATCCACAATATGGTGGGGTATGCACCAACAAAGTTTTGAAGACTGACATGAATGTAGAAGGATGATGTGCATGTGGTTTGGGAAGCCTTAGATGCGATTAACAGACAAAATTGTCGAGTGAACCGGCCTGTACACCCACCTATCCAGGTGGATACATGCATACGGTGCAAAATCTGCGTGAATGCACACTGTCCTCGCGGTAGGAGACATGATCGGAAAGTAGGTGCAGGTAAGGCAGTGGTGCAAATGACCTCTATGGTTGGAACTGCGAAGTACAGAAATACCAAGTGCGCTTTTAACAAATGTCGTGAAGTGCTTAACAGGATCCACAATGTGAAGTGGACTAACTGGGACCTACGCATACCAGTGGTTCTATGGGCTTATAGGACTGCGTGCAAGAACTTGACCATGCAGGCACTGCCAAGGCTGGAGTATGAAGCAACCACTGTAAGCCCTATAGTACTTGGAAAACTTAGACTGCGCATGATAGCCTTAGTAGATACGACGATTCACGGAACCTTGAAAGCAGAAATCCAACAAGGAAATTTTAGACTCCAAGAACTTGAAGAGGAAAGGGTACGATTAAGGAAGAAAAGTGCTCTAGTGGATGCGGAAGTCAGGAAGCTGGAGGACAAGATAAAGGAAGATTTTCTTGGCAAAAATACCAGGGTGATAAGGCAAGATGCGTACAATCATGATGACAGGTTTAAGACCTATTGTCATGAATTGATCAGTCTGATGCCTTGGCTTGGATTGCACATCACTAAGCGAATTGACCAGGGTAGCGCATTGTAGATGGTAAAGTGCACGATGTCGATCGTAGCAATAAAATGTGGGTATTCTCCAGGAAACATGATGGATGGGAGGATGAAACTTTCCATGGGTGGTGCGGCCACCTGACTAGCCGAAGGAAGAACAGTCTTAGTGCTCTAGGCAGTTGAAAGGGAGTGCGGGACTATAAACTATTCTACTTGGGAGCTGTGCAATGTTAGAGTTGCACGCAGAATCAAAGAGTCACAAGGTTTACGACCGTGCAAGGGGGGATGCGTTTCTGCATGGGTTGACCAGAAATTGACCATTGAAGCCACTATTCATGATGGGATGCTCAACTTGAGACCAAATGGAGCAGGCGAGAGGAATTTAAGACGTAATTTATGGGCAATATTTGGGAAAATCGGCCGCTAAGGGAGCATTAATGAACCGGATTTAGGGGAAATGGTCGAATCAAATTCAAAAAGCACTATAAAATACAAAGGGCTACCCAATAAACAACACTTGGTCATTTGCGAATTGAGCTATTGAGTAGAGTCCTAATTGTTGTGTGTCGAGCGTTGATTGAGCCCCTGAGTTCGTGAATGCGATATTTCTGGACATATATGATGGCATCAGCTGAGGATGTCATGGAGATAACTGAAATGACCACCGATGAGGCCGAGTAGGCCCTAGCCGTGGGGATGCTTTGGAAGGTGCTGGGATTATGGCCGAAATCCTGAAATCATTGCGCATGCCAAGACCCAAGAAGGACAAACAAGCGATGGTTCCTGTATGTGTGTCCCCACGGAACGCGCTACGCACCAAGTTATTAATGAAGGAGAAGGGGAAAGCCATCACCATAGAGACCGATGAATAAGAAGAAGACCTGGAGGACCTAATCATCACCGCAGATGAGGATGAAGCCATGGAGGAGGAAACTCAGCTTGCGCACCCCCCGAAAAAGTTTCCTGCTTATGTCCTCCCAATAGGAAATTCTCCATCTTGTTCTTCTTCTGCCATTATAGTTTCTTCACAGTCAGTATAGGGTTCAACCTGCAAGGTTACTTCCTCCTCCTTTGGTTCTTCTATTAATGGAATATGGGAGAGAGGTTCTACTTCTTCTTCCTCACCAAGTATTCCTAATTCTTCAATTAAAATATGCTCTCCTGTGGAGGTGAAAAAGGCTATTCCTACTGTTGGAGATTCGAAATTTTTCTCCCCTAGGACTAACTTGGTAGATGAAGTAGGAGATTCTTTTGATTGGATTTATGCCCCTGGAATTTGAGGAGTCCTATGGCTGGGAGTATGAGTTTGGGATGGAGATGTGTCTTTTCTTATTCTTGGTGGAGTAGGTGGTGTTGTGGGAATTGAACTTTTGCCCCTAGCTATAAATCTACCCCTAGAGTCTCTTTTTCTATGCATGTCATTTTTTTTTTAATGTAAGAGATAAGGCTACCTAGTTACACTTCCTCGGAAATGGGGCCAAAATGTTTGGTCAATTTAGTGTCCTAAATTTCTCTACGTAAATTATCAATCCGGGTATCATAAACTGATGAATTGTAGTGCACTGTTTGTGCTAGCTAACCCTTCTTATTTTGTTGTTTGTATGTTTTATGTTGTTTTGGGGGTTTTTGGTCTTTTAATTCCTAATGATTTACAATGTAAATTATCAAAACTAAATCTAACTTTCTTAAAGACTGCTTAAAATATAAAAATGAAAACAGAGCTAAGAAAGATATGGAAACAAAGCTAAGAAGGAAATGAAAACAAAGTTTCTATTCTCATTTTACCATTATTTCCAAATCATGAATTAGAACTGAAAGTGATAATTGTAATTGATGTCTAACTAATTAGAGAAATAAAACTAAATGAAATACTTGGTTACTTTGCCTCTCAATTTTGGGAGAAAGTCTCCTTGGGATGACATTTGAGTAATTATGTACTTCATTAATCTAAGAGAAAGCAAATACAGAGATGTAGCAATAACTCATTGCATAGATGAAATGTTCAACCACTTAGTTAAGGATGAATTATCAACTTGAAGGGTTTTCCATAAACATTCATTAACACCATGAGTTAGTATTTTGAAATAAAAATGAAATGGCAAAGATAGTAAATGACATTGATCAGTTTAGCTGAGAATTTAAACTAGCAAAACAGTAAATGAAGTAAAATATTCAACAATGTATCTTTATCATTCCTTCAATCCTACTCTCATCCTGAAACAAGATTAGTTTTTGATTGAAGAAACAAGATTACACTATTGAGTTCTATCTTCTAAACTACTGATAAGAACTAAAAAGAAATCAAGCTAATGGAAACTGCTCTAAATTATAAACACTGTTAGTAAGAAAAATGATTATAAACATTGTTTCAGAAAGAAAATGATGAATTTACAGTTAACAAGAAGAAGAAAAATAAATAAAATAAAACCTCTTCAGTGCAGGGGCCCTCTGCAATTGATTAGGCTACGCTGGCTCAATCAATTCTAAGAAAGCTCCTTCAAATGTTCATAAAAACATGCGGTCTTCTCATATTAAAACAGGGACGCAAAACGTCCAAAAATTAGAGAGTCTGGAGCTTCGATTTCACATAAAAACTATTACTATTGCTGCTAACCTCTTCAATCCTTTACACAAGTATTTATAAGAGAAATCATATAACTGTTTGTGGACAAAAGCATGCTACAACCAAACACGTAGAAGAAAGATATGCGGAATTTCTTCCTCGACTGCTAGAGAAATAAATCCAAGACATGGCGGTGGTTGGATTCGTTTGTACAGGTGGTTGTTGGAGTCCGTAGGTACAGGTAGTTGCTCTAGATAACGCTTCCCATCACTGTGAACGTATTAATTAACCACGAAACAGAGTCTTGTTACGCTCGGTCTCTTTTGTTTGACTTATCCATTGACCGTAGTCTTATCCCATCTTCTTTGTTGACCTGGGCTGAATGAATAGGACAGGGTCCATGTCACGATGATTTCAGAGCTGCCCATGTGGTTGGTTTCTCCTTCTGACACCTGGAACCTGTTAGAGCATGGAAGTAGCTACAGAACAACCAGTTTAGCTACAGAATAGGATGCGTTCCGTAGCTAATATACAAAAATTTCTTCAAACAACAAAACATAAAAGCATAGCATGTAAATCACTAAATGTCCTCCTCAAGATAGTATATACCAGTTATTGGTGATGAGAATGCATCTTTCTTATGGAAAAACAAAGAAAAGGAATGAGAAGAGTTGCTAGGGAAAGAGTAATTTTGAGGCTCAACATCGACCTCTTGATGATAAGGCATGAGGTCGATATCTTGTTCTAACTCTTGTTGCTCGATATCAGTATCCGTCTGTTCAAGCACTTGTTCTATCTCTTGAGTGAAGTCCTGCTCCTACGACTCCTCACACTGTCTACTTGGTGCCACCTGTTCTGATAAATCTATTACCTATACGGGTGTAGTTTCATCTATCTGTACATGTTGCGCCCCCTGTTGTACCTATTCTTGCTGCTCTTCCTTCTCCTTTTTGTGCAAATCTTGTTCCTTCCAGAGTTGCTCCTTCAACTCATGAAACTCCTTATATGTTTCCTCCATTTGCCGTTTTTCTCTCTACCTTTGTGCATTCCTCTTGTCACATTGTTGCCTCTTTGCCTCTATTGCCAAAGCTTATTTATGCACAAGTGGGTCTACTCTGAACTTACATCTTTGTTCTACCTCCACGTTGTCGACAATCTTCCTCTTGCCTTTGTCACGTGCTGGTATGTTTACCTCTACTACTCGGCTGGTGCTCTCCTGGATGCTGCTTTGTTAACCATTATACAGTGATACTGACCGGTTCATTGGGCCTAGAAAAACTGTAACAATATCTCCATGGGTCTTCCTCCACCCAAACACATGCACCATGGATCCACTAAAATTGTACTCTTGCACATTGATATTTCACGACACAATGTGGGTCATATGGATTGAAGCTTTGGACGTCAAAAGGATATTTCTTAATCTCCTCTGCTTCGAAACCTGCATGCTTGAGGTTTTGTATTTCGTACAACCCGATCTGTAATGGAAGAGTGGGCCAAGGTGCCTTCTTCTTTCACTGTAGTCTTCGGCAAAACATTCAGAGGTTTCTCCACATTGTACATCCATATGAAGGTGTTAGATGGTGAGGCATACCAATCCTCTATGTCAATCAGTGCCTCCATTGCTACCTTCGACATGCAAGGTGGATCCTACTCAAATATCATCTTGTACACCGGGTGACAAAATGATCTGCCAGTTGTGTGATAACTCCTCTAAAGCTACATTCATAAAATAGTTTACAATAAGTGTTCACAGACGTCTTTACCGATGTCCATGCCCATTTCATGCCCAGGAACTGCTTATGGGCACAGATTACATCCAATATGTACACGGACATGTAGATTTCTGCTTGCTAACTTATGGGTGGCTGTCGAGCTCCTGTTACCTATTCCTTCAGCTTATGAGCCAACATGTTGGACTAGTTGCATGCCTTTCCTTCACTCGCCAGTTGGTCCAACACGATCACCCAACTCTGTGAAAATGTCACCATGCTCTCTTGGCCATACAAGCAACATGAAAAGATGACCAAGTATTGATATGCCTTTTGAAGTATCTTTGTCTTGTAAATTTGGTTGGGTGTCATCCTGAATTTGGTCGGCTCCTTTACCCAGTTCTTCAAGATATCCTTGGAGTTGGCATTGCTGCTGGGTAGGCTGAAAGCTACCTCCATGGTGATCATTAGCTTCGACAAATGATACATCATCTGATAATCCTGTTCCCTAAAGGTAGCAACCTCCGTCCCGCCGACACTACTCAATATCATCGTCTCGGGATCAGTGTGCGAGACAATCCAATGTATCATGTCTGCGCATTGGAACATGGGGTACCTGGATATAATCTAGTACAAGCCGGACTTGTGAATGTTCACATAGACTTGGCAGTCTTTGAGGTCTTCCCCAAATGTGCCTGCAAATGCATCATTAACCTCTTGTCACTTCAACTTGATGTATTTGTCTACAATCAACTTAGTTTCTTCATAGGTCATCAAACTTGTAGATACTCACTCAACTGCTGCTCCAGTTGCACTTTCGTCAGTGTCCTTTGATCCTACTCTCTTGGAGGCCAATGATCCTGAGCTATTGAGAGATGGATGAACGCCTGCTAGATCTGGAGACGTGGCGACATGCATGGCAAGAAATCTGTCAGCTAAAACCAAAGAAAACTTGAGGGATGAAATGATACATACCTGGGGATTGACTGGCAAGGATTGTGTAATTTTTCCTAGGAGGTTAGGAGACTAGCTGCCAGAACTACGCAAAAGACAATCTAGACTGTCTGGAGGTTGGCTTGTTGGAATTACATAATGCGCAATCTAGACTGGCCTGCTAAGTGTTGGGATGGTGCAATGCGCAATTCCAACTGGCAAGTGATGCAAGCCTAAGGACTACATTGCGCAATTTTCTAGGCTAGCATTCATTTCCTCTCAGAATTTCTCAGAATTTCGCAAGGCAAGACTAGAGGACAGTCACTGGGTAGAAATGCACATTTTCTAGGAGGAAGGCAGATCCTTCCCTCTCAGAATTGCGCAATGTTGTCTTGGTGAGGTAGAGTCCGAGCCAAGGTTGCCCAGACCCGCTGATGGGCAACTGAAAGAAAATGTGGATGTGAATGCATCGAGATGCTAAGTGTAAGCAGGAGTGAATGATCATGCATGCAAACAGTGAATTCCAGATTCATAAAACATAACAACATGCATGTGTATGAAGCGAGTTGCCGAATCGGCGACCGTTCGTGCAAAACAATGTCATGCATGCGACAACAGTGAGATGCTAACAAAAACTGAAACGGTGCTAGTACAAGCTAATATGCATGAAAACAATAGCAAGTGTTCACATAAATCAAGCATACAATACTCACACAAGCCAAAACACAAAAAGCGACAGAAATGTTGCAAAAGACAAGTAAGCGGACTTACCCAAAAATAGATGAGTTGGATGTGTCGAAGACTCCTGGATGTGTTGTGGGATGTCAGAGCTCCAAGATCGATGTGAAGAAGTGAGCTCTGAAGCGTCGAATAAATAAGTTTGAAGCTCAATATGCAATGCCACAAATCTAGGAAAAAGCAACACTTGGAGGAAGGTTTCTAAAACGATCTTTGCATGTAAGCTCCAACTGCTAAAAATATCTCCCTAAAATCTACGGATTCTTTTTTCATGTTGCTTTTTTCTATTTTGGGAAAAAGTAGCCCATGCATGCAAGTCAAGTTTCCTCGGTCCCGAGTGGAACCGGTCAACTCAATGACACATGCAATAGCCTGCTTGCCTGAGGGAGAAATTTGTGCATTTTTGGGAGGGAGCTGGGCTGGATGCCCAGAGGGATTGCATAATTTTTGGGAGGAGAAGCTGATTGTTGCCCAAAATTGCACAATTTCTAGGCTGACCAGTCCTGCTGGGCCAAATTGCACAGTTTCTGAGCCCAATAGGCTACCAGTCAAGATTGCGCAATTTCTGGAAGGAAGGCTGGTTCCCCTCCATAATTGCACAATTTCTTGAGGGAGCTACTTAGCCTACAACTGGAATAAGTTTGGAGAAATAGCCTGTGAGGGGAATGACATAATCTATCATGAACAGGCTGGTAATCTGCTAGAAAACCATTGAAGCTCATGCACTAGATAGTGCAAGACATGCTGTTGAGGATGGTTGGTAGGGAGGCTCCAAAACGAAGCTAAGGAAAAATTTTGGAGGGTGGTTGTAGCCTCTACAACACTTGGCGACACACTGGTAGAACTCCAGCTCTCTGAATGGACCTTGTTTGAGAAAAGGAAGTATAACACCTCTGGAATTATTGTTCAGTTCTCAATTCGTCTTGATTTCCACACTTACTTGATTGTAAGATGTAGAGTCTGCCAAGCTCTTGGTCAGTCGACACACATTCCAAGCCAAGCCAACACAATTGTTTCGATTGGGGATGAGGGGTATATTGGTGCACAAGCAATATAGTCGTCAGAGTTTTAGTTTCATCTCTAGTGTTGCTCCGCTGCCAACAGGCCTGGACAATACCCCGACGGAGTCACGCAGGAACACAAGCATCGCTTCGCTTCTAGTGATCCTGGTTAGTACCTCAATGGAGTTACTTGCATCACCTCTCTACATAGGAAGCCTTTCTCTTCTTTCACCTTATTCATTTTTCATTTTTCAAAAAATTTCACTTTTCATTTTTTTCAGTTTTCCTTTTCATAACTATGCATAGCACTTATTCATTTCAGAGACGGAAGAGGGATCCCAACTTATTGAGAACAAAAGAGGTTTTTCCTTCAGAGAAGTAGTTTATATGTACCTCTGCAATTCTTGTTAAGATTTTCCCCCTCACCTTACTCTACTTGATTGCGTTGCCAACGGTTAACCCAAAAACAACCGACTAGAGTAGGTGACACTAGTTAGTGCGCAAGCGTTGTGTTTTCACCAAGGTTCATTTCGAACAGTACATATTTTTCATTGGCATCTTATGGACTGAGGATAACAAGTTCTTCATATAGAGGCAATATGACAAATAACCAAGTATTGATAATTGCACAAGTCCTCTTGTACTTTACCTAGCTTGTTTCAAGAGTTGCACACTGTCTCATGCGAAATTAACTTATGAGCACAAAACAAGCAAACAAATAAAAAACAAAGAAAAATCAGAAGTAACTACGAAAGCAAAGCGAAAATCAAACAAGCAAGCATACAAACAAACATGTGAGGTAAGTAAGCAAACAAGCATGCAAGAAAACAACCAAAAGAAAACACTACTCCTACTTATAAGCTAATGGTGCATGGGCTTGATCACGCGAAGTGATACTTCCAATGCAACCACTGGCGCATTGGTTGACACATGTTGGTGAATTCAGGGTTCGCAAGCAACATAGTTGTGCGAACCATAAAACATGAAAGATATAACAATGAAGACAAACACACTCCAAGTTTAAAAGTGTCGACAAAACATAAGTGAGTGCAAGTACATGACATGCACTCCGTAGACTTATCATGGTATTGTGCAACACTACATGCAGTTGTTAATCACACGCATACTCTTGACTGTGACATGTAAGCAAACAAAAGAAACAAAGACAAATTGCGTCATGCACGCGTGCTTGCTATGTAAGATTCCTCCAATGCATGAGTGATGTGATCATGTAGTTCGAGGGGAGGAAGCACGATCTTTGTGTGATGAGGAGCCTTGGGTATTTCAACAATTTCTTGATCGGAAGTGAAAGAAACCTTAGGACAACGACAGCCTAACATAACCATCAGCTTGGGCTAAAGTACCTCAACAGTTTCGGGGGTTTCGACTTCGTTGACAGATATATCATCATAAACAGTTGGCTTCAAAAAATAAACTGCGATAGAATCATCATCATGATTGAATACAGGAGTAAATAGATCACGACAACTACGATCAACAAAATCAATGATTTCATTGGAATCCTCATGATCTAATGAATCAAATAGAGGGGTAGATGAGAAGCAGACAAATTCACCCTCTGTGTTTATGGAAAAGACAGATGAAAATTCAAGTGGATTTTCAAAGGATAATTTATCCTCTCCGTTGTCGGATGATGGACTGACATCCGATGTGTCCTACTTATGATAAAACATGGGTGCATCAATAGACGGAGATACACATGCAAAATCATGGATGGCAGGTTAACCAAAGATGTCAGGAAAGAATGAAGGATACTTGGACAGAAGGGATTCATCCTTCGTCGAGTGTTGATGCTCAAGCTCCCAGTCATACTCTCTATGTATGACGACGCATGTTGGTTGTCCAACACCAACTCCATCGATGGCTTGATCCTCGTTCACAACAAGTGTAGAGTCCGGAATGGAAGAACACAAGAAAGTATCATCCAGAGGATCATCCGAGTATGAGGTTGAGGTACAAAATGCATGTGACAATTCAATGGACTCACAACCAAATCTGAAGAAAATTAAGTGAAGTGATCTTACGAGGATGTGAAAGTTGAATAGCTATGTGTGCCTATTCTCCCACATCACTCTGCAATGGTGGATCTGTTTTATGTGGGGACAATAGATAGTCACTTGTGATAGTGACCATATCCGTCTGTGATTATGCAACTCCATCATTGAAGTATGCTAAGTGGGGCTTGAGCTCAAACTTCTTCTTGGGATGGACTGATTTGTTAAAGACAGTATTCGAATCTATCCCAAAGATATATAAATTTCATCTGGGTTTTCGGAGCTTCAAACTGAAAATCATGGAAATGCTGCCAAAAATCCATAGGCGATTCATGCGGGACCTTCCATTGTTGTAACTGTTTTTGGTCAAGAGGTTTTGGATCAAAATTATGGAAAGTAAATTCGATGAGATCACAAAACTACCCAAGGGAGTGCACACTTCCAGTAGGCAGGTTGCAGCATCACCATTATGGGGATTCGCAAAGTGTGTATGCAAGTATCAGGCTGACCTCTTCTGCATAGAACTCGTCTGCATTCTCAAGGAATGCATAGAAGTCTTCTAAGTACTTAGGCCAGGCTACTTCGTCATCACCATCATATGTGAATTCGGACAATAGATCAAAAAATTCCCTTGTGATGTTGAGATGTTTAGCATGCAAAAAACATCGTGGAGGGGTGAGTGTGACAGAATCCATGATAGATGTGCAAAGGTTCAAAACCGGATGAGAGGACACAACTTGTCATCTATCTCTCCTTCTAGCGCCAGACATGTTAACGGTTTTGGACCTGCCAACATGTGAGGGGATCTCTTCAGTAAGAAGTCCTAACTAGACCTCAGACAATTTGTTTTATGAGTCCCAACAGTCAGTCGTACAGTATCGCCTTGACCGTGGTTTTTCACAGAGGAAACTAAGATGCCCCTATTGGTAGCAAGGGTGTGACATATGCAGCAAGTCAAGGAACGTGCATGAGTGATTCTAACACACAGAGGATGAGGTGAGTGTGCCCCTTGGAAACTTGTGAAAGCACAAAGTTAAGAAGGGAACACACAAGCTAAGATGCATCACAAACTGAAAGGTAAGTGAGATAGCAATCCAAAGTGATGGTTAAACCAACAACACATTTCAGTAAGATTCATACATACATATACAGAAAATAGCTACACATGCATGCGTAAGCAAAGAGATACATATATCATTTAGAGTAAACATAGATAGCTGAAATGCAATACGACATATGCATGAAACATGCTAGCTCTGTTATATTAAGAAGTGTAAGTTCCAGTCATACAATACAACCATGACCAACCACTAGTTCCGACGGTGGAACATTACGGTCACTGTTGCCTTCTCCTCCAAAGAAATATACTAGCTCTGCACAGTGGAGAAGTCAAGGCTCATTACAATACTCTCCAAGCTTTCTCTAACATATTCCTATCGGAAGCCTCGCTGACCAGCAGCCTTTACAATGAGTTATGAGGGACTATATATAGCAAAGGGTGGAGTGGCCCTTGACATTCCACTTTGTGATTGTTCATCTACCCTCATGACTCTTCATCTACTCTATGACTGTTACATCCAATTATCGACACTTGAACTTCCACTTGACAAGACATTACATATAATCTGCACATGTACCCATGTGAGATAAAATAGGCTTGAGAAAGCCATGCAAGACATCACTATGACTTGGCCAACTATGGGAAGACCAACTCTTTGACATCCTCACGGTGGTTACATCTTTCTGGAAATGAACTCTTTCCTCCATTGCATCTGGGTACACTGCTCGGGCTCTTCTATCCAAATCATCTGATAACATTCACATCATTGTCTTGAGTGCCATCAGACCAACAACATACTGATGCATGGTGTCTACACTAATCACCAAGTCTAGGCTGGTGGCTATGAACATCAACTCGTCAAAGTACGAGTCCAGCTCAAGTTGGACTTGTGCTTTTATCTTTGCCTACGTGATTCTCCCAATATATGGGATTGCATGTGCATGCACAAAAACATCCATACTCATGAATACTCATGCATGGGAAGCCTACAAACTAGTGATGAGTTGCGGGAGATCTTCATAGTTCTGGATCTAACTCCGGATGTGTGCCTTTAGCTCGGCCGCTCTAGGCTTCATCATCTTGGGCAAGTGTAATGAGGCTCCCTTGTATCTCATTGTTCATGTTTGCATGTAGTCAACAACAGTATGCACGTTTGACAAGATACGTGCTCTCCTAGCACATCACTACTGCTAACCGTTGAGATGGACAATTGCCTTATCCACGATGCCAAACTTGGAATACAACGTCTGCATGACTAACTCAAGGGACAATACTTCATCCAATATTGCCTTCTTCAACTCTGCTCGAGCGGATGCTGTAACCAGTTCTCCTCCTTTCTTGTTCGTCTGTACCTCCTTAGTCATTTGCTCGTTCTCAGCTATCAAGAAGCGAACACTCGAGCTAGTGGATTTCACATATGCTCTGGTAGCATCAACTAATACTATTGGATGCTTAAGCATGTCAAACACGATCACTTGTTCCTCAAACTGTGTGAGAGATGTGTGATCATCCGAAGTAGACACTCTACTAGATTTCACAACTCTATGTTGCGACTCGTCAAACGATATGTTGTGCATCTCTCCTTCTGGATTGTCTTCAAGGATCTTAGTGTCTTCTTGGTCGCTTTGGACTCGCTCTGCTTCTAGATTCGGTGAAGCTAGTGGGTCGACCTCTTGATGATAAGGCATGAGGTCGATATCTTGTTCTAACTCTTGTTGCTCCATATCCATATCCATCAGTTCAGGTGCTTGTTCTATCTTTGAGAGAAGTCCTGCTCCTACGATTGCTCACATTGTCTTCTTGGTGCCACTGTCTGATGAATCTACTACCTGTAACGGGCGTAGTTTCATCCGTCTGTACATGTTGCACCCCCTGTTGTACTTGTTCTTTCTACACTTCCTTCTCCTATTTGTGTAGCTCTTGTTCCTTCCGAAGTTTCTCCTTCAACTCATGCAACTCCTTCTCTATTTCCTCCATTCTTCATTTTTTCTCTCTACCTTTGCATGTTCCTCTTGTCGTGCTATTGCCTCTTCGCCTCTATTACCAAAGTTGCTTTCTTCACAAGTGGGTCTACTCTGAATTTGCAGCTTTGTTCTGCCTTTGCATTGTCGACAATATTCCTCTTGCCTTTGTCGCGCGCCAGTATGTTTACCTCTACTGATGAAGACTGAAGGAGAGTCACTGGGCAGAAATGCGCATTTTCTATGAGGAAGGCAGAGCCTTCCCTCTCAGAATCGCGTAATGTTGTCTTGGTGAGGCAAAGTCTGAGCCAAGGTTGCCTAGACCCACTGACGAGAAACTGAAAGAAAATGTGGATGTGAATGCATGGCGATACTGAGCGTAAGAAGGAGTGAATGATCGTGCATGAAAACAGTGAATGTAAGATTCAAAAAATGGAACAACATGCATGTGTGTGAAGCGAGTTGTCGAATTGGTGATCATTCGTGCAAAATCGTGCCATGCATGCAACGACAGTGAGATGCTAATGAAAACTAAAACGGTGCTAGTACAAGCTAATATGCATGCAAACGACAACAAGCGTTCACATAAATCAAGCAGACAACACTCACACAAGCCAAAACACAAAAAGAGATAGAAATGCTACAAAAGACAAGTTAAGAGGACTTACTCGGAAATAGTTGAGCTAGATGTGTCAAAGACTCCTAGATGTGTTATGGGATGTCATAGCTCCAAGATCGATGTGAACGAGTGAGCTCTAAAGTTTTGAATAAATAATTTTGAGGCTCATGACGCGTATGCCACAAATCTAGGAAAAAGTGACACTTGGAGGAAGGTTTCTAAAATGATATTTGCATGTAACCTCCAGCTGCTAAAAATAGCTCCCTAAAATCTAGGGATTCTTTTGCATGTTGCTTTTTTCTATTTCAGGAAAAATCAGCCCATGTGTGCAAGTCAAGTTTTCTTGGTCCTGAGTGGAACTGGTCAACTCAAGGGCACATGCAATAGCCTGCTTGCCTGAGGTGGGAAATTTGTGCATTTTTGGGAGGGAGCTGGGCTAGCTGCCTAGAGGGATTATGCAATTTTTTGGGAGGAGCAGCTGACTGTTGTCCAAATTGCGTAATTTTTGGGTTGAGTAGTCCTATTGGGCCAGATTGCATAGTTTTCACTAGGAAGGTTGACTGACACGATTGCGTAGTTTCTAAGCCCAGTAGGCTGGCAGTCATGATTGCGAAATTTCTGGAGGGAAGACTAGTTCCCCTCTATAATTGCATAATTTCTCTAGGGAGTTGCTCAGACTACAACTAGAAGAAGTCCAGAGAAACAGCTTGTGAGGGGAGTGAAATAAGCTATCATGCATAGGCTGGAAATCTGCTAAAAAACCACTGAAGCTCATGTACTTGACAGTGAAAGACATGTTGCTGAGGATGGTTTGTAGGGAGGCTCCAAAACGAAGCTAAGGAAAAATTTTGGAGGGTGGTTGTAGCCGCTACAACAGAACACCATGCAATATGACCACATATCGTATGAATACCTATGCTACATTGCTAACTGAGAATGTAGACTTAATCGAAATGAAGTGTGCAACCATTGCCAACCTGTCCATAATAACCATGATGGAATCATGTTGTCTCATTGTCCTCGGCAACCCTGTAACGAATTCCATGGAAATGACTTCCCATTTCCATTCCGGAATTGCAATTGGCTGTAGCAGTCCAGTTGGATGTTTACACTTTTCTTTCACTCGCTGACAGTCAAAACATCTAACCACAAACTCTGCCACATCCCTCTTTAGATTTGGCCAATAGTAAAATCTCTTTACTGATGTCAGTGTCTTCTAATAACCTGGGTGACCTGAATAAGGTTTCGTATGAAACTTCTCAATATCGCCTTCTTGAGCTCACTGCTATCTGACACATATATCCTGTCTCAGAACTTGACCAATCCATTTGTTGTAAGGCAATAGTTCATATCTTGTGCACTTGCACCTGCACCTGTACCTATACCTATACTTGTACTATCACTTATACATGTACCTATACAGTCACCTGTACATGTTACTGTGTTCTGTTGTAACTTGTTCACAATATCCATATATCTAACATCCCACTAACTTGCTCGCAAGATCCAATCCTGTAGATCTATCCCATAGGAGCTCATAGTTGCTAAGTGATTTACTTGTATTCGCATGCTAAGAGCATCTGCCACTATGTTCTCCTTACCTTTCATATATCAAATCTCAAAATCGAACTCTCTGATCGTAGCCAACCATTGAGCCTGCCTACCATTCAGATTCGGTTGATCAAATAGATACTGCAAACCACTGTGATCACTCATCAATGTAAATCTCCTGCCCAAAAGATAGTGTCTCCACATCTTCAATGCATGTATAATCCCTTCCAACTCAAGATCATTCATGAGATACTTCTGCTCATGCTCATTTAGTTTTTGCGACTAGTAGCATACCATTTGTCCATCCTGCATAAGGACTCCACCAAGTCCTCTCTTGCAAGCATTTGTGCATACCACAAATTATTTGTCTGGATCTGCAATTTGTAGCACTGGTGCATGTGTCAAAAACTGCTTAAGCAGCTCAAAACTAGCCTCACACTCCTCTATCCATTTGAACTTCTTACCTTTCCTTTGCAATGATGTGATATAATAAGAAATCTACAATAATTTCTCCGATAATAGTCTACCAACCCCATGAAATATCTCACCTCGTCCACACTCTTAGGAGCTACCCACTCCATGATGGCTCTTAGCTTTTCTAGATCTACTACAATGCCCTCCTTGGAGATAACATGCCCCAAGTAGTGTACCTCATTCTAAAAGAAACTACACTTGTTGAGCTTAGCATACAACTGATGCTCTCTCAATAATTTCAATACTGTTGCTAAATGCTCGGCATGCTCTTCCTCATTTTTAGAATATACTAGTATATCATCAATGAACACAATAACAAACTTATCCAACTATGGACACAACACACTATTAATTAAGCACATAAATGTAGCTGGAGTGTTAGTTAAACCTAATGGAACTACAACAAACTCATAATGCCCATACCTAGTCCTGAATACAGTCTTGTAAATGTCCTCTTATTTGATGCGTACTTGATAGTATCTGGATCTCAAATCAATTTTCGAGAACACCGTTTCTCCCTTCAACTGATCGAATAAGTCATCAATCATCAGTAATGGATACATGTTCTTGATGGTCACTTTGTTCAACTTCTTGTAGTCAATGCATAATCTGAGTGTACCATCTTTCTCCTTCACAAACACTGCCGGTGCGCCTCATGGTGATACACTTGACCTAATGTATCCCTTGTCCAAAATTTCCTTCAGCTGTAATTTTAACTCAATCAACTCAGGCGTTCTCATATTGTAAGTTGACTTTGATGTTGGCCCTGCCCCTTGCACTAACTCAATGGAAAAGTCTACCTCCTTGTGAGGTGGAAACTCTGTAATGTCCTCAGGAAATACATCGTTGAACTGCTATAAAACTAGTTACCTGATCAACACATCTATATCCTCAACTTCCTTACCCTTATCACTAGAAATGTGCAATACAAATAACTTACACCCTTTCCTGAAACTACACTTTGCTTGCATAGTTGTCACCATCCTAACTGATGTGGCTTTCTTCTTACCCTATAAGACTCTTGGTTCCCCATTGTCATCAACACACTCAATGGATTTATCATAATAATCCACCTTGGTTCTATGAAGATATAACCAATCCATTCCCAATAGCATAATGTATGAACCCAATGGTGATACATTCAAATGCATTGTGGTAGGAATACCATTCAAATCAAATGCACAAGCTCTTACCCAATGATGAAATCGTTTCTTCGTACCTGTAGCCAACTGCACTAACTAAGATTCTACATGCACTTCCTTACTCAAACCACACTTATCCACCAAGTTAGGACTAACATAGCCATAATTAGATCCAGGGTCAATCAAAATAGAAATAACTTGATCAAAAAGCTTACTATCCATCTCAATGACAGATGATTGATGCTCGGCCTGTTTCTTATCTAATGCTGCATAGATATGTGGAATAATTTGACCAATGTCTCCAACATTTTGTACCTCCTGTGCACTATATATCCTAGGCATACCACTATGGTATTGTGGACAATCCCTCCTGCGATGATCTCCTCCACAAGTCCAACATTACACGGGCTCCTTATTCTGCTCCTCATATTTGTGTCCCTGTCCTCTATCTAATAAGTTGAACCTCTTGGGTGGTGCAACATTCTCCTTGTTACTTGAATCCTATAGTATTACTTGTTTCTTGTCCCATTTTCCTTTATTCTTTGCATTACCTCTCCAATTTGGCTTAGCCTCAAACCTGTGCTTCGATTTTTCATAGCAATGCTTCAAATTCCGGATGGCCTCTTCTAATGATCTAGGCTCATCGAACTCAATCCTATCTTTGAATGCCATCGGTGACCCACTGGTGAATCTCTAAACCTTGGCCTTCTCTGCCTTGAAGTAAGGCACATACCTCAGCAACTCCAAGAACCTACTAGTGTACTCATCATCTGTAATGGATCCCATCTTTAGCTCATAAAATTACTTTTGCCTACCATCAAAGTATCTTTCCGACAAATAATTCATCTTGAATATCCGCTCAAACTCATTCCAAGTCAACTCTCCTCACGTATACCTCTGATGTTCCTCACATCTTAGCACCAAATATTTGCTTTACCTTTGAGACTAAATGTAGCCACTGTAGCCTTCATGTTCTCTGAATAGTCATGCAACCTTAAGAACTTGATCATGCCTAACAACCATGCCTCTGCATCTTGCGATTTATTTGTGTCTCCATCAAAAGCGGGTTGTTTTTCTTTCTTAAACTCATTTGGAAAATACCCCTTATCACTCCTCCTATAAGGATGATAATGATATCGATCATCATGCCTGTTGGAACCAAAACTAGAACGATACCTGTGACTATCCATTCTCCTATTTGGAGTGTCCAACATTCTTCCATCTCTGATAATGTCATCACTATCCGACTTGTGACCACCACGCGATCTACTACCATATGCCCCATTAGTTTTATCCTCTTGATCATGGTTGATCAGAGGCGGTCTCTGTCGCTGCAAGTATGACAAGCTCTGAAGTATGACTACATTTACCTCTGCTAGCTTTTCCCATGCTTGTATGATTATGTCATTATATCCCTTACAACTCCTTATTTCTTACTTCAAAATTCTCAATGTGTGTGGCAAATCAAAAGAGTGCCCCACACCATGTTTTTCCTCTTATTCATAGTGAGATTCTACGTAGTCTACCATCTTACTACCATTTGATCTCTTTCATGCAAGCATACTATGTCAAATAAACCAATTCATGACAAACCAATGTACCTTAGTATAACTCAGGGAGGATACCTTGTCTGCAAGTTCAACAAATCAGCGTGATATATGTATAACATAATCATGATAGCATATAGAACTTAATACCTAAGCATATGACCATGCAACCATCATTGTAGTTGGGGTCTAGTCATCAATGCATGACCTCAACAACAACACACACCACAACCTCATGCATGAAAAAAACCACTACATCATTGTACACTTGACCACATGTAACATGAACATGCATAAGCAATACGTAACCAACTACCCATATCCCTAAGCACATATGATCAAGAATGAGTGAATGATACTTGAAATCAAATCGGCAAGAATGATACATGAAACCAAGCATACAAGAATGTAACCAACATGTAAGAGTGTCACCAAAACTACTACAATGATACGTGTAAGTGACATATAATGACATGTAACCATGAACAACATCATGCAAATGAAATAAGATCATGGAATGTAAGTGTGAGAGACACAATGCAACTAACATTCATTCATGACCAACACATAACCCATCCACTCTTAGGGGTGAACCATGCTCTAATACCACTCTGTAACACCCTCCTCCCACATCTACCCAAGCAACCGTCTAGCCAAGGTAAACATGTGACGAGAGGCCACTATGATATGATTCGACCTCCTAAGTCACATTAAGGAAGTGGAACCGATGGAAACAAACCATACAGACATTTAACATCAGCTATAAGACCCTCAATAACCAATCCAATACTTTAGACAACTTGCCCTTGGGTCCCACTAAACTTTTGGACAACTTAAGCCCCAGTCGCTCTCATGTTATAAGAATGACACTATCCAAAAACCCAAAGTCACTCTCACAAACTTGCCTACCAGTGACCAGAGACAAATTTTGTTAGTGGTATGCCAAAGACCAAATTTGTTAGTGGTATGCCAGTGACCCCAATATTTGAGCCACTTTTTAAGGCCCAAAGCCCAAGTCACTGCCCAAAATTAAACCATCTCTTCATATTAGTAAAATAACATGGAAATGATAGTACTAAAGAAAATACTTGTTCAAGACCTTAAGTGGACCCCCACTAGCCATGACAGACATTTCGTCAAACATATTGGGAATGTGTAATCTACAGGTGTAAATAACAGTTCTGAGCATAGGGGTCTCATAATTAGTTGAGAATCACTAAGAACCATTGATGCCTCAACAGATCAACTGATATTCCATCCATTAGGTCACACATACATTGATCATTCAATTACAAGTAAAAACATGATGAGATACATACATGTTTGTTGTCATAAAACACATACATAACTAGCATAATAACAGCAGAGACACTCATGAATGTACAACCATATAGACCACATATAATCCATCAAAATTCTCATAGAAATACAAGGAGAAATAACATTTCATTAATGATGCAAAATCCAAACCTAGGATGGGACTTCCATGTTCCACCCGACCGTAGAATGGCTAAGCCAAATTTCTTTTCAGCCATTCACCCTCGTGCCATATTCCAAGCATGAATGTGGGATCTCATAGAACACATCAATCAAAACTCATCTAGGGCTTCCAAAGGCCATCCACCTCAACCCATCAAACAATGATTCCACCTCATGGTCGTACATAACAAAACCATCATCATATTGGTCTCTATCCCAACCATCGAGGGCTCCAGGGTGTTTGTCCAACCAAGGCTCTAGGACTAGTAACTCAACCTACAACATTTACTGGGCTCTAGAGCGTTTGTCCAATCGAGGCTACAGGACTAGTAACTCAACCCAAGTTGTTATACTGCTCTAGAGCATTTGTCCAAGCAAGGCTACAGGACTCATACCTCAACCCAATCTAAGGAAACATGAGAACCAACCAAAAACACAACAATGAAATGAACCCACAATCACCATGGCTATCAAGGAAATGGCAAGGCTAGGCAATCCACTGTCAATCTCAGCCATCCTCCATGCCAATGACAGATCACAACCAAAAAACCACATACATATGCCATGCATACCAAAACTAGAAGGAAACATACATGAAACTCTGTACTTGCAAGAAAATTTGATGTACTTGCTGATCATGATGCCCTCCTATGATTTTCTTCTCTTCCTTTGCCTTCTTGCTCCAAGAAAACTCTAAGTCTCCAAGAGTATGAGAGAGAGAATAATGAGAGAGAGCTCCAACACTGAACTGACAAAAGGTCACTAATTGATCGTCGAAAGCCTTTTTATGAATGTGGCCTCTATTATCTTCATTTTCCATTATTTTCCTTCATTTTCCTCCTCACATGCAACCTGTGACCTTTCACCTCCCTTTTCTCCTAATTTCCATTATTTTCATAAATAAATGTGCCAAAAAATGCCATTTTTCCTTTCCAAAGCCTTAGTCATTTCTTTTGCCAATTTCCTTACCCATAAACAATCACATGTGATCCCCATCACTAGGATTCTTCCCAACATTTATCTTGGAATAAGTGTCCCATCATCCATGGTTATTATTTGGAGTCATCCACTAAGGCGGAGGAATTGCTCAAACGGCCAAAAGTGGCCAGAATCCAGGCAAAAAAAATTGAAAAAATTTTGTAGATGCAGTGTTTGAATCGTGTTTTTGATGGAGGAAATGGATTCAACACCATCAAAAACGTCTAGGACACCTCAAATTTTGAAGTTTAACAACTATAACTTGGATTTACAAAATCCTTGCTGGATTTTCTCTAACTATGACCGGAATTTCCATAACTTTTCGGGTAATTCCTCTAGCTAGTTAGACTACGGCTTATTATTTTTCCTTTATTTACTTTTATTATATCGAATTTTCACCAAGGTTATTACAGTCATTTTTGTTGTTTTCACTCCTACATGTGTCGCACCTTTGTGAGTCACCAAAGCTATTTATGGCACACTCTTATGCATTAGATGGTCTTACATCATTAGAATATGCGCTAGACACATTCCTACAACTTAGTGCACATTTTGGTCTCAATCGACACTTTTGTCATAACTTGTGTTCTAAGTGTTGTAATGTGTCATTTCAACTATCTCACTTAGAAATAGGTGTAACTTTGTTGTTGCTTTAAGGTATGATTGTTGTTCATGAGTCTTCTGCATTCTGTTGGCTTATATTGATGGAATTGATGTGTGTGGTGCATGTTTGAGTCATGTTAGGATTTCTTTCTCCTACTCTGTTGATCCCACACTTAGCCATTTTTGGGAGCTGTTCTTGGTCCTCTTGCTTAGTGCAAGTTGTAGAGGAAATATCCCTCTTACTAGGTGATGAGTGTATCTTATTCATGATGCTCATTGACGTATATTTTCCTCCCATAATTGTGCATTAAGTATTTTCTAAGGTCTCCTCCCTTTCTCGATGCATTAATACTTCCTAAGATAAGTGACCTAGCCCTTTCCTGCCTTCCTCAGTGAAAATTGAATTCTAGATGAACAAGCAGCCACTGTTGGAGAGAACTGTGCCCTCCCAAGCCTGAGCGCACTTCAAGTGAAGACCAACCCCTTAGACCAACTGAATTTTTAATGCATCAAACCCCTGGACGCTCCTTTGATATGGACATGCATGCGTCCAGGAGGCTCTAGATGCTCCCACAGTAAGGGAAAGCAAGTGTCAGGGACTTCTTTTCCTAGTGTTGTGCCTGCGACTCTAGGGTTTGTGCCACTTTTCAGGCCTAGAGCCCAAGTCACTGCCCATAACTCATTGACACCTTTAGAAATGAATTTACACAACAAAGCAATGATACATTTGTAGAAACATCAACAAGGACTAGACTGAACCCCTACTAGCCATGACAGGCATTTCATCAAACATATCACAAAACATAAAAGCTATTGGTCTTAACAGCACAACTGAGCATAGGGGTCTCATACTTATCTGAGAATCGCTAAGAAGCATTGATGCCTCAATACATTAGCTGTAATTTCATCTATTAGGCCATAGATACATTGTTCATTCATTTACAAGTAAAAATATGATGAGAGCCATACATATCCATTGTCATAATACATGTTCATAACCAACATAATAATAATGGAAATACCAAGGAAATAACAGCCATATGATCCACATATAAACTAGTATAGTAGTCATGAATTAACAAGGAGAAATAACATCATATTAATGATTCAAAGGCCAACTAGGTTCGGGACTTCCATGAACCACCTGACCATAGACATGGCTGAGCCAAATCTCTTTTTAGCCAATCCACCTCGTGCCATATTCCAAGCATGAATGTGGGATCTCATAAAAAACATCAATTAAAGCCACCCAGAGCTTCCAGAGGCCAAACCAACTCAACCCATCAGACAGTGATTTCACCTCATGGTCAAACATCAAAAACCATCACTAGATTGGTCTCTACCTAAGTCTTCCAGGGATTGGTCTCTACCTAAGTCTTCCAGGGTTCCAGAGCATTTTTTCCAACCAAGGCTCGAGGACTAGTAACTAAACCCATAGCTCACTGGGCTCTAGAGCGTTTGTCCAACCAAGGCTCCACAACTAGTAACTCAACCCACCAAGGGCTCCAAAGCATTTGTCGAACCAAGGCTCCACGACTAGTAACTCAACCCAAGTTGTTACAGGGCTCTAGAGCATTTGTCCAACTAAGGCTTTAGGAACTAGTAGCTCAACCCAAGCTAAAGGAAAAATGAGAACCAACTAGAAAAATAAATAAATGAACCCACAACACCATGGTTATCCAGGAAATGACAAGGCTATGAAAATCCACTATCAATCCAAGCAATCCTCCATGCCAATGACAGATCATGACCAATAAACCACATGCATGCCAAAACTAGTGAGGAAAACATACATGCAACTCGGTACCTGCAAGAAAAACCCGTTGTAGTTGTTGATCCCGATGTCCTCTTGTGCTTTCCTACTCTTCCTTTGCCTTCTTTCTCCAAAACTCCAAGTATGCCGCACTCCTCCAAGAGTGCTCTAAGAAAACTCTAAGTGTTCAAGTGTTTGAGAGAGAGAATAGAGAGAGAGCTCCAAAAATGAACTAACAAAATTCTGTGAATGATCCTCACAAGCCTTTTTATTAATGAGGCCTTTATTTTTTTAATTTTCCATTATTTTCCTTCATTTTCCTCCTCACATGCAGCCTATGACCTTTCACCTCCCTTTTCTCATAATTTCCATTATTTTCATAAGTAAATGTGCCAGAATGTCATTTTTCCTTTCCAAATCCTTTGCCAATTTCCTTAGCCATTAATCAATCACCATCAATACCCATTACTATGATTTTTCCCAACATTTAGCTTGGAATAAGTGTCCCATCAACCGTGGTTATTAGTTTTCCTTATTAACTTTTACATGATTTTTTTACCAGGGATGTTACAGGGAGGCAAAATCATATTCTCTACAATTGAAAGCACTTAAAAATGCCTCGAGATAGAACATAGGCTTGCATTTTGGTCAATTAAGCAAACATTTTACATTTAGAAGGTACCTTGTTGTGTATTGACATAACAAGATTTCTTAAATCCAAAATTAATAAACTAGAAGTAAATGAATGTGTCAAATTAAAATAAATATAATTTTCAACTCAGACCACTAAAAAATACTCAAGAATGAGGGTTGGGTATGCATTTTACTGAACCAGTCAAATTCAATTAAAAACTGAGGAGTACCAATTTTTAGAACACTCTTGCAGATAACTTAGAATGATTTTTAAAATTATGATGGAGGTTATTGTCAAATATAACCTCCAGGTATATGCTCTTATATTTTGAAAAATGCCTCTATAAAGCTCATGGTGGACTTTTTCGAAGCCCATTTTTATAGTTTTTCTCTTTGTTTTTTCATAATAAACATAGGATTTTAACCATTCTTTTCAATTATGACAATGTTGCTTATAGTTTTTCCTCCCATGGTCTTATGAATACTATTTGGTGCCTTTAGGATGATCCAGGTTCTCAGATTTCTTCTTTCAATGGTCTAGCAAACTTGGAAAACCATTTTTTTGAAGATAAATATAAAGCGCCTCAAGTATCCTCAATAGTTGAAGTCATTCAAATTGCCCAGTCCTTCCCTAGAATGGTTTATGAGAAGGAGTGTAGTGATTTAAAGGAGGAAGTATCATTAGAGGAGCTTAAAGTGATGCTACATAGTTTTTCGAGACACAAAAGTCTTGGGCTGAATGGTTGGGGTGTATAATTCCTTTTAGAGTATTTTGATATTTTTGGTTTAGATCTGATTGCTTTTATTGAGAAATGTAGAAAGGAGGGCCAGATTTATCCTACTTTCAACTCTACGTTTATGGCTCTCATCCTAAAATCTAGTCAACTTCTCTCATTCTCTCACTTCCAACCTATTTCCATTTGTAATGCTATATACAAATGTATTGCAAAGATAATCACTTTCAGACTTAAGCCTATTCTCTCTAGATACATTTCCCCTAAACAATTTGCTTTCCTTGAAGGTAAACAAAAACATGAGGCCATTCTTGCACAACATAAAAAACCGAAATTTGAAAGGGGTTTTATTAAAGTCAATTTATCAAGAGGCTATGATCAAGTAAATTGGATTTACATCATACTCTTGCTTACTCATCTAGGTTTTTGCCTTGATTTCAATAATTTAGTTATGTCATGTATTTAGTATGTTTCTTTCGCTATGTTGATCAATGGTTCGACTCCCCCCTTCTTCAATGCTCAACGAGGCCTGCAACAAGACTACCCCTTATCTACTCTTCCTTTTTTACTAGTGGAGGAGGGTTTGAGTGAGCTTCTCAATGGTGCAAAGCATCGAGAGGCTTTCCATGGTGTGCTTATTTCCTAGAACTTGCTTATACTTAGTTGTTATTTGTGGATCTGATATCCTTATTTTTTGTGATGGTGATGTCTGGGATACATCAGCGTTAGTGGATCTGTTGTCTATTCAGGCATGTCTATAAATGTTTAAAAATACTGAATTTCACATCACAGTGTTTTTGAGATGTAAATATGTCACATGTCATTGTTTGTTTTGTACTTCTATGGGTCTATGGAGCAAGACTTAAAATGCTTGGGTTTTTTGTTGAAACCCAATGGTTATTGTAAAGAATATTGAGTCTGGTTAGTTGCTAAAGTGGATATTCGTTTGAATCGATGGAGTCACAGATGGTCATCCCGTGCAGGTCACCTAAGGCTTATTAAATCAATGCTAGAGGCCATTTTAGTTTACTAGGCCTCGTAAGCTTCCATCCCAAAGTGAATTTTGGAAAAATTAGGAGATTTTTCTCTTTTTTTCTCTGGTCTGGGAAAAATGAAAAAGGGATCTTTCCTTGGGCCAAATGGGACCTCATCGCCAATCCAAAATTTCTAGGTAGTTGGGTTCTAAAAAAAGTATTTC
Source organism: Pinus tabuliformis (assembly GCA_031772625.1). NCBI lineage: Eukaryota > Viridiplantae > Streptophyta > Pinopsida > Pinales > Pinaceae > Pinus > Pinus tabuliformis. The sequence goes on from CM062812.1 coordinate 179,874,372, forward strand.
AATTCTCAAAAGGTTTGGTTGCAAAGTGTGGTTGGAGGTTGATCTCTATAGATAGTTTGCGGACTTTGGTGGTCAAGAAGAAATATATTGTTCCTTTCTGTCTTCAAGAAGAAATATATTGTTCCTTTCTGTCGAGATGATTGGCTTCAGAGGTTGGACAAACCAAGATCAAATATTTCCATTATTTGGTGTGTTATCCTTAATTATTTTTGATATTATTGGTAATGGGCTTGCTTAGAGGATTGGACAGGGAGATAAGGTTTGTCTTGGTCTTGACCCTTGGCCTGGCAACGGTCATCGTCACGTGTTGCTCCCCCCTTCCCCCCTTTGATTTTTTGGCTCAATGATCATGTTTTTTGCTAGCTAGCTCATATATCCAATCGAAACCTCTTCTCATTTTGGTGCTAAGGTTGGCTTTCAGTTGAAGATTTGGGTATCGAGGAAGAATTCAAGGTTTGTTGGAAAGATTATGTACAATCTCTCATCAATAGTCCCATTCATCTGATGGAAAAACCAAATGAATAATCCGATGCATTTCCCTTGCTGATATATAAATGCCTAAATTAAGCTTTGTTTCCCTCATTGCCGACAGATTGAATCTTTTGGAGAAATGGTGGTGGAGGGCTATATGGAAGGCCAAATGTCCTTTGAAATAAAAAAATCTTTTTGTGGTGTCTCATGATGAAAACAGTTTGTACTTGGGATGTCCTCCAATGGAGATTTATGTTTGAGTGCTCTCTCTATCAAAATAATGAGGAAATTGCCCTTCGTATTTTCATAGAATGTCCTTTCTTTCAAAAAGTCTAGCAATTGTTCGAATCTGCTCTTGGACACACAATTCTTTGGACTAGTACTGACTTAGAGGGGGCAAGGCATTCATGGCACTCTCACCACATCTATCATACTTTCAAATCCCTCCCTCTAATTATTTGTTATGGGGTCTAGCTAGCTAGGCACAAGGTGATTTTCATGGATAAGGCTTCTGTCCCCTATCACAAAACTGATGAGGTGTTGGTTATCTTACTTCCCCCAAGGAAAGGACTCTACTTCCCCCTAGGTGATTACCCTAGAAAGTATTGGTTTTCAAATTTATTGGGTTATTTTGATGGAGCTTCCATAGACAATGGCCATTAGTGTGGTGGTGGTTTTATTTTATTTCTCTCCTCTTCCCACTTCTTTAAATTTAAAATGGGATTGGGTCTGAGATAAAATAACAGAGCGAGCGAAACTTCTTGCCTATAAAAACTTCTTTTTGTTCACAAAAGAGAAAGGGTGTTCACATATACACATCATTAGAGACTTAGATCTATCCATCAAGTGACTCACTCGCAGAAACATTTACCTTACTCCTATTATTGAAGAGATTATTTGTATGGTTGATTATTTTTCTTCTTTCTCTTGTTTTACATATTTACAGAAAAAAGAACATTAATTCACATGGCTTATCTAAGGATGGCCTTCATAGGGAAAAAGTGGTTGTAATGGAGCAGATCAATGATCAGTCCGTGGAGTCTTCCCGTCACATTTAAGGGGCTTGGTTTTTTGTTTTAAGCAGAGGATAACTTTCATATCTATATTTTTCACCATCATTTCTCATGCATATACATGTTTTTTAATCTTTAGCGGATTTTAGTTGCACACAGGTTCCGGTTTTGACATTAACTATTTTCTTATGGGAGGTTGATCTCATTAATTATTATCTATGATATATATAGGATAGTTATGTTCTCTCTTCATTAGGATATACATTGTCATCGATTTTTGTACAAACTATTATTATGCTCTACACTTTAGATAAGCCTGTTGGTTGGTGATATTTTTATGTAGCTTAGTTACTCGGTAAAATATTTATACCCTATGAAAGTACACTATTTTGCAGTTGTTTGGTTTTTTTCATAAATGCAATCCTGAAGTATATATACAAAACGTACTTTTCATTAGTTAATTATAAATGAAATTACTTGTTTTTCTCCTCCATAGAAAAGAAAAAATTTAAAGTTTAAAATAAACAACTTTAAATAAAATTGTCTATACATAACTCTCCCGAATTTTACAAGTTAATTACTCTTCTAAATAACAAAAAAAATCAATAAAACCTTCGAAATTTCAAAAACCTAATTCTTATAACAACAACGAAAAAATCAATAATAACTTAAAATTTCAAAAACCTAATTATCATAAATCAATAAATATAATAAATAAAACTATGTTTACATAGATAAATATAACTTATTTCTCTCTGCGTTTGCCCAACAGACCTTTCCCACACACAGCATCTTGGCAACTTGCATTTAAATCTGTTCCATTCCTTGCTTTATTAAACATGCTATATGCTGAATTAATGTTCAAACATTCCCTGCAATCTCTCTCGTGTCTGAACCGCAGATTTTGCATTACCGAGCTACCAAGTCACTAATGGAATCTTTGGCATTAGATGCAGGAACCGAACGAGTGTGAGCGGATGACACAGAAGAAGATGCGGTTGCAGACGCATGTGGCCATCCAGAACTCGTGATTTTGGTGGCCTGGGAAAGATAGGAACTCGCAAAATCAGGCTTTGTGGGATCCGGTAAGTACGTCATGGAATCAGTTGAAAGCATCAAAGTGACCGTAGACATCGCTGGACGAAGATGGGATTCGGTTTGTGTACACAGAAGTCCAATCTGAATGCATCTCGAAGCTTGCGTCTCATCGCACGTTTCAATTATGGCTGGATCAATCAGTTGGATCAATCGTGTTGGATAATATACGAAAAACACTTGCAATCAAGAGAAAAATTATTTAAGGGAGCGCGTAGCAAAAAGTGAGGAGGTAGGTCTTCTGAATGGGACAGCATAACAAAAAGGAGGACGTAAAGTCTTCTTTATAGGAAAGAATAGCAAAAAATGACTCCACTTCCGGTGGTGGGGCAGAGCTATTCGAAGGAATTTGGTCCACATGTTTAATTGTCCATTTTCAACTGGGTTGTTATTTTAAAAACTGAATTTTAGTGCATGGTATTAGTTTTGATCCATTGTATGTTACGTGACGAAAGGTTATTGATGGTTTTTAATTTATTTTTATAAAATATATATATATATATATATATTCAAACACTCCAATATTATGATTTTTTTTGTTGTTAGCTCTTCTTATAAGAAATCAGTATTATGAGCTAATTTGTAGCCTCAATGCTTTAATTTTTTTATTTTAGTCTTATTTATTTTTATTTAAATTTTTTATTATTTTTTTTCTATTATTTCTATTTATATGAATTATAGGTTTTTTTTCTAAATTTTTATTTTAAAATGAATTATTATTATATTAAAAAAACACATTTTAATAAATTCAATTATTAAAAATTATATATATTAATAAAATATAAAACAGTAGATTTTAGGTTTCTATGATCCATATCAAGTTTATAAAAGATTTTTCTGCGAAGATCACATGAGACATCATTTGTCGACGCGTTTCGAACCAATCAGTGTGGTTCATCAGGACAAGTTGAAGAAACAGATCCAGCTTAGCAGGTTAAATAGACAGAGCAAAGCCTCCAATGGCTAAAAAGACTAACAGCTACTTTTGACTAGGTACCGTGATCAAAAACCCTTTTTAATAAAAATGTTACCCTAGGGGGACCAGTCCTTTAAATAAAAATAATATTATGATAAAAAATATTAATAAATAATTAAAATATTAAAAATAATTAAACAGTTATGTTCAATTAGTACCTAAAAATAATTCATGATAATAGTTAGTTAAAGATAAATAATTAAAAATTATATCTAAGGGAAAAAATTACTCTAGAGGGGGACCAGTTCCTTAAATAAAAATAATATTATGATAATAGTTAGATAAAAATATTAATAAATGATTAAAATTTTTTATATAAAATATTAAAAAATAATTAAACAATTATGTTCAATTAGTAACTAAAAATAATTCATGATAATAGTTAGTTAGAGATAAATAATTAAAAATTATATCTAAGGGAAAAAAATTTCACTAGAGGGACCAATCCCTTAGAATAAAATAAATAAAATAATTTTGTGATAATAATAAATTTTTTTTTTTTAATAAAAATTATATGATAATAGTTAGTAATAATACATGATAATAGTTAGTTAAACATAAATAATTAAAATTATATTTAAGGGAAAAAATTACCCTAGGGGGACCAACTCCTTAAAATAAAATGATTTAATGATAATATTTAGTTAAAAATTAAAAAATTTTATAAGTTAAATTAGTAATTAAAAATACTTCATGATAATATTTAGTTACAAATAAATAATTAAAAATAAGAAGGAATTGAAAACAGGACCATTCTTATATGAATAAAGGAATATAAAAGATAGAGATGAAAAAATTAAAATGAGTCATCCTAAAAATAATAAAGTAAGTTAAAAAATAAATAAATAAATAAATATAAAATAAAATAATAATAATAATAATAATAATAATAAAATAATTCAAAATAATAATAAATAAATAAATACGAAAGTTAAAAAAATAAATAAATAAATAAATAAAAATATAAATAAATAAATAAAAAATACATAAATAAATGAATAAATAAATAAATTTAAAAAAAAAAAAAGGAAGAAGAAGACTAGGTCGAGAGTGCTGGGACCCAACACCGACTGATTTTCCAGCCATCATCTCTATTGAGATTACTCGGCCTCTTTTCAATCTCAAGCGCCTCCCTAAATTTCCGATGATGGAAGTGCGAAACCTTAGCAATAACACTAGCTTCCTCAATACAAACATGATGATTGGTTTTCTCGGCGTGCTCAACTAAAGCGGAAGACTTAGTACGCCTATGCTTAAGATCTGCTGCATGCTCACTAATCCTCTGATTAATGGAGCGACCAGTTTCCCCAATGTAGGGGGTCCCACAGGAACAGGGGATCAAGTACACACCTTTCATATCTTTAGGGTCGATAGGATCCTTCGTTGATTTGAGGGACATACAAATGGTGTTCAGGGGCCTAAAGGTCACAGGGACACTATGCGACCTGAGAATCCTACCAATCTTATCAGTAGTCCCTTGAACATACGGAAGAAGGACACTTGGAACTCGCTCCTTTGGTTCTCGATGAGACAGCGAATTCTTCGAAGCTTTAAGGAAAGCCCTCTGACCCAGGAATCTACTATAACCATTCTCAACAAAGACATTAAGGAGATGGGATTTTTCTTTCTCAAAACTCTCCTTATCCGAGATCCTTAGGGCCCGAGTAGCCAGGGTATTGAGAATACCCATCTTTTGAGCCGGGAAATGATGGGAACTGGCATGAAGATACTGCTCAGTATGTGTTTTCTTCCGAAAAACCTGGTGGCCAAGGGAACCATCACTATTCTTAGAAATAAGAATATCGAGGAACGGAAGGCAACCATTGACCTCCTGCTCCATGGTGAACTTAATGGCAGAGGATTGATTATTGAGATGATTGAAGAAGAGATCTAATTCCTCTTGGCCGTGAGACCAGATAACATTGGTGTCATCCACATATCTTCTCCAAAGCTTTGGTAGGAGCCTGGAAGAGTTTAGAGCCTTGGATTCAAAATCTTCCATGAAAAGATTAGCAACAACAAGGGAAAGGGGTGAGCCCATGGCAACCCCGCAGGTTTGCTCAAAGAACTCTCCCTAAAAACAGAAAAACGTAGAAGTGAGACAGATATCAACTAACTTAGCAGTGTCAGGATCTGTTAGGCGGTTGATCACCTCCATGGCCTCACTAATAAGGATGCAAGTGAAGAGGGAAACAACATCAAAACTAACAAGAATGTCCCCAGGGTCAAGCTTGATGTCCTTGAGCTCCTTAATGTAGGAAGCAGAGTCCTTTACGAAGGACTCTGTACGACCAACCAAGGGCTTAAGCTTTAACGCAAGGAACTTAGCAAGAAGGTAGGTAGGACCACCAATGGTGTTGACAATGGGCCTCAAGGGAGCCCCATCCTTGTGAATCTTGGGGAGACCATAGATTCTAGGCGTGATAGGGTTGCTTTCAATGAGTTTATGGTGCAGGGAACTCAATGAGCTAATGGATTTAATGGCAAGCGCCACCTTCTTAGCAACTTTCTTTAACGGATTCTTAGGAAGCTTTTTGTAGCTACCACTATTATGAAGATGATCCAACATCTTGCTGCGGTAATCAGCCTTGTTAAGAATGACGGCAGCACCACCCTTGTCTGCCTTTAAAACAATGATATCCTTGTTCTGGTTTAAGGATCTGAGAGCGACAAATTCTTCCTTGCTAAGGTTGCTCTTAGGGGGCTTAGCCTTTCTCAAGACAACCGCACAATCTTGCCTGATGGTGTCCTTGACCCTATCAGGTAAATTTCTGATCCCAAACTCTATGTCACAAATAATATCATCTACAGGGATTTTCTTCGGAGCCAAGGCAAAATTTAAACCTTTGCCTAAAACTTTAAAAACAAAAGGGGGAAAGGAGAAACTGGAAAGATTTAAAACCCTATTAGAACGAGAAGAAAGGCAATGATTATAAGCCTCATTCTTATTATTCTCCATGCTAGACATATTAGCATTAAAAAATGAAAACTTATTATTCGAATTTTTATTATTAATGAATCTATTACTATTATATTTATTATTAAATTGATTATTATTATTGTTAATATTCTTATTATAAATATTAATATTATTAATATCATTAATATTATTACCATAAACATTACTCTTATTATTATTATTAATCGTATCAATATTATTATTAATACTATTATTCATATCAATAATAATATTATTCATATCATTATTACTACTATAGTTACTAACATTAATCATATCCTTATTATTCATATTAATAATATTATTATTATTATACAAATCATTCTTATCGCTTATAATAAAATAGTTATTATTCTTATCATACTGATTATCAATGTTATCAATACACTTATTACCAAAACCATTAGGAGACAGCGTACTCTCCGAAGGGAGACTGTCACGAACACACGGACGGGGAGAGGGGGTCGAGCCTTCTCTGATCCCCACGGACCTGCGAGCCAGATCTATATCCAGCTCCGCGGTCGAGCTATGCACCGGAGACATCAACCGGCCCGAAGGATGACTGCAAGGAACCAGAGGACGAGGAAGGGGGGCCGAGCCCTCGTTGACCACCTCTGACCGGCTTGCCAACGCTATTCCAGGTTCTGAGTTATGCACACAACCAGCTGACGAGGAAACCGAGCTGACCAACCGGCCAGCACAAACGACAGCGGGCTCTACAGATTTGCACTGTAACGAAGGGCGATCAGAATTAGGTGCCCCCGGATCTGAACCCCCGATGCCTGTTAAATCTATACCGGGCTCTGTAGACTCAGAAACCCTCAGCGCAGGCACGGAAACTGAAGAAGGTATCAGAAGAGGGATACCCACCGCCGTGCTACTGCTGCCAAACGCTACCTGTCCCAAGCTTGGAGAGGAAGATAGATCTGGGTGGTTGTCGCTAGAGGGATAGCAATCATTATCACCAGAGCGGCAACCTGAAAGAACGCTTTCCTGGGAGCCAAACCCCAATCTGCAGGAAAGGGCAGCACGGTCATCAACAGAGCTGCCAGATAACCAACTATTAAGCGCAGAGATTTGGCAAGGAGAAATGCGGCTCCGGGAAGCTGCTCCCCTAGATTTATCCTGAACTGCTGAATTTTCAACAAGCCTCTGAAACTTAGAAGCTTGATGTTGCTTCCGAATCTCTTCTAACCGAAGGGACTTTAGAGCTGAACAAGCATCTATTCTGGCCCAAAGGGAAGATGAAAACAAGTTCCCAAGATCCAGATGTAAACCCAAAAGAAACCAAGACAGCAGATTCACAGAATTCCTGATCCTGCTGATTTCTGCCCTAATTAACGCCAAACTCGCCTTAAGGAAAACCTGATGGTTTTGGGGAGTGTTAAGGCGATGATTAATCCGAGCAAAGACAGGGATGGTGGAGGAGTCTCTACATCTTTTAAGAAAAGTTAGATCCGTCTTCAACCTTGAAACCTGCAAGCGTGCCCGTTCAAAATGATGGACCTTGGTTGCGATGGCTTTTCCGTGCAAGGATTCAATAGTAGAGTTTAGGCTTCTGTGATCCATATCAAGTTTACAAAAGATTTTTCGGCGAAGATCACATGAGACATCATTTGTCGACGCGTTTCAGACCAACCAGTGTGGTTCATCGTCAGGACAAGTTGAAGAAACAAATCCAACTTAGCAGGTTAAATAGACAGAGCAAAGCCTTCAACGGCTAAAAAGACTAACAGCTACTTTTGACTAGGTACCGGGATCAAAAACCCTTTTTAATAAAAATGTTACCCTAGGGGGACCAGTCCTTTAAATAAAAATAATATTATGATAAAAAATATTAATAAATAATTAAAATATTAAAAATAATTAAACAGTTATGTTCAATTAGTACCTAAAAGTAATTCATGATAATAGTTAGTTAAAGATAAATAATTAAAAAGTATATCTAAGGGAAAAAATTACTCTAGAGGGGGACTAGTTCCTTAAATAAAAATAATATTATGATAATAGTTAGATAAAAATATTAATAGATGATTAAATTTTTTTATATAAAATATTAAAAAGTAATTAAACAATTATGTTCAATTAGTAACTAGAAATAATTCATGATAATAGTTAGTCAGAGATAAATAATTAAAAATTATATCTAAGGTAAAAAAATTTCACTAGAGGGACCAATCCCTTAGAATAAAATAAATAAAATAATTTTGTGATAATAATATTTTTTTTTTTCTTTAATAAAAATTATATGATAATAGTTAGTAATAATACATGATAATAGTTAGTTAAACATAAATAATTAAAATTATATTTAACGGAAAAAATTACCCTAGGGCGGGCGCGCTGAACGAAAGTTGCGACGGAGCTGCGGACATAATGCGACGATATGTGCGACGAAAGGAAAAACACTTATGCGACTAAGTGTTGAACGCCATACATATATATGTGATGGAGTCCGACTTGAGGCCGACTTGTATGCAAGCCTTAAGGGCGCATGTTGAGTGGTTTTGGGGGTCGGCCAAGGGGCTGCACACCCCATGTAAACCCACGCTATGTAGTGTATATATATGAGAGCCTTGAGGCTCATTTGAACAATGAACTTCACATCTCTTCTACGCATAGATCAAGAAGACAAGTGAATAGTGCGCAGAAATAAGAGGAGTCTGCGCATATCTCATGCGCTCCTCTTGAGGGTGCACTTAAGGTGATCTTGATTCGGTTGAAGAGTGGGCAAGGTGTGCCCGAGGTGTAGTGGATGTGCAGATTTGTGCAGGACTTGGTGAGGAGGATTAAGTGGCTCGGGTGAGCACTACTCTTTGTGCAAGGGTGCACACGGTTGTAAAGGTAGCTTGCCTCTCTTGTAATATTTGGTTAAGTGTGAGACTTGGTTCGGCCAAGACACGCTTGTTTATTGTAAACTGATATTCTTAATAAATTGTCGGGCAGACTCACATTTCGGGGAGTTGCGCCTCCCCTTTATAATTCTTGCAATTGTTGATGTTCTTGTTATAATTGCATGATGATAATGAATAAGTATGGACTTCATTAAGTATAAAGGATAATTGCATGTTTACTTGGTTGCGAAACACAAGCTAAGTAATGTTAATGTGAAAGTAGGCGTAGTCCACAAATGTTAGTATTGGTGAAAAGAAAGCGTTCGGTGGTGCCGCACCTTGCTACAAGCGGTTGAAAGACTACCGCAGGTGTAGGGGCGTGACAGGTGGTATCAGAGCTCGGTTGGAGCTGGTGAAGCAAGTGTGCATACACTTGGAAGTTGATGATAGGTGATATTGAGGCTTGAACAGGTTCAGGTGTTGAAGCATTTGAAGGTAGTTTCAAGACTCGGTTTGAGCAAGGTTGCTCGTGACAATGGGAGCAGGTTTAGCAGAGGTAAAGCTTAGTGCTTGGACCAAGTTGAACGACAAGGCATGGCAAGTTTGGGAGAAGGTGAAGGGAAGCTCTTTCTTACCTTATACAAGTTGAAGAGGTTGAAGGAAGAGAAGCCCTGGATCCGAAAGGAACTTGAAGTCTTGGAAAAAAATGTTGAAGAAAAGCTTCTTCAACTTGGTTGGACAATGGAGCAAGGTGAAGTTGCAGATTGTGCTATCAAGGAAGAGGAAGCCGTGATGATTGAGGATGTTGCAGACATGACCATGATGGAGGATGAACTTGAGGATGATCAAGTTGGACCAGGGTCGTGTGGTTTGCAGACATGGATGAATGAGGAAGAGCCTCATGATGATGATGAAGAACAAGGATTGTTGATTGTTACAGGACTTGTTGGGGTTGTTTGTGACCTTATGGTAGAAGGTACATAGACTCGTGACAAGGGTGGAACTTGATGATCGTTGTGGATGAATGGGTCATGCTTTAGTCACATGGCTAAGTGCCTGGCATGACTCATGGATAGATTGGAGGGCACACTCTTGGGTGGAATTCTCATGGCCGAGACCAAGAGATAGTCTTGGTGGACACTTTGGTGGATGAGCTATGATGGAGAGACTCATATGATGATGATATGGTTGGGTGACCGAGTTCACTAAACCGAAGATTTAAGACTCGGATGAGGATGACCGATTGTTGTGATGGGTCTATTTGGTTGGACTACATGGGAAACTTAGTCATGGACATCAGGTTGGAGGCATGAAGCATGGCAGTCTTATGCAGGGACATTATGTGGGAGCACTTGTAGAGGTGTCATGGACATCCAATGAGGAGTGCCAAGGCAGGAATGTTGTGCAGGTGGATTTGCTGGTGTGACATGGAGACTTATTACTTATGAGCCGATGGAGAGGTTGTGCACTCTTGTACAATAAGGCCATGGACTTGGATGGATTTGTGAGCTGATTATGGATCTCATGATGACATGAGTTTGTTGTGACTTTTAGGGACTTCATATATGGTGGACTTGGAGGATTTGATGCATTGAGGAGCTGAGGTCAAGAGACTTTGATGCAGTATGGGATGCATACTTTCAAAGTACATGTATGGGCATGGCTTGGAAGAGTGACTTGATGTGGAGGATCGATATGAGACACTTTGGAGTGATGGAGTTACGATGATGATGATGCCTTGACTTGGGCATGGGTTGAGCCGAGACTCAACTACCTTGACACATGGGAGTTGATTGATCTATGATCATGGGCAGCACATGGATAGATGAGACAAGTGCATACTTGTTTCTATGGATGACTTGAGGGATGGCACAGCTGGTGTTCTTTCCGCTCTGATACCAACTGTCACTCTGATACTTGCCGCTCTGATACCAACTGTCACGCCCCTACACTTGCGGTAGTCTTTCAACCGCTTATAGCGAGGTGCGGCACCACCGAACGCTTTCTTTTCACCAATACTAACCTTCGTGGACTACGCCTAATTCACTTGTCCTTAGTTTGTGTTTCACAACCAAGTAAAATGCAATTATCCTTTATACTTAATGAAGCCCATACTCATTCATCGTCATCATGCAATTATAACAAGAACATCAACAATTGCAACAAGTATAAAGGGGAGGGGCAACTCCCAAACAAGTTTGCCCGACAATATATTATATTCAGTCTTTCTTCAATAATACAATACAAGTAATGCTTGGCAAACTCCAAGCCAATACTTAGAATAATTTACAACATAGGCAACCAGCCTTTACAATACATGTGCACCCTTGCACGAAGAGTAGTACTCACCCGAGCCACTTAATCCTCCTCACCAAGTCCTGCACAAATCTGCACATCCACTACACCTCGGGCACACCTTGCCCACTCTTCGACCGACTCAAGATCACCACAAGAACACCTTAAGTGCACCCTCAAGAGGAGCACATGCAATATGCGCAGATTCCTCTTATTTTTGCGCACTATTCACTTGTCTTCTTGATCTATGCATAGAAGAGATGTGAAGTTCATTGTTCAAATGAGCCTCAAGGATCTCATATATATACACTACATAGCGTGGGTTTACATGGGGTGTGCAGCCCCTTGGCCGACCCCCAAAACCACTCAACATGCACCCTTAAGGCTTGCATACAAGTCGGCCTCAAGTCGCACTCCATCGCATATATATGTATGGCATTCAACACTTAGTCGCATAAGTGTTTTTCCTTTCGTCGCACATATCGTCGCATTATGTCCGCAGCTCTGTCGCAACTTTCGTTCAGCGTGCCCACAAGCCCGCCCACGCCCTCGTGCACGATGACTCGCCGGCGCCCGTCGCACCCGCAACCGGAGGTCCTTACATCCTCCTCCACCTGAAATCGTTGTCGTCCTCGACAACATACCATCCCGGTAGCCATCCACCAAGATCATCATCATCCACGATGTCGACCTTTCCATACAAGGCAAACATCCCTGCAACATATGTAGAGTCTCATCTCCATCATATATCGACTTAGTGACCAGCTGCCACCAAGCTCACCATATGTACCTCAACGGTATGCTCTCCATCAGATATCATCTTGATCCATGATCATCGACCCCTCTATCACAATATCCACTGCAACATCTCGTGTCGACCTCATCATGTGTCTCCATGTGAATTTCTGTCATGATACTCCAACAAAATGCTAACACATCTCTGCACACTTCGCGACCCCATGTCTGAACTAGTTGGGTAGTTAATCCAACCATCACGCTCAATCCATGAGAGTGAATATCCTCATGCCATCATCAGTTGTTCCTCAAACATCTGCCACATCTTTGACTCATTAAGAATCTACCTCCATAATCCATGCTCAGGTCCATGGAAACTCCATCCATCTACAACATGCCATGATGCTTGATGCCAAGCCATCCCTGCACCATCAATCATACCTGCTCCATATATCTAAGGACTCACTGCCATGAGCAGCTAACAATGAGCCCCATCTTCTTCATCCATCTAAGAAGATGTAGAGGGAGTAGAGCCTGAAGGCTCTCCCTCACTAATCAACTCAATCCATCTGTCAGGATCCTCAATCTCCATCCTTTGTAGATAAGCAACCCGGTCTTCCCTCTGGACATTCGGCCTCACATATACCTCCTCATCATCATCATCATCCTCAACCAACTCTAGCCTTCTTGACAAATCCAAGATGCTATCTGAAAGTGATCTAATGACCAATGACTGCTCGGTAAGCTTTGCCTCAACAGTAGACAATCGCTTACTCATGTCTCCCATTCTTTTCTCATCCTCCACTTGCATCACTCCTAGCTTATAATCAGGCCTTGTTACACCAATGGGTACATCTTCCCTTCCATCATAAATGTAGAGCTTCTTCAAATGTGGAACAATCATAGCATCAAATTGTTTCATGAATTCCATCCCCAATATAGCTTCATAGTCATCAATCTGCACTATAGTGAAGTCCACCTTCCCGGTCCATTCACCAAGTGTAGTGTCCGCCCTTTCAGCGATACCAAGAATCTCAATAGGAGGAGAATTCATTGTCTTCATTTGTGCCTTTGCCGGTACAAATTTCATCCCAATCCTTCTCGCAGTATCTTCACCCATGAAGTTGTGAGAAGCCCCACTATCCACCATAGTGAGCACATCAACACCTCCAACTTTCATTCGAACATACTCCAACTTGTTCCTTTCAGGATCCCTTTTAGAGGCCACTTCCGTAGTAGCAGAAGCACCAAGTATCTGCATCATCCCCACAGAAGCACCTTCATTCCTCACATCAGATTGTGCAATAGCAGCCACCTTTGGTTTAGAAGGACAATTCTTCACCGTGTGTGGTCCAGCACATATCCAACACTTCAAGGCTTTCTTCGTCTTCGAACTATCATCTGATTTCAAAGCATCTTCCTTCTTCTTCTCTTTCGGTTTATCGGACTTCTTCTTCCTATCATCAGAAGTCTCATCATAATGCTCCACCAACCTGTCAACAACAGCAAAAGCTTCCTCAAGTGTCCTAATCTTCTGCCTCTTCACTTCATTGCGTGCCCAAGGCTTTAACCCAATAATGAAGTTGAACACCTTGTCCCTCTCCGCCATGTCAGGAAGTTCCAGAGCTACACTTGCAAACTCCCACTGATATGCTTGTAGGTTTCCGGTCTGCTTTATGTACTTAATCTTCGTCCTTGCTTCCCATGTTTCATCATGAGGATTGAAATGAGTCTGCAAAGCCTTCTTCATGTCATCCCACGAAGTGATGTCATCAGCACTACCATTGGCAATCTGATCCAGGCTTCACGTTATTCATACCAAATCTCAAAAGTATTTTCTCAATATACTTTTGTTGTGATAGCCATAGCTTACCATTGCTTCTGTCTCTGAAAATATCCATGCCCAAAATCTGTCTTGCTGCTCCTAGATCTTTCATATCAAACGTCCTTGCCATCTGAGCCTTCAACCTGTTGATTTCTTCTATGCTTTTTCTTGCTAAAAGCATATCGTCAACATACAATACTAAGATAATGAATATGCCATTATTTAACTGTTTAAAATAAACACAATGATCATATTCACTTCTAACATATTTCTGACTCAACATGAAAAAATCAAACTTCTTATACCACTGCCGAGGCGACTGCTTCAGGCCATATAATGACTTCTTGAGCCTGCAGACAAATTTCTCATTGCGATGCTGAACAAACCATTCCGATTGTTCCATATATATTTCCTCATCTAAGTCTCCATGTAGAAATGCAGTCTTAACATCTAATTGCTGCAACTCTAAATCAAGCAAAGCCACTAATGCTAACACAATTCTAATTGAAACAATTTTAACCACTGGTGAAAAAATCTCATGAAAGTCAATACCGGCTTTCTGAGAAAACCCTTTTGCAACCAATCGTGCTTTGTACCTGTCTTCCGTATCATTCACACCCCGTTTTAGCTTGAAAACCCATTTACACCCCACAGTTTTCCTGCCTTTCGGAAGCTCAACCAGATCCCATGTGCCGTTTTTACTCAAAGCCATCATTTCGTCCTTCATGGCTGCTTTCCACTTGTCACTTTTCGAACCTTCTATTGCTTCCTGATAGCACAGAGGTTCATTGTCATTAGCAGTAAATGCAACTGAAGTAACATAATCATCATACCTTCTCGGTGGCCATTTAATTCTTGTCGACCTCCTTAAGGATGTTTCTGGCGCTTCCTCGATTGGCTGACTACCATCTGTAGGAACTTCTTGCCGATCAGTATCTGAGACCTGTTCATGATCTAAACCTGAACCCTGTTCATGTTCTGAAACCTGTTCATGACTAGTATCTGAACTATGGTCATCATGACTATCATTAGAAATGCTATCAAACTGAATATGCTGAAAGTCAGATACATCATCCCGTTTCAATCTACTATCTACATCTAACTGTACAAGAGAGGATTCATTAAACTTTACATCTCTGTTGATGATGATTTTGCGGGTAGTAGGATCCCACAATCTATATCCCTTTGTTCCAACACCATACCCAACAAAGATATACCTTTTAGACTTTGGATCTAATTTAGTTCGCTGATGTTTAGGCACTAGAGCATATGCATCACAACCAAACACTCTGAGTTTAGAATAGTCACAAGGGTGTCCTTTCCATACCTCTTGCGGAATCTTGCAGTCTATCGCCGTCGATGGAGATCAGTTTATCACATAACAAGTTGTTGCCACTGCTTCCGTCCACAACTCCTTTTGCAACCCGGCGTTACTCAGCATACTCCTTGCTCTCTCTAGAAGAGTCTTGTTCATGCGTTCAACAACTCCATTTTGCTGAGGAGTATAAACCGTGGTCTTATGCCTCTCGATCCCTGCATCCTTGCAATATCTGTCAAACTCCTTGGAAGTAAACTCACCACCATTGTCAGTTCTTAAACATTTTATTGTTCTACCAGTGCTGTTTTCTACTAATGCTCTAAACTGCTTGAAAACTGAAAAAACATCAGACTTCCTTTTCAACATGTAGACCCACACTTTCCTAGAAAAGTCATCAATGAATGATACAAAATAAGACGAACCACCATATGAAGTTGTAGGAGTTGGACCCCACACATCTGAATGGATATAATCAAGTATGCCTTTACTAGTATGTTTGCCTGTTTTAAACTTTTGTTTACTTTGTTTTCCAAACAAACAATGCTTACAAAAATCTAACTTTCCAGACTTTAGATTTGGAAGTAACTTGCGATCAGCCAAAATTTTTAACCCTCTTTCACTCATATGCCCCAATCTTTGATGCCATAAGTGAATGGAACTAATGTCATGCTCAGACACCGTAGACACATAATTTGACCCTATACTTCCTTCTAACTGAAATAGATTTCCTACCTTCTTAGCTTTCATAACTAGTAAAATACCTTTGTAAATTTTCATTACTCCACCTTGAATTACAATTTTATATCCATTTGAATCAAGTGCTCCTAATGAAATCAAATTTTTCCTTAAATCTGGTACATGCCTCACATCAGTTAATATTTTTGTTGTCCCATCAAACATTTGCAGTTGTATACTCCCAATTCCCACAATATTACATGTTACATCATTACCCATGTACACAACACCATCATCAATTGATTTATATGTCTTAAACCATTCTTTATGGATACACATGTGGTTTGATGCACCGGAATCTAACAACCAATGTTGATCATGATTTGACACATTAATTGATAATACTTCATCACTCATACCTGAACCAGATGTCGAACCTGTATCTGTCGTATTTGCCTCCTTCTTCTCTGTCGAAGAATTTGCTTTTGAAGTTTGCTGCTGTCGCTTCCAACAGTCCTTCTTTAAATGCCCTGACTTGCCACAAAACCAACACTTTAGCTTACTCTTCTTCCCTTTCGAACGTGAGTCGCTCGGCCTCCTGGAGTGTCTTTCTTTCAAACGACCTCTAACCATCATAGCTTCTGATGTAGAGGTTTCAGAATGCGACCTTCTCCTTGTTTCTTCCGATAATAAGGATGCAACTACATCATCAAACTCAATAGTTTCTGATGAACTAAGACTTATAGAAGTAACAAAATGATCCCATGATTCGGGCAATGAGCACAATAAAGTAATAGCTTTATCCTCGGATTGAATAGTTACCTCAATACTTTGTAATTGCACAAGAAGAGTATTAAAAGCATTTAAATGATCAGCAATCGATGTACCTTCCTTCATTCGCAAACTGTACAACTGTCGCTTCAGGAGAATCCTATTGGTTAAGGATTTGGTCATGTACAGTTTCATCCACAAACCAGCAGCTGTTGTCTCCGACACGATATTAAATAGGACATCATCAGCTAGACATAGTCGAATAGCACTTATCGCTCTTTCATCCATCTCGGCCCACTCATTATCTGTGATGTTGTAAGGCTGTTTGGATTTTCCCAACAACGCCTTTGCCACACCATGTTGGACAAGCAAATCGTACATTTTCACCTTCCAAATCTCGAAATTATTCTTGCCATTAAACTCCTCAATTTCAAATCGGGCACTTTGAGTTTTCGCCATTTTGTATCAGCAAAAAACACAATAATCTCCAAAAAACCAACTTTAAATAAATGAAGTTTGTTCTTTAAAAAAAAAAAAAAAAATGCCTTTGCCTTTAAAAAACAAGCAAATATCTGCCCTTGTACTTCACATAAAAATTTTTGCCATATGCCTTTGCTTTAAACAAAAAAACAAAAAAAATTATGAGCAAGAGTTGCTGAAGTAACCTTATTCTGGCTTAAACGTTACCAGGGGGCAACGGTCTCCAAGTACTCGATAAACCTGGCAGTCACACCGTTTCCCACTTCCCAACTATCTCCACTACCGGGCGCAGCAAAAGCCTTCTGGGGTGTAGCCGACAATTAGGCGGAAATAATTTGAAACGCTGTCGAACTAGGAAGTTTTTATTTCAGCGTGCCAACAAATGACATTCGGGCAATTAAATTAAGCCGACGGATCTGTTCTAGGCTGATTAAAACCTGACGCTGATTCCTAAGCTTTGGTCTCAGTCTACCGCCACTCTTTGAATTGATAGAGACTACAACCGGAGCCTCCTGTCTGCGTGCTGGTATGTTGAGTTAATACAACAATGTACACAACAAACCTCCACGCCACAACGAACCAAATCTCAACGAATAAGCCAAAAAACAATAGCAATTTGTCCACTAAAGTAATCTGAACTGTGTTATTGGTATGGTAGCCCAATAAGCAGCGTATGGGAGGCTCAACACCAGGGAGCGTACACAAATGGGAGCATATTAAAAAAAAACAAGCTTGAATACCTTCAACGCTGTCACATATGTCCTCCCATGCAGCAATCCCCTCCAGCAGCGATCCGCTGAACTCTTTATTGCATTCAACGCACCAGGCACAGTGCCAATAACCAAAACCACGCACAGCAATCCCCACGCAGGTTTGAAATGTATCTAACACGCTCCACGCAGGTTCTCACATGCTCTACGCAGGTTCTGATTAATGGGAATGAGATTCAGGAATGCAACTGCGCTCCCTCTCCACGCAGCACCAGCAAAACCTCCAACGCACCAGCACGCAACCTCCAGGACTCCATGCACAGCAATCAACAGCACCAGCACTCCAACATTGCTCTGATACCAATTGTTGGAGATCAGATGCACAGCAGATTCAAACATATAAACAGCAAGTAAATCATGCACATAAACACAGAGGAATTTAACGTGGTTCACCCAACCAATCTGGGCTACGTCCACCAAACATAGGCATCGGCAATTCTTTATTAATCAAACAGGAGATTACAAACTTAAATTAAATTCTCACAAACTCTCACACCCTCTCCAAAAACAATCCGTATGGATACCTGTTATATAGCAAAGAGAATCTAACTGCCTCATAAATCCTCTCAACGCAAATTTAGGATGCATTAACTCCCTCCCAACAAACTGGAGCTGATCTAGGAACTGATTCCTATTGTTGTCATCTACTGAGATTTTACCTATCTTATGCAAAACAGAAAATCTCAACATTGACCCAGATTTTGATTTTTGTATCATACCCCACATACTATAGCTGGCATTCAAATAAACAAGAATCATAATTTGAGTCCATTTTGTCTTATATTGAGATTGGACAGCTGGCATGGATAGAAACAAGAATGATAATTTGAGTCATTTCCGAAAGCTAGGTTCCGTGTGTAGTGTTCATACCTATGAATGATAATTTGAATAATCTTTTAAAGCTAAGTTGCTTGTGATGTGTTAATGCTTATTCAAATTAATATTTATAATTATAAATTTTGTGTATTCAATGAAAATATCCAAAGTCGGTTATTAACTTTATTCCAACCTCAAATTTGCAAGGATATTCATATATGGATTCCGTAACGAAAACGCATGATCTTTTGCCACGTATGTTTGCCTTCACTTTTTTTGTGCGATTCACATTTGGCCTTCACTTCGATTTTGATTTCGTGAAAATATGTTCACCATAAGGCTCGCCTTCTTCAATTTCGGTTTCGGTTTTGTGAAAATATGGATTAGGGGATACATTATATTTTTATTTAAGTAATATAAATCCAAGTTTTATTATTAATTTCGCTCTATGTAATTTTGGTTTTCAGAATCGATTTGTAAATAGTTTTACTAGTGTTTAAATACTTAAAAGCGTGGAATTTTGGTGTTTGGAATCGATTTGCAAGTAGTCTTATTAGTGTTCAAATGCTAGTAGTGTAGAAAGATATAAGCAATATGAATGCAAGTCCTATCACCAACTTCGGCCGCTAGTTTTGGTGTAGTAAGTCCTATCACCAACTCTGGCCTCTGGTTTTGGTGTAGTCAATTTGCAAGTAATCTCACCAATGTTCTAGAATCGCAATTTGTCCACTTAACTCTATTTTCTTTAAATATTTACTAACTTGGTGTAGTCAATTTGCAAGTAGTCCAACCAATGTTCACGAATCGCAATTTGTCCACTATCTGCTAACACGGTTACATTAATACAATCAAGTGGTATCTGGAGTTTTGGTGTAGTCAATTTACAAATAGTCTCACTAGTGTTCTAAAACTTTGTTTTCTTTAAATATCTACTAACATAGTTACATTAATACAATTATCCCACTAGTGTTCTAGAACTCTGTTTTCTTTAAATATCTACTAACACGGTTACATTAATACAATTAAACATCCGTATCATTTTCTCCTTTTAAAATTTATGGTATTAGTATAATTGTTTGTTTTATCAATCCATATATATTTATATTAGGAAATGATATAAGGTAAATATATTATACATAATACTATTTGAGAATTTGTATAATATTTCTATAATTGTATTAAGTAAATATGAAAAGGTCAATATAGATTTAGATATCCAATCTAATTAATATTTGAAATTCTATTTATTTGAGAATTTGTAATAACATTTTTATCATTGTATTGAGTAATATAAAAAGGTAAATATAGACTTTGATATGCAATCTAGTTAATATTTGAAATTTTATTTATTTATGTAGAGAAAATAATTACAATATGTTAACATTTTTCATTTATGCCCATAAAATAAAAAATTTGAATTAAAAAATAGATTAATCTACCAACCTATGGAGCAATGTCATCATTAGATAAGATTTTTGGTCAAATTATAAATTTTAATTATTTAAAACATGTTTTAAATGTATAAATGGATTCAACCCCCCTAAAAAACCCTACCGTAGATTTACATAGATTGCATAATTAAAACTTAAGATTCCAAGAAATTTTTAGCCAAATTATAAATTTTAATTGTTTAAAACATGTTTTTAAATGTATAGATAGATTCAATCCCCCTAAAAAAACCCTGTAGTAGATTTACTGGGATTGCATAGCTGAAACTTAAGATTCAAAGAAATCCCTATCAAATTCCAAACAAATTTAACCAAAAAAATGCCAAGAAAAAATGTAAAAACTTCTAATAATTACACTATTGTTTCAATGAAAGGATGATTACCTTGGAAATTTGACTTGGATTTTGATTTTGTGAAGTTGTATGTAGTATTTTAAATACGTGTGCCAACATTATGTTTTTCTTTCTAAAGCATGTAATTTGAGATTGACTTCTATTTTAATTTTACTTATGTATGTATGCATTAGTGTTAGAAATAGAATCCATTAAAATTATGAAATCCACTTAAAAATATAATATCAGGAATTTCAAAGGGAATAGAAACTATGATTAGGATGAGACTTTAGAATAATAAAATGATATATTTATATGTATAATATATTAATGATAATGTATCAAAAACTTATTTAGATTCTTCCATTATCATATTATAGTATTATAAGAATTAATGCTTTTCTCATAATCTCAAAACCATGATTTATGATCTTCTTTGAGCTTGAATTTTGATATTCTCCTCTATATGCTTAATGGTATTCTTTAATCAACTCTCTTTCTTATTTGGCTTAAGTGAAACATTTTGATTGGAGATGGTCATGTGAGCAAAAACTTAGGTCGTAAATCTGGTTCAATTCCTCCTTGGGTCAACAATGTAATCATATCTCATTTTAGTAAAACAAAAAACAGAAAAACTCTCTCCTATTTGGAAAACCCTCTTGCTATATATCTATTTTTCCACATATTCTTTTCACTATTCCAATCCTATACTCATTAATTTTATGCCTATTTCATCTTATTTTTACTCATCTTTCAAATTCAACCATTAAATTTTACTCGTACAAACCAAACCTTGCTCAATCAAATTTATTCCTAAGCCATACTCTCCAAATTCCAAATTGAATCCCTAAGTTTGCAATGAATTGGCGGGACAAATGGAAGTGGAGATTTGAAGAATGAAAAAGTGGCAAGCGAGTTAGGCTTTACATATGGGCCTCCCTAAGTTAGCAATGAATTGGCAGGACAAATGGAAGTGGAGATTTGAAGAATGAAAAAGTGGTGAAGCGAGTTAGGCTTTACATATGGGCGAGTTAGGCTTTAAAGATGGGTTGCCATACGTTAGATTTATGGCGTTGTAACCTTTTTAAATTTGCAGATTGGCATCATGCAAATTATGAACGATTCATCCCACCTTTTCCAATTAAAATTGTATCTCAGTAGATTGAAGAGCATGAACCTATGTGAAATGATCTAAAGCAGTTCAGGAATGTTTGTCTTTTTGGTATTGGGTGCATTAACAATTTGATGAAATCATAAGTTATTGTTATAGTGTACTATAACCATGATGTGTAAGTATGCTATGTTTTTTATAAATAATAAAAAATAATTTTAGCTAATATCTATTTAAACATTAAGTTGAATCTTAAATTATATATAATTTAAATGTTTAAATTATATATAACTTTTTAATTTTATTAATGAACTAAGAAAATATAACTATGTATTATTATATATAAGTTGAATGGATAAATTATTTCATGTATTTAATATATATGTAAATTTGAATGGATCATAAATTTACCTCTAACAATTGTTTTACCACATTAAAATTCCAAATTAAGTAAAATTTTAAACATCTGCACTCTTTACCAAAGTGAATATCATTTCTTAACTCAAAAGAAAAACGTTAATTCGACACACAAAATCCAAAATCCTACTCCAAAATCTTTTAATGTTTCTTTTAATTAAATATTTATAAAATAAATCGTTAAAAGGAAAAACAATATCGTATGGATATATTAAAATCTTTAAAGACATAAATATTTTCTACATCAAATTTGCAATATTTGAAAATATTAATTTGATGTAGTTTTATTATAAATTTTGTTATCATATGATGTAAAAAACATCATTAAATCTAATATTAATGTTAATATATTAATATTATTATATTTAATAACTTACTTTGGATTAGTACAATATTAAATATAATATAATATTGAATTTGTTATATTATAATATATCATGGTATATAGTAACTATAGATATATATGGAGGCAAGAATAAACACATAGAGTGATAGAGGGAGTGACAAGGGAGAGATAGAGATAAAATGAACGAGAGGGAGAGGAGTAATGAAGAGAGAGAGAAAGAGGGGAGTGAGAGAGGGAGAGAAGGGTAAGGGAGAGAGAGTGTAAGGACCTGCGGTCCATGCGACGAGCAAGACAAACTCCACCGTGCGAAGACAAACGAGCTGCAGCCAACATGAAGACATGTGATGTGTAAAATGCACGTGGAGGAGAGTTGGTTGTGTGTTTATATGGCGGGGCAAGCTAGGCGAGCTACCTGCGGGCTGATTAAACGAAGAAGCTTGTTAGGCGAGTTGTGAGGGGGCTGTCCCACGAGTTGGGCAAGCCGACCCACCTCACGGGCGAACAAAACATATGTTTGGACAGTCGGTTGTGCGAAGATTGGAGGGTCAGCCGGGTGGAACGACCTCACCTCCCAACCATATGTATAGGCGGATGAAGGTGGAACGAAAGGCAAAAAATCATTCGATCATCATTCATCGAAGGAGCTCGGAAGTAGAATGCGAGGAGTAGGCGTAGTAGGCGCAGAACTGTGGGAGTTCATGCATCCGCTCGTTGGGCAGAAAGGCACGAATCTTGCATGAGTTTGGTGAACGGACGGTGGGTCGGGTGGAGGGTTTCACAAAGGCACTCGCTCGACGATTGAACGGGTTGAATGGGTGGAGGGCCGCACGAAGGTGCGCCCGCCCATGTTGAACAAGTTCGGGTGGAAGGTCGCACGAAGGCGCGCCCACCCGACCAGTGGACGAGTTCGAGTGGAGGGTCACACAAAGGCGCCTGCCCGACGAGTTGGTGATTCGGGTGGAGGGTCGCACGAAGGGACCCACCCAACGAGTTGGTGACTTGGGTGAACGAGTTGGGTGGAGGGCCGCATGAAGGCGCGCCCGCCCAACCATGTTGTGCACGAGGTGGGTACCCGATGAGGGCGCCCGTGCACACAACTTGGCAAACCGGAAAAAACGACTAAGTGTGGATTGCGAAGGTGACCGTCATGCAAGGTGTGCATGAGGTGGGCAACCCGTGGCAAAGACACGAAGTTGGAAATTTGTCTAAGTATGAAACTTGGGGTTTCCAAGGTAATACTTGTATTTTTATAAAAGTGAAAATATATTGAATCGGGCAGACTCATATCAGGGAGTTGCCCCTCCCTTTATACTGTTGCAATTGTGTTATATATGTGTAATTGTTGTGGATAATGAATGTGTATGGGTGTTCATTAGTATAAAGGCTAATCTTAATACTTGGTAAAGAAAAATAAACTAAGTATCGAATGTTAAGGCGTAGTCCATGAACATAAGTATTGGTGAAAATAAAGTGTTCGATGGTGCCGCACCTTGCTATGAGTGGAGACTACCGTAGGTGTAGGGGCGTGACAGTTGGTATCAGAGCAGGTTCACAATGGGTGAAGCTAGTGTTGAAGTAGATTCAGGGTTGAAGAAGCTTGGTGAAGTGACAGTGGAATCAGGGTACTTGCAGGTGAAGGAAGTTGGTTTCACATACAAGTGGAATCAAGGGCTGGTTCAGTTTTGCAGGGAACTTGGTGAAGCTGGTGAATGGTGGAGAAGGCTGAATGGAAAAGATGGTAGAAGAACCTATGGCAGGTGAATCTAGCCATAATGCAAGTAAAGTCTTCCGGTACAAAGTGTTGGAACAGGTGAGTAGATGGAGTTCTGACTGGGTTTCGATGAAGGCTGAGAATATGAAGATTTGGGAAAGTTGTTCGGAGCTAAAGAAAGAACTTGAAGAACTCAAGGGCCAATGCGGAAGTACGATGGATGGTGAACACAGGAAACTTGATGAAGAAATCCGTTAGAATGATCTTGGTCTTCAAGAGCTCTTGGATGAGAGAGCTCGACTAAGGAAGAAAAGTGCCATGATGGAGGCCGAAATCAAGCAACTTAAGGAGGAGATAAAGAAGAAGCTTCTTGGTAAGAAGGTTGTTGTAATTGAGCAGGATGAGCTCAACTACATTGACAGGCTGGGGACTTACTACTGTGACAATCCAAAGGATGTTCGGAAGCTTAGTTTACCATGGAGGTATTCAATGGGCACTTGGTTGGTGCACTTGAGCAGAATGCAATGGAGGACAAGCTTGAAGGAAGTCAAGCTGAGCCAAGAAGGAGTTTCTTAGAAGAGCCAAGCAAGGAAGTGAAGTACCTTAGGAGGAAGGTCAAATTGGAGCATAAGCCAAAGGACACTTCTGAGGCCGAGTTTTTGAAGAAGGTTGCTGATGTGAGACACAAGATAAAGCTGATAGAAGGAGGTGATGCCTTGAATCTGAGTTTTGTGCAAGTGACTGTGAAAGGCAAGAGATTTGCAACTTTGGTGGATACGGGAGCTACTCATAGCTTCTTAAGTAAGAAGGCAGCAAAGTCTTTTGGGAAGAAAGATAAGATGGAGAAAGAGTGGAGTGCTTTCAAAGTAGTCAACTCCACCATGAAGGCTGTTACTGGTGTGATGGACAACACTCAGGTGAGAGTGGGCTCATGGTTTGGAAAGTTGGACTTGAGGATTGTGGACATGGATGATCATTCTATGGTGCTAGGGAAAGATTTCATGAAGCTTGCATAAGCCATACCAATGGTGGGCCGGGACATTCTCTTGATCACAGCTGAAGGAAGAACTACGTTGGTTCCGATGAGTGGAAGGAGTTGCTTGGGATATAGACCGAGGATGAATTCTATGACTTTGTATCCCAAAGATTAGAATGTGAAGCATGAGGATGTGGAGCAAAGAGTACTTGGGAGTATGACTCAAACAACGAAGGAAGGGAAGTTGATTGACTTCGTTGCGAGAGCGAGGAAGAAGGAAGTGAGTGAGAGGTCAGTCTCACGCATCTTGAAGCACTTGGCAGGAACATCTTCTACTGAAGATATTCACAATGGAGTTACAGATGAAGGGAGTTCGAGTACTACTTCAGAAGCAGTGGTTGGAGAGGATTATGTAGGTAAAGATCCAGCTGGCATAGCGGATTTTTGCAGGTATGCTATGGGCATATATGAATTTCAGTTGACGAAAGGCAAGCTTGGAGAGCTTGGGTGTACATGTGAGAAGGTTAAGGCCGTGCACAGATACTCAAGGACACAACACCAATCTGATACATGGGTGGATGAGAGTCAGGGAGGAAACTTCCTAGCCCTCCTTTCTCGATAGACAACCTTGGAGATAGGTTGGTGCAGGGACCTTGATGGGAAGGGGCTGCACCACCTTAGCAAGGGGCCTTGGAGGAAGGCTTCTTTATGACAGATTGCAGGATTGGATGCGAATGACCAAATGTTGGGATGAGGTCTACTTGGTTGGACAACATGGACAACTAGAGTGGGAGACATGGAGCATGACGTTTTATACGGGGACATTATGAAGGAGCATGGATAGAGGTGTCATTCATGGGCATCCTATGGAGAATGTCGAGGCTAGGATGTTGTGCAGGTACTATTGTGACATGGAGATGTGTGTATGAGCTGATGGAGAGGTTGTACACTCTTGTACAACAAGACCATGGACTGTATGGACATGTTGCAGATGGGATGGAGATTCCATGGACCTGAGCATGGGAATTAGAGAAGATTCTTGATGAGTCCGAGATGTAGCAGAAGTCAGAGAAAGATTGATGATGACATAAGGATGTGCATTCTTATGGGTTGGACGTGATGGTTGGATTAGCTACCCAACTAATTCGAGTCATGAGGGGTACCAGTGTGCAGAGATGTGTTGGCATTATGTTGGAGTATCTTGATGACAAATTACAGGATGGGACGACACATGGTGGAGATGGTTGTTTTGCATATGTTGCAGGGATGTTGCAGTATATGGACCAGGTGATATCATGGATCAGGATAAGACTGTTCGGATATGATTATCTTGGTGGCAGATGGTTACCGAGATGAGATATTGTCGAGGATGACAATGACTTCAGGTGGAGGAGGATGTAAGGACTTGCGGTCCATGCGACGGGCAGGACAAACTCCACCATGCGAAGACAAATGAGCTGTGACCAAAATGAAGACATGCGATGTGTAAAATGCGCGTGGAGGAGAGTTCCCTGTGTGTTTATATGGTGGGGCAAGCTAGGCGAGCTACTCGTGGGTCGACCAAATGAAGAGGCGTGTTGGGTGAGTTGTGAGGGGGCGGTCCCACGAGTTGGGCAGGTCAACCCACCTCACGGGCGCACAAACGGTATGTTTGGACAGTCGGCTGTGCGAAGGTTGGAGGGTCGGCTGGGTGGCACGACCTCACCTCCCAATCGTATGTATAGGCGAATGGAGGTGTAACAAAAGGCATCATCATTCGATCAATCAAATAATTCGATCATCATTCATCGAAGGAGCTTGGAAGTAGAGTGCGAGGAGCAGGCGTAGTAGGAACAGAACTGTGGGAGTTCATGCGCCCGCCCGCCGGGCAGATAGGCACAAGTCTTTCACGAGTTTGGTGAATGGGTGGTGAGTCAGGTGGAGGGCCGCATGAAGGTGCGCCTACCCGACAGGTTGAACAAGCTCAGGTGGAGGGCCGTACAAAGGCACGTGTGCCTGTGTTGAACGAGTTAGGGTGGAGGGTTGCACGAAGGCATGCCCGCCCGACCAGTGGACGATCTTGGGTGGAGGGTCACATGAAGGCGCCCACCCAATGAGTTGGTGAGCCGGGTGGAGGGTCGCATGAAGGCGCCCGCCCGACGAGTTGGTGACTCGGGTGAACGAGTTGGGTGGAGGGCCACACAAAGGCGCGCCCGCCCAACCGTGTCGTGCACGAGGTGGGTACCTGGTGAGGGCTCCTATGCACACGAGTTGGAAAACCGAAAAAACGACTAAGTGTGGATTGTGAAGGTGACCACCGTGCAAGGTGTGCATGAGGTGGGCAGCCCGTGGCAAAGACACAAAGTTGGAAATTTGTCTAAGTATGAAACTTGGGGTTTCTAAGGTAATACTTGTATTTTTATAAAAGTGAAAATATATTGAATCGGGTAGACTCATATCAAGGAGTTGCCCCTTCCTTTATACTATTGCAATTGTGTTATATATGTGTAATTGCTGTGGATAATGAATGTGTATGGGTGTTCATTAGTATAAAGGCTAATCTTAATACTTGGTAAAGAAAAATAAACTAAGTATCAAATTTTAAGGCGTAGTCCATGAACATAAGTATTGGTGAAAAGAAAGTGTTCGGTGGTGCCGCACCTCGCTATAAGTGGTTGAAAGACTACTATAGGTGTAGGGGCATGACAGAGAGGGAGACATAAAGATGGAGGGGGGAGATAGGGTGGGAGATAGTGACAAGGTTGGGGAGAGAGAGAGAAAGAGAGAGATGGGCGAGAGAGAGAGAGATGGGGGGAGAGAGAGGGAGGTAGGAGAGAAAGGGAGAGAGGGGAAGGACCAGAGAGAGGAGGAGAGAAGGAGCGACAAAGAGAGAGTTGGAGGGGGAGAGAGGGAGTGAAGAAGAAAGACATAGAGAGAGAAAGAGGGAGTGACAAGGGAGAGATGGAGAGAGAGAGTGTATGTTTTAGGGTGAGATAGAAAGACAAATAAGGAGATATGGAAGGAAGGGGGAGAGAAGGAGAGAGTGACATAGTTGGAGAGCGAAGAGAGAGAGAGGGTAAAGGGAGACATAGGGAGGTGGGGGAGAAAGGAAGAGAGAGAGGACGTGTGAGAGAGAAGGAGAGAGGGAGGTAAGAAGAAAAACATAGAGAGAGAGTGAGATAGAGAGAGAGTGATAATGGAGATAGAGAGAGAGGGAGAGAGGAGAATAGGAGGGAAGAGAGATAGAAGGGGGAAAGAGGAAGAGAAGGGGAGAGAGAGGGAGAGGGAGAGGAATAGGGATGGAGAGATAGATAGATATGGAGAAAGAGTGTGTATGTTTTGAGGGTGATATAGAGAGACAAAGGAGAGGAAGCGAGAGATATAGATGGGAGGTGGAGAGAGGGAAGAAGAGAGAGGGAGGGAGGTAGAGATAGATAGATATGGAGAGAGAGAGAGCGTGTGTGTTTGAGGGGGGGTGAGATATAGAGACAAAGAAGGAGAGCTGAAGGGTTATATATATATATATATATATAGGAGAGAGGGAAGAAGATCTCTTGCACTAGATGCATTGATTTCAATGTAGATGATTTCAAATCCTATTTGATTGTTTGCACTAGATGCATTGATTTCAGTGTAGATGGTGATTTCTAATCCTATTTGATTACTTTCTCTGTAGTGTCCCTTCCTAAATTACTTTGGAACATGATTTATTTCTACATTTTGGGGCCAATTTTGGAGGATATGGGGCCCATTCAATTTTTCTAGGAGACTTAGGAGTTAGAAGTAAGCTATTTTGGTTTTGTTCACACAAGGAAAATAAGCACTTCCTAAGCCAATAGTTCGAATTGCATGAGAGGGAAAATCGATGGCTTAGTGACGAACCCATGAAGGAGGGAAAATGAGGGAAAAAGTGATCCACTAAATCTATATAAGGAAGGTATCTCTCCTCATTTCACTCATCTTATTAGAGTATATCGATTTCTCTTTGGTTGCTCAAGCTGCTTAGCCAAGTCACTAGCTATTTAGCATGAGTTCTTAAGGTGAAGAGCTCACCCTTTCTTCGGGGGACTTCGAGTGCCACCCTAGGAAGGTTTTCTTCATTTCCTCAGGAGGAGGATCAGATTGTGATTCCCAGTAGTAGCATTCCCTTCCAAGTTGTGTGTATTACCAGGGGACATAGTGGAGAGGAGGCTGAGTTCAGTAGTCGTGCTTAGAACTGGAGATTTGATGTGATATTTTTCGGAGAGGAGGCTAGGGAGGATTTTTACCATATAGGATATTTTGGGAGCTGATTGAGCTTTTGGCTTGGCAGTGTGACTTTTGCACTACCTAAGCTAGCACAGAGGCAGTGTGTGGGAGCTCATTTGGTGGGTAAAGTATCAGTCCATGAGGCTGAGCCTTGCCATGGAGGTTAGAGGAGATATTTGGAGTGGTGTTTTCTTCCATTTCAGAACTTGGAGAAGGACTTTATGGTCATTCCTTGCAGGTCGTATTTCTGGAGTTGTTAGGAGGGCGTGGGCCATAGAAGAGGTCGAATTTGGGAGGTCAAAATCCGGCCAAACCATTTCTGGGTTTTTGGGGGTTTTGGACAAGGATCCCAAATATAAAGTTTCAGAATTTTCTGAGCATCGGAAGTGGGTTGTCCAACCATATATTTGCTTCAAACAGTGCATAATTGTTGGGGATTGCATAGTGCCTTTGGGGGTCGATTTTGGGAGGTCAAAATCGGGCCAAGCCATTTCTGGTTTTTTTGTGGGTTTTGGTCAAGGAGCTTGGAGCTAAATTTGTAGCATGTTCTGAGTAGCGGAAGTGGAGTTTCTTGTAGTTCCTTTCTAGCTAGCAGTGTAGTTTTCTAGGCAGCGCAGAGCATTAGAGGAGCAAACATTTTCCAGTACTTGATATCATTGTCTCATCACCTGGATTTTTTCATGCTTTCCATTGAGGCAAGCCCAAGTGCATTTATCCATACTATTGTATTGCTCCATTGATTAATAAAATGGCTCAACTGGTTCTACTTCTGGAGTTTTTATGAGCATGTGTTGTTTGTTAAAATTTTGTGTTGAGAATCGTTTTTGCTTTATATATCATTATTTGTTTAAGTTTGGAAGATTACATTCTCTATATATATATTATTTTATGTTTTAAAAATGTTTCTATAAATCTCATGGTGGACATTTTTCTAAGCCCATTGTTATATTTTTACTCTTTATGGTTTCATAACAGACATGATTTTAGCCATTCATTTCAATTATAACACTGTTTCTTATAGCTTATGCATAAGTAGATGAATAACACATATACTATGATCAATTTAAAGGGAGTGAATAGGTAGGCATCAAAGGTAAAGGGATGTCTATTGATAATGAGGAAATTACAATATAAAAGTCACCACAAAAATCATACGAAGAATTCCCACTGAAAATTTGTTAAACCTAATGAATATTATATGTACACAAGAACAAATTACGAGTCACTTTAAATTCGAATTTGATATCACTTTTCCAGCCTTCAGACCTAATTAGGGTTAAAATTTTCTTTTGAATTGGTATCTACAATCTATCCGATCATAGCTTCAACAGTTCGTTGAGATGATCTGCATGTGAGCTTAAAAAAAGGGAAGGAATGCTTTTAGTTTTTGTATTAAGTTGTCAGCTTAAATCTATTTGTTAATGATTTTTTTTGAAGTTACTTGTCATATGATAGATAATGAATGAATACATGATCAATAGAATTTCTTGATTTCATGACCAAGTATTGGTTAATCACTGCACCACCCTATTCTTAACTACTATATCAATTAAATATATATTTTGTTGTTTGTTTTACTCTTGGAAAAGTTTGCCCGACAATGGATATTGATTGCAATTTCGAATTCCCGTTGGCTTAACTCAACATGGGTTAATAATTTCATTTGGACAACTCATGTTCAACTAGTTTGTTGGGAAAACACGACAATTTTTCTACAAGATTTTCCGGGAATTCTATTTTTTGTATTTTTTTGGCTAAACTATGTTCGGTGTGTTGATCATTGGACATTTTTGCTAATAAAAAATAATATTTTTAAAGCCCTATCATAAATCCTATCCAATCAAATAAAGCATCTTTTGAGAGAGAAAATAATCTTTGAAAAAGAAAAAACATCTTTTGCATATTCACGATTAAGAAATAAACCCACATGCTAGTGTTCGCTAGAATGTTATGCGGGCAAAGAGGAAGAAAATGTTGGAGACTAAAGAGCTTGAAGCATTGAAAAAGATCTGGAAGTTATTTCTTCCTCTGATGAGGAAGGATTTTCTTCTTATGAAACATATGACACCCATATGTCCCTAGAAGAATAAGGATTAGCCTCTTAAAATTCAAGGATGAGGAGTGGCATTTAAAAAGCAAAGAAATTTGGTTTAAAAGCAGTGATTAGAATACATAGTCTTTTTAGGATTTTGAAAAGGGAAGAAAAGTTATGAATACTATTTGGTGCTTTTAGGATGATCAAGGATCTCAGATCTCTTCTTTCAATGGTATGGAAAACTTGGGAAAATATTTTTTTGAAGATCAATATAAATCCCCTCGGGTATCCTCAATAGTTGAAATAATTCAAATTGCCTAGCCCTTCCCAAGAATGGTTTATGAGAAGGAGTGTAGGGATTTAATGGAGGAAGTATCATTAGAGGAGATTAAATTGATGCTAGATAGTTTTCACAGAGACAAAAGTCCCGGGCCGGATGGTTGGGGTGTATAATTCCTTTTAGATTGATATTTTCGATCTAGATCTAATTGTTGTTATTGAGGAATCAAGAAAGGACGAATAGATTTATTCCACTTTCAACTCTATGTTTATGGCTCTCATCCCGAAATCGAGTCATCATCTCTCGTTCTTTGAATTTCGAGCTATTTCCATTTGTAATGCTATATACAAATTTATTGCAAAGATAGTCACTTTCAGAATTAAGCCTATTCTTTGTAGATACATTTCCCTTGAAAATTATCATGCACTAAGAATTTCTGATGAAAACCACCTTTCTAAAGAGAAAACCCATCTCCTTAATGTTTTTTTTAATAATGGGTATTGTAGGCACGAGGGTCTAAAAGATTTCCTTAGAGATAGCAAAGGTCCTCAGGTTAAGAAAGACCCTAAAGATCATATCTCTGGGATGCATCCCCCTTTCATCCAAGGGACCACATACACAATTGCGATAATCCTAAGGAAGCATAATGTTCCCTCGACCTTTAGACCCCTTAACACCATTCATAGCTCCTTAAAATATGTAAAAGACCCAGTAGACCCCAATGATATGTAAGGTCTTTATGTTATCCCATGTTCTTGTGGGACCCCCTACGTTGGTGAAACTAGGTGCTCTATTGGTCAGAGGATTTATGAGAATGCACATCAAACATGGGAGGACCTACTCTTCAGCTTTGATGGAACATGTGGAGAAGACAAAGCATCATATATGCATTGAGGAGGCCTGGGTTATTGTAAGGATTTCTCCTTTTCATCACCGTAAGTTTAGGGAGGCCATAGAAATTGAAAGGAGGCATAGTAATCTTAACAGGGATGACAACTAGAAAATTAGCAGTTGTTGGATCCCTGCCCTTTCCTCTTATCCCCCTTGTTTCCTTTCTCAATTCCTTTGATTTTATCGATTTCGTTTTTAGTTTTAATTTTATTCCCTTGACTCTTTAAATGTTTTAATTTCCTCGATATTGGTCTCTTTTGATTCCCCCCAGGGTTTGTTTCTTCCTCTTTATTCCCTTTTCTATTTATTGTTAGCATTAATGGATAAAGTTAAGCTTTCCTATGTTTAGGTGTTTGTTGCTTTAGATAGGATTGAGATCCTATTTGTTAGGGAGTGGTTCAAACCACCTGATTGTGTGAAAGCCTATATGTACTAGGCTATTCTCCTGATCTAGTATGTAAGAGCGTGTGTGTATGAGTGTTTATACACTCTCCAAGTATCTCACCTGGAGAGCCATTTAGGTAATAAAATCAGTTTTTATCATGGTATCAGAGCTTTAGGGTTGTCAATCCTGTAAGCTGAGTGGAGAGCGCGACTAAGGAGAAATCTTCACAAGCGCGTGAAGGTCCAATCATGTTGATCCCACTATTATCCTTCACCATAATTTCATTTGATCGGTCGTCATGGATATCTAGTGTACAGTCACGAAGACCTTCGCGAGTCCACAGTGGTAAATCGTGCCGAGCAGAGGAGTAAGTTGCGGACCGAGCGGTGGCGCAAAGGAGGACTGTTTGGGTCTATGGTGTGTTGAAACTACACGTGGAGTTTGGGTTAGCCACAAATCTGGATTAGTGACTCAGAGTCGTCATACCATTGCTTCAGCTCTGGATTTTGGTGGCAGCTCGGATTGGTTAGTGAGCTTGGATTATGGAGCCATCTCTCTCGGTGGCACAGCGTGTGTTGGAGTGTTAAGACCTACACGGTTGCTACGTGTGGAGCTCGAGCCACCGGTGTTGGATGGCGAGGAGCCATGAGGAGGCAATATCGTCAAAGGAAAACTTTGAGGAAAATAGTAGAGGGAAACAATATCGCTTGTGGCAGCTATTGATCGACATAAGACTAGTTGCAGACAGCCTGAGGGAGGCCACAAGGAAGCCGTGAGGTGGGCTGCATGAGATCGGGCGCAATAAAACAAGATCTGGTTCCGCACAATAAAAATCAAAGATCCAGTTCATAGATGATGCTAGATCATTGAATCACTGCAGGAGATTGCAGAAGTTTGAATAATTATTTTCTTGTTGGTTGCGTGAGATCAATGGTAATAGAGAAGAAAGTGTTATTGACTACCAACAACCAGGGAGGAGATTTGTTGGAGGCTTGATTTTAAAACTGTGGGGGTGGTCTCTGGCACCTGGTGTGGCAGAAGTTGACCTGTTGATAGAAGTGCCTACAGTGGGCAAAGGATCATGGCTGCGTGAGACCGGTGACAGCACAAAAGAAATTTCGCTTGGAATATCCGCATGGTGGCTGTGAGATCGTGGAGGAATTGGTGGCCTAACATGGAGAATAGAAGGTTGCCTCTAGTGGAAAAATTTGTTGTGATCTTGAGAGAGGCTCGCTAGGAGAGCTTGAGGCCAAGCAGCTCGCGTGAAATCCGTTGATTGGCATGGATGACAGGATCACAAATGTGGAGTTTGACCGAATCTGCCGCAGTGGGAGCCGAAGCTACTGGTGTACTTCGAAAGGGTCAAATTTGCTCATTTTCTAGTCAATCCTACCAATGTTAGCAGATCGAGCTGCACCTATTTGAATCAACCGAGAGCAGCTTCGAAGATCTATCTAAGCCGTTTTTTGTTGGTGGATCCACGCAACTTAACAGAGAGCAACAGATTTGGTGCGTGTAAGGTGACATGCGAGGTCTATGATGGTGGATCTGTTGCGACTGAGTTGAAGGTTGTGTATGTGGGCATTTGCAGCAGTGGCATGGAGATCGTTGGCGGATTTGGTGCAGTGGAGGCGTGGTGTGGCTGTGCCATCTGCCCGGAGGTGCTACTATCTGGTTGAGTTTTATGCGTCGTGTTTCCTGCGTGGAGGTTGCCGCTGGAGCGAAGGTGCTTGCTCATGGTGGCATTTTTTTTTTCATGGCATTGATCGAGGAGGAAAAGAGTTGATCTTTGCTTAGATATCGTAGTGCTATTGCTTGAAATCAACTTGTTGTTACTATTGAGAGTCCCGTCCCCATGAGTTTCTGCCAAGCCCTATGCATTCTCCATGGGAGATTCATTTGACGGGTTCATTTGGCTGGCTCATGATGGTTTTGTCACCAAGCTGGCTGTATTGGATGAACAGTTGTCAATTTAAAGCTCTCTTAACAGAACTTTACATCTTTGGGACTTGAGAAGAAGTCTACCTACCAAATTGCAAGTGTTCTCTCTCCAGACCATATGATCAGGTTTATTGATATTAATGCTGGTCGCCAACGTCATCTATGGTGACGTGAGCCTTTGGAGTCTTTATTTTCTTCTTTAATTTCTGTTATTTGTTGTTCTGGGCATCGAGTTAAACTTGAAATCAAGAAAGGATTATCCATCTCTACTTGGATAGTTGCTAGTTTCAGTTCAAGGCATTGTAGATTGCTTGATTGAAGGAGTGGGACCATTATTGTACACTTGATGCAGAAAAGGAAATAGAAGGAAAAACGGGTCAACAAAGGAGACTAAAAGAGTCTCGAAGAAAGCTAGGGAGAAACCATCAAAGGAGAAATGAAAAATATTATTTTGTTGAATTTGGTGACGTGTTTTAGGTTGACGTTGATGGAACTGTAGCTGATCAAGATGCAGATTTGGAATCTGGTGAGATTATTAAATGGTTAATGCCAAATTTACCATCTTTTTTAGGTATAAATTATGAAATATGGGCAAACGAAATAAAAACAATACTATGCAAGTTAAATTTAATGGATTATGTTGAAGATGTTATTAATGATAGTGGAGATGCATTAGCATTAAGTCTTATAACATCTGCAGTAGATGACAACATCATACTCACCATAATATATGAATATGGAGAGATTCTTAGTACAAAGTTTTTATGGGATGTTTTAGAGATGAAATACTGTTTGAATGAGGGCAATGATGCTGAAGATATTGCTCTTGAAAATGATCCCATATTTGATTGTGAAACTGAAGATGCAATGATGGGTGATGAATGTGTGTCTGTAACTAAAACTTGTGATGATGAAAACACATCCATTATTGTAGAACTTGAAAGTTTTCCTAATGCAGAAATGAAGTTTGATGAGACTTATATACCTCATGATGAGTGGATCAATTTGATGATTGAAAAACATCTTATTGATGAATTACTGTTTGGTGAGAAAGAAGGTCTATCTTCACATACAGATCAAATGCAGAACATGCCTGTAGCAACGGAACTGAGTGAAGAGGTTGAAGGCATAACTATGTCAACAGAGAGGGATGGAGTAGGGAGAGATGGAGAAATGAAACCTCTCCTAAAGGAGCAGGAAGACAAAATCAAATGTGGTCCTCTTTATAAATCTAACATTGTTTTTTGTGCAGATATTGGGAGGCAAGAAAAGAAACGAAGCTTGAAGAAGAATTGAAGTTTCTTGAAGCATGGCTTGAAACACTGTATCTTTATGAAGTCAACACAGAAGTTGCATTAATGAATAATGAAGACATCATCCCTGATGTTCAGATGATTGACACCAAAAATAGTGAGAAGGAAAATTCTCCTATCTAGCCTTCCATAATTCTAAGAAAGGTGAGAATAAGAATTCAAGATTTTCTTCACAGGGGAAGAAATGAGGTGAAGATACAACACTACCTCATGGCAAAGAAAGTGAAGATGAAACCTCATCCACAAATGAACAAGTATGGGCTCTGCTGCAAGAAGACAAAAATGAAAGCTCTGTCTTTTACCATTGTAAGCCTAGTTGAGACTGAGGTCGACAGGCGTCATATGTCATTTGAGTTTTTTAGTGAACTTTTTCTCCATCAAGGGGGAGTGCTAGCATTAATGGAGAGAGTTAAGCTTTCTTATGTTTAGGTGTTTGTTACTTTAGATAGGATTGAGATCCTAGTTGTTTGGGAGTTGTTCAAACCACCTAATTGTGTGAAAGCCTATATGTACTAGGCTATTCTCTTGATCTAGTATGTAAGAGCGTGTGTTTATGAGTGTTTATACACTGTCCAAGTATCTCACCCGGAGAGCCATTTAGGTAATAAACTCGGTTTTTATCATTTGTTTGTTGTTCCCTTTTTCTTTTTGTTATTTAATATAATTTATTTATATTTAAACATCACCTTTGGTAATATATTTTAGGGATTCCTATTATTTAAAATTGGTAATAAAAATGATTTTTCAGCTTTATTTTTAATATATTTGTATACTTGATCCTAATAAATTATCTTAAACCTCTCAATACCAATTGGGTAATTATTCTCTTCATAATTCCAATAATAATATTAATATATGTATACATGTATTTTAGTTGGTTACATTTTCAAATTAAAAAGAAAATGATTTGTCCCTCAAATTATAATTAAAGTAAATATTTTTTCCCCTAATTTTTGGTCTAGTTAGAAGTGTTTCTTTTAGTTAAAAGTAGTTGTTTCTTTCTTGCCATGATCTAATTCTTCATCTTGTACTGACGATGAACCACACTGGTTGGTTCGGAATGCTTAGAAAAATGAATTTTGATGTGATTATCACTGAAAACATGTCTCAAAAACTTGATATAGATCACAGAAGCCTAAATTCAATAATTTCCTTTCCTTTAAAGTAAACAAATTCTTCATGAAGCCATTATTGCACACCATCAAAAATTAAAATTTGAAAAGGGTTTTATTAAAGTCAATTTATCAAAAACCTATGATCTAGTAAACTGGATTTACATCCTACTCTTGCTTACTCATCTAGGTTTTTCCCTTGATTTCATTAATTTGGTTATGTCATGTATTTAGTAGGTTTCTTTTGCTATGTTGATTAATGGTTCGGCTTGTCCCTTCTTCAATGCTCAGCAAGGCCTGCAACAAAGCTACCCCTTATCTCCTCTTCCTTTTTTACTAGTGCTGGAGGGTCTGAGTCAACTTCTCAATGGTGCAAAGAGACGAGAGGCTTTCCATGGTGTGCTTATTGCCCATAACTTAGCTATACTAAGCTGCAATTTGTGGATGATAACTTTAATTTTTGTGATGGTGATGTCTGGGATACATCGATGTTAGTATATCTGTTGTCTATTTAGGCATGCTATAGGCATGCCTAAAAATGCCTAAAAATACTCAATTTCACATCACAATCTTTTTGAGATGGAGATATGTCACATGTCCTGGTTTCTTCCGTACTTTTAAACAGATAACCCAACAGTATACTGAACACAAAACTCAGAACTCTAACTTCATTTGATTGCTGAAGAGGTTTTTATATACAGCAAAGAAGTTTCTGGAGTCGGTGGCTTCTCCAGGAAGCTATCTATCTCTCGAGACATTTGCCGAATTCTCCAAAAGATGCTAGCTACTGCATTTATTGTAGGTGGTTGGAATTAATGTTTTCCAACACTCCCTCTTAATTCCAACCATATGACAAATATACTATAGCACAATACATAAGATACTGTAAACATACTCTTAATTGTCATGCCTGCTGGTCTAAGTCTCAACTAGGCTTACAATATAATCTTGATTTTCTTTACAAATCCTTCTGGTTGAACAAGATAAATCTCTTCTTTTAAGTCACCATTTAGAAAAGCTGACTTTACATCTAATTGATGTAGCTTCCAATCATATTTAGCTGCCAATTCTATCATTATTCTAATTGTATTCATTTTGCAAC
This sequence comes from Pinus tabuliformis, assembly GCA_031772625.1. Lineage (NCBI taxonomy): Eukaryota > Viridiplantae > Streptophyta > Pinopsida > Pinales > Pinaceae > Pinus > Pinus tabuliformis. The sequence continues at coordinate 179,913,032 of CM062812.1, forward strand.
TGGAGCAAAGGTATCTTCATAATCTATTCCTTCTTTTTGTGAATAACCTTTTGCAACCAATCTTGCCTTATACTTGTCTATGCTACCATCTGCATTAAATTTTGTCTTGTACAACCATTTTGATCCTATAGGGACTTTATTTTCAGGTAATTTTGTTAATTCCCAAGTTTCATTTTTCATTATAGAGTCATATTCTTCTTTCATAGCTTCCATCCATTCTTTATGATTTTTGGCTTGTTCATAATTTAAGGGCTCAAAAACAGTCATTACTTGAGACATTAAGGCATAATCTTTATACCTGATGGGGGCTTGAATCTGTCGTGTTGACCTTCTTAGAGGTTCATTACTTTGTGGAGTACCTTCTCCTTTTCTTCTCTATGGAGTGCCTTCATCACTTCTTTGTGGACTTTGATTCCTTGATGTGTCTTTTGGAATGTCCATGTGTTCTTGTACTTGAGTTGATTCCACAACTTCTTCTTCTTCCTTAAAGTTTTCATAAGGAGACTACCATATATTATGTTCATCTTCTTTTATTTGTTTATCTACATGCTCATGAAATATAACATCTCTACTTGCAAAGACCTTGTGAGTACTTGGATCATACATTTTATATGCTTTTTGATCAGTGAAATATCCAATAAAAATACATTTGATGGCTTTGGCATCTAACTTTCTCCTATCCTCTTTAGGAATATGAGCAAAGGCCTTGCATCCAAATATCCTTAAATGACTAATTTTAGGTTTAAAACCATAAAATACTTCAAATGGTGTTTTGTGCTCAAGATACTTAGTAGGGCTTCTATTTTTAGGATACACAACTGTATTAATGGCTTCGGCCCAAAAACTATTAGAAAGTCCTTTACTTTTTAACATACTTCGAGCACATTCAACTAATGTTCTATTCTTTCTTTCAGCTACTCCATTTTGTTGAGGTGTATGTGGTACTGTAAATTGTTTCATAATTCCATTTTGTTTACAATATTTGATAAAAGCTCCTGAAGTGTACTCACCACCTTTATCTGATCGAAGAATTTTAATGCTCTTTCCTATTTGCTTTTCAACCATACTCTTGAATTCTTTAAAGTATTCAAACACGTCACTTTTGTTTCTTATAAAGTATACCCAGGTGTATCTAGTGCTATCATCAATAAATATAAGAAAGTAATATGCTCCACCAAGTGACTTAGTTTGCATTGGACCACATACATCAGTATGCACTAGTTCAAGTATTTCACGTTTTCTTCTATTTTCATGCACAGGAAATTCTTCCCTATGTTGTTTTCCTAGTGCACAACCTTCACATTCAAAGTGTTCACCCTTAATAATTGGAAGACCTTCTACCATCAATTTCTTTTGTAGTAACATTAGATCATTATGATTTAAGTGTCCATACCTTTGATGCCAAAGCACTATAGTTGACATGCCTGCTGATGCCAAAGCTTGATGCTCATTCTTCATTACACCCAACTTGTATAAACCTCCAACTCTCATTCCTTTTGCAACAACCTTGTAGTTGTCCTGCACATCCTTTACCAAACAATGTGATTACACAAATTCAACTTTTAAATGTTGATCTGTGATAGTAGAGACTGAAATTAAGTTCTTCTTTAATCCTGGAACATACACCACGTTTTGAATTTGTTTTTCTTGTCCATTAGGCATCATAACACTTATATTACCATATCCTTTAATTTCATGTGATCTATTATCTCCTAAATAGATGTGTCCACCATTATTAATCTCATGATAAGTATCAAACCAATCTCTTTTGCATGACATATGGATTGATGCACCGGAATCTATAAACCAAGCATTATCATCATCAGTTTCTGCTGATAAAGCAACATTGGACACAAACAATTTAAGATTGTTAAAGTCATGACTAATTGCTTCATCTCTATCAACATAATTTCCTAAATGCCTTCTTTGTTTAAATTGATCAGACATTCTTTTTATGCAATTTTTAGCAAAATGACCAGGTTTTCCACAGTAATAACACACATCATCTCTCCTTGATTTGGCATTTGTCCTTGGTAAAGGTGTTCCTTGAAATGATTTTACCTGTGGCTTTTTGCCTTTATTTTTCTCCCACTGTTTGCCTTTGAAGGACTGCTTCCCTTTGGCTATCAATTCCAAATCTGAATTGGGAGATTTCTGTTTAAGGCTTCTTCTCCGCTCTTCTTCCTGCATAAGTATACCTGCCAACTTATCAAAAGTAGGATCCTTCTCTCTGGCTGAAAGACCAGTGATAAACATTTGCTATTCATCAAGCATTCCATTTAATGTCACAGTAACCAAGTCTGTACTAGATATTTATTTACCAATGTCACCTAATTTATCCTTTAGATCTTTAATTCTAGAAATCACTAACACTTTCATTTTCTTCCATATTTTTCGAAAGAAGTTTACTCTTTAAATACAATATTTGATTTGTAGTCTTTGCCTCATACAAATTTTTGAGAGTGTCCCATGTCTCCTTGGATGTTTTGCACTCTCTAATGTGTGGAATAATGTTGTCCTTAACCGTCATCCGCAAAATCACCTTTGCTTTGTTTTCCCGTCGCTCCCAATCTTGAATTGTAGCATCTGTGGCTTGAGGGGACACTGGCTTAACTTCAACTCTAGACACAATCGCCTATGTATTGTTGCCTTCCATCAAAGTCTGCAACTTAAACTTCCAATTTGCATAATTTTCACCATCTAACTTGTTAGATTCAGATAAATAAGATTCTGCCAATATATTAGCCATTGTCAATAAGCTTCTGAATCCTTAAGTACCAACCACCAAGATACAAATTTTTCACAACTTCAATAATTAATTTCCTTAATCAATCACTAATAATAACAACCCTCTTTTTTTTCTTTTTTCTTTTTTTATAACTCCATAATCACAAAAAAAAAAGGCACAAAACATTATATAACCATACGTTATGAATCTTTCCTTCCAAAGCGGCCTTAGAGAATTAGTCCAAAATTATAAAGTCACTTCAAAAATGAATCTTTTCTTCTAACACGGCCTTAGAGAATTAGTCCCCCCAAAAAAAATGTTTATAACTAGAACCAACTTCTCATAAATGTTCTCATTTTCTACCAGAAATCAGAGAACGAATAAACAGGTCGTAGGCTATCATTTTCTCAAAAAAAAATACACTGCATTTTTTTTGTTACAACCATATACAACGATCTTCAAAGAAATATATGCCACAAAGTTTGATACCAGCAGAAATGCAAACCACCTTTTCTCAACCGAACACAAGCTTCGCCCTCCTACCAGAGCGCCCTCTCTTACCAGCAGGCAAGCAAATTTCTCCTCGTAGCTCCTTCGAAATCCTTAGCTCTATTTTCTTTACCAAAATGACTCTGTCCAGCATCTTCAACCAACGTCTTTGTTAATCTCACTCTGCTTCTCCTCACAAATCCTTTACCAGTGACTCTCTCAAACTTCCAGTCAGTGCCCCTGCACCCAAACTTCAATCGCACTCTGCTCCACTTGCAGAAAAAAAATAAAAAAATAATAATAATAATAATAATAATAAATAAAAAATAAAAAATAAAAAATTCTCACAACCACACTACTTGCAACAATAATCATAGCGGTCTCTCACAAGCTCACACAGTGACCTCATGCTCTCAACACTGGTCTCTCACAAGCTCAGACACCCTCACGCATCTCCTCACACAGCTCACCTGCGCTCTAATACCAAAATAGATAACCCAACAGTATACTGAACACAAAACTCAGAACTTTCACTTCATTCGATTGCTGAAGAGGTTTTTTTATATACAATAGAGAAGTTTTTGGAGTCGGTGGCTTCTCCAAGAAGCTATCTATCTCTAGAGACATCCGCCGAATTCTCTAGAAGAGGCTAGCTACTACATTTATTGCAGGTGGTTGGAATTAATGTTTTCCAACACTTTTATGGGCCTATGGAGCAAGGCATAAAATGCTTGGGTTTTTTTTTTGGTTGAAACGCAATGGTTATTGTAAGGAATATTGGGCCTTTTTGGTTGCTAATGTGGATAGCCTATTGAATCGATGGAGTCCAGATGGCTATCACATGTAGGTTGCTTGGTGCTTAATAAATCAGTGCTAGAGGCCATTTCGTTTTACTGGGCCTCGTTAGCTTCGATCCCAAAGTGCATTCTGGAAAAAAAAAAATCAGGAGATTTTGCTCTTCTCTTCTCTGGTCTGGGAAAAATGAATAAGGGATCTTGTCTAGGGCCAAATGGGACCTCATCGCGAATCCAAAAGCCTTAGGTAGTTGGGTTCTAAAAAAAATACTTCAATTTTCAAAAGCTTTGGCTGCAAAGTGTGGTTGGAGGTTGATCTCTATAGATAGTCTATGGACTTTGGTGGTCAAGCAGAAGACAAACCAAGATCAAATACTTCCATTATTGCACGTGTTATCCTTAAAATTTTTGATATTATTGGTAATGGGCTTGCTTAGAGGATTGGTTCGTGATATTTTTATGTGGCTTAGTTACTCAGTAAAATATTTATACCTTATGAAAGTACACTATTTTGCAGCTCTTCACTTTTTGGCAGCTGTTTGGTTTTCTTTATAAATACACTCACGACTATATACAAAACTTACTTTTCATCAATTAATTATAAATGAAATTACTTGTTTTTCTCCTCCATAGAAAAGAAAAAAAATGAAGTTTTAAAATAAACAACTTTAAATAAAATTGTCTATACATAACTCTTCCGAACATTATAAGTTAATTACTCTTCTAAATAACAACCAAAAAAAATCAATAAAACCTTAAAATTTTAAAAACCTAATTCTTATAATAACAAAAAATCAATAATACCTCAAAATTTCAAAAACCTAATTATTATAGATCAATAAATATAATAAATAAAACTATGTTTACATCGATAAATATAACTTAGGTCTCTGTGTGTTTGCCCAACAGACTTATCCCACATACAGCATCTTGGCAACTTGCACTTAAATCTCTTCCATTCCTTGCTTCATTAAACATGCTATATACTAAATTAATGATAAAGCATTCCCTGCAATCTCTCTCTTGCTTGAACCGCAGGTTTTGCATTACCTAGTTACAAAGTCACTAATGGAATCATTGGCGTTAGATGCATTAGCCGAACGAGTGTGAGCGGATGACACAGAAGAGGATGTAGTTGCAGACGCATGTGGCAATCCAGAACTGGTGATTTTGGTGGTTTGGGAAAGATAAGAACTCACAAAATCAGGGTTTGTGGGATCCGGTAAGTACGTCATGGAATCAGTTGAAAGCATCAAAGTGACCGTAGACATCGCTGGACGAAGATGGGATTCGGTTTGTGTACACAAAAGTCCAATCTGAACGCATTTCAACGCTGGCTGCTCATCGCACGTTTCAATTATGGCTGGATCAATCAGTTGCACAATATTTCCTCCATCGTATGATCTCCATGCCTGCATTAACACAACGGGTTCGTCATTATGATAAGACATATATATATATATATATATATATATATATATATATATATATATATATATACACTTCTGACGTATCCACATTAAGATGGGTTGTGAAATCCGAGCTAGCGTATTTTCTTTCCCTAGATGTTTTATAAATGAATTAAAAAATTGTTTCTAAGTATGTGATTTAATGGTTAGGTAAAGAGATTTGGTTTTAAAACAAAATAAACTTAAAAAAATTAATTGGGTTAAAAAACCTAACTTGATTAAATTAAAATAAATATACTCAATTGAAAATACAAGAGAAACTGTATCTCACCCATCCTAAAAGAATCTGCATTTCAGGCGACAGATTGTAATCTGTGTTCTTTCTTCCCGAGATAATTTCCAAGAGAAGAACGCCAAAGCTATAAACATCAGCTTTCATAGATAATTGTCCCCGCATAGCATACTCTGGTGGCATATACCCGCTGCATATCCAATGAAAAATGTCAAAGATTACATATTGCGGCTAAAAAAAATAAAACTGTATAAGCATCAGTTATGAGCAAAGCAATTGTGGTTGTAAATCTTAGAAAGTAAAAGCTTAACTGAAAATGCAATTCTTGAAAAAGAAAACAAAGATGCATAAAGTACAATTACAATAGTGTCAAAGAAAACAAAGAAAGAATAAAAAAAATTGATTCTACAATATTAGTTTTAGAATAAATACATAAAAGCAACTAAGTTAAGCTTAGTTGTACATGCAATAACTAAAGCTAACTAAAGCTAAGTGTGCTTTATCTTATGTTAATGTGTACATGTGCCACATGCAAGCAATAAGTTAACTGGAGCTAATCTAGGTGCATGTACACCAACACAGCTAGTCTAAGTGCATGTACACCAACACAGCTAGTCTAAGTGCATGTACACCAACACCCCCCCTTAAGCATAACTTAGGTGAGTGTGATGCAAAATGAATGAGTCCCGGCAACACGGCCATTTTAGGTACCCATATACAATGCATAAAAAGGAGGAAAGAGGGAAAACCCAGTGGGAAGAAAACCCCCCTCAAAATATAATGCAAAAGTAGAGAAAAGACAACTGCTAGGCAGTCGTGTCCTTCACCCTGAGACGATCTCGCAGGAATCGAAACTTCTGCTCAGTGAAAGTCTTGGTGAAGATGTCAGTAATATGCTCGGAACTAGGACAGTACTGAAGATCGATGATCCCATCATGAATGAGTTCTCTAATGAAGTGCATGTGGATCTCGATGTGTTTGGTACGCTGCCGCTGCACTGGATCTCTGCAAAACTTTAGCGTACTTTGATTATCGCACCAGATGACAGTTGGATGATGGACACTAATCCCAAGCTCAGATAGGAAATGTTGTAGCCAAATTTCCTGAATAGTGGCATTGACTGCTCCTCTATACTCGGCCTCTACTGATGATAAAGCAATGGCAGCCTGCTTCTTACTTGACCAACAAATTGGGCCGGATCCCAAACTAAGTACATAACCGGAAGTAGACTTGCGATCAATGGTGTCGCCAGCCCAGTCTGAATCTGTGAACCCGATGAGATTCAAAGAACAATTGGCTGCATAATGAATCCCATAGGTGATTGTCCCCTGGACATATCGAAGGATGCGCTTTGCAGCATTCTAGTGTAACTCATGTGGCTCCTGCATGTATCTGGAAACTGCTCCGACAGCATAGGAGAGATCAGGATGGGAGTGAGTGAGATAAAGAAGACTTCCCAATGGTGTGTCTTTGCCATTCTCAAGCTTTATCCCTGATAAGAAAGGTGTGGCTGCTGGCTTGCAGTCACTCATGTGAAATCATGCCAAAAGATCTCTGGCATATTTTGGTTGAGAAATGGTAATCCCAGAATCACGCTGATGGATCTCTAGTCAAAGGAAGAAATTTAGCAAGCCCATGTCTGTCATAGAAAACCGCTTATGCAATGCAGTTTTGATGTTAGTAATGACAGAAGCTGAACTACCCGTTATCAAAAGATCATCTACGTAGAGTACTATGATCAACAAGGAGTCAATTTTCTTTAGAAAATAAACATTGGAATCAGATTTGCAGCGTACAAAATTTTGAGATAACAAATAAGAATCCATCTTTGCATACCATGCTCTAGGTGCCTACTTGACGCCATAGAGAGACTTCTTTAGTTTGCATACTAGAGATGAATTATGCATGTATCCCGGTGGCTGCTCCATGTAGATTTCCTCCTCGAGATCACCATGAAGAAAGGCATTCTTCACATCCATATGATGCACCTCCCATCCTCTTGCTGCTGCAATGGAGAGAGCTAGCCGAATGGAATCCATTTTTGCCACTGGAGCAAAAGTCTCATCATAGTCAACACCATGTACTTGCTGAAAACCTTTTGCTACCAATCGTGCCTTATATCGACTAACTTGGCCATTTGATGCTTTCTTGGTCCGGTAAACCCACTTGCATCTCACAAGTTTGCAATTTGAAGGTAGCAGAACCAAATCCCAAGTTTGGTTCTCAATGAGAGAGTTATATTCCTCATCCATGGCGGCTTCCCATTCAGGATGCCCATTTGCTTCTACATAAGTTTGTGGATCAGATCCATGCATCATATAAGCATGCATGGGCATGGATGGCTCCATAGCTAAGAGTGCTTGTGGATCTTCCTCAAACAGAGGGATAGAGGCAGGATCATCAAGGATATCACTCATGCTGCGCCATTTTTGTGTTGAAGGTGGTCGAGAATCTTCCGAACTACATGTAGAAGTATGATCTCGATGTTCAACAACTGGTGGTCTAACAGGGGTCACAGGAAAAGACTCATCTTCATCAGAATGCTGGTCTGAAGTTTCATCTGCATACTCATCAATGAGTGGTGATGAAAATTTGGTAACAAGTTCATATACTGGTGCATGCGAAATATCTTCGTCAAACTTTACACTCCTTTCAATAAAGAGCTCTTCAGTGTGGATATCAAGCAATCTGTACCCTTTGACTTCATCAAAATATCCAACAAACATGCATGCTTTGCTTTGAGGCTCCAAAGCCTTTCTCTTCTTTGGAGGAATGCGGGCCCATGCTCGAGATCCAAAAATGCGGAAATGACTAACTTCAGGTTGCATGCTAGTCCAAGCCTCAAAAGGTGTTTTTCCAGTAACAGATTTATGAGGAGATCTGTTCTGGATGTATGAGGCACAATTAATAGCTTCGGCCCACAATTTCGACGGAAGAGATCTTGCATGCAACATGCAATTAGCCATCTCTTTCAAAGATCGATTTTTCCTTTCAGCCACGCCATTTTGCTGTGGAGTGTAAGGAACTGTATGCTGCAACTGTATGCCTGCTTCATCACAAAGATTCTTGATATCTTTGTTGACATATTCCGTCCCATTATTTGTGCGGAGTATTTTGATGCGTTTTCCAGACTGATTTTCCGCATGCGCTTTGAAAATCTTTAAATGTTGAAAAACTTCAGACTTGAGTTTCAAGAAGTAAACCCAAGTGAATCTCGTGTAATCATCTATAAATGACAACACATATCTTGCTTTGCTCATTGAAAGCACCGGAAATGGACCCATGAGATCACTGTGTACAAGTTCCAAAGGTGAAGAGGCTCTCCATGCATGCCCCTTCTCAAATTTTTCTTGTGGATGCTTTCCAAGAGCACATCCATTACAAACACTATCTGAAAATTCAATGGTTGGCAATCCTTTGACCATCCCTTGCTTACTAAGCTGTTGCATATATCTGAAATTCAAGTGCCCAAATCTCTCGTGCCAAATCCTACTTTCTTCATTTGCATGCGTAAGTAGCAAAATAGAATCTGATTGAGGAACAAAAACAGAAAATGTATACAGACGAGATTGATCATTTACCTTGCCAGATGCAATCCTCAAATTGGTTTGCATGTCATAAATGCTCACGGAATCTGGGGTAAATTCCACTTTCCTTCCGCTGCCTGTGTGTGTCATCTGATACACTGAGAGAAGATTCACAGAAAGCCTTGGAATATGCAAGACATTTTCAAAACTTCCATCTTCGAATTGCACTCTTCCTTGTCCAGTTGCTGCAACTGCAGAATTATCCCCCATGAGAATGGGAGGACCTGAGTATGCATGTAGAGAAGAAAAGGATTCCTTTGAAGAAGCCATATGATGTGAAGCTCCTAAATCGATGATCCATTCTTGTGGTGCAGAATGAAGAGCAATCAATGCATGCCCGTTACCTCTTGGATCTGGTGCTTTTTCTCCAGATTTCTTCTTAGCATTCTCAGGAATGTGGTCTCCAAGATTGTGTTGCGGAGTGTCTGCGCCATAAGATCTATAGTCTTCTTCATGCATGCAGATTCAGGATGAAAACCATAGTGGCAATAATTGCACATTGATTGCCCTTTCGTTCCTTTCCTTTCCTTTGAGCCAGATGATCCATTAGGGGGTTTGGGATGTCCTCCCTTTCTTGGATCAGGATCCTTCTTCCCTTTTCCTTTCTGATGGTCTTTGGAATTTGCCTTTCCTTTTGCATGCACAGTAAGTGCATGCGCTTTGGAATTTTTAAGTGTGCCCATTTTGATGAGCTTATCTTGCTCATGCATCAAAGACTGAATAAAAGAATCCAGTGAGGGCATCTTCCAAGCTGCACCAGTTGCAGATCTGACTGTGTAGAATGTAGAGACGAATACTGCATACTCTGGACCAAGTTTTGATAAAACGGAAAGAATCAACTGATTTTCTTGCTTGGATTTGTCGATCCCGCATCCTTTCAGCTGAACCAACAAGGCTTTATACCTTGTGAAAAAATCTTGAATGTTCTTAAAGTTTCTCGGATCTAATGAGTTTAACTCATTTTCGAGAATGTGACCTTGCATTTCATCCTGTTTTCCAAACAATCCTTCCAAAATTTTCCATACTTCATTTGGAGTTGAACATGATTCAACATGAAATAGCAGTTCCGGAGAAATAGATAAACATAGGATGCTGAAGGCCTCGTCCATGCGATTGAAATATCTTGTTTTCTCCATTGCCGATGTTGGTTCAACTTCCGTTTCCATGGTTATTTGAAATAAGCCTCTACTTCTGAGATGAAGTTGAATCTTTGGCTTCCATTCGAAATAATTATATGGAGTGAGAATTGCCGATTGTGGAAACTCCAATTTAGACTCCATTCTTTGTTGTTGCTTCAATCTTCTGAACCTGCAAATAAAATTGCTTGTGCTCTGATACCATGTAAGATTTTTGAGATACACAGATCTAGATTTGCAAAACAATAAACAAGCTTGCAAGAGAAGGAAGGAAGCGAGCAAGAATTGAGAAAAGAATTAAAAAAATTGATTCTACAATATTAGTTTTAGAATAAATACATAAAAGCAACTAAGTTAAGCTTAGTTGTACATGCAATAACTAAAGCTAACTAAAGCTAAGTGTGCTTTATCTTATGTTAATGTGTACATGTGCCACATGCAAGCAATAAGTTAACTGGAGCTAATCTAGATGCATGTACACCAACACAGCTAGTCTAAGTGCATGTACACCAACAGATGGCATAAAGTACAATTACAATACTGTGAATCCTTTTGAAATAAAATCAGCATGAGTAAAGCATATGCATTGACAGTGTATGAGAGCGATGTTGTATTGAAATCTTACTAAGCTCCAGCGACAACTCTTGTGCTGATGTGAGTTTCATCTTCAGGGAAAAGTCTTGCTAAGCCGAAATCTGCTATCTTTGGATTCAGTTGTTCGTCCAACAACACATTGCTTGCTTTAATGTCCCGATGAATAATCCGCCGCGGAGAATCCTGGTGAAGATAGAGAAGCTCGCGAGCTACTCCCATTATGATGTTGTGATGCTTCTGCCAATCAAGCTTTTTGCGTTTGTTTGGATCTGTATTTGTGAATGGGATTAAAAATAAGTGTTCTTTGAACATTAATGTTTGGTATGTATTTTAAAAAATAAAATGGAAGTCACTTACCGAATATGATTGTATCAAGGCTCTTATTGGGTAAGTACTCATAAACTAGCAACCTTTCGGATTGTTTGCGCAACATCCTAGTAAATTCACAAGATTTCTATGTTGAATTTTGGCAACAAGTTTAACTTCATTGAGAAATTCTTTCCTCCCTTGCATAGATTTTAGAGACAGTTTTTTCACAGCGATTTGTTTTCCACCCTGAGTAGTTCCCTGAACGGTTCAAACAAGGAAAAAATTCCGTATGAAACTTTTGTAAAGCATTTAAACTTAATTGCCTGTGTGCAATATATTTGTTTTCAGGCTAGGAATCTGCATCCAACGGTGTTTAGTGCGATGAGAAAACCCCATTTTCATTATAATATAAAACTATAGAAATGACAAGTGGTAGCTTTCTTAGCGCATGTTACCTTATAGACAGGACCAAAACCTCCCTCTCCGAGCTTGTTACCATCATCAAAATTTTTAGCAGCAGCTATCAATGTTTCCATTGTAAATACTATGAGTCGATCACGATTGATTAGTGTGCTTTCCTCCTCATGTCCTGTATAATGAAAATACAGAGTTTTAGAAAATATAAAAATAAAAATAAAATTTTATATTTTGTTAGTTTACCATGACAATGACACTGTAATATAGCGCTGTATTAAATACACAATATATAATAAGTATAAGTTTAAATTTATCCCGAAATATTAATAAAAATTTATCAAATTTGAAAAATATTAAAAAAACTATCAAAATTAAAATTTGTATTTTTTTTTTTAATTACGCCGTAAGGCGTCTCCATTTGAAATGAATTACCCTAGCCGTCGCGGTGTCCTATTATTCACCGTAGATTTGTGGTGTTAGACGATGAAACAAAACTTGATCGTTGATCAAAAATTAAAACGGTTCATGAGTTTTCGCCCTCAGATGTGCCTCGTGGCTCGCAGTGGATGAGATTGTCGTCTCAAGTGATTCGAAGGTGATTATTGATGGGGCGATGGGGAAGTTCTCCCTGAGTGCGCTGTTTGGTGATTCTCAGATCCCCTGCATGAAGGATTGTTTCCACTTTGTTTCTTTCAACTATGTATATCGGGAACAGAATACCCCATATAATTGGCTCTCTAATCGTGGAGTTTCTGCTCTGCCTGGGCTGATACATTTTGAGTGCCTGGAGAGGGTGCTATAATAGGTTCAGGGGCTTTCCCCTTTGCATGATGTTCCCTTGATCAATTTTCCTGGGAGGCGTTGCTGGACCTTATCTCCGATCCCTGTCATTCGTCCGCAGGCTTATTTCGAGCTGTTTGGAGATCTCCCCACTCTCGCAGAGGGATTGCTCTGTTTTTTTCGCTACAGGTGTTTCTGTGATTTATTTTTTATCCCTATCAGACATCGAGGCAGATCTGTGGATTTCTGGAAAATGTAACAACATATATTTTTAGTATAACGCTTGTTGTTTTTTATCTCCGAAAAGAAATGTACTCCTCTCCCTTTTTTTTTTTCAAATAAAAGCTATTAACCGTTGCTGCCATCCTACGATTCAATCCGCTATTTGTCATTGTGATATTCTTTTTTCTAAATAAAAAGTATTAACTGTTGCTATCATCCTACAGGCTACGATTCAATCCACTGTTTGCAATTGTGATCTAGAAGTTGAGATTGCAGAGCAGCTTTCAAGGTTCAAAGAATTCCGTAATCAATTAATTGGTGTTTCTTGTTTGGAAGTTAGAAGGCTGGGCAGCAGGGACGGAACTTGGAGGGTAAATGTTTCGTTACATTAAGCATAATTCAAAAAATTACAAAATTGTGGAGATCCTCTTTTGAAAATGTATAAAAACCATCCAATTTGATAAGCTAATTTATTTTAAAATTGTAATCTTAAGAAATAACTTTCATCTTCCAGTACCGTAGTTGTGTAAGCCTGAACATATTATTATATGGTTCTTGGTATTATTTCCTTACCCAATATCTCAAAAATAACGGAATTATATTTTAACGGAATGGTTGTTGTAATTGCTACACAATCCAGATCTCTAAATCGACGTGCACAGTTGCAGACTTGTTAAGCGGTCGTGTACGGTTTTACCTTATTATGAAACTTACAAATTCATTTTGAGGGGATCTACATAAAGTAATTAATTAATTCAAGGTGCACATTTCAGTTGTTTCTTTTTTTAATCATGAATTTGTTTTTCCCAAGGTAAGGAGCGCCTTCCGTTTATGAACTGGATTTTCTAGAAATTAAACATTTATCATAATATAATATAATTTAATATAATAATTGTAAATAAAATTTTATATATATATATATAATTAAAAAATAATTAAATAAATTTTATACATTCTTTTATTGATAATTACGCCGTAAGGCGTGCCTTCCGGATTTTCTAGAAATTCAACATTTATCATAATATAATATAATATAATATAATAATTGTAAATAAAATTATATATATATATATAATTAAAAAATAATTACATAAATTTTATACATTCTTTTATTGATAACTGAAACGGTTCATGAATTTTCGCCCTGGCAGTTCACCCTAAGATCTGGTCTTTCTGAGTCTGATTTCCAGAAATTGCCTATTTCCTTTTGCACCACCAACGCCGAACAGAGCAACAATGATAAGAAGAATAATGTCGAAAATTTTTGCATCAACATCGATCTTGAATGCATGGTTTGTCTTCATCAATTCAAGGATGGTGATAAATGCCTTGTGTTACCAAAATGTAGCCATTGTTTCCATGTTCCCTGTGCAGATGTTTGGCTCTCCAAGCGCTCCATATGCCCCATTTGCAGAGGCAGTGTTGAAATTATTAATGTTGATCAACACCCATGTGGGCCAATGCATTCATCTCGCACTTGAAATCTTTTTCAGTCTGTGCTGAACATGGCCGGAGTCTTTTTACTGCCAGCAAAGATTGATCTGGCAGTTTGCCTTTGTAGATTATACCTTTCCTTCCCTGCAAAACGATATTGTCTTCGCTGAAGTTGCCAGTGACCGCCACAAGATCAGCCAATCTCATCTTCCTGATGGGCATCTCGAATGAGCAAACTTTAACAGATCTCCGAGCTCGGACATATTTCTGCCAATCGTTGGGCTCATTGGTACTTGGCGGTGGGATTTTGACAGATCTTCTGCTTTTTGCTTCAGAAATCATCCAATGAAGACCAAGTAAAATCCAGACAATTAACACTATGCCAAATAGAAGAAAAGCCGCAACAACCATGGGATTGTTCGGTGCTGTGCACGTCTTTGAAAGTGGAGGCCCACATAGCCCAGGGTTACCCTGAAAATTAGAGGCAGAAAAGTTGTGAGTGAATGAAGGTATATTTCCAGTAAGCTTGTTGTTTGCTACATTGAAGTCCTTGAGACGATCGATCCGTGTCAATTGCCAGGGAATTTCCCCTGTAAGTTGATTTCCATTCAGGCGGAGGATATTGAGGTATGTGCAATTATGAACCTCAGCAGGAATAGGTTCCATAAACTTGTTCTGGGAGAGATCAATGGTTACCAGAAAAGGAAGCCATTGGCAGAGCTCTTTGGGAATGGTACCCGTAAGACTGTTTTGAGAGAGATCCAAGCTCATCATACTCTTGCAGTTCTGTACTCCAGATGGAAACTCACCTTGAACCCCAAATCTTCAAGCGAAATTGACTTCACTTTGTTATCATCATCATGCCAACAAGTAATTCCCAGAAAATTGCAAATAAACCCATTGTTAGTGTTCTGGAAGTTCCAGGTGCGGAGGTTCCCTTGAGGGTGCTTCAATTCCTTGTAAGTAGTCTGAAGACACTGTACATCGTTTCCTGGAGAAATGGTCTCAGACGAACTGAGGCATATGAGTTGGAGAATGAGTAGCATGAGCCGTAGCAAGCCCAAACACCCAAAAATCGTCATGGCTTAATCAGTGCTCTCCTGTCGTTTCAAACACAATCCTGTACCTGCCTAATCTCAACAAATGGCCGCTGCTCACCCAGCTCAAACATGATTGCTGGTATCCAAGTGCAAGCATGAATTGCTTGCCCCATTTGCAGAGGCAGTTTTGAAATTAATAATGTTGATCAACACCCATCGACCGAAAAGCCTCAGAATTCAATGGAGATTAACCCTGCAGAAGAACAGGCACTTGGGCCTCAGTTAGATATTATGGGTAATATTAATTCTGATTCTCACGCGGATAATGTCGTCATTGAGATTCCTTTATAGAATAGATAGTTCATAATTTCTCACGCGGATAATGTCGTCATTGAGATTCCTTTATAGAATAGATAGTTCATAATTTTTCTTGAAATTTTGTTGCGGATTGTATTGGTTTTTCTGTGTAGTGAATTGAGTTGTGTAAGATTTGTATTCACAATTTTGTAATCCAATGTACTCCTGTCATATTTTTCTTTTGAAGATAATATTGCATCGATGTAGAATAAAACCATTTATTCTTGAGCAGGGTAGTCATAATTCTTACATGTAAAATTTCATTTTGGATTGCTTTTGCCTTCCAAGGTAATATGGGATATATGTGAAATAGAACTACTTATTCTTTAACAAGGTAATCATAGTTTTTACATGTGAAATTCTGCTTCCTTTATTAATTCTAGGCCTGTAGGTTTGAAGAAGCCCTTTTATTTTTATTTTGTCCATATATGAATTATTGGATTAGCATCTGGCATTTTTGAATTTGATATTTTGTGCCAGCATTATGCTTGGCATACATCAATGCTTACATTCCATTTTTCCAAAATCCATTTTTCCAAAATTGGGACTCTGGGACTCTGAATTTGACATTTTCTGTGAGCATTTTGGGTGGCATATATAAATGCTGAAAGCCTATTTTCCCCAAAGTTGGAGCTGTTGGCCATGTATAAATGTTAGTAATCATCTAATATTTAGTATGGTGAAGGTGGTTTAATGTCTTGCGGAGCCTATTTCATCAGTTTCAGGATAATTTATGCATTAAGACAATTTCATGTAAATTTGTTATGGGATAAAGTAGATGTTCCTAAACTGCAGGAGACATGATCATGTAAATACTCAGCAATATTTTGTGCCTATATCTCAAGTTAATCTAAGAATGATTCCATGAACAGCTATGTGGAATGCTACCTCTATCTGAGGAGAGGTAATATTTTATTTGGCTAAGGGCCCAAACATCGATTGGGAGGGATGCCCTGGCCACCTTCAAACCAGACTGTTAAAACTACTAGAAATTGGATATGGAAATTGAAGTTGACACTCAGTGGAATTAGCTCGCATAGTTGGATCACAAATCCATGGCCAAATTGTCAATGTATCCGTGGGATGATTCTGAAATGTCAAACCTTCAATGAAAAAGAAAGTTGAATTCTCAGTCCGTTCTAACTTCTACCAAACGCCTCTTCTCACTGTATGAAATACCAAGATTCATCTCTTATGATATTCAAAGCGTCAAGATGTTTCTTAACAATAGCTACTATCATTGCATTGGGGAAAAAAATTGGACACTGTGATGCATACATAATAAAACACAATCTTTGTTCCAAAGAACCAAAACTTAATATAAAAAATAGAGTTTGTTCCCACCTTTGTTGCTATCTAACCATTACTCCAACTCATTAACTACTACGTCTTCTCCACTGCATCGTAGTCTTGGTTTGTCTTGCTCTTCAAGCGAAATTGACTTCACTTTGTTATCATCATCATGCCAACAAGTAATTCCCAAAAAATTGCAAATAAACCCATTGTTAGTGTTCTGGAAGTTCCAGGTGCGGAGGTTCCCTTGAGGGTGCTTCAATTCCTTGTAAGTAGTCTAAAGACACTGTACATCGTTTCCTGGAGAAATGATCTCGGACGAACTGAGGCATATGAGTTGGAGAATGAGTAGCATGAGCCGTAGCAAGCCCAAACACCCAAAAATCGTCATGGCTTAATCAGTGCTCTCCTGTCGTTTCAAACACAATCCTGTACCTGCCTAATCTCAACAAATGGCCGCTGCTCACCCAGCTCAAACAGGATTGCCGGTATCCAAGTGCAAGCATGAATCGCTTGCCCCATTTGCAGAGGCAGTTTTGAAATTAATAATGTTGATCAACACCCATCGACCGAAAAGCCTCAGAATTCAGTGGAGATTAACCCTGCAGAAGAACAGGCACTTGGGCCTCAGTTAGATATTATGGCTAATATTAATTCTGATTCTCACGCAGATAATGTCGTCATTGAGATTCCTTTATAGAATAGATAGTTCATAATTTCTCACGCGGATAATGTCGTCATTGAGATTCCTTTATAGAATAGACAGTTCATAATTTTTCTTGAAATTTTGTTGCGGATTGTATTGGTTTTTCTGTGTAGTGAATTGAGTTGTGTAAGATTTGTATTCACAATTTTGTAATCCAATGTACTCCTGTCATATTTTTCTTTTGAAGATAATATTGCATCGATGTAGAATAAAACCATTTATTCTTGAGCAGGGTAGTCATAATTCTTACATGTGAAATTTCATTTTGGATTGCTTTTACCTTCCAAGGTAATATGGGATATATGTGAAATAGAACTACTTATTCTTTAACAAGGTAATCATAGTTTTTACATGTGAAATTCTGCTTCCTTTATTAATTCTAGGCCTGTAGGTTTGAAGAAGCCCTTTTATTTTTATTTTGTCCATATATGAATTATTGGATTAGCGTCTGGCATTTTTGAATTTGATATTTTGTGCCAGCATTACGCTTGGCATACATCAATGCTTACATTCCATTTTTCCAAAATCCATTTTTCCAAAATTGGGACTCTGGGATTCTGAATTTGACATTTTCTGTGAGCATTTTGGGTGGCATATATAAATGCTGAAAGCCTATTTTCCCCAAAGTTGGAGCTGTTGGCCATGTATAAATGTTAGTAATCATCTAATATTTAGTATGGTGAAGGTCGTTTAATGTCTTGCGGAGCCTATTTCATCAGTTTTAGGATAATTTATGCATTAAGACAATTTCATGTAAATTTGTTATGGGATAAAGTAGATGTTCCTAAACTGCAGGAGACATGATCATGTAAATACTCAGCAATATTTTGTGCCTATATCTCAAGTTAATCTAAGAATGATGCCATGAACAGTTATGTGGAATGCTACCTCTATCTGAGGAGAGGTAATATTTTATTTGGCTAAGGGCCCAAACATCGATTGGGAGGGATGCCCTGGCCACCTTCAAACCAGACTGTTAAACCTACTAGAAATTGGATATGGAAATTGAAGTTGACACTCAGTGGAATTAGCTGGCATAGTTGGATCACAAATCCATGGCCAAATTGTCAATGTATCCCTGGGATGATTCTGAAATGTCAAACCTTCAATGAAAAAGAACGCTGAATTCTCAGTCCGTTCTAACTTCTACCAAACGCCTCTTCTCACTGTATGAAATACCAAGATTCATCTCTTATGATATTCAAAGCGTCAAGATGTTTCTTAACAATAGCTACTATCATTGCATCGGGGAAAAAAATTGGACACTGTGATGCATACATAATAAAACACAATCTTTGTTCCAAAGAACCAAAACTTAATATAAAAAATAGATTTTGTTCCCACCTTTGTTGCTATCTAACCATTACTCCAACTCATTAACTACTACGTCTTCTCCACTGCATCGTAGTCTTGGTTTGTCTTGATCAATTCAAGGATGGTGATAAATGCCTTGTGTTACCAAAATGTAGCCATTGTTTCCATGTTCCCTGTGCAGATGTTTGGCTCTCCCAGCGCTCCATATGCCCCATTTGCAGAGGCAGTGTTGAAATTATTAATGTTGATCAACACCCATCGACCGAAAAGCCTCAGAATTCAGTGGAGATTAACCCTGCAGAAGAACAGGCACTTGGGCCTCAGTTAGATATTATGGGTAATATTAATTTCGATTCTCACGCGGATAATGTCGTCATTGAGATTCCTTTATAGAATAGATATTTCATAATTTCTCACGCGGATAATGTCGTCATTGAGATTCCTTTATAGAATAGATAGTTCATAATTTTTCTTGAAATTTTGTTGCGGATTGTATTGGTTTTTCTGTGTAGTGAATTGAGTTGTGTAAGATTTGTATTCACAATTTTGTAATCCAATGTACTCCTGTCATATTTTTCTTTTGAAGATAATATTGCATCGATGTAGAATAAAACCATTTATTCTTGAGCAGGGTAGTCATAATTTTTACATGTGAAATTTCATTTTGGATTGCTTTTGCCTTCCAAGGTAATATGGGATATATTTGTAATAGAACTACTTATTCTTTAACAAGGTAATCATAGTTTTTACATGTGAAATTCTGCTTCCTTTATTAATTCTAGGCCTGTAGGTTTGAAGCAGCACTTTTATTTTTATTTTGTCCATATATGAATTATTGGATTAGCATCTGGCATTTGTGAATTTGATATTTTGTGCCAGCATTACGCTTGGCATACATCAATGCTTACATTCCATTTTTCCAAAATCCATTTTTCCAAAATTGGGACTCTGGGACTCTGAATTTGACATTTTCTGTGAGCATTTTGGGTGGCATATATAAACGTTGAAAGCCTATTTTCCCCAAAGTTGGAGCTGTTGGCCATGTATAAATGTTAGTAATCATCTAATACTTAGTATGGTGAAGGTGGTTTAATGTCTTGTGGAGGCTATTTCATCAGTTTCAGGATAATTTATACATTAACACAATTTCATGTAAATTTGTTATGGGATAAAGTAGATGTTCCTAAACTGCAGGAGACATGATCATGTAAATACTCAGCAATATTTTGTGCCTATATCTCAAGTTAATCTAAGAATGTTGCCATGAACAGCTATGTGGAATGCTACCTCTATCTGAGGAGAGGTAATATTTTATTTGGCTAAGGGCCCAAACATCGATTGGGAGGGATGCCTTGGCCACCTTCAAACCAGACTGTTAAAACTACTAGAAATTGGATATGGAAATTGAAGTTGACACTCAGTGGAATTAGCTGGCATAGTTGGATCACAAATCCATGGCCAAATTGTCAATGTATCCGTGGGATGATTCTGAAATGTCAAACCTTCAATGAAAAAGAAAGCTGAATTCTCAGTCCGTTCTAACTTCTACCAAACGCCTCTTCTCACTGTATGAAATACCAAGATTCATCTCTTATGATATTCAAAGCGTCAAGATGTTTCTTAACAATAGCTACTATCATCGCATCGGGGAAAAAAAATGGACACTTTGATGCATACATAATAAAACACAATCTTTGTTCCAAAGAACCAAAACTTAATATAAAAAATAGAGTTTGTTCCCACCTTTGTTGCTATCTAACCATTACTCCAACTCATTAACTATCATTTTCCCACCCTTATTGCAAGCTCCATCTGTTTTAAAGGCAAGAAATGGAATGGTTTTTTTGTTAGTTGGATTACCAAAAGAAATGGGTTAGTTAAGATAGCTTATAAATGCAGGCACAAGTTCTGAGGCTCTCATGGTGTTATTTCAATATATTGGCCATGTTCAAGTTTTGAATAGAACTGTCCTGAAAAATATCTCAAAGAAAATCGATTGCAATTTCATTGTAAAATCCAAAATTTGAAAAAAGAGGAATTCACATGAGCAAGTGACTCGATGAGTTGCTGCAATTAATACAAAAGTATTCTTTCTTCAACACCCTATGGAATGTAGGCACATAGAAAGAATGCAGGGGTATCAACAAAAATGGAAGAAACATATGAGTAATACCACCTAAGTCACAACCTTGGACCCTGATTTCTTCAAGCGAGGAATATAGGGCCGATTCTAAATCCCTTTTCACTCGACCATTAGATTTAGTGGTTTTAATCGTACAAACCAAAGTTTCGAGTGAACTTCAAAAGAGACTGTAACCAGCATTTTGTGAATGCATTATTTTTTATGGGGGAAATCTAAGGAAACAACTACAAGTATCCATTCTTTCAGAGTAGGTCAATGCAAGAAGTGTCTAGCTTTGTCCCTTTAGTTGTGGCCAAGATTGAAAATGCACTGTAGAAATTTATTACTGTGGGCAGAGCAAAGAAGATTTTAGTACAAAAGAACTTGCCCATTGGCTACTCACCGTCGTATCTAACACTATACACTCCATCTGGAGAACCAATGGACAACATAGGGTGCATTCCGAGGTTTAACAATTTATCGAAAACTGGGAATGATGTTCTATAAGCCCGAGTGAAAAAACTTAAAGCACAATATCCACAAGTTAAATTTGTTTTTGCAGACTTTCACGGGGCAACCCTCAAAATTTTGAACTCCATAGAATTTTGGGCCGTAGAATAATGTGTTACAGGCTTGTTGTGGAATGGGTAGTTGATATAATTACAATTTGAGCGTAACATGCGACGCTGTAGGAGCATCTATGTGTACAAATCCTGGACAACATTTCAACTGGGATGGGATTCATTTGACTAAAGCCATTTACAGAAATATATCGAAATTGTTTTTGGGCGGAACATTCACATCGCATAGTCCTCAGACTCTCTACACAATGGGAACTACACAATTGTAGACACCACTGTGAACTGACCGATGGATCATAAAGTACAGAAATATCAATAATACATTCTATTAATAATTACGTCGTAGCGTTTCCCTTTGAAATGAATTACCCCAGCCGTCGCCATGTCCTATTATTTACCGTGGATTTGTGGTGTTAGACGATCAAACAAAGCTTGATCGTTGATCCAAAATTAAAACGGTTCATGAAACTGAAACTGTTCATGAATTTTCGCCCTCGCCGTTCACCCTAAGATTTGGTATTTTTGAGTCTGATTTTTACGCTGTAGCGTTTTCCTTTGAAATGAATTACCCCAGCTGTCGCCCTGTCCTATTATTCACTGTGGATTTGTGGTGTTAGACGATCAAAAAAAGCTTGATCGTTGATCCAAAATTAAAACGGTTCATGAAACTGAAACGGTTCATGAATTTTCGCCCTCGCCATTCACCCTAAGATCTAGTCTTTTTTAGTCTGATTCCCAGAAATTGCCTATTTCCTTTTGCACCACCAATGCCGAACAGAGCAGCAATGATAAGAAGAATGATGTCGAAAATATTTGCATCAACATCGATCTTCAATGCATGGTTTGTCTTGATCAATTCAAGGATGGTGATAAATGCCTTGTGTTACCAAAATGTAGCCATTGTTTCCATGTTCCCTGTGCAGATGTTTGGCTCTCCCAGCGCTACATATGCCCCATTTGCACAGGCAGTGTTGAAATTATTAATATCGATCAAACACCCATCGACCGAAAAGCCTCAAAATTCAGTGG
The DNA here is from genome assembly GCA_031772625.1 of Pinus tabuliformis. Lineage (NCBI taxonomy): Eukaryota > Viridiplantae > Streptophyta > Pinopsida > Pinales > Pinaceae > Pinus > Pinus tabuliformis. The sequence continues at coordinate 179,935,665 of CM062812.1, forward strand.
AGATTAACCCTGCAGAAGAACAGGCACTTGGGCCTCAGTTAGATGTTATGGGTAATATTAATTTTGATTCTCACGGATAATGTCGTCATTGAGATTCCTTTATAGAATAGATAGTTCATAATTTTTCTTGAAATTTTGTTGCGGATAGTATTGGTTTTTCTGTGTAGTGAATTGAGTTGTGTAGGATTTGTATTCACAATTTTGTAATCCAATGTAGTCCTGTCATATTTTTCTTTTGAAGATAATATTGCATCGATGTAGAATAAAACCATTAATTCTGGAGCAGGGTAGTCATAATTTTTACATGTGAAATTTCATTTTGGATTGCTTTTGCCTTCCAAGGTAATATGGGATATATGTGAAATAGAACTACTTATTCTTTAACAAGGTAATCATAGTTTTTACATGTGAAATTCTGCTTCCTTTATTGATTCTAGGCCTGTAGGTTTGAAGCAGCCCTTTTATTTTGTCCATATATGAATTATTGGATTGGTGTTAATTTGATATTTTGTGCCAGCATTACGCTGGGCATACATCAATGCTTACATTCCATTTTTCCAAAATCCATTTTTCCAAAATTGGGACTCTGGGACTCTGAATTTGACATTTTCTGTGAGCATTTTGGGTGGCATATATAAATGTTGAAAGCCTATTTCCCCCAAAGTTGGAGCCGTTGGCCATGTATAAATGTTACTAATCATCTAGTAATTAGTATGGTGAAGGTGGTTTAATGTCTTGCAAAGGCTATTTCATCAGTTTCAGGATAATTTATGCATTAACACAATTTCATGTAAATTTGTTATGGGATAGAGTAGATGTTCCTAAAATGTAGGAGACATGATCATGTATATACTCAGCAATATTTTGCGACTATATCTCAAGTTAATCTAAGAATGTTGCCAAGGAAACGCCGTAAGGCATAAGTTAAGGAGCAATGGCGACATAGGAATAGAAAAATCTAAATAAGGTGCAAAATGTGCATAAATTGAGGAGCAATAGTGACATAGGAATATGCAAATCTAAATAAGATGCAGAAATGTGCATAAATAGAAGAGCAATGGTGACATAGGGATAGGAAAATCTAAAAAAGATGCAGAAATGTAACAATCAACATATGGGGACATTTGTTCCCACATCACACTTCATCTAATAAAAGCTCTATCACGATGGTGCACATGCAAGCCTTTACAACTTGTACCAAATTTCAATTCAGGATTGCGTTGACAACGAAGAGCCACCTAGAAAAATTCTTTGTTTCTGTTTGAGTTAAAAATGTTTTCATGGTGTACACCCAGTTTGGATACTAGCTGTCCAAAAGAGCACATTTCATTGTATTTTCCTTCATTTCCAGTATAACGAGAATCACCACTGGAATTCACATGGAAAAAAAATTCAGTCTCTATCAATGCCATTAAATGCAATACACATATTAGATATAGGTGCACAATCTCTATCTTCTCATGTTGGCAGAAGCAGTAAAAATGATTTCAATTAATCTAATCCAATCTAGCACAAAATTAACACGCATGGCATCCATCAACATCATGGATTGGATAAATTTGCAAGTATGGTTCCTCCCATATCCTGCTATTTCCCGCTATTTCATGACCCTTCACAGTTTAAAAAATTGATAGCTTCTGAAAATTGTAATATTAGCAGCCAATCAAATTTGAAATGAATTAATACAATCAAACAGAATAATATAAGCATCCAATCAAACTTGAAATGAATTAATACAATCAAACAGAATATGTAGCCCACATTCTGTCCAAATACGATTTCCAGGCTCTAGATTCATAAACCAAAGAAATTTTCCGGTCCAAAGGAGGCTCAGAAATTTGCCAATCCAAAGGAGGCTCTTTGAAAATTCTTCGATTGACCTTGTAAGAATGTTGATATACATTTGTTATTGCATTAAAAATGGCTGATTCGAACATGTGAATCCTCACTTTGGGGTCATCATGTCTCTTACATATGCAAATGGCAACTGATCCAGAGGATCGAAGAAATCTAATTCATTGAATAACAGGCAAGAAAATAGCTTCATTGAAAGGGTGTGCTTTCTCAATATCAGTGCAGTATCAGCCACATCTGTAATGCCAACAACAACCCACAAAATCAAAAAATCAGTTACAGAGAGAACCAACCTCAAAACAAATCTCAGATGCTATCCCACTAAAACTTCACCATAATTGAGCAAAGTTGAGTTCTCATACCACTTCTTGACGGAAGATTTTCAGAGCTCCAAGGTTGCAAGCCATTGGCACAGTAACTATCCATTTGATACCTCACAACTTCTTTGCTCCAATTTCTCCATATGACTTTAAAAACGGCTTCCTCCATGGTATGAGTATTGTAGGGATGCTTTCAGATAGCAATATCAACGTTGTGAGTTACATGGAGATTTTCCAAAATTTACAAAAGATCAAGAACAAGCTGTAGCTTGGCATCCTTCCAAATGTTGTAAACACAGTTTGAGAAAAGCCTGTGGGAAAGATAATTGGGTATGCGGCCATTCATTGCCAATCTTATCTAAAGAGGTCACAATTTTGTTTGGATGACAAATTCCAAAATTTGACTGTGGGAGTGTTTAAATTTCTTTTGGATGGCGAAAATGGATTTAGCATCCATCATGAATGCCTGGGTACCCAAAATACTGGAGCTTGACCACTGTAATTGACATTTTCAAAAAAATCAGCTAGATTTTTTCAAAATCATGCTGGAATTTTTATTGTTATCATCATGGCTCCAACAAATTTTCATGGATTTTCAAATATGGAATGACGATCATGATGTTGTTGAAAATATCGTATCGTTTCTTTCACCTCTTCCATTACAATATAATAGTATTTTCTAAGAACACCATAAATAGGTAGCATATGGAAAAATTACATCTCAAAAAAAAATGTACAAAAACATGTTCACATATACAAAAACAACAACATGGATAATCGATAACCTTTAAAAGACATTACTATTATTTACCAAATAGCCATATTCGAATACACATAACTAATCATTTCAAGTATAACTCATTATCATCCACCCTAGCTTCCAACAATGTCCATTCACATGTTGCGATTCTTCCACACACTACTATTATTTACAAAATATTCATATTCAAAATACACATAACTAATACTTTCAACTCTAACTCATTATCATCCACCCTTGTTTTCAACAATGTCCATTCACATGTCTCTATTCTCTCCCCTCTATACATGTCCCTATTCTTCCCCACTCTATGCTATTCTTCCCCACTCTATGCCTTACGGCGTTTCCTTTGCAACATAAGGTGCAAATGCTAGTTTTAAATATTTTATAAAATTTACCATTTAAACAAATCTAATGGACCTCGATAAAAATAGTGTATTTTTATCTTGGGAACTAATAATGTATTTTTTTATTCATAAAAATAAGTATTTATAGTGAGGGAGCGGCCGAAACTGAGAATATTTTGGGAAAATAGATTTAAGGAGATGAATTCTGAGAAGTATTAAATGTTTGGTAATTAAATTAAGTTGGGAATAATTTTAATACTGTCTGTGAGCTATCGTGAGAGGGTAATTTATGTTTCTAACGGCTATAGACCTATTACACATCGGAAAGCAAAGATCAGCAAGGCACATAAGGCAGGGAGCAAACATATTGACAGGATAAGGGAAGGACATGGTCATCAGCGGGGGAAGGGAAGACATAGAGGAATTGTCATAAAGATTAAAAGTTAAAAAAATTTCAAAAAAATCTTGTATAGACATGTTTGAACCATGTTTTCTATGGTGGAAATGGATTCAGCACCATCAAAAACCTCTGGGGTGTTCAAGATTTTGAAGTTTGACAGTTGTAACTTGGATTTTAGAAAAAAATTGTCGAATTTTATCAAAATCTTATCAGAATTTCTATGATTTTCCTGAGAAAAATGTAGACTACTACTTTATTCTTGATAAACTTGTCACTCCTTGTTTATAAAAAAAATAGTTATCAATATTTTTTGAGCTATTTAACTTATTTACTAATGCAAGGTATTATATGTTATCAGTTAGATTTAAGCAAGTACAAAATGTAACTTATGGCATACACTGCTGGGTGCATTAATGGATGAATAGTTCAAAAAATATTGATATACTACCCAGTATATTATTAATGGATAGATACTTCAGAAAATATATATATATAAACCTAAAAAGCTCCAAAAATTGAGAATATTTTGAGAAAATAGATTTAAGGAGATCAATTTTGAAAGGAGTTGTCTAAAGAGGCAGAGGAATTGCCCGGACAGCCACTTTTGGTCCGAATCCACACAAAAAAATTTCAAAAAAACATGTAGAGGCAAGTTTTGAATCATGTTTTTGATGGTGGAAATAGATTCAGCACCATCAAAAATATTTAGAACACCTAATGTTTTGAAGTTGAACAATTATAACTTGGATTTACAAAAATCTTGGCTAGATTTTCTCTAAATATGACCAGAATTTCCATAACATTCTGAATAACTCCTCCACCTTATTGGACTATGCAATTTTGAAAAGTATTAAATATTTAGAAATTAAATTAAGTTTGAGAATAATCTTAATACGATATTTATTCTCAATAAACTTAACATTCCTTGTTTACCAAAAAAAACATGATTATCAATATTTTTTTTAGCTATTCATTCTTTAATACAAAGATAATATATGTTATGAATTAGATTTAAGCAAGTACAAAATCTAAATGAGCCCATATACTGTCGTAATGCCTAAATAGCTTAAAAAATATTGATATACTACCCGTGTATTAAATAGTTCAGGAAATAATGGTATCCTGTCACAGATTTGCTTCTTTTAAAGCTGAAGCGACGTATAACTAATTGAAGTTTTGACTGGTGTACTTTTCTCCTTGAATGGCTGGCATGCACGGAGCCCTGCGAAATTTTCTTTTTAATACTTTCTGTTTGCTGTGTATTTTTTCAGGCTGCGTGTATAACCAGGGCTTAGGGGTAGGCAAGGAGAGTCAGATTTCCTCCTTTTAAGGGCGGGAGCGACGCATAATTAATTGAAGTTTTGACTGGTGTACTTTTTTCCTTCAATGGCCAGCATGCACGCAGCGCTGCGATTTTTTTTATTTTTTTTCTTCCTGTTTACTGCGTATGTAAAGAGAGCTGTTCCGGGTGTGTGTAACCAGAGCTTAGAGGAAGGTAAAGAGAGTAGTTCATCCTGTAGGTCATGAGGGGATAAATTCCAATATAATTTTTGGCTAGCAATTTTTGAATTGCAAAATAAATTTTTAGTGTTTTATTCAGCGTCAAAATTAGATGTTCTGAATTTCACAATTTGATAACTGTAACTTGGTTTTATTAAAATCTTTTGGGCACTCTAAATTAGGCAACTTAATATCCGTAACCTAGTTTTCTTTTAATTCCCATCGGATTTATCATTAAACGGGGCGGCATCCCAAATTCTACAATTTGACCACTATAACCTGGTTTATCAAATCCCCTCCTAAACAACCTCAAAACCTTAAACCTAGGTTTTTTTTTTTAATTCCCCACCAAATTTAACTAAAAATCTACCCAAAAAGCCAACCTTTTCTGAGCAAAAATGTCTGCTGTTTAGCCTACGCTTAAAAGAATAACAGTGACGCATATCTTATTTAATTGAACGCGTTTGCAGAACTCTGTTTTGGCCTGTTTGTCAAATATATGTAGAGTGTATGTTATATAAGATTTCTGAAGATATTCGCATGCGGAGCCAAGGCGGAGGCGAGATAATTACAGAACAAAAAGGGTGTTGTTTTTCCGGTTAGGAAACAAAACTGAAACAGGGCATTTCACTGTGTTAGAAAACAGAGTTGAACAGGGTATTTTTGATGTTGTTCAACTTCAAAGGGAGTTGAACAGGAGATTTTTGATGTTGTTCAAAAGGAGTTGAACGGGGGTTTTCAATATGTAGTTAAAATTTTCTCTCTGAAATTGGATGAATGTATGCTCTGTTTTCTCAGAGGCATAATTCGTGTATTTCATTCACAACTATTATTTTCTTTAATAATCTATTCTCGCAGACTGTGCTCACCTATATACCATTATATCGTATGGTATCTTATATGTGATGATTCATCCTATCATATTCGGAAATATACCATAAGGGCTTGCTAGGCCGTCAACTCTGTTGGGTATTTTCAATGGGAGAAAAATACCAAAAACCAAATAAACAAACACACAGAGGCAATGCTCTGTTTCTACCCTTCCAGGATCTTTTTGTGCACAGAAGACTAAAAAAAATTCACTGAGAGACAGAGTATTTCAACATCATAAAAGATTTCTGAGAAATTACTGGGTTAACTGCTGTAAATCCCTTTTTACATTCACTGCAGTGAAAACATATTACTTACTGGTGTAAAATCTTCATTCACATTTACTGGTGTGAAACTAGTTTTTTACATACTGCTGTAAAAGAAATTTACATAGGCTTACAAAAATCGCTTCACCATTTTCTTTATGCACTTGCAAAACCACACATGGTTTTTCTTACACCTCTGTTTTACTATGCCTCACAAAAACATTACAAAAGACATTTTTGCACTGCTGTGCATACATCCTCTGGTTCTTATCTTTTTACACACTGCTGTGTGTTTTTCCTTTTACCGCCCCATATATCTTTTACGTTGCTGTGAATATACATATATCTCTCCTCCCGTGTGCCATATACATTCATTAATAAAAGTCAACACTCATAAAATAAAACTTATTACATACGACTTTAAACTTTAATACATGCCGTATATGAAAAATATATATAAAAAACATATAGTAAATTGTGCCCATACCCATATTTAAAAAAAACTTAACTAAAGAGCATATGCGCCCATACCCATATTAAAACGAGCCTCACCAAAATCTTCGTACCACCATTAAATTCTTTTACCTACGGCGGTCAACCATAAACCTTTTACTCCACGCAAAACATTGAATTGATGTGGGTCCGTATGCAGCTCCAGGTGATCAACGGCGGAGGAAAGTGGAGCAGATCGAACGGCGAAAATGATATCGGAAGGCCAACAAGTGCTGAACGTTAACCTCCGAGAAAATGACGTTGTGTTACGTCAGAGCTGAACCACGTGTCAGCTCCAAATTGTATCGGAGCTCCTTGCCGGATTATTCCTTCGTCGGCAAATCGCTCCGAGAAAATTCGGTGAACGATTTCTGGCTTGGTTCACGGTTTCTGGTGGTCTGCGTTGAAATTAGATTTCAACACTCCCCTTTAATTTCAACAACTGGGCATTCGGTCATACCGAGACACTTCCTCAAAAATTCAAAGCTCTTCTGATCAAGTGGCTTTGTCAAGATGTCTGCTACCTGTTCTTGAGTCCTGCAATGTTCTAGGACAATTTCTCCATTGTTCACTAATTCTCTGATGTAGTGAAACCTTGTATCAATGTGTTTCGTTCTCTTATGAAACACTGAATTCTTTGACAATGCAATAGCTGAGCTATTGTCACAAAAGATCACTGTCGCTTTTGCCTGCTCTTGGCCTAAGCTTCTCAACATTCTTCTCATCCACACTGCTTGACATGCTGCTGCTGTAGCTGCCACATATTCAGCCTCTGTTGTAGACAATGCTACAATGGACTGCTTCTTAGAAGCCCATGAAATGGCTCCTGAACCCATATGAAATACATAACCGGAAGTGCTCTTCCGATCATCTACACTTCCAGCCCAATCGCTATCAGTGTATCCAACCAAATCTGAATGTTCTGAGGCATGATATAGAATTCCAAACATTTTGGTACCTTTCACATACCTCAAAATTCTCTTTGCTGCCTGCCAATGTGCCTCCTTTGGCCTCTCCATGAACCTGGAAATTAAACTAACAGCATACATTAAATCAGGTCTAGTTGCTGTTAAATACATAAGACTGCCCACAATGCTTTTATACAAGCTAGGATCAAAATCCTTGTTGCTGTCCTCTCTGCTGAGCTTTAATCCCATTACTGTGGGAGTGATGGCTGCCTTGCATTCTTACATGTTAAATCTATCCAAAACTTGATTTACATATCTTGCTTGAGATATAAAAATTCCTTTTTCATTTTGATCTACTTCTATGCCTAAGAAGTATCTCAAGAAACCCATGTCAGTCATTTCAAATTCTTCCTTCATAACTGATTTAAAATTCTTAATGAGCTGATCATCATTACCTGTGAAAATCACATCATCAACATATAAGACAACAATTAAAATCTTACCATCCTTTTCCTTGATGTAGACTGTGGGTTCTCCTTCACATTTGTCAAATTCATTATCCAATAGATATGAATCTATCCTGCTGTACCATGCTCTTAGCGCTTGCTTCAGCCCATAAAGAGCTTTCTTCAATTTGCACACTTTGTGCTCTTCACCTTTCTTCTCATATCCGAGAGGCTGTTCCACATAAACCTCTTCCATTAACACTCCATTTAGGAATGCTGATTTCACATCCATTTGGTAGACTTTCCATTTGTTTTGTGCTGCTATGGACAGCACTGCTCTCACGGTTTCCATTCTTGCAACCGGTGCGAAAGTCTCCTCATAATCTCTTCCATATTGCTGCTTGTACCCTTTGACAACCAGCCTTGCTTTGTGCCTTTCTATCTTGCCTTCAGCATTGCTCTTGGTCTTGTAGACCCATTTCACACCAATGACTTCTTTGCCTTTTGGTAGCTCAACCAAATCCCATGTTTTGTTTCTCTCTATGGCATTCATTTCTTCATCCATAGCTTCTATCCATTTCCTATCTTTAATAGCTTCTTCAAAATGAATAGGATCATCAACATGACAATACAAGGCAAATAAGGAATTCATTCCTTCTTCATAAATTTCACTTAGATTTCTAAACTTCTTACCTCGTTCACTTGGTGTGCAAGTGCTTGAAGATGCACTTGAATTTCCTCCTTGTGGTGTGCTTGGAGAAGCACTCTCATTGATCCTCAATGGTGTCCCTTGCTGTCCTTGTGTTGGCGCCGCTGTTTGGGGATGCATTTCAGCCACCTCCTCTTCATCTTCATCATGAGACAAACAGTTCTTGACATTCACTGTTTTCTCTATGCTTCCATCCCAAGCTTCCTCTTCAATGAATTGAACATCCCTGCTGACAAAGAACTTCTTGGTAGATGGAATGTACAGCCTGTAGGCTTTGGATTCATCACTGTATCCAATGAAGATGCATTTCTCCCCTTTGCTGTCCAACTTCCTCCTTAGCTGATCTGGTATGTGTGCATAGGCCACACATCCAAAAACTCTCATGTGGGTGACTCCTTGCTTCCTCCCACTCCATGCTTCTTCTGGCACCTTGTTCATCACTGCTTTTGTAGGACACCTGTTCAGAATATACACTGCACAATTTACAGCTTCAGCCCAATACTCATTTGGCAAATGCTTTGCCTTCAACATGCTCCTCGCCATATCCATGATGGTCCTGTTCTTCCTTTCAGCAACTCCATTTTGCTGCGGAGTGTACCTTGCTGTAAACTGTTTATGAATTCCATTTTCTCTACAAAATCTTAGGAATTCCTTGGAGATATACTCACCTCCTCTATCAGTTCTCAGAACTTTAATGTGCAGCCCGCTTTGGTTTTCAACAAATGCCTTGAAATTTTGGAATTTCTCAAACACTTCACTTTTGTTTTTAAGAAAGTATATCCAAGTCTTTCTTGTACAGTCATCAATGAATGTCAAGAAATATAGGCTGCCAGCTAATGATGGAGCTTGCATTGGTCCACACAAATCTGAGTGGATAATCTCTAAGGGTGTCTTTGCCCTTATGCTTTTCCCTGATGGAAAACTTTCTCTATGTTGTTTTCCCAAAATGCAGCCTTCACATAGGCTGTCCGGTTTCTCTATCAATGGTAATCCCTTTACCATTCCTTTCCTACTCAACAAATTTAGACCTCCAAAATTGAGATGCCCAAATCTCAAGTGCCACAACCAATTTTCATCCTTTGGCACGCTTTGAAAGGCCTCTTGGGTGACTGCTGCCATTTCCCTTTTGTTCTTCATGTCTGCCCTGATCCGGAGAGGGAACATCCTGTTCCTTGTCATCTTCACTTCAGCAATGCATCTTTTGCTGGGTGGTATATCCATGATGGTGCACACATCATTTACAAAGTAAACATTGTAACCCTTTTGGATAAGCTGTCCAACATTCAATAGGTTACATCTCATTCCGGGGACATAGTATACATCTGCTATGGTTTTCTTTTCTCCTTGTTTTGTAAATATTTTTACCTCTCCTTTTCCCATAACAGACACTTTACAATCAGTTCCTAGTGTGACCTCTGACTTCAAATTCTGATTTAACGCTGAAAAGAGGGCTATATTCCCTGTCATATGGTTGCTGCAACCTGAGTCTAAAAACCATATGTCTTCACTATGTGTTTCAGCCATGTTACAAGCTAACAGGACATTATTTTGACTGCTGTTTTCTCTTGTAACATTTGCATTTTGTCTACTACTCATATCATGTTGTTTCTTTCTACAATCACTTGCATAATGCCCATACTTTTTGCAATAATAGCATTGAACATTAGATTTATCATACCTTTGTCCTTGAGCATGATATTGTCCTCCTTGTTGGCTGCTGCCTTGGCCTTGGTTCTGATTTGGATTGCTGCCTCTTCCTTGTGCATTTGCTGGGCTGTTCCTTCCACCTCTGTTCTGGCTTCTGCCTCTTCCTCTCTTGTTTCCTCTGCCTTGACCTCTTCCTCTTCCAAAGGACATCTGGGTCTTGAAGGCTTGCTCAAGAGATGAGTTTTCATTCCTACTCAACCTCTGCTCATGTGTTATCAGTGATGCATGTAGCTCATCAACTGAATAACTTGAGAGATCCTTTGTCTCTTCAATGGTGGTGACTATGGCATCAAACCTTGAGGGTAAGACCCTCAATATTTTCTCCACTATTCTTCTATCTTCAATTGTTTCTCCATGAGTTCTCATTTGTGTGATTACACCAATCACATGAGTGAAGAATGAGTCAATGTTATCTGACTCCTTCATGTTCAAGTTCTCAAAATCCTTTCTCAGCAATTGTAGTTTTGCTGTTTTCACTTTCTCCATGCCTTGATAGGCTGTCTTAAGGGTTTGCCATGCTTCATTGGCTGTCTTAGCTGCTGCTAACCTTGGAAACATACTCTGGTCTACTGCTAGATACAACAACATACGGGCTTTTGAATCCTTCTTCCTATTGCTCTTCAGTTGATCTCTCTCTCCCTGAGTTAGTGCATTGAACTCAGTTTCATCTGCTGGTTCTTCAAAACCTTCCTCAACTATTTCCCATAAATCTTGAGAGGCAAACAGGGCTGTCATGGTTATTGCCCAATAGTCATAGTTCTTCCCATTAAACTGTGGGAGCTGGGTGTTAAACAAACCCATACCAGTGCTTGTGCTGGCCATTCCTTGACTGTGTATTTAAAACACTGACTGTCTCTTCAATAACAAACAAGATAGCTATGAAGAATACCTGAATCCTTTGTTGTCTGAGTCTTCTATCTGCCTGAGAAGTTTTGAAATGCAGCAACAACCTTCTCCCTTCAGCTTCTTTAACTTTTTTAAAGAGCCTAAGCCTGCTCTGATACCAATGTTGGGTATTTTTAATGGGGAAAAATACCAAAAACCAAATAAACAAACACACAGAGGCAATGCTCTGTTTCTACCCTTCCAGGATCTTTTTGTGCACAGAAGACTAAAAAAAATTCACTGAGAGACAGAGTATTTCAACATCATAAAAGATTTCTGAGAAATTACTGGGTTAACTGCTGTAAATCCCTTTTTACATTCACTGCAGTGAAAACATATTACTTACTGGTGTAAAACCTTCATTCACATTTACTGGTGTGAAACTAGTTTTTTACATACTGCTGTAAAAGAAATTTACACAGGCTTACAAAAATCGCTTCACCATTTTCTTTATGCACTTGCAAAACCACACATGGTTTTTCTTACACCTCTGTTTTACTATGCCTCACAAAAACATTACAAAAGACATTTTTGCACTGCTGTGCATACATCCTCTGGTTCTTATCTTTTTACACACTGCTGTGTGTTTTTCCTTTTACCGCCCCATATATCTTTTACGCTGCTGTGAATATACATATATCTCTCCTCCCGTGTGCCATATACATTCATTAATAAAAGTCAACACTCATAAAATAAAACTTATTACATACGACTTTAAACTTTAATACATGCCGTATATGAAAAATATATATAAAAAAACATATAGTAAATTGTGCCCATACCCATATTTAAAAAAAACTTAACTAAAGAGCATATGCGCCCATACCCATATTAAAACGAGTCTCACCAAAATCTTCGTACCACCATTAAATTCTTTTACCTACGGCGGTCAACCATAAACCTTTTACTCCACGCAAAACATTGAATTGATGTGGGTCCGTATGTAGCTCCAGGTGATCAACGGCGGAGGAAAGTGGAGCAGATCGAACGGCGAAAATGATATCGGAAGGCCAACAAGTGCTGAACGTTAACCTCCGAGAAAATGACGTTGCGTTACGTCAGGGCTGAACCACGTGTCAGCTCCAAATTGTATCGGAGCTCCTTGCCGGATTATTCCTTCGTCGGCAAATCGCTCCGAGAAAATTCGGTGAATGATTTCTGGCTTGGTTCACGGTTTCTAGTGGTCTGCGTTGAAATTAGATTTCAACAAACTCTGCAATATCTATTGTTTTCGCCCCAGCCTGTCGACGCTCGAGATTAGGATTATGGTAGAATCATGGAGAATAGCGAAACAACAGAGTTTGAGTGGAGGCAGACCGCGGTCCAATTTTACCTGGAAGGATGGAATTAAGCTGCAACCATATCTCTGGCCATTGCTCTCAATGGCCAGACACTTATGTACTTCTAGTTGAAGGATTAATCAAAATTTCCAGATTCTTTGATGGCTTTCGCTCCCCCAGCCGAGTTCGAATCCTGCGGAGGTTCATCCTTCGGCGATATGTGACGGCTTTGCCGTATCTGCCGGCTTCGGCCATATTCTGTTTGGCTTCGGCCTTATTGTATTCTGGCTTCGGCTGTATTCTGACTGGCCTTATTTGGCTTCGGCCGTATTCTAACTAGCTTCGGCCATATTGTAAAATCATGAGGGCTTAGGCCATATATGGATTTTCTCTCTGAAAAAAAAAAATCCTAAAGAGTTAATTTTAGTTTTTGAAAAATTGAGAATTTCAATGAAAAAAATGTATTTGCTGAATTAAATTATGTGAATTTTCAAATAATTGACACTCTTATTCCGTGAATTTTGAAATAATTGACATTCTTAATCTGTGAATTGAGTAGTTGTTACCCACCATTTTTAAGCAATAAAATTCAATTCACTTAAAGCTTTAAACCACACAAATCTTATCTTAACATAACTGAAATTTTATCCCTAAAATTTCAAACCAAAAACCTTTACACAATACGTTAACTAAACAGGCTGTTCTTTATCCTATATTATTTAGAAAAACAAAACCATCCCCACCTGTTTATTCAAAGGTGTATTGAAATTTGAAAACTCTATCAAACAACGAATTTAGATGGGTGTGTGATAGCTTTCAATAATATGCAAAACCTACGAGTTCACATATTCATGTGAAGCAATACCTCGGTATGCCCTTCGAAATTGAGCGGACTTCAGTCTTCTCCCAGTTTCGAATGCGCATACGATTAGCACCGGAACCAGGCCACCCACAATACCTAAAATTATGTGGGTTCTTTTCTGTGAATACTTGATCTGTGTATGATTAGCTGAACCTTCCACAGGGACTGCTGGAAGCACGGACGAATTATAGAAGGGATATATTTCATAACGAAGTATGCAGCTTCGGCTCCAATACTGAACTCCTGCTGTGGGATTGGATGTGAATATTTTATTGATTGAGAAGGCTAGACATGTGTTGCAGTCGTCTGTGGTTAGATCTCTGGTGCACTGGACCAGACCGTAAATCGTTTGAGAAAACGAGTCTAGGGCAGTACCATAAGCAGATCGTTTCGTGTCATTTGCTGCTTCCCCTGACAATTTGTTTAAGAAATTCTTAGCAGACGCTTGAAAGTCAGTCGGGATAAAGACACCCGTGTCCCCGCCAAATGGCTCTGGGTAATTAGCCCCAACATCTGTCTGCATTATTCCGATGAAACTGTAGTTTTGATAACGTAAGAAGCAGTGAAAAGGCCAAGTACGACTCGCAGGGATGGAATTTGACAAGCAATTTGCCCGTCATAAGGCATTTTGACCGTATGTCTGACCTCCGGCAAGCCATCGTGTCTCCGGCAGCATTTGTCTCGCACCTTTCAACGACCTCCATTTGGTGTCTGTGTTTGTAATAGTCTTGTTGTAAGTGATAATGCTTATGTGTGGATAATTTTACATCGATTCCATGTTTCAAATTAAGCGCGCAACAATGAAATTTTGAAATCCTAAGAAAACCCAAAGGAAATCCGCCCTTGCTTTTATCTTTGTTTATGCACATTATTTTGTCAGCCAAATAGCAGATCTGGATTTTGGTGGATGGGTGGTTGATGATTCTCTGCCATTTCTGAGCGTGTAAACTCAGAGTTGAATCAAATAAATGATTTAAATGATTTGCTGCTGGCCGTTCATTTAACAGATCATTTGCAAATTTAAAGGAATTATATTTGTCTGTTTTGTGGAGACCGCCACAAGTATCCCCTCTGAAATCATCTTCATCGTTTTGGGAAGTGAATTCCAAGAGGCAATGCACTGCCACTGATAAAACAAATGATGAGTTTGAAGAAATCTTTCCTCTGTTGGAACAAATGGAGGCTTCCCAGGAGCACTGCAAGGAATCGCTGTAAAATGCATTGAGGTGAGGAAGGCCAGTGATGCGGCTAATCTGCAAGAGCTCGCTGCAAAATGCATTGAGTTTCGGGTGATGAAGGCCCGTGATGCCAAAGTTGTTACATCTGAGGCATCGTGCCGACCTTCATTCGAATGGTCAAATTTTTTCGAATCATGGGAATATAACCTATTACATTCATGAGAAGGCCAACGAAAAAAATCAAGAGCAAGTCTGACTGGAGGTGAGCCTGGACAGAGAAAAAAGGCTAGGTATGAATTTATCGTCAGAGTTAACATCCCTGTAATTAATTACAATGGGCTTAAAAGAAAATTGTCGTGCCCAAACGGAAGACGGAAGACTCACACATTAAAGATATATTCACCATATAAATAATTAAATTAAATTAAAAATAAAAAAATAAAGTTAACAATTAATTATAATTAACAATTAAAATTAAATTAAAAATAAAAAAATAAAGTTAACAACTAATTATAATTAATAATTAAACTAACTTGATCCATTTTAAATGGGGATCTACCAAGTGGCCAAAGAAATAAGATCTAAAAATTTTCTTATTATAATATTTGAAAGATAGATAATTCAATTACAAAAACAATGATTATTTATTATTTTGATATATTTGTTTTAATCTAAAATTATTTTATATTTTATTTAAGTTTATTAATGTTACATAATATAAACTAGTTACATTATGCTTAATCCATATTTGAGTATATTGTAGTGTGCACCTTGCTTTGTTTAGGTGCAAACAAGAGTATACAAATTCTTTCAAATCTTACTTCCTGAACATTTTAAAACGTATATATTTATTTTAATCCCAAACCTATTAAACATAGATAAGGATTAAAATCATAAAGAATCCAAAGCATAAACATTTGTATGACAAAACAAATTTGAAGATTAAGCTCAAAGTGTTAAATTTTTATGTCAAATTAATCTTAAAAGAATAAAGTTCTGTAGTAGTGAAAGCCCCACTACACCACATATTGGAGAATGAGATGTTATTATTTTTTTTGTCCACTTGCCTCTCATATAGGTAGGTGTCCCACATCTTACCAACCTTTTCAACAAAGGAGTAAAATATATGACACATTTAGATTGGAGAATTTCGCTACTATGACATAGCATCTCTCTTTATGCTTCTCAAGATGCATCTAAATATGAGCAGATTCTTTTTCACAGACATCAAATCCCCCTCTTTCTTTGGATGTAATGCATAGCTTCTGGACAACTTGAGACCAATGGAATTTGGACACTTGTATGTTGTGGCATCAATTTGGTGTAATTGGATTTTGGAGTAAACCGTTATTTAGAATAGTATGTATATATATTAACTAATAATTTGTTTTCAAATGAATTTCTCTTATTAGATGGATCTAAAAATGTTGGACACCTAATCCTAAGTGGGTTAGTGTGGAAGTCGAATGGACAAAAGGAGTCCAAGAGACCTTGGGATCTGAAACCCAAGAGTCACATATTTGTACTATAAATGTATATCTATTGTTAATAAAAAATGTACTGCATGATTTATCTTTCCTATTCTATGTTTTCCATGTGTGTTTAACATGGTATCAGAGCAGGCGTATTCCTGCCCTGCATAATTAATGTGAGCCATTTGTCTTATGGCCTTTCTGTACAGTCATTTCTGCCATCAATTCTGCATCTCAGGAATATTTTCTCACGAATATTTCTTCAGCTAAATGTTAGCTGCTCCTGGCGCTGTCCAGCACTGTCCAAGCGGTTCTTCTGACATGTCTGTCTGCCATATTTTTACCTGCGCTCTCTGTCCATAAGCGTTTCATGCTCTCTCACTGATTCATAAAACGTCTCTGTCCATCATATTCCTCAAATAATATCAATACCTCACCATCCTCGGTATCGCGTCCTGGGAAGTACAGGTCACCGCGGATGACGGACTGGGTTTCGCTCACACCGCTTCCAGCTCCATCTACAGCCGGAATAAAATACATACATGTGGCAATTTGTGGGGTTCCTGGAATGAGATTTTCTAACGTATGATAAGGAAAGGAAAGTCTTCCATATAGATAAATCACAACAGCGCCATTTGATACTTCATTTATCTGAATATATGATGGGACCCTATGTGAGGCATCCAAATTCAAGTTTTTAGGAGGCAGCGTTTGCAGGTTAATATATTGCCAAAGCCATTCGCTATTATTCTCTTTACTTCTTGAGAGTTTCCATATTCCATCTGCTTGCGATGAAATAGCTCTTCTTCCCTGCCATATGTAGCTCTCTCCCTCACAATTGGCCGCGTAAACATGTCTCCCCAATCTTGGCAAGGAAGGGAGTTTCTTCCAATGGATGTTGAACTCTCTTAAATTGAGCATCCACACATGGTACACGTCAGCAAAACCTGGAATGAGTGCATATACACACTCACCATCGCTCGCAATCTCAATTTTACTTGTTGATATCCAAGTAATTGGAGGTTGGGGAAGCGTACTCCAGGCAAAAGGAAGAAAAGGATTCCACACCGAAAGCATGAAACGTTCATTGCCACGCGTGCAATCGTAAAAGATGGATGGTTCAGAGGAGAGGATACCACGGTTGTAAAGACACTCATAACCTAATCTGTACTGCTTTGTCATAGCTTTATTCCACGATCGACTTAGCATGTTCAGGACGGGCCGCAGAAAAACGCTCTCTGTCCATCATATTCGCATTATGTCTCTGCCATTCTGCACTGTTCTTCTAAGAAAAGCGCCTCTACTGCCTGACAATTCACCTGATTATTCTCGCCTGCAATACTGAATGTGCTGCCTCTGTCAAGTTAGCGTTACTGAAACAATAACACACCGCATACTTGTAATAGCCATTACACCGTTCTGTCAAGTTACGGTTACTGAATTCGAGCGAGAAAGGAGCACGGAATCGCCCTAATTCCGCGGGAAGCGTTGAGGTTTTGAGAATTTGAGGCGTTGTGGTTGAAGCTTGAAGCACATGCAAAGCAGTCAATCGGTCAGCGTAGAAGGTGGATATGTGTGGCGGTCAGTCCATGAGGGAGACTGCACTTCAAATTGGAACCACTTGGTCTAAGATTCTGATTAATTCGAATGATATTAGTGTTGGCGCAAGATTCTTATAGCATCGTGTATTACTCCGGGTCTTCTATTCTTTGAACATTCAGGAGCTCCCAGAGTTCGTTGAGAATCATATGAAGGAGTGGATGGGGAAGTTCCACACATATTTGACCACTCCGTACCCTATTCTTGAAGATGCCGAGTGAAACAAGGAGGGTACCGTAGACCAGCTTAGAGCTACCATTTGCGACAATATCTACCTTTACATAGAAAAGAACGAGGAAGAATTTCAAAATTATTTGAAGGATTTTGCTTCGGTTGTTTGGAGTTTCCACTGCATCGAGTCGTGATAGTCACAACCACTCTGGTGGATAGTGGATGTGAAACCACTGCAACAGCAATTGAATCGACATTACCATTGCATTGTCTTCCAATCTAAGAGTGATTAAAACGTCAGAGAAGAAAGGCAAAGAGCTTTTGGACGGTCCAGTTTCAAGAGTAATATAGAAAGCGGTGTTTTTGAGCCACTGCCAGACGAAGGCACGAACAGGGATGCATTGACCAGGTTTGCCAGGGCACTCTCAGATGAAAGAAAATTGCGTCGCTAATCCTCGAAATAGCATCCTCTGTATGTTTTAGGTTGTGAATACAGCTGCAGCGCGGTCCCCTTTGGTGTAACCGATCTGTTGGTTTGCACGGTTTATATAAATGTAATGTGGTGTGATCAAATATATTATATGGGATAACTGGACTCACCATAGTTTCTGTCTATTATTTGTAAGGTTAGAGTAGATGCAGTGTGGATTTTGTGAACGTGCACTCTTAGAATTGTTGACTCAAGGTCTGGAACAACATCAAAGGCTCATTTGATCAACATAATCCCATTAAAAGGCATGGTGGAAAGACGAACCAGGATTAAGGAAAGCTGTCGTCCGTTGGTATACATGCGCATTGCTCCTCCCATCAAAGTCTGTTGAAACAAGGAACGAGGAATGATTAAATCGATGCGCTGTCCATTGAATGTTTTGTATTATTTTTGTGCTGTCCTTATGTGTTGTATAAAACTCTGGTGAATATTTGCGCTGTCTTGCATTGCGGTTTACACTCAGAGCGCTGTCCATTAACACTCAGAGCGCTGCCCATATATTTATATGTGTTCTTTAACGCTGATCAGTTTTGAGTATTAAGTTGAATGTGTTGAATCCCTGTCTAACATGGCAGCTTGAAAGCTCGTGCGAGAATCGAACTGGTGGTAGCTGAATATTCTTCACTTGTGTGAGCATCCCTAGCACTGTGTGTTGCGCTGGTCACAATTTTGTGGAAGGCTATTCTGGGTGGTTCGAACTTGTTACTCCTCATCTCATTGGGATTGTGTGGCTGTGAATATATTGAAGACACTCCATATTTATTTCTCTGTCTTGGAGCTGAATACGTTGCATATATTATCACTGTGGTGTTTTCTCTGTAATGATGGAGCTTCTTTGATGTTATAACACTTATCTACAACCACTGTTCTTCCTAACATTTGCTGGTATATTCTACTTCAGATCTCTGTTATTATTAGAATTGATATATCAGAGGTATATGTAATCCATTCCTGTAGTTGAAGTTCAAATTTCAAAGAAGGAAGAAGTCATTTAGTTGTGCATCCATACAAAGCGTATCCTGGTATACCTGAGCATTTTAAGGGTGAAACATATCTATTGTATCTGTGTCGGAAGGACTTTGAGCCTCTCATTCTTGCTGTTTATTATTCTTGAAGGA
Source organism: Pinus tabuliformis (assembly GCA_031772625.1). NCBI lineage: Eukaryota > Viridiplantae > Streptophyta > Pinopsida > Pinales > Pinaceae > Pinus > Pinus tabuliformis. The sequence continues at coordinate 179,955,299 of CM062812.1, forward strand.
AGAGGTCAAGCTACCCTTGTGTATATTCGTGGAGTTTGAGCCGTGTCTCCATTGCTGGTATTCGCGGATTTTTTTATTCTTTTTGCATTCCTGAGCTTCCAGAAGGGATATAGAGGCAAGTTCTATAAAGTTTGAAGAAATCAGCTACGTAATTTAAAAGGTCTAGTCAGATGTGAAATTTCTACAGAATTTAAAGAACAGAATCTCTGAAAGTCTGGTGATATTTGTATAATTTTGATAGTTTCAAGATATCTCTGGTTGATTTTTCCTTTTAAGCTATAGGGCTTTCTTGTGCAACTTGAAGATATTTAGCAGCTTACATTTTTCTGTGGGATTTGGAGGATTTTTAAGGTGTAGAAAAATGGCTAAGCTTGAAAGAATATTAGAGTTATTGAGAACTCTAATCATGTCCACTGCTAACAGCACAGTCAAAATTAACAAAGCCTCTCTTTCAGACATTCAAACATGTCTGCAATATGCACAAGAAAAGATAGAGTTTTTGCAGCTTGAATCAAAACTGCAGCAGGAAGAATTATAGCAGTGGAGTCATCATTCTGAACCTGTTTCTGTTCAGAACAATGAAACAGACTCCCATAAACAGCAAGTCAATAATGTTACAGTTCATTCAGATAAAGCAGCAGTTGTACATGCAGATGCAGAAACTCAATCTGCACTTGCCAAGCCCATCATCAAACCTTGGGAACAGCTTGTCTACAACAAGCACAGAACTAGTCTTGGATATGACAAGGACTTGTTCTTTCATATTCCAGACTATGCCAAGCCCATTCAGTTTCAGAGTGCTGGATTCATTTATGACAGTTCACCTGCTCCTCATGACAGTTCAGCTTCAGTTGTTCCAGACTCTGCCCCTCTTCCACAGCAACAGCAGCAACAACAACAACAACAACAGATTGTGAAATGCCAACACTGTGACCGAGTTGGCCATTTGAAAGATCACTGTTTTGATCTTCATCCATGTAAGCACTGTCATAAAACCACTCATTCTTCAAACAGATGCTTCAAAAACAAACGTCCTGCAAGAACAAAGATTCATCTTGGATGGATCGCTTCTTGGCAATGGGCATCAACAGCCAAGAAGATATTCCAAACACATGTCAGAACTTGTTCCAGAGTATTGAACAGTCTTGCAGTTGAGTTTTCTCCATCTTCTCACCTTGTATCTGACAGGGGGGGAAATGATGGTCATCTACAAGCTTCAAAGTCACATCAAGCGAGCCTGAGCCACAACCTGCCACACCAGTTTCAGAGTTGTAGCCAGAGACAAAGATGCCCGTGAACAAAATTGAGAACACTTCCTCTAGCAGAAGACACCAGCTTCTTGCCAGTTTTGGAAGAGTTCAAGGAATTGCATTAAGCATTCCAGAGTTGTTGGTTATCCTTAAACCATCACAGGTTGAGACTTCCCTTTTCAGGTTGAAGTTTTACCTTTTATGCGGGTGAGACCTCCCTTTTATGGTTGAAGGTTTCCCTCTTTAAAACAATAGGATCACTTCCTCTAGCAGAAAACTTCAGTTTCTTGCCAGTTTTGGAAGAGTTCCGGGAACTGCACTAAGCGTTCCAGTGTTGGTGGTCATCCTTAAACCACTGCCCTTTATACCAACATTTCAGAGAGCACATTCAGCCTAGTGCTGCCATGCATTTTTTGCACATTTTGTATTATAGCTCTCTTCTTGGACTCATACATAACCCTTCGGATTAAGGGGGGGAATGTTGGACACCTAATCCTAAGTGGGTTAGTGTGGAAGTCGAATGGACAAAAGGAGTCCAAGAGACCTTGGGATCTGAAACCCAAGAGTCACATATTTGTACTATAAATGTATATCTATTGTTAATAAAAAATGTACTGCATGTTTTATCTTTCCTATTCTATGTTTTCCATGTGTGTTTAACAAAAAATATGACGTTGGCTATATGTTATTGTGTCTTTTTAGGGTGTCATATATTTCTATTTTGTATCAAACCTTATATTAGATAATGTCAGAAATTATCCCCTAATTTGCATGGAACTTAGTCATATTGGGAATCTAAATATTCTAGTGGTATAATATAAATTGTTGTTTTTAAATGACAGTTTAAAGATATGTAATGGATAACCATCAAGTGCTCTACCTAGGACTGATTATACACTTTCAATAAGCAAAATAAACATGTTTCAAATGTTCAACAATTTTTGTTGAAACCTCCACAATTGTAGTTGTCAAAGTAATTATAATTTAGAAATATTTAATTTTTAGTTGATATGTCTACAAGTTAGATTAAAGTGTATAGCCTCTAAATAATACACCAAGGTGAAAATTATTTTGAATTTTCAATAAAACTCTTTCGCCTAAAAATATAAACTAGTTAGATATGATATGGAGCCCTTTTAGAGTGAGTTTGTTATGACTGTATTCAATGTCACTTTAATACAAGTTTGTTTTTTTGTTTATATATATTGATTTCACTACATTTTGGTGATAAATAAAATGGAGGATTTGATCAGAGCATGCTTTTGCCAGATTTAATACTTATAAGTGTTTGATCTCTAAGAATGTAATAATGGAGGAAATAATATAATATGATGTTAAGAGATCTACAATGTCCAATTATTATAATTTTAGTATTTTAACGTTTAAAGGTTCAAATACTATGCATTCAATCTTATTAACATTAGTGTATATCACATGATCTAAAGCAATGCTAAAATATATAAGGTAAAATGTACTTTATCTTTATATCCACTAGTACATATTAGATTAAATAAATCATATTAATTAATCTACTTTCGAGTTTTTATTGATAACATAAAATAGTTTTACTATGTTTGTCATCTTATATGTCACATAAGATATCCTTAGTCATATCTCATATATACAAATGCTATGGCATGCTCAGGGCAAGGACATTTGATTTCAAGTTCCAAAATTTTTATTGTAAGTGTTCCATGCAATTTCAAACCAAGATTCAAGATTTAATAAGTCATTTGTTTATTATGGTCTTTTTGTTTTATTCCTTATGGTAAATATGTGAAAAATTTAACATAATCATGTTATTTAAGGGTAATTTTTTAATCAAAACATTATTGGTGAAGGGTTAATTTATTGTAAAAACATCTTTCTTGATGGGAAAAATTTTAAACATAATATTTTTTAAGGGAGCATAAGAACTCAAAACGTCAAAAAAATTTTGCATAACGGGTAAAAACAAATCCAAATTCCAACCCTGAGTACGAGCGCCAACGGTTCTCCCACATTTTTGTCGGATGGTAGTCGTTGCGAATTGCAAGCAAGTGTAGCATTGGTCGACTGTCATGTCTGCCCTGCACTGGAAGAGGCCATATACTCCACCAGAAACGGAGGTGTTAAACCCAGTTTGGTTCGCCCCTTGAGCAAGACTATCCAACACAGTATTCAGATTGCGCTCAAACGTACTGCCTTCTGTATAGTTGCCGCTATCGCATACAGTTGTCGGCGACTCTGTCACCGCTTTGCAAAGCTGTCCCTGAAGAGTGATATTGATCCAGGCCGGAACAACAATAATTAAGTAGAATAGTCTAATTATTTGGCCGATCAGGAGGGGGCGTGCAGAATCCCTTCCATGGAAGCTCATATTCCGCTGAATTCGGATTGCCATCGGACAGTGGAGAATCTCTGCATAAACATAGGGATGATACAGGGAAAACACTTGCAATCAAGAGAAAAATTATTGACGGGAGCGCGTAGCAAAAAGTGAGGAGGTAGGTCTTCTGAATGGGACAGCATAACAAAAAGGAGGACGTAAAGTCTTCTTTATAGGAAAGAATAGCAAAAAATGACTCCACTTCCGGTGGTGGGCAGAGCTATTCGAAGGAATTTGGTCCACATGTTTAATAGTCCATTTTCAACTGGGTTGTTATTTAAAAAAATGAATTTTAGTGCATGGTATTAGTTTCGATCCATTGTATGTTACGTGCCGAGGGGTTATTGATGGTTTTTAATCTATTTTTATCAAAATATATATATATTCAAACACTCCAATATTATGATTGTTTTTTTTGTTGTTAGCCCTTCTTATAAGAAATCAGTATTATGAGCTAATTTGTAGCGTCAATGCTTTAATTTTTTTTATTTTAGTTTTATTTATTTTTATTTAAATTTTTTATTATATTATTTCTATTTATATGAACTATAGTTTTTTTTTTCTAAATTTTATTATATTAAAAAAAAATATTTTAATAAATTTAATTATTAAAAATTATATATATTAGTAAAATATAAAACACTTAAATATATAAAAATAATAAACATATATATTAAAGTGTATATATATTAATAAAAGCAATATTAATTAATTATATTTCTTTCTTATTTTTTGATGATGATATTCAACCATACGTTATTATTAATTATTTTATTTTTGAAATAAAATCTTTATTGTTATTATGTTTTCGTTAATTAAATTATGTTTAAACTTAACTTAATTACTAACCTTATACCGTCTTTATTTAATTTTAAAGTGATTTCATCAATAAATAAATAATTAATTACAAACTTAAGTTTCTTAAAATTTTAAAATTTTTAAGATAAAACGTAATTTGAATATTCAAAACTTAATAAATTCATAAAAAATTTTAATGTTTTCCTAAGTAACTAAATTTTATTTAAATAAAACCTTTTTATACAATTCTTCACTTTAAATTTTTATAAACGCCTGTAACTTCTTAGTCTATCCATGGCCTTTCTCACCAAGAGCTTTTTATGCTGTTCTGATTTTGTCACGTTGTCCTTTAGTGTTCTCTTTGATGTACAACCTTCGTTGACCCAGATTTTGATTGTGTACCATACCCCACATACTATAGCTGGCATTCAAATAAACAATTTGAGTCCATTTTGTCTTATATTGAGATTGGACAGCTGGCATGGATAGAAACAAGAATGATAATTTGAGTCATTTTCGAAAGCTAGATTCCGTGTGTAGTGTTAATACCTATGAATGATAATTTTAATAATATTTTAAAACTAGGTTGCTTGTGATGCGTTAATGTTTATTCAATTTTATATTTATAATTATAAAATTTGTGTATTCGATGAAAATATCCAAAGTCAGTTATTAACTTTATTCCAAACTCAAATTTGCAAGGATATTCATATATGGATTCCGTAACGAAAACGCATGACCTTTTGCCACGTATGTTTGCCTTCGCTTTTTGGGTGCGATTCACAGCTGGCCTTCACTTCGATTTTGATTTCGTGAAAATATGTTCACCATACGGTTCGCCTTCTTCAATTTCGGTTGTGTGAAAATATGGATTAAGTTGGATATATTTCAATTTTTTTTTTTTAAATGTAAGTAATATGAATGTAAGTTTTATTATCAATTTTAGTATTTAAAGGTTTGATGTTTGGAATTTTAGAGTTTTGATGTTTGGAATTGATTAGCAAGTAGTTTCATTAATGTTTAAAATTTTCAAGGCCTAATTCATATGTTTCTAGTGTAGAAAAATACAAGCAATATCAATGCAAGTCCTATCACCAACTCCACTAGTTAGTTTTGGTGTAGTCAATTTGCAAGTAGTCTTACCAGTGTTCTAGAAAGATATAAGCAATATGAATGCAAGTCCTATCACCAACTCTGGCCTCTGGTTTTGGTGTAGTCAATTTGCAAGTAGTCTCACCAATGTTCTAGAATCACAATTTGTCCACTTAACTCTGTTTTCTTTAAATATTTACTAACTTGGTGTAGTCAATTTGCAAGTAGTCCCACCAATGTTCAAGAATCACAATTTGTCCATTATCTCCTAGCAAAGTTACATTAATACAATCATGTGGCATCTGGAGTTTTGGTGTAGTCAATTTGCAAGTAATCCCACTAGTGTTCTAGAACTTTGTTTTCTTTAAATATCTACTAACACACTTACATTAATATAATTATCCCCCTAGTGTTCTAGAACTCTGTTTTCTTTAAATATCTAATAACACAGTTACATTAATACAATTAAACATTTGTATCATTTTCTCCTTTTAAAATTTATGGTATTAATATAATTGTTTGTTTTATAAATCCATGTATAATTATATTAGGAAATGATATAATGTAAATATATTATACATAATACTATTTGAGAATTTGTATAATATTTCTATAATTGTATTAAGTAAATATGAAAAAGTCAATATAGATTTAGATATGCAATCTAATTAATATTTGAAATTCTATTTATTTGAGAATTTGTAATAATATTTTTATGATTTATTCAGTGATATAAAAAGGTAAATATAGATTTTGATATGTAATCTAGTTAATATTTGAAATTCTATTTATTGATGTAGAGAAAATAATTACAATATATTAACATTTTTCATTTATGCCCATAAAATAAAAAATTGAATTAAAAAATAGATTAATCTACCAACTTATGGAGCAATCTCATCATTAGATAATATGTTTGGTCAAATTATAAATTTTAATCGTTTAAAACATGTTTTAAATGTATAAATGGATTCAACCCCCCTAAAAAACCTTAGCGTAGATTTAAATAGATTGCATAATTGAAACTTAAGATTCCAAGAAATTTTTAGCCAAATTATAAATTTTAATTGTTTAAAACAAGTTTTTAGCTGTATAGATAGATTCAATCCCCCTAAAAAAACCCTACAGTAGATTTACTTGGATTGCATAGCTGAAACTTAAGATTCAAAGAAATTCCTACCAAATTCCAAACAAATTTAACCAAAAAAAATGCCAAGAAAAATATAAAAACTTCTAATAATTACACTACACCAAATTCCAAACAAATTTAACCAAAAAAATGCCAAGGAAAAATATAAAAACTTCTAATAATTACACTACTGTTTCAATGAAATGATGATTACCTTGGAAACTTGACTTGGATTTTGATTTTGTGAAGTTGTGTGCAGTATTTTAAATATGTGTGCCAACATTATGTTTTTCTTTCTAAAGCATATAATTTGAGATTGACTTCTATTTTAATTTTACTAAGATGTTTGTATGCATTAGTGTTAGAAAGATAATATCAAGAATTTCAAAGGGAATGGAAATTATGATTAGGATGAGACTTTGGAATGATAAAATGATATATTTATATGTATAATATATTAATGATAATGTATCACAAATTTGTTTAGTTTTTTCCATTATAATATTATAGTATTATAAGAATTAATGTTTTCTTCCTAATATTGAAACCATGATTTATGATCTTTTTTGAGCTTGAATTTTGATATTCTCCTCTATATGCTTAATGGTATTCTTTAATCAACTCTCTTTCTTATTTGGCCTAGGTGAGGCATCTGGACTAGTGATGGTCTTCTTTAATCAACTATCTTTCTTATTTGGCCTAGGTGAGGCATCTGGACTGGCGATGGTCTTGTGAGCAAAGACTTTGGTCTTGTAGGTCTGGTTCAATTCCTCCTTGGGTCAACAATGTAATCATATCTCGTTCTACTACCAAAAAAAACCTCTCTCCTATTTGGAAAACCTTCTAATTATACATCCATGTTTCCACATATTCTTTTCACTATTCCAATCCATACACATTAATTTTATGCTTATTTCATCTTATTTTCACCCATCTTTCAAGTTCCAATCCATACACATTAATTTTATGCCTATTTCATCTTATTTTCACCCATCTTTCAAGTTCCGCAATTAAATTTTACTCATACAACCCAAACCTTGCTCAATCAAATTTATTCATAATCCATACTCTCCAAATTCCAAATTGAATCCCTAAGTTGGCAATGAATTGGCGGGACAAATTGCTCATGCAAACCAAACCTTGCTCAATCAAGTTTATTCATAAGCCATAATCTCCAAATTCCAAATTGAAACCCTAAGTTTGCAATGAATTGGCGGGGCAAATGGAATTGGAGGTTTGAAGAATGAAAAAGTGGTCAAGCGAGTTAGGCTTTACGTTTGGGCGTCCCTAAGTTTGCAATGGATTGGCAGGACAAATGGAAGTCGAGAGTTGAAGAATTAAAACGTGGTCAAGCGAGTTAGGCTTTAAAGATGGGTTGCCATACGTTAGATTTACGGCGTTGTTACCTTTTTAAATTTGCAGATTGGCATCATGCAAATTATGAACGATTCATTCCTTCATTTCCAGCTAAAATTGTATCTCAATGGATTGAAGAGCATGAACCTATGTGAAATGATCTAAAGTAGTTAAGGAATGTTTATTGTTTTGGTATGGGATACATTAATAATTTGATCAAATCATAAGTTATTGTTATAGTCTAGTATAACGGTTGGGATGTGTAAGTATGTTATGTTTTCATAAATAATAAAAAATAATTTTAGTTAATATTTATTTAAACATTTTCAGATTATTAGATTATATATAATTTTTTAATTTTATTAATAAACTAAGAAAATATAACTATGTATTATTATATATAATTTGAATAGATAAATTATCTCATGTATTTATCATATGTGTGAATTTGAATGGATCATAAATTTACTTTTAACAATTGTTTTACCACATTAAAATTCCAAATTAAGTAAAATTTTAAACATCTGTACTCTTTACTAAAGTGAATATCATTTCTTAACTCAAAAAAAAATGTTAAATCTTTTAATGTTTCTTTTAATTAAATATTTATAAAATGAATCTTTAAAAGGAAAAACAATTTCGTATGGATATATTAAAATCTTTAAAAACATAAATATTTCAACATCGAATTTGCAATATTTGAAAATATTAATTTGATGTAGTTTTATTATAAATTTTGTTATCATACAATGTAAAAACATCATTAAATCTAATATTAATATATTAATATTATTAAATTTAATAACTAACTTTGGGTTAGTATAATATTAAATTTAATATAGTATTGAATTTGTTATATTATAATATCTCATGGTATATATTAACTATAGATACATATGGAGGCAAGAATAAACACATAGAGTGATAGAGGGAGTGAGAAGGGAGAGATGGAGATAAAATGAAGGAGAAGGGAGAGGAGGAATGAAGAGAGAGAGAAAGAGGGGAGTGAGAGAGGGAGACATAAAGATGGAGGGGAAGAGAGGGGGAGATAGGAGAGAGGGTGGGAGATAGTGACAAGGTTGGGGGGAGAGAGAGAGAGAGAGAGAGAGAGAGAGATGGGGGGAGAGAGGGAGGTAGGAGAGAAAAGGAGAGAGGGTGGGAGATAGTGACAAGGTTGGGGGGAAAGAGAGAGAGAGAGAGAGAGATGGGGGGAGAGAGGGAGGTAGGAGAGAAAAGGAGAGAGGGGAAAGACCAGAGAGAGGAATTGAGAGAGGGGAGGAGAGAAGGAGCGACAAAGAGAGAGTTGGAGGGGGAGAGAGGGCATGAAGAAGAAAGACATAGAGAGAGAAAAGTGGAGAGAGAAAGTGGGAGTGACAAAGGAGAGATGGAGAGAGAGCGTGTATGTTTCGGGGTGAGATAGAAAGACAAATAAGGAGATATGGAAGGAAGGGGGGGAGAAGGAGAGAGTGACATAGTTGGAGGGCGAAGAGAGAGAGAGGGTCAAGGGAGACATAGGGAGGGGGGAGAGAGAGGAAGAGAGAGGAAGGAAGAGAGAGAGGACGTGTGAGAGAGAAGGAGAGAGGGAGGTAAGAAGAAAAACATAGAGAGAGAGAGAGAGAGAGAGAGAGAGAATAGGAGGGAAGAGAGACAGAAGGGGGAAAGAGGAAGATAAGGGGAAGAGAGAGGGAGAGGGAGAGGAATATGGATGGAGAGATAGATAGATATGGAGAAAGAGAGAGCATGTGTGTTTGAGGGGGGGTGAAATATAGAGACAAAGAAAGAGAGATGAAGGGATATATATATATATATATATATAGGAGAGAGGGAATAAGATATCTTGCACTACATTCATTGATTTCAATGTAGATGATTTCTAATCCTATTTGATTATTTGCACTAGATGCATTGATTTCAGTGTAGATCGTGATTTCTAATCCTATTTGATTGCTTTCTCTATAATGTCCCTTCCTAAATTATTTTGGAACATGATTTATTTCTACATTTTGGGGCCAATTTTGGAGGAGATGGGGCCCATTCAATTTTTTTAGGAGACTTAGGAGTTAGAAGTAAGTTATTTTGGTTTTGTTCACACAAGGAAAATAAGCACTTCATAAGTCAATAGTTCAAATCGCATGAGAGGGAAAATCGATGGCTTACTGACAGACCCACGAAGAAGGGAAAATGAAGGGAAAAAGTGATCCACTAAATATATATAAGGAAGGTAGCTCCCCTCATTTCATTCATATTATTGGAGTATATCGATTTATCTTTGGTTGCTCGAGCTGCTTAGCCAAGTCACTAGCTATTTAGCACGAGTTCTTCAGGCGAAGATCTTACCCTTTCTTCGAGGGACTTCAAGTGCCACCCTAGGAAAGTTTTCTTCATTTCTTCAAGAGGAGGATCAGATTGTGATTCTCAGTAGTAGCATTCCCTTCCAGGTTGTGCGTATTACCAGGGGATACAATGGAGAGGAGGCCGAGTTCATTGGTGGTGCTTAGCAGTGGAGATTTGATGTGAGATTTTTCGGAGAGGAGGATAGGGAGGATTTTTAGCATATAGGAGATTTTGGGAGCTGATTGAGCTTTTGGCTTGGCAGTGTGACTTTCGCACTACCTGGGCCAATGTAGAGGCAGTGTGTGGGAGCTCATTTGGTGGGTAAAGTATCAGTCCTTGAGGCTGAGCTTTGTCATGGAGGTTAGAGGAGATATTTGGAGTGGTGTTTTCTTCCATTTCAAAGCTTGGAGAAGGAATTTATGGTCATTCCTTGCAAGCCGTATTTTTGGAGTTGTTTGGAGGGTGTGGGCCATAGAAGAGGTCGAATTTGGGAGGTCGAAATCTAGCCAAACCATTTTTGGGGTTTTCGGGGTTTTGGACAAGGATTCCAGATATAAAGTTTCAGAATTTTCTGAGCGTCGGAAGTGGGTTTTCCAACCGTATCTTTGTTGCAGACAATGCATAATTGTTGGGGATTGCACAGTACCTTTGGGGGTCGATTTTGGGAGGTCAAAATCAGGCCAAACCATTTCTGTCTTTGTGGTTTTTGGTCAAGGAGCCTGGGGCTGAATTTGTAGCATGTTCTCAGTAGCAGAAGTGGAGTTTCTTGCAATTCCTTTCCAGCCAGCAGTGTAGTTTTCAAGGCATCGCAAAGCATTAGAGGAGCATACATTTTCTAGTGCTTGATATCATTGTCTCATCACCTGGATTTTGTCATGCTTTCCATTGAGGAGGGCCAAGTGCATTTATCCATACCATTGTATTGCTCCATTGATTAATAAAATCGTTCAATTGGTTCTACTTATGGAGGTTTTATGAGCATGTGTCGTTTGTTAAAATTTTCTGTGTTGAGAATTGTTTTTGCTTTATATATCACTATTTGTTTAAGTTTGGAACATTACTCTCTCTCTCTCTCTATATATATATATATATAGATATATATATATTCTTTTATGTTTTAAAAATGTTTCTATAAATCTCATGGTGGACATTTTTCTAAGCCAGTTGTTATAGTTTTACTCTTTGTGGTTTCATAACAGACATGATTTTAGCCATTCCTTTCAATTATAACAATGTTTCTTATAGCTTATGCATAAATAGATGAATAACACATATACTATTATCAGTTTAAAGGGAGTGAATAGGTAGGCATCAAAGGCAAAGGGATGTCTATCGATAATGAGGAAATTACCATATAAAAGTCATAAAAAAAAATCATACGAAGAATTCCCATTGAAAATTTGTTAAACCTAATGAATATTATATGAACACAAGAACAAATTACGAGTCACTTTAAATTTGAATTTGATATCACTTTTCCAACCTTTGAACCTAATTAGGGTTAAAATTTTATTTTGAATTGGTAACTACAATCTATCCGAGCATAGCTTCAACAGTTCGTTGAGAAGATCTGGCATGTGACCTTAAAAAAAGGGAAGAAGTGCTTTTAGTTTTTTTATTAAGATGTTAGCTTAAATCTATTTGTTAATGAAATTTTTTAAGTTACTCGTCATATGATAGATAATGGATGAATGCATGATCAATCAAATTTCTTGATTTCATGACCAAGTATTGGTGAACCACTGTGCCACCCTTGTCTTAACTACTATATCAATTAAATATATATTTTGTTGTCTATTTTACACTTGGAAAAGTTTGCCCGACAATGGATATTGATTGAAATTTCGAATTTCCATTGACTTAACTCAACATGGGTTAATAATTTTATTTGGACAACTCATGTTCAACTAGTTTTTGGGAAAACACGACAGTTTTTCTGCAAGATTTTCTGGGAATTCTATTTGTTTGTATTTTTTTGGCTAAACTATGTTCGATGTGTTGACCATTGGACAGTTTTGCTAATAAAAAATAACACTTTTAAATCCCTATCATAAATCCTAACCAATCAAATAAAGCAGCTTTTGAGAGGGAAAATAATCTTTGAAAAAAAAAACATCTTCTGCATATTCACGATTAAGAATAAACCCACATCTCGACCTGGAGTATGCCGTAAAACTGCTTCTGCTTGGCTAAGAGCTCGTCTTCCTCGGACGTAAGGAAACAGGTTAACGGCCCAAGACCCAGAGGCATCTGGCAGGAGTGAAAGCCTGCTCCCTTACGGACCACCAGCGGGTTATTACAGGTGGCGTGGTTTTCCTTGATAACGGTGATGAGTCAAACCGACATTCGCGGATAGCAGCCAGAGATGGCTGTCCTCACTGTTGGTTTGACACCTGAGTTTGATAGGTTTTGCCACCTTCGGGAAAAAGAATAAACCCACATCCTAGTGTTGGCTAGAATGTCATGTGGGCAAAGAGGAAGAAAATGTCGGAGCCCAAAGAGCTTGAAGCATTGAAAAAGAGCTGGAAGTTATTTCTTCATCTGAAGGGGAAGGATTTTCTTCTCATGAAACAAGAATGATAATTTGAGTCATTTTCGAAAGCTAGATTCCGTGTGTAGAGTTAATACCTATGAATGATAATTTTAATAATATTTTAAAACTAGTTGCTTGTGATGCGTTAATGCTTATTCAATTTTATATTTAGAATTATAAATTTTGTGTATTCAATGAAAATATCCAAAGTCAGTTATTAACTTTATTCCAAACTCAAATTTGCAAGGATATTCATATATGGATTCCGTAACGAAAACGCATGACCTTTTGCCACGTATGTTTGCCTTCACTTTTTGGGTGCGATTCACAGCTGGCCTTCACTTCGATTTTGATTTCGTGAAAATATGTTCACCATACGGTTCGCCTTCTTCAATTTCGGTTGTGTGAAAATATGGATTAAGTTGGATATATTTCAATTTTTTTTTTTTTAAATATAAGTAATATGAATGCAAGTGTTATTATCAATTTTAGTATTTAGAGTTTTGATGTTTGGAATTTTAGAGTTTTGATGTTTGGAATTGATTTGCGAGTAGTTTTATTAATGTTTAAAATTTGCCAGACTTAATCCATATGTTTCTAGTGTAGAAAAATACAAGCAATATGAATGCAAGTCTCATCATCAACTACGGCGTCTCTAGTTCTGGTGTTTGTAATCGATTTGGAAGTAGTCCCACTAGTGTTCAAATCTCTAGAGGCATAACCCATATGCCCCTAGTGTAGAAAGATACAAGCAATATGAATGCAAGTCCCATCACCAAAAATCTACTAACACCATTACATTAATACAATTAAACAATTCACAATTTGTCCACTTGACTCTGTTTTCTTTAAATATCTACTAACACAGTTACATTCATACAATTAAACATTCGTATCATTTTCTCCTTTTAAAATTTATGGTATTAGTATAACTATTTTTATATAAATCTATATAACTATATTAGGAAATGTTATAAGGTAAATATATTATACATAATACTATTTGAGAATATGTATAATATTTCTATAATTGTATTAAGTAAATATGAAAATGTCAATATAGATTTAGATATGCAATCTAATTAATATTTGAAATTCTATTCATTTGAAAATTTGCAATAATATTTTTATCATTGTATTAAGTAATATAAAAAAAAGTAAATATAGTTTTTTATATGTAATCTAGTTAATATTTGAAATTCTATTCATTGATGTAGAGAAAATAACTACAATATGTTATCATCTTTCATTTATGTACATGGAATATAAAAATTGAATTAAAAAATAGATTAATCTACCAATTTATGGAGCAATCTAATAATTAAATAAGATTTTTGGCCAAATTATAAAGTTTTATTGTTTAAAACATGTTTCTAAATGTATAAATGGATTCAACCTCCAAAAAAATCTTAGAGTAGATTTGTAGATTGCATGGTTGAAACTTAAGATTCCAAGAAATTTTTAGTCAAGTTATAAAATTTAGTTGTTTAAAACAAGTTCTTAAATGTATAGATAGATTCAATCCCCTAAAAAACCCTACATTAGATTTACTTGAATTGCATAGTTAAAATTTAAGATTCCAAAAAATCCCTACCAAATTTCGGACAAACTTAACCAAAAAAACATACTAAGAAAAAAACTAAAAACTTCTAATAATTACACTGATCAGCAAATAATTACCCTCAAAGCTTGACTTGGATTTTGATTTTGTGAAATTGTATACAATATTTTAAATATATGTGCTAACATTATGTTTTTCTTTTTAAAGCATGTACTTTGAAATTAACTTCTATTTTAATTTTACTAAGATATATATATATATATATATATATATGAGTTAAAAATATAATCCATTAAAATTATGATGTCCACTTAAAAATATAATATCAAGAATTACAAAGGGACTAGAAATTATGATTACGATGACGAATTCAAGAGACTTTGGAATAAAAGAATGATGTATTATAATATATGTATCATATACTAATGATAATGTTTCACACACTTATTTAGATTCCTCTATTAGAGTATTATAATAATTAATGTCTTCTTCGTAATACCAAACCAAACCATGATTTATGATTTTTTGAGTTTGAATTTTGATAATCTCTAATGGTATTCTTTAATTAATTTTTATTTTATTTAGCTTAGGTGATATTGAAAAATATGCAACAAGAAATGTTAAATTTAGAATGTGTTAGAAATAGACCCGCTAAAAATAGCATGTTTAAAAATAGCAGTTTGGCTAGTGAGGTCATTGGCCACATTGGGTGAGAGGTGAAAATGCTAAAAATAGAAAGTTTTTAAAATAACATTTCCGGGTCCCTTCCTATTTATAGTAGTCCCTAGTCTATTTATAAGAAGTAAAATTAATTTTGGTCTTAACAGCAGTTGGAAATATTAATTAATTAATCTCAATGAGTTAATTAGTTAAGGAAAAACAAACTTGAAGTTTATGTGAGAACATGCAACAGTTTATCTATTAATTGGTGAGTTTATCCATCAGTTAAAGAGATAAGGATGAGTTGTAATTAGTTGGCTTAGTTAACTCAGTCAAGTCCAGTTAGCTTAATTTAACAAGTTGTTAAATTAATGAGATTCGGTTTGTTAATGCTTGCATGCATGTAACAATTGGTATTTTTAGATAACTGAATATTATAGCTTAAATAACTCCTGCATGTTAGTTCAAACAAAGACCCAGTGGAGATCAGAGAAGGGACAATGTACTATCAGTTGGATGAATATTTTTCCTATAAAAGAAGCTAATCCATGATGAGGATTTATCTCCTTCAGGTTTGTGCTGTTATTTCAGAGGTCAGTGTTATGTGTGAGGTGAGAATCACACAGGTTGCAGCTGGAGGACCTAGGAAAACTGTGCATAGAAATAGGAGGCTTGGAAGGCAGAGGATAAGGTTTGTGAGAAGCCTTTGACTGTCTATGAGCAGTAGAGGGATTGTACTGAGAGCTGGATAGCTTCCCAGCTAGGGCTTTGTGTAATCCGGACTATATTTCCACTTGTACGATAATACAGAGATGGGGTTTTAGGCAGGTGCTTTCCCCAGGTAAAATCTTTTGTGTTATGTGTGATTGATTCCTTCTTATCAGTTTTATGTGTTCTTATTGATGTTTCTCATGGTTGATTAAGCTTACGCTAAATTGTTTGTAGAAGTAGATCAAGTGTTTTGCTTTAGTACATTGCATTACCAGGTGATCTACAGGTGGGAAATTTCTACATGGTATCAGAGCTAGCTGGTTTGTAGAAAGAGTTCTACATGGTATCAGAGCTAGCTGATTTGTAGAAAAATTCTACAAAATTCTATAGGCGAGGCATCTCGATTGGCGATAGTCATGTGAGTGAGAACTTTGGTCTCATAAGTTTTGGTTCAATTTCTCTTTGAATCAACAATATAATCATATTTGGTTCTAGTACAAAAAAAACTCTCTTTCCCATTTAAAAACCCTATCCTCTTGTTATACATCCATTTTTCCACATGTTCTTTTCACTATTCCAATGTTATACGCATTAATTTTATGCTTATTTTCATTTTACTTTCGCCCATCTTTCTAGTTCCACCATTAAATTTTGCTCATACAAACCAAACCTTGTTGAATCAAATTTATTCATAAGCCATACTCTCCAAATTCCAAATTCCAAATTGAATCCCTGAGTTTGCAATGAATTGGAAGGACAAATTGCTCATGCAAGCCAAACCTTTCTCAATCAAGTTTGTTCATAAGCCATAATAGCCAAATTCAAAATTGAATCCCCAAGTTTGTAATGAATTAGCAAGACAAATGGAAGTGGAGTTAAAGAATGAAAACGTGGTCAAGCGAGTTAGGTTTTAAAGATGGGTTGCCATACGTTAGATTTATGGTGTTTTTACCTTTTTAAATTTGCAGATTGGCATCACACAAATTATGAACAATTCATCCCTTCATTTCCAACTAAAATTGGATCTCAATGGATTGAAGAGCATGAACCTATGTGAAATGATCTATGGTTCAGGAGTGTTTGTTTTGGTTTTGGATGTATTAATAATGTGGCGAAATCATAAGTTGTTGCTATAGTCTTGTGACAGTGTGAGAGTGACCCTCGTGTAAGTATGTTATGTTTTCAAAAATAATAAAAAATAATTTTAATTAATATCTATCAAAATATTAACTTGAATTTTAAATTATATATAATTTGAACGTTTAGATTATATATAACTTTTTAATCTTATTAATGAACTAAGAAAATACAACTATGTATAATTATATATAATTTGAATGGATAAATTATCTCACGTGTTTATTATATATGTGAATTTGAATGGACCATAAATTTACTTTTACCACATTAAAACCTCAAATTAAGTAAAATTTTAAACATATGTACTCTTTACCAAAGTGAATATCATTTCTTAACTTAAAGGGAAAACGTTAATCCAACAAAGAATTCACAACCCTACTCCAAAATCTTTTAATGTTTCTTTTAATTAAATATTTATAAAATGAATATTTAAAAGGAAAAACAATATCATATGGATATATTAAAACCTTTAAAGACATAAATATTTCTACATCAAATTTACAATATTTGAAATTATTAATTTGATGTAGTTTTATTATAAATTTTTGTTATCATACGATGTAAAAAACATCATTAAATTTAATATTAATATTGATATATTAATATTAGTAAATTTAATAGCTAATTTTAGGTTAGTACAATATTAAATTTAATATAATATTGAATTTGTTATATTATAATATATATTAATATATCATGGTATATATTAACTCTAGATATATATGGAGGGAAGAATAAAGACATAGAGTGATAGAGGTGGAGAGATAGAGGGAGTGACAAGGGAGAGATGGAGATAAAATGAAGGAGAGGGGAGAGGAGGAATGAAGAGAGAGAGAAAGAGAGGAGTGAGAGAGGGAGATAAGGGTAAGGGAGAGAGAGGGAGACATAAAGATGGAGGGGGGAGAGAGGGCGAGATACGAGAGAGGGTGGGAGTTACTAACAAGGTTGGAGAGAGGGAAGAAGATCTCTTGCACTATAGACATTGATTTCAATATAGATGCTGATTTCTAATCCTATTAGATTCTTTGCACTAGATGCATTGATTTCAGTGTAGATGGTGATTTCTAATTATATTTGATTGTTTGCACTAGATGCATTGATTTCAGTGTAGATGGTGATTTCTAATCCTATTTGATTGCTTTCTCTATATACATAGATTTCAACGTAGATGCTGATTTCTAATCCTATTTGATTACTTGCACTAGATGCATTGATTTCAGTGTAGATGTTGATTTCTAATCTTATTTGTTTGTTTGCACTAAATGCATTGATTTCAGTGTAGATGTTGATTTCTAATCTTATTTGATTGCTTGCATTAGATGCATTTGTATCAATGTATATGTTGTTTTCTAATCCTATTTGATTGCTTGCACTATATGCATTGATTTTAGTGTAGATGTGGATTTCTAATCCTATTTGATTGTTTTCACTAAATGCATTGATTTCAATGTAGGCGTCGATTGATAATCTCATTTGATTGCTTGCACTAGATGTATTAATTTTAGTGTAGATGTTGTTTTTGAATCTTATTTGATTGCATGCATTAGGTGTATTAGATTATGTTAATCTTGAGGCTGTAGATTATTAAAAAAATTATTTTGCAAGATATATTTAGTAATACCTAGAGGGACACTATTAAGAATTGATTAGTTGTCAAAAATTGTGATACCTAGAATTAAAATAAAATAGATGTGCGGAATCAATCCTCCTCCAAAGTTTAACCTTGATGTAGTTTATTATTAAAACGACTCTTCAAGATATATTTAGTAATGCCTAAAGGGACACTACTAAGAATTAATTATTAATTAGTTTTCAGAAGTTGTGATACCTAAAATTAAATAGATACTAATAGATAATTACATACACATATAAAAATTTAACACAACAAGTGTAATATTCACAAACATTACCATCCAAATCCAAACACATAAATAGGAAAACCACTCAAAGCATCTAAATACATATGTACAAACCATTCAAGGCAAGAAACACAGACTAAATTAATGAAGAGAATGATATGGTCATGCCAACCAAAGGAAACAAAATGTGAATTTTAAAGTTTATCTCAAACATATACATAATAATGATAACCTAAAAATGTGACATTGTTTCCGTCAATTGTAACTGGCTTAGATCCATGTAACACCAAATTTAACACCAGATTTATCATGCACCGAGAGGGATCAAATCCCTTGAGGTGATCCTCAAGTTATACACTCCAAAAAGAAGGTTTGCACCTTAAGGGATTTGATCCCTCCTGGCCCATGATAGATCTGGTGTTAGATGGATCTATGGATCTAATATGGTACTATTTATTTGATGGTTGATGTTAGCATGGAGTCTTTCAATAGGTGGTTTTTGTTGAAATCTAAAGCTCTATTCGTTCTTGAAATTTCTAGGCTTTTGAAGATAGTTAGCCAATGGATGTATTTACATAGGATTGATTAATAAGGAAGAGTTAGTCAAGGGATTAACAAAATACATAGATTAAATAAATTATATAAAATCTCAAAATTAAACTGAAAATTACTATATTTCCCATAGAAATAAGAAAAGTCAGGTTTATTATTTTTATTCAACAGCAACAAAAATTAGTTAAATTTGATTACTCTATCCTAGTGGGTCACTGTTTTATATCTTATATCATACAACAATGACTTAACTTATGGGCTTGGGAAAATCGTGTCAATCTCAACCTTTAAGCTTTAGGGTTCATTACTTAGATTTAAGTTTTAAATGTGCACATTGTAGTATTGCATCATCTAATGCAGATAAAGATATGTTTTTTCTAACCAATACAAAATTCCATTATGCCTAAATTTATATTTATCTTGGATCTTCAAACTATAAAAACATTTTAAAACATTCTATGCTTATTTTGGAGAACCATTAGCTACATTTTTTAAGCAATCTTATTTGAAATTGCTTACCTTTTGAAATTGCTTACCTACACACATTTATATAGATAAATTTTAAAAAAATCAATATTATTAATGAAATGTAAACTATTAAATTAAAAAAATATAAATAAATAATTAAATCTCAAATTAATTTCCGCTTAAATTAAAAATTATTATTTTATAAACTTCCTGCGAAAAAAGTGAAGAATTTAATCCTCAAGTACAAATGTAAGTCACCTTTCAAACTTAACAATGTGTTAAATTGATTATAAATCTTATGAACCGGGTGCTCAATCATAATGGAGATAGGTTAAAAATCACTTTCAGAAGTTAATGGTTTTTCAAATTGATTATGAATCTTACCAAGTGGGTGCCCACCAATTTGCAACAATCAATAATAATTATGGAGATTTTAAAAGATTAAAATTTAAAATTTAAAAATATTATCAGATACTTTTCATTTAATATATAAAATATTTTAAAAATAAAAAAGTATTTTCTTGATTTGATAAAAAAGTTGAGAATATAATTATTTTGAATTCATTATTGGAAAATCAGATAATCAACTTGTTTGTGAAACTCCATCATGTAATTTATTTTTTTTAACCACATGGTGAATCGGTAACTGTCAGGCCTAATCTATGGGAGACTCAGGATCAAACCTCATAGCTGCCACTATAACGCCAAGAGCATAACCAACCACCTGCTAGTCGGGTATACTAAGTTCCTATAATTTTATTCCTATGATTTTAGCAAGAGCAGACTCACGAGAAAAGGGAAGTCGCCCCTCTAATCCCCACCACAACAGGGCATTGTACTCAATGAGATTTGAACTTCTGTCTCCCTAAGCTTTGCCCATATAACTTATTGTCGAACCACACATCACTGTACCGTCAAAATCTATTATGAAAACCAGTCATCATGGAAGACAAGACGGCAATGGTGTGACGTCTCTAAATTCATCCACTTAACATTCATTATTTACCCAGTAATATATATATATAAACGGATTTGTTATAATGCGACTTTTTGGATATCGGGCGAATAGATTTTTCTGATTTAACGGTTGATGTGACGTCGCAGGAGGTCCCTTGCCCGTCGCTGTCCGTCGACCGCGCTACGCCCTCCACGTTGTCCGGTCTCCAAAGCATGTCATTCAGTATAGTCATCATTATCCATGAAATTGGAATTCTAAATTTTCCGCACTTTTTTTTCAATGGTATGTTTTTTCAATTTTAATTTTCTGTTGGTGAGAGCGTCTTGGAATGTGTTTTTTAAGTTTAGTAAATGAAAAATGTTTTATTTTTTAATTTTATTTTAATAATGAAATTATTAATTATTATGATAATTTTTTTTTAAATAAATAAAAGTAAATATAATTTTAATTAGTATTGGAAGTTATAATTTAATTAGATTGTTTTTTTTACCATGAAAATCATGGAAATTCTGGTCATATTTCCATAAAATCTTGCATGATTTTTTCTATATCCAAATTAAAATAGTCAAATTTCAATATTTTAGGTGCTCCAAAAGCTTTTGATGGCATTGAATCCATTTCCACCATCAAAACTATAATTCAAACACTGCTATAACAAAAAATTTTGAATTTGTTTTGCCCAAATTCAAACCACTTTTGACAATTCCTCTGCCACCATAAACAACTTAATATTAAAATATATAGATTTTAAATCTGAAAAATAATTTAATTTAATATAAATATTTTTTTGTTTTATTTTAATAAAAAATTATTAATTATTATAATAATTTTTATTTTCGTTTTAAAATAAACTAAAGCACATATAACTATGAAATAACGTGTGTTCAATCTAAAATTTAAAAATCAATTTTTTTAATAAAAAAAATTATTATAATAAATTTTATTTTAAAATAAATTAAAGCAAATGTAAATTGAAACAATGTGTTTTAAATATAATATAAAATTTAAAATCAATCTAATTTTAATAAACATTGTTCCATCAATTTAATTTTAATAAACATTGTTCTCTATTCGGAGGAAAAATTGTTTCTGTCGTGTTATATTTTATAAATATTTAAAAAATGAAAGATAAAATTAAATTTCTATATTTTATTTTATTAATTTTTTTAAATATTATAAATTTTTCTATAAATTATTATGATTAAATATTTTTTTTTTTAATTTAGAGAGTTTTCAATATTTTATCATTTATTTAAATTTATTTATTTATTATTATGGTTACAAGCTTAATGTTTCTTAATTTTTTTTTTTAATCAATATCCAATTTAAAGTATTTTTGTAAAATAAAATGATTTTTTTAAATTGAAAATTTAATTCACTGAGTAAAGTGGGTTTAATTTAATTGCATTTTTAAAATGTAAAAATAGATTTAATTTTTGAAAATTTTATGGACGTTTGAATTGCATTGGCTACATAGTTTAAATTTGCAATTCCAATAAATCTTTCTTTGATTTCAAACAAAATTGTTCAACAAATATAAGTCAAAAGGCCCAAAATGTAGAATAATAAAACTATTTGAAATGTTTTTTTTTTCAATTGTTTTATATAATATATACATAGTTTATTTTTTTTTATCTAAACCATACAAATGTATACATAGTTGACATAGAAATATTTTACTTAGCATGGGCATTTAAATATTTTATCTATGAATCACATTGTTCACATTAAAAACAAATAAATCGTTATTATTATATTTTTAAATATGGGTATGGAGGGCAGAAAAAGGTTTTTCTCAAGGTTTTTTTCTTTGCTTTGGACTCATGGTTTTCTATGGGCTTAATTGTTTTTCATTTCCATGTCCTCGCAACTTTTTCTCCCTTTTGCTTCCCATGGCTTGTAGATGTTTTCTTGATCATATGACATGTTGTGTGGCCTGCCATATAGCGTTCCATATCCATGGACAAGGAAAAACTAGAATTTTCAAGTAGTATGATACATTCTCATATTTTCCATTCTCAAGGCAAGTATGATGTGTTAATCACTGGAAGGCCTTCTTATATCTCATCACATGCTTTGAATTGTCCTCTTGTACCACATTTTGATCCTTCTAGAAATCTGCGATCAAGATTGTGCTCGGATGTAGAGACTTTGCAATCAATAGGTTACCATTTAATGAGGATGGATTGGCTTAGTGTTTGCACCTATCTCCTCTATTCACCCTTGGGTGACATCAAATCAATTGTAGTCCCTACTCCCTTTATTCATCCACAGTTACATTTATATATTGACTAACCATTTGACCCAATCGAGACTACAAGTCGGGGAAACTCCCTATAGTGCTGCTAAGCATTATTATCAAATTATGAAACTGCGAGCGCAAATAGGTGTTGGGCGGTCTCTTCAACTAACGGGCTCAATAGATGGTAACCATTCCCATCAATTTCCATTACCACCATTGCCCACTAGTGAAGTGTTGAGGTTGTGGTGAGCATTGGATGGGGGATCATGGGGCAGTCTCATCGAGTGACAAACTAATAAGTGGGATTTTTCCCATTAAATGTCATCCTATTATCAGGACCAAGGACGTTGAAAAATTCCCACTATAGGAGCTACATAGAGGAGCGTGACTTGATAACTGATAACCACTGAGTCATGTGGAAGCAGGATCAGTGCCCAAAGGTTTGCTTGGAGAGGAGAACGAGGAAACTTGATCACTTAAAAGGGCTCGCTTGACTAGGAGGAGCTCGATTAGGCTTCAATGGAACCAAAAATTCTAAATTTAAAATTCATTTTTTCTTCTTTTGAAATGAGGATGAAGAACATGCTTTACAACATTTTTCTTTTGACCTTAACATGAAGAACATGCTTCAAAATAAATATATAAATAAAAATTTACATTATGAATACTGATCATAGTTGCAAAATTCAACACTTCCTCTTAACTAGGGAGGTATTCATAATGAATTATCACATTGTTCTCAGGTTTAAAGATTCATTAAGGAAGGATCAAGATTAAGATAAACATCACCATTAGTATCATAATCACTAGAATCACAATCATCTAGGTCAACCCTCTTAACCTATATCAATCATGGAATCCACTCAATACCTATGATAGAACATATATATCAACTAGTCACCATGATCTGAGTGGTGCATCAACCTCATGGTATCTAGACTAGTTCTCATTCACCATCACACGACTAGTGCACATAGTCCAAGTGAAACTCCAAATGGCCTCAACCCAAGCCGAATGCCAAAGCAAGCTCACTCTAGAAAGATATTTGAGCATGATGCTAGGAGGATAGTGCTCACTCTAAAAAGACATTCAAGCAACCACTAGGAATATTCTCCAAACAAGGTCTAATTGACATTATAGAGAGAATATCCTCTGCCAAACCATTTTCCTATATAGGTCAAAGTGACACAAAGATTACAATCCTAATGACATAGGAAAATGTTTGTCCACTAGACCATTCTTCCTAATTCCACTCAATGTACTCTATACATGGGTAAAAACCCTAATTCTAATCAGAGTACATGACACAGGAAGAATTTCTTTCCATGATGCTATCTAATACATGACATAGGGAGCTCTAACCATATCCATGATGCAATCACCACTCCCTCTTAATCAGATAGGTGTTCTCCACAAACCCAGTCTTGTCGCGGATGTATATAAACGTCCCTCTAGAAAGAGGCTTCGTCAGCATATTGACTATCTACTCATCAATGGAGTTATATTCGAGCTTCATTACCCCTTTCATCACCATGTATGTCATGATACAATCTTGCAAGTAACCTCTGAAGCCACATTGTTTCTCAACGTGTATCCAACTGTAATATACTTAGCCCTTGCCATACTAGGTGCCTTGCTCATTCAAGAAATTATAATTAGACCCAAACTAAGGCAATAAACTCAAATTGAATTTGGGAATTTCTGCACAATCATAGGATCCATTATCACAAATGATTTCAGGTCACCTTGATTGAGTAATCCCTCTTACACTAATAGTTCATCATCCAAGAATTTGAGGTCAAGTTTCTTTATGTCATAACATGGCTTTCTGATTTCTCCCTCCACAACTACTCCCTCTGACACATGATTCCTTCAACTTACATCGGAGATAAATCATATAGGATCATCAACTAAGGAAATTGTCTTGACATGATCCTCTTTCTCTTTTTGGGAGAACCTTCTCAAATCTTGTTTCCATGTTTCCATCTACTGCATTCTAGATCTTGAATTCTCTTTTGGCACTGTTAGTGCATACTTGAAATAACCCGCTCAGTCTGAACTTGGGTCTTATATGGTACAATATCCTTCAAGTAGAAATTTTGGAAAATCCTCTTTCTTTGCTTCATTCTTCCACTTCTCCCATTGCTAGGCAGTTGTTGCCGCTGACTTGCAATCCTCACTAGGAGGTCATGGAAGAACGATTACAAGAAAATAAAGGATATAAAGTCTAATAGAATAATAAAGACAATAGCAATAGTAATAATTAGAGATAAGAGACATATAATTCTAAATTATACCCATTTGTAATAGTCAGTAAGGTTTGAACACAATCAAATACCCCAAAATCCCTAAGGATTGGATCAATGTAACCAAGGCTATTAGGTTAAGATAATTGACAAAACATGTTTAGGTTGAAAAATCTAGTCAAGGTACACATTTAAATGATGTGTATGTTCTCTATAGATTCTTAGCTTTTCATTATGTCTTTTCAAACACCATGGAGAGAATTCAAAGTCCAATAAGTTATCGACAACTATTTCCACAAATTATTTGATGAAATAGTAAAGGAACACATAAGGAACAACATAAGGTAGGGTACTAAAGTAGGTTCATCATGTAACATAATGCAACATGGCTAATCATAACCAACCAGTACGATATAATGTGTACAAATTTGTGTTTTTTCTTGGAGATTTTACTAATGGGGATGTTGTCATAGCTTGCATAGTTAATACTTAAAAATAGCTTCAAACAATTCCCAGATTCAGTTTGAGTTTATTGCCTTAGTTTGGGTTTGATTATAATTTCTTGAATGAGCAAGTCACTTTGTATGGAAAGGGCTGAGTATGTTACAATTGGATTGACAAGTTGAGAATTAGTATGGCTTCATAGGCTACTTGTAGGATTATATCATGGTATACATGGTGATGAAAGGGGCAATGAAGCTCAAATATAACTCCATTGATGAGAAGATAACCAATAGGTTGACAAAACCTCTTTCTAGAGGGAAGTTTGTGTACTTTCACGACAAGCTTGGGCTTGTGGAGAATGCCTCTTTGATTGAGAGGGAGTGATGATTGCATCATGGATATGGTTTCTTCCTTTGTCATGTATTTTGACAGGAAATTAGGGACATTATCCATGTTTCAAGTACATTGACCGAAATTAAGGAGAATAGTATGATAGATTAGATAGCATCATGGAAATACATTCTTCTCGTATCATGCACTCTAATAAAAATTAGAGTTGTTATCCCTGTATAAGGTACATTGAGTGGAATTAGGAAGAATATTCTAGTGGACAAACATTTTCCTATGTCATTAGGGTTGTAGTTCTTGTGCCAATTTGATCTGTATAGGAAAATGGTCCAGCAGATGATATTATCCCTATGTCAATTAGACCTTGGTTGGATAATAGTCCTAGAAGCCTCTTAGATATCTTTCTAGAATGAGAAAGATCCTCCTAGCATCATGCTTAGATATATTTCTGGACTTGTTCTGGCATTCGGCCTGGGTTGAGGCCATTTGGAGTTTCACCTGGACTATGTGCACTAGTCGTTTGATGGTGAATGATAACTAGTCTAGATACCATGAGGTTGATGCACCAATTGGATCATGTTGACTAGTTGATATTGATGTTGTACAATAGGTACTAAGTGGATACCATGATTGTTATAGGTCAAGAGGGTTGACCTAGATGATTATGATGCCGGGGATTATGATATTAATGGTGACACTTATCTTAATCTTGATCCTTCCCTATAAAATCTATAAACTTGGGAACAACGTGATAAGTCATTATGAATACCTCCTTAGTTAAGAGAGAGTGTTAAATTTTGTAGCTATGGTCATTTTTCATAACATCAATTTTGTTTATATATCTATTTTGAAGCATGTCCTTCATGTTGAGGTCAAAAGAAAATGTTGTAAAGCATTTTCTTCGTGCTCATTTTCAAATAAGGAAATTTGAAATATTTTTTGCTCCATTGAATCTCAGTCGGCCTCCTCATGACTATGTTGTCCCTTTTAAGTGATCAAGTTTCCCTATTCTCTTCTCCAAGCACATATTTGGGAATTGATCGTACTTCCACGTGACTTAGTGGTTAGCGGCTATCAAGTCATGTTCGTCTAGGTAGCTCTTATAGTGGTATTTTTTTCAATATCCCTGATCCTGCTAACAAAATGACACTTAATGGCGAGAATCCCAATTATCGGTTTGTCACTCGATGGGATTGCCCTGTGCTCCCCCGCCTAATGCTCACCATAATCTCAACACATCACTGATGGGAAGTGGTGGTAATGAAAATTGATGGGAGTGGTTCCTGCCTACCAGGCTTGTTAGTTGTTGAGACTGCCCAACTCTTGTCCATGCTCATAGTTTGATGGCCTAGGTGCAGGCGATATGGACAACCTTTCAAATCTGGCAGCAATTTCCTCTATACCAGGCCCAATTTCTCCCTCTCCTTCAATTAGTGTATTAGTCATTAAACTGACAGCTTCATGGATTTCCTCTTACCGCCACAACCCTTGTTAAATGATAAAACATGATCTACTCCTATCGGAGCTGTAATTCTAAAAGAATTACCTCAAAACACTATCGACGGGTTTTAGGCGAGGAACTCATGCAATACACTATCGTGGGTTAATACCTTCCCCTTTTCCTTTTCCTTTGCGGAAATCGGCAATTCGCTATCGGCGAATTCCAAAAGCCTCCACACTTACTCCTGTGCCCTTTCTTCTGATGCGATAGTCACTATCACTATCGCGATGTCTAAAGCGTCGATACTTGGTTCGCCTCCAGGTTTGTGACGTGATCGCCCTCGCGGACCTGATACCTCATTACGCTCCTCCCTATATCATTTCGGTTCCGGAATATCGGGGTTCGCAATTCGGCAATTCCAAAGGCTCCCACTCTACTTGCACTTCTCCGATGCGATATTTGGGTCGGACCTGATATGGCATGAACAAATCTCAATAAAGTTTCAATTCCGGGATAACGCTTCGCTTAAGGAAATTTCATAAATTTCTTGTGTAAACAGAGTTATTCAAAGAACTTTGTAAAATGACTCAGGGAGCCTGCGTACGCCGAAATGAAAAGAAAACGATCCTAAGGCTTCAATCAAGCATCGTGCGGGAAAAATAAAGCGAATACTCACAGTAAACAAATTAGCTGATACATGCATACAAATTTCAATTAACAGAAGGCCATTAATTCAGATACACAACGAGAAGTTTTCAGGGAATAATGCTTCCGGCCGCTCCTCTCCTTCTCCTGAGAGTCTCGTTGCCTCTTATTTATAAATAATTGATAAAGCCTTCTCAGACCTTATCCTTTACAAAAGCATGCTTTACATAGAATGATTTAAAGCGTAAAGCTTTATTATAGCTTATCCATCTGTAATATAATTAGCATGTTTTATTCTCAATTCTATCCTATCTTGAACTAAAAAAACATGGAAATTGCTGGCTAAAGGACCCCACTCCCTTGCCTGTAGATTTTTTTGGATTTTTGGAATATGTTTGAAGATTTTTTCCCTCTAAGTCACATGCTCCTGCATCAGACTCCTGAGGACAAAATTCTTCATGGGCTCCTGTCCATGAGCTCGTCTACAGATTTTCCCAGTTTCTGTAGGACATCTTCTGTAACCCAAGTAGCTTCAGTGGTTGGTTGTCCCTTCCACTTTACCAAATACTGGAAGTACTCTCGTCCCCTTGTTTTCTTATGCACCTTCTTGTCCAGAATTCTTTTTGGTTGCAAATTCTTTGCTGTGGGTAACTGTTTTACCCAATCAATCTCTTGAGTCTCCTGATCCTGTGCTGTATCATCTGCAGTTTCATTCTCATACTTGTACAGGTCCACAACATTAAAAATTGGTGATATTCCCACATCAGGTGTTAACTCAATCTCATAAGCATTTGCAGAGAATTTCCTCAGTATTTTGCACAGTCCAATTTTCTTGAGTTTCAATTTATTATACTCCCCCTTTGGAAATCTCTCCTTTCTGAGATGTGCTAAAACCAAATCTCCAACTTCAAAGTTCACCTCCCTTCTCCTCATGTCTGCTCTGGTTTTGTATTTGATGTTGCTATCCTGTAGCTGTTGTTTCACTTGTTCATGTATTGCCTGCATTTCTGAAGCAAAGTCTTCACCCTCTGCACTTCTCATTTCTTCTTTTCCCAAATTTCTTAATTCAGATATTCCTCTTGGGTGCATCCCATAAACAATATGGAATGGGCTCTGTCCTGTTCTCCTGTTGGGTGAGTCATTATATGCATACTCAACTTGTGCTAACACTTGATCCCATTGCTTTGGATGTTCTGCAGTAAGGCTCCTCAAAAGATTGCCTAAACTCCTGTTCACAACTTCAGTCTTTCCATCAGTTTATGGATGATAAGCAGAACTGAAACTTAATTTAGTTCCCAGCTTCTTCCATAGTGTCCTCCAGAAATGTCCAACAAATTTGGAATCCCTGTCTGTCACCGATGCGATATGGATCCGGCTCGTTGATCTTAAGAGATCCAATGGCTACTGAGCATAAAACTTCTTCTTTTTCGCCATTTTGATGGTTTCTATGCTTTAAAGCCAGTTTTGTTAAGAAATTTACCCGAGAACAATAATTAATTATGGAGAATTACTGAGAGAAACAAATATAAAAGAAAATAACCAGCAGCAACCATAAACACATAAACACACATGTTTATTTGGGAAAACCCCAAATCCGAGGAAAAACCCAATCATAATGAAATTTCATTATCCTTGGCCAAAACCCTGGCCAATCCAGCCAAGTGAGCCTTCACGGCTCACCTCTAGGCCCCTTGTATTACAATGAAGTCCTTCCAGCCTTTTATAGGCTCCATTACATATAATACCACGAGAAAAATACCATGGGTGCACAATACCATGTGCCCCAAAACCATCATTGTTTAACCTCCTTTGACTCTATCCCGAGTCAAGTTTACCTAACAATTCCCCCCTTAAACTTGACTTGGGGTTCCTTGACTAACTCCAGCCAAACCTGCTAAGTGAGACAATCCCGCTCACTCTAGCTCTTACCCCCCTTCAAAGTTTTTACCCAGGGTATTGTTAACCCAACATCCCCCCTATCACCTAGGTCTAACCCAGAATTTACTGGTGATCACTGAGGGGTACACATGCCTTACTAGGTCTTACAGTAGTATGCCCATTTACATGCAATAATTTTGACTTCATTAATTTTTTTTTTTTTTGTTTATTTTTGCTGCTATTCTACCCATCCTCTCTCAATTTGATTTTCTCAAAAACTTCTATAAAACTGCTTGAATTCCCATCCAACATCACTGTAGAATTATCATCTACCATGAATTCCTTCATTCCTGTGTCGATTTTGACTCTCATATTTTGTGCACAGCCCAACATCACGTGCTCAAGAGACTCACCCCAACGTTGGTCTGGCCTTGCGACAACTGAGGCTTCCAAAACCCTGGGATGACCATATAGCACATTCTCCACCTCGACACTGCTAATATTCTCCCCGCCGGAGATAATGATGTGCTTCGACCGGTCCTTGATTTCGATATACCCATCCGAGTGCTTTACCGCCAGGTCGCCGGAGTGATACCACCCACCGCGGAAGCTCTCCCGGTTAGCCTCCGAGTTCCTGAGGTAGCCCTTCATCAACATTTCCCCTATGGTGATACCATCGGCTGGGATGGGCACCATGCTATCCGGATTCTCCACATCCAGCCCCTCCAGCAAGACGTAGCACACACCCTGGCGGGACTTCAGTCTGGCTCGATCCTGCAGAGGGAGCAAGTCCCACTCATCCTTCTTTCCTCCTCCTCTATTGTCGACACCTCAGCCATGGATTTCCTCTTTACGATTATCTCTTCAGTCGTTGCCCACTGGGCAACGACTTCCAATAGTGGACCAACAACATTTATACCACGAAAGCCTCCTCGACAATCGCTTGTTGGAAGCATCTTTCATCAGGGCATCACCGCCTCTCTTTTCTCTGGTCCTCGGAAATAATGATCAGCAAATAAAACACAACCCATTTGTTCTCAATGCAACCGGGTCCCGTGAGGGCTGAAAAACACTTGTATAATCAGCGAAAGTTAGGGCATCGGAGGATCTACCTTCGTTCACGAGCTAGCACTTAATGGCCTCTGCCAACGCCTTTCCTGGAAGAAAAAAACCACTTTGATGACGAAGAATATGCAGATCTCTTTCACTTGGCGGTATTCTTGACCTACAAAGACGAACATGTCCAGAACCCAATGAGTGGTATCAATCTGAATGCAATTGGAAGTGTCCATGGCTTAAAACATTGTTTAACAAGGAATTGAGATCTGTGTGGTGAGACAGTAGCTCCCAGTGCCACCTCTCATCAATTTCCGGCGCATTTCTCTCTTTTTCTGTGTGCATTAACATTGAATACATCCCCGGGGAGTTGAACCCTTCTCTTACATTTCAACTCCTCCGATTCTCCTTTGCCCCTAATCACCAGCACACCATCCTGAATGTGTATTTTGACATCTTCTTTACCCAATCCTGGCATTCAGATATTCACCAAGATTTTCATCTGGATCACTTCTCCATTTCGAACTTGGATATTTTTCTTCTAGCAGCGAGCGATCCCAGATCCACATTAGATCTGACCAGATCTGACTTATTTTCATACACATAACAGATCCGTTCTCTTCTCACGCAAATTTATCTATCCACCAGGTCTTCGACCAACATCGCTGATCCAGATCCATGCCAAATCTGAATTCAATTCTCTTTAACAGTGATCTCACGAGCAATAAAAACAAACTTCTGCGCTGATCCTTTTATCCATTGGGCTAAAAATAAATCCTTCACTGAAAGTGTACTTTAGAAGCCCAAACCCTGAACCATGGCTCTGATACCAATTGTTAAGAAATTTACCCGAGAATAATAATTAATTATGGAGAATTACTGAGAGAAACAAATATAAAAGAAAATAACCAGTAGCAACCATAAACACATAAACACACATGTTTATCTGGGAAAACCCCAAATCCGGGGAAAAACCCAATCATAATGAAATTTCATTATCCTTGGCCAAAACCCTGGCCAATCCAGCCAAGTGAGCCTTCACGGCTCACCTCCAGGCCCCTTGCATTACAATGAATTCCTTCCAGCCTTTTATAGGCTCCATTACATATAATACCACAGGCAGAA
The DNA here is from genome assembly GCA_031772625.1 of Pinus tabuliformis. Lineage (NCBI taxonomy): Eukaryota > Viridiplantae > Streptophyta > Pinopsida > Pinales > Pinaceae > Pinus > Pinus tabuliformis. Next base: position 179,987,493 of record CM062812.1, read on the forward strand.
TACCATGGGTGCACAATACCATGTGCCCCAAAACCATCACTGTTTAACCTCCTTTGACTCTATCCCAAGTCAAGTTTACCTAACAAGTTCCACCACAATCTCTACCATATCTGTCTTCACACACAACATAACAGTTATATATATGACTTTGGATCGCCATCGATCCTATAGAATTTGATGGTTGATCAACATGCATTCACAATTTAGGATTAAACCCTCGGCACACATATATGCGAAACAGAGTTGAAAAGACTTAATACACAGATCGGCTGGAAACACAAACACACATATATTATATTAAACTCAGCACGATTACAGTTTCTAAGGCATTTCAGCCTTAGAACAGAGTCTCTCTCGACTACATTTTAACACTAAGGTTTTCAAATCAAGTCTATCACTCTGTTTCTCCTCTCTTCTCTTTTCTCCCTTTTTCTTGAACACGCAGGTTCAACATACATACATACATACATACATACATACATATATATATATATATATATATATATATATATATATATATATATATATAAGAAGTGTTAGATCGGATCACTTCAAGGATCCGATTAGATTCTCTCCTTGTTTTTCTCCAACAAAAGCCCTCCATAATGCATGCATGGCAGATAACACATGCATTATGGAGGGCTTTTGTTGGAGAAAAACAGGGAGAGAATCTAATCGAATCTTTGAAGTGATCCGATCTAACACTTCTTATATATATATATATATATATATATATATATAATATATATATATATAAGAAGTGTTAGATCGGATCACTTCAAAGATTCGATTAGATTCTCTCCCTGTTTTTCTCCAACAAAAGCCCTCCATAATGCATGCATGGCAGATAACAATAGTAAGTCTCCTCGAGAGACATATCCATATTTTCCACTTTAAATCTGTTTTAAAGCAGATTTTCCCTATTTTCTCCCTTCGTTCAGCTCCGCTGGTCCACATCCTCCTCGCTCCGCTTTGGATTCCTCCCTTTGTCTAAGGGTGCTGAATGCTCCTGCATCAGACTCCCGAGGCACAAAAGTTTATGACCTCCTAGTCATATGATTCTCCTTGTCCTTAGCAATTCTACTCACTGTTTCAATCCTTTAGTGGAATTGCCTTCATGGTCTTCTGTGAGCTGCAACCAAACCTCTGCAGTAACAGTCTCCTTCTGCTACATGATACCTCACCAAGCTCTCCTCACTCAGTCTTTTGGCATCCTTCAGGTTCTCTCCTCTGGAACCATATGAGCACTTCTTGCTCTAGGTTTGTTGCAAGTCATCTCACCTTCGGCTGTCGCTATCTGCACGACAGTAAGACCACAAACTCTCTAGCTTAAACAACTGTACCTCCTACTTCTTCTTCTTTCTCTCTGGAATCCTTCTCCTCGCAGGAAACTTTCCCTGCTCTGATACCAAATGATGGGGTTGATATTTTGGGGGTTAAACCAAAATCCCTTTCCCTAAAAATATCGATCTTGAGGCTTGTGGGTTATTGCCCACAAAGCCTATCGGAAGCGTCTCTTTAGGTTTAAGCCTTTAACCGTGGACTTACATTCAACTATCGGGAGCTTTACACAAGCCTTTAGGCCTTAAACCTCGCGGCCATACATTAATCGCAACACACGGAACCACAAAAGGGAAAGCCACTTGGAACCATGGAACGGACTTCAAATATTTTAAACCCGCCTTTATAACAGTCGGCGGGTCCGCTCCTTGATTGCTCCACAACACTGTTGCTCCGAAACTCCGACTGGCCGATCTTCTGATCTGCTGATCACTAATGAGTTTATTGGCGATATCGCATATCGCATACTCCATCCTCCATTCCCCGATCTCCGATTAGATCGGGACTGTCGATCCGAATTCGCAATCCGACGGTTCATGACTCATCGCACTATCGCAATCGTAATTGCTCCTCGGCCAATTCCGATAATACCAAGGCTTCCACCGATGCAAAGACGGTTCTGTCGCCGATGCGATATGGATTCAGCCCGTTGATCTTAAGAGATCCAACGGCTGTTGAGCATCAAACTTCTCCTTTTTCGCCATTTTGATGGTTTCTGTGCTTTAAAGCCAGTTCCGCCACAATCTCTACCATATCTATCTTCACACACAACATAACAGTTATATATATGACTTTGGATTGCCATCAATCCTATAGAAGTCGATGGTTGATCAACATGCATTCACAATTTGGGATTAAACCATCGGCACACATATATGCGAAACAGAGTTGAAAAGACTTAATACACAGATCTGATGGAAACACACACATACATATATTATATTAAACTCAGCACGATTATAGTTTCTAAGGCATTTCAACCTTAGAACAGAGTCTTCTCTCAACTACATTTTAACACTAAGGTTTTCAAATCAAGTCTGTCACTCTGTTTCTCCTCTCTTCTCTTTTCTCCCTTTTTCTTGAACACGCAGGTTCAACATATATATATATATATATAAAAGAAGTGTTAGATTGGATCACTTCAAAGATTCGATCAGATTCTCTCCCTGTTTTTCTCCAACAAAAGCCCTCCATAATGCATGCATGGCAGATAACAATAGTAAGTCTCCTCGAGAGACTATCCATCTTTTACACTTTAATATGTTTTAAAGCATATTTTCCCTATTTTCTCCCTTTGTTCAGCTCTGCTCGTCCACGTCCTCCTCGCTCCGATTTGGATTCCTCCCTTTGTCTAAGGGTGCTGGATGCTCCTGCATCAGACTCCCGAGGCACAAAAGTTTATGACCTCCTGGTCATATGCTTCTCCTTGTCCTTAGCAATTCTACCCACTGTTTCAATCCTTCAGTGGAATTGCCTTCATGGTCTTCTGTGAGCTGCAACCAAACCTCTGCAGTAACAGTCTCCTTCTGCTACATGATACCTCACCAAGCTCTCCTCACTCAGTCTTTTGGCATCCTTCAGGTTCTTTCCTCTGGAACCATATGAGCACTTCTTGCTCTAGGTTTGTTGCAAGTCATCTCACCTTCGGCTGTCGCTATCTGCACGATAGTAAGACCACAAAATCTCCTGCTTAACCAACTGTATCTCTTGCTTCTTCGTCTTTCTCTCCGGAATCCTTCTCCTCGTAGGAAACTTTCCCTGCTCTGATGCCAAATGATGGGGTTGAGATTTTGGGGGTTAAACCAAAATCCCTTTCCCTAAAAATATTGATCTTGAGGCCTGTGGGTTATTTCCCATAAAGCCTATCGGAAGCGTCTCTTTAGGCTTTAAGCCTTTAACCGTGGACTTACATTCAACTATCGGGAGCTTTACACAAGCCTTTAGGCCTAAAACCTCGCGGCCATACATTAATCGCAACACACGGAACCACAAAAGGGAAAGCCACTTGGAACCATGGAATGGACTTCAAATATTTTAAACCTGCCTTTATAACAGTCAGCGGGTCCACTCCTTTATTGCTCCACAACACTATTGCTCTGAAACTCCGACTGGCCAATCTTCCGATCTGCAGATCGCTGATGAGTTTATCGGCGATATCGCATATCGCATATCGCATACTCCATCCTTCATTCCCTGATCATCGATTAGATCGGGACAGTTGATCCGAATTCACGATCCGATGGTTCACGACTCATCGCACTATCGCAATCGCAATTGCTCCTCGGCCAATTCCGATAATACCAAGGCTTCCACCGAAGCGAAGACGGTTCTGTCGCCGATGCAATATGGATCCGGCCCGTTGATCTTAAGAGATCCAACGGCTGCTGAGCATCAAACTTCTCCTTTTTTGCCATTTTGATGGTTTTTGTGCTTTAAAGCCAGTTCCGCCACAATCTCTACCATATCTGTCTTCACATACAACATAACAGTTATATATATGACTTTGGATTGCCATCGATCCTATAGAAGTCGATGGTTGATCAACATGCATTCACAATTTGGGATTAAACCCTCGGCACACATACATGCGAAACAGAGTTGAAAAGACTTAATACGCAGATCTGCTGGAAACACAAACACACACATATTATATTAAACTTAGCACGATTACAGTTTCTAAGGCATTTCAGCCTTAGAACAGAGTCTTCTCTCGACTACATTTTAACACTAAGGTTTTCAAATCAAGTCTATCACTTTGTTTCTCCTCTCTTCTCTTTTCTCCCTTTTTCTTGAACACGCAGGTTCAACATACATACATACATATATATATCTATATCTATATCTATATATATATATATATATATATATATATATATATATATATATATATATATATATATATATATATATATATATATATATATATATATATATATATATATATATATATATATATATATATATAAGAAGTGTTAGATCAGATCACTTCAAATATTCGATTAGATTCTCTCCCTGTTTTTCTCCAACAAAAGCCCTCCATAATGCATGCATGGCAGATAACAATAGCAAGTCTCCTCGAGAGACATATCCATCTTTTCCACAAAGCCCTCCATAATGCATGCATGGCAGATAACAATAGTAAGTATCCTCGAGAGACATATCCATCTTTTCCACTTTAAATCTGTTTTAAAGTAGATTTTCCCTATTTTGTCCCTTCGTTCAGCTCCGCTGGTCCACGTCCTCCTTGCTCTGCTTTGGATTCCTCCCTTTGTCTAAGGGTGCTGGATGCTCCTGCATCAGACTCCCGAGGCAAAAAGTTTATGACCTCCTGGTCATATGCTTCTCCTTATCCTTAGCAATTCTACCCACTATTTTAATCCTTCAATGGAATTGCCTTCATGGTCTTCTGTGAGCTGCAACTAAACCTCTGCAGTAACAATCTCCTTCTGCTACATGATACCTCACCAAGCTCTCCTCACTCAGTCTTTTGGCATCCTTCAGATTCTTTCCTCTGGACCATATGAGCACTTCTTGCTCTAGGTTTGTTGCAAGTCATCTCACCTTCGGCTGTCGCTATCTGCACAACAGTAAGACCAAAAACTCTCCAGCTTAACCAACTGTATCTCCTGCTTCTTTGTCTTTCTCTCCGGAATCCTTCTCCTCGCAGGAAACTTTCCCTGCTCTGATACCAAATGATGGGGTTGAGATTTTGGGGGTTAAACCAAAATCCCTTTCCCTAAAAATATCGATCTTGAGGCCTGTGGGTTATTGCCCACAAAGCCTATCGGAAGCGTCTCTTTAGGCTTTAAGCCTTTAACTGTGGACTTACATTCAACTATCGGGAGCTTTACACAAGCCTTTAGGCCTTAAACCTCACGACCATACATTAATCACAACACACCGAACCACAAAATGGAAAGCCGCTTGGAACCATGGAACGGACTTCAAATATTTTAAACCCGCCTTTATAACAGTCGGCGGGTCCGCTCCTTTAATTCTCCACAACACCGTTGCTCCGAAACTCCGACTGGCCGATCTTCTGATCTGCTGATCGCCGAAGAGTTTATCGACGATATCGCATATCGCATCCATCACATATCGCATACTCCATCCTCCATTCCCCGATCACCGATTAGATTGGGACCGTCGATCCGAATTCGCGATCCGACGGTTCATGACTCATCGCACTATCGCAATCGCAATTGCTCCTCGGCCAATTCCGATAATACCAAGGCTTCCACTGATGCGAAGACGGTTCTATCGCCGATGCGATATGGATCCGGCCCGTTGATCTTAACAGATCCAATGGCTGCTGAGCATCAAACTTCTCCTTTTTCGCCATTTTGATGGTTTTTGTGCTTTAAAGCCAGTTCTGCCACAATCTCTACCATATTTGTCTTCACACACAACATAACAGTTATATATATGACTTTGGATCGCCATCGATCCTATAGAAGTCGATGGTTGATCAACATGCATTCACAATTTGGGATTAAACCCTCGGCACACATATATGCGAAACAGAGTTGAAAAGACTTAATACACAGATCTGCTGGAAACACAAACACACATATATTATATTAAACTAAGCACGATTATAGTTTCTAAGGCATTTCAGCCTTAGAACAAAGTCTTCTCTCGACTACCTTTTAACACTAAGGTTTTCAAATCAAGTCTATCACTCTATTTCTCCTCTCTTCTCTTTTCTCCCTTTTCTTGAACACGCAGGTTCAACATACATACATACATACATACATACATATATATATATATAAGAAGTGTTAGATCAGATCACTTCAAAGATTCGATTAGATTCTCTCCTTGTTTTTCTCCAACAAAAGCCCTCCATAATGCATGCATGGAAGATAACAATAGTAAGTCTCCTCGAGAGACATATCCATCTTTTCCACTTTAAATCTGTTTTAAAGTAGATTTTCCCTATTTTCTCCCTTCGTTCAGCTCTGCTGGTCCACGTCCTCCTCGCTCCGCTTTGGATTCCTTCATTTGTCTAAGGGTGCTGGATGCTCCTGCATCACAGTTGCATAGTTTGAGAATAATGCTCAACAACATTGTGGCGAGTTGCGTTGACCCATAGTCTTGATTGGGTCAAGTGGCTAGCCGAGCCATAGTTGTAACTATGGGTGAATAAAGGGAGTAGGGGCAAAGGTTAAGCTAATGCCACCCAAGGGTGAAAAGAGGAGATAGGACAAAAGACTAAGTCAAGCCATTGCCATTAAATACGAACCTTCAATTGATTACAGAGTCTATACGCCTGGACACGATCTTGATTGCAGATTTCCAGAAGAATCAAGATGTGATGCAGGAGGACAATTCAGAGCATTTGATGGGACATGGGAAGACCTTCGATTAACAAACCATACTTGCCTTGAGAATGGAAAATAGGAGTGTGTATCAAGCTGCCTAAAAATTCTAGTTGTTCCTCTTCCATGCTAATGGACTGCTATATGGCATGCAATGCAACAAGTCATATGATTGAGAAAACATCTAGAAGCCACATGAAGCAAAAGGGAGAAAACATTGCAAGGACATGGAAATGAAAAACAAAAAAGCCTATAGAAAATCATGAGTCTAATGTAAAGAAAAAACTTTGAGAAAAACCTTTGGCTCAAGCCCTCCATACCCATATTTAGAAATATATTTATAACTAAAAATAAAATTTTAATGTGAACAATGTGGGCTATAAATAAAATAGTTAAATACCCATGTTAAGTAACATATTTCTATGTCAACTATGTATATATTATGTATGGTTTAGAGAAAAACATCTAAACTATGTATATATTATATAAAGCAACTGAAAAAAAAAATCAAATAGTTTCATTATTCTACATTTTGGCTCTTTTGAGGTATATTTATTGGTGAATTTTGTTTGAAATCCAAAAAACATTTATTGGAATTGCAAATTATTGGTGAATTTTGTTTGAAATCAAACAAACATTTATTAGAATTGCAAATTTAAACCATGTAGTCTATGCAATTCAAGTGTCCATGAGATTTTGGAAGATTAAATCCATTTTTACATCAAAAATGCAATTTAACAAAATTCACTTTACTCATTCAATTAAATATCCAATTTAAAAGTTCCTTTTTATTTTACGAAAATACTTTAAGTTGAATAATAATAAAGAGACATTGAAAAATGAAAAGAAAATGAAAAAACATTTATCTTGTAACCATAATAATAATTAGGTGAATGGTAAAAAATTGAAAACTCTATAAATTAAAAAATAAAATAATTAATCATAATAATTGATAGAAATTTTAATAATATTTAAAATGAATAGTAAAATAAAATATATAAATTTAATTTTATCTCTAATTTTTAAAATATTTATTAAAACAAAACACAAGAGAAATTATTTTTAATATATTACGGAGAATAAGATTTATTAAAATGAAATTAATTTTAAAATTTTATATTGATGTTTAAAACACATTGTTTCAAAATTACATTTACCTTAATTTATTTTAAAATGAAAAATAAAAATTATTATAAAAAATAATAATTTTGTTATTAAAAAAACATTCATATTAAATTAAATTCATTTTTCATTTATTCCAATTAAACATAACACATTCAAATACTCTCAGAAAATTCAAATTGAAAAAAGGAAAATTATCATTATTAAATAATGAATCCATACAGGCCAGAGAAATTTAGATAGAGGAGGAATGACCTGCTATAGAGTTTTATGAACCCAACTTTTGAGTCCATCATCAGAGATGCGTTAATAGATTTAAGAAGATATTAATGATGTATCCAAGAGCTGTATTTCAGAGTATATATATGGGTTATGAAAAGAATAATATAAGAAATTTAGTTGGCCAATATCTGATTAGTCTGTTAATATTTTTTTTTTGAAATTTAACCACTAAGGATTTGATTAATTAAATACAATATAATCTATTTGTTAATTAGTTGAGATTTATTATAATTAGAATTATGAAAGGTTTATTACCCTTACTGATAAAAAATTTTAGATTACTTATAATTAATAAATTTGATTATGATGTTATTTTTTTTATAAGAATTCTTGATTTTAGAATACTAAATGAATAATTATGAAATTTCTATTGATGCCTTAAATTGATTTTAAAACAATAAGGATTTACTTAATTAATTCACTTTAATCTAATTGAATATATAAACTCTGGTGTTTAATAAGTTTTGATTTATTTTTAATTTGAATTATTACAAACTTTTTTAATATGAATTCCTAGATTATAATAAAATAGGAGTATTTTGATTTTATTTTTAATAAATGAATAGTAATGAAATTTGATTAATCTGAAAATTATTTTCATGTAAGAAATTTTTATTTTTATTTTTTCACATTTATTTATTTGTTTAATTTTTATTAAAAATTCTTGATTTTAGATTAATAAATAAGATGTCTTATATTAAATTTAAACCATTAAAGATTTAGTTAGTTAATTCACTATAATTTTATTAGAATATATAAATTTTAGTGTTAATAAGTTGTTGTGAAATGAAATTTTTTATTTTTATTTTTAATAAATGAATAGTTATGAAATAAATTAGATTTGAGAAATGTTTTATTATAAGAAAATTTATATATTCAATGGATGTTTTTTTTTTTAAAAGAGGATGTTAGATAAGTTTTTTATTATGAATGAAAGAGGATGGATTAAATTATTATAAGGGATATGAGTTAATGAACTCATTAATTCTTTAAGATTTTGAATAAAAGTTTCCAAGTGTTGCTTAGTTTTAATCCATCGTCATGATTCAGTTTGTTCTTTCTTTTTTCTATTTCAATAACTTCTTTAACAAGTCATTCTTCCTTTATCTAAAATTATCATTTTTAAAATTTTAAAATATTTTGTTAATTCAAGTGAGCATTAACCTGTCCAGCAAAAAATCTTGTTATAATAGAACCAAAAAAATCTATAAAAGTCACCAAAAATATCTTTGTCAAGGATTTTAGTCATGCATTTACTAATAAATAAATAGTTTAAATATTTTTGCCATTACTTTCTATCCATCTCCACAAATTATGATCAAGAACAAAAATACTTGCCAAGAAAATATCAAATTTACCATCAAAACGTAAAAATCATGAAAATATAAAGGCTAAAGAGTCTCCAGTTGCTCGATTTCAATTTTGTATGTTTGCAACTTTTTACAATGTAAAGCCTAAATTTATTACGGTACCTTTCTCATCATCTATGACAATATTGACAAAGGTGCTTCGCTCATTTTACAACCTCCAGGAAACTTGAGTAACCAGATCACCCATGCCAAAAGCGCTACTCCAAGAACCACCAAGATTATAACTAGTTTTAATGTCATCTTCCTCGACGTTCTAGAATGAGATACATTTCTAAATTAAATTAAATGAAACAAAACAGGGCAACGCCTTACTGGCTTTGATATCGAGAAGTAGCCTTAGTCGCCATTGATTGATATCAAAGATGTCCCTGGCAGGTCTCTGGCACGGTCTTCCCTATCAAACAAACCAGCCATGGAAAAATATGCAAAGGAATAAGAAAAAATATAGATACATAGTCATCGATGAGCATCTCCTTGGTTAAGTAGCTTTTGTTCAAACAAAAACCTAAACTGAACACCGAAAAATCAGAATCGGTGCCTCTGATTATGCCTCCTCGTCTCTTAAAGTCGACGGGATTGAGAGTGGCAACTCGAATTCCAACTAAAATCTCACCTCACCTCGACTTTGGCACAAGAAATTCCCCAAATGGCAAGATGTCTCAGATCCATATTCGTTGTAGAATCACGCTTTATGTATTTTACTGGGAAGCCGAATTTTAGAAAGACTAGAGCCTCTGCGCTCTGTCCCAATTAAAAAAACACAGCAATTAAGAAAATTTAGAATTCAAATTTCATGGGTGATGGATGACCATCAGGGGTTAAATTTGACGCCCGTATGCCCTTTTTTGAGTTTTTACATGTTAAATACGATTGGTTTCCAAATCTGCAAGTCATCGCTGACTGGCCAATAATATTTGAAAAAGTCATATTGACGGGTATATCGAAAATTAACAAGTTTTAACTTTTATATATATATTATTTTATATATACACCGCATACTGCAGTGATGGCACTCCGGAGTCCGCACTCATTCGAATTTCAAATTTGATTTCCCGCTTTGTTTTGAAATATCTTGTTGCGCCTTGTTATCGGACGGCATGCTCTCTTTCATCCAAAGTTATGGCACTCCGGAGTCCGCACTCATTCGAATTTCAAATTTGATTTCCCGCTTTGTTTTGAAATATCTTGTTGCGCCTTGTTATCGGACGGCATGCTCTCTTTCATCCAAAGTTTCAGGTTTGTGTTGGTGTTGGCCTGTGTCTGCAGCGCCATCATAGTAGAAGAGGAGGATTTATTACTATTTCTATGGAGACTACAACGGAAAGAACCTGGATGATTCGTCAGTGAACACATGCATGACCTTTTAGGCGGACCACAAGAAATGGACTTCACAGAGGCATCGATCTTCCGGCGGTATGTCGATAGTGTAAAAGTAGCAAGAAAGCTTTATCGAATAGTATTATTTCGAGTGATGAAACTACTTTTATTGGCCTTTCTATATTAGGACTGGCTCTTTGACTGCGTTGCTGTTTGCTGATTGGGAAACGGAAAAGAAATCAAAGCGTTTTGACCAGCTGTTTTGGTTTCGCCTTCTGAAATGCTAAGCGTTTAGGGGGCCGTTATTTTGGATTTTGAATTGTCCAGGCTTAGCTTCTTCATCTGTAGATCCATGTACCAGCACAGGATGATATAAGCCGAGCTGAGCAGAGATTCATATCCTAAATTTGAACCATAGATCCTTGTAACATTTTAGGATGATAAAAGAGGAATCCTCGTAACATTTCAGGATAGATCCTTGTAACATTTCAGGATGATAAAAGAGGAATCCTCGTAACATTTCAGGATGATAAAAGGGGAATCATTGAGCATAGATTTGAACAATGATTATTAGATTTGAATTTTGAACCATAAGACAATAGGCTTTACTCTTGAGTACACAAAAACTTTTGTCTCAAAGGGAAACCAAGGTAGAATGATTTGAGATACTATTAGATTTCATATGCGAGCAAAGCAAAGGCATGCCTGAGCATAACTTCATTACATTTGATTCAATAAGCCACCAATCACGCAAAAATGGCAATAATCCTAGTCTCTCACTGCGTACTCTCTTAATGAAACCTCGTATTCACTTAGATAAAACTGGTAAAAATAATTATTAAAATGATTCAATAAGCCACCAATCGCGCAAAAATGGCAATAATCCTAGTCTCTCACTGCGTACTCTCTTAATGAAACCTCGTATTCACTTAGATAAAACTGGTAAAAATAATTATTAAAAGTCAAATGACGGGCCTTTTAAAAATAAAACTGTCATAAAAAATTTCACTGATGGGTAAGGGGACCCGTCAAATTTAACCCCTGATGACCATACATGAATGACATGCTATGGGGACTAGACAACGTGGAGGGCGTAGTGGCAGTTGATCGACGATGAAGGGAAAAGGACCTATGTTGATGTGTGAGGGAACTTTGATGATGTCACATCAACTGGGATGGGATATTCAAAAAGTAGCATTATAGGCAACTCTTTTTTAAAAATGACTAGTCACATAATAGTGATTACTAGCCGTTGAGTTATTCCATCAATAACACTTGAAGGGAAAAAAAATTCTATTTACTATTTCAAATTTACTTTTACATCATGATGCATTGTTTTATTTTACATTTTCAAAAGATTAATTGTACCTTATGTCAAGACTAGATATGGGTCTTGGATTGTGTTGGATTTTCACACTTACCTAGTTGGGAATCGATCACATGGACTAACCACCACCCTGGGACCACTCAAAAAGGTAATGATAATGGTTTGGAAGTTTACTAATGCCTACACGTTTTGGTGTAACATAAAATTCTACATGATATCAGAGCCTTGGCCCAGGTTCGATTCCCTTATTTGCGTTTGAGGGAGGGTGTTGGATTTTCACACTCACCTCGGTGGGAATCGATCACGTGGAATAATCGCCACCCTAGGACCACTCAAAAAGGTAATGATAATGGTTTGGAAGTTTAATAATGTTTGCGGGTTTTTGTGTAGCGAAAAAACTCAACAGCTTATCTAAACTATTCACCAAAGCTCATTTATCATTTGAGACAATCCATTTTGTTAAGTTAATGGTCATGACCATGTTAAGTAGACGAACTATAACCAGTATAAACATAACACATGTGATGAATTTTTATTCAAATATATATTTGACTATTGCCATGGTAACTTTATAAGACCCTACAACTCCATGTGGAAAATCAAAGGCATCTAAATTATTATGGCTCTACCTTAGAGCATCATATATGTTTGAGTTATTAAGGTTCTAAGTGAATGAGGTTTTCTGTGGCACCCTAGGTTGAACACATAAGATTACAATTGTGTCTCCATCCATGTGATGGGGCCACGTCGTTGGAGGCCTCAAGTCGTACCATACTCTAATCACATGAGCCCACACTTTGAATGGTGGTGATCTAATCTGAATTGTCGATGGTCAATATTGTTTTTGGCACTGTTAGGGTAACTAACTACCCCTCGCTTCTCTACAGGTTGTTCCATTTGCATGTTTACAGTGTTGAGAGAGGAGCTTTGCAACTGTGGAAGAAACTAGAACAATAAGGTATAACTTCTATTCGTAGAGCTATCTAAGTCAATTTGGTTTCAAATTAAAGTGTTTTTGACGGTTATTATGTCTATAACTGCCAAGATAGATAGGGTTCATTACAATGTTTGATACTAGTAACCATGTCTCATCTACGTTTTACTACCTGTGCTTACCTTAAGTTATAATTATTTGCCTAAATGAGTTCGACGCTGGGTTAATTTCTTATTTTTGGTGGTTTTCAATCTTGTAGAGAAAAGTGAACTCCCTTCTCATAGTCTTAACAATGACTACAAGGTTTTCCTATGTCGTTTGGCTTCAGCCTCCCCTCTCACAACTTCTTGGGGTAAAACAAGCCTTGGACATCACTGTTCCTTTAAAACACTTGTTATGGTTTTTACAAAGAAATTTCTTTTTTTCTTTATTAGGTTTTTCAGCACAAAAACCCTGTTTTTGAATTGGCAATGTCAAGGAGTTATGCATACTCTTTCAAGGTAATTCCTTGTGTCTTCTTTAGAAATTTATTTGAAATTACTCTTTACCAAGTTCTTCACAATTGTGGTATCTAAATAAGGGTTATTATTTTGTAGGTTAGTTCCTAATGCATTCTTGGAATCTCAATAGAAGAGGCACATTTGAGGGTTTACCTACAATCGAGGGTTTGCTTATTACCTTTCTAGCAACCTCTAGGTACTCATTCCTTCTAGCTTCATGCCTTCTGTAGGTCACAAAGTTGTTTAACCAAGTATGCTTGAGCTCTATCATGTCGAGCCAAATTCCATTTTAGAGGTTCTTAGGAAAGGAATATCTAAATGACTGATGATTTCTATATGTTATGTACATTATTTTGAAGAATTTTGTCTTAAAGATAGGGCACATGACCCAACTCTGTTTTTTTTACATAATTGGCCACTGTTTGTATTCAAAAAAGATTGGGGAGACTAAGCTCCATTGTTACAAGGCGATATGCATGAGAAGCAGAGTAGGGAAATATAACAGGACGAACAAAATCCCTTTTGCTTCTATCATTTTTAACTTTTTGAAATACCGAACTAGTGTAGATTCTAACAAACTGAAACAGTAGAAGGCAGAATTTGCAAGTCATGCTTAATCAATGTTTATATGACTGATTTGGCGTGCAGCGGATTCTTCAGGATTGCCTTCAACACCTGCATTCCTTAAATTTGTTGAGCTGGGACTAGGAGCATTATTTTTTTCCAGGATGTACTTCAGGATGTCAATGGACTCTTGGACATGATTGCATCTGTTTAAGAGGTCAATGAACTGCTCTTGAAGGGATGAAACTCTGTGAGGAAAGAGATTGAGGTCGGCCTCATGTTTCTCCTTGGTGATCTGAGCATGGGTATCGATTTTGGTGTCCAAGATCTTCTGGTGTGCTCGGATTTGCTCCAGTTCTCCTTGGAGATCAGCACAGTGCAAGTAATCTTCGCTTCTCGCCATTGAGTATAACCAGACTGATTTACCAGTGTGCGGCAAAAACAAAGGGCTGCTAATGCACTGTTCCAAAGAGTAGGGGTCTAGACTGAAAGGGGAAAAGGGACCTTGGTGAAAATTAACAGAAGTTAACCAGAAGAATGATGGCTAAAAGCACAATGCAGCATGGGATCGGTCAAGAGCAAATAGGGGATAGATCGAATGCAACAAAGGGGAGATAGAGGTGAGATTCAGGACATAGGAAAACACAAATAAGTAAGGAGGCTCAGGCAGGGGGATAAGGTGGAGCGAAGAGGGAGTCACGGGGAATTTGAGGGATAAATCACGGGTAAGATATGAAAGAGTCAAAATTTCTTGGGGGAAGGGACCAAAGTAAGATTTTCGGATTGGATTCAGAGATATTGTGACAGTGTTATCATCATCATAAGATTTGAAGGAGATTTCTGCTGAAACAAGGACCAAATTTAGCATAAAGACATTGCGAATGACAGTGAGGAGGTACCCAATGTTGTTAGATACCTCTGCGGGTGATCTGAAGATTGATTCACTTCTGTTCATGGCAGGTAACATTGAGATTTGATGGTGTTACATCGGAGATTGCCTATGGATTTGGAGCAGGCTCTGCTTGCACGAGAATCGGCCTCCTTGTTGAGGGAGCGAAGTACATGGAAAAAACGGACTTCTTTCATTTTCTGGGTAAGTGCTTGACATCGACTTATTGTTTGTTGCAGGATCACATTGGAGGCGTTCCGATTATATACCATCAGACTAATGATGATGGCCGAGTCTCCAAGGATCGTTGTAGTGCTTATGCCGAGTTTTTGAAGCTGAATGAGCCCTTGGTATAGTGCGAGAGCTTCAACCTTGTTATTGGAGAGGGGGCCTAATCCCCATTCATAAGCAGATATAATATCTCCATTGGCATTGCAAATGATTCCACCAGCCCTGGCCATTCCTGGGTTAAATTTGGAGGCCCCATCAAAGAAGAGATAATGTGTGTTATAGTTTCTGAGCTAGATAGAAAACTCCTCATCTTTCATTCTTATTTTCCAACTGTAATTAGAGTTGTTGCGTTGACTATTAATGTGAGTCCTTCTTTGGCCGATGTTACTTTTATCCAACAAATACCCTCTGAAATTCCTTTCTTCGACACAGAGATCAACGATGTCAATTTTCCCTTGACTTTTGTTGGGTCCCTATAATACTAGTGATTACCCCATTACTATTGTAGTTATACCCCTTATTTATATTGTTGTGCCCCCATTGCCCCCATATTGTTATTAATGTGCCCATAGAATCCCTCTATTGTTATTTTTGTGGCTTTATATTATTATTGTTAGGTCGGCTGGATTATATTGTGACTCCTTAGACTCCTATATATAGAAAGGAGGTTTTGTCATTTGAATCATCCAAGAATTGTTCATTTATGTAATGTAAAGGAGGTTGCCCCCTCGAAGAGGTTGAATTCTAAGGCGTTGATCTATCTTTTCTATCTTTTCTTGAGCTGGTTTCATAACATTTGGTATCAGAGCTTTGGATTCTAGGGTTTCGCTGCTCCAAACAGGTCATCGTGGCATTTTCGCTATAACTTTGTTTCTGTGACATTTCAGAAGTCACAAAAAAAACCCATTTGAGAAGGAATCGCGCTGAACCTTGGGTCCGAATTTCAGAGCTTTTTGCGCGATATTTTCGGAGATATGATCTGAGGAAGTTGGTCTTTTTGCAAACTCCTGAATTACATTCAAAACATGTGACATGGGGAAAATTGTCATAACTTTCGCTCTGAGGATCGGATTGAAATTTCGTAAGAAGGTACAGAAAGAGGATGGACTGTAGTTTCTTGTATGAATTTTTTAGATCCATAGGTTGAAACAATGAATCATGGCACGTCGTACAAGTTTGCTCTACTGAACTAGTCTATAAGCAAGTCACTGTGGGCGATTTCGTATAAGTCTTCCTTGGAGAAACCAATTTGGGTCAGACTTGTGGCATTGGAAAGAGGACTCAAAATACTACTACAGGTCAAAATTTCAGAACTGGATGATCCGAAATTACAGAGATACATCAGATTCAATATCAGGCTTCTACAAAGTGAAAAAAAGTGTGTAGTTTTTTTTTTTAAATTTTTGCATAAGCTTGGTTTGAAGGAATTCAAAGGGCATAGTAAAGCATTATTATCGGTAACTGATGCCCCGAGGAAAGAAAATGCAAACACCTAGTAAGGAACCTGAAAGCTCTAGCATGATTTATGGAGAAGAGGAAGAAATGCTATACATGATATATCAAAATTACAAGAACAAGTACAACAAATGTTACGCTCACAAAATCTAACAGAAGCTAAGATAAATGGTGTGGAATCTAAGATAAATGGCGTGGAATCTAAGATAAAGGGCATGGAAGCTAAGATGGATGATTTGAAGACATATTTGAAGACATACATGGTAGATTTGAAGACAGATTTGACAAATTTTCTACAAGAAATACTTACTAATGGTGAAAAGGTTGTAAAGGAAACTCATGATGTGAACAAAAGAAATGTTAATCATGATTCCATAGACTCTAATGTTGGATCGAAGACCCACCATATTCCAAAAATTGATATGAGGAAGTTTGATGGCAAGGATCCCACCACATGGATATTACAGATGGAGCAGTTCTTCAATCTCAATAATGTGCAAAACACACAAAAGGTACGTATGGCAACTTTATATTTGGAACCAAATCAGTTTGTATGGTATCAATGGCTTTGCTCTCGTAAAAAAATTATCACTTGGGCAATTTTTATGGAAGAATTGATAGCACATTATGAGGATACAAAAAGCAACACTTTTTTTAGCCAATTGATAAGTCTCAAACAAAAGGGTTCAATAATGGAGCACATTGAGGAGTTCCAAAAATTGAACATAAGGGTAAAAGATATTCCAGAGGAGCATAGGATTGATGTGTTCATAGGGTCTTTAAAGGATAATATCCAACATGATGTTCGACTTTGGGAACCTGATTCATTAGAGAAGGCATTCAGGTTAGCAAGAAAAATGGAAAGCAAAATTAGGCAACCAGGAAGCATACCACTCACAACTATAAAGACGGAAGTGCAGTTGCCCCTAGTCTTCCACAACCTATAAGGTTGACACCACAACAATTGGAAGAAAAAAGAGCAAAAGGTCTTTGTTATAGTTGTGATAGCAAATACACTAAAGGTCATAAGTGTGCTGAGAAGATATTATTTTACATAGATTGTGAAGAGGAAGAATAAAAGGAGCAAGAAAGGTCAAAAGAAGAGGATATGCTCCAGGAATAAAGCCTAGATGAAGAATAAATAAATCCGACCATATCTTGTAATGCATTGGCTGGAATTACCACTCCTCAAACCATTAAGATAGAAGGACAAATCAAGAAGAAAAAGGTAATAGTGTTGATTGATTCAGGAAGCACCCACAATTTTATTCACTGTAGGGTAGCAAAAGAATTGAATTGCTTCCTATATCCAACACCAGTGTCAAGTGATGATTGCAAATGGAGGAACAAAAAATTGCTCTGGAAAGTGCCATAATATCAAGCTATCCATGGGAGAATATGTATTGACTAGCCCAATGCTTTCCATTCCAATGGGAGGCGCTGATGTTGTACTAGGAGTCCAATGGCTACAATCCTTGGGTACAATAGCTTTTAATTTTCAAGAACTTTTCATCAAATTTTCTACGGAAGCAAAGGAAGTTGAATTAAGGGGTATTGCAGGGAAACCAGGAAAGATAATCAACTCTAATGGTATGAAAAAGCTTCTAAAAAAGGAGCAAAGGGGTGTAATTGCACAATTATGTTTGCTAGATGTTTCCACATTAGAATCATCTATTTCTCCAGTTCTCCAAAAGGTCCTGGACAATCATTCTAAGGTATTTAAGACTCCCAATGGTCTCCCACCTATGCATGATCATGATCATGTTATTCATCTGATTCCAAGAAGTGTTCCTCCAAACATCAGGCCGTACAGATATCCCTATGTCCAAAAAGTGAAATTGAACGTATGGTTGCAGAAATGCTAGAGGCTGGTATAATTCAACCGAGTCAAAGTTCTTTCTCTGCTCCAGTAGTATTAGTGCACAAGAAGGATGGATCATGGCGCATATGTCTGGATTATAGGGAGCTCAACAAGCTCAATATTAAAGATAAGTTCCCCATTCATGTCATTGATGAATTATTGGATGAATTGCATGGATCAATTTACTTCACCAAGTTGGATCTTCGTTCAGGATATCATCAAATCAGAATGAAGATTGAAGACATTCCGAAAACGACATTTAGAACTCATGAGGGTCATTATGAATTTTTGGTCATGCCTTTTGGCCTTACCAATGCACCTTCAACATTTCAAGGTTTGATGATTTCAATTTTCAAACCATTCCTTAGAAAATTTGTGTTAGTATTTTTTGATGATATACTTATCTACAACAAGTCTTGGAAGGATCATGTTGAAGATGTTGACAGGGTGCTACAACTATTGGAGGAGAAACAATTATATGCAAAAAGATCCAAATGTTTCTTTGGAGTCTAGGAGGTGGAATATTTGGGTCATATTGTATCTCATGAAGGAGTTAAGTTAGACCCTAGCAAAATTAAAGCCATTAAGGAATGGAAAATCCCCACATCCATAAAGCATATGCGCGGATTTCTTGGGTTGACAGGGTATTATCGCAAGTTTGTTAAGAATTATGGGAGAATAACAGTGCACCTCTAATGACATTATTGAAGAAAGATGCATTTTCATGGACTCCGGAAGCAACAAAGGTCTTTGAACATCTTAAAGAGGCAATGTGCCAAGAACCGGTCTTAGCTACATCGGACTTCACAAAAACCTTTATTGTGGAATGTGATGCTTCAGGAAATGGAATTGGTGCTGTTCTAATGCAAGATGAAAGACCCATTGCTTTTGAAAGTCGTCCAATCAAGGGAAAGTTTTTAAGCAAATCTATTTATGAGCAGGAAATGTTGGCAATACTCCATGCACTTAAGAAATGGCGACCCTACCTAATGGGAAGACACTTCAAGGTAAAATCGAATCATGATAGCCTTAAATACTTTTTAGAACAAAGATTATCCTCTGAAGAACAACAAAAGTGGGTCACAAAGATGTTGGGTTATGACTTTGAAATCATCTACAAAAAAGGGAAGTAAAATGTGGTGGCAGATGCACTCTCAAGAAAGGATGAGGATGTGGAAGCATTGTTGTGCGCTATTTCTATCATCCAACCAGATTGGATAAATGAAGAAAGGGAGGAATGAAAGAATGACGAAGAAGTGTGGGCACTTATTCGAAAGCTACAACAAGATTCCAGTATGTCTGATACATTTAGCTAGCAAAATGATTCGTTATGGTACAAAGATCGTTTATACCTCTGTAAGAATTCCCAGCTAAAACAAAATATTCTTATGGAATTGCACACTTCTCCCTTAGGAGGGCACTCAGGATTTTTAAAAACTTACCACAGGGTTAAGAAGGAATTTTTTTGGGATGGCCTTAAATCAGATATTCAAAAGTCTGTGGCAGAATGTTTGGTTTGCCAACAAAATAAAGTGGAAACAATTAAGACACCGGGTCTATTACAACCTTTATCCATTCCAAGCCAACGTTGAGAGGAGGTATCATTGGATTTTATCACAGGTTTACCCAAGTCTGAGGGAAAGAGTGTCATCATGGTGGTAGTTGACAAACTTACCAAGTATACACACTTTTGTGCATTATCACATCCATTTAAAGCCAGTACAGTTTCTACTGCATTTATGGAAACAATTCAAAAGCTACATGGAAACCCAAAGATTATTGTAAGTGACAAAGATCCCATTTTCACTGGAATTTTTTGGACAGAATTATTTTCTTGTCTTGGTACTCAGTTAGCTCATAGCTCATCTTATCATCCTCAATCTGATGGGTAAACTGAGATAGTAAACAAATGTTTGGAAGGATATCTTCGTTGCTTTGTATCTGATAAACAGACACAATGGGTCAAATGGTTGCCTCTGGCTGAATGGTGGTATAACACTTCCTTTCATACAACAACAAAAATGACCCCATTTATGGCACTTTATGGGTATCAACCACCATCCATCACATCATATTTAAGAGAAAATTCTAAGGTTCAGGCAGTGGAACATCACATCGAACATCAACAACAAGTCCTCCAACTCTTAAAGGATAACCTCGTGTTGGCACATAATAGAATCAAACAACAGGCAAATCAACATCGCAGTGAAAGAAGTTTTGATGTAGGTGATTGGGTATTCCTACGGCTACAACCATATAAGCAAATGTCCCTCAAACAAGCTAAGAAGGATGATAAATTATCACCAAAGTATTATGGTCCATACAAGGTGTTGCAAAAGATTGGTATATGGCATACAAATTGGAGCTTCCTGCAGCTTCTTGATTGCACCCAGTTTTCCATGTTTCATGCTTAAAGAAGGTTATAGGTGACAAGCTCCCAGTTCAAACAATATTGCCAAAACTTGACGAGGAAGGAAAAATTATATTGGAATCGGAAGCAGTTATAGAAACAAGAACTCGATAGCTACGAAATCGATCAATTTCAGAGTACCTTATCAAGTGGAAGAACTTATCCGCTGAAGATTCCACATGGGAGGATGAGAATTTTATGCAGAAGTATCCAGAACTACTCAAGCGTTGAGGACAACACTTTTTTGAAGGCGAGGGGCATGTTGGGTCCCTATAATACTAGTGATTACCCCATTACTATTGTAGTTATACCCCTTATTTATATTGTTGTGCCCCCATTGCCCCCATATTGTTATTAATGTGCCCATAGAATCCCTCTATTGTTACTTTTGTGGCTTTATATTATTATTGTTAGGTCGGCTGGATTATATTGTGACTCCTTAGACTCCTATATATAGAATGGAGGTTTTTTCATTTGAATCATCCAAGAATTGTTCATTTATGTAATGTAAATGAGGTTTCCCCCTTGAAGAGGCTGAATTCTAAGGCGTTGATCTATCTTTTCTATCTTTTCTTGAGCTAGTTCCATAACAGCTTTTGACAGATATTGCTTCCGATGTAAGGCTCCATGCCTTGCTGCATAATTTCCTGATGTTGGTTTCTTTGTCTTTGAAGACCATATGGTTTTGTGCCAGCCATATGTTCCACAGAAGAGAGCAGGGGAGAGCATTCCAAACTCTTCTAGAAATATTGTTCTTCTTTCGTTGCCACGGATAGTTCCTCTTCCAAAGATTAAAAACTTCAACAATGGAGTTGTGGGAACCCCAGGGGAGATGGATGTTTAGAAAAAATTCTTTCCAACAGGCAGTAGTAAAGGGGCAATCAATGAATAGGTGCTGGATGTTTTCTTCAGCTGCTTGGTAATTTGGGCAGTGGGATGGGCCAATTATACCACATTTTTGTAGATTGTCTAAGGTGAGGACTTTCTCTTTTAGGAGGACCCAAATGAAGAATTTTATTTTTGGAAGGGTTTCTGATTTCCAAGCAATTTTCTAGTGTGCCCAAATGGGCATGGAATATTCATTGCTACAGATATGTTGGTAAGTAGCTTTGACTGTGTCGTTGGAGCCTGAAGGGTCCCAACCAAAGCCATCATCACTGTTTTTTTTGGCAATGCCATGGAGATGGGTTTGGACATTAGCAAGACTTGCTTCAAGATTAGTGGGTATTTCTGGGAAGAGCCATCCTGTCCAAAGCTATGAGTGAATGTCCCACTAAGATATCTGGTCCAAATAATGGAGCCCCATGTTGTCGAGAAAGGATAGAATCTGATGAGTTCTAGGTCTGCTGCTAATGGGTTGCTAGCCCATTATTCTATCTGCCTCAATTTTGATATTGTTGCCACCCTTGGGAACCTTGGAAATGTTTTGAGCAAGAAAGGGAATTACTTTCCTACACAGCCCCCAGATTTTAGAGCAAGCTCTGATAGGGATATCATGATCCAAGAGTTGCTGCCTTGGAGAATTAAGGTATTTGGCTTCTAACACATTTTTCCACCAAGCGGATTGGCCACTAATGAGTCTCCACACAATCTTGCCACCAAAAGACAGATTTAAGAGCTTTGGTGATCTAATTCCTAAACCTCCATGCTCCTGGGGTTGAATAACATGTTTCCAATTTATAAGGTTGTATTTCTTTCTTTCATTTTCCCCCCTTGCCAAAGAAAGTGATGGAGGATGGCTTCCACTTTGTGATGAAAACTGGCAGGAGCTTACAGAAGCGTAAATTGATATAAGGGCAAAGAAGAAAGACCGGATTTAAGAAGAATTAGGCATCCTACTAGATTAAGCCAAGAGGAGCCCCATTGTTGCACTTTCCTTTTCATTTTATCTATGATAGTGTCCCATACTTCAGCGTTCAAAGGACTAGCACTCACTGGCATGCCCAGATAAGAGAAATGCCCCCAGTCTAACTTGCAAGGGACCCCAAATATGCTGGCAATGTTATGAAGAGTTTGAGTAGATGTATTCTAGCCATAGATGCAACTCTTCAGATAGTTGACCATACCTCCGGTCTAAGAGGGTTTTGAATCGATGAGCTATGATATTGGAGGCTCCTCCCATTAACAGTGTGTCGTCAACAAATTAAGAATGATTTATGTTTTTGACTCCATTCCCAAATTTAATACCAGTGATAATACCGATGCGTTGATTATAGTCCAAAGCCTTACTGAAAGACTCAGCCATCAATATGAATAGGTAAGGAGAAAGGGGACAACCTTGTCTTAATCCTCGAGAAGATTGAAAGGAAGACCTTGGTCTGCCATTGATGAGAGGAGAGATCCAAGGACCTGAAATGAATGCTTTGACAAGGTCGAGGAAGGGCGCAACAAATCCCATTTTCTTTAGAACAACAAAGAGGAATGAGTGCCTAACTTGGTTGAAGGCATTGGATAAGTCCAGTTTTAAAATGAAACCTTTTTCTTTCCTAGTTTGGTTGGAGTGTATAGCCTCTTGGACAAGAAGAATGGAGTCAAAAATTTGTCTATTGGCTAAGAAGCCTCCTTGATTCTCAGAGATGAGTGACGGGAGAATAGGTTTAAGACGAGAAGCAAGGATTTTGGTCATAATTTTATATGAGGAATTGCAAAGTGAAATGGGCCGAAATCAGGAGAAAGATGAAGGTCGATTCTCTTTAGGGAGGAGGGCAAGATGGGTGGTGTTGGTGAAACCTCTGATTTTGCACTTGTGTTGGGCCCATTTTATCATCTTAACAAGGTCTTTTTTTATTATTCCCCAGTAAGTTCTGTAGAAGCAGATGGGGAAACCATCTGGGCCAGGAGCCTTGTCTGGCTGAAGCGTCCAGATAGCTCTTTGTATTTCTTCTTCTTCAATTTCCTTGGTTAGATTTTCATTGATTTCCTCACTGATCTCCATGGGAAGGTGTTGTAGAAGATCTGAGTAATCTTCAGCTTCTTTTGTCTCAGTTAAGAGGATGTTGTAATGTTCTGAGGCAACCTTTTTAATAGCATCTTGTGTGGTTTGGAGATTGCCTTCAGCATCGGTGATGGAGGTAACATTGTTTCTGATTTTCCTGACAGTGGCCTGCTTATGGAAGAAGGCAGAGTTTTTGTCACCTCCTTGCAGCCATAGTTGTCTTGATTTTATTCTCCATTTTTTCTCCTCTGCTCTATTGGCATGATATAGCTGGAAGTAGAGATCGCCTTCGAGTGCTTTGTATTCCTGGGAGAGCCCTCGTTCCTCTATCATGCTATGAACTTTCTCCAATTTGCTTTTTATTTCAGTTTTAACCTTCTTAGGTTCCTTGTAATAATTTTTTTCCCATTCCTTCAAGGCGCTTTTGGTCCTTTTCAGCTTGTTTTCCCATATGTATCCCGACGACCCTTCTATGTGCTAACTCCATGTGAATTTGACAATCTGATCGACAATAGGAATGCTGCTCCACAGTGGACTATATTTAAATGGAATGGGCCCTAAGGGACAGTGGGCTTCGAGAACAAGAGTTGTGGGATAATGATTAGACGCTGAATAGGGGAGTACAACAGCGTATGCGGTGGAGTAAGATGAGAGGAGCGATTCACCAAAATCTTGTCTAGTTGCTCCATGATATTGTCTTTTTCCAGTTTGCGATTATTCCTAGTAAATCTACGATTTTTTGGTGCAACATCAACTAGATCGTGATCCTGCATGATGGTTTCCAACCGTGTTTGTAGAAATTTTGAATAATAAACACATATTCAACAGAGATTATCCTGATCATGCACTATTACGGAATACATGCACTATACATAAGCTCCTCTACGTTGATCATCAATTTAGCAGCATCAAAAACAATGAAACATCAATAGCATGCACACATTAACACAGTATGTATCGCGGGGAAAGCTTACAGCTGAAAACCCCACACTATCTATATATTAATGATTGAGAACATGTAACATTACATAGTACAATACTCCTCCCAAGTATCCAGCACTATCTCCACCTGTTACACACAAACCAGCTCAGACCCGAACAAGTCACAGGTTCAAATCTTCTCCACTGCTTTGCCTGCCTCTATTGCACAAACCTGCTGAGAATCACTCACACTAGAAATCACGTGAGCACAATCTATTCTCTTGGGAAAATCTACGCAATACTCATTGGCATACTCAATACATTGCTTGTGCAAATCCTCATGCACAACTATAGTCACAACTGATAGTAATCTCAACCTCTAACACCTGTCCCTGTTGAACTATACATGCACTGACATGCAACTGAGTTAACTGATGTATTCCATAGTTGCTTTATGAGTTAATAATTAGTTTAACAACTCATCATTAGTCTATTTGTAGTTAGACTAATTACAACTAGTTTAACCAAGTCAAACTGAACACAACTCCATCAACTCCACAATCAACTCCACCAAACTCAACTGCTTGAGCTCTAACTGAAGTCCTGCATGCAACAACTCAACTGACTCGCAAAGAAAGCATATTTCCTTCTGACAGCTGCATGTGCCACATCTGTAGCTCAAACTAAAGTGCTCCAAGAGGATAAGATAAAGTTTATAGTCCAATTATTATTATGAGACAATAAAATTAGACTTTTCTATTTTTAACCTGGCATCTAAAAATAGACTTTGATCACTCTTGCTGTGAACCAGAAAATAGAAGTCCATCTATTTTTCCCAACATGACCAATCATCCATAAACAACATTCTGCAGCTCATAGACCATGATCCATATGTCTAAAAATATACTTTGCGCCATAATTTGCCTGCGGGACCACTTAGTGAAGGCGACTCCTTTCCACTAAACTCCATCATCTTGTTGCATTCTCAACACTCCCTCTCAACAAGATATGGATTATCAGAAACCCCTATCTTGCCTCGGTGGTATTCTAATTTTCTCCTGGTGAGCGCCTTCATCAAGATATCAGCATCCTAATCCTCCATTGGAATGTATGAAAGTAACATGATTCTCCGCTGCACACAATCCCTGATATGATGGTACCTGATGTCAATATGCTTAGATATATCATGAAATACAGGATTATTCGAGATTTTAATGCAACTCTAGTTATCACAGTAAATCACAGTAGGATCCAAGTGAGAACCGAACAACCCGACCAGAATCTTCCTCATCCATATAGCCTCGCATGCAGCCAAACTTGCTGCCATATACTCGGCCTCTGCTGAACTGAGTGCCACGGATCTCTGCTTCTTGCTGTACCAAGAAACTGTTGTTGACCCGATACTGAAGACCCCTCCTAGTGTGCTCTCTCTGTCCGTTGGGCTCCCTGCCCTATCTACATCTGTGAAGCCACATAACTTCACCTCATCCTCCTGTCTGTACCACAAACCATATCCCGATGTGCCTCTCAAATAACGCAATACATGCTTGCCTGCCTTCCAGAAGAGCTTGGTAGGCTTAACCATAGCTTGTGAAAGTTGGTTAATAGTATAGCATATATCGGGTCGTGTATTTACCAGATACATAAGCGACCCCACCAACTGTCGATAAACAGTGGCATCCACTTCTTCTGCCAAAGTGGCATCCTCCTTCCTCCAACCTCCAGGAAGAGGAGTATCAACAGGCTTGCAGCCATGCATGTTGAACTTCTCTAGTATCTCCCGAGCATACTTACCCTGAGAAACAAATAGTCCACCATTGCGCTGCCAAATTTCCAATCCCAAGAAATAATGAAGGAGGCCCAAGTCCTTCATCTCAAACTCCTTAGCAAGATCATCCTTGCATGAAAGTATCAACAGCTCATCACCTGTTAGAATCAAATCATCTACATAAAGTACAATGATAAGCAACTTACCCTCCACCACAATCTGGTATAGGTTAGGATCCGCCTCACTCTTGGAGAATCCAAGTCCGATGAAATAGCTGTCTATCCATGTGTACCAAGTGCGTGGTGCTTGTTTCAACCCATACAGTGCTCTCTTGTGCCTGCACACATGTGACTCGCTACTAAAGATCTCAAAACCTTCGGGCTGCTCTATGTAAACCTCCTCCTCAATGACTTCATTGAGGAACACAGTCTTCACATCCATCTGATGAATGTGCCATCCCATCTGTGCTGAGAGAGCAAGAATCGTCCGTATGGAAGAATACCTTGCGGCAGGTGCAAAGGTCTCCTCATAATCGATCCCCTCTATCTGTGAAAAGCCTCGGGCAACAAATCTTGCCTTGTACTTCTCCACACTCCCGTCAGCTGCCTGCTTAACTTTGTAGATCCATCTCGAACCCACCACTGATTTCCCTTCTGGTCTGGGAACAATCTCCCATGCACTGTTTCTGACAATAGAATCATACTCTTCCACCATGGCATCTACCCATGCAAGATCCACCACAACTTCCTCGAAAGAGGATGGCTCAGTCACAACACATTTGCTCATAAGAGCCATGTATCCATTGTACCGATCAAGTGACTGTCTCTGCTTGTGTTGGGCTGTAGGTGGTCCTACAACTTTCTCTGCATCTTGAGCCAGTCGCTCAGCTTTTGTCAAGCGCTTTCGCCTCTGATGGTTGGCGCTGCATGAGTGGTCTCTTCCACTCCATGAATCTCGTCCTATGGCTGATCCACGTCCTGAAGCTCATCTTTAAGAACTAATAGCTCCTCATCTGCATGCAAGTGTGGCTCCCTCTCAAGCAAGCACTTCATGGCTTTCTCCTCCTGAAATTTTATATCCCGTCGCACAACAGTCTTACCACTGTCTAGCAAATACATACGATAGTTGTGGTGCGTATCAGTATACCCCACAAATATCCCAACCTCTGCGGTCGGCTCCAACTTCTTCCTGGCATCCTTTGTCACATGCATGTAAATGTTAGCACCAAAAATCCTCAAATGAGAAAGATCAGGCTTCTTACCAGAATAAGCCTCCTCCGGTGTACTCATGCCAAGTATCCTGTGAGGACAACGATTCTGCACATAAACTGTTGTATTGCATGATTCCACCCACAAGTGAAGGGGTAGGCCCTGATCATGCGACATCGCCCGTGCAGCACCCACGATCGTTCTGTTCTTCCGCTCAGCAACCCCGTTCTGCTGTGGGTTATGGGGAGCTATGAGCTCTCTTCGAATCCCTTATGCCTTGCAGAAATCCTTGAACTCGTTAAAGATGTATTCACCACCATTATCGCTCCTAAGAGCCTTCACCTTCTTCCTCGACTCCTTCTCGGCCAGTGCTTTGAATTCACAGAACTTTGAATATGTCTCGCTCTTCTTCTGCATGAAGAAGATCCAGCACTTACGAGAGAAATCATCAACAAAAATCACATAATACTTGTGTTTTGCTGTCGAAGAAACTGAGAAAGGTCCACACACGTCTGTGTGAATTCTCTCAAGGATCGTCGTGGCACAACTATCCTTCTCGTGAAAGGTGGCTTTCACAAACTTTCCCAAAGTACACCCCTTGCACTGATCTGACTGCACAAGAGTGCCTTTAGGAAGCCCTGTAGTGATCTGCTGCAGTATCTTCAAGGCTCCATGGTGAAGGTGACCCAATCTCCTATGCCACAGCTCGCCATCATCCCGGCTCACCAATCCTTCTGCCTTGCATGCCATTGTTGTGCATCCATCTACATGCAACTGATAAAGGTTCCTCACTCGAACCCCTATCTTCCGGGTTTCTCCAGTTGTCTTGCTGCACAGGAATGCCTTTCCCTTGCTGAAATATCCCTTATCTTCTAACATCGCCACAGAGATAAGATTCTTCTTCAATCTTGGAACATGCATCACTTCCTTCAATACGAAGGGTTTACCAGACTCCCTCTCAAAGGAAATGGTACCGATACCGGTCGCACTGTATCTACCATCATCGCCCATCTCGATGTGCACTCCAAGATCTTTCTCCTCCAGATTAGAAAACAAATCTCGATCTCCTGTCATGTGAAAAGACGCACCACTATCCAAGAACCACACTGATCCCATCACACTTGAAACCAAGCATGCGATCAATGAAAATTCAAGCTCAAACTGCGAGGCTAGAGCCTCTCCTACTGCAGATCCAACAACTTGCTTGTTCTTCTTCTTCTGCGGACAATTAGTGGCATAGTGTCTGTGCTGGTGAAAGTGAAAGCACTTCACCTTGGACATGTCCTGCTTCTTGCCTTTCGCACCAGACTGAGAAGCTTTCTTGCTCTTCCCCTTCTTTGCTTTGGTAGCCAAAGCGCAATTTTCTTCATCAGTTCCCTTTGATGAAGATCCGTCCCTGGTACTCCGCATGATCTCCTCCTGCACAAGATCTGACCAAAGTCTCTCCCATCCTGACAATTTCTCCTGACCATTGACAGAGTCCTGATAGGAATGCCAACTCTTCAGAAGACCAAGGAGAGCCAAGCTCACCAAGTCCTCATCGTCAATAGTAACCCCCACACTTCCCAGCTCATCTTGACACTAAGTGAACTTCGTGAGATACTTGGGCATATTGTCTCCCTTCTCACATTTGATGTTCCTGAGTTTACCCTTGAGTGCCAGCTTCCTCTGATCGCTCTTGCTTTGGAATAGATCTGTTAACGCTTTCCACATCAAGTATGGAGAAGCCTTTCCATGCAAGCTAGACACAATGTGATCCTTCACGCCCTCTAACAGAATCCTTCGACACTTTGCTGTCTTCTTTTGCCAAGCATCAGTAGGCTTTGGGACATCTGCCTCTATGAACTCCTTCAGCCGGTTACCATCCAATACTGCCTCCATCCTGTCCTTCCATGCAATATAGTTTGAGCTGCCCTCAAGAGCATACTCCAATCGCAATCCATTGAAAGACATTGCAACGTTGACACCAAGAAAACACTGTTGCAAATTCGAATTCCACCAGCTCCAAACTCAACCACCTCATATCTAAGATTCGTGAGAACAAAGTATTTCTCATACAGAGATTGACTGTATGGGATTTTACTGGATCTCACCTTCCAAAGGAAGGATGAATCCAGAGGCTACCTGGCCCGATTACAGAATTTGCCTGAAGAAATAGAATGTAAACACTTCCTGAATAGTAGATCTGATGATCAACAGCTTTGATACCATGTAGAAATTTTGAATAATAAACACATATTCAACATAGATTATCTTGATCATGCACTATTGCGGAATACATGCACAATACATAAGCTCCTCTACGTTGATCATCAATTTAGCAGCATCAAAAACAATGAAACATCAATAGCATGCACACATTAACACAGTATGTATCCCGGGGAAAGATTACAGCTGAAAACCCCACACTATTTGTATATTAATGATTGAGAACATGTAACATTACATAGTACAATACTCCTCTCAAGTATCCAACACTATCTCCACCTGTTACACACAAACTAGCTCAGACCCGAACAAGTCATAGGTTCAAATCTTCTCCACAGCTTTGCCTGCCTCTATTGCACAAACCCGCTGAGAATCACTCACATTGGAAATCACGTGAGCACAAGCTATTCTACTGGGAAAATCTACGCAATACTCATTGGCATACTCAATACATTGCTTGTGCAAATCCTCATGCACAACTATAGTCACAACTGATAGCAATCTCAACCTCTAACACCTATCCCTGTTGAACTGTACATGTACTGACATGCAACTGAGTTAACTTCAATGTATTCCTTAGTTGCTTTATGAGTTAATACTTAGTTTAACAACTCATCATTAGTCTATTTGTAGTTAGACTAATTGCAACTAGTTTAACCAAGTCAAATTAAACACAACTCCATCAACTCCACAATCAAGTCCACCAAACTCAACTGCTTGAGTTCTAATTGAAGTCCTGCATGCAACAACTCAACTGACTTGCAAAGAAAGTGTATTTCCTTCTGACAGTTGCATGTGCCACATCTGTAGCTCAAAATGAAGTGCTCCAAGAGGATAAGATAAAGTTTATAGTCCAAATATTATTATGAGACAATAATATTAGACTTTTCTATTTTTAGCTTGGTGTCTAAAAATAGACTTTGATCACTCTTGTTGTGAACCAGAAAATAGAAGTCCATCTATTTTTCCCAACATGACCAATCATCCATAAACAACATTCTGCAGCTTATAGACCATGATCCATATGTCTAAAAATAGACTTTGCGCCATAATTTTCCTGTGGGCCCACTTAGTGAAGGCAACTCCTTTCCACTAAGCTCCATCATCTTGTTGCATTCTCAACAGTGTTCTGCAAGGGTCATGTGAAAAACAACTTCCTCTTTTCTCGTTGGAGTGGAGTATGAGATTGAGATCTCCACCAAGGATAATATTGTTGTTTTCTTCTTCATCTATGTCTACTTTGAGGGAAGTCCAACATTGTTCTTTGTCTCTGTAGTGACTTGGCGCATAGATATTGTAGATAACAATTCTTTTGCTATCTGTTAGGCTCTCTAGAGTGACTTTAATCCAATACTAGCTGATTGTATCTATTGTGTGTTTCCAAACGCTGTGGTTCCAAAGGGTTGCAATTCCCCCGGAGGTGCCCCTTGACTCGCATATGCGACCTTCATACTGCTTGAGCTGATCAATGATTCCTTTCATTTCTTGGTGTCCTTGTTTTGTTTCTTGTAGCATTAGGATTTCTGGTTTCTCATGAATTATCAGATCATTTAGAGCAACAATTTTGGAGGGGTGCCCTAGTCCCTTGCTATTCCAGGATAGGGCTTTCATCATTGAATGTGAGGGATACAGAGAGTTGCTCGCCCTCCTTGTTCCTTATGTGCTGCCTCTTTACTATTTTGCCCCAAAATGTAAGTTTCTATGGGGTTCTGCGTACCCATGGCAATGTCCTTTTGAGCATTTTCATCTCTCTGCTACTTTGTAGACTTCCTTCCTGGCCCTTGTTTTTTTTGTGTGTCCAGATTTACACCGTGCTCTTTAGAAGAACTCCTAGTTGATCTAGTGGAGGGAGGATCTTGGGAAAAAGAAGAAGAATTTAGCAGAGGGGGGATGGGAGCATTAGTATCAGCTTGGGATAGAGGCATGGGGGGGGGGGGGGTTATCTTCAGGGGGGAATGGCGAAAAAGGGGTTGGATGATTCTAAGGAAGTCTTCGGGAGCGGAGACGGAGGGGCGGGGGTGGAAGAGTTGAGGAGAGGAGGATCCAGTGAGGAGGTGGAGGGGGAGGCTGTGTGATTAGCCTTGGGAGGAGCAGCTTCAGGTTTTTCCTTAGGGATGGATGCAGTCTTCTTTTTATTAATAGTTTCCCATTGCTCATCTTGTGAATTGTTTTCAACATCAACTATTTTAGAGCAACGATTGGAAAAATGGCCATATTCATGACATACCTTGCATTTAAACGGGATCAGTTCGTAGTCCAACTGTTGGATGTGAGTCCAGTCATCCACTTTGAGCTTGATGGCCTCCGGTAACTTCAACACATATGCGGGTGCAAGCTTGCATGCTGTCCTTTGGCTCACTGCTATCAATAAACTTTCCAACAGAATTTCCAATGGCTCAAACCAATTCATCTCCCCAACAATGGAGAGGGAGATGAGGAAGCCGAACCCAGACCGGGACTGCGCTAGGAACATCCAATTCAAGATCAAAATCTGGGGTCCATTTGTTGAGGTACAAGCCTCTGGAGTCCATGAAATATGGTCCATTCCTAAAGATTAGATCCTTGTCTTCTCTTGATTCGAAGTGGAAGGTGAAGTATCCTTTCCCACAAAAGCGGATGGAAATTTTGCCGTTTATTTTATCGGACCAGTTTCGCTCGACCCACCTTTGCACCATCTTCGGAGAGGGCCAGAGACTAGTGAATTGTTTGATGAGACCTCGTTCTGCCAGAGAAAGTGCTGCCATGCAAGGGAGAGTAGGGGGGAGAATCTCTTCTTGCAAAACATCTAGCTTCTTAACAAACTTTGAGATTGCTGGGCGAGGGCGCTAAGGTGGCGAAGATTTGACTAGGGTAGAGAAGGCTAGCTAGGCAGCGGCCGCCTCTAGGGTTACATCCAGAGGGGCCATGGCAAGCGAAGGGCCAAATGCCACAAGCACTGGAGAGCGTAGGTTCAGTGGCAGTGCGACGCATGACCTACGTTCCACAGGAGAGGAGATACCAGCACATGCCCTAACTCTTATAGGCAAATAATTGTAAGAATTATTAT
The DNA here is from genome assembly GCA_031772625.1 of Pinus tabuliformis. Classification (NCBI taxonomy): domain Eukaryota; kingdom Viridiplantae; phylum Streptophyta; class Pinopsida; order Pinales; family Pinaceae; genus Pinus; species Pinus tabuliformis. The sequence continues at coordinate 180,020,503 of CM062812.1, forward strand.
ACAAGGGTTTTCTTTTTTGCATGGCCGAAATACACAATGTCCATTTGTTTAATGCTACGATCATGAAATAACGTAATTGCATGCATGATTATATCATATCGTTGAATGTTTATGATGTATTTAATTTTCACCTTTTCATACTTTTACCATGAAGAGTTTATGGTTCCATTGCGAATATTGGGAACTATACTACCTTAGTCTATTTATGCACATTACATTTCCTTTAAATTATTTTCTACATGCATAAATATTTGGTTATGTTATTTCCTCAATGCTTACACAAACAATATATGTAAGGTGTATATTATTAGTAGGTCTATAGGTAAGGGAACCTATAAACTCTTGTCACGGGTTTCCACATAAGGTTCCCACAAAGCCACTATTAACAAGAGCAAGGACTACATGCACTCACAAGTCGGAAAGGGTTTTCCTTTCTAACCTATGGCTTCTTGGCATGCCAACCTTAGCTCAAGCCGCTTTATGCTCATTCTACTTATAGTTTACTATTCTGCCACAAGTTTAAAAACTTGATATATATATATATATATATATATATATATATATATATATATATATATATATATATCCATATAAGGTTGTTTGTACACATAGATACATTTTATGCCTTATGGGTTAAAATTCGATTGGACCAATCCCTTTTCCTTTCTTATTTTTTTAAATTTAATTAGTTATTCACTCTTTCTATGAAATTTAGGAATTAGTGTTTGGCTCCTAGTTCTGGGTTCCCACACTCAAATTCCCACAATTAGAGAGATATCTAGTGTTCAAATTTTTAGATACCAGTCTTAAGTATTTTGTACATCAATTCCTCGACCTTCTTGTATTGTGTAATACAAAAAATACATATTTTCCACAGAAAGCATTAATATTAACAAACTAACTTTAACTCATTAATATATAACAAATTTAATAAATGCTCATAACAAAATATTTCCTACATTCTCATTCTTGTCCTAGTAACATTGAAACTTAACATACCTAATACCATATCTTAAAATAACTCAACTGCTTATCTAGAATTTATGGAAATACAATAAAGGTTTTCACATTCCTCCCAACCATTGAACTACTATTCCAACAATGCCCCCTGAGCTCTAGGTTCCTTTCCCATGAGGAAACTAATCACAAATATTTTACAGGATTACACCTTCGTAATCCAAATAGTGTCCCACTAGTTCTGGTCATAGGTCCAATCTTTATCTCCCATCGACACCATGTTTCTGTTAATTCAGATTGTCATTATCTCCATCAATATATTTAATACATATTCCACCCATGACATTTATCTCTAGTCATGTTAGCTTCTTGGTGGTAAGATCAACCAAATAGAATCATCAGTGGCAAAATATCAAGGATTTTTTATGAACAAATCTATGAACACAACACACAGTGCTCCAGAAGTCTTCATCAACAACAATTTATTGACTATGGAAATATCCATTCTAATATTTTTCCTTTTTATGTGTTTTCATGTCCCTTCTTTGACCATAACTAATTCTAGCTATTTCCTCGAAGTTAGGAGTCTAACCTCTCACGTGGTCTCTCCTCTTCTATTTCCAAAAATATATTAAGTAAAATTTTTTTATTTTATTACTAGATATAAATATCTATTTTTTTATAAAATGTTTACTTTTCACTTTTTAGCCTTTTAGCCATATGTCAAACTTACAAAATCATAAAATTATTTTTATAATTGATTTACCAGGGGTATTACATCTCCCCTCACCTTAAAACGGAACACCGTCCTCGGTGTTTTCGTATGTTAATTTCCTTTGAAACAACACTGGAAAAATATTTTTTTATTTCATCCTCCATCTCCCAAGTGGCTTCCTTAGGCCCAAAATTCTTAAATTACACTTTAACTTGGGCGATGGCTCAATTCTGGAGTGTAGTTTCCCTTCGGTTAAAAATTTGTAGAGGATCGACCTAGAACTCACCTTCTAATTCAACCTGTACAATAGTCCAATCGATAACATGAGCAGGATCATGAATATACTTTTTAAAAAGAGACACATAAATACATAATGAATTGTAATGTAGGCTAGCAATGCTAGGTGGTAGGCCACTGGACCTACCTTGGCTAGTATTTCAAACGGTCTAGAAAATGAAGGGGCTAGTTTAGCACAGTTCCCGCACAGTTCCCTAGGTTTAAGGTACTCTTTTTTGGTTGAAATTTAATATATACATTTTCCCCCACTTGAATATCTTAGTGTGTCCTTTTAAAATATACATAACTATTCTGTTAGTCTTGTGCTACTTTTAAGTTCTGCTTTATTTTCTTTACCATTTGTTCCATTTTGTGTAAAATATATGGTCCTAACAGAAACACATCTTCAGGCTCACTCTAAGTTAAGGGTGTATGGCACTTTCTTCCATACATAACTTCAAAAGCGCTCATCTTGACTGAGGTCTAATAACTATTTTTATAGGAAAACTCAACTAAATGTAAATAATCCTCGTGTTTAGTGGGTTGGTTCATTACATAAATGCGTAACATGTATTCAAGGACCTAACTGATCCTTTTGGTTTGCACATCTATTTGTGGGTGATATGAATTGCTGAAGTTCAATTGTGTGCCCATTCTTGTAAACAAATCCTTCCAAAAACTGGAAGTGAATTTTGCATCGCTTTTAGATATGATAGTCTTTGGTACCCCATGTAGTCTACAAATTTCCTTCATGAAAACTTTTTCCACTTGTATATCTTTATAAGCAGATTGAACAGGTACAAAATGAGTAGTCTTTGACAGTTTATCAACAAAAACCATAATCGAGTCATTTTGTTTTCTAGTTTTAGGCAAACTAGTAATAAAATCTAATGAAATTGCCTCCCACTTCCATTCTGGGGTAAGAATGGGGTTTAACAGTCCTACTAGATGTTGTTGCTCCAGCTTAACCTATTGACATTATTGACATATTTCCAAGTACTCAACTACTTCCTTCTTCATACCAAGCCAAAAAAACTATTTTCTAAGAGTTGTAATAATTTTTTGATAACCAGGGTGGGTTGAGAAGGGCCTTTTATGGTGCTCATCTAGTATTAGTTGTTTAAGTCTAACCAAAATAGGAAAATAGATTATGTTCCAAACATTAGAAAACCATTTCCATTGATTTCATATTTTGATTGTTTTCCATAATCAAGTCTATTTTTCAACCTTTCAAAAATCTGATTATAATCTTTATCTTCTAAAATTGTTGTCTTAATTTGTTCTGTAAAATTTGTTTTAGCACTACTTATTGCTACCTCACAAATCTGGTTCAGACTTCGACTTAGTGTGTTTGCCACTTTGTTTCCTTCCCTTTTATATGCTTAATGTTAAAGTCATATTCACTCAAGAAAGCCATCCATCTAGCTTGCCTGGCATTCATGTCAGGTTGGAAGAAAAAAAAACTCAAATGATCAATAATTAAAATAAACTTCTTACCAATTAAGGAGTTTCACTACATCTTAAGTGTATGAATAATTGCAACTAATTCTAGGACATACACTACATAATTTCTTTCATGTCCTTTAATTTATGATATTCATAAGCTACCGCTTAATTTTCTTGCATGAGTACTCCTACCAAACCTTCCAAATAAGCATCAATAAAAACTATAATTTTTTTTATCAAAATTTTATATTTTCAACATAGGTGCAACAATAAACAATTGCTTTAGCTGTTCAAAACTCTCCTGAAATTTTTTAGTACACTTAAATGTAACCCCCTTCTTCTACAAAGAGGTTACCGGGTAAGAAAATATGGAAAATTGTGACATCTTTGGTCATATTTTGCTTGTGGATGTCATGTGAACATATTTCATGTATTTTTATCTTCAAATTAAAATTGGGTTGAGTAAGGGATATGAATTCTAGGGATTGGGGATGATTACTTTCTTGGGATGGTGTAAGTTTCCTCGTAGAAGGAAAATCTAAGTTGCTTGAACAAGCAATTAAAGGTTGATTGGTGAGTTTTAATGGATGAGTATGCTTGAATTAAAGGAGCTAAAGAAAAGGATGCACCCCATACTTACCTTTGGAGGCATGGACAAGAAAAAGGGACAAAAGAATTAATGGAGTGGGGGGCCTACGCTAGCAGTGGGAAAAATGAGGAGGCTGTCTCAAGGTTGGGAGAGGAACATAGAAGACACACACTCCATAAAAAAATGGGGGGTAGCAAATGTGATCACTAAAAAATACATCACCCTAAGAAATCTTAGAGGAAGCAACACATTCCTTTGGGGTATCAGAGGAAATAAACTAACATTTATTTAATCTAGTGGAATTCAAAGACATCTATAATAGCGTGGAGAGGTGTTGGGCATTTGATAGCTCTTAGAGCGACTACTCATATAATTTGGTTGAGCAACATGAATTAAAGAGGAATTTCCCCACGCGTGGGTGAATCTCAGGATGTTGTTTAGCCAATTTAATGTCCTTAAAATTTCAGCACAAATTATCGACCAGGGCAGGTATACTGATGAAGAACAAGTGCACTATATGTGCTAGAAGTTATTTTATGTCGTTAAGATATCTATTTTATTGTTAAGGACTAAACATAGAATTGATATGGAGATGGTATTATTGACTATATTAGAGTATTGTTCTTAAAGTTGTTAGCTGGTTATCCTAAAATTTAATCTCTATTGAATCAGTTTTGTGGATGGTTTGAAAGTGATCCTAAACTCTACTCTTGTTAGACTGTTTTAATTTTATCTTGAATTTTATGCTGCATCCAAGTCTAGATTACTATGTGCAAGAGAGATCTATTCTATCAAATTGAAAATGAATGATGTCTAAATTTAATTGCCAAGAAAAGACGTCACTCTTTAACTCATTCAACTTCATCCAAACAAGAAATAAAAGTGATAAACTGAAAAGCAACTAAGCTATAAATGTTGGAAATAATACTGAGAGGAGGGGTGAATCAGTATTATCAGATCAATAATTTTTATTTCCCAAATAGATTTATATACGCTACTTCAGCTAAGTGAACTAGCGTGTATACGCAACTGTACTTAAAGAAACCAACGTATATGCAAAGAACTTTTGATTTAGACAATATATCATGTATTGAGCTTTAACCAGTATATTAGAGATTTATTAGACAGTGCAGTAAAAGCAGAATAAAGCATCACAAATAAGCACCACACATGAACACCAAGATATAAGGTGGAAACCCAATGTGGGTAAAAACCACCTGCTGCTGTCGTCTCTGTCTTCTTTTAATAATAAGAAAATCTGTTTACAATCTTGTACTGGTGTAGACTCATACCAGTACGCAGGCACCCACCTGTAGAAGGCTACAACCTTCTCTCATTCTCTAGCTATGACTGGAAGGGAGCTACAACCCCCTAGCTCTTGTAATAGCCAATATGTTTACTAGTATGTAGGCAGCGACTTATAGAAGGCTACAACCTTCAAGGACCACGTTTCATAAATTTTCAGACTGGATCCACCAACAACATCATAACTGCAATACAATCATCAAATACATTTGCATCAACCAATCACGTTTCTGAATCAACCATAATTGAATCAATCAATCACTTTGACAACCCATCATTACTGTAGCAAATCACAATCAATCTGATCATTTAGAATACTGTCACTAGAATACAGTCACCAGAACCCAAAGCAGAACCCAGAACTTTGCAACAGCAAACAGAAACAACTGAAACATACTTCATAAGGTATACGCTACTTCCATGTGTTGAACCGGCGTGTATATGCGCTTTTATCAAAGCCAACCAGTGTATACATCTGCAAATATTAATTCATAATTCTGTAGCTATTCCGAACTTCAGTTATACCAAAATCATAATATTTATAGGATAACACATGCGTCAGTATTCAGATCTAGACTATACATAATCAAACCACATAATGATAATTCATTTCAAGCCTTAAGATCCCGATCCATCATTATATCTTATCCCTCATCAACTGCTAAGGTTCATCCTTGGTTCAGATCAAGCACAACACCATACGCCAATAACCTGCATACTAGATCTCACACTTTATCAGATATTCGATACTTGCACACAATGGTCTAATGATCTTCTCCTCCTTATATAGTTTTGGTCCTTTCTCAATACCATGGACCAAAACCACTTAGGACCAATACCTTAGACCAAATACCTAGGGCCAATACCTCAGACCAACTACCTTGGACTAATACATTGGACTAATACCTTGGATCAAAATACCTTGGACCAAATACCTTGAACCAAATACCTTCGACCAAAAAATTAGTTTTCCAAGATATATGCGCTTTTCCTTCTGTGAAAGTGTGTGTGTACACATACGCTACATGTGTTTAGTGAACTTGCGTGTATACACAGCTTGGTCAAGGTGAACCTGCGTATACCTCTCTTTCTTCATTCTTTGTAGTCTGATTTGTAAATCTTTGTTGTTGACATGCTATACTGTGATCTTTCATCTGAGTGAGTTGCCATCAAGGACAAAACCTATATCATAATGCCAACAATCTCCCCCTTTGGACTTGATGGCAACAACAACACCAAGTCACTCTCCCCCTTTGACATCAAGGGCAAAGGGTGGACCAAGATAATTTATCCCTTTGACATACATTATGCTGGTTATGCTCCCCCTGAGTACATGCTGAATTCTCTAATTGAGCTCCCTTGTTGTACATGTTGAGATGCACTGAAACCGTCCATGCTCTTCCTAAGCACAAGCAGAGTATGACTTGAGAAACCATAGCTGGACTTGTCAACCATAATGCCAACAATGTTGAATTATGTGAAGGCTAATGCTCCCCCTAAACCTGTGCTACTTGTGCATTGTTAACAGGTTAATGATCAAGGCATATTTGTCCGTCAGATAAAATTAATGAATAGATCATATAGACATTAATCATTAATATCCATCAGAGCACCCATATCATAGCCTACCCCTCTATTTTTCTTGTCTGAAACACATATACACTTCTTGACCCACAAAAACCCACGTGTGTACGCAACTATACTTCATGAAACCTGTGTATAATAACCTTTTTCTGGAAAAATTGGATTTAACAGTAGGATGATGCAACAACTACTCCCAACTTTTGTCTGAGATATTCAAATGTCTCTCTGGGTAGTGGTTTAGTGAATATATCAGCAACCTGTTCTTTGGAGGGAACATACTCCAATTTGACCTTTTGTTCAAGCACTTGTTCACGTAGAAAATGGTATTTGATGGGTATGTGCTTGGTCTTGGAGTGCATGACTGGATTCTTTGAAATACTGATGGCACTTGTATTATCACATAGAATGGAGATGGGTGGAGTACATGTGATTTGAATGTCTTGCAAGGTTTGCATCATCCAAAGAAGTTGTGTGTATCAAGATGCAGCAGCCACATATTCTGCTTCAGCTGTAGATAAAACAATTGAACTTTGTTTCTTATTGAACCAAGATACTAATCTGGAACCCATATAGAATGCACCACCACTAATGCTTTTTCTATCATCAACACTTCCTGCCTAATCTGCATATGTATATGCATGAAGAGTAAGATCTGTATCTCTAGGATACCATAAACCAAAGTTCTGATTTCCTTGAAGATATTTGAAAATTCTTTTGACTGCCTGAAGGTGTGATTCCTTTGGATTTGCTTCGAATCTTCCAACTATTCCTGCTACATGCATGATGTTAGGTCGGGTACCTGTTAGATAAAGCAGACTGCCAATCATGGATTTGTAAGTTGGTTGATGTACTACCGCTGATTCATTATTTGAGCTGAGACTGCATCCTGTTACCATTGGGGTACATACCAGTTTAGAATCTTCCATTTCGTACTTTTTCAAGATCTGTTTGAGATATTTGGTTTGTGAAAGAAAAATACCATCTTTATTTTGTTGAACTTGTAGACCAAGAAAATAGGTAAGTTCACCAAGCAAGGAGATTTCAAATTCTTGCTGCATTACTAAGGCAAAGTTCTGACTCATGGATTCTTCATTGCTACCAAAAATGATATCATGAACATAAACAATAATAAATTAGCAATTTATCAGTTTCAATCTTTGTATATAGATTGCTATCTGCTGAACCTTTTGTAAAACCTTTTTGGTGTAGATATTTGTCAAGACGGTAATATCGGGCCCTTGGAGCCTATTTCATACCATAGAGGGACTTTTTGAGTCTGCATACAAGTTTTGCATCATTTCCAAGAATGAATCCTTTTGGTTGTTAAATATAAACTTCTTCTTCTAAATATCCATTCAGGAAGGCTGATTTTACATCCATATGATATACTTGGAATTTTTGAAAGCTAGAAAGAGCAAGAAACATCCTTATGGATTTAAGTCTGGCAACAGGTGCAAAAGTTTCTTCAAACTCTATACCTTCTTATTGAGCATACCCTTTACAAAAAAGTCTGGCCTTGTTTCTAATGACTTCTCCATTTTCATTCAGCTTGTTTTTGAATATCCATTTCGTTCCTATAATATTTTTATCATGAGGTCTAGGAACTAATTCCCAAGTATCATTCTTTTCAATTTGCTCAAGTTCTTCATCCATGGCCTTGACCCAACATTCATCTTTGCATGCTTTATTTACATTTTGAGGTTTAGTGGAGGATAGTACTGCTAGATAGCTTGAGGTCCCTGTAATAGTTCTTCGTGTCTGTACACCTGCCTCTTTTTCCCCTAAAATTTGAGTTTCTGGATGATTTTTCTGAACATACCTAGACGGAGTCTTTTCTTCTACCATTATCTCTTCTTCTGGTGCTTCATTTGTTTCTTCTTCAATATAATTTTGATTTGATGTGGGAAAATAGTCCCCGTCTTCTTCATTGTCATAATATTTTATTTTTATCTGTTTCAGATCATGCTTCATCAACTATAACATCAATGCTTTCAACAATTTTTCCAAGTCTTTTATTATAACATTTATATCCCTTACTTCTGAAAGAATAACCAAGAAGAATACCTTCATCTACTCAGGGTTCAAACTTACCACGTTTTTCATTAGTTCTTTTGATATAACATTTGCTTCCAAAAGCTTTAAAGTATTTTACAGTAGGAGTCTTACCATACCAAAGTTCATGTGGAGTTTGAGTGCTATTTACCCAAACATTTTCTTGGTTGAGAATAGTTACAACGACGAATGCAGCTTCACCCCAGAAGGTTGCAGGAGTTCCAGATTCATCTAGCATAGCTTGAGACATTTGTTGAACAGTTCTGTTCATTCTTTCTACCACTCCTTTTTTCTGAGGAGTCCTTGGGGTGGATAATTGCCTTTTTATTCCACGTTATTCACAAAAGTCAAAGAATTCATCCGAGGTAAATTCCCCTCCTCGATCAGATCTAAGGCATTTGATTTTTTGATCTGATTCATTTTATACCAAAGCTTTGAAGGCTTGGAACTTTTCAAATGCTTCATATTTATGCTTTGGAAGACCTATCCAACACATTCTAGAAAAATCATCAATGAAAAAAATAAAGTATTCTTCTCCACGAGGTGAATTTTTCCTTGATGGTCCACATAAATCAGTATGGACAAGTTTAAGAGGCTTACTAGCTGACCCTTCTTTTTCAATGAAGTGAGCTCTAGTTTTCTTACTGATTTGACATGGTTTACATATTGTATTTTGAATCAGGGATGCTGATATCTAGAAGACCACGAACAACTTTGAATCTACATGCTTTTCTTATTTTAGAAAAGCTTAGATGTCCCAATCTTTTATGCCACAGCCAGTTTTCATCATTTTTGCTTAGATAACACTGTTGTTGTCCTCCCTTGAGTATGTATAAGTTGTTTGGAGTTCTTGTACCTTTGATCATGGTTTCTCCTATATCAAGATCACGAAAAATACATCTGTTTGATTGAAACACCACTTCATTTCCTTGATCACACATTTGACTGACACTCTACAGGTTATGATTTAAACCGTCTACATACATAACATTTCCAGCTTTAACTTTTTCTTTCAAGAAAATAGAGCCTTTACCTTTTATGACAACAGGAGTGTCATTTCCAAATGAGACATCGTTTTCCTTTTCTAAGGAATTATATGAGTGAAGTTTTTCTTTGTCACCTGTCGTGTGTTTTGAGCATCCACTGTCGATGTACCATCGATTTTCTTGTCCTTCTGCATACAAGGCTATACCACATCTTTCTGTTTGAGATTCTTTCCTTGTCCACATCTTGGGATTTAATGGAGTTTTCTCCTTTTGAGATGTTTGCCGAAATTTGCTCCTACATTTAGATTCTTCATGACCAAAGTTGTTACAGATTGAGCATTCTATTTCATTTTCAAGAAGAGAAAAGTTATTATAGGAAATTTTCTTGACCCCTGTTACATTCCTTTGATTTCATTCTTCTCTAGTCATGATGGTTTTATAAGAAACACATTGAGTAGCTTTGTGTCCAAAATTATGATATGAAAAACATTGTGTTAAGAAATTATTCAGAGAAAATAAATTAATATTGAGATTTATCGAGATGAAAAATAACCAGCAATAAACACAACACATAAACACAAATGTTTATCCAGGAAAATCCCAAATCTGGGGAAAACCCAACCTAATAAGATCTTATTATCATTGGCCAAAACCCTGGCCAATCTGACCAAGTGAGCCTTCACCGCTCACCTCCAGGTCTTGCATTACAATGAAGCCCTTCCAGCCTTTTATAAGCTCCATTACATATAATACCACAGGAAAAATACTATGGGTGCACAATACCATGTGCCCCAAAACCATCACTATTTAACCTGGTCAACTTTGACTCTATCCTGAGTCAAGTTTACCTAACAATTCCCCCCTTAAACTTGACTTGGGGTTCCTTCACTAACTCCACAATCCCGCTCACTCTAGCTCTTACCCCCCTTAGAGTTTTTACTCGGGGTATTGTTAACCCGACATCCCCCCAATCACCTAGGTCTAACCCAGACTTTACTGGTGATCACCGAGGGGTACACATGCCTTACCAGATCTTACAGTAGTATGCCCATTTACATGCAATAATTTGACTTCATTAATTTTTTTTTTGTTTATTGCTACTGCGATTCTGATCCATCTTCTCTCAATTTTATTTGCTCAAAAAAACTTCTATCAAATCGCTTGATGGAAGCATCTTTCATCAGGGCATCACCGCCTCTCTCCATTTTGTCAACTGCTTTGCATAATCTTCACTCTCGTCCTTACCATTTTGATTCTCTCGACCGTTTCCTTGAACTTTTCCTCATCTAGAAACTGGAGAATGAGAAACACGAGTTCTCTGCTAAGAGAAGACATGGCTGACAACTCTGGCACCTACTGGATTTTAACCTTTGTCCTCAATCAGCGTGCTGAGAAAATCCCCTGTTCATTATCTCCAACGTCAGCGACCTCATGTACCGTTTCTTTTACGCATAAATCTAAAATATCATCGAACAGGCCAGCATCCAAAGCTTGAAACACTTCCAAGGCAGAGATCTCGAGTAGGGAAGGGCCAGAAAAATCTATCTCAGAGCTAAATCACATCGGTAGGAGAAAAAAAAAGGAAAATGATGGCCAGCCGCCGCCATTTTCTGGTACAACCATGATGCTATGACTTTCTAGGGTTCACCTCCTGGAGCCATATCATGACCCTGCACGACATCCACGTTATCATTCGCATCGGCCATTTGTCTCTTCTGCGTCTCCTTCAAAGAGTTTTCAAAATTACTGTAAGCCCAGTCGCATTCCTCTTTATGCTCCTGCACGTACTGTTCTGAATGATCGCTCACCTTGCATTCAAATTCGAACACATATTTCCCGATCTCATCATTAAGAACACGCCACACAACTTCAGCTGCACACATCAAACATGCCACTTGGTCTTCAGTTTAGGCTAAGGCAAAGAAGAAGGGACTAGCTCCAGGCTTCATATATCGCAGCTGATATGTAAGAATATTTTTTCTATAAAGCACGTGTTGTTCGTGTATTTTGACTAGACATTGCAAATGCCTGAAGCAGGCTTTGGGCTGCATGTGTCTGTTCTGGTGTCCCGGAGATCTCAACAACATGGTCTGTACCTCCAGGTTTTGATTCATGCAACTTCACTTTTGCTCCTGATATCTCACGAATTTGAGATATATTTGATCCACCTCTCCCGAGAATAGAACCAACTGATTTATTTGGTATTGTAACCTCGACGGTAGATCCGGATTTAGGTACTCCAGCAGGTAAACCCCCAGCTGCAGATCGACTGGTGAAAAAAGCTAGAGAGAGATCCATAACCACCAACACCATTCGTGCTTCCCAAACTACCATAAGATGAATATCTCCCCGCACTAGTCCCTTCGAAACCTAAACCTTAAAAAGTAAAGCAGTGAAAACATAGGCCATAAAGCTTCCACAGCTCTTCACATCTGGTCGAGTTAGAAATCATGCACACGGCTCTCTCCTCCTCCGTCTGACATTCAAAATCTTCTCACAATGTTCTTTGCGAGATTTTCATCGATTTCCACCATCGATGGCGGCTTAATACACAAATATTGTACCATTATTTTCCAGACACAGATTTGAAAAAAAAAATTGCATTGATCTCATCAGGCCCTATAAACCCCTGGCATCAAATAATCCCTTTGAAGCCAATATCTGGCTCCGATACCAATTGTTAAGAAATTATTCAGAGAAAATAAATTAATATTGAGATTTACCGAGATGAAAAATAACCAGAAATAAACACAACACATAAACACAAATGTTTATCCGGGAAAACCCCAAATCTAGGGAAAAACCCAACCTAATAAGATCTTATTATCATTGGCCAAAACCATGGCCAATACGACCAAGTGAGCCTTCACCGCTCACCTCCAGGTATTGCATTACAATGAAGCCCTTCCAGCCTTTTATAAGCTCCATTACGTATAATACCATAGGCAAAATACTATGGGTGCACAATACCATGTGCCCCAAAACCATCACTGATTAACCTGGTCAACTTTGACTCTATCCCGAGTCAAGTTTACCTAACACATTGCCCATTAAAGAAGTTCCTGCGACTATCGAATCTATTGACTTGGTGATTGTAGTTTCTATTGATATTCATCTTTGGAGAAAATTGAGTATGATTTACTTGAGGTTGGTTGTGGCTTCTATTCATCCTTGGAGTAAATTGAGTATGATTTACCTGGTGATCTGCTTTATGCCTTTGTTGACAATTGCCATACTATTCACTGGTCTTTGCTGCATCCAGATAGCTTTTAGTGGAGGTTGACGGCTTTGATTGAGATGCTTCTTCAGTATATCCAAGACCTGTCTTTATCAGAGGAGAACATTGGACTTTGATAATTTCATTTAAGGTTTCTGATCCTTTAGCAAATCTAATATTGAGAGATTTCGTTTTCTCAAGATCCTTTCTTAGATCCATAATTTCACATTCTAGTTTTTCATTGTGTTTTTCCTTTTCGGCAAGTTGGTATGTCAAGGTATCTATAATCATATTATTTTCTTCTAAACAGATTTTGAGGTTAGATATTTCTTCATGAAGGTCATCCTATTCTAAAGCATCCCAAAAATTATCATCATCATAAGCCATTAAAAGTCTATATTCATTACTATTTTCATCTTCATCACTATTTGATAAACCATCGCTATCTTTATGAGTATAGTAACTCTTTTTATTTACAACTTGTTTTCTATTCCATTTTTCATATTCCTTCCCTTTTTCATATTTATCTTTATGAGGACATTTGGCAGCATAATGATCGACTCTGCCACAGGCAAAGAATTTGAAGGGTAGCTTACCTCTAAATCTTCCAGAACCCCGTTGAAGTTTCTTGAAAAAGTTTACCTCATCTTCTTCTTCTAAAATATTTCCTGATTCATTGTGTTCTTCCTTTCCTTTTGCTGAAGATTTAAATGTGACTTCTCTCACATCTGATGATACTCCTTTTCTCATTTCAAAGGAAGTTAAGATTCCGTGCAACTGTGTCATAGTGATAGTCTGCAGATCCTATTTTTCTTCTATGGTAGACACTTTTGATTCAAATTTAGCAGACAAGGATCTCAAAACTTTCTCAACTAAGGTAAATCCCTTTATTTCTTCACCCAGATTCTTCATACAATTAACAACCTCATCTATACGTAAGAAGTAACTAGCTATACTTTCATCACTGTGCATATTAAGAGTTTCATACTGAATTCTGAGAGTTTGAAGTTTAGCACGTTTTACCTGAGAGTCTCCTTCCTAGATCAGAACAATTTTTTCCCATATTTCTTTGGCTGATTTGTGCTGCATGACTTTGACAAACTCTGATTGTAAAAGACTTCCCAATAATGTATTGACAACTCTAGCATTGGTTTCATATTGCTTTTTACCTGCCATATCTGTAGGAATTGCTGTTGGAAATGTATATCCTCCTTCCACAATTTCCCAGACGTCCGTTCCAAGTGATTGTAGATAGGATGTGGTTCTTATTTTCCAATAAAAAATTTTTTTCCCATCAAAGATTGGCGGTCTGATGGATCCCATGGTTTCTTGATTACTCATGATGATGGATCTTCCTTTAAGCGATCAAGCTTCTTCTGAAGGACCTTCTCTAATACCAATTGTTGAAAATAATATGGGGGGCTGAATCAGTATTATCAGATCAATAATTTTTATTTCCCAAATAGATTTATATACGCTACTTCAGCTAAGTGAACTAGCGTGTATACGAGACTGTACTTAAAGCAACCAGTGTATATGCAGAGAACTTTTGATTTAGACAATATATCATGTATTGAGCTTTAACCAGTATATCAGAGATTTATTAGATAGTGCAGTAAAAGAAGAATAAAGCATCACACTTAAGAACCACACATGAACACCAAGATATAAGGTGGAAACCCAATGTGGGTAAAAACCACCTATTGTTGTCGTCTTTGTCTTCTTTTAGTAATAAGAAAATCTGTTTACAATTTTGTACTGGTGTAGACTCATACCAGTACGCAGGCACCCGCCTGTAGAAGGCTACAACCTTCTCTCGTTCTCCAGCTACCACTGGAAGGGAGCTACAACCCCCTAGCTCTTGTACTAGCCAATATGTTTACTAGTACATAGACAGTGGCCTACAGAAGGCAACGACCTTCAAGGACCACATTTCATAAATTTCAGACTGGATCCATCGACAACATCATAACTACAATAAAATCATCAAATACATCTGCATCAACCAATCACTTTTCTGAATCAACCATAACTGAATCAATCAATCACTTTGACAACCCATCGTTACTATAGCAAATCACAATCAATCTGATCATTCAGAATACTGTCACCAGAACCCAAAGCAGAACCCAGAACTCTGCAACAGCAAACAGAATAAACTAAAACATACTTCATAAGGTATACACTACTTCCATGTGTCGAACCAGCGTGTTTACGCACTTTTATCAAAGCCAACTAGCGTATACATCTGCAAATATTAATTCATAATTCTGTAGCTATTCCGAACTTCAGTTATACCTAGATCATAATATTTACAGGATAACGCATGCGTCAATATTCAGATCTAGACTATACATGATCAAACCACATAATGATAATTCATTTCAAGCCTAAAGATCTCGATCCATCATTAAATCTTATCCCTCATCAATTGCTAAGGTTCATCCTAGGTTCAGATCAAGCACAACACCATACGCTAATAACCTGCACACTAGATCTCACACTTTATCAGATATTCGATACTTGCACACAATGGTCTAATGATCTTCTCCTCCTTATATAGTTTTAGTCCTTTCTCAATACCATGGACCAAAACCACTTAGGACCAATACCTTGGACCAAATACCTAGGGCCAAAACCTAGGGCCAATACCTAGGGCCAATACCTTGGACCAAATACCTTGGACCAATACCTTGGATCAAAATACCTTGGACCAAATACCTCAGACCAAAAACTTAGTTTTCCAAGATATACGCACTTTTCCTTTTGTGAAAGTGCGTGTGTACATACACACTACTTGTGTTCAATGAACCTACGTGTATACATAGCTTGGTCAAGGTGAACCCGTGTCTACCTCTCTTTCTTCATTCCTTGTAGTCTGAGCTATAAATCTTTGCTGTTGACATGTTGTACTGTGATATTTCATTTGAGTGAGTTGCCATCAAGGACAACACCTGTATCATAATGCCAACAATAAAATGAGACAATTGAACTACACTAGGTAGAAAGCAAACGAGATGATCAAACTGTACCAGATAAAAAGAAAATGGAATATCAGAATTAGGCTAGGTAGAAAGCAAAGGAAATTTCTTATGCAGACAATAGTTTAATTGTGAATTCCATTATACTGCATTTCAAAACACAAAACAGAGCATCTACAATTTAACTTTTAAGAAATTAAAGAAATCTATGTGCAATTGGTCAAAGACCTGTACTGGACGTAGGGGCCCTCCACAAAACAATCGACAATCTTCAATCAACACAGCATGGAAAATATGAACCAAGTCTATTACTCACAAACAAGTTTAACAAGATGTTCTCAGAATTTACATATAGCGGCGTGCACCCAAAACACAGAGTGGCCATTGCTTTTATAATATTTCTCTAAATAATAGTACGAGAGTTTTAAGCCTACATATCTTTATTTCAATCCTATTAAACCAAACTATATCACTAAATAATCAATTTTCTATTTGTAAAAGAAAATTGATAATATTTCGTGAAATTCGGACTTTGTTCTAACATACAATCTTGTAGTTGACTTTGAGGTTGATCGTGTTACAGTGCGATCTTCTTGAAGGATTGGCTCGAGAGAATAGGAAAGAATCCATGAGGGGATAATTCCTCATCCATCCATATCTTCTTTTGCTTAGTTGGTGCACTCGAACTCTATCAACAATGGAGGTAGCTGTGGAAATTCAGATTAGCTGCAAAAACAGGCCAATTCCATAGCTGAATGAACACTTTAACAAAACAATAAGGTATATAGACAAATATGAAAAAGAGGACATGTAAGTGCTTACCTTAACAAAACCTTGTGTATATGGAATTTATTTACGTGATAGGTATAGGAAAAATGAAGAAGTATAGGAAAAAAGCGTGTTAAGGTAATGTAGTCCTTGGACTCTACATTCCCCCATGCTGGAGGTTTTGTATGTCCTCATACAATTCATCATTGTCATTCTCTTGTGCCCTTTGATTATCACATTCAGGATTCACTTTCTTCTTCTTTCTGGCAACCACTGGCATTCTTGGTTTCTTCATGAGGATTTTATATTTTAGGTTGATGATTTCTCTTTGCATTGCCCTATTTTCTTTCTTCAACTTCTTGTTCTTTTTGTACCATAAACTCAAATGAAGAATAAGGTTGTCACTCTTTGCAATTTGAATCCCATTCTGTGCTTTCAATGTCTGATTTTCATTTTTGAGATATCTGTTCAATGTCTCCAGCTCAAAGATCTCTTGCTTTAAAACATTAGAGGCTAAAGTTTCTTGTTGGCTCACAATACTAAATGATTCTTTCTCCTGGACTTTGGATTGATTCTTTAGTTGCTTCTTCCTTCCTTTCTAATGACTCTATGTAGTCATAAATATCTTGTTGAACATGATCAACACCTGGACTGTGCACTGGACTTCTTGGAGTTGAACTGCAGGGTGGTGATGACACCCTTGGTGACAGTTTTGGTGATCCTTCTAGAGGACCTTCAGGGTCTTCAGTCGACTCCCTCTACTCAAGATCAATATACTCTGTAGCTCCTGAAACTTCTTGTTGTGTCGTATTCAATATGTTACTTCTCCTCAGTCCCGAGGTTTGTAATCCCTGTGCTTTCCTCTTTTTAGCTTTTGGCTTCTCTTCCTGAGGAAGGATCTTGGTTTGTGGTAAATATTCTGTTCTTTTTCTAGCTTTCTTTCTTCTAAGATTTCCCTTTTTCATTTTCTGCAAAATATCCACTATGGGAAGTTCATCCTCTAATAATTCCTATTGAGTCTGGGGTTCTTGTTCTTTTATTGTTTCCATTGTTCTCTTCCTTCCCCTGAGGATTCTACTATTGCTGGGCTGTTCAGGAGCTCTTTCTTCAAAATAGTTCCTTACCAGAAAATTTTCCCAGTTATCCCCTATACTCTGAAGGTGAAATTCAACCAAGATCTTTATCAATCCATGATGATACATGGTATTTTCTATGAATTGAATTTTCTTTCGAACATTCATGGACATTTTCTTAAGACTATGCAAGAGGAAATAAGGAAGATTCATTTGGTGCTCCTCAAGAAAATTCATCATTATTCTAATGTGCTAGAAATACATGTATCCAAACCGACCTTCACAAGTAATAAATTTCTGATGTACAAGAAGCAAGTTCCTCCATTTACTCTTAAGGGCTGTACTAGGAATACCTTTCTTGAAGATTGTGGTGTCCATGTTTGAATTTTCAGGAAAAATTTCCAATCTTCCCCATTGATCCCTCTGTTTTTAAACCATTTTTCTCCGCTTCTGGGTAATTCAGTAGCTTCTTTGATTAGGGACTTTGTTATGGTGACTTCGATGTCTCCTATTTCAACCTTCGTTCCATCAAACGAACGTGCAAAAGTATTCGTCACCTCCTTGTGGAAACCATCTAATTTGTCTATGAGTTGTAGCCACTATAATTTCTGCAACAACTCCCTGGTCTGAGGATATCCTTCTAAAAATTTCTTCCCTGCTGGCTCGGTTCGGACAATAACACATTATGGAAGATGCTTCATCTCAAGCAGTGTTTAATTTTACAGGAGAAATGGTGTTGGTAGGGTTTCGTTTAGTGGCGGATAGATAGAGAGGCTATGTGAATTCAAGGAAATGGAAGAACAGGTGAATTATAATGAAGGCCATGGGAATGAATTGACCATTGGAGTGCATTAGAAATAACGATTCGGTGATTACTTCGACAAATTCATAATGGGTACAAGACTGGAGTTTAAGTGGTGGATTATGGTTATTTTAACAAGCGACCATCACCCTTAATTTGCAATGATTTCATTTTGTTTTGGCAGTGCCATGTCCTCCTAGTACATATATGTAATATATTAATCCTCATTGTAAAATTAAAGTATCACATACCTTTGATTAACATGCTAACCTTAATTGTCGTTTGATATCTCCTACAGGTGTTGGGTTGTGTTATATTCTTTCCATGACTAACCTACGTAGTGAACTAGGGGGTTGGGGGGGGGGGAGCCCCCCCTTCATTGCACCGATTGCGCAGCAGGGGCCCCCCTATCCAGGGAGTTTGAGGGGGGCGAGTAGCCCCCCTCTACGGGGTCCACGGTAGTGCCCTGGGAAATTTCTTTTTTGGACCCTATATTAGGTTGGGCGAACCTACCTATGGTTTTTGGTCCATGGTTTTCGACGCGATGGTTTTCGGTCCATGGTATTGGATGCTTTGGCATGTATAAATATGTATTGTAACATTGAAAGGAATATCATGAAAAATCAAGCTGGTAGTCCCAGTTTTGGGATCTAGGGGAAAATCTATGTGTATGTGTTTCATGTGTTATGCTCTCGCATTGTTTATTTTTTGGGTCTTAGAATTCGTATGCAGGTAATTTCTGTACGGGGTTAAAACCTACATTTGGTATCAGAGTTGTTTTGGCTTCAAGGAGCCACCTTTGTTGCTGAGGGGTTTCGCTCGGGCCTGTGGTAGACCTTGTTCAGTGGGAGATCTGCGAGATCGATTCTGGTGGTGAAAGAAGATGGCGAGCAGTGGAAAGATAGAGATCGAGAAATTTAATGGTCAAAGTTTTGAGTTGTGGAAACTCAAGATGGAGGATATGTTGGTGGATAAAGATCAATGGATTGCAGTAGATCCAGGTACTAAACCAACGGGAGTGTCCGATGAAGAATGGAAGAAGCTGGATCGGAAGGCAAAGAGCATAATACGATTGTGTGTCTCAAATTCAGTATTGCTGAATGTATCAGTGGAAGCTACGACGAAGGCTTTGTGGGACAAGTTAGGGACTTTGTACCAATCTAAGTCTCTGGTGAATAAATTGTTCCTACGGAAAAAGCTGTATAACCTGAGGATGAAATATGGAGACTCGACGACAGAGCATTTGAACACATTTAATATTGTGGAAAGTAAGTTAGCATCTGTTGATATTAAAATGTCAAATGAAGACGAGTGCATCAGTTTCTTGTGTTCTCTACCAGATTCATGGGATAGTCTGGTTATTGCAATAGGTAGCAATGCAATTGCCTTGCATTTTGATGAAATAGTCTCATCCTTACTTATGGAGGAGATGAGACGGAAAAACATGGAGAGCCAGAATGGTGATGCCCTTTCTGTATGAGGACAGTCCCAGAACAGAAACAAAAATAAGTCATCGAGTGGGAGATCTAAATCTAGAGGGAGATCTAAATCTCCAGGAAAACCTTTAAAGGTGGTGTGCTGGAAATGCAGAAAGGAAGGACACTTCAAAAGGGACTGTAAATCCAAAGCTCCTAATAAAGGAAAGGGATTTGATGATGCTCCTTCTGTAGAGGCGAAAACCACCTCAAATGAAGATGGGGATGTGTACTTGGCTTCTTCAAGTACACATGTAGATCATGAGGCATGGTTGATTGACTCAGGTGCATCATTTCACTTCACTCCCCATAGAGAGTGGTTCTGCGAGTATGAGAAATACGATGGTGGTGATGTCTTCTTGGGGGATGACAGGAAGGCTAGAATCGTTGGTCATGGAAAAGTAAAGTTGAAGTTGCAAGGTGGAAGGGTTAGAACACTTCTGGGTGTTTTGCATATTCCTACATTGGCCAGAAATCTGATTTCTGTAAGCAAGTTGGATGATGCAGGTGTAAAAACAGTGTTCGAGAAGGATACCTGCAAGATGGTTCGAGGAGCATTGGTATTGATGCGGGGAGTTTGGACTAGAACTCTGTACAAGATCCAAGGTAGCACTGTTGTTGATGGGTGCAACAGTTCTGTGGTTCCTGAAAGAGAAGCAGAAAATCTAGTGGTCTCTGGAGAGAAGACCATGTTGTGGCATCAAAGGCTTGGACATATTGGAGAGAAGGGCTTTCAAATACTTCATGGTAAAGGTATGGCAGAAGGTATGGGTAATAGCTCTCTGGATTTTGATTTCTGTGAAAATTTGTGTATATGGGAAGCAGAATCAGGTGAGTTTCCCCTCTGGTGGTAAGAGCGCGAAACAGATATTAGAGCTTATGCACAGTGATGTGTTTGGACATGTGAAGGTTCCATCACCAGGTAAGTCTATGTACTATGTATCTTTTATAGATTACTTCTCAAGGAATACATGGATATATTTCCTTAAGAAGAAATCTGAAGTCTTTGAAAGGTTTAAAGAATTTAAGGCTTTGGTGGAAAACCAGATAGAGAATAAGATAAAGGTGCTGAGGACAGATAACGGCGGAGAGTTTTGTAGTAAGGAATTTTAAGAATTATGTAAGAAGTGTGGTATAGCATGGCAAAAGACTACTCCATATACACCTCAGAAAAATGGAGTTGCAGAAAGAATGAACAAGACGTTGATGGAAATGGCAAGAAGCATGCTCAGTGGTGCTGGGTTAGGACAAGAATTCTGGGCAGAGGCAGTGGAGACAGCATGTTACCTGGTCAATAGATCACCTTCATCAGCGTTGGAGGATAAGACTCCACAAGAGGTATGGACTGGCAAGAAACCCTCTCTTTCACATCTAAGGGTATTTGGATGTAATGCATATGTACATGTTCCAATAGAGAAACGAACCAAGTTGGATAGTAAATCTGAAAAGTGCATCTTTATTGGGTATAAGGATGGTTTAAAGGGTTATAAGCTTTGGAACCCAGCAACAAGGAAGGTTGTGTACAACCGAGATGTGGTGTTCAGAGAGGTGAAAGATGTTATTAAACATGAAATCCAACCAAAGGAACTTGAGAAGATAGAGTTTGAGCTAAAGGAGGAAGAATCAGACTCTACAACAAAGGAGGAATTAGAAGATGAAGAGCCACAAACTATAGGTGTAAGAAGATCAGTTCGAGAAAGAAGGCAGCCAGAAAGGTATAGTCCATCTGCTTTCTGTTCAAATTTTTCTTTATCTATTACTGATGATGATCCCAAAACTGTGAAGGAAGCAGTAGATTCAGAGGATGGAAAACTCTGGAAAGAGGCCATGGTTGATGAAATGGCATCTTTGCACAAAAATGAGGCTTGGGATCTAGTGGAGTTGTCGGCTGGAAGGAAACCCATTGGCAGAAAATGGGTGTTCAAGAAGAAGACAAATGCAGAAGGAAAGGTGGAGAAATACAAAGCTTGGTTGGTAGCAAAAGGTTATTCCCAGGTGTCGGGAATTGATTTTGGTGATATTTTTTCTCCTGTTGCCAAGGTAACTTCTATTAGGTTACTTTTATCTGTTGCTACTACTTTTGATTTTGAGGTAGAATAGATGGATGTGAAGACAACATTTCTTCACGGGGATCTGGAATAGTCTACATGAAGCAACCTGAAGGCTTTTCAGTGAAGGGTAAGAAAGAACTGGTATGCAAGTTAAAGAAGTCTTTGTATGCGTTAAAACAGTCACCAAGGATGTGGTATCAGAAATTTGATACATTTATACGGGGACTTGGCTTCAGTAGAAGCAAAGGAAATCACTGTGTGTATTTTAAATTAATTGGTGATCATGTTATCTATCTAGTCTTGTATGTGGACGATATGTTGTTGGTTGGAAATGACAAATAAATTATCTAGGATTTGAAGACCCAATTGTCCTTCAAATTCGACATGAAAGATCTTGGTGCTGCAAACTATATTTTGCGCATGGAAATTAAAAGAGATCGGGCAAAGAGGAAGCTTTGGTTAAATCAGAGGAAGTATGTCGAGACAATATTGTAGATGTTTAATATGAAGGTAAGTAAACCAGTGAAGGTTCTGATTCATGTAGGTGTAAAGGTATCTGTTGAACAGTGTCCCAAGACACAAGAATAGGACATGTCTCGTGTTCCATATGCAAGTGTAGTCGGTAGCCTGATGTATGCAATGGTCTGTACTAGACCAGACATTGTACATGTAGTGGGAGTATTGAGTAGGTTTATGTCAAAACCAGGGAAGGTGCATTGGACAGCAGTGAAGCGGGTTTTCAGGTATTTGCGTGGCACTAGAGATTATGGTTTGTGCTACCAAGGAAGACCAGGATTGGACAGAGTGTTGGATATTCGTGGCTTTTTTGATGCAGATTGGGCTGGAGATGTGGATCAGAGAAGATCTACAAGTGGGTATGTGTTTAACCTATTTGGAGGTGCAGTCAGTTGGATGAGTAAGAAACAATCTGTAGTGGTACTATCAACTACAGAGGTAGAATACATGGCAGCCACTCATGCAAGAAAGGAAGCAGTTTGGTTGCAGAGATTGTGTTCAAGTATGGAGTTAGTAGAGGGAGCGATAAGAATAGACTGTGATAGCCAAAGTGCAATTTTCTTGGCAAAGAACCCTGCTTACCATTCAAAGACAAAGCACATTGATGTTCAGTATCACTCTATGAGGGATATGATAGAAGACAAAAGGGTGTTGCTGGTAAAGGTGGACACTTTGAAGAATACTGCAGATGTGTTGACAAAATCTATGAGCTCTGAGAAGTTCTCTTGTTGTAGAGAAACAATGGGCATTTCAGGGCTGGAAGAATGACTAAGCTCTCCTGTGGCCCCCTGTGGAAATAAAACAACAAGTGGGAGAGCAGGTAGTTTTCACTGTCAATTATTCTTCAATTCGAACCACCAAGTGTTCCTGTCAAGTTTCCTACAAAAAATTTATTAGAGGTGCAGAAACTTGTCCTAGCTGCAAAAACTTGTCCGAGTTACAAAAAGTTGTTGATTTTGTAGCTAAGAAAGAAATTTTAGGAAAGGGAAATTATTTTTGGAAAGAAAATTTAAGGTGTCAAGCAGAGTTTGTTTTCACTTCAAATATTTTGTATAAGCATGGCGACAACATGTTGGTTTTCATGTTTATACCCTTTTATTTTTATTTTATTATTTTTATCATTATATATATATATATATATAATTTATTTTTTATTTTTATTTTTTATATAGAAAAGTAAAATTTCTAAGGTGGAAAAGAAGAAGAACTCTTCTCAACCATCTTCAATTCTGAATTATCTTGGAAAATTTTGACAAATTCTTCTTTTTTCAATGGCTTCTGATAAATTCTGAGTCGATGCCCATTCACTAAAATAGGAATTTTCTCTTCATCAATAATCTTGATTCTAACTGCACCATTTTCAAAAACATTTTCAACTTCATAATGTCCAAGCTAGTGGTTCGGAATTTCCCTTGAAAATTTTTGAACTTTGAATCAAAGAGTAATGCCCAATCTCCTGGATGAAATTTTCTTTCTTTAATGTACTTAGCATGCCATCTGGATCTATGTTGTTGAACTAGGCTGGTTCTTTAGAGGGCTTCTTATCTTATTTCATTAAGCTCATTAAGTTGTCTCATCCTTTGCTTTTGTGCTTTTCATAAGTCAAGATCTAACTGGACTGTTGTTATATAAGTCTGGATCTAGAACTTTATTGGAAGTAAGACCTGCTTCCCATAAACAAGTTCATAGGGAGTATGTCCTGTAGTACTCCTCCATGTAGTTCTATAAGCCCACAAAGCTTCTGGAAGCTTTTCTTCCCAATCCTTCTTGTGTAAGTGTATAGTCTTGGTAAGGATTGATTCAATCACCTTATTTGTAGACTCAACTTGTCCATTGGCTTGTGGATGCTACAAAGGGGACTTTTGATGTTTGATTTTGTACTACTCTATAAGCCTCTGCACTAATCTGGATGTAAACTGTGTTCCTTGATTTGTTACAATTTCTCTTTGAACACCAAAACGAGTGAAAATATCCTAAAAAAGAAATGAAACTACAACATTTTTAGTAGCAAAAGGAAGTAATCTAGCTTCTACCCATTTAGTGACATAATCAGTACATACCAGAATATACCTTTTTTGCTTTGAAGGTGGGCTGATTGGACCAACAAAATCTAGTGCCTATTTTTCAAATGGTTCAATGGGTACTTGTGGCTGTAATGGAATTTCATTTGAAAGAGTGGATTTGTGGATTCTCTCACAACTATCACATCTTTTAACATATTCCTTCGTATCCCTGAAAATAGAAGGCAAATAATATCCTAAAAGTAAGACTTTATAAGCAGTTCTTTTATCAGAAAAAATGTCCTCCACATGGTTCATCAAGGCAAGCTTTAAGTATTTCTGATATTTCATCCTCTCGAACACATCTTCTGATAATGAGATCTGGTCCTGTTTTGTATAACTCTTTGTTTATCCATGAATAAGATGTGTTATTGTGAACTATCCTCATCTTTTCTCTAGGAGACAAATGAAATGGAATTTCCCTGTAGCTAAATAATTAGCAATATTTGCATACCAAGGTGATTTAGTAGATACTGCAAAAAGGTATTCATCAGGAAATTTATCTTCTACAGGTTGATCATTATTATCATTCTGAATTCTAGATAAAAAGTCAACAATTGTGTTCTGTTTTTCGGGTCTATCTAGAATGGTGATGTTGAATTCTTGTAACAATAAGAGTCATCTGGTTATTCTTCCATTAGTGATTGGTTTATTCATTAGGTATCTAATGGAAAAATGGTCCGTATGAATGAAAGTTTCATAGCTAGTTATATAATGTCTGAATTTGTTAATAGCATGAACTACAACTAAAAATTCCTTCTCAGTTAGAGTATAATTTAACTCTATAGGAGTTAAATTTTTATTGGTATAATAGATTGCATAAGGAGTAAGGTATTTTTGTCCTAACACAGTTCCCAAGGCTGTATCTAAAGCATCAGTTGATATATGGAAAGGGAATTTCCAATTAGGTCCTTTTAGGATAGGTGCTTCAAAAATTATATTTTTCAAAGTTTTAAAGGCAGCTTAACAATCAGAATCCCAATTGAATTCAGAATCCTTGGTTAGTAGTTTAAAGAGTGGAGATGAAATTTTTGTGAAGTTTTCTATAAATCTTCTATAATATCCAGTAAAACCAAGAAAAATCCTAACATCTCATTGACAGTTTGGCACTGATAATTTAGAAATGACATCAACTTTAATTGAGTCCACCTTAATTCCATCTCCTGAAATACGGTGACCTAAAACAATTCCTTCGTTAAACATCATGAAACATTTCTCATGAGTTAATGAGAGATTTTCTTCTTTACATCTTATTAAAACTTTTTCTAAATTTTCAAGTGCTTCATTAAAAGAATCTCCATAAACTGTGAAATCATCCATGTACACTTCCACACAATCATGAATAAGATCAAAGAAAATTATGAGGACTTCTCTTTGGAATGTTGTTGGAGCATTGCATAATCCAAGGGAAGTACTCAGTAAGCATAAGTTCCCATTGACAGGTGAAAGTGGTTTTATCTTGATCCTCAGGTGCTACCTAAATCTGGTTATATCCACTAAACCCGTCCAAAAAGGAAAAATACTTTTTCCCTGCTAATGTGTCTAAGACTTTATTTATGATAGGTAGTGGAAAGTGGTCTTTTAATGTTGCTTTATTCAATTCCCTGTAATCAATGTAGACTCTCCATTTTCCATTTTTCTTTGGAATGATTACTAGGGGTGAAACCCACTGACTTTTTGATATCAGATAAATGAAATTTACATTTAGTAGCTTTTGCAATTCCTCAACAATTTCTTTCAGATTTGGGTTCATTTTTCGTTGTGGCTATCTAACTGGTCTTGCACTTTGTTCAATGTAGATGTGAAGTATGCAATTTTTAGGATCAATTCCTCTCATATAAGTATATTCCCATGAAAAAGCATAAGAATGTTTCTGTAAGACTCCTATCACTTGATTCTTTTGTAATCCATCCAAGTTTTCATTAACATTCAAAGTTTTACTTGGAAATATTTATATTATAGAATTCCCAAATTTTTCCATGGAGAGCAATGATACTTGTCTAGATGAGAGATATTCATTTCAACTATGGTCATAATGTGAGGAAAATTCATTATTTTCCAATAGATTTAAAATTTTGTCTTCCTCTCTTATTTGTCCAGTAGTGAAAACAATTGTATATCATCTTCATCATCTATCCATTATTCATTCTTTATTTCTATTGTTGTTCTTGCAGTAGGGTATAATGTAAATTTATTTGTAGAATTTCCATCTGAGATAAACATGTCACATGATCTACAACCGATGAAAGCATCAACTGTAGCTAACCAAGGTCTTCCTAGGATTAATGGGTGTCCTCCTAAATTATTCTTGGGTGTTAAGACCATGAAATGAACAGGATATTCTCAAGAATCCAAGGATACACAAACATCTTCTAACACACCATCAGGTTTAATCACAGACCTATCTGCTAATTGTAATAGTGTTGGTGTGTATTGAAGGTTAGGAAGGCTAAGTGAATCCATAACCTGTTTACCCATTATGTTTATGGCTGCTCCTAGATTAATCAATGTGTTTGGTATTTCAATTCCATTGATGTGAATTTTTACAATGGGGCTTTCTGGATCTAGATATTTTTGTATTGTTGTTTTCCCCATCATGATGTCTGCAATTTTGCCGACTAATTGAATTTTTTTTGCCTTTTCTTTTTCTTCCTGATCTTTAAGTACTTAATTCCTTAATTTTTTTTTGCAAAAAATGATATTTCTTTTATGGCTTGTAACAAAGGAATTTTGATACAAACATTTCTTAATTCATCCAACATATTATAATCAAGCATTATGGTTTGTTTTTCTACTCCTTAATCAATTTTCAACTGTTCAGGAAAAGGTGGTCTAATTGATACCGAGGGTTGTTCTATAATAGGAGTATTTATTGGAACATTTTTTGTTTGATTATTCTCTTTTTGAGGGAGGGAGGTCTCTCCTTCTTCGGATTGATTTTTATGTTTTTGAAGATTTGGTCTTTATTCCTTAATAACAACAGGGGGTTTTCTTTGTAACACTCTTCCAGAACTTAATTGGACATTATTTAGATCTAGTGGAGTTATTACATAAGTTTGAGGATTTTTCCCTTCCATGTTGTACACAGGTTGTTGTGGTATTTTATTATTAGGATTCAGAAGTGGTTGAGTGGGTAGTTGATTGGGTTTTTGTGTAAATGGTAGGGAGCGCTATGGATTTTGATTCTGAACTTGGAATTGAGGTAATCGATTAGCTCAGGGAATTTGATTGGATTGGGGTAGAAATTGTGGTGGAAGATAGGATGGTGAATATTGTTGATATTGAGCATAAGCCCCATAAGGACTTTGCCATCCTTGATTCCAAGATTGTGATTGTGGCTGAGCCTAAGGCTACCAAGATGGGTTTCAATTATTTTGTGAAGACTGAGAAAATTATTGTGGTCTAAAGCCTTGTGGTTGATTTGGTTGGGAGTTTTTCCATGGTCTCTTGGCTATAAAGTAAAGAGGGTCTACTTGTTCTGGTATTCCTTCATCATTAAATACAGCCTTGAGACCTGGTAAAGAAGGAAAATCCTTAGTATCATGATTACCTGCGCATATGGCACAAGTTTCTATAGCTTTTGAATATGAGGGACACTCTTTTAAGGCATGCTTCTTTCGACATCTAGGATAGAAAATAGATAATCCAACATTTTCAGAATTTTTAATATTTTGTATTTTAAGCGTGTCTATCTCTTCACTTAGACTCCCTAAAATATCTGTCTTGAAGGTATCAAGCAAGCTTCCTAATTCTTCCCTACTGACTGTCCCAGTTGTAGATTTATTAATTCTTGATAAGAGAGGGTCTCTAGGATTCTTTCCAACCTGTGCTTTACCCCTTGAGATATGTACACATAGATCACAAATATCTGCAAGGGTAATTGATAAATATCTCCTTTCCCTATTAAGTTAAGGAGATCGATCCATTCATTTTTGATAGCTTTGAGCAGGAGGGCTTTCAA
The DNA here is from genome assembly GCA_031772625.1 of Pinus tabuliformis. Lineage (NCBI taxonomy): Eukaryota > Viridiplantae > Streptophyta > Pinopsida > Pinales > Pinaceae > Pinus > Pinus tabuliformis. The sequence continues at coordinate 180,049,317 of CM062812.1, forward strand.
AGTTTCCTCATCCAAATTATCCATTTTTTCTCTTTTAATATTGTAGACAAATCTCTCTACTAAGTCTTCAATATTTTCATCTTCCTTTTGTGTCATTTTGAAGAATTCATATTTAATGTTACTAGGCATACAATAATCTCTATATTTTCCTAAGAAAGCCTCTTTCATTTCTGCCTATGTCTTATAGAATTCATTCCTAAACTCATGAACCATTTTAAAGCTGAATCCTTTAAAGTAGCAAGAAACAATTTCAGTTTTTTAGCATCATGCAGATATTCATATGATTTGCATAATACTTCAAATTCGAAGAGAAATGTCTTTGGGTCTTCATTTATTTTTTCATGGAAATTAGGAAGAACTGAGGGTGATATATTTTTCATTGTGAGGGTTGTATCTTCATAAAAAATAGGAAATCTAAAAGGATCTTGATTTCCTCTACCTCTAACCCCTCCTCTATTCCTATCTCCACCTCCTCCTCTTCCCCTTCCTCCTCCAATCCTATTTTCCTCACCATTGACATTGTGTACCTCTTTTTCCCCTTCTCTAGCCATGATAGATTCCTTAGAACTAATTTAATGTTATTCTAATTCTTCTAGTTCCTCTATTAATGGGTGGTCAAAATTAGTTTCTTGTTCCTCTTCTTCACTAAGAACTTCTAATTCTTCTCCTAAAATTTGTTCACCAGTGGAGGTGATCCAGGTGGATATTGGTGGCCACCCGCCAATTCCACTTGGACCCCCACCATTGCTTCTTTCAGTTTTTCAATTTCCTTAATTGTAGCACAGATTACTATTTTTAACAGTTTTTTGGGTCCTAAACTTCTAGAGCCGTTTTAAGGCCCTAAACAACGTTTTTTTGGAAATCTACCACCAACGATTCTTGGCTAAAATTGTTTTTTTTGTCATATCTCTCAGAGAGATCTTTCAAATGGGTTATCATGCATGTCAAATGGAGATAATACGACCAAGTCGCGAGCCCGGGAAGTTGGCTGTCCAACTCACCCCAACGGGGCCCATAAACTCTTGGTACTACATCTCCACAGGTTAGGGTTTTGGTTGTTTAGGGTTTGCTCTTATTGTTCAATAATAAAAAGGCCCTTGAGTCTCATTGTAAGGAGTTCAGAGGCATGTAGCCACCACATCTCTTCTCAGAGATAAGCTACCATTTCCCTAGCTGGTTTATTTCCATTTCTGTTTGTAAGCATATTTCAGTATTTACATTAATGAAATGAAGTATTATTTCCACTACATCTTTGTGTTTATGGTTATCTCTGTAATTTGTTGCGTTCCTGTTTAAATCCTGATCAGTGGTATTAGAGCGGTCTGCGTTTCTTTCTCTATTTTTATTCGCATGTCCCCAACGAGGTCGGGATATAAGGAGTCAGGGCTTGAACTCGTCGAACCTTTACAAGACTAGCCTCGCAAATCCCGACGGCCTCCCATGGTAGATGAAAAGAAAGACAAGGGGGTAGGAGATCCTATCAAAATCTTTTTCGAAGAAGCCCTCGAGCGACAAAGGAATGCGATGATGGACAACTTTGCCCAGATCCTTCAGTGGCTACCCAGGGGTGACGCATCAGCTTTGAATAGCTACTTTGGAAATGCCACACCATTTAAGGTACATGTTAATTTTAAAATCCCTATATTTGAGGGTCAGATAGACGCAGATGCTATCGATAAATGGTTAAATTTGCTAGAGGGTTATTTTTCTGTTCATGATTTTTCCAGTCAGGAAAAGATTATTTTCACTCTTCTCAAAGCAACCCCCCACGTCAAGGACTGGTGGGAAACCTACTGCGAGTAGAAGGATGAAAGTACAGGCTCACTATTTTCAACTACACCCACTTGGAATTCATTCCAAGATGCCATCAAGGAGCAGAACTACCTTATCGGAAGCTATGAGGATTAATACATAAAGTGGACCACGCTTCGGCAAGGAAGAGACCAAGACGTGGCGGAGTTTACCAATATTTTCCATACCCTTCGCACAAAGTTGGGTATCAAGGATTTGGAGCAGCGTTTGGTACTCAAATACTGTGACTGCCTGCACAAGTACATCCAGGAAGAAATAGAATTCCTGAACATCTCCTTGCTCGGCATGACATACCGATATGACGTTAAGGTCGAGAAAAAGTTTAAACAGAAGAAGCGAGACTTTGGATTTGTGAATCCGAAGCAAGGGAAAGGTGCCTCCAAATCGCATAACAAAGGACAAAGCGAAGGCGGGGCAACCCAAGACAATCCACCAAAGCTACAAGTAAAGAATAATGCCACGAAGCCAAAAAAGGACACGGGAAAGTGGTGTGAGTTCCATAAGAGCTCCACTCACAACACAAGTGAGTTTTGGGCCAAGCAGTCACTGGTGGCTGAGCTAAAGGTTTCAGAATCAGATGCATGTTCCAACGCTGAGTCAGAACCCGACAAGGGGAATGACAAAGGGAAGCAGATTATCGATGCGGAGCCCAATGCCACCGTTGCTACCATGAAGATCTAGAAGGAGGAACACAAGATCCAGAGGAGGAGGAGCATCTCTTCCACTCCCAGATGTGGGTAAAGGGCTCCCCACTACAGTTCATTGTCGATAGCGGGAACCAAAAGAACCTCATTTTGACAGAGGTTGTGAAGCGGCTGGGCTTACCGACCACAACAGATCCACAATCATACACCATAAGGTGTCTTCACCAAGGATGGGATCTTCACGTGAGCCAGCAGTGTCACCTTCCATACAACATCAAGCCCTTCATAGATGAGGTATTGTGTGACATTGGTCCCCTTGAAGTTTGTGATGTCTTATTAGGACAACCATACTTGTGGAAGTGACATGCTATGTATGAATCAAGGCCCCATGCTGTTATTGTTACTTTGGGAAATAAGTTGTACAGGATACCAGAGGTAGCACCGCCTACTGCCATCTCTTTGGTTACTGCAAAACAATGTAGTAAGCTCATTTCCAAAACTGGGAAATTTGTTTTCTTGATGATATGCCCTCAAGGAAAGAAGAAGACGGTGACCAAACCTCTAGACAAGGCCCCTCCACATGACGACTATAGAAGGACAAGGTTGTGGAGGAGTACGAGGAAATCTTCACCTCCCCCATGTAGGTTTAAACCCCATACATAAATTACCTACATACGAATTCTAAAACACAGAAAATAAACAATGCGAGAGCATACCACATAAAACACATATACACAGAGATTTTCCCTTCGATCTTAAAATCGGGACTACAACTTGCTTTTTCATTATGTTCCTTTCAATGTTATAATACATATTTATACATGCCGAAGCATCCAATACCATGGACCAAAAACCATGGCGTCCAAAACCATGGACCGAAAACCATCGCATCCAAAACCATGTGTGAAAAATCATGCACAAAACCATAGGTAGGTCCGCCCAACCTAATATAGGGTCTAAGAGCAAAATTTTCCAGGGCGCTACCCTGGACCTGATAGAGTGGAGTTACCTGCACCCCTCAAACCCCCTGTGACGGCCCCCCCCCCACTATGCAATCGGCACAGTGAAGGGGGGGTCCGTCCCCCTTCTAACTCCCCAGTTAACTACGTCAGTTAGTCGTGGAAAGAATATAACACAACCCAACATTCTCCCACTTGTTGTTTTCTTTCCACGAGGGGCTACAAGAGAGCTTAGTCATTTATCCAGCCCTACAATGCCCATTGTTTCTCTACACCAAGAGAATTTCTCAGAGCTCACAGATTTTGTCAATGCATTTGCAGTATTCTTCAAAGTGTCCACCTTTTTGTCTTCTATCATATCCCTCACAAAATGATACTGAACATCAATGTGCTTTGTCTTTGAATGATATGCAGGGTTCTTTGCAAAAAAAATTGCACTTTGGCTGTCACAGTCTATCCTCATAGCTCCCTGTACTAACCCCATACTTGAACACAATCTCTAAAACCAAACTGCTTCCTTGCTTGCATGAGTGACTGCCATGTATTCTGCCTCTGTAGTTGATAGTGCCACTACATATTATTTCTTACTCATCCAGCTGACTTCACCTCAAAATAGGTTAAACGCATACCCACTTGTAGATCTTCTCTGATCCAAATCTCCAGCCAAGTCTGCATTAACAAAGCCACAAATATCCAACACTTTGTCCAATCCTGGTCTTCCTTGGTAGCACAAACCATAATCACTAGTGCCACGCGAATACCTCAAAACTCGCTTCACTGCTATCCAGTGCTCCTTTCCTGGTTTTGTCATAAACCTGCTCAATACTCCCACTACATGTGCAATTTCTGGTCTAGTACAGACCATCACATACATTAGGCTACCGACTGCACTTGCATATGGAACACGGGACATGTCCTCTTCCTCTTCTTGTGTCTTGGGACACTATTCAGCAGATAACTTTACACCTATAGGAATAGGAACCTTCACCGGTTTACTATCCTGCATATTAAACCTCTACAATATTGTCTCAACATACTTCCTCTGGTTTAACCAAAGCTTCCTCTTTGTCTGATCTCTTTTAATTTCCATGCCCAAAATATAGTTTGCAGCACCAAGATCTTTCATGTCGAATTTGGAGGACAAATGGGTCTTCAAATCCTGGATAATTTCTTTGTCATTTCCAACTAGCAACATATCATCCACATACAAGACCAGATAAATAACATGGTCACCAATTAATTTAAAATACACACAGTGATTTGCTTTGCTTATGGTGAAGCCAAGTCCCCATATAAATATATCAAATTTCTGATACCACATCCTTGGTGACTATTTTAACCCATACAGAGACTTCTTTAACTTGCATACCATTTCTTTCTTAGCCTTCACTGCAAAACCTTCAGGTTGCTTCATGTAGACTCCTCTTCAAGATCCCCATGAAGAAATTCTGTCTTCACATCCATCTGTTCTACCTCAAAATCAAAAGCAACAGTAGCAGATAAAATTAATCTAATAGAAGATACCTTGGCAACAGGAGAAAAAATATCACCAAAATCAATTCTTGGCACCTGGGAATAACATTTTTTTACCAACCGAGCTTTGTATTTCTCCACCTTTCCTTCTGCATTTGTCTTCTTTTTGAACACCCATTTTCTGCCAATGGGTTTCCTTCCAGCCGGCAACTCCACTAGATCCCAAGCCTCATTTTTGTGCAAATATGCCATTTCATCAACCATGGCCTATTTCCAAAGTTTTCCATCCTCTGAATCGACTGCTTCCTTCACAGTTATGGGATCATCATCAGTAATAGATAAAGAAAAATTTGAATAGAAAGTAGATGGACTATACCTTTCTAGTTTCCTTCTTTCTCGAACTGATCTTCTCATACCCGGAGTTTGTGGCTCTTCATCTTCTGATTCCTTCTCTGCTCTAGAGTCTGATTCTTCCTCCTTTAGCTCAAACTCTATATTCTCAGGTTCCTCTGGTTGGACTTCATGTTTAATAACATATTTCACCTCTTTGAACACCACATCTCTACTGTACACAACCTTCCTTGCTACTGGGTTCCAAAGCTTATAACCCTTTAATCCATCTATACCCAATAAAGATGCACTTTTAGATTTACTGTCCAGCTTGGTTCTTTTCTCCTTTGGAACATGTACATATGCATCGCATCCAAATACCCTTAGATGTGAAAGAGAAGGTGTTACACTAAAAAATGTCACCATGACTATTTGCAGTTAGTATGGCTCCATCCACTGTCATACTATCCTCCTTGGCAAGTCTCATGCCTCTGCTCTTCATGTCAAACTTCAAGAAAGAGAGAAAAGTCATTAAAAGTCAATTATCTCTGGTACAGAGTTTCTCTTAGCCTTACCTGCGTGTACGCAATCCAAGTTCACAATACCTGCGTACTTGTACGCTCTGTATGTAAAGGGGTGGGTGCGTACTCCTGTAAAGGTCAAAAGGCGCAAGTTTCACTCTAAAAAAGTTACTTGTGGTCATTTCTAGACTCTTCTAGAAGCTTGTTTGACGTGTATGAAGCGCCTCCAGATGGTTCATGTATCCCTACCTAAGAGGAACTTATCCCATCAAGAGGGGAGCTATCCCATCCAAAGAGGGGCTTATCCCATTGATGGTGGACCTGAATAACTTCCTCTAGAGCACTATAAATACAGGCATTGGGCCAAAGGGAGGGGAGGTTGAAAGCTGAACATTCCTAAGGGTAGATGCTGCTGGAATTAGGACTTCCTTGTAGAAGCTTGTGAGGAGAGATTACCATCTTTACTTGTTTCCATTAGGAGGTGGGTGAGCTGATCAGAGTAAGGGAGAACTCTTGTGGACCCTGGGAGGAGCTTGCACAACACCAAGGCTCAGGTTGTAATGGTTCCTTTTGTTACCTTTTAATACAAATTAGTCCATTCTTCTCAACAATTTGTTATTTATGAGTTGTTTCATATACTCCTTGGTCTATATGTTAAATATGTTTTATTTTATGTGATATTCAGGTGCTATTTAATCGTTTGATTGTTAGTGAATGCAGGTTTTGAAGGGAAGGAGGAGCTCATCCGGATCAACGAAGCTGGACTACTATAACAGCGTTGGGTTACAGGTAGGATCTAAACACTTGATTTCTCATATTGTAAAAGCATATTTAGGGAAGGATTGCTCTTATTTGTCTTGTTTGTCATTAGAAAGTCTTATGCTTCTAGGAAGGTTGGTTGTGTCCGCACTAGCGACTCTTTCCGTGTGACAAAATGGCGACTCCACTGGGGACTCCATGAATGTATTTGAGTTCTTTTTGATTTGATATTTTGGTCTGAGAAAAATCGCTTGTTTTCTGATTTTTGGCTGTCTAACTGTGTATTTGGGTGGGTTAGCTTAGAGTCAATTTAGATTTTTATTTTTCTTAGCTTTGCCAGCAGTACGCAGTCTCTGAGTTTGACACAGTGCGTGCTTGTACGCACTGCATCTTTGTGCACAGGGCGTACCCGCGCCTGTGTCAACAGATCACCTGCGTACCCCTGTCAAATTTGAGAAAATTCCATTTTTCCTCTTTTTGCTCTTTAGATTTTGTTTTTACTGCCCAGATCCATTAGTTTACTGTCAAAGATCTTCACCTGAACTTGTCCCATTAGTGTCGAGGGTTTTGGTGGAATTCATAGGGATTTTGCCTTAGGGTTTGATTTTTAACTGGTCCTGTAGTGACTTTGGCGTTAGAGGTTGTCAAACTTTGGATATCCTTGGTTTTGATCAGTCCTCTTAGGAGTCGGGCCTGTCATAGAAGTCACCCTTGTGAGAGACCTACCTTTGTGTCTTCTCTTTGCGAATCTCGAAAAGTTTGTTTGTTAAAGTCTTGAATTCCATTCTTGAGAAAAAAGAACAAAAAGATTTCGATTTTGTTTTTTGGTTAGTTTATGATTTTGCATGAACTGATCCTTAGTTGCATTTTGACTGAGTAAAACATCCGGGAATCATCCTTGTAGGCTTTTGTCCTCATTATTTTTTGCTTTTAGGTAAATTTCCTTTTGATTTGCTTTTGAGTGAATTTGATTTGATTGTATTAGATTTGTTAAAATTGATTTAATAAGATAGTTTTATATGCTTTATTAATATAGAAAAAACACAAAAATTCTTTTGGAAAAAGTTTGCTTTGGTAGCATTTGTAGACTTTTAGGAGAAAAAGGAAATTTCGTAGAGTAATTAGTGGTCATGAGTTGTGTGTTTTGAAAAGATAAAGAGAATTGTTTCTTTGATTGTCTTTACTAAGAAAGTTGTTTTCTATAAAATTTGCATTTTCCAACTCTCTTAGTTAGGAGATTCATTGAAAAAAGAAAAGTAGTGTAAATCATCTTAGGTGCATCTTTGTAGTGGTTGCGAGTCGAGTCTACACACCACCAGTTTCATCTCCACTACCTTTTGTCTTTAAGAAAAACCATAAAATTAACGCTTAAAGTAAAATCAACTTAGTAATTTTTATTTACTAGGGCTCTGAAACACCAATTTAGATCAGGCTAGTGTCTTGGAGTAGGAGAGTAATTAACTCTCCAAGACAACAAAACCAAACAAGTAGCTTATCTTGTGATAGAATAAATCTAATTGTTTCATTTGTACTCTGGGAAAGCTCCTCTTAAAGGAGAAGCACGAGCTCGTGTCCGAACCAGTGAGGGGATCAATCCTCCCTCGTTGGGAACGACACCAGACACGCATGTATTACAAACGGTAAACCTTGGATTAACCATTGTCGAGGAGCCAGGGGTCACTTGTCGGTAAACCTTGGTTTGTTGTCAAGGAGCCGGCAAGGGGATTGAGCTTGATACTCTGCCCTTGCGTGCTGTCGGAGTGTAGACTGTTCCCCCAGGTGCATTTGTTGCTATTGGTAACCTTAGTGACCATTATCTTTAGGCTTCTATCGAGGTGACGGTGGAGGGAAGATCCCACTGTACCTGGAGCAGACGTCGGCTAGACTCACTTGGATTTTCCGGGGGGTTCACTTCACTCGAGACGGTTAAAGTGGAGGAACTCTTGTTGGTCTATTCATTAAGCAGGTTGCCGGGGTAACTGTTCCACTCGCCACTTCTGTACTGAATCCGGCGATGTTGGGTTTCATCTCCAACTAGCATTTTCGGTCTGGAAGGCTACTGTTTGTGCTTGGTTTGACGCCCTATATTCTTTAGGCGTATGATTCAAATTTGTTTGGTTCTTTAGAGACTTTAGGTGGTTTGCTTTGAGATTTTACTTTGTTTGCGTGTGCAGTAGTTAAAAGTTTTTAACTGTGGCGGAATTACCGAGACAGTCCCGTAGACTTCGGGGCAAGTCTCCTGAGGTTGTTTCTGTGGCCGAATTGTTGAGGAAATCCCGTAGACTTCGGGGTGAACCTCCTCAAGACGTCCCGAGTCATTACGAAGGTTTAAAGGTCCTTGTAACTCCTCCTAGTGGCAGTAGAGTAGGTTCACCTGAAGAAGGAGAGTCTTCGTTGGTAGTCCATCAAGATTACCAAAATCTAGATACAGGTTATAATCCTGAAGCAGTTGCAGTTTCCGAGCTTGCTGGTAGTTTTTCATCTACTAGTGATATAGGCGAAGAACCTGAAATATCTGAACCTGTTACTCCAACTTCTAGTGTACCAGATTCACCCAGGGTAGAAAGAGTCATCACCGAAAATCTTCCTACTGGTTTGATAGCTATTGAAGAACTTGCTCCAGAGGAAGAATTAGGCGTATCTATCCTTGAAGATCAACCTACTATTGATCTAAGGGAGCGTGAATCTATCTTTTACGGTCCTCCTAGAAGTACTACTTGGTACCTTTCGTTAACCAATTATTTAGACAACTCAGGGGTAGGTTTTTCTCCACCTCGTACTCCTTTTCCACCTGGAGGTATTTATACTCCTGTAAATATGTCTGGTCAGTCGTCCGTGTTCACTCAATCTCCTGAATCTTTCTTACACGGCGGTCCTTCTGTTCCCACTGGGTATCAGTCACTTTCTGGTACCTTTGCGGGGGCATCTCCTCAACCCATTGATCATGGGTTATTAGCAGGAAACAATGGTAATAAACCGTTGGGTGTAGGGGACATTTACATGATGTCAGGTTCAGTTCCTGTTTCTCAACCTCAAGGTGGCCAATTACTGCCGGGGGGGCAGCCTCAATTAACGCCTGGGGGGCAACCTCAAGGTACACAAATTTTGTCTGGGGGGCAACCTCAAGGCCAGTATGTACCCATAGTACAATACATGCCTCAAGGTCAACCCCAGCCTCAATATGTACCCCAGGGTCAACCTCAGTATCAATATTTACCTCAAGGGTATCAACCTCAAGGTCAAGGTCAACCCCAGTATTAGTATTTACCCCAAGGTTATCAACCTCAAGGTCAATACTCGAGTCAAGGCTATCAACCACCTCAAGGTCAGTCATATGTTCAAGGTATGGGAACTGTGCCTTTCAGTTATCAATCCTATCCTCAATCCGGTTATGGATCTCAGTATCCTCAACTTGTTACGGGTCAATACCCCGGAATGATAGTGTGGGATCCATCACAAGGTCAACAGGTGTTGCAGCCAAGTATACAGTTGTTACCTCAAACTGGACAACCCGTAGTTTTTGGTTCACCCCAATAAACGCAACCTGTCCAGTCAAATGTTCAAACTTCTGTAACTTCGGTAGTTACTCAGCCGCCAATTGCACCTAGTACTCCATCTCAAACGACTGCTGCAACTACCGCAACTTCTACCGCACTTACTTCTGGAGTATTGACAGCTCCGGTTTCTACTATCTCTGCAACCACTCCTCAGACATCTTTACCGTTGTCCAGATCTACGATTCAAACCACGGTCCAGATGCATGTAGGGCAGCCTGGTTTAAGTACTGTTGTAACAAGTCAACCTCAATTTACCTACCAACAGTACCAGGGACAGTACCAACTCGGTCCTGCTGTCCAACAACCGGTTTACCAGTATCAACCGTATCCTGGGTACACTTATCAACAACCTCAGCAACCCCAGTACGGTCCGGTTAATCCTGGTTTTGCAGGAGGGTATAATATCCCGAATGCGATTCCTGTTCCTAGTTATCTTGGATATCCCCCTCCTGGAACTGGTATTGTGACCCAGAATTTTAGAGATCCTAACCGGCAATTACCGTTTATCGCAACTTTGGATTTACCCGACTTGACGCGCCTAACGAATGATCCAATTCAATATCTTCCGTTCTGGCCGCCAATGCCAAATAAGTTGCCCAGTGATATACCCAAGTTCGAAGGTAAGTCTGGAGAGGATCCGTCCAATCACGTGATGACTTACCACCTCTGGTGTGCTTCAAATTATATCTCGGATGATTCGATCCACTTACGTCTTTTCCAGCGTACGCTCATTGGTCTCGCGGCCAAGTGGTACATTGAGTTACCACGGGCCTCTTTTTACAATTTTAGCCAGTTAGCTACCTCGTTCCTAACTCATTTTCAGTTGCCGGTCAGATACGACAATGGTACTGAGTTATTAATGGAGACATATTCATGAATGGAGACATCGAAGACGTTTAGTGAAAGTTTTTATCCTGGACCAAATCTTAGATGAATGGTTTGTAAAATCATTATTACCGAAGATTACTGAAGATGTGGCTAAGGCCGGAGTAGTTACTGAGGAGCAAGTCATTGCTCAAGCCCAGTACCTTGACTTAATTTACACTCAGTCGGGTACGTTGCACGAGAAGATCCCAGATGTTCCTAAGTCGAATCAAATCGCTGCTGCTCCTTCGAGATCCCATGCTGCTGATGGCATGATTGGTACGGTGAATACTAAAAGTAAGAAGAAATCCTCAAAGAATTCTTCTCCAATAATAACCTTACCGGACTCCCCGACAGGAGAGTCTTCTCCTGAGATTACCGCCGATATTCACGCTGTAGAGTCATCTACGGCTAAATAAAAAAACGGTGGCAAGAAGAAAGGCAAGAAGAAGGATAAAGCAGACAAGGCTCCAAAGGAGAAAAAAGAGAAGTCGGAATCTAACGACGAAAAGCGCAAACCTCTCTATCCTTGTTTAATTTGTGAAGAAGATCATTTCACAAGAGATTGCCCTCATCGGGCAGAGGTTGTGAAAATCGTTAAAGGTTCCCCAACTCCTGCTGTTTTGAAAGATCCATTTCCAAAGTAGGAGAGTAAAATGATAGGTTCTTCCTCGAGTGCCAGTGAAGAACCCATATTGATGATGTCTCATGTACGGATTGCGACTCGATCGCAAGATTATGGTAGTAAGAATCCTGTTGATGGTAAAGAAGCAGAATCTTCTCATTCTAATCCATCAACCTCAGCTCCCGGTTCCGATCCACTACAGATCGAGAAACCTAACCCGGACTTGGTAATTAAACCGCCCGCCAAGGGTATACTTTGAAAGTCTGCTTTCAATCCACATGCGAGAGCAGCTCAGAATTATAACATTGTTGAGGATTTAGCTGTTTCACCCTCAGCAATGTCGGCTTTGGAAGTGCTGCAATCATGCCCAGCACAACGAAAATTACTCTTGTCGGCTATAGGAGCTGTTGATATTCAGGACCCGAACCTGATAATCTTTGATCTAGAAAATAGTACACCGCGTCTCCCTCATCAGATGGCTTTCCAGATTCTAGTGATAGTCAAAAACAGGCCTATTCATCGGACTGTGATTGTTGAAGGAGCTTCTACGTGTATTATGTCGATTCAGTGTTGGAGATCGCTTGGTTCTCCTTCACTGAACCAATCCCCGACAATTCTTAAGGCCTTTAATGGCCGTGGGTTCCATCCGTTTGGCATTCTACAGGATTTGCCTATAGGGGTTGAAGGAAAAACCGTTAGTCTGGATGTGGAGGTGGTTGATGCCCCTCTAGACTACAACCTTCTTTTGGGTCGCAGTTGGTCTTACGCTATGACAGCGGTCATGTCATCGGTCTTCAGAGTTATAAAGTTTCCACATAATGGTAAGATCGTAACGATAGACCAGCTGGCTTACTTTTCATCCGACCCAGCCTCTTCAGAGAGTATCCAGCATGTCGGTAAAACGACTATCCCTTACAAGGATGTTGGTGTAGGATTAGTTAAAGATTCCGGTTTACTGGGAACTTTTCCTTTTCCTTCGATCAATGCAGACCCTTCATTCGAATCCATTCATATGATTACTTTAGACACTATTATTTACGATGATCCTTGGATTGTCCCATCCGAATATGAGATAGACTCATTCGGTAATGCAATGCCTTTGAGTCCATATGAAATTGCTTATGAGGCCGTGCAGTCTTTTTCCGACTCCAGTTCAACCCAATTTGACCAAATGAATGTGGTCCGTGAGGAATCACTTTTCACATCAACCTCAGAACGGATAACATTTCCTGAAGTCGTGTCATCTGACGAACAACTTCGCGAAATCCTAAGTGTAGACGATCTACCATGGGAAGATCTTCATCATAGATCTTCGTTTTTACCTGAGGGTGATGACTTTGAAAATGATTTTTCATCAATTTTTACAGCTGAATATGTCAAGGACGCTCAGAATCCCATGAAACATCCTGATTCAGAGTTGAATTTGGGAAACATTTCCCAAACTATTTCCATTGACATTTCAATCAAAACCGGAGTTATTGAAAACATTCATATAGGTGCCTCGTGTACAGATAACGAAATTCAAACATACAAGGTCCTATTTCAAGAATTCCGCGACATGTTTGCCTGGCCCTATGAGGAAATGCCAGGAATTGATCCCTCCATTGTTGTTCATGAAATCAAGACCTACCCAGACGCTAAACCCGTTCGGCAACGTCTGCGTCAAATACACCCTAGGAAAGCGGCTGCGATTAAAGCAGAAGTCGAGAAGCTGTTGAAAGCAGGTTTCATTTATCCGATCCCGTTAACGGATTGGGTATCGAATATTGTTTCGGTTAACAAGAAACAAGGAACAATAAGAATATGTATCGACTATAGGGATATAAATCGTGCTTGTCCAAAAGATAACTATCCCACGCCCTATATCGATCAAATAATTGATGATTGTGCCGGCAGTGAAATATTTTCCTTTATGGATGGTTTTTCCGGCTACAACCAAATCAATATTCTACCTGCCGATCAACCAAAAACGGCTTTCATTTGTCCTTGGGGGACATTTTCTTACTGCAAATTACCTTTTGGACTTAAGAATGCCGGAGCCACTTTCCAACGGGCAATGTCTTACGCGTTTCACGACATCAAGCACATTGTGCAACCGTATCTCGATGATTTGCCTGCTCATTCTTTACATCGAGCTGATCACCTTGTCCACTTACGCGCTATTTTTATGAGGTGTCGGCATTATCGAATTCGGTTGAACCCACACAAATGTGTCTTCTGCATAGAAGTGGGACGATTGCTAGGATTTATCGTTTCAAAAGCCGGTATCCGCGTCGATCCCTCGAAGGTCGAAGCCATCATCAAATTTCCTCCTCCTTCGAGTCTGCGCCAACTCCAAAGTTTGCAGGGGAAAGCAAACTTTTTACGTCGATTCATTCCTAACTACGCCGAGGTTACAAAGGGTTTCACCCGGTTGTGGAAACAAAACGTTCAATTTTCTTGGGATGAGATAGCTCAGAAATCTTTTGATGCACTTAAGCATGCATTGACCCATGCACCGTTGCTGCATCCTCCCAACTACAACCACGACTACTTTTTGTATCTCGCCGCCTCCCACTCCACCATTGGAATGGTTTTAGTTCAGGAAGATGAATTCGGAACGGAACATGTGATATATTATCTTAGCAGGACATTAAATCCCACTGAGCTAAAATATTCGCATGTGGAGAAATTGGCCCTGGCGGCTGTTCAGGCTGTCCAGCGTTTTCGTCATTACATTCTTCTCCGTAAAACTACAGTGATTTCGGATTGCAACCCTATGATCTATATTTTGACTAAACAATTGCTAGGGGGCAAGTACTCCAAATGGATTGTTATCCTGCAGGAGTTCGATTTGGAGTTCGAGAAGTCCAAGTCTAAGAAATCCTTAGTTTTTGCGGAATTGATGTGTGACTTCCCGCGTGCTGACACGGAAACTGTGGCAGAGGAACCCATTGCGGACGAATCTTTGTTTCTTATCAGCACTTTAGATCCGTGGTATGGGGATATAATTGTCTATCTCCAAACCCAATCCTTTCGGCCCGAAGCTTCAAAGTCGGAACGCCGGAAAATTCGATTCCAGTTCCAACAGTACAGAATTATTGGAGACACTCTTTATCGTCGGGGAGCAGACTTAGTTTTTCGTCGTTGCTTAACTCATGAAGAGGCAGATAGGGTTCTGAATGACTGTCATTCTGGAGCATGTGGCGGTCATATGTCTGGGTATGCCATAGCTCAGAAGGTGTTGCGTGCTGGCTATTTCTGGCCGTCCATGTTTAAAGATTGTACCATTGCGGTCCGGAAATGCCACAACTGTCAAGTGTTTGATCGCAAGATGCGCGCACCACCTGCTCGTCTCCACCCTATAATTGCCATTGGTCCTTTTGCTAAATGGGGTATCGATTTTATTACATGTAACCCTCACTCGGCCGGGGGGCATGCGTATATCATCCTTGCGGTTGATTATTTTACTAAGTGGGCCGAGGCGATGCCTACATTCGAGGCAAGCGGCAAGACAACAGCGATTTTCATATTCAATCATATTATTACTAGGTTTGGTGTCCCACAAGCGATAATCACTGACCATGGGCGCCATTTTCGAAACATTATGATGACAGAACTTACAAGCCAGCTTGGTTTACGTCATGATAGTTCTACTCCTTATTATCCTCAAGAAAACGGTTTGGTTGAATCCATCAACAAAGTTCTAGTTATCATGATCCGACGAATCATTGGTATTCATCAGTCGAATTGGCATAACATGTTATTTTCAGCGCTTTGGGCATACCGAACCTCAGTAAAAACATCAACAGGGTTCACTCCTTTCCAACTAGTTTATGGTTTGGAAGCAGTGTTGCCCATTGAATGCGAAATCCCATCACTTCAAATGGCTATCGAATTACTCCCAGCTACTTCCGAAGAGGAGAAGCGTCTGTTATACTTAGCTAAATTAGATGAGACTCGACGTGACGCTGCTTTGGCAATCGAGACTCACGCAAAAAGGATGAAAGCTCAGTATGATCGTAACGTGACCCCTCGTAATTTTTCGGAAGGAGACCTAGTGCTATTATATGATCAAGCTAACGATAAATTAGGTGCTGGAAAATTCGTTCCCATGTGGCATGGGCCCTACATTGTCAAGCGAAAGCTAGCGAAAGGGGCCTATGAGCTGGTAGATTTTGATGGCGACTCTTTGGGTAAGCCCAGAAATGGACTTTACCTAAAGAGGTATTATGCTTAAATGGTGGGTATGGAGATTCAGTTAGTTTTAGTTAGGTTACTTTTTCTTTCTAGCTGGTATGTGTGTTTAGTTTAGACTGTGTGCTTAGTTTAGAGAGTGTGTTTTTCGTCGTTATTCTGGCTTATCTTGGTTTTACTCTTGATATTGCAGATGTCGACGCCTCTCCAAACGTACATTGGATTTGCTGATGGTGCTTGTCGTAGTACACGGAATATCTCTTCCGCAGCTTGGGTTATCTATTCGCCCTCTGACGAGTTAGTTTCTATGCATGGGGTGAGCCTCGGTCAAAGAACAAACAACATTGCAGAATACAGTGCAGTGATTGAACTTTTATCTGAATCTATTTCATTTGGGATTCGGAGTTTGATAGTGAGGTTAGATTCTGAACTCGTTGTATTACAGCTTAATAGAGTCTATGCCATTAGAAATCCGGTGTTATTAAGATTGTTTTTGAGGGTGCGTCTCTTGGAACGTGAATTTGATTACATTGAATATCAGCATATTCCAAGATCTTTAAATACATTAGCAGATGCAATGGCATCTCGAATGTTAAATAGACATTTGTAACAATCATAAATGTAAATTTATAAACATTTCATCACACATGTTTAACAAAATAAGCCGGTAATAATGATATATATAGATAGGAGTGTGTCAAAAATATACATCGTCTTCGATCATAGGTTGAAAAACACCTTATGATCGGCAAAAATGATAAGTACAAAAAACCAAAAATGTCGCATGTGTCTACAAAAGTGACTAGCCAATCACTGGTGGTGCTCTCTATACGAGACCACTGCCCGCGCTACCCTACACAGGAACCTCCTGAAAGGTCCTAGGACTGTGACCACTTAGCGCTGAAGTCGGATAGGAATGTCATCTATAGTGGTCTCTGGTATACCCGCCGTCAGACGCTCTAGATCCTGTTCCAGCTCGGCTAAGGTCTCTGCGGCCGCATCCTGTGGGGCCGGTGTTGGTACAGCTGGTACTCTTCTCTCAAAAGCCCAGAGATTGGCCGGACGCCGTGGACCTACATCTGCATTTTGAAAATTTGTGCTGTCAATTTTGAGACGATATATAAAAAAAAAAAAAAAAAAAAAATAGATAATTTAAAAAAACTTGTGAAAAATGAAAATACCTTTGTCGTCCCATTGTTCTCCCTGTGGAAGAACCATGTCCGGATCATTGCGAAAATCCATTCCGGCATAAGGAAAATCCTGAATCGCAAAGACCTGGCCCTCCAGCCAGTGAAAGTAACCATCAGGAAATCGAACAACTACTGCTCCCTCATCAGGATGCCGGGCCATTACCGCAACCCATCTCGTCAACTTAGGCTCCCGAGGAGCCCCAACTGGAACTGTAAGATGCTGGGGGATTAGCATTGGAACTCTCTCTAAGGCAAAACTCACAACTAAAGGCCCATATCCAAAGGTCTTCAGTTGTCCGTTCTTTTCCCTGGTTAGTTGGCCCTTCATATTGGCCAACACAGCATCACACCAGTTGAAAATGGTGCCGTGGAAGCAATCTATAGCCATCCGCATTTGGGAACCAGTGGCTATGTGCAAAGCGGCAGCACCGCAAAGTCTGGTAACTGTAAAGGCAATTACCATAAGTTCAGGTCGGGATATGTATTTGATTTCTATCCCCTTATCTTGGTTTTGATTATTGCACCACTCTAGCCGGAGACTAGCAAGGGATTGGCCACCCGGCCTAGTCCCGAATAGAGAGAGTTGCTCGCCCCTGTTAGGCAAGCCAGTGAGAAAGTATATGTCGGAGGACTCTATCTCGAGCTGGTGTTCTCCGATGTAAAAACATTGATCTTGAATGTTCCACCTTTCAACCAGCCACTCTAAGAATGGCACCTGGGCCCTCATGCCAGGTATGGCCCAATACTTGTAGAGACCGCATGCCTTTAAAGCATCAATGGAAGGTTGATGACCTATTGCGGCCAAATCGACATCTTCGTGTTCTCTTTCACGCCAATCTAGCATGGTGGGCAATCTACACACCAAAAAACATTAATTAGAATTCATAAAATAAAATTTTGATGGTTGATTTTTGTGTTTGGGGTTTGAAAATCCGCTTTGCGCGGAGTACGCACCCCGCGTTCAGAACACAGAGCGGCGGGACGCAGCTGCTCTGAAGGTGGGCTGCGTACTCCGACCTTTTTCCCATATACGAAAAAGTCGGGGTACGCAGGTCGCCCATGGGGCACCTGCGTCCCCCGAAAAGCGTACTCTAAAACCCCAAACCCTCCAAAAAATCAAACTAAGACTTGAAATGAAATTCTAAATGGATGAAATTGAAGAGGAGGATGTTGTGAAATACCTGAAAGAGACGGCGCTCGATTCTGACGGTCGGATTCTCCGCAAAGTCCACGGGAAGTTTCTTGTCAAAAGCCCTTTTCTCAACCTCAACAGTAAAATGGTAAAAATGACATGGTAAAAAGTCTTTTTATAGGTTTTTTGGATAAATGAATGCTAAATTTGTTTATTTTTCACCATGAAAGGATATTTTTCAATGTATTTTTTCCCATCTTAAACAGGTATGAGTAATGTGTTGTTTTTGTGCAGGACAAAGGGGCTTTGGGGTAAAATCATCATTTATCACGAACCAAGAAATCAGAGTCATCTTTTAAGCCCTTTTCTGACTCCTAAAACATGAAAAGATTGCCGAGCGTTTCTTTTACACTCGTTAAAACAGAATTAAAAGACGGTCCTCTTACAGCCCTTTTCTGACCGTAAAAACACGAAAAGTTTGCCGGATTTTTGTCGTTTCAAATTCGATACTGGAAATAAAACGACATGCCTCTGATCGCTTTTTACTTTTCAGGTCAAAGGTATTAATCATGAAAGTACTCCTTGGTCGCAAGATCAAGTGGTTCTCTCAGGTATTATTTTATACTTTTTCGGGCTTGGAAGACACAAATTTACGAAAAAGTTCACCTTGGAGTCTTCTTTAGTTTTTTCAGACTCTCTAAAATTGAAAAATGCCGAGTTTCTCCTATACCGGACTCGTTAAAATTTCACAGTAAAGGACCTATTCGATTACAAACAGGAACGGACCACTCCTTCTTAGGGTCCGAATCTAAACTAAGTTGGACTCATCCGAAGGATGAGCTTATAATCAAGCATATGTTATCCTCCTCAAGCTTGTAAAAAATAAAGAGGTACTTGCCAGAAATGGCGGGGGAAAAGAGAGAAGAATGAACCTATTTGTCATCCTTTGTTACAGAAGAACCTTATCATCGCTCTTGAACACGACACTTTTCATTCACCTGGGTTGGGAAATCCTTTGCCTTAAAGTTGATCAAACCACTTTGAAAGTCTTCAACCGTTTCCGGGTATTAACTTTGGGTCAATCGTCACCAAGCCATCTGTCGTGTCGTTATGTGTTCAAGAGGTCTCTGCAAATAAACCATTCATATGCAAAATACTTGTCATCCATTTGACCATCCCTGAGTCAGTCCTTATAGCAACATTTCTTCAACTTGAACAATGATTTCATGTTGTGGGCTTGCCTGCAACGGGTCGCTTTCTATCGACATCAGCACATTATCTATAAAGATGACTTAGAAATCGTCAATACCTTGAAGTCTGCATGCATCAATGGCAGGTTTCTCGCCTTTGACGACAGTTTACATCATTGACTTTCGATCAAAGGGTTCCGTGACGTGTTCGAAATCAACTCATTCATTCACATTTCATGGATTGTACTGGGTACTTTGAGAACCATTGACATTACTGGTGGTCTCTCTCACACTTGTTAACGGTTTACATCATTGACCGGTAATCAAGTGGTTTCTACCATGCTCGACATCAACTCATTTATTCGCATGGATAGAATCGTACCAATTCGGGAAGTAGAAATGAAGACCCTGGATCTAGTTTCCACCATCCAGGCTGCAAGGAGTTTTGTATTCATTATATAGTAGACTAACCATAAACAGATGGCTGCGTCGATACTGTGTCTACAAAAGTCTACGATTGTGATGAACTGCAAAATCATTCTTGTATCAGAGTAGTAGTTAGATTGTTAGTTAAAGTTTTCAATCTGAGTGTGGGAATGCCTACCTCAACGATGATATCATCTTATATATATATTTTGTGTTGAATATTTGCAGGTTCTGACCAGGTCCTCCGCAAGATACTCCTTGAAATGATAAAGTACTTCACCCTTCCTAGATCATAAAAACCCTAATCTACTACAGGCTTCGCACTTTAGGGGGCAATCTGTTACACTAAAAAATGTCACCATGACTATTTGCAGTTAGTATGGCTCCATCCACTGTCATACTATCCTCCTTGGAAAGTCTCATGCCTCTGCTCTTCATGTCAAACTTCAAGAAAGAGAGAAAAGTGATTAAAAGTCAATTATCTCTGGTACGCAGTTTCTCTTAGCCTTACCTGTGTGTACGCAATCCAAGTTCACAATACCTGCGTACTTGTACGCTCTGTATGTAAAGGGGTGGGTGCGTACTCCTGTAAAGGTCAAAAGGCGCAAGTTTCACTCTAAAAAAGTTACTTGTGGTCATTTCTAGACTCTTCTAGAAGCTTGTTTGACGTGTATGAAGCGCCTCTAGATGGTTCATGTATCCCTACCTAAGAGGAACTTATCCCATCAAGAGGGGAGCTATCCCATCCAAAGAGGGGCTTATCCCATTGATGGTGGACCTGAATAACTTCCTCTAGAGCACTATAAATACAGGCATTGGGCCAAAGGGAGGGGAGGTTGAAAGCTGAACATTCCTAAGGGTAGATGCTGCTGGAATTAGGACTTCCTTGTAGAAGCTTGTGAGGAGAGATTACCATCTTTACTTGTTTCCATTAGGAGGTGGGTGAGCTGATCAGAGTAAGGGAGAACTTTTGTGGACCCTGGGATGGGCTTGCACAACACCAAGGCTCAGGTTGTAATGGTTCCTTTTGTTACCTTTTAATACAAATTAGTCCATTCTTCTCAACAATTTGTTATTTATGAGTTGTTTCATATACTCCTTGGTCTATATGTTAAATATGTTTTATTTTATGTGATATTCAAGTGCTATTTAATCGTTTGATTGTTAGTGAATGCAGGTTTTGAAGGGAAGGAGGAGCTCATCCGGATCAACGAAGCTGGACTACTACAACAGCGTTGGGTTACAGGTAGGATCTAAACACTTGATTTCTCATATTGTAAAAGCATATTTAGGGAAGGATTGCTCTTATTTGTCTTGTTTTTCATTAGAAAGTCTTAGGCTTCTAGGAAGGTCGGTTGTGTCCGCACTAGCGACTCTTTCCGCGTGACAAGGTTTCTTACCAGTCCATACCTCTTGTGGAGTCTTATCTTCAATGTCGATCAAGGTGATCTGTTGACCAGGTAACATGCAGTCTCCACCGCCTCTGCCCAGAATTCTTGTCCTAACTCGACACCACTGAGCATGCTTCTTGCCCTTTCCATCAACGTCTTGTTAATTCTTTCTGTAACTCCATTTTTCTGAGGTGTATATGGAGTAGTATTCTGCCGTGCTATACCACACTTCTTACAGAATTCTTCAAATTCCTTACTGCAAAACTCTCCACTGTTATCTGTCCTCAGCACCTTTATCTTCTTCTCTGTCTAGTTTTCCACTAGAGCCTTAAATTCTTTAAACCTGTCAAAGACTTCAAATTTCTTCTTAAGGAAACATATCCATGTATTCCTTGAGAAGTCATCTATATATGATACATAGTACACAGACTTACCCATTGATGGAACCTTCACAGGTCCAAACACATCACTATGCACAAGCTCTAATATATGTTTCGCCCTCTTACCACCAGAGGGGAAACTGACCTGATTCTGCTTCCCATATACACAATTTTCACAGAAATCAAAATCTAGAGAGCTATTAATCATACCTTCTACCATGCCTTTACCATGAAGTATTCGAAGGCCCTTCTCTCCAATATGTCCAAGCCTTTGATGCCACAACATTGTCTTCTCTCCAGAGACCACTAGATTTTCTACTCCACTTTCAGGAACCACGAAACTGTTGCACCCACCAACAACAATGCTACCTTGTAGCTTGTATAGAGTTCCAATCCGAACTCCCTGAATCAATACCAGTGCTCCCTGAACCATCTTGCAGGTATCCTTCTCGAACATTATTTTACACCTGCATCATCCAGCTTGCTTACAGAAATTAGATTTTTGGCCAATGCAGGAATATGCAGAACACCCGGAAGTGTTCTAACCCTTCCACCTTGCAACTTCAACTTTACTTTTCTATGACCAATGATTCTAGCCTTCCTGTCATCCCCCAGGAAGAAATCACAACCATCATATTTCTC
Source organism: Pinus tabuliformis (assembly GCA_031772625.1). Lineage (NCBI taxonomy): Eukaryota > Viridiplantae > Streptophyta > Pinopsida > Pinales > Pinaceae > Pinus > Pinus tabuliformis. The sequence continues at coordinate 180,071,388 of CM062812.1, forward strand.
ATACTCGCAGAACCACTCTCTATGGGGAGTGAAGTGAAAGGATGCACCTGAGTCAATCAACCATGCCTCATGATCTACATGTGTACTTGGAGAAGCCAAGTACACATCCCCACCTTCATCTGAGGTGGTTTTCGCCTCTGCAAAAGGAGCATCATCAGATCCCTTTCCTTTGTCAGGAGCTTTAGATTTACAACCCTTTTTGTAATGCCGTTCCTTTCCACATTTCTAGTACACCACCTTTACAGGTTTTCCTAGAGATTTAGATTTCCCACTCGACGACTTATTTTTGTTTTTGTTCTAGGACTGTCCTTGTACAGATAATGCATCACCATTCTGGCTCTCCATATTTTTCTGTCTCATCTCCTCCGTCAGGAAGGATGAGACTATTTCATCAAGCTGTAAGGAAGTTTCATTGCTACCTATTGCAATAGCCAGACTATCCCACACATCTGGTAAAGAACACAACAAACTAATGCACTTATCTTCATCTGAAATTTTAATATCAAAAGATAATACTTGACTTACCACAGTATTAATTGCATTCAAATCTCTGTCACCGAGTCTCCATCTTTCATCCTCAGGTTATATAGCTTTTTCCGTAGGAACAGTTTATTCACTAGAGACTTAGATTGGTACAAAGTCTCTAACTTGTCCCACATAGCCTTCGTCATAGCTTCTGCTGATACATTCAACAATACTGAATCTGAGACACACAATCGTATTGTGCTCTTTACCTTTGGATCTAACTTCTTCCATTCTTCATCGGACACTCCCGTTGGTTTAGTACCCGGATCTACTGCGGTCCACTAATCTTTATCCACCAACATATCTAATGAGCCCCAATTTTTGGTACAATTTGGGCTCATTTGGCCTACTTGCTCTGCTCAAACCATTCATTTTTTATTGCTTATGCATTCATTTCTTGGTTTATTCATGTTGTTTGTAGGAAGAAGGGTAGGCATTCTATCTACGTGACTAATGCATGATGCTTTCAGGTTTTTGGCACTAAAAGGGAGAAAAGACCACGAGAAAGGAGACAAGGAGACAATGAGGTGGCACTGCTGGTTTTTAGGAGAGGATGTCCACGGTCTTGGGGACCTTCCTCGTGATTCCCACCATAGCTCCGAGCTCCAATCTATCTCCCCACCGAGCTTAGAAGCAGCCAACTGTTCTACAGGAACAGCGGTTATAACTGTTCTACAGGAACAGCAGTTATGACTGCCCTACAGGATCAGCAGTTTAAACTTCAGTTGGACAGCCGAGCTCCACAAATCAAGGACACCTGTTGGATGATCATTTTGCATAAATACTGAGGCCGTAGCCTTGGATAGAAGCTTTTTGAACTTTTGTATTACTCTTGTAATTGGGAAGTACGAGCTACAGCTCGGTGTTTGTTCCTTTTGTAAGCCATTTTGGCATGTCATCAGACTTTCGTTTATGAATAAAGGCAAGCAGATTTTGATCTCATTCTGAGTTTCTAAGGGAGCTATAGCTCTCAGGTTAGGGCCCAACTTGAGAGCAATAGATCTCCTCGGTGTTGTAATGTTGTTTGCATTTCGTTCCAGCACTTTGAGTTTTTACTTTCACATGCAATTCGAATTTACAGTTTGTTAATTTAGTCTTTTTCATGAGCTTAGATAGGATTAGTTTATGGTGAATTTGTTTCAGTTGCTTAGATTCGATAGGAGGATAGTTATAAATTATTGGAGCTCCAACAAAAGGTTGTTAAGGCTCACTGCCATCTCTGTTAGGGATTGGGGTGCAGTCCATAACCAACCACCAAGAAGAAACGCAGTTCTTCTCACTTCCATGCAAGCTGCAACATAGAAATTTTCGTTGAAGTTCCATCCATGCACTTTTGACATTGAACCATACTTCTACATTTCATCTCCATGCACGAGTTTCATTTCTTGGTTTTCCATTGCTGTTCATAGGTTTCATGGCACAGTTATCATAGGTTAATGAATTATTGTTTTGGTGCATAAGTCATTTGTTTCATTTACGCTGCTCCTTATCACTCCACTTTCTTCTTCTTCTTCTTGATCACTCCTCAAGTCACCCATTCGGCCTCTGTCCAACTCATTTACCCTCCAACTCATCCATTAATCACTTAGCTTCATTTACTTAACCTTTCGTTGACCCCATCCTTCCAAGCCATCAAACCACTGCATGCACTCTTCCTCCATCTGACTTCTCTGCTCCTGAGCCATCACCAGCTCCATCTCCATCTCACCTATCCTCCCACACCACTCCAACACTTCACCATCTCCCAAAACCTCCACGGCCAAACATCCTGTAGAATTGCACAGACTTCCTATAGAAATCTCTGAGTTTCCTGTAGGATCCCCTGCAGACTTCCTGTAGAAGCTTGCAAACTCGGTTGCTGAGCATCCGAACGTGGTAGACTTCTATGGACTGATGCAAGAGACCCTCTGGGACCTCCCCTAGCCATCCTGACCTTGCCCATGCTTTCCTTCCATTCCAACCGCTCCTGCACAACCAAACCCTAATCAAAAGCATCATCACAATAAATCCAACCACTTAATGAAAAATTACAAAAACATGTCTTTTCAGATGCAAGTAGCTTAGATGCATGTATTTTAGCTCACTACAAGTAATGGCGTTAGTGGTAGTAGTTTCATTCACAGTTTTGCATAGTTAGGGTCTAGCTAGTCAAATTAGGGTTTACTAGGGTTTTCATGCTTTATTGGCTTTTAGTTTCTTTCTGCAATTAGACGAGTCTCCTTTGAGTTAGCTTTCATCCATCATTCATAAATCTTCTTCTGTGAGCATATAGAAGTTGGCTTGAGCCCTAGCGGACTTGTGCCAGCTGACCAAGTGACAGCTGCGACAAGAGCTAGTACTTGTGCATACAGCACCGTCGCTTCCAAGTTTGTACGAACTACCGGGTTGATAAAATTAGAGATAGGGAAAAGATGGTGGGCTCCAGTATTGTAGCAATAATGCTACAACTCCTGGAAGCTTGGTGGGCTCCAGTATTGTAGCAATAATGCTACAACTCCTGGAGCTTCCTATCTCTAATTATATCAACCCGGTAGTTCGTACAAACTTGGAAGCGACGGTGCTGTATGCACAAGTACTAGCTCTTGTCGCAGCTGTCACTTGGTCAGCTGGCACAAGTCCGCTAGGGCTCAAGCCAACTTCTATATGCTCACAGAAGAAGCTTTATGAATGATGGACGAAAGCTAACTCAAAGGAGACTAGTCTAATTGCAGAAAGAAACTGAAAGCCAATAAAGCATGAAAACCGTAGTAAACCCTAATTTGACTAGCTAGACCCTAACTATGCAAAACTGTGAATGAAACTACTACCACTAACGCCATTACTTGTAGTCAGCTAAAATACATGCATCTAAGCTACTTGCATCTGAAAAGACATGTTTTTGTAATTTTTCATTAAGTGGTTGGATTTATTGTGATGATGCTTTTGATTAGGGTTTGGTTGTGCAGGAGCGGTTGGAATGGAAGGAAAGCATGGGCAAGGTCAGGATGGCTAGGGGAGGTCCTAGAGGGTCTCTAGCATCAGTCCATAGAAGTCTACCACGTTCGGATGCTCAGCAACCGAGTTTGCAGGCTTCTACAGGAAGTCTGCAGGGGATCCTACAGGAAACTCAGAGATTTCTATAGGAAGTCTGTGCAATTCTACAGGATGTTTGGCTGTGGAGGTTTTGGGAGATGGTGAAGTGTTGGAGTGGTGTGGGAGGATAGGTGAGATGGAGATGGAGCTGGTGATGGCTCAGGAGCAGAGAAGTCAGATGGAGGAAGAGTGCATGAAGTGGTTTGATGGCTTGGAAGGATGGGGTCAACGAAAGGTTAAGTAAATGAAGCTAAGTGATTAATGGATGAGTTTGAGGGTAAATGAGTTGGACAGAGGCCGAATGGGTGACTTGAGGAGTGATCAAGAAGAAGAAGAAGAAAGTGGAGTGATAAGGAGCAGCGTAAATGAAACAAATGACTTATGCACCAAAACAAGAATTCATTAACCTATGATAACTGTGCAATGAAACCTATGAACAGCAATGGAAAACCAAGAAATGAAACTCGTGCATGGAGATGAAATGTAGAAGTATGGTTCAATGTCAAAAGTGCATGGATGGATCTTCAACGAAAATGTCTATGTTGCATCTTGCATGGAAGTGAGAAGAACTGCGTTTCTTTTTGGTGGTTGGTTATGGACTGCACCCCAATCCCTAACAGAGATGGCAGTGAGCCTTAACAACCTTTTGCTGGAGCTCCAATAATTTATAACTATCCTCCTATCGAATCTAAGCAACTGAAACAAATTCACCATAAACTAATCCTATCTAAGCTCATGAAAAAGACTAAATTAACAAACTGTAAATTCGAATTGCATGTGAATGTAAAAACTCAAAGTGCTGGAACGAAATGCAAACAACATTACAACACTGAGGAGATCTATTGCTCTCAGGTTGGGCCCTAACCTGAGAGCTATAGCTCCCTTAGAAACTCAGAATGAGATCAAAATCTGCTTGCCTTTATTCATAAACGAAAGTCTGATGACATGCCAAAATGGCTTACAAAAGGAACAAACACCGAGCTGTAGCTCGTACTTCCCAATTACAAGAGTAATACAAAAGTTCAAAAAGCTTCTATCCAAGGCTACGGCCTCAGTATTTATGCAAAATGATCATCCAACAGGTGTCCTTGATTTGTGGAGCTCGGCTGTCCAATTGAAGTTTAAACTGCTGATCCTGTAGGGCAGTCATAACTGCTGTTCCTGTAGAACAGTTATAACTGCTGTTCCTGTAGAACAGTTGGTTGCTTCTAAGCTCGGTGGGGAGATGGATTGGAGCTCGGAGCTATGGTGGGAATCACGAGGAAGGTCCCCAAGACCGTGGACATCCTCTCCTAAAAACCAGCAGTGCCACCTCATTGTCTCCTTGTCTCCTTTCTCGTGGTCTTTTCTCCCTTTTAGTGCCAAAAACCTAAAAGCATCATGCATTAGTCACGTAGATAGAATGCCTACCCTTCTTCCTACAAAAAACACAAATAAACCAAGAAATGAATGCATAAGCAATAAAAAATGAATGGTTTGAGCAGAGCAAGTAGGCCAAATGAGCCCAAATTGTACCAAAAATTGGGGCTCATCATCACCCCCCAGCTAAACTATTTGCTCATCCTTGAGCAACTTTGCCCTGGCTCCTCGTCTTTGGCTGAAAACTAGAGCCCGAAGCATGCTTTTCCTTTCCTGTTTTTGGTGGCCTTGCCTTTTCTACCGAGGGTGGCGCTTCTTCCTTTCCCGTGTTTGGCGGTCCTGCCTTCGCTGCCCCTGGTGGTGACGAAGGTGATGCTTCTTCCCCCTTTCCTATTTCCTTGAGCCGGGCTTCAGAAGGTGATTGGCCTATTTTTCGTGTCCAGGAAGTTATTTTTGGGCTCCCCTTCTCGGGGGTGACTGTGATCCTGGAGGGTGACTTTTCTTTGGGAGAAGCAGGTGTATCTTTGATGACGATCGGGCTGCTGGATTGGGCTTGTGGCTTGCCCGTCTTTATCCTAACACTTCTTCGAGCCTTAAAGTATAGAGGGGTCTCCCTCTTCCTCTTTCCTTTTGGCTTAGGTGGCGTGTTGAGGCCAGCTAATACAGCTGCTGCCTCCCATGCCAGAATATCCACCTTTCTCTCCTTGGGTTTCACCTTTTCGGGGCTTCCTGTAGAAGCCTGTTTCTGCAATTTCGGGCTTCCTGTAGAAGCCTTTGTCTCTGTTTTCGGGCTTCCTGTAGAAGCCTGTTTCCCAACGATTTTCGGGCTTCCTGTAGAAGCCTTGGTCTTTGCTTTTGGGCTTCCTGTAGAAGCCTGCTTCTCAATGATCTTCGGGCTTCCTGTAGAAGCCTTTGTTTTTGTTTTCGGGCTTCCTGTAGAAGCCTGTTTCTCACTGATCTTCGGGCTTCCTGTAGATGCATGTTTCTGCTTTCCTGTAGACATAGGTGTCTCCACCTCCGCTTGCATGCCTGCCTGAGTTTTACTTTTTTCTTTGGTTGCAGGTGCTGTTGAGGTACTTGGGCTGACGTGGACCACCTCAGCTTTGTCCATTCTGCGCTTCATCCTCTTTTCCCTTGCTGACAGGATAGGTGTGCCACCTTTTTCTTTGTCCTCCTTTTCCTCATGCTTCTTCCTTTGTTCTTTCTTCTGTACTGTTGTCGGGGTCTCTTGGCCTTCTTCTCTCTGTCCCTCGGCCACTGCTTCTTGTTCCTCACTGCTGGAGGAACCCGTTTCTTCGATCAACATCTTAATGTCCCCATCTTTTGTCAAATTCCGGAAGGATTCCCATGAGAGGGGAACCTTATATGAATGCAATGCATCCTCCACAAGAAGCTTGATCAACCCATGGTGGGCTATCTGATCTGGTATTCCCTCTTTCAGCTTTGTAGCACACTCCATTAGAGATTGCAGGAGGTAATAAGGGATGCTCAGTTTTTGTTCTACAGGAAGGTCAATTCGGTGCCTCAACTCAGTGAGCAGCCGAAAGTGATATGCATACACGATGCTGAAATGACCTTCACAAGTGATATGTTTCATGATTTGCAAACTGACTTCATTCCAAGGTGGCAACAGGCTGGTTCTTCGCACCCCATTTTTGTCCTCCGAGAATTCTTCCTCTGGTGGAAAGAATTCTTTCTTTGCCTGCTAACTCAGCTTTCTCTCCTCTTTATCCCACGACAGACCCATAGGAAGTTCTGTGATCCGATTGATATGTTCCGGGGTGAGCTTGAGGCTTAGACCTCTGAAGTTCACTGTGGCCAGTGTCTGAGATTTAGGCTTCAGAGCCTGCAAGAATTCTTCGGCCACTTCATCATCGTAGCCCTGCAGCTTATCACAAAAAGGCATCCATTGTGCTCTGGTGAAGAGCTCTACCATTGCCGGGTTTTCCCTTAGTTTGGTTGAATCAGTGGGTTCCCGTCTTATAAACCCACCCGGCATGATGAACACGGTCGTTTTAATTAAAGGTGGCAAATGCAAAAGAGATTTGGTCTATTAAGACAGAGCATGCACATAATCCACAAAATTCAACACAGTCTACCTAAACTGACATCCTGTAGAACGACAGCATAGGCACAGCAAACAATAATTCCACCAATATCTTTATGACCCGACTGTGGACGATGGTCTTGCCACTTCTACTAACCAGTTGCATGAAGAGTTCAGGGTTACCTCTTTAATTGGCCACCTTTTTCGTGAGGCACCCGCTTCCCTGTAGAAGACTGCGTTCCTGTAGACTGCGTTCCTGTAGACTGCGTTCCTGTAGAACTGCGTTCCTGTAGAACTGCGTTCCTGTAGAAGCAGTGCGCAATTCTCGGGGAGGACTGTAGTTGGCCCGCGCTCGAGGTGTGCTTTACCGGCGTTCTGGTAGCCAACAGCTCGGCGTATCAAAGTGCAGAGGAGATCAGAATAGCCACCCGAGTTTGAAGTGTTGGATGATAAATGCATGCGCATGATCTAGCCGATTAGATTTTGAATCGGCGCAATCCGTGGCGCGGGGGATGAGCTGTCCCCGCCGGACCGTTGGGCGACGTCATCCATCATCCGCCTGCGTATTCACTTGCTGCCGCATCCATTCCCACAGATTTGTCGCCGCTTTTTCCTGTTAAACTCATGCTTCTGACGAGAGTGTTCTCACGTGCGTGCCGTTCATTCTCTTTGTCGTGGCCGCCACCCAAACATCCAATTACACTTTAACTAGCCGACGTGGCCAGTCGACGGGCCATACGGCCGCTCAACCATTCAATTTTACGCTATGCAAACAATTTCAAAGTAAAATTCATGCGATTTGATGGAAGGAAGGGTTGAGACACTTACCTGCGTGGCTGCACACGATTTTTCCAGTTCTTGGGCGATGGTGAGTGGATCTACCTGCTGCATGCGACTTACACAGACCCGGAGGCTCGTGGTTACAGGCTGCCAACGATGGAGTGGATGTTTTGCTTGCATGCGCCCGCGTTTTATTTCAGATGGCGGTGCTGTGAATGGTATCCACTTGAGCAGGTTGAATTGTTACAGGATTCCCGCGAGGTGTCTCGTAACAGTCCTTTCTCCTTGGGTGCATGCTTCACGATGGAGGTTCTGGCCTTTCAATCACATTCCCGGAGCTCTTGATGCCTGCGGTATGAGATCCTGACATTTGTTTAGCTTTGAAAATGGCTTTTCCCGCAAGAACTCATCGACCTTCTTTGTTGGTGCAGGGAACTTGGTCGCATGTCGACAAGGATGGTGGAGCAAGGTGACAGCAATGTGCAAGGGTGCCAACAGAGGCTTGCATGCATCCAAACCAATCCATAGTCGCTAAATCTCCTTTTAAGATGAATTCTGGCCGTCCAAAACTTCTACAGGAAGTTTCCTGTAGAACAAAGAGCTTCCTGTAGAAAGTTCGGCCTTCCTGTAGAAAGTCTGTACTTTCCTGTAGAAAATCCGCGCCTTCCTGTAGAAAGACTGCATCTTCCTGTAGAAAGACAGCATCTTCCTGTAGAAGATTCAAACCATGATAAAATTGCACATACCTTGAAAAAACATGGGTACTCTTGGAGGAGGTGCTGGTGAGGTTCCTTGATAGCATGATAAGGACCCTTGGCTTTGAGTTGAAGGGCTTCCTCTCCTCCATAGAACATCTGCAACCTGCATGCAATTTTACCATATTTTGCTTATTGTTTTTCTTTTTTTCCTCTTTTTTTTTTTTTGAAAGATAACAGGGGCGCCTCAAAGAGGTTTTCACCCGTGCCATCTACCCTGAGCGCCTCAGAGAGGTTTTCACTCAAGGATCTTTTTCACCTTTTTTTTTTTTTTTTTGAAAGACAATAGGGGTGCCTCAATGAGGTTTTCACCCCTACTACCTGCCTTGGGCGCCTCAGAGAGGTTTTCACCCAAGGATCTTTATTTTTTTTCCTTTATTTATTTATTTTTTTTCATATCCCTCAGGGTATGCCAAAAGCAGAGGCAGAACCCTTCTCTATGACCAATACAGATTTCTCCATAGTTTTGATGAACTCTTGTCTTGAGAGAGGTCTCCTGTAGATCTTCAATCGATGCCCATTAACAAGCATGGGAATGGCTTCCTCATCAATGGTTCGAATGAGGACAGATCCATTGTCATGGTATTTCTCCACTGCATATGGTCCTAGCCATCTGGTTCTCAGCTTCCCCTTGAAGTCTTTGTATCTGGAGTCATACAACAAAGCCCAATCTCCCGGTTGAAATTGCTTGTCATGGAGATGTTGGTCATGCCACACCTTTCTCTGAAGTTGAACCACTTCTGAGTGAAGGAGGGCCTGCATTCGGTGCTCATCCAGTCCATTCAGCTGCAGTAGCCTTTCTTGTTGTGCATGGCTGAGATCTAGGTCCAGCTGAGCTGCCATCCTCAAAGTGTTGTACTCAAACTCAATGGACAGCAAAGCTCTCTTCCCATAGACCAGCTCATACGGTGTGAAGCCGGTGGTGGTCTTCCAAGTGGTGTTGTAAGCCCATGTGGCTTCAACCAGGCGATCTGCCCAGTCCTTTCTGCTGCTGCTCACCACTTTAGTCAAGATCCCTTCTAATGCTCTATTGGTGACTTCCACCTGCCCATTTGCTTGAGGGTGATAAGGGGTGGAAGTCCTATGCTTGATCTTGTGATGAGCCAGGAGATCTTCAACCAGGTTGGAGGTGAACTGGCTCCCTTGATCGGTGACCAGCTCTCTTAGATAGCCAAACTTATAGAAGATGTTCTCTCTTAGGAACTCGGCCACCTTTTCTTCCGTTGCTGCTTTGATTGCTTTGGTCTCTGCCCACTTTGTCAAATAGTCAGTACACACAATGATGTAAGTCCTTTGCCTCGAAGAGGGGTTGATTGGGCCCACAAAGTCCATGCCCCACTTCTCAAATGGCTCAAGAGTCACTTGAGGTTGGAGAGGCATCTCATCCCTTTGGGTTGGTTTCCCCATTCTTTGGCATTGGTCACACTGACTGACATATCTTTTGACATCTTGATGAAGTGTGGGCCAATAGTAGCCTGCCTGCAGGATTTTGAAGGCAATTCTCTTTGCTGTAAAATGTCCTCCACAAGGCCCATCATGACAAGTGAGGAGGATATCAAAGACTTCCTCCTCCCTTACACAATGCCTTAAGATCTGATCGGGGCCAAGCTTGAACAGATTGCCCCCGATCCAAGTAAATGAGGCACTTTTTCTGATGATTCTGCTCTTCTCTCTGGAAGATAGGTGTGGAGGGAACTGTGCTGAAACAAGATAGTTTGCTATATCATCAAACCATGGAGAGAGTACTGAAATAGCAAACAGATGTTCATCGGGCATCTGGTCATCCACGGTTCCATCCTCATCTGCAGACAAATCCAATCTAGATAAAAAGTCAGCAACAACATTTTCTCTACGTGGTTTGTCAACAATGGTCAAATCAAACTGCTGCAATAAAAGTAACCATCTAATAATACGAGCATTCACATCTGGTTTATTCATTAAATATCTAATAGCAGCATGGTCAGTATGTACAAAGGTCTGGTAACCAGTAATGTAATGTCGGAAATTGTTCAATGCATGGACCACAACCAAGAATTCTTTCTCGGTTACAGTGTAATTCAGCTCAGCTTTGGACAAGTTTTTGCTAAGAAAGTAAATGGCATATGGAAGTTTTTGCTCAACTTGTCCTAAAGCTGCACCTATTGTTGTGGGGAAAAGTATCCGATGCGGATGACCCTATCCCTACTCTAAAGGTGACAGTCTTTAGCAACAACTGAAAGTAAAGCTTTGATGTTTTCCTTTATGAAAGTACAGAGAGAAGGATGAAAAGATTAACCAACCTGGTGTCCTTCGCTTAGTTGATCCTTGTCCTCTCTCTTTGTTTCTTGTTCCCAGCTCCTTGCTCTCTTTGCCGGTCCAGCTACACATAGATCCTGCACAAAACAAGAGAGGAAACTACAAGATACATGTACTCATAACTGATGCATGGATTAGAGTGAATCAAATATACAAGTAAATACAATCCATCAATGTAATACAAGTATATAGGAGAACATGCAAAACTTTATTGATAGAAGTAACAGGGTTCTGAGAAGGTTACAACCAATGATGGCTCCAATCCAGCAGCACCTCCCCAGCAGCAAGAACTCTCCTCTTCACCTCTAGTAAAACAATCACCCAATAGCTCTAACTGTAATCCAACAACACCTCCTTGCTTTACACAAAATTCCAGCCTCCTTAGACCTCATAGAAGAGCTCTATATATAGGAGAGAAGAAGAAAGGATGAGTCAGCTTGAGACTGACATGAAGCTGCCTTGTGTCCTCTCCCTCTTCAGTTAATCTTCAGTTCTTGAGTCCACTTGGAGATCCTTGCTTACACATGGTGATCAAGTACCTCTTACTCATCACAGGGCGAATCTCATGAACCAAGTGTCAGTTTGGAAGCTTCCTGGGCAGTTGACACCTTGCAGAATGACTGTGCCACTTGGCCAATCTCGCCCAGCGCAGGTAGCCTTCATTAGATTTGACTTCCAGCGCAGGTACAAAGAGGAGCAGTTGACATTCAGCGCAGTTGCTCAGTTAGGCAGCTGACATGATCCAAAATAAGCCTGTTTTGAAGTGTTTTCAGGTGGAGAACTGTTTGGAAGTGCTGTTGTTTGATGACCTTGTTCTTTTAGGGGTAAGAACAACATGTTTAGGGACTGAGGATCCCTGTAATTATTGACATTCCATGCTCCATGATGCGAGGCACAAAAATGTCTATAACAGTTGCCCCCTAAAGTATGAGGCCGTTTATCGGGTGAAATGCTTTATCTAGAGGATCCGAAGTTCGTTCCAGTGCTGAGGAGAGTGCCCTGTAATACAATACAATACAATACATTATTTTTCATTCATCATTATTCTCATGATCTAGCTGAGGCGGGCATTCCCATGCTCAGCTTTTTTATAAATACATTTTGGTACATATGTCAGACGATCGTCTGAAGATAGACTGATAATTTTCTGCTGAAATTATCATCCTTTGAGTAGGATGATCATCTGTGCAATGATGTACATGGCAAATGCTTTTATATTTCCTGAATATGTATCGCAGCCCGGATGGATGAAACTAGATCCGAGGTCTTCAAACTCGTTCGATCTTCACTCTAAGTACAAGTCGATCCATGTGAGAATTGCGCTGAAGTCGAACATGGAAAGACATCGCTTGATTACCGGTCAATAATGTAAACCGTTAACAAGCGCGAGAGGAATCACCAATAATGACGATGATCCTCAAGGTACTGCAGTACAATTCACGTGGCGTGAATAAAGGACTTGGCGTCGAACGCCACGCAAAATCTTCTGGTCGAAGGTCATTGATGTATACCTGTCGCCGGAAGTGAGAAACTTGCCACTGAGGCATGCAAGCTTCAAAGTACTGATGGGGGTTGTTCCTAGATCAACTTCTTGGATAATGAGTTGAAGTCGACAAGAAGCGATCCGTCAAAGGAGGGCCTTAATGAATCCCACATCAATGACACGGAACGGAGCTAATGACTTTAGTGGAGGTGAAAACAAACTGTGACATATGATTCAGGGTGGCGATCATGAATGGATGAAGGATAATGTATGGCAGTGGATGGGACACGGTTGACACTTTCAGAATGACCCCTCTTGAACATATAACGACACTGATGCGATGGATCGGTAGCATTACCCCAAACGCGGATGGTGTGGCGAGGACCATGGTGATGAGACCGGTGAATGAAACAACCCAACCCGATGTGATACGGAGGAAAAGTGTCATGTTCAAGAGTGACTTGCTACCATTAAACTTTGAATGTTCTCCCAATTTTTCCCCAGTCATTTCTGACCAGTACCTCTTTATTTTTGTCAAGCTTGAGGAGGATAACATATGCTTGTTCTATAACCTGCCCTTCGGGCAAGCCCATCGCTATGTTTTAATGAGCCTAGCGATAGGGAAACTCGTTCTCGTCTAAAGACAAGTTTGTCGCTATTTAATTATTTTAACGAGTCTAACGACAAGGAAAACTCGGTCCTTTTCATTTTTAGAGAGTTTGAAAAGGTACAGAAAGTTAACTCCAAAATTCCTTTTTCGTCATCTAATCCCTTAAGTCCGAAAAAGTATAAAACAATACAGAAGGGATGAGTGTTCAGTACTTTTAACGAGCCGAACAAGACAAGCGCTCGATCTTTTTGTGCAATAATCCCTCAGGTCTAAAAAAGATTAAAATCTAGAGGAGGGATAGCTCTTCCGGTCGTTTAACGAGCTGGAAGGCCAAAACTCGGCAAACTTTTCATATTTTACGAGTCAGATGAAAAGAGCTCAAAGAAGACTCGTCTTTTGAGGAACGAGTGATAAACAGGGATAGCAGCAGATTCCAGGTACAGGTTGGAATTCTCCAATCACGGCAGTGTCACAAGGATGGCTAGGTGAAATCACTCTTCGCAGCTGTTTCTCAAAAGAGGTAAACACACAAATGGAGGTGAATGATCGGCCAAATGAAAAGTGGAGGTGACGGTGCACAAACACGACCAAGGCTTTTATGGCTGATGGATTTACGATCTCAAAGGGTTATTTACCGGGATAGGTTCTTTTTTTTAGATAAAAATGAGCTTAAACTCTGGAGGGAACATTGCTCACTGCTTTTATTTATTTTTTAACGAGCATGAAGACCACGTTAAAACTGCTCGGATCTTGCGTTTATTTTTTAACGAGCATGAACTATGTGCTAAAACTGCTCGAAGATAAGTTTGCATGCCCCCAGCATAATAATGCAAATCGAGGTGCATGCCCCCCAAGCTTCATTGCATTCAACTTGGTGGTTGGAATGAAGGTTTACCTTTGAATTTTGAAAAGGGGATTTGTTTCATTTTTTAACGAGGTTGACATGAGATAGGAACTATCCTCGAAGCCCACTGTATTTACAGTATTTCCATTAGGGCGATGATCCATGCTGACAAAATGTTTAGGAATCTTCCGAATCCATTAGATATAGAAGATTTCATATTGTAGGTTTCCATTGTGGCCACTTCCACTAGATCACTTGCAGGCGGTAGGGAAAAAGTACCCATTAAGGCAGGGTCTTTTAGGAGACCTACTCCGATATTTTGAAGTGAATGACTGCTTCCATGGATCATTGGAATGCTTCCCGTAACTTGTGAACTGTCGGGGAGGAAAGTTTGTTGGTCGATGACTGTAATTCCTCCTTGAAAGGGAAATGCAATCTTCCTGAAGTAGGTCGACACAACTACGGCCATGGCATATATCCAGGGCCTTCCTAGTAGGATGTTGTAATCGAGGTTTCCATCAATTACTTCAACATCAATTCCTACTGTTTTGCCCCCTAGTTCAACTTGCAAGTTACTTAAAATCCCGTATGGAGTGTATGATCATCCATCAAATGCTTTTAACATCGTCGACGATTTCGACAAGGGTGGTGAGCCTAAATTTTTCCAGCAACTCATCGACATAAGACATGTAGATGCCCCCTCATCAATAATTGTTCGATGAACAGTTTTGTTGAGGGCTTTCACTTGAATAAGGAAAGCTAGTTTAGCTGGTAACTTAGGGTCATATCCTTTATGATCAAAGGCCACAAGATTGGAATCCATTGGGCCAATCCCACCTATTGCTGATAATGAAGTTTGCTCTTGGGAGAGGCAATTTTGCGGTACCTCAAGTGTCGACATAGCGGACGGCGATTGGGCCAGGTCCTCTATTATATTATAATTCTGTGCTATTTTGGCACGAGGATTAAATGTCGATTTGTGTACTACTCCCTTTGGCAACTTTACCATTGGTTCAGGAATGATGGGTGGCACAACTTTGGTCAAAGCTGTCGTCGAACTACTAGGTTGTTCATTAGCCTTGTTATTTGACAGCCATGGATTCCCGTAATCTTTATTCCTTGTCAAAGCATTATTCTGCTGCTTTGAGGTAGACAACATAAGCACTTGGGATCGGGAAGCATTTTGATTAGCAACCAGATTTTGACCAGGATTAGGAAACGGATCAGTCAACACAGCTGAGGTTTTCGGACTCTTAAAGAATCTTTTAAGCTCAGCTTTGCATGGACAATCTGCTGTCCAATGATCCTCATCGCATATATGACACCCCGAAGGGGGTTTCCCTTTTCTCCCTTTCTTTTTCTTCTTGTCTCCTGGTTGCTTCAGTTGTTTGCCCTTGTTGTCCGACACGGCACTTACTTCCGAGGCAAGAAGTTCTTCATTTGCATTTTGATTCGAAGTCTTACGGGTTTTCTTAGACGAATCCCGTGTTGACTTTGCGTTTATAGTGCCAATCACACCATCGCCGGCATGAGAGTCACTATTTGATCCAGGAGGGGGAGGAATTGAAAATTCCGGTCTAGGGGCGTCAGGTATCTTGTCATAGAGCGTGCCAGACTGAGTATATACTAAGTCTAAATACTGGGCACGAGCAATAACTTGCTCCTCTGTTACGACGCCTCCCTTGGCCACATCTTCTGTTATAGCAGGAAGAAGCGACTTTATAAACCACTCAGCTAAAAGCTGATCTGGAACATAAGTCTTTACCATTCTGCGACGACGACGCCACTCATGTATATGATCAGATATATGTGTGGCAGTTGTCTGCTTGAAATTGGTCAATATTTCTTTTCCAGTTTCGTACCTTATAGGTAACTGAAAGTGTGTTAAGAAAGTCGTGGCTAGGGAACTAAAATTGTCGAAAGAGGCTCTAGGTAATTCAATATACCATTTGGCCGCCGGACCAGTCAATGTCCTCTGGAAAAGACGAAGCCTTATCGAATCATCATTCAGAGTGTTCGATGAACACCATAGATGGAATGTCATCACATGATTCGATGGATCTTCACCCGGATTTCCATTAAATTTAGGAATATCTGACGGAAGTTTATGTGGAATCGCTGGCCACCAAGGGGCATAAGCAATTGGATCATTTGTCAGCCGGTTTAGATCTGGTAATTCTAGAGTTGCTACAAAGGGCAACTGTTGATTCAGGTTAGGCGAAGCATATCCAGGATAAGATGGTATCGCCTGAGCAATGGGTCTTTGCAGACCAGCATTATGCCGACAACTTAGACAAGGTTGATGGGCGTAACCATTATAGTATGGTTGCCCATTACTTACAAAGACTTGTTGCTCAGGTCCTTGATATGATTGCTGGAAAGGCGGTTGTTGAGATTGAAGCAGCTCTGGTTGTTGGACCATTTGCTGTTGACCAATACTGGATGATTGACCAGGATGAGGAGTCACAGTACTTGTTTGGGCCTGAGTCGCTCCAGATAAGGAGGCACTACCCTGAGATTGTGATTGAGTCGCTGAGCCAAGAGGTTGTTGTATTACAACAGGTAACGCTTGTACTTGCGACACATTCACCATAGCAGGTGTGGTGGTAATATTCGACACAGGGTGGACTGGTTGCATAGAATATACAACTCCTGGTTGTTGAGGCAGTATCGGTACCCAACTGCTGGATGTAATTCCAGTTTGACCTGAACTTTGTTGTGAACTCACGGATGGGCATCCTCCCGGAGGAGGTAATGAAAAGGCATACTGCCCCCCATATGGTATCAATCCGGAACTCAAGGGGATCGATTGCCCAGATTGACCTCCAAATGGATCAATTTGGCGAGTTTCAACATAAGAAATACCAAATGATAATCCGGACGAAGAAATAGGAACTAACCATGTCATCGTCCCTGAGGGGACTCCGGCTTGTTGTTGACAATTTGCCGAGACAGATGGTATACCAGCGAACATCGTTGGAGTAGCAGTAGGAGCCTCTGCTGCTGCTGTGTCGGACGACACAGTCCTAGATGTCGACGGTTGTTCAGACATATCTAGTCTATCCAAAAGATTTCTTAGCGATTTTACAGGAACTTCCACTTGTGGTGGACTAACTTCGAAGATCAACGAGGGAAGGGTGATGATTATTCCGCTTAAAATAAATTTTATAACGACGCTTTAGACACAACTTGCTTTTTCATGTTTTAAGAGTCGAGAAAAAGCTAAAGATGACTCTAGTCGCCTTCGATGTATTAACGAGCCCGAAGTGACAAATGCTCGGTTGGACTTTTTCAGTTATAGAGTTTGAAAAAGGCCAAAAGAAACTGCTCTGGAGATCTAGGCAGAGGGTGTGCCAAACCTTTCGCGAAACCACAGAATACGTTTTACGGTACGGGTGGTCGATCTTCGTGAATGCTGTGTTCACTGCATCGCGATCAGTAGGGCGGCCGACACGGCTTCCTAAGGATAAAGGATAAAAGCCTATAGGGGTCTCCCAATATACGCGACGGTACGCGGGAGCACAAGTCCGTATTAGTGCCACCGACTCTCAGGAGGAATCACCCACCTTTGTAGAGATCGACAGTCACTATGTTTAACGACGCCGGAACACGTCTCTACCTAGACCTCTAGATGTTTGCGTTATGTTACAAAGCGTTGTTATGTAAATTGGGTTTATTTTAATGTTGATCTTGTTTAACAGTTTGTCTTTCAGGATCACCACGAGATGTATTGGTACAAATTCCTAGATGCAGCTAAAATGATAAGCAAGCTTTTACAATCTTTTTAGCTTTGAAAATCCTAGCTACCGAGGGGAGAGAAAAACAATATCTTTCCACACAGAGCACAAAGCACAAACTAATGCACTTTCTCCTAGATCAGACACGCAAACTTATCAAAAATGCAAATGCAAGATGCATGTATTTCTTTTCTTTTCCTTTAATGTTGATGTAGACAAAAGGAAATCGTTGTATAATTTTCGAATTCAATTTGAAGCGTAAACAAACAAGTTTCGTCTAAAATGAAAAGACACCTTATAGGTACTTGTTTCGACACTAAAAATGTATGAATTCAAACCATAAGATGAAAAACAAACAAACTCAAACAGCCATGAACAGTAATAAAACTAGCTCTTAAGATCACTACGACACTTTTACAGTTCTGGATCTAAGAGGTCACAGCTAGACTAGTTCACTTTTCACAATGGGAAACTGTAAATGAAACAAGAAATACTGAAAGAACAATCACAGTTTCATCACACAACTGAGGTGGAATAATGTCAAGGAGAAGTGGCTTACAGCAAGTACAATAACCAGCAAGCAATCAGCCAAAAACAAGTGCAAACAGGGCCAAGACACAATAGGAAGACTGAGCAAGACAAGGGCTAACTGGACCAGCGCAGGTTCTAGTCTGCCAATTTCACTCTCAGCGCAGTTCCCGAAGGGAGTACCTGCGCTGTAATGCAGACTGCCTGTGTACAGCCTGCACTGACTCACGAGAGTTTCGTCTACAAAGAAATCCGGGTCATAAAAAGCTTAAAAATGCACTGTTTTTGATGAAATAAAAAGCTATAGGTCAAGTACAGGCCAAGGGATGATCAAGAGGATGAAGATCTATCACAAAGAGTAAAGAGTCTTTTGTAGATAGGCTCTTCAAATCTTGAATTTGCTCAGCAAATGAGCAAGAGTAGCAGTCCCTCTACTTCGCTTTTGATATAGTCAAAAGCTTTTCGATTTGGTACTCTTTTCTTCAAGAAATGAATAGCAAAATACTACAAACACCAACAAGATACTAGGCTCCCCAGTGGAGTCGCCAGTTTGTTGTGGGGAAAAGTATCCGATGCGGATGACCCTATCCCTACTCTAAAGGTGACAGTCTTTAGCAACAACTGAAAGTAAAGCTTTGATGTTTTCCTTTATGAAAGTACAGAGAGAAGGATGAAAAGATTAACCAACCTGGTGTCCTTCGCTTAGTTGATCCTTGTCCTCTCTCTTTGTTTCTTGTTCCCAGCTCCTTGCTCTCTTTGCCGGTCCAGCTACACATAGATCCTGCACAAAACAAGAGAGGAAACTACAAGATACATGTACTCATAACTGATGCATGGATTAGAGTGAATCAAATATACAAGTAAATACAATCCATCAATGTAATACAAGTATATAGGAGAACATGCAAAACTTTATTGATAGAAGTAACAGGGTTCTGAGAAGGTTACAACCAATGATGGCTCCAATCCAGCAGCACCTCCCCAGCAGCAAGAACTCTCCTCTTCACCTCTAGTAAAACAATCACCCAATAGCTCTAACTGTAATCCAACAGCACCTCCTTGCTTTACACAAAATTCCAGCCTCCTTAGACCTCATAGAAGAGCTCTATATATAGGAGAGAAGAAGAAAGGATGAGTCAGCTTGAGACTGACATGAAGCTGCCTTGTGTCCTCTCCCTCTTCAGTTAATCTTCAGTTCTTGAGTCCACTTGGAGATCCTTGCTTACACATGGTGATCAAGTACCTCTTACTCATCACAGGGCGAATCTCATGAACCAAGTGTCAGTTTGGAAGCTTCCTGGGGGTTGACACCTTGCAGAATGACTGTGCCACTTGGCCAATCTCGCCCAGCACAGGTAGCCTTCATTAGATTTGACTTCCAGCGCAGGTACAAAGAGGAGCAGTTGACATTCAGCGCAGTTGCTCAGTTAGGCAGCTGACATGATCCAAAATAAGCCTGTTTTGAAGTGTTTTCAGGTGGAGAACTGTTTGGAAGTGCTGTTGTTTGATGACCTTGTTCTTTTAGGGGTAAGAACAACATGTTTAGGGACTGAGGATCCCTGTAATTATTGACATTCCATGCTCCATGATGCGAGGCACAAAAATGTCTATAACACCTATGGCTTTGTTCGAGGCATCAGTGTGGATGTGGAAAGGTAGGGCCCAGTTTGGACCTCTCAGGATTGGGGCTGACACCAACTTGTCCTTTAACTCATTTAAAGCCCTCTGACAATCGTCAGTCCAATTAAACTCCACATCTTTTGCCAACAGGCCAAACAATGGCGAGGCTAGCTTGCTGAAATCTTTAACGAATCTCCGGTAGTATCCTGCTAATCCCAAGAAACTCCGGACATCCCTGACCTTTTGAGGAGGTGGAACCCTCTTGATGAGAGCAATTTTGTTAGGATCCACCTGCAATCCTTGGCAAGAAATGGTATGGCCTAGCACAGTCCCTTCAGTCATTAGGAATTCACATTTTTTAGGACTAAGGGACAAGTTCATCTCGGTGCATTTGGTTAGGACTTTTCCCAGGTTGGACAATGCTTCCTGGAAGTTGGCCCCATAAGGAGTAAAGTCATCCATATAAATTTCTACTGCATCATGGACCAGCTCCGAGAAGATGCTCAAGACAACTCTCTGAAAGGTAGCAGGAGCATTGCATAGCCCAAAGGGAAGGACTCGATAGGAAAAGGTACCCCAAGGACAAGTGAAGGTGGTTTTATCTTGGTCTTCCGGGCTGATTTGGATTTGGTTGTACCCGCTAAACCCATCCAGGAAAGAGAAGAACTTCTTTCCTGCCAGTCCATCCAACACTTGATCTATGAAAGGTAGAGGGAAATGGTCCTTCTTGGTAGCTTTGTTCAGTTCTCGGTAGTCCACACAGATTCTCCATTTCCCATTTTTCTTGGGAACCAACACTAGAGGGGACACCCATTCACTATCTGAGATGGGGTAGATGAATCCGACATCCAACAGTTTTTGCAATTCTTCCTTAACAATGTCCTTAAGGGCTGGATTCATTCTCCTCTGAGGTTGCCTAACCGGTTTACAGTCCTCTTTGATGTATATATGATGGATACAGACCGAAGGATGGACTCCTTTCATTTCCTTATAGCTCCAAGCAAAAGCATCTAAGTGATTTGCCAACAGACTACACAGCTCCTTTTCCTGGGAAGGAGATAGGGAGGAGCTGATCTTCAATGCTTTCTCAGGGCCGAACTCCACATTCTTGACTCTGGGAGTAACAGGGTTGGTTGTATAAAGATCCACTAAGGTGCTAGCTTGGGCATCCTCCACCAATTTCTCTAAGGGTAATGCACTGGAAGGTGGATTCTGGATCAAAGTCTCGATCAAGTCATCCTCGGTTGGGGGGTCTCTTCTAGTGGTATCTAAGGTGCACAGAGGTGCTGAGTACACCTCGTCTTCCTCTCCTTCTTCCAACTAGAGTGGTAAGTCATGTTCTAAGGAGGGTTGGGCAGGAGGGTATAGGACTAGCTGCTTGGACATGGGACCATTTTTGATGGTCCTGTTTCCCGCACGACAACTGATGTAAGCATCTGCAGTAGCTAACCAAGGCCTTCCCAAAATGAGAGGATATCCAGTAAGCTTGGCCTTTGGTTGTAGAACCAGGAAGTCCGCAGGGTATTCCCAAGAGTCAATAGAGACCAAGACATCCTCCACAATTCCTTCGAGAGTCACGGTGGGGCGATCTGCTAATTGCAGTACTGTCGAGGTCTTCCTCAAGGAACCCTGAAGATTAAGCTTAAGCATGGTATCCCTGGTCATCACATTAATGGCAGCCCCCAGATCAATCAAGGTGTGAGGTATAATGGTGCCATTGATGTGAACATCTACTATAGGACTTCCAGGATCTAGGTACTTTGGGCAGATGACTTTCCCTAACATAAGGTCAGACAGTTGTCCTATGACATTGATAGTTGAGGCATCTTTCTTCCGTCTGCCTGGATGTTTGAAACACTTCTCCTTAACCAGCTTGTTGTATATTGGCACATCCTTGATGGCTTGGAGAAGTGGTATTTTTACACACAACTGCTTGAGCTCACCCAGAAGCTCATCCTCCTCTGGGTTGGGTTGTGTGGTGGCTGTTAGTCTCTCAGGAAAGGGTAGAATAGCCTTTGGTTCACTTTCCTGTTTATCTTCCTCATCCTCTGGGGGAGGAGGTTGGCGATCTGGTAGAGTCTTTCCAGATCGAAGATTGATCTCCTGGATCTCCACAGCATAGGTAGGGCATGAGGTTTCCCCAGTGTATACCTGCCGGGCCTGTCTATTGTTGGGGTTCGGGTTTGGTTGAGCAGGCATTTGAGGTTGCCTTGGAGGAGCAGGAGGTAATGGCTGAGGTTGAACTGGTGGTGGAGGCAAGATGGCAGGAGGAGTGTTGTATTGGGGCCTCCACCCCGACTAAGGTGCATTCCATTGAGGCTGCGGCTGGGCATGTGAGTGATATGAATGAGAAGTAGGTTGAGTGGGGTACTGAGGTGGATAAGACCATGGAGGAGGCATGGACCATGAAGGATGAGCAGGGGGACCCCAGGAAGGCATAGGAGTCGATTGGTTGGGGTTGTAATAAGCTTGAGATGCCCCTTGCATCCCCTGCTGATAAGGTCTAGATCCCTGTGGCCTCCTTTGGTTGAGGTAATAGAGAGGCTCTGTGGGAGCTTCTGTCCCTTGGTACATGGCTTTGAACCCAGGTAAGGTTGGACACTGATTTGTGGGATGGTCCTCCTCACAAACGAAACACACTTCAACCGAATGCAATGGACATTCGTTCTTAGGGTGCCTCCTCGTGCACCTAGGGCAGAAGACAGCCAAGGCTCTCTCAGCCTCTTCTTTCTTTTGCTGAATCCTGAATGTGTCAAGCTGCATGGCAATGGTTTGTCTCACCTCACTCTTAAGATCTTCTAATTGATTTGCAAGCTCATGTTTGGAGAAAGGGACACTAGTTGAGAGGTGGTTTCCTCTACCTCGTTTCCGGGCTGCCCTGGAGTGGTTTCTAAACACAGTCCTGATGTCCTCATAAGGCAGTTGGTAAATGTCCCCCCCAGCTAACATGTGAAGGGTATCTAAGAGGTCTTCAGGGACTCCTCGGAGCAGGACCAACTTGAGGGATTCAGGGTCAAGTGTGCACCTGGCCCGCTTATAGCTTAGTTGGAACCTCTCCTCATAATCCTCTAAGGACTCATCATTTCCCATGGACATCCGAAAGATTTCCCCCTTTGTTTCCTTGGACCTACAGTAATCCCGGTACTTGGTATTGAAATCTTGCTGCATCTGAGCCCAAGTGGTGATACTATTCCCAGGTAAGCCCATGAACCAGCGTAGTGCTGCATCCTTAAGAGTGGAAGGGAAAAGTTTCAACTTTTGCTCATCTTCAGTATAGTCATAGGTTCTACAAAGGACAGCAAACTCAAACAGGAAGGTATCTGGATCTTCAGTGGTCAGCCCATGGAAGTGAGGTAAGGCGGAGGGGCTAATGTTCTTCATTTTCATCTCTCCATTGGTCTCTCGGATGGGAAAGGCACCTTCTATTCTCTCATCTTCTCTTCTATTGTCAGCCATAGCTTCAGATGGAGTGGTCTCTAACTCTTCTTCTACTATAGGGTCTTTGGATATCTTAGGATGTTCACCTATAGGTTCTTCTGAGTCACTGTCACCAAAGAAGAGAGAAGGGTGACTCAGTGATGTGGTGGGGGTGTTTGGTAGGAATTTGCCTGATCTATCTCGGTTCCTACGAGGCATGAAATGGAAAAGACTTTATTTTTCTTTTGATTGCTTTTGCTTTGCTTTTCTTTTTGGTACCTGCAAAACTGAGACATATTGATCTACAACTAACTATGAAAGATGCAGAATTAGACTGAAAGCAGGAAAGAACTAATCTACTTTGCTCAAAGGAAATTGCAAGAATGGAAATGCTAGTCTACGCTTGCAGAAAGGAAATGTTAATCTATGAAAGCAGGAAATGCTAATCTATGAAAGCAGGAAATGCTAATCTATGAAAGCAGGAAATGTCTATGCTACTTTTGCAGAATGGAAATGAAGTAAACTACTTAGCAGAAGGCAAGAGTAAGAAAGTAGAAGAAAAGCAAAAATTACTAATACTCTGACGCTTCCCCGGCAACGGCGCCAAAAAGATGGTGGGCTCCAGTATTGTAGCAATAATGCTACAACTCCTGGAGCTTCCTATCTCTAATTTTATCAACCCGGTAGTTCGTACAAACTTGGAAGCGACGGTGCTGTATGCACAAGTACTAGCTCTTGTCGCAGCTGTCACTTGGTCAGCTGGCACAAGTCCGCTAGGGCTCAAGCCAACTTCTATATGCTCACAGAAGAAGCTTTATGAATGATGGACGAAAGCTAACTCAAAGGAGACTAGTCTAATTACAGAAAGAAACTGAAAGCCAATAAAGCATGAAAACCCTAGTAAACCCTAATTTGACTAGCTAGACCCTAACTATGCAAAACTGTGAATGAAACTACTACCACTAACGCCATTACTTGTAGTGAGCTAAAATACATGCATCTAAGCTACTTGCATCTGAAAAGACATGTTTTTGTAATTTTTCATTAAGTGGTTGGATTTATTGTGATGATGCTTTTGATTAGGGTTTGGTTGTGCAGGAGCGGTTGGAATGGAAGGAAAGCATGGGCAAGGTCAGGATGGCTAGGGGAGGTCCCAGAGGGTCTCTAGCATCAGTCCATAGAAGTCTACCACGTTCGGATGCTCAGCAACCGAGTTTGCAGGCTTCTACAGGAAGTCTGCAGGGGATCCTACAGGAAACTCAGAGATTTCTACAGGAAGTCTGTGCAATTCTACAGGATGTTTGGCCGTGGAGGTTTTGGGAGATGGTGAAGTGTTGGAGTGGTGTGGGAGGATAGGTGAGATGGAGATGGAGCTGGTGATGGCTCAGGAGCAGAGAAGTGAGATGGAGGAAGAGTGCATGAAGTGGTTTGATGGCTTGGAAGGATGGGGTCAACGAAAGGTTAAGTAAATGAAGCTAAGTGATTAATGGATGAGTTTGAGGGTAAATGAGTTGGACAGAGGCCGAATGGGTGACTTGAGGAGTGATCAAGAAGAAGAAGAAGAAAGTGGAGTGATAAGGAACAGCGTAAATGAAACAAATGACTTATGCACCAAAACAAGAATTCATTAACCTATGATAACTGTGCCATGAAACCTATGAACAGCAATGGAAAACCAAGAAATGAAACTCGTGCATGGAGATGAAATGTAGAAGTATGGTTCAATGTCAAAAGTGCATGGATGGATCTTCAACGAAAATGTCTATGTTGCAGCTTGCATGGAAGTGAGAAGAACTGCGTTTCTTTTTGGTGGTTGGTTATGGACTGCACCCCAATCCCTAACAGAGATGGCAGTGAGCCTTAACAACCTTTTTCTGGAGCTCCAATAATTTATAACTATCCTCCTATCGAATCTAAGCAACTGAAACAAATTCACGATAAACTAATCCTATCTAAGCTCATGAAAAAGACTAAATTAACAAACTCTAAATTCGAATTGCATGTGAAAGTAAAAACTCAAAGTGCTGGAACGAAATGCAAACAACATTAAAACACCGAGGAGATCTATTGCTCTCAGGTTGGGCCCTAACCTGAGAGCTATAGCTCCCTTAGAAACTCAGAATGAGATCAAAATCTGCTTGCCTTTATTCATAAACGAAAGTCTGATGACATGCCAAAATGGCTTACAAAAGGAACAAACACCGAGTTGTAGCTCGTACTTCCCAATTACAAGAGTAATACAAAAGTTCAAAAAGCTTCTATCCAAGGCTACGGCCTCAATATTTATGCAAAATGATCATCCAACAGGTGTCCTTGATTTGTGGAGCTCGGCTGTCCAACTGAAGTTTAAACTGCTGATCCTGTAGGGCAGTCATAACTGCTGTTCCTGTAGAACAGTTATAACTGCTGTTCCTGTAGAACAGTTGGCTGCTTCTAAGCTCGGTGGGGAGATGGATTGGAGCTCGGAGCTATGGTGGGAATCACGAGGAAGGTCCCCAAGACCGTGGACATCCTCTCCTAAAAACCAACAGTGCCACCTCATTGTCTCCTTGTCTCCTTTCTCGTGGTCTTTTCTCCCTTTTAGTGCCAAAAACCTGAAAGCATCATGCATTAGTCACGTAGATAGAATGCCTACCCTTCTTCCTACAAACAACACGAATAAACCAAGAAATGAATGCATAAGCAATAAAAAATGAATGGTTTGAGCAGAGCAAGTAGGCCAAATGAGCCCAAATTGTACCAAAAATTGGGGCTCATCAATATCCTCCATCTTGAGTTTCCATAACTCAAAACTCTGACCATTAAATTTGTTTATCTCTATCTTTCCACTGCTCTCGATCCTCTTTCACCACCAGAATCGATCCCATAGATCTCCCACTGAACAGGGTCTACCACAGGCCTGAGCGAAATCCCTCAGCAAAAAAGACGTCCCCTTGAAGCCAAAACAGCTTTGATACCAAATGTAGGTTTTAACCCTGTACTTAAATTACCTCCATATGAATTTTAAAAAACAGAAAATAAACAATATGAGAGCATAGCACATAAAACACATATACACAGAGATTTTCTCCTGGATCCCAAAACCGGGACTACTGACTTGCTTTTTCATCATGTTCCTTTCAATGTTACAATACATATTTATACATTCCGAAGCATCCAATACCATGGACCGAAAACCATCGCGTCAAAAACCATGGACCGAAAACCATTGCGTCCAAAACCATGTGCGAAAAATCATGCACAAGTTCGCCCAACCTAATATAGGGTCTAAAAACAAAATTTTCCGGGGCGCTGCCCCAGACCCCATAGAGTGGGGTTACCTGCACCCCTCAAACCCCCTATGACACCCCCCTCTCCGCTACGCAATTGGTGCATTGAAGGGGGGTCTTTGCCCCTTCTAACCCCTTGGTTAACTACGTCGGCTAGTCGTGGAAAGAATATAACACAACCTAACACCCCGGAGGGTTCCTCTGCACTGTCAGGTCATGCACTCCATCTATCTAAACCCAGGTGCGCCGCTGCCCAATGGACCAATCTATCGGCACTCTGTTCTTGAGAACGATGAAATCAAGAGGTAGATTCAGGAGCTGCTACAGAAATGTCACATCCGTCCGAGTTCATCGCCCTATGGGAGCCTGATTGTGTTGGTACAGAAGAAGGATGGGACTGAAAGACTTTGTATTGACTATCGGGCATTGAACAAGATCACTGTCCATAATAGGTACCTGATCCCATGGATTGATGACCTCCTGGACCAACTGAAAGGGGCAAAATATTTCAGCAAGATCAATTTGAAGTCAGGATATCACCGGGTACCAATCGAACCCTCTGATGTGTGGAAGACTACCTTCAAAGCCAAGGAGGGCCTTTTCAAATGGTTAGTTATGCCTTTCGGATTGACGAATGCTCCTGCAACCTTTATGAGGCTAATGGATGACATATTGCGACCATTCACCAACTCATTTGTAGTAGTATACTTGGATGACATCCTGATCTTCAGCCAGAGTTGGGAAGAGCACCTCCACCACATTCGATAGGTTCTCCAAACATTGCGGCAACACAAGTTATGTGCCAATTTGGAGAAATGCACTTTTGGCATGACCCAGGTTCAGTATCTAGGATACATTATTGATGAACAGGGGGTGTATGTGGATCTAGCCAAGATCCAAGTCATTCAGGATTGGCCATCTCCAACCACTCTGACAGAGCTTCGCAACTTTCTAGGTCTTGCCAACTTCTACTGCCAGTTCGTGTTGGGATTTTCTCATTTCACTTGGCCCTTGAGTCAGTCACCAAGGGAGGAGTGAAAGAAAAATTCTTTTGGTCTGAATCTCAATAGAAGGCATTCACAAAGTTTAAAGATTGCCTTTGCTTAGCACCAGTGCTCGCATTACCAGACTTGCAACAACCATTTGAGGTCGAGACAGATGCCTCTGACTATGCTATTGGGGCAGTCCTTACTCAACATGGGCATCCAGTGGCATATCACAGTGGGACACTTTCAGAAACAGTCCGGAAGTATCCCACTTATGACAAAGAGATGTATTCCATTGTGCAGGTCTACCAACAATGGAAGAATTACATTTTGGGGAAGGAAATGGTCATCCACATAGACCACCAACCCCTGCAGTTCATATATACCCAAGGGAAGTTGCAGAATGATCGCCATTAGAAGTGGTCCACATACCTACAACAGTTCCGTTTGAATATCAAGTATAAGAAGGGCAGCACCAATAATGTTGCAGATTGCCTCAGTCGACCACCGATCATGGCGTTAACCACTGTGCTCAACTCTTGTGGGCAAGAGACTTCTGACTGGCCACTTCTCCACAAAAGAGACCCAGAATTCGGCCACACATACTAGACACTCTTGGAGGGTCAGCATGTTCTAGATTTTCACCTCCACGATGCCCTGTTATGCCACCTAGGTCACCTTTGTGTTCCTTCAAGCGAGCGTGCCAAGATTATTTTGGATGCACACTACAGTCGGGTTGTTGGGCATTTCATGGTCGAGAAAATGGTGGCAGTATTGCAGAAGTATTTCTATTGGCCGAATCTTCGATAGGATGTCGGGAAGTACATCAGATCATGCACTTCCTACGCCATTGCAAAACCAACCATCAAGAAGCAAGGCCTCTATACCCCGCTGCCTACCCATAGTCGACCTTGGTAATCCATATCCATGGATTACATGTCAGGCCTTCCTTCCACTAAGCATGGAAACGACTATGTTTTTGTGGACGTCGATAGGTTCTCGAAGATGGCCATTATGGCGGCCTGCAAGAAGAATATCATAACAAAAGCCACTACTAAACTCTTCTTTGAACGAGTGTGGGTACATTTTGGGATCCCACAGTGTATCATCTCAGATTGGGACAGCAGGTTCCTCAGTACATTTTGGTCTAGTCTCTGGTCGATGTTGGACACCAAACTCACTAAGTCCACAACCTTCCATCCTCAAACTGATGGCTAGACAGAGGTTTCAATAGGATGATTGTACACATTCTGTGCATGTACAACTCAAAGCATCCACGCACATGGGATGAGAGCCTCCCCTATGTTCAGCACAGCTACAACCGGGATCTCCAAAGCTCGACTGGCCACAACCCTTTTCAGGTGGGCTTGGGATTCCAACCACTATGTCCCATTGATGTGGCCATGCCATTTGCAGCTATTCACACAGATTCGGCTCATGTCCAGTCCGAAGCAGATAAGGCAAACAACTTCATTGAGCACATCCAACATATTTTCCAGTAGGTCCATGACATTCTGGAGAAATCAAATCCCAAGTACAAGCAGCAACATGATCAACATTGGGTGCCACACAAGTTTCAGGTGGGCAACAAAGTCTGGTTTCATTTTCAAAAGGAACGCCTTATCGAAGCCTATCAGAAACTCAAACCACTTTGATATGGTCCTTACACCATTACCAAGGCTATGGGAGATAATGCATTTGAGCTCAACATTCCCCCATTCCTTGGCCTACACCCAGTGTTCAATGTGGACTGCCTTCGGCCATACTTTCCACCATTACTAGACACATCTGACATTGCAAAACAACTCACACCCACAAAGTTAAATCCAGATTGCATGGAACAAGCTGCAACTGATTGGATCATGGACACACAGATCAAGCACACTCGCCAACAGAATATCCAACTGTATCGAGTTGTCAAAGCAGGCCAACTCCTTCACCAAGGAAAGTGGCTCACCAGGGACCAAGTTCAGCAGAAGTTTCCTCATCTCATGGAGGAACTCAACGCAATGGGGACCATTGCTTCCTAAGGGGGGAGGAATGATCTAGGTGGATATTGGTGGCCACCCACCAATTCCACTTGGACCCCCACCATTTCTTCTTTCAGTTTTTCAATTTCCTTAATTGTAGCATAGTTTACTATTTTTAGCAGTTTTTTGGGTCCTAAACTTTCGGAGCCATTTTGAGGCCCTAAACGATGTTTTTTTGGAAATCTACTGCCAGTGATGTTTCATCTAAAATTGTCTTTTCCATCGTAGCCCTCAGAGAGATCTTTCCAATGGGTTATCATGTGCATCAAACTGAGATAATATGACCAAGTCGCGACCCTAGGAAGTTAGCTGTCCAACTCACCCCAATGGGGCCCATAAACTCTTGGTGTTACATATCCTCGGGTTATGGTTTTGGTTGTTTAGGGTTTTCTCTTATTTTTTAATAATAAAAATTCCCTTGAGCCTCATTGTAAGGAGTTCAGAGGCATGTATCTGCCACATCTCTTCTTAGATATAAGCTACCATCGCCCTAGATGGTTTATTTCCATCTCTGTTTGTAAGCATATTTTAGTATTTTATATTAATGAAATGAAGTATTATTTTTATTGCATCTCTGTTTTTATGGTTATCTCTGTAATTTTTTGCGTTCCTATTTAAATCCGTATCAGGAGGATATAAAAACTACTCTTGTAGTTGGGAATGCAGGGTTTTCTTCAGTTACAACTTTAGTGGATGAAGTAGGTGAAGTTCTAGATTAGATTTCTGATCTTGAGACTTTAGGAAGTCTTTGTCAACCTGCAAATGGAATTCGAGATTCAGTCGGTGGTGTGGAACTTCGAAGTCGTGGTAAAGTGAGTGAATTTGTGGGAATCAAGCTTCTTCCTCATCCTACAAATATACCTCTAGAGTCTCTATCTCTACACATATCATGTTATTAATTAATAATTTCTCTTTTTTTTTTTTTTAATTTTATTTGTACTTCCCCGACAACGACGCCAAAATCTTTAGCCAATTTAATGTCCTTAAATTTTCAACATAAATTATCAACCAGGGCAGGTATACTGATAAAGCACAAGTGCACTGTATGTGCTAGAAGTCATTTTATGTCATTAATATATCTATGTTATTGTTAAGGACTAAACTTAGAATTAATATGGAGATGGTATTACTGACTATATTAGAGTATTGTTCTTAAAGTTGTTAGTTGGTTAGCCTAAAAATAATCTCTATTGAGTCAGTTTTGTGGATGGTTTGAAAGTGATCCTAAACTCTACTCTTGTTAGACTGTTTTTGATTTTATCTTGAATTTTATGCTACAACCAAGTCTAGATTACTATGTGCAAGAGAGATCTATTCTATCAAATTGAAAATGAATGATTTTTGAATTTAATTGCTAAGAAAAGACTATCCCTCTTTAACTCATTCAACTTCATCCAAACAAGAAATAAAATTGATACACTGAAAAGCAACTAAGCTATAAAATGAGACAGTTGAACTAGGTAGAAAGCAAAGGAGATGATCAAACTGTACTAGATAACAAGCAAATGAAATAACAAAATTAGGCTAGGTAGAAAGCAAAGGAAATTGCTTATGCAAACAATAGTTTAATCACAAATTCCATTATACTGCATTTCAAAACACAAAACAGAGCATCTACAATTTCACTTTTAAGAAATTAAAGAAATCTATGTGCAATTGGTCAAAAACTTGTACTGGATGTAGGGGCCCTCCACAAAAGAGTTGAAAATCCTCAATCAACGTAGCATGGAAAATATGAACCAAGTCTATTACTCACAAACAAGTTTAACAAGATATTCTCATAATTTACATATAGCGATGCGCACCCAAAACACAAAGCGGCCATTGCTTTTATAATATTTCTCTGAATAACAGTACGAGATTTTTAAGCCTACATATCTTTATTTCGATCCTATTAAACCAAACTATATCTTTAAATAATCGATTTGTTATTTGGAAAAGCAAATTGATAAGATTTCGTGAAATTCAGACTCTGTTCCGGCATACAATCTTGCAATTAACTTTGAGGTTGACTATGTTACAGTGCGATCTTCTTAAAGGATTGGCTCAAGAGAATAGGAAAGAATCCACAGGGGATCATTCCTCATCCATCCATATCTTCTTTTTCTGAGCTGGTGCACTCGAACCCTGTCAAAAATGGAGGTGGCTGCGAAAATTTGGATTAGCTGTAGAAATAGGCCAATTCTGTAGCTGAATCCACACTTTAACAAAACAATAAGGTATATAGAAAAATGTGAAAAGGAGGACATGTAAATGCTTACCTTAACAAAACCTTGTGTCTATTGCATTTATTTAGGTGATAGGTATTGGAAAAAGGAAGAAGTATAGGAAAAAAGGGTGTCAAGGTAAGGTAGTGCTTGGACTCTACAAATGCCCTGGGGGCTGGAGGGTGGAGATTGTCTTCTCTAAAGTCCCTTGACATCATGGGTTAGAGATATAACCCTTGGATCCTTGGACAAGAAATTTTGAAGTCTCCTTTGCTTGTTTTATCTGGTTCTCATAGTGGTCTCTAGCTTCCCTTCATTAGGTGGAACCATTGTGTTACATGTTTCAGGGTGGAGGTGAACCCTCTAGATTCCCTAAAGATTATTAGTTGTTGAGCAATTGAAGGGTGGAGGTAATAGACCTCTTGATTCCCTGAAAAATTTGTTGAATACTATTTTTTTGGTGGGCGGAGGTGGAAGATCCCATGGAGTCCTTGTTTCGACCAACAATTGGAATTCAATCTCTTGAGAAAACCATCTCGGTCCCTAGAATCTGGCTCGGGGGTTACAACTGCAAGTAAGGATTGGCTACAACTTGTCTATGGTTGGGTGGAGAGTCATTGTCCCTAACATAGTTTCCCAACTCCAGTGTTAATCCAAGATAAGTGTTTTTAAATGCATTCCTTGTTATTGAATTCTTACTGGACTATTGATCTAATGTTGTAAACATTGCATGAATTGTTTGTGGTTTTCTTGTGGTTGAAAATAATGGAACTCTAGTAGCTAGTTCCTTGCTACTATGGTTTTATAGTGTTATTTTCATATGGGAAATTAAATATAAGTGGTTACTTGTAGCACAAAGGACTGCTAGTTTTATTGAGATGGAAAGTATTGAGCTCTGATTCATGCAATTATGTTTTTCACTTATGCATTTCATGCAATTATGTTTTTCACTTGAGTCATTGTGTGTGCTTGAGAGATTTAAAGAAATTTTTTATTGACATGTATTATTGTCATCACTGTGTGAATTCTGTGTATTATATTGAAATTAAGAAAACTAGCTAAGTCTCTTGCACCTACAAAAGGGCATTGAGATGCTCATTTCGCGTAATTTAATGGTCTATTTTCCTTGTCTTATTATTTATTGTGTCAACAAAATAATTTGCCGCTAAGACCAGTTTCATTGTTTCTATGCTTAGGAAGGATAGTAATTTATGTGTATGGGGAGGCCATACCCATGCACATGTGTATACATATAATCTCCCATATTATTCATAGGTTCTCCCTTCACCAAATGTGATATTTAAACCCCTCCATGACTACTTTAGTAATGATTATGGAGCGGTGAGGATGTTCAAGTAAGAGTACAAGGAAGGACTCTCTTCATGCATTTCACACTATGCACAGGGTTATGCCTTATAGTATCGCCCTTTCCCTTAGCGAAGGATCCTTTCTATGGCCCTTGGATACCGTTGCGTACAACCTCTATCTTTGGAATTTAAATTCCATTGTGAGTGTACACTCACCATGTGTCATGATGTCTTAACTCCCCTCGCATGTCACCAAGACTCATGACCTTGGCCTTCTAAGACATGTCACCCTAGTATTCTCCTGGAAACACACTCTTATTCCTTCTGGGGATCTCCATCCGTGATGACATGAGCAATGGTGGGGGTCGTTTCAACTTGGAATTCACTCTCTCACTTTCCCATACTCAACTTGGCCCTCATGATACGTCCCTCCAACGCTGAGTCACCCCAACACTCCTCTTCATCGTGAATCCCATGAACCTTCAGTAAAGTTCATGTCTCCATCTCTTAATGACCTACGACACTCCATAAAGCCTCGTCACCCCTACATTTATTCAAGATTTGACACATTCACTAGTTACCATGTTTTCCTTATCCTCGTCATCTCGACAAGTTGGGGTGGGGCTATAATGGGAATGCCCATGATTGAAGTCTCAAGGTGGGGTGGAAAGGGTGGTCTGTGCCATGCATATTAAATGAATAGATATATATATATATATATATCTATATATATATATATATATATATATATATATATATATATATATATATATATATATATATATATATATATAGATATATTTGTGTGTGTGTGTGTGTGTGTGTGTGTTTTAAACCCTCCATTGAGCCTTGCAAGTTGAAAATATGGGTGAATTTGAGACCTAGGGTATGAGCAAGTCTACATCTGAAAGGTGGCTTATGTCAACCATGTGGGCACCACATGGCAAACCCAATGTCGTGGCATTATTTAATTGGCCATATTTGTTGATCTAGGAGTCAGATTGAGATAAATTTTATGTTGTTGAAATCATCTCGAGGATATGAACACAATGACATCATTTTTTTTTAATTTCAAAGGGGAAGAAGAAAGCGAAAAATATTTAGACCCCATCATGTGACTATGGGAGTTGGGTCATTATAGTAAATGCCTCCTACTAAGCTTAATTTGGGTGGGAAATAGTAGAGGGTCTGCTACAAACTGGTATCATAGCATCCAGGTTCAACACTTGGACTTGATGGGCTCTACCATGGGAAAGTACTGCAGGTTTCCTACAAAGAAGTTTCATATTGATTTTTAGAAAATTCATAAAAAAAATGTTGATGTGTTAAAAGATGGTCTGAAATCGATGGTTTCCATGCATAATAGATATGCTTACCTTATGATTTGATTATTTAGTATGGTACTAACGGTTGCTATGATTTCATGGTCATTAATTTTTTAACATGGATTGTTGTTACAACTATATTACAGCAACAACTCCTCAAAAGAAAGCTCAATGACATGATTTATCATCTCTTTATATTATGATGTGACTAACATTGTGTGTACATGACAACACATGAATATCACCAAGAATAGTGAAGGACAGTACACCATAAATCTTGATAACCAAGAGGTGAACAAAAGGATGGTAGAATATAGTTCTAACCATACACAACATGGGCAAGAAAAAAGATTAGTTGGCCAATGGAGAAGGGAAAATTCTCTTGATTTAATGGATACCTTGAGGAGCTTAAGGGCAAAGATTAGGATCCGTAAAGAAGATAATGAAAGGTTGGTAAGGGCTCAAGAAAGGCAAGCTGAGGTGAATGCAATCATACTACAATTCCTCTCAAACTTGCAAAGGAAAAGGTAGTATGAGCTATGGGCTAGTCATAGAGACAAGAAGAACCCTTTGGAATTAGAATGGAGAACAAATGGGGTAGATGGTAGAAGGTCTAGGAAGAGGCACAAAAGAGAAACTGAAGACACTATGAGAGGGAATGCACCATTGAGTATGCTAGAGAGAGTAACTAAAGCCAATATTAGCAATGAAAAAGTCAATATTAGCATTGAAGAAGAGGAAAGTGAATTGATAAAGCCAATATTAGCATTGAAGAAGAACATCGAAAAAGAGACTACCCACATCAGAAAGGTGTTGGATATTAGTCGCGGAGCATGCCTAGGATATATGCAGTTGTGGATAATCAACAGGCATATAACCAAGCATCCACAATTGAGATGGAAGGTAAGTTGTGTAGTCAAATTATTTTGATTTTAATTGACCCTGGTTCTAACTACAACTATGTTAGTACGAAGTTCGTGGAAAAATGTCAATTGACTAAAGAAGTGTATGCAGAATCATGGTTGGTTCAATTGGAAACCAGGATGAAAAGAAGAGTTGATCACTCAGTGAAATCATGTGTGTTTGAGCTCAACAACATGCCAAAAAAAATGCATTTGAATTTGCTACCATTGGGTACATACAACATGCTATTGGGCATGGATTGTTTGTACAAACATAAGACCAAAGTCAACTACAATGAGAAGGCAATTGAATGCTTAAATGAGAATGGAGGATGGAAAATTTTATAGGGAAAACAAAAGGCTATTTTGATGAGGCTAATCACAACCATGCAAGCCAAGAGAATTAGTAGGAAAGGATTCCATTTATTTGTTGTGCATATTTCTAGCAATGAAAAAGCTAATATTAGCATTGAAGAAGAGGAAAGTGAATTGATAAAGCGATATCTAGTGTTGCAGCAGTATGCATACATATTCCCAACAAAATTTCTAGGATTACCTCCTCATAGAGAGGTATATTTTTTAATTGAGTTAATTCCTAGAGAAACACCAACATCCAAGGCACCATATAGGATGAGTACACTTGAAATGGTTGAGCTAAAATTACAACTTAAACAAATGCTAGAAAAGGGATATATAATGCCAAGTGTGTCTCCATGGGGAGCACCAGTCTTGTTTGTGAATAAAAATAATGGCACACTCAGATTATGCATAGATTATAGGAAGTTAAATAAAGTGACTATCAAGAAAAGGTATCCATTGCTACATATTGATGAATTATTTCATCAGTTGAGAAAGTGTTGGTCTTCTCGTAGATCGATTTGAGGTCAATATATCATCAAGTGTCCATTAAAGAAGAAGATATCTACAAGATTACATTTCAGACAAGATATAGGCATTATGATTTTGTGGTGGTTCTCTTTGGGATTACTAATTTCCCTACCACTTTCATGTGTTTAATGAACAATATGTTGCGTCCTTACTTGGACAATGTTGTGATCATATTTATGGATGAGATACTGGTATATTCAAGGACTTGAGAAGAACATGAAAAGCACTTGGCTGTAGTACTATACTTGCTAAGGGAACATAAACTCTATGCAAAGCTCAAAAAGTTTGATTTATTCTAATTACAGATACACCATTCAGGACACACCGTCTCCAAGGAGGAGATATCATATGATCCAGAAAATATCAAGGCCATAATGGAGTGGCCAACGTCGAAAAATATGAATGAGATAAAATCATTCATGGGGTTTGTAGGCTACTACAAGATGTTCATGAGGAACTTCTCCAAGATGGGCCACCCTATCACTTTCTTATAAAGAAAAGGAAATAAGTTTGAGTGGACAGTTGAATGTGCATTAAGATTTACATAGTTAAAGGAGTTACTCACTAAAGCATCAATTTTGAGAATTGTAAATATGGATAAGGATTTTGTGGTTTGTAAAAATACCTACAAGGAGGGCCTAGGTGGAGTCTTGATGTAGGAGGGACAAGTAGTGTGCTATGAGTTGTGGATGTTAAATTAATATGAGGTAAACTATGTGAATCATGATTTGGAGTTAGTTTCTACTATTCATGCACTAAATATGTGCAGGAATTACCTCCTTGGAAAAAGATTCACGCTCATGAAATACCATGGAGGAGGGACATGTAGTTTTCTATGAGTCACGAATGTTAAATGAAGATGAGGTAAATTATGTGAGTCTTGATCTCAAGTTAGCTATCGTTATTCATGCACTAAAGATGTGGAGGCATTACCTCCTTGATAAAATATTCACGCTCATGATAGACCATGGAGGACTAAAATATTTCTTTGAGAAACCTAAGTTGAACATAAGACGAGCTAGGAGGTTATCTATGCTTAGTGAGTTCGACTTTGAGATCAAGTACATCATGGGAAAGGAAAACAAGGTTTCTGATACACTTAGTAGAAGGATTCAAATGAATCACATGGAAACCATAAGATCTTATGGAGGGGACCTAATAGAGTAGGTCAAACATGTAGGGAAGCATGATGAGAAGTATCAATAGGTAAAAGAAAAGCTACATCAAGGTAGTGAAAATGGAAAGGATGAGGAAAATCATATCATAGATGATGGTTTGATTAGATTCATAAATAAAATCTATGTGCCAAACAATGTTGTTAAATTGGCAACCAGGGCAAAAATTCATGTGGGTCATCTTATTCATGGCTAATAATATTTTTATTAGATTCCTCTCGTCGAGAGGTGTAGGATTGATATAAAGATCATCCAATTCCGATAAGTATTCATGAAGATATGAATTTATTTTGATTATGGAATTATTATCAAGCCGACCTACAACTCATGTAGGCTCAGAAGCCCAACAGTCGCATCTATTCACCCACCAACGTTGTGTATAAATATAAGAGGACTTTTCATCATTTGGAATCACTCATCTCATCACATCTCTCTCTCTATACTGCGCAGATATGAGTCTCTTCTCTACTGCGCTGAAATGGGTCTCTCTCTCTCACACATTTGAAGCCGGAAACTGCTGAAACTGAAGCTGCAACTGCAGAAGTAAAGATTGACTTGCGTGGCCTAGAATATCTCCTCTTTGGAACTGTGTTGTAGGTTCATCTGAACCTCCTTTGAAAGCCACAACTTTTGGTGGTGGAATGAATTCAATCCGACGAACGGTTTGCAAGATATCGTCTGCCCTAGTTTGAAGCCGGAAACTGCTGAAACTGAAGCTGCAACTGCAGAAGTAAAGATTGACTTGCGTTGCCTAGAAGATCTCCTCTTTGGAACTGCACTATGGGTTCATCTGAACCTCCTTTGAAAGCCGCAACTTTTGGTGGTGGAATGAAGTCATTCCGACGAACGGTTTGCAAGATATCGACTGCCCTAGTTTGAAGTCGGAAACTGCTGAAACTGAAGCTGCAACTACAGAAGTAAAGATTGACTTGCGTGGCCTAGAAGATATCCTCTTTGGAACTGCGCTATAGGTTCATCTGAACCTCCTTTGAAAGCTGCAACTTTTGGTGGTTGAATGAAGTCAATCCGACGAACGGTTTACAAGATATCGACTGCCCTAGTTTGAAGCCAGAAACTGTTGAAACTGAAGCTACAACTGCAGAAGTAAAGATTGACTTGCGTGGCCTAGAAGATCTCCTCATTTGAACTGTGCTGTAGGTTCATCTGAACCTCCTCTGGAAGCCGAAACTTTTGGTGGTGGAATGAAGTCAATCCGACTATCGGTTTGTGAGATATGGTCTGCCCTAGTTTGATAATGAAGCCGCTAATGCTGATGCTACTGATCTAGGGTTTGCTACTGCTGATATGAATCAGATATATTGTACTATTTCTCTCTGCTGAATTATTGAAGATAAAAGAAGATTTGATCAAAGGGTTTCCCCACACATTGTGGGGTTTGTCCCTGGCTAGCCGCCACATATTGTGTCTCTTGTCTTGGCTTGTTTTATGTCGATCGTTTAATGTTCTATCTCCACTTTACTTTATGTACATGTGATTGCTAATCGGTGGAATATAATAAGAAAAAGAAGTAAACTGTTATAAGCATAGAACATACCATAACTTAACATGGTATCAGAGCTGAGGTGAAGAGAAAGCTCGAGCAAGAGCAAGAGCAATCATTGAAGAGAAGATTAGCAAGGCTATCCTAAAAGAACTATGGGGTCCTCAACACTCTTTCCTGCCGAAGACAAGCTCCGTGAGAAAGCTGACTATCACGGATGGAAGATGTCTATCGATCTAACCCTTGAAGATCAAGGACTACTGGACCATGTAAGAGGCAATATTGTTGAACCTTCATCAAATGCATCTGTTGCTGCCTGGAAGAAATGGAAAAATGGAGAAGTCAAAACAAAGAAGATCATCCGGGACTCTATTGACAAGCGCTTGGTGGCCTACATCTCTGATCTAGACACCTCCAAGGAATCTACGACAGACTAGACTACTCTTTTGAACTATAATGAAATTCCTGGTTTCGAGGAATTAATGGCTAGATGCATTCAAGAAGAAACAAGGGAAGAAGTGCAAGAAATGCCCATGCCTAAAGGTCCTCCTGCTGATTTTTCTTCTCATGCTAAGAAAAGAAATAATTCTGGGTCTAAATCAAAAAGAAAGGCTGGATTTAAGGGTGGAAGAAAATGACGATGTTTTAAAGCAGGTCACTATGCAAGGGAATGCCCTGATAGAAAGAACTCTCACCGTGACGATGATCAAAATCCCTCTCATGGTAATCGAAGGAATGAAAAATTCAACAACAAAGGAAAAAGGAATGCAGGAAATTAAGGAAGAGGACAAGCATTCAAGAAGGCTAGAAATTCTAGGATGTATTAAATGCACCTGACCTCAAAAGGAACCTAGTGTCCATCTTGGCAATCGAAGACAGAGGCTATAAGGTAACCTTCAGCAATGGCAAGGTATGTATATGGAAAAATAATGTTAAAGATGCCTTTACTCTTGGGTTTAGTGTTGATTCATTATGTCAGGTCGATGGAAGTCCGCTAGGTGTCATGTCTTGTGACACAACTCTTTAGTCCGAA
Source organism: Pinus tabuliformis (assembly GCA_031772625.1). NCBI lineage: Eukaryota > Viridiplantae > Streptophyta > Pinopsida > Pinales > Pinaceae > Pinus > Pinus tabuliformis. Next base: position 180,111,083 of record CM062812.1, read on the forward strand.
CTTTGGCATCGGAGGTTTGCCCACCTTCATTACAAAGCTCTACCCGATGTAAGACAGATGGTAATAGGGATGCCCGAATTCCAAGTAGAGAAAGAAGGTGTATGTCCGGGATGTGACAAAGGAAAGCTCAAAAGGGGACCATTCCCCTCAAGCCAAAGCAAGACCTCCGATATATTACAATTGGTTTACTCAGGCATACCTGAGGTTGGCATTAAGAGGGAGACTACTACACCACATACTCCTGAGCAGAATGGTGTGGTGGGAAGGAAGAACCACACGATGATGGAAGCTGTCCGGGCCATGCTACATGATCAAAGACTTCCAAAGTTTCTATGGGTTGAAACTTCAATCACCGTCGTATATGTACAAAATCGATGCCCTCATCAAGCATTGGGTTCCTAAACTCCTGAAGAAATGTTCACCACCGGTCAAAGGGAAGTCGTGATCAGTCATGATGTCACCTTTGACAAAGATATGGCTCTCAACAAGGTGGACAATCTGCTGACTTTGAGTAGCTCTCAAGAAGCCGACACCAGGGAACCGAAAGAAAAGGATGATGAATCAATACCTGATGTAGAAGAACCCATGGATCCGATTGATCCTCATCCGCATGATCCTTCCTCTTCTAGGAAGAGGCCTTCATGGCTTAGGGGATACTTGATGATACTGAAGGACATGCTGCACCCTGAGGAACCTTCCATCAAAGTAAGAAACTTAACAGGTATCAGGGATACCTGACCATCATGAGCATGATCATACAAAATGAGCCTTCGTCATTCTCAGATGCCGTCAAGCATCAAGTATGGAAGGATGCTATGACCGAAGAATATGAGTCTATCATAAAGAATGATGTTTGGGAAGTAGTTCCTAGACCCCAGGACAAGACTGTTGTTACTTCCAAATGGCTTTACAAGATAAAGCATGCAACAGATGGAAGCACGGAAAATTATAAGGCTCGTTTTGTTGCTCGAGGTTTCTCCCAAAAGGAAGGTATAGACTATGATGAGATATTTGCACCTGTTGCCAGATATACGACCATCCGCTCGATCATAGCCCTTGCCGCTTCACAAGGATGGAACCTACATCAGATGGATGTCAAGACTGCGTTCTTTCATGGCTCGATCAACGAAGAGGTCTATGTGGAGCAACCCGAAGGATTTGAGATTTATGATTGAAAATCTCATGTATGCAGGTTGAAGAAAGCTCCCTATGGGCTGAAGCAAGCACCCCGAGCATGGTATGAGAGGATCGATAGCTACTTGAAGATGACAAGCCTCTCATACTGGTGTTGTATGTGGATGACCTCTTTCTAACAGGTGCAAACCCTCTCATTCACAAATGTAAGAGGGAGATGGCTTCTGAATTTGAAATGAAGGACCAAGGACTTGAAGTGTGGCAGAAGCCAAGGGAAATTTTCCTATCTCAAGGAAAATATGTAGTAAATATATTGGAAATATTCGGTATGATGGACTGCAAGCCTGTGACTACCTCGAGGATCTTAACTTTTAGAAGTTATATGGTAGTGATGTCGTACTAGACTTGGGAAATGCCTATGAGTTTCAAAAACTCATTCGCATTGATGTTCTTAGTGAACCTCTATCCGAACATATGTTTTGCAGTTAGCATTGTGAGCTCATATTTGGTTGAGCCTCACTGGATTGATGCTAGGAATCTTCTGAGATGTCTTCAGGACACAATCTCTCATGGATTAAGATACACTGCCGAAGATGTGAGACTACTTGGATATACTGATGTTGATTGGGCAGGCAGTGTGGTGGACCGTAAGAGCACTTCCGAGTACTGTTTCACCTTGGGATCTGCTTCGATATCCTGGATGAGCAGGAAGCAGAAGTCGGTGACTTTGAGCACCGCCGAAGCAGGATATATTGTTGCTAGCATAACCTCGTGTGAGGCACTCTGGTTGCGAAAGCTCTTCAGTGAGCTGTTTGGATTTACATTGGATACCACTGTGATTCTCTATAACAACCAGAGGTGGGATTCGATTATTGAGGAATCCCGTATTCGTCAATTGCTCCGGCAGATAGACATCATCTGGGATATGGTAAGTCGATGAGCAAGGAAGCTCCATCACATTAAGATGATGTACAGGTTGATACACCTTGTCAAAGCCCCAAGGAAAGATCTAATCTGTGATTTTCCCAAACGACTTGGAGTCGGCAAGAAACCTTTGTACAAGGGTCCTGCATGTTGCATACATTGAGCTCTGGGAGCTCTGAGGGCTTGCGGTTCCTACTGGAGCAACATATGACCACAGGGTGACTCACCTTCCCCTGGTGGTGCACACTGGAACAAGATGATTCGCTCTCTTGTGGGACAAGATGATTTGCTCTCTTGTGGAACAGGATGATTCGATCTCCTGTGTAGCAGGATGATTAGTTCTCCTGTGAGACCTGGATTGATGTGTTCTCCATGGCAATTGTAGCAGGATTGATGTGTTCTCCTATGAGGCCTGGATTGATGTGTTCTCCATGGCAATTGTAGCAAGATTGATGTGTTCTCCTGTGAGGCCTGGATTGATGTGTTCTCCATGGCAATTGTAGCAGGATTGATGTGTTCTCCTGTGAGGCCTGGATTGATGTGTTCTCCATGGCAATTGTAGCAGGATTGATGTGTTCTCCTGTGAGGACAGGATTGATTAGTTCTCCTGTTGAGTCATCCTACCCATGCAGTCTGAGACTCATGGGAAGTACCTCTCATCTGATCAATGAGCAGGGAAATGAAGTTAGGGACCATAGTAGTACCGATGGACGCATCGTTGTAACTACCGTACTCCCTACGCTAGGATGGCCTCCATTGATATGGGATCAATGATACTGGTCTGGGACCAGTGGTAGGAGTTGTACCATACTATGACGCTGACTTCGGGTCGGTTGAGACTGGTCTGGGATCAGTGGTACATACTCTGAGACTGACTTTGAGTCAGTGGAGGATGATATTGGTCTGGGACCATTGGAGTTGTACTCACTATGACGCTGACTTTGGGTTGGTTGAGACTGGTCTGGGACCAGTGGTACATACTCTGAGACTAACTTTGAGTTAGTATGATACATCCTCGATCATTTCTTCTTCTTCATAATTCGGACAAAAGCAGAGTAGAACAGAACAATGCAAGAGCAGAGCAGAACAGAACAAAACAGTACAGATCAGTGCAGGGCAAAACAAGACAAAGAAGAACAGGCAAAATAGAGCAGAGCAGGGCAAGGGTCAGGCTGCACAAGGCAGTGCATTTGATGGATGAATAGTAACGACCAATAGACAGATTGCAGATGAAGTTCTCCATGGTTGAGAGGGAGTGTTAAAATTGGAAACCAGGGAAAAAATTCATGTGGGTCATCTTATTCATGGCTAATAATATTTTTATTAGATTCCTCTCGTCGAGAGGTGTAGGATTGATATAAAGATCATCCAATTCCGATAAGTATTCATGAAGATATGAATTTATTTTGATTATGGAATTATTATCAAGCCGACCTACAACTCATGTAGGCTCAGAAGCCCAACAGTCGCATCTATTCACCCACCAACGTTGTGTATAAATATAAGAGGAATTTTCCTCATTTGGACTCACTCATCTCATCACATCTCTCTCTCTCTACTGCGCAGATATGAGTCTCTTCTCTACTGCACTGAAATGGGTCTCTCTCTCTCACACATTTGAAGCTGGAAACTGCTGAAACTGAAGCTGCAACTGCAGAAGTAAAGATTGACTTGCGTGGCCTAGAAGAGCTCCTCTTTGGAATTGCGCTATAGGTTCATCTGAACCTTCTTTGAAAGCCGCAACTTTTGGTGGTGGAATGAAGTCAATTCGACGAACAGTTTGCAAGATATCGACTGCCATAGTTTGAAGCCGGAAACTGTTGAAACTGAAGCTGCAACTGCAGAAGTAAAGATTGACTTGCGTGGCCTAGAAGATCTCCTCTTTGGAACTGCGCTGTAGGTTCATCTGAACCTCCTTTGAAAGCCACAACTTTTGGTGGTGGAATGAAGTCAATCCGACGAACGGTTTGCAAGATATCGATTGCCCTAGTTTGAAGTCGGAAACTACTGAAACTGAAGCTGCAACTACAGAAGTAAAGATTGACTTGCATGGCCTAGAAGATCTCATCTTTGGAACTGTACTGTAGGTTCATCTGAACCTCCTTTGAAAGCCGCAACTTTTGGTGGTGGAATGAAGTCAATCCGACGAATGGTTTACAAGATATCGACTACCCTAGTTTGAAGCTGGAAACTGCTGAAACTGAAGCTGCAACTGCAGAAGTAAAGATTAACTTGCGTGGCCTAGAAGATCTCCTCATGTGAACTGCACTGTAGGTTCATCTGAACCTCCTCTGGAAGCCGAAACTTTTGGTGGTGGAATGAAGTCAATCCGACTGTCGGTTTGTGAGATATGGTCTCCCGTAGTTTGATAATGAAGCCGCTAATGTTGATGCTACTGATCTAGGGTTTTCTACTGCTGATATGAATCAGATTTATTGTACTATTTCTTTATGCTGAATTATTGAAGATAAAAGAAGATTTGATCAAAGGGTTTCCCCACACATTGTGGGGTTTGTCCCTGGCTAGCCGCCACATCTTGTGTCTCTTGTCTTGGCTTGTTTTATGTCGATCATTTAATGTTCTATCTGCACTTTACTTTATGTACATGTGATTGCTAATCGGTGGAATATAATAAGAAAAAGAAGTAAACTGTTATAAGAATAGAACATACCATAACTTAACAAATGATAATTTGAAAAGGATCATAATGAGAAGTTTCATGACAAACCACATTCTAGCCACTCGTGATACCAAAATACTATCATGGCCATTAATAAGTTCTATTAGTGGCGTAATTTGAAAAAGGAAGTGACTGAGCATGTTGCTAGATGCTTGGAGTGCCAACAAGTGAGGGCCAAATGTAAAAATAAAATAGTTTTATTGTATCCCATTCTGTTGACGGTGCTAGACCCGCTAACATGTCAAGGGATCTCCCCAGTAAGAAGTCCCAACTAGACCTTAGACTGTTTGGTCTAGGAGTCCTAGCAGTGGGTCATACGGTATCGCCTTGACCGCGATTGTGCACAAAATGACCTTGTTGGTAGCAAGGGTGTGACATATTCATGAAGCTAAGGAAGGTGCATGAATGGTTCTAACACATGGAGGGTGAGGTGACTGCACCCCTTGGAAACTTGTGAAAGCACGAAGTTAACAAGGGAACACATGAGAAAAGATGCATCACAAACTGGAAGGAAAGTAAGCTAGCAATCCAAAGTGATGGTTAAACCAACAACACATTTCAGTAAGATTCATACATACATATACAGAAAGAGTCTATACACACATGTGTAAGCAAACATATACATATATCATTTAGAGTAAACAAGATAGCTGAAATACAATATGACATATGCATGAAACATGTTGGTTCTATTATATTAAGAAGTGAAATTTCCAGTCATACAATACAACCATGAACAACCACTAGTTCCGACAGCGGAACGTTACAATCACTACCACCTGCTCCTCCAAAGAGATATACTAGCTCTGCACAGTGGAGAAGCCAACGCTCACTAAAATACTCTCCAAGCTTTCTCTAAGAGACTCCAATCGGAATCTTGGCTGACCAAAAGCCTCTAGAATGAGTTATGAGGGACTATTTATAGAAAAGGGTGGTGTGACCCTTGACATTCCTCTTTGCGACTGTTCATCTACCTTCATGACTCTTCAACTACTCTATGACTGTTACATTCAACTATCGACACTTGAACTTCCACTTGAAAAGACGTTACATACAATTTGCACATGTATCCATGTGAGACAAAATGGCTTGAGAAAGCCATGCTAGAAATCACTAACACTTAGACCATTGTGGTGAGACCAACTCTTTGACATTCTCATGATGGTTGATGGTGGCTAACTGATGCCAAGCTTGGTCGTTCGTGATGGTGTCCGTGTTCTCAATGGTGACATCTTGCTGAAAGAAAACTCTTGCCTCCGTTGCATTTGGGTACACTGATATGGCTCCTATGTCCAACTCGTCTGATAATATGTGCATCACCATCTTGAGCGCAGCTGTACAAACAACATACTGATGCATAGTGTCTATGCTAATCTCCAAGTAAATGTTGGTGATCATGCGCATGAACTTGTCGAAATACATGTTCAGCTCCAGTCGGACTTGCTTCTTATCTTCGCCTCGGTGAGTGTGCCAAATGGGTGGGATCACATGCGTGTGCACAATGACATCCATGCTCATAAATACCTTTGCATGCGATCGACAACACTGCTCACCCTGTCTACTCCATGCCAACTGCTGAATGGGTTCATAACCTGTATGGGCACAATTTCATCAGTCTATGCATGTTGTGCCTCCTGATGTCATGTTCCCATTGAAATGCCTTCTCTCGTCTATGCATCTCCTGTTATTCCTTGAGTTGCCACTTGAGAACCTCTAACTCCTTCTCTACTTCTCTCTCTGCCTTCACGCAATCCTCTTGTCACACTGTCGCCTCATAGCTTCAGCCTCCAAAGTTGCTTTCATCACAAGTGGATCTACTTGAGCTTACAACTTTGTTTCGCATCTGTTTTGTCCAAAACCTTCCTCTTGCACTTGTCACATGTAGGTGTGCTACCTTCTGTTGCTGCTGATGGTGTTTCTCTTTGTGATGTTGTTGCCATTTCATCTTGATATCCTTGTCCATGAACAACTTGATTTCTTCATAGATAGGCAAGTTCATAGACACTTGATCGACTGCATCCCCAGTTGTGCTCTGAACAGTGTCTTCAACTTTGCTCTCCTGGAAGCCATTGTACCTGTGATACAGGGAGACATAGGAACACTCATGACAAGCAATATGTCAGTCAAAAACCAAAACAAACTAGATGACTGACATGCATCATACCTGTGTGACTGTATCTGAAGATTGTGAAATTTTCCCCAGGAGGCTGGGAGACTGACTATCAAAACTACACAAGGAACAGTCTGGGTTGTTGGGAGGCTGACTGATTGTTGGAACTGTGCAATGAAAAGTCCAGCCTGGCTTGCTGAGGACTGAAACTATGCAATGCGTCATTTCAGTGAGCAGTGACATGCAAACCAACAAACTACATTGTGCATTTTCTGGGTTACCAAAGCACTAACTCCAAGAATTGTGCAATGTGAACTTGGAGGTTAGTGCTGGACTAGACTTGCACAATTACTGGAGGGAAGGCAAAGCCTTCACTTCTAGAAATGCACAATTCTAGCTGGGCAAGGTAAGGTCCAGACCTGCTGACGGGCAACTAAAAACATGAGAAGTCTGAATGCATGGTGATACTGAGTGTAAACAAGAGTGAATGATCATGCATGCAAATAGCAAGTACAAGATTTAGAAAAGGGGGAAACATGCATGCATGTGAAGCGAGTCACCGCAACGATGACCGTCGTTCAAAAACAGTGTCATGCATGCGACAATAGTGAGATGCAAACGAAAACTGAAACAATGTTTCTACAAGCTAACATACATCAAAACGAAACAAGTTCTCACTGAAATCAAGTAGACAAAACACTCACACAAGCTAAAACACTAAAAGTGACTAAAATGCAATGCAAGACATGAAAATTGGGCTTACCCTAAAACAATTGAGTTGAATGTGTCGACGACTCCTAGATGTGATGTGGGATGTGAAAGTTGCAAGATCGTTATGAGGAATGAGCTTTATAGCATCCAATTGATAAGTTTTGATATAATCAAGGTTATGATGTGCATGCCACAAATCTAGGAAAAGCAACACTTGGTAGGAGGTTTCTAAAATGAGCATTGCATGTAACCATCAACTACTAAAAATAGATCCCTAAATCTAGGGATGCCTTTGCATGTTGCCTTGGGAAAAGCAGTCCATGCATGCAAATCAATTTTTCTTAGTCCCGGAGGGAACCAATCAACTTGAAGGCACATGCATCGGTTTGTGAGCCTAGGATGAAAATTTATGCAATTCCTAGGTTGAGTTGGGCTAGCTGTCCAAGAGGGATTCCGCAATTTCTAGGGTCAATAGGTGATTGCCTCCCAGAATTGCGCAATTTATGTGTGGAGTAGTAGTGATGGGTCATATTGCGCAGTCTTCTAGAGGAAGACTACCTAACTGCTCTGCACAATTATGGAGCCTAGCAGACTGCCAGGTTGATTTGCGCAATTTCTGGAGGGAAGGCTGGTTCCCCTCTAGAATTGTGCAATTTTCTGGGGGAGCTTCTTGGCTAGCACATGTTCTAAGTTCGGAAAGACAACCTATGAGGGGAGTGAAGCAAAATGACATGCACAGGATAACAAGACACTGAGGAATAGCTAAAGTCTATATGCTTAACAGTACAAGACAAGCTACTGAGGATGGTTGGTAGGGAGGCTCCAAAACAAAGCTAAGGAAAAATTTTGGAGGGTGTTTGTAGCCGCTACAACACATTCTCATTCCGAAATGGAAGTGGGAGCTAATATCTATGTATTTCATTATAGGTTTTTCTAGAACCTCCTCACATCATGATGCAATTATGGTGGTCATTGAAAAATTTAGCAAGGTGGCTCATTTTTTATCTTTCAAGTCCTCATTAATGTCAAATATTGAAATATGCTTACAAACTGAATGGAAATAAGACTAGCTCGGGCGATGGTATCTTATCTCTGAGAAGAGATGTGGCAGCTACATGCCTATGAACTATTACAATGAGGCTCAAGGGCCTATTTATTATTGAAAAACATGAGAAAATCCTAAATAACTAAAACCCTAACACCAGGAGATGTAACACCAAGAGTTTGCGGGCCCCGTTGGGGTTAGTTGGGTAGCCAACTTCTTGGGGTCATAACTTGGTCATATTATCTCTATTTGGCGTGTATGATACCTTGTTGGAAATGTCTCTCCGAGTACCACAGGTTTTTCCATAGGTCTCTTACTATGGCTATGGGCCTACAACGAACCTCAGAAAATTTTTGTTTAGGTGGTCAAAACTACTCCGGAAGTTCGGGACCCGAAAAAATGCTAAAAATAGTAAATGCTGAAATAAATAAGGAAACAAATGAAACCGTCTAGAGGTCTAGGTGGAATAGGTGGGTGGCCACCAATATCCACCTAGATCAAGTGATAAGGGTAAGGAGGTTGAGGATGAAGATGTGTTGAACAAGTACCCAGTGTTGCAACAGTTCAGGGATGTATTTCCTGTGGACATTACAGAGTTACCACCCCACAGGGAGGTAGATTTTTCTATTGAGCTAGTACTAGGGGCAAATCCAACATCTGAAGCACCTTACATGATGAGCACACTTGATTTGGTTGAGTTAAAATTTCAGCTGAAGGAAATGTTGGAAAAGGGATAAATTAGGCCAAGTGTATCGCCTTGGGGTGCACCTATCTTGTTTGTGAAGAAGAAAGATGGTACCCTCAGATTATGTACTAATTATAGGCAGTTGAATAAAGTGAATACCAAGAACATATACCCTTTGTCAAGGATTGATGACTTGTTCGATCAATTGAAGGGAGCAACAGTGTTCGCGAAGATTGACTTGAGATCCAGATACCATCAAGTATACATCAAAGAGGAAGACATTTACAACACTGCGTTCAGGACCATGTACAAGAATTATGAGTTTGTTGTTGTTCCATTTGGCTTAGATAATGCTCTAACAACATTCATGTGTTTGATGAATAGTGTGTTGCATCCATATTTAGATAAGTTTGTTATGATGTTCATTGAGGATATATTGGTATATTCTAAAAAAATGAGGAAGAGCATGTCGAGCACTTATCAATAGTATTGAGTTTTTTGAGAGAGCATCAGTTGTATGCTAAGCTTGGAAAATGTAGCTTCTTTTAGACTGAGCTACATTACTTGGGACATGTTGTCTCCAAGGAAGGTATTGTAGTAGATCCAAAGAAGATATGGGCCATCATGGAGTGGGTAGCTCCTAAGAGTGTGGATGAGGTGAGATCTTTCATGGTTCTGGTAGGCTATTATAGGAGCTTCATCAGGAGCTTCAAACATATTTCTTATCCCATTACATCATTGCAGAGGAAAGGTAAGAAGTTTGAATGGACCGAAGAGTGTGAGGCTAGCTTTGAGCAGCTTAAGTAGTTGCTGACACATGCACAAGTGTTACAGATTACAGATCCGGATAAAGATTTCTTAGTATGTACAAATGCTTGCAAGAGAGGACTTGGTGGAGTCCTTATGCAGGATGGATGGGTGGTATGTTATGAGTCTGGGAAACTGAATGAGAACTTGCAGAACTACCCGATGCATGATCTCGAGTTGGCAGCGATTATACATGCACTGAAGATGTGGAGGCACTATCTTCTTGGAAGGCGGTTTGTGCTTATGAGTGATCACATTGGATTGAGGTACTTATTTGACTAGCTGAATTTGAATGCCAGGTAGGCTAGATGGTTGGCCATGATCAACAAGTTTGATTTCAATATCAGGTACATCAAGGGTAAAGAGAACATGGTGACATATGCTCTCAGCAGACGGGTATAGGTACATCACTTAGCAGCCACGAGTTCCTATGGGATGGACTTACAGGATATGATCTTGTAGGCAGGACAACAAGATGTCAGGTATATGGAGATTGTTCACAGGGTGTAGTAGGGTGATAGTACAGGTACAGGTGTAGGTGCACATGACTTGTATTATTGTCTTACGACAGATGGATTGGTCAGGTTCCAAGAAAGGATATATGTACCAGATAATAGTGAACTTAAGAAGGTGATCTTGAGGGAATTTCATGCAAAATCATATTTGGGTCACCCAAGTTATTAGAAGACACTCATAGAAATGAAGAGATATTACTATTGGCTGAATCTGAAGATGGATGTAGCAGATTTTGTGGCTAGATGTTTCGACTTTCAGCGAGTGAACGGAGAGTGCAAACATCCATGTGGATTGCTACAATTGATCGCTATTCCCAAGTTGAACTGGGAGGTCATTTCCATGGATTTCATCATAGGTTTGCCAAACACAATGAAGCAACATAATTCCATCATGGTCATCATGGATAGGTTAACAAAGGTTGCACACTTTGTTTCAATGAAGTATACATTCTCAGCTAGTGACATGGCACAGGTGTTCATCCGAGATGTGGTTAGACTACATGGTGTCCCAAATAAGATTATGTCAGACAGGGACAAAAAGTTCACTTCCAAGTTTTGGAAGGAGTTATTTGTAGGTTTGGGCACCGAATTGGCCTTTAACACAACTTATCATCCATAGATGGATGGATAGACAGAGAGGGTGGAGGATATGTTGAGGATATGTCTGATGCATCAACAAAGGAATTTGGAAGAGTATCTCCCTTTGGTAGGGTTTGCATACAACAACGGTTATAAAGAGTCACTGAGGAGGAGTCCTTTTGAGGCATTGTATGGGCAGAGTTGTAGCACTCCCATAAGATGGAGTGATCTGGTTAGTAGGGTATTTATTGAACCAAATATGTTGGCAGACATGGAATAGGAGATAAAGGTGATCAAGAAGAATCAAGGAAACACTGGATAGACAGAAGAGTTATGAAGACAAGAACAGGTTGTTCAAGGCATTCTAGATTGGGGAACAAGTGTACTTGCGCATCAAATTGAAGAATAGATCCTTACAGATTGGCTCATGTGCCAAGTTGACACCACGGTTTTGTGGACCCTTCAGTATCACTGAGAGGATTGGGCCAGTAGCCTTCGACTTGCACTACCTCTGATAGTGAAAGTCCATGATGCTTTCCATGTCTCATTGCTTAAGAAGTATGATAAAGATGTTGATCATGTGATTGACTGGTTTGTATTGCAGGTGGAACCATATGGAGAATTCCAGCTAGAGCCTCAGTGTATATGGCAGAAAAGGGTGCTTATGCTTCGAAACCGAGAAATAGAGCAATTTAAAGTGCAATGGAAGCACTTTGGGTCCGATGAAGCTACATGGGAGATGGCATATTAGATGCAGACTATGTATCCATCCTTGTTTGCTGGTTGAGGCAAAGAAAACTTGGTATGGTGGTTTGGTGATTGCTTATAGTAGTTTGATGACTGATTATGGTGGTTTCATGATTTCTTATGGTGGTTTGGTAGTTGCTTGTGGTGGTTTGGTAGTTTATCTATGATGGTTTAGTATTTGCTTATCATGACTTGGCATATGCTTTATGGTGGTTTAGTTTTGCTTTATGTTGGTTTAGTATATGCTTTATGGTGATTGATATGTGAATTATGTTGGTTGATACATGCTATATGATGTTTATATATATATCTTATGATGTTTTGATACATGATATATGATGTTAGTATATGTTTGATATATGATTTGGCATATGTTTTGGTATATATAGTTTTGATGATGTTGCTATATGTACACCCATGTATGGATGTAAATACCGTAATGATCTGTGTTATAAGCTCCACTATGCGATATGGGTGTCATGTTATTACGGTTAAGTTATTATGCTATCATGTGGTTATATTATCATGATGTTATGATGTCATGTGGATTGGAACTTAGCAAGTTGATAATTGTAAATATTGTAATGAGCTATGATATAAAGCTCCACTATGTGATATGTTGTCATGTTGTCATGATGTTATGTCTTGAGCAAATCTTTCATTGTAAATACTGCATCAAGCTGTGTTATAAAGCTCCACAAGCAGTATGTCTTCTTTCAACATGTTGCTGAGGTATATGTGTGATTGAACACCGAGGATGGTGTCCCCCAAGGGGGAGGGTTATGTAACAACCCTGGGGAAAATTCCATGTACTAAATGTTAAAAACATTAACCATGGATGATTGGGACACTTCTTCCAGGCTGAATGTTGGGCAATACATCCTAGGGGCTATTCATTTGGTTGTTTATGGCTAAGGAAATTGGCAAAGGCAATGACTAAGGCATTAAAAGTAATTTTTGGCACATTTATTTATGAAAATAATGGAAATTAGGAGAAAAGGGAGGTGAAAGGTCACATGTTGCATGTGAGGAGGAAAATGAAGGAAAATAATGGAAAATGAAGAAAATAGAGGATTCATTCATAAAAAGACTTATGAGGATCAACTAGTCACCTTTTGTCAATTTAGCTTTAGAACTCTCTCATTATTCCCTCTCTCTCATACTCTTGGACACTTAGAGTTTTCTTGAAGCATTTTGGCATTGGAGAAAGAAAGGAAAAGGCAAGAGGAAGAAAATATCAAGAAGGGAAAGACAGGATCAAGCAGCTACAACAAGATTCATTGTAGGTATCAACTTGCATGTGTATTTTCCTTGATAGATTTGGCATGCATGGGATTTCATGTGTTTCTTTTCTACCATGGCATCGGTTTTCCGAGGTGTGATGGTATTTTCAGCCTAGCCTTGCCATTTCCTCATAGCTTTGATGAGATGGGTTCTCTCATGTGGTTTGTGTGGGATGGACGGATTGGATTCAAAGTTGAGTGGGGTAGATATATGAATTGACAAACACATGGTGGTAGTGGTCCCTGAATTGGACTGAGAATGCATGAGGCCATTGGACTAGTAACCCTTAAACCAGACTTTGATTTGCGGTAAAGCCATATTATGTGCCTCGGTGGGCCTAGGAATCCTTACCGGTGAATGGTGAGATATAAAGTAAAGACAAGAGGTGGATTTTATATCCGTTGGGCCTAGTGATTCTAGGATGGAATGCATGGTAAATATTGGAGAGTATGTCTCAGTGTAGGGCCTAGTGATTTATGGATCAGACTGTAGATGCATGGTAAAGCCTGAGAGAATAGGAGGCACTCAAATTCTTCACAGTGTAGGCAGAGAACTTCGGTGGAATCCACATTGATTGGTGTTTTCAATGTGTTCTATGAGTCCCACATTCATGCTTAGAATATGGTACGGGGGTGATTGGCTGAAGAGAGACTCAGCTTAGCCAATCTATGATCGGGTGGAACATGGTAGTCTGATCTCCAGTCAGTTCACTCCATTGATTAATGAGAAATTCTTTCCATTGATTTTCATGAGTAAATGTACTGGTGTATATATGGATTTCAATGGTTGATATGTTTATTGTAATTATGTTCCTACTATGTTGGTTATATGTTCATTTTATGGCAGCAACTATGTTTGGCTCTCAGTATCTTTTTACTTGTATTTTAATGGATATTATATCTATGACCGAATAAGTGTTAAGGCAACAAATGACATGAGGAAATAATGGTTCATGGCGATTATAAGATAAGTAAGAGATCCCTACACTTAACTCTGTTGTTTACACCTGTAGGTTACATGTCGTTGATATGTTTGATTAAATGTCTTCATGGCTAGTAGGGGTCTTGTTAAGGCTTTGATCAACTATTTACTTTTGCATCATTATTTCCCTATACTTTACTTAATTCTAAGATTTCATTCCATTATGGGAAATGGCCTGGGGTTTGGGCCTAAAAAGGTGGCTCAAATCACGGAGTTGCTGGCACAAAACTAGAAAGTTTGCACCATAGTTGCTGGCAAGCAGGCCTATGAGAGCGACTTTAGGTCTCTAGTCACTCCCTTGCCCATAACATGAGAGTGACTGAGCCTTAAATTGTCTAGAAACACAATGGGACCCAGGGACAGGATGTCAGAGTGGCTAACTTGTTTCCTGAGGGTTTTGTTGATGGTGTTGGATGGTTGTATGTGATGTTCCATTGATTCCACTTCCTTAAGGTCACCTAGGAGGTTGAATATGATCATAGTAGCCTCTCATATCATGTTTAACCAAATTGGCATGGTAACTTGGGTGGATGTGGGAGGAGGGTGTTACATGTGCAGATCACTCTATTAGGTCATCTATAGTGCACACTATGCAGTGAAAATGTTAAACCAAATACAACGTGAATGACATAAAACAATATACTATGTTGTTTTGAATGAATGTGTGGTCACAACACTTGCTCTATTTTTCTTTCCCACATTTGGTCTCAATGTAGTTTTTGTGCTATGCCATCACACAACAAATCAACAAAGGGAAGTGTGAACTGTAGTTCAAGGAATAGAATGCCTATTAATTAAACTCAACAATCACAACAATGATAGGCTGTGGGGGGCTTGATTGGACATTCACCACATCCACCAACGAATTAGTCAAATTGGAAAGGAATAAGGGTAAAATTGGATAGGGCATTATCAATATTGCCAATTTTTTTACCTCTTCACTGAGCGCTACAATGGAAATCCAATGTCACAGACCTAGATCATATGGCTGTAAGTGAGATTACCAAGAATGCCTTTTGTTTTAATAGCTTAGATCAACCAAAAATATCAGAGAAAACTAAAACACACAAAAAAATATTATATGCTTGTAGCATGTGGTTTGCACATTATTTAATAGAGGAAAGGAATATTAATGATCTCATCAAGCTAGTAATTAACCAAGGAACCCAAAAGGAAATCCTATACAATCTTCATAGTGCTATAACCATGTTTACAAAGCACACAGTGTGTTCAAAACACAATTTCTAGATAGTGTTATAGACATATTTGGGCACTACAACCCCAATCATATATGTCCATAAACCAAGGTCTTCTAAGTCACTAAAAGTGTTGTTTCATACCCTAAAGGACCAAGGTCAACTAATTACATCATCTCCTAGAAGTTCTCCATGAAAAACTACTCAGAACTGCTCAAAGCAGGACCATACAGATTGCCTAGTGCGAAGGGTGTGATGCATCTCACCTGCCACATGCAAAAAGTGCGATGCATACTGGAAAGCCCTTCTGTAGGGTGCGATGAGTGAGAGCAGACAAATGGCACAAGCAGTTTTCTAGGTGGAGACCCTGAGAATCTTCTAGAAGCTGCTCATTTGACACTTGCCTCTTTGAATTTGCCCAAGGATGAGTAAGAGATCATGAAATCTCCAAGTGGAACCAAGAACTATCAGAGAGATGACACTAATCAAAATCCCAGAAGCTAACTCACCCCCTGCAAACATCTATATATGGATCTCTCATCCCAGAGATCCAGAGGTTGGAATTTTGTAATTTGCAAGGAAGTGTTGTTGGTTTCTCTTTGAAGACATTGTTGGGTGATCTTGCTTTGTATGAGGTGAAGAGGGCTTTCATGCCTGGAGGATGGCGCTGGGTTAGACCACGTGGTTGTAATCCTCTCTTCTACTACTTCTATCAGTAAAGCTATTTGATTTTTCCTCCATATTCTTGTATATCTCTGAATCTTGTATTGATATATGCATTTGTATGGTTAATATATATCTGATCCTATATTGTTTATGGTGATAGATATCTATGCTTTGATGGTATTATGCTGCTTTGACTCTACAGGTGCTCTTTGAAGCGAGACAAGTAAGGAAGGAGTGGTGAGATTCTGTCAAAGGGGAAAGGAAGCAAGCAAGGAGCCAAGCAAAAGACTGAGATTGGTACTCTCTGCTTCTTTCTCATCTATCTCTCGTAAAGGAAAACACAAGTGAATTTAGTTTGTTTGTTTCTAAGATAGCTACCCATCTTAGTCTGACTAGTAGCTTTGAATAGACACTAGTTTTCCCGATAACAAAATGGCGGCTCCACTAGGGAGAAAATAGTTTGATTGCTTGTCTCTATTTGTTTGCTTCATAAACTACAGATGGAGCCTGAAGTTAAGCTAGCTAGCCTTTGAACTGTGTTTGCTATGCAAGTGCAAAGTAGATCAACACTGCTTCAGTCAATCTCCGGGTTTGTTTATGAACTGAACAACTGACTTGCAAACATCCTAAGTGCCCTAGAGGTAGCTCAAGTAACCTCATTAGATCAGCCCCTATACTTTGTATTTACTGACTATCATTAGCTCAGCCTAAATCCCTAAACTAAGCTGCAAATTGTGACCAAAAACCAAGTTAAAGTCTCGTCCCTGGACCATCGCATTGTCTCCTTTTGGCAGACTAGATGCATAGCACCTCCCATGTGCAGTAGGTGGGATGCATCCCTGTTTCCCTGTGTTATAGGTGCGATGATCAGGTAAGACTATTTCTGCCTCCAGATTTTGGTTTTTTCTTCACTGTCTTCAGCTTTATTTAGGAGTTTTGCTATCTGTGATCAGTAGACCACTGTTGAAACCCCCTTCCTTTGCATTATTCGGCCTCCAATATACAAAGAATTGTGAATGTTTTTGTGTATTTTTCGCCATTTATAGTTCTCCTATACAAAATAGTAGCTTAATCGAATTGTCGTCTTTTGATTTGAAAGTGTCTCAAGTGTCGTTTTCAGTCAAAGAAAAGAATCCTCCTCTTTTTGATAGTCGATTACACTATTACTCTTGTATTTGATCTAAATTAATAGTATTTCAAGTGTCGAAAGCAGTTTTCAGTTCAAAATCGCAAAGTGTCGTCTTGTCTTCCTTTTGTTTTTTGAAAAGAAAATCGTTAGTACTATCGCTTTGAAAGAAGAGATAATTCAGATTTGTATTTAGCATTCTTTTTTTCATTCACACATTAAGAAAATGGAAAACAAATACATGCATGTGCATTTGCATTTATACTGCTTGTTGATTTTGATTTAGGACAGTGCATCTAGTGTTTTCTCTCTGCTCTATGTTGAAAGGATTTCGCTTCTTTTTCCTTAGTAGCTAGGATTTTAACTACAAAAAGAAGAGTAAATGACTATTTATCATCTTAGATTGCATATTTAGGAGTTGTATATCTACATCACGCGGTGAACCTTAAAGGAAAACTTCTTAAGAAAGATCAAGTGTAAAATAAATTCAATGAACATAAAAATGCTTTGGAACCTAATGCACAACATCTAGAAGTCTAGGTTAGAGACGTATTCCAGCGTCGTAAAGCCTAGTAACTATCACTTTCATCGTAGGTTGGGTGATTCCTCCTCTTTGAGACGACAAGTGCCAGTACGAACTTGTGCTCCCATGTACTGTCGAGTATATATTGGGAGACCACAATGGCTATATCCTTTATCCTTAGGAAGCTGTGTCTGCTGCCCTATCGATCGCAATGCACTGAGCACAACATTCGGGAGGATTGACTGCCATATTGTAAAAAGTATTATGCAGTTTTGCGATTGGTTTGGTAATCCCTCTGTCTAGATTTCCAGAGTAGTCTCTTTCGTTCCTTTTCAAACTCCTGAAAGGAAAAGGTCCGTTTGAGCACTTGTCACTTTAGGCTCATTGTTACACAGTAATTTGTCACCATTTGTCACCGTCCCTGTTACCCCTTTCCTGCACTTTCGAGGACTCTTTTCGGGACCTGTGAGAAGTGACATAACTTGAAAACACTTGCATTATGTTCCCCAAGTATGGACTTCATATGACTTGAAGACATATCATGCAGAATATCCTTAAAAAGTCCCCTTTTTCCATTAGCGCGGATCCACAGTGTATCACCCGCGCCAATGGGGGAAATTCTCCAAAGAGGGCGCACCCGTTGGCGCTCTGTCTCAGAGTCTTACCCGCGCCAACCAAGTTTGGGAAAGCTTTTTAACAAACGCACGCCCGAAAGTTTTTTCCTTTCGACTCATGAGGCTTTTCAAGGATAATGCCAATCTCATGGATGTCGAGATTCATCGTATCTCTATCCATAATAGCTTTTCGAGGATAATGCCAATCCCATGGATGTCTGGATTCATTGTATCTCTTCCTCCTCCTCCATCTATAAAAGCTTGTTCTATTGCATTTGACAAGCTAGTTTTTGAGCACAGGGAGAATGATACTGTCAGAAGTCTGAGAGATTGCTGTAAGATTCTTCTTTGCATTCATAATCAAAGAGAGAGAGAGTCTTGTTCCCGATCCTGACAATCTTTGCAAGACATATGTAGCTGATCACCCAGCCAAAGGAGGATTTGACGTCAGAACTATGGTTGTATACTCCTTTGTTGATTATCAATAATAGATGACTATCATTATGGTTCCATTCTTGTTGTTTATTGTGATGATGTTTGAATTATATCTTTTCTGATCGATATATAATTGCATCCATTGGATTTTATGCTTGTATTCGTGTCGTTCTTTGCATGTGCAGGTGTCCATTCACGGAGATCGTGAGGATCGTGACCGGCCGGAGCAAAGGAACGGGAGTGTCAACTCTTCTACAACACTAGCGTTGGAATCCAAGTAGGTTCTCATAATCCACCTTTAATTTGCAATTAGGAACTTGCGTGATAGCATTGTTTGATTGTTGCTAGACCCATTTTGGGCTAGTGGGATCACCTCTGTCCGTAGAGGGGATTTACCTCTCCAACAATTTGGTGACTCCACTGGGGAAGCTATTTGTTGTTTGATTCGTAAACTTTGGATGGAGCCTGAAGTACGGCCAAGTAGCCTTCGAAACGCTATTGCTCTGCATTAGCGAAGTAGATCAACGCCACTTCAGTCAATCTCCGGTTTGGTTTACGAACCGAACAGCTTGGAGTTTGTCTTGCACTTTGGTTTTCTCTTGTTTGCTTGCTTAGATAAGCTTTCTGGGTTGAATTTTTAAGTTGTCTCTTGCTGCCTGGTCTGTCTGGATACTGTTGATCAAGCCCTTGACTGCTTGTTTTTATTTTTAAGCTAGCAAACTTTATTAGCGCGATTTTTTCCCTGACAGTCACGCCAGTGGGCACATGTTTCAAAAAATCAACTCGCGCTAATCCCTTAATAGCGCGAGTTACAGCCTGACAGTCGTGCCAAGCCTGTGAACTTTTCCAGTTTTCTTGTTTGGAAGCCTTCTGAGCTTGGATTTCTATCTTGTCACATCTTTTTCAACTACTGGAGTGTGTCAGAGCTTTGTTTGACTGGTTCTTGACCTTCATCCTTCGGGTGTTTGCCTCTTTCCATCGATTTCATATTCCAGCCCTAGAGCATCTAGTGGCTTTGTACATCGAGCCTTCCGTGGGAGTTTTTGGTTCTTTGATTGTCCAGTCGACTTCTTGGCTACTTTTTGCACTTGTCTAGTGGTTGTCAAAACTTTTTATTGTGTTCTTCGAGCAATCTACCTCTTTTTCGTTTGGATTTCGCTTGGCTTCGTTTGGGCTTAGATCACATAGCTCATTGAAGTTTTTGTGATTTTTCTTGGTTTGAAAGATTGTCTTGATGTTTCAGACTTGATTCTATTTTCATTGAGTGAAATTTTCTTTTTACTCTTTGTTATTATCTCTCAAAATTTGTTTAAGTGCATTTTGCCATCGAAAAGAAAACAAACAATCTCTTTTGCATTGCATTAGTTAATGGAAATTAGAGTTCTTTATATGTTATTAGCAATTAGTCACTTTAAAAAAAAAAAGGAAAAAAAGTTTTGTTTATTGCCATTAGCTGCATTAGAGTCATTGTTGATTGTTTGATGATCATTTTGTTTGATTGAAAGATCTCAACTCTTCTGTAGTTAGCATTCATCGAATGGAATGATATATTTTGGCATATAGCTTGCATTTAGGAAATTGTGAGAGATTACATATGGTAGGACCTGGAAACTGAAACCTAATCAAAGATCAACTGTAAAATGAACTGAATGAATCTAAAAATGCATTGGAACTTAACGCATACATCTAGAGGTCTAGGCTAGAGACGTGTTCCGGCGTCGTTAAACCTAGTCACTGTTGTTTCACATTATGGTTGGGTGATTCCTCCTTTTGTGACTCGATATTGGTCTAGCACGGATTTGTTCTCCCACGTACCGCCGAGTATATGTGGAGACCCCACTAGGTTATCATCCTTTATCCATAGGAAGCCGTGTCTGCCGCCTTACAAGCCGTAATGCACTGAACACAACATTCGGGAAGATTGACTGCCGTACGGGAAGTCCTTGGTTTTCATATGATTGCCAAGGTGTATATGCAGTTTTACGGATTGTTTGGTAAACCTTTTGCCTAGTTCTCCAGAGTAGTCACTTTTGATCCTTTTCAGACTCCCTAAAAGAAAAGGCTCACCTGAGCATTTGTCACTTCGGGCTCATTAAAAATTCGAAGGAGACTAGAGTCATCTTTTTGTCCTTTTCTCGACTCTTAAAACATGAAAAGGTCAAGTTCAGTTCCTTTGTCTTAAAATTTATTCGGCCGTGATTCACATTTACCCGGTTAGATCTTGTTTGCGTTAGCTTGAGTAGGCTTCTTTTTCAATGGCAACTTTTTTGGGGTTCACCAACCTAGGGATCCCCTCTAACGGAAACCCTAGTCATTTCGCTTTTTTGGGAATGTTGGTGCTCCTTACATGGCAACGTTGTCCCTCCCAGGGTTAACTGTTGGGTTGCCTGTTTGGTTGTTCTCAACCTCTTTGGTCCTTGCCGTCTCAACTTCTGGTCAATCAGTCACTCCACCCGAACAACATCATGTTGATTCTAAGGTGGACCTCTCCCCTTCTTCGCCTGTTTCTACGTCCTCATCTTCTACTTCGCCTGGTGAAAGTCTAGATTCGAGTAACCAGGTGACTAAGAAGAAGAAGAAGAAGACAAAGAAGAAGAAGTCTCTTAAGGGAGAGGCTAAAACTGCAGCTAGTCCCTCAAGTACACCTCCCATCGGGCCACCTTCTGCTCCTCCGTGGAAAGTCAAATTTCCTTGTAGATTATGCAAGGATGACCATCTTCTGCACGATTGTGTTGGCATTCCCAGGGTCTTAGAAGTATGGTCTCGCGATCCGGCCCACCCCTCATCGTCCTCTGAAGCTCACGGTGATGCTACTCTATCAACTAGAAATGGTAAGGGAAAAGGGAAGATTCGAATCCCTTGTAGACTTTGTGAAGGCAATCATCCCCTTCACCTTTGTCCGCTCATGGATAAAGCCTCTGTTGTCTTGGAAATTCTCACAGCTCATTCACCCCAACTACCCGTTGGCTATCAACGTCTCTCTGCAGCCGTAGATCATTCCCCTGCTGACAAAGAGATCGACCAAGATTCATCTCTTGTCCAGCCTCCTCTTCCTGAACCTGGCTCTGCCAAGCCTGTTCCAGACCAACCATTGATCGGAAGGAGTGTCGACTCGAGTTCACCACCCGTCGACCACTCTGTTTCGGAAGAGCATCATTCCCATGTTCTTCTCGTCTCCTCAGATTCTCCTAAGTCCGGAAATGACTCTCCTATCCCAGCTGCTCCCGAGAGTCCTGCTTCGGTTCTTTTAGAGCAGGGGGGCAATCATACGATTCTCCCACCAAGTAGTTCAGTCGTTTCCTTCGACTGGAGTCGTTTGACCACCTCCCGCCTTCCATCCCATGTGCCTTTCTGGGTCACGGTACACGCCTATAATAGGGCAATACCTGGCACTATTTTGGATGAGGGTGCATCTGTCAGTCTTATGCCTGCCACTACTTGGCAAGCTTTGGGTTCCAGACAGCTTGTGCCAGTCGCGCCAAATCTGACGGCTTTTGACGGAGGAACTAGTCAACCATTAGGGATCCTTCCAAAGTTCCCTATTACTTTGGAGGCAAAACTGTCTATATAGACGTATCGATTACCCAAGGTGTTTTAGATTTCAGTCTTCTCCTTGGCCGTGACTATGTTTATGCCATGGGGACCCTGGTCTCTTCACTTTTCCATGTGGTTTGCTTTCCACACGATGGAAGGATAGTGACTATAGATCAATTATCGTTCATTCGTCCCCGGGTGCCTCCTGCGCAGTCTTCATCCCCTCCTAGTTTTCATCCACTAGTTGCATCTACCCCACCACAGATCAACTACGTGGCCACTTATCCCGTGCCTGGATCCAGTGATGCCGCCATCGTGCATAGTGTCCTGGGGGCATTGGGTCCTGACTTCCGAGATATTACCCTTCCACCCGGAGTGGCACTCTTGGAAGCCCCGACTTCCTGTTCATTCTAATAAAGTTTGGGCGGAGCATAGTTCGTATTCCTATGTCAAGCTCGTTAAAAAATGAAACTAGGCTTGATCGAAGCATAGTTCGTTTTCCTGTGTCAAGCTCCTTAAAAAATGAAACAAGGGTTATGAGGATAGTTCTTTTACTGCGTCAACCTCATTAAAAAATGAAACATCTCCTCCTTTCCAAATCAAGTCTTTTGGTTAAGATATCGTAAAATACAAGTTGAGTCTTTCATAGATCTCGAGAGTGAACCTTCATTCCATCCACTTTGTTGAATGTAATGAAGCTTGGGGGGCATGTACCTTATTTTGCGTCATTATGCTGGGGGCATGCGAACTTATAACAAGCATAGTTTTTCGTTTCAAGCTTGTGTAAACATGAAACCGAATCCAAGCAGAGTTCTCCATGGTTCAAGTTTGTGTAAAAATGAACCCATACCCGAATGCAAGCAGAGTTCTCCATGGTTCAAGCTTGAGTAAAATGAACCCATACCCATTTTACATCTCGTGATTGGCGTTATTTCGCTAAATTCTGTTACATGAGCCTTGGTTGTTTCATTCCATTGCTACCATCTCTTTGGCTGATCATATGCTTTCACTTGGTTGTTTATCCTTTCCTGAGGAATCACAACAATGAGTGGTTTTATTAGCCAACCTCTTGACCATTATATGTTTTGAGAAGTTCCACCATTACTAGAACCAGTTGCTACCCTTTATACCACTCGTTCCTCCAAAGAGGACGAGTCTCCTTTAAGCTCTTTTCTCACTCATAAAAAATGAAAAGATTTCCGAGTATTTTTCCCTTTTTGACTCGTTAAAGAGAATAAAAATGGAGGTCTGCTTTCAACTCTTTTCCGCTGTTTAAAGACGAAAAGATTGTCGAGTTATTCCTCTTGACTCGCTAAACGTAAATAAGGGGTGGTCGTCTTTAAACTCTTTTCCGACCGTGTAAAAACGAAAAGATTGTCGGGTCCTTGTCGTTTCAGGCTCGTTAATGGTTATGAAACGAGGTGATTTCGGTCACTTTTCTACTTTTTCAGGTTGAAGTCACTAAACATGAAAAGTACTCCTTGATCATAATGGTCGGGCGGTTCTTTCGAGCATTGTTTTATACTTTTTCAGGCTCGAGAGACACAACTTTACGAAAAAGGACACCCTTGGAGTTTTCTTTTCTGCTGTCTTTTCAAACTCTTTAAACATGAAAAGACGCTGAGTTCTTCCTCTGTTAGATTCGTTAAAACTTGATGACATTGGAGTCCGTCGAGATGACGCTTTACAAGCATATGCTATCCCCGTCAAGCTTGTTAATAAAAATAACTGGGGTACTTGCCAGAAATGGTGGGGGAAAATAGAACCATAATTATTGTCATGTCGGCATGTTGTTGGGAAAAGTATCCAATATGGAATGCCCCTATCCCACTCTAA
Organism: Pinus tabuliformis; assembly: GCA_031772625.1. Lineage (NCBI taxonomy): Eukaryota > Viridiplantae > Streptophyta > Pinopsida > Pinales > Pinaceae > Pinus > Pinus tabuliformis. The sequence continues at coordinate 180,135,215 of CM062812.1, forward strand.
GAGGTGATAGTGCCTTAGCAACAAACAGGTGAACTTATTCGAGTATTCTTCTTTATGGAATGCAAGTGAGGAAGAAGGATATAACTAACCTGTATCTTCCGCTAGTTTGTCGATCCAAATTGCTCCTCTCTTCAGTAGCTTCCAGCTTCTTGCTCCTGCACTGGCCCAGCTTCACCGAATTCCTGCAAGATCACAAGAAAGAGAAACTACACAAAGATACAGATATACATTCATAAAAAGCTCAAGATCAGATTAAGCTAAACATGTAAGCATAACAAAACATCATTGGTATACAACATGTAGGAGAAACTCAAATAGTTTATTGATAAGATAATAAAGTCTGAGAAGAGATACAACCAAGTGAGTTCCGATCCAGCATCTACCTCCCAGCAAAGGAGTCCCTTCCTCTCCTCCAACAAAGCATAAATCACCCAATGCTAATATCAATCTCAAACCAACAGCAATTCTTTGCAAAGTACAAAATTCCAGCCTCCTGAACCTCTGGGTGAGAGATCCATATATAGATGTGAGCAGAGAGGATGAGTCAGCTCATGTTTTGACTTGTGGCTTCTCTCTGTCAGTTCTTGCTTCCACTTGGAGGTTGAGAACCTCTTACTCATCACTAGTCGAATTCATTGAGGCAAGTGTCATTGGAGAAGATTCTGGAAGCTTCCATGGTCTTTCCACCTCGTTGAATGAACTTGCCATTTGTCAATTCCCCCTCAGCGCACCCTGATAGTGCTTCTACCTGCGTTGCAGTGCACCTAGCCAGTGTAATCTCTGCATTTCAGCGCAGACAGCTAGTGGAGCCTCTGAATTGATCCTGAATTGACTGTTTCTGAGTGGTTTTTGGTGGAGAACTTCTGGGACAAGCTGTCATTGGTTGACCTTGTTCCTCTAGGGGTAGGAACAACTCATTTAGGGACTTTGGATCCCTTGGATTATGGACATTTCATGCTCAATGCTGTAAGGCACAAAAATGTCTATAACAGTTGCCCCCTAAAGTATGAGGCCGTTTATCGTGTGAAATTCTTTATTAGGAGGATCCAAAGTTCTTCCAATGCTGGGAGGAGACCTGTAATAAGATACAATACAATACATTATTTTTCATACTGCTTTCATGATCTAGCTGAGGCGGGCATTCCCATGCTCAGCTTTATAAATTCATTTTTCTGTACATAGAACAGACAATCGTCTGATGGTAGACTAATGATTTTGATGAAATCATCATCCTTTTGGTAGGATGATTATCTGCTGCAATGATGTACATGTCAATGTCTTTATCTTTCCTGAATATATATCGCAGCCCGGATGGATGAAACTAGATCCTGGGTCTTCAATCTCGTCCGATCTTCACTCTAAGTACAAGTCGATCCATGTGAGAAATGTTCTGAAGTCGAACATGGAAAGACATCGCTTGATTACCGGTCAATGAGGTAAACCGTTAACAAGCGTGAGAGGAATCACCGATAATGATAATGACCCTCAAGGTACTGCAATACAATTCACGTGGTGTGAATAAAGGACTTGGCGTCGAACACCACGCAAAATCTTTCGGTCGAAGGTCATTGATGTATACCTGTCGCCGGAAGTGAGAAACTTGCCATTGAGGCATGCAAGCTTCAAAGTACTGAAGGGGTTGTTCCTAGATCAACTTCTTGGATAATGAGTGGATGTCGACAAGAAGCGATCTGTCAAAGGAGGGCCTTGATGTATCCCACATCAGTGACACGGAACGGAGCAAATGATTTTGATGGAGGTGAAAACGATCTGATGATATATGGTTCAGGGTGGCAGTCATGAAAGGATGAAGGATAATGTATGGTAGTGGATGGAACACGGTTGACTTCTCTGGATGACTTCTCTTGAACATATCGGCGACACTTTGTGTGATGGATTGGTAGCGTTTACCCCAAAGGTGGATGGTATGGCGAGACCATGGCGATGTGACCGGTGAATGAAACAACCCAACCCGACTCAGGCACGGAGTGGAAGTGTCATGTTCAAGAGCGACTTGCTACCAATAATGTTCTTTGAGTTTCTTCCCAATTTTTCCCCAGTTATTGCTGACCAGTACCTCTTTATTTTTGTCAAGCTTGAGGAGGATAACATATGCTTGTTCTATAATTTGCCCTTCGGGAAAACCCATCGCTACGTTTTAACGAGCCTAGCGATAGTGAAACTCGTTCTCGTCTAAAGACAAGTTTGTCACTATTTAATGCTTTTAACGAGTCTAACGACAAAGATAACTCGGTCCTTTTCATTTTTAGAGAGTCTAAAAAGGTACGTAAAGTCAACTCCGAAAGTCCTTTTTCGTCATCTAATCCCTTAAGTCCGAAAAAGTATAAAACAATACAGAAGGGATGAGTTTTCGATAGTTTTAACGAGCCGAACAAAACAAGCGCTCGATCTTTTTGTGCAATAATCCCTCAGGTCCAAAAAGATTAAAATCTAGAGGAGGGATAGCACTTCCAGTCGCTTTAACGAGCTGGAAGGCCAAAACTCGGCAATCTTTTCATATTTTACGAGTCAGATGAAAAGAGCTTAAAGAAGACTCGTCTTTTGAGGAACGAGTGATAAAACGGGTTAGCAGCTGATTCCAGGTAAGGGTTGGAATTTTCCAAGCACGGCAGTATCACAAGGATGGCTGGTGAAATCACTCTTCGCAGCTGTTCCTCAAAATGGGTAAACAATCATATGGAGGTGAACGATTGGCCAACGGAAAAGTGGAGGTGACTGTGCAAACACGACCAAGGCTTTAATGGCTGATAATGTTACATTCACGGTGGTTATTTATCGGAATATAGTTCATTTTTTAACGAGCTTAAACGCGGAAAAACACTGCTCAGTCTTATGTTTATTTTTTAATGAGCATGAACTATGTGCTAAAACTGCTCGATCTTATGTTTATTTTTTAACGAGCATGAACTATGTGCTAAAACTGCTCGAGATAATTTTGCATGCCCCCAGCATAATAACGCAAATCGAGGTGCATGCCCCCCAAGCTTCATTGCATTCAACTTGGTGGTTGGAATGAAGGTTTACCTTTGAGATTTGGAAAGGGGATTGTTTTCATTTTTTAATGAGGTTGACACAGTAAAAGAACTATCCTCATGACTCCTTGTTTCATTTTTTAACGAGGTTGACACGAGATAATAACCGTCCTCGGAATCCACTGTATTTACAGTATTTGATAGAAAATCAAAAACTGATGGATGATTAAGGTCGCCGAATAATCCTCGTAGTAATCCAGAAGATGGGAGCGATGGTGGTAATCTTCCCATGGTGCCTCTCCTATGATCCCTTTGTCTATAGAATGTACATGCGACCAAGGATTTGTAGAGGTGCCATATTCCTTAGACCTATCTACACAAACACTCGATGAGCGTTGATTTGGGTTTGCCGCCCAAGCCAAGAAAATTGATTGCTACAATATTTCTATTAGGGCGATGATCCATGCTGACAAAATGTTTAGGAATTTTCTGAATCCATTAGATATAGAAGATTTCATATTGTAGGTTTCCACTGTGGCCACTTTCGCCAGATTACTTGGAGGCGGTAGGGAAAAAGTACCCATTAAGGAAGGGTCTTTTAGGAGGCCTATTCCAATATTTTGAAGCGGATGATCGCTTCCATGGATCATTTGAATGCTTCCCGTAACTTGTGAACTGTTGGGGAGAAATGTTTGTTGGTCGATGATTGTAATTCTTCCTTGAAAGGGAAATGCAATCCTCCTGAAGTAGGTCGACACAACTGCGGCCATGGCATATATCCAGGGCCTTCCCAGTAAGATGTTGTAATCGAGGTTTCCGTCGATTACTTCAACATCAACTTCTACTGTTTTGCCCCCTAGTTCAACTTTCAAGTTACTTAAAATCCCGTATGGAGTGTATGATCGTCCATCAAATGCTTTTATCGTTGTTGAAGATTGCGACAAGGGTGGTGAGCCTAATTTTTTCCAGCAACTCATCGACATAATACATGTGGATGTCCCCTCATCAATAATTGTTCGATGAACAGTTTTGTTGAGGGCTTTCACTTGAATAAGGAAAGCTAGTTGAGCTGGTAATTGAGGGTCATATCCTTTATGATCAAAGGCCACAAGATTGGAATCCATTGGGCCAATCCCACCTATTGCTGATAATAAAGCTTGCTTTTGGGAGGGGCAATTCTGTGGTACCTCAAGTGTCGACATAGCGGATGGCGATTGGGCCAAGTCCTCTACTATATTATAATTCTGTGCTACTTTTGCACTAGGATTAAATGTCGATTTGTGTACTACTCCCTTTGGCGACTTTATCATTGGTTCAGGAATGATGGGTGGCACAACTTCAGTCAAAGTTGTTGTCAAACTACCAGGTTGTTCATTAGCCTTGTTATTCGACAGCTGTGGGTTCCAGTAATCTTTATTCCTTGTCAAAGCATCATTTTGCTGCTTTGAGATAGACAACATAAGCACTTGGGATCAGGAAGCATTTTGATTAGCAACCAGTTTGGTTCCTGGGTTTGGAAACGGATCAGTCAATATTGCTGAGGTTTTCGAACTCTTAAAGAATCTTTTAAGCTCAGCTTTGTATGGACATTCATTCGTCCAATGGTCCTCACCGCATATTTGACGCCCTGAGGGGGGAGGTTTCCTATTTCCAGGAGGGTTTGAAGAAGTTTTTTCAGGGGATGACTCACCCTGTTTCTTCTTCTTCCCTTTGTTTTGCTTTTTCTTGCTTCCTGGTTGTTTGGTTTCTTTGCCCTTATCTGCTGATACGACATTTACTTCCGAAGCAAGAATTTCGTCTTTTGCATTTTGATCCGAAATCTTACGGGCCTTCTTGGAGTTGGCCTTTGTCGATTTCGCGTTTGTCGTGCCAATCGCGCCATCACCGGCGTGAGAGTCGTTGTTTGATTTAGGAGGAGGAGGAATTGAGAATTACGGTCTAGGGGCATTAGGTATTTTGTCGTAGAGCATGCCAGACTGAGTATAGACTAAGTCTAGATACTGCGCATGAGCGATAACTTGCTCTTCCGTTACGACTCCCCCCTTTGCCACATCTTCCGTTATAGCAGGAAGTAACGACTTGAGAAACCATTCAGCTAATAGCTGATCGGGAACGTACGTTTTTACCATCCTACGACGACGTCTCCACTCATGTATATGATCAGATATGTGAGTGGCCGTTGTCTGTTTGAAGTTGGTTAAGATTTCCGTTCCCGTTTAATACCTTATCGGTAATTGAAAATGGGTTAAGAAAGTCGTGGCTAAGGTGCTGAAATTGTCGAACGAAGCTCTAGGCAATTCAATATACCATTTTGCCGCTGAACCCGTTAACGTCCTCTGAAAAAGGCGAAGCCTTATCAAATCATCATTTAGGGTGTTTGATGAACACCATAGATGAAATGTCATCACGTGATTCGATGGGTCCTCACCTGGATTTCCATTGAATTTAGGAATATCTGAAGGAAGTTTGTGAGGAATCGCAGGCCACCAAGGGGCGTAAGCAATTGGATCGTTTGTTAACTGGTGTAAATCGGGTAACTCTAAAGTTGCCACGAATGGTAACTGTTGATTCAGGTTAGGTGAATCATACCTAGGATACGATGGGATTGCCTGAGCAGTTGGCCTTTGCATACCAGCATAATGTAATTGATGCTGGTATGACTGATACGGTTGGTGGACATGACCACCGTAAAGTGGTTGATTTTGACCGTTTTGAATGTACGGTTGTCCACTGTTCGCAAAGATCTGCTGCTCAGAACCTTGGTATACTTGTTGGAATTGTGGTTGTTGATATTGCACCAGCCATGGTTGCGAAGCCATGTTCTGTTGCGCTATACTAACCGTTGGACCAAGGTGTGGGGTAATTGTACCCGTTTGGACCTGTGTCGCCCCACCAGTTGGCGATTGTGGTTGAGTCACAGGGTCAAGGGGCTGTTGCATTACAACCTGAGAAATCTAAGGTTGACATACAACAGGCAACGTTTGAACTTGTGACACTGTTACAATAGCTAGTGTTGTAGGGGTGTTTGACATAGGTACACATTGTTGCATAGAATACACAACCCTTGGTTGTTGAGGTAGCATAGGTACCCAACCACTTGATGTAACTCCTGTATAACCTGAATACTGTTGTGAACTCCTGTATGGATATCCTCCCGGAGGGGGTAATGAAAGGGCATACTGCCCCCCATACGGTGGCAATCCGGAACTCAAGGGGATTGTCTGCCCTTGGGGATTGGATTGCCCAAATTGACCTCCAAATGGATCAATTTGGCGAGTCTCAACATAAGAGTTGCCGGATATTATTCCGGAAGAACAAACAGGAACGGACCACACTGCCGAAATAGTCCCTGGGTGGACTCCTTCTAACGGTTGTGAGCTAGTCGGGACAGATGGTATGCCGGCAAACATCGTTGGAGTGACGGCAGGGAGTTCTGCTGTCACTGTGTCATTTGACACAGTCTTAGATGTTGACGGTTGTTCAGACATTTTGAGTCTATCCAAAAGATTACCTAGCGATTCTATAGGAACTTCCAAGAGTGGTAGACTAACTTCTGATGTCGAAGGAAATAGAGTGACCCCGACTCCAAAATGTGTTGGAGTACTTGCTTGCGGATCTTCTACAATTTCCTCTATCGCAATCAAACCAGGTGTAAGGGGAAGACCATCAGGTCCGTAAAATATTTCTGGTGCCGAAGAAGGGGTTGAATCAACAGCGACAGATGTTTGAGGAACAAGACTCTCTGAACTGGTTACAGATGGAACTGGTTCAGTAACACAAGTGTTTGTTCTCAGACTAGGATCAGTATCCCTGTCCCTCTGTGGTTGTTGAACTTCTTCTGTAGAGGCAGGGTTTCCAGAAATGTTTGGAATAACCGGAATCTCAGATGTTGTTGGAACACTTGTTCTGACTTTGATAGGAGATTTCGAACTGGTTAAACGAGTTCTCTTTGTCCGTACTGTTTTCGATTCCGGAGACAAAGACGGTTGACTCGTAAGCCTCCGCGAACGACGGGGTTTCAATTGACTTTCTTCCACAATTGCGGATTACTCGATCAACCAAAATACAAAAGGGGAAAGTATGTTTCCGAATTAAATGAATTTTTAGACGCTTTAGACACAACTTGCTTTTTCACTTTTAAAGAGTCGAGAAAAAGCTAAAGATGACTCTAGCCTCCTTCGATGTTTTAACGAGCCCGAAGTGACAAATCCTCGGATGGACTTTTTCTGTTATAGAGTCTGAAAAAGGCCAAAAGGAACTGCTCGGGAGTTCTAGGTAGAGGGTGTGCCAAACTTTTCGCAAAACCGCAGAATACTTTTTAAGGTACGAGCGGTCAATCTTCCCGAATGCTGTGTTCAGTGCATTGCGATTAGTAGGGCGGTCGACACGGCTTCCTAAGGATAAAGGTTTTATGCCTATAGGGGTCTCCCAATATATACTCGACAGTACGTAGGAGCACAATCCGTACTGGCGCTATCGTCCCTCAGGAGGAATCAGCCAACCATCAGCGAGATCGACAGTCACCAGGTTTTACGACGCCGGAACACGTCTCTAGCCTAGACCTCTATGTTGTGCGTTAAGTTACAAAGCGTTGTTAAGTTCATTCAATTTATTTTAGGTTGATCTTTCTTAGAAGTTTGCCTTTTTGGATCACCACGAGATGTATGATACAATTCCTAAATGCAGTCTAAAGATGATAAGCAAGCTTTTATATCTTTTCAACAATGAAAATCCTAGCTACAAGGGGAAAAGGAAGATACAACTTTTCTTAAGGAGCATAGAGCACACTGTAATGCACTTTTTCCTAAATCAAAGCATGCAAACTATCAAAATGCAAATGCACAAATGCATGTATTTGTTTTCGCTTCCTTAATATTGATGCCTAAAAAGAAAGCTGTTGTATAAATTTGAATTCGATTTCAAGTGAAAACATAAACAAGTTCCTTTTTCAAAATCAAAAAGACGATTACGACACCTTATGATTTACTTGTTTCGACACTAGAAATGCATAAATTCAAACCAAACGAAAAAAGTAAAAGCTAAATCAACTGTGAACAGCAAACGAACTCACTCCTAAGATCAAAACGACACTTATGACAGGTCTAGATCTAAGGGCGACAGTATGACTAGTTTACTTTTGTAATGGGAAACTGCAAATGATGTAACAAATACACAAAGAACAAATACAGTTTCTTTATACAAATGAGGCGGAATTGAGGCAAAGAAAATGGGTTTTAGATAGGTACACTGACTGATAACAGGCTGCAAAAACAGAGATAAAATTGAGCAAAAGGAAGCAGGGAACCACAGCTGCACAAGGCAAAGACTGATCAGCGAACCCTCAACACAGAGGTTTTGACATTCAGCGCAGGTAGCCTTCACGGGACCTGCGTTGAAAAGCAGAACCTCTTCACAGAGTCTGTGCTGAAGCAGAAACGAGAGTTGTTTCTGGGTTCTGGGTTACGGTTTGCAGTTAAATCAATAGTTTTTGGCCAAATCAAAGCTATCAATTAGGTACAATTAGGAGGATGATTTATAGGAGGACTAAGATCTATCACAAAGGGTTGTTAGAGCACTTGTGGATCAATTTGTTCAGATCATAAAAACAGGCCCAGTGAGTGGACTAGAGTGGCAGATCTCTACTTTGCACTTGAAAATGGCAAGTGCATTTTGATTCAACACTCTTGAGTTTATGAGAAGAACAAGACCAGAAACACAAATAAACCAACAAGATACGATCCCCGGCGGAGTCGCCAATTTGTTGTGGGGAAAAATGCCTATGCAGGACGATCCTATCCACCTAAGGTGTGACAGTGCCTTAGCAACAAACAGAAACAACTATTCTAGTATTCTTCCTTTATCAATTAAGAATGAAGAGAGATGGATGGACTAACTGGTGTCTTCCGTTTGTCTCTCGATCCGGTTTCTCTTCTCTTTGAGAGTTCCCAGCTACTTGCCTTCTCGCTCGCCCAGCTTCAACAGGTTCCTGTAAGATCACAAGAAGGGAACACTACACAAGGACATAGATTCATATTCATAACTAGTTCAGGATTAGAAATAAACTAAACATACTAATGCAATCATACATCAAAGATACATCAGTATATAGGAGAAACCAAGATAGCTTTATTGATGAATAACAAGGTTCAGGAGGAGATACAACCAAGAGAGTTCCAATCCAGCATCTACCTCCCAGCGAATGAAATCCTTTCTTCACCTCCCTTCAAAGAATTAATCACCCAATGATTCCAATCTCAAACCAACAGCAATTCTTTGCAATAACAAAATTCCAGCGTCTTGAACCTCTGGGTGAGAGATTTAAAATTCCAGGTTAAGGAATAAGCTGTTATAGACATTTTTGTGCCTTACAGCTATAAGCATGAAATGTCCATAATTCAAGGGATCCAAAGTCCCTAATGATGTTGTTACAACTCCTAAAGGAACAAGGTCAACCAATGACAGCTTCTCCCAGAAGTTCTCCACCAAAAACCACTCAGAAACAGTCAATTCAGGATCAATTCAGAGGCTCCACTAGCTGTCTGCACTGAAATGCAGAGATTACACTGGCTAGGTGCACTGCAACGTAGGTAGAAGCACTACCAGGGTGCGCTAAGCGGGAAATGACAAATGGCAAGTTCATTCAACGAGGTGGAAAGACCCTGGAAGCTTCTAGAATCTTCTCCAATGACACTTGCCTCAATGAATTCGACTAGTGATGAGTAAGAGGTTCTCAACCTCCAAGTGGAAGCAAGAACTGACAGAGAGAAGCCACAAGTCAAAACATGAGCTGACTCATCCTCTCTGCTCACATCTATATATGGATCTCTCACCCAGAGGTTCAGGAGGCTGGAATTTTGTACTTTGCAGAGAATTGCTGTTGGTTTGAGATTGACATTAGCACATTGGGTGATTTATGCTTTGTTGGAGGAGAGGAAGGGATTCCATTGCTGGGAGGTAGATGCTGGATCGAAACTCACTTGGTTGTGTCTCCTCTCAGACTTTATTATCTTATCAATAAACTATTTGAGTTTCTCCTACATGTTGTATACCAATGATGTTTTGTTATGCTTACATGTTTAGCTTAATCTGATCTTGAGCTTTTTATGAATGTATATCTGTATCTTTGTGTAGTTTCTCTTTCTTGTGATTTTGCAGGAATTCGGTGAAGCTGGGCCGGTGAAGGAGCAAGAAGCTGGGAGCTACTGAAGAGAGGAGTGATTTGGATCGACAAAACTAGCGGAAGATACAGGTTAGTTAGATCTTTCTTCCTCACTTACATTCCATAAAGAAGAATACTTGAATAAGTTTACCTGTTTGTTGCTAAGGCACTATCACCTCTTAGAGTGGGATAGGGGCATTCCGTATTGGATACTTTTCCCAACAACAAATTGGTGACTCCGCTGGGGAGATTATCTTGTTGGTTTATTTGTGTTTCTGGTGTTGTTCTTCTCATAAACTCAGGAGTGTTGAATCTAAATGCACTTGCCATTTTCAAGTGAAAAGTAGAGATCTGTCACTCTAGTCCACTCACTGGGCCTGTTTTTATGATCTGAACAAACTGATCCACAAGTGCTCTAACAGCCCTTTGTGATAGATATTAGTCCTCCTATAAATCATCCTCCTAATTGTACCTAATTGATAGCTTTGATTTGGCCAAAAACTGTTGATTTAGCTGCAAACCGTAACCCAGAACCCAGAAACAACTCTCGTTTCTGCTTCAGCGCAGACTCTGTGAAGAGGTTCTGCATTTCAACGCAGGTCCCGTGAAGGCTACCTGCGCTGAATGTCAAAACCTCTGTGTTGGGAGTGCGCTGATCAGTCTTTGCCTTGTGCAGCTGTGGTTCTCTGTTTCTTTTAGCTCAGTTTCATCTCTGTTTTTTGCAGCCTGTTATCAGTCAGTGTACCTATCTGAAACCCCTTTTCTTTGCCTCAATTCTGCCTCAGTTGTATAAAGAAACTGTATTTGTTCTTTGTGTATTTGTTACATCATTTGCAGTTTCCCATTACAAAAGTAAACTAGTCATACTGTCGCCCTTAGATCTAGACCTGTCATAAGTGTCGTTTTGATCTTAGGAGTGAGTTTGTTTGCTGTTCACAGTTGATTTAGATTTTACTTTTGTCGTTTGGTTTGAATTTATGCATTTCTAGTGTCGAAACAAGTAAATCATAAGGTGTCGTAATCGTCTTTTTGATTTTGAAGAAAGGAACTTGTTTATGTTTTCACTTGAAATCGAATTCAAATTTATACAATAGCTTTCTTTTTAGGCATCAATATTAAGGAAGCGAAAACAAATACATGCATTTGTGCATTTGCATTTTGATAGTTTGCATGCTTTGATTTAGGGAAAAGTGCAGTACAGTGTGCTCTATGCTCTTTGAGAAAAGTTGTATCTTCCTTTTCCCCTTGTAGCTAGGATTTTCATTGTTGAAAAGATATAAAAGCTTGCTTATCATCTTTAGACTGCATTTAGGAATTGTATCATACATCTCGTGGTGATCCAAAAAGGCAAACTTCTAAGAAAGATCAACCTAAAATAAATTGAATGAACTTAGCAACGCTTTGTAACTTAACGCAAAACATAGAGGTCTAGGCTAGAGACGTGTTCCGACGTCGTAAAACCTGGTGACTGTCGATCTCGCTGATGGTTGGGTGATTCCTCCTGAGGGACGATAGCGCCAGTATGGATTGTGCTCCCACGTACCGTCGAGTATATATTGGGAGACCCCTATAGGCATAAAACCTTTATCCTTAGGAAGCCGTGTCGGCCGCCCTACTGATCGCAATGCACTGAACACAGCATTTAGGAAGATTGACTGCCCGTACCTTAAAAAGTATTCAGCGGTTTTGCGAAAAGTTTGGCACACCCTCTACCTAGAACTCCCGAGCAGTTCCTTTTGGCCTTTTTCAAACTCTATAACGGAAAAAGTCCATCCGAGCATTTGTCACTTCAGGCTCGTTAAAACATCGAAGGAGACTAGAGTCATCTTTAGCTTTTTCTTGACTCTTTAAAATTGAAAAAGCAAGTTGTGTCTAAAGCGTCGTTAAAAATTTATTTTAAACGGAACAATCACCCCTTTTTCCTGCGTTGATCTTTAGGTTGAGAAAATGGAGCACACCAACCAAGGAATTCCCCTTGGTGGAAATCCTAGTCCCTTCTCCTCTTGGGGAGATGTTGGTGCGCCCCATATGGCCACCTTGTCGATTCCAGGACTGACAATTGGCTTGCCAGTCTGGCTCTTCTCAACCAATGTCGTTCAGAACACCACTATTCCTGAACAGTGGAATCAATAGTCAGACCAGTCGAAAGTTGCCCACCAGCCTTCTATTTCCTCTAATTCTTCCTCTCCTCCTTCCTCTTCGCTTGACGGAACTGGTAAAACAAAAAACCAAATTCGTAAAGAGAAGAAGGAAAAGAAGAAGAAAGAGAAGAAGAAGAAGGAGCCAAAAGCGACTGGGGGCAAACAAGTGTTGTCTGACAAAAATCCACACACAGCACTAACTAGGCCTAAATCACCATGTGTCATATGCAAGGGAGACCACTTCCACAGAGATTGTCCCTGCATCCCTCGGATACTAAGGGACTGGTCTCCCCGTTTGCACAATCCGGTAGCATCAACCTCTGATAGCCATGTTGAATGCAAGCCGTCAACTAGCGAGAGTGAAGTCCTTGGACAAAAAGGGAGAGCTAGATCTCCCTGTAGACTGTGCGAAGGCAACCACGCCATCCACCGTTGTCCCTTCTTAGACGAAGCGAAAAGAGTTTTGGATGATCGTCCAGTTTCAACGTTACGACTTCCTCCTGGATATAAAAAACTCTTGTCGAGTCCTTCGTTAGTTGAAAATCTAGCTGGCCCGCTCAAGTGGTCAGCTGAAGCACCGGTCATTGAAGATGAACCAACTGAATCCATACTCGACGAAAGTCAAAAGGTCGAGGCAGCAGTTGACCCGGTCTTGCCTTCAGAGGATTTATCTTCGAATGATACAGTCACTGAAGAGAATAAAGATGACACCATCCAAATTTTCTTCATCAACACAGACTCCGACGAACAAGGGGGCGCCTCCCCCATTCCTTTATCGCAGGAAGGAAGTTCGTCAGAGCGATACCCGGCCGTTTACTCGGTCCCACCACCAAGCAATCTAGTTGTCTCCTTTGACTGGAACCAACTAGGCAGACCCCGTTTGCCAGCAAGCATACCATTCAGAATTATCGTCCAAATATACAGAATGGTCATGGCTGGCACCATCATTGATGAAGGGGCATCTGTGAGTATCCTTTCCTCCACTGCTTGGAAAGCGCTTGGTTCGCCAGCGCTTTTGCTTGAAATGAGAAATCTGACAGGCTTTGATAAAGGAACGAGTCGACCTTTAGGGATCCTCCCCAATGTGCCTATCACATTGAAAGGGAAGACCATTCAAATGAATGTGATGGTCGTTCAAGGACCCTTGGATTATAACCTACTCCTTGGACGAGACTATATATATTGCATGGGAGCCATCGTCTCCTCACTCTTTAGAGTAATGTGTTTTCCGCACGAAGGAAGAGTGGTCAAGCTCATGGACCAGCTTTCATTTCCCGGATCACGCATCGCAAATAGTCATATACCATCCCTAAATGGTCTCTTCACGCAAGAAATGTCTCAACCCACGGTCTGTCCTCCTGATGAGCGCGAGTAATTCAGAGGGATATGACTGGAACCCAGGGGGCATGCATCCTGGTCTGCTTCGGCAGGAAAACTTTGGGTATAGGGTAGGTTTCCGCGGGAGAATATGACTAGTCTGTACCCCGCCCATGCTGGAAGAGGGTTATTCTAGAATAAGATTCTTTTGTCAAAGTTATGTGAGTTGACAGATGGAGTCTCTCACCTTTGTCTATTTCGGTAGACATTGCCGAAGAAATGTTTTGTTTGAAAGATTAATAGAACAATCTTTGCGTAACCTGAAAGAGGTAGGCCTTTCCTGGTAGAACAAATGTTTTATCTGCAAATTGAGGGGTAACCTTGAAATCTTACTTTATGCCTGGGGGCATGCAAACCTTTTGGAGTGCAAGCAAGGGGCGACTATTTATTTTTTTTAAATTTTTAGGTCCTCCCTTTAAACCTGTAGGTCTAACCCTTTAAACTCGTAGGATTAGTCATTTCCAAACTTGCATAACGAAAGGATGCGGGGCATAGCTTTGGTAAGGAACAAGCTCCATAAAAAATGGCATCTTACATGAGACATTCTTATCATACGACGGGATAATCGAGCAGTTTTAACACATAGTTCATGCTCATTAAAAAATAAACATAAGATCGAGCAGTTTTAGCACATAGTTCATGCTCGTTAAAAAATAAACATAAGATTGAGCAGTGTTTTTCCGCGTTTAAGCTCGTTAAAAAATGAACTATCTTCCTGTAAATAACCACCGTGAATGTAACATTATCAGCCATTAAAGCCTTGGTCGTGTTTGCACCATCACCTCCACTTTTCCATTGGCCGATTGTTCACCTCCATATGATTGTTTACCCATTTTGAGGAACAGCTGCGAAGAGTGATTTCACTAGCCATCCTCGTGACACTGCCATGATTGGAAAATTCCAACCTTTACCTGGAATCAGCTGCTAACCCGTTTTATCACTCGTTCCTCAAAAGACGAGTCTTCTTTAAGATCTTTTCATCTGACTCGTAAAATATGAAAAGATTGCCGAGTTTTGGCCTTCCAGCTCGTTAAAGCAACCGGAAATGCTATCCCTCCTCTAGATTTTAATCTTTTTGGACCTAAGGGATTATTGCACAAAAAGATCAAGAGCTTGTTTTGTTCGGCTCGTTAAAACTATCGAAAACTCATCCCTTCTGTATTGTTTTATACTTTTTCGGACTTAAGGGATTAGATGACGAAAAAGGACTTTCGGAGTTGACTTTACGTACCTTTTCAGACTCTCTAAAAATGAAAAGGACCGAGTTATCTTTGTCGTTAGACTCGTTAAAAACATTAAATAGCGACAAACTTGTCTTTAGACGAGAACGAGTTTCACTATCGCTAGGCTCGTTAAAACATAGTGATGGGTTTGCCCCAAGGGAAAATTATAGAACAAGCATATGTTATCCTCCTCAAGCTTGACAAAAATAAAGAGGTACTGGTCAGCAATGACTGGGGAAAATTGGAAAGAAACTCAAAGAACTTTATTGGTAGCAAGTCGCTCTTGAACATGACACTTCCACTCCATGCCTAAGTCGGGTTGGGTTGTTTCATTCACCAGTCACATCACCATGGTCTTGCCATACCATCCACCTTTGGGGTAAATGCTACCAATCCATCACACAAGTGTCGCCGATATGTTCAAGAGAAGTCATCCAGAGAAGTCAACCGTGTCCCATCCACTACCATACATTATCCTTCATCCTTTCATGACCGCCACCCTAAATCATATGTCATCAGATCGTTTTCACCTCCATCAAAATCATTTGCTCCGTTCCGTGTCACTGATGTGGGATACATTAAGGCCCTCCTTTGACGGATCGCTTCTTGTCGACATCAGCTCATTATCCAAGAAGTTGATCTAGGAACAACCCCTTCAGTACTTTGAAGCTTGCATGCCTCAATGGCAAGTTTCTCACTTCCGGCGATAGGTATACATCAAGGACCTTCGACCGAAAGATTTTGCGTGGTGTTCGACACCAAGTCCTTTATTCAAACCACGTGAATTGTACTGCAGTACCTTGAGGGTCATTATCATTATTGGTAATTCCTGTCGCGCTTGTTAACGGTTTACCTCATTGACCGGTAATCAAGCGATGTCTTTCCATGTTCGACTTCAGAACATCTCTCACATGGATCAACTTGTACTTAGAGTGAAGATCGAACGAGTTTGAAGACCCCAGATCTAGTTTCATCCATCCGGGCTGCAATATATATTCAGGAAAAATAAAGACATTGACATGTACATCATCACAACAGATAATCATCCTACGAAAAGGATGATGATTTCATCAAAATTATCAGTGTACCATCAGACGATTGTCTGTTCTATGTACAGAAAAATGAATTTATAAAGCTGAGCATGGGAATGCCCGCCTCAGCTAGATCATGAAAGCAGTATGAAAAATAATGTATTGTATTGTATCTTATTACAGGTCTCCTCCCAGCAGTGGAAAAACTTCGGATCCTCCTAATAAAGCATTTCACCCGATAAACGACCTCATACTTTAGGGGGCAACTGTTATAGACATTTTTGTGCCTTACAGCTATAAGCATGAAATGTCCATAATTCAAGGGATCCAAAGTCCCTAATGATGTTGTTACAACTCCTAAAGGAACAAGGTCAACCAATGACAACTTCTCCCAAAAGTTCTCCACCAAAAACCACTCAGAAACAGTCAATTCAGGATCAATTCAGAGGCTCCACTAGCTGTCTGCGCTGGAATGCAGAGATTACACTGGCTAGGTGCACTGCAACGCAGGTAGAAGCACTACCAGGGTGCGCTGAGCGGGAAATGACAAATGGCAAGTTCATTCAACGAGGTGGAAAGACCCTGGAAGCTTCCAGAATCTTCTCCAATGACACTTGCCTCAATGAATTCGACTAGTGATGAGTAAGAGGTTCTCAACCTCCAAGTGGAAGCAAGAACTGACAGAGAGAAGCCACAAGTAAAAAAATGAGCTGACTCATCCTCTCTGCTCACATCTATATATGGATCTCTCACCCAGAGGTTCAGGAGGCTGGAAATTTGTACTTTGCAGAGAATTGCTGTTGGTTTGAGATTGACATTAGCACATTGGGTGATTTATGCTTTGTTGGAGGAGAGGAAGGGATTCCATTGCTGGGAGGTAGATGCTGGATCGGAACTCACTTGGTTGTATCTCCTCTCAGACTTTATTATCTTATCAATAAACTATTTGAGTTTCTCCTACATGTTGTATACCAATGATGTTTTGTTATGCTTACATGTTTAGCTTAATATGATCTTGAGCTTTTTATGAATGTATATCTGTATCTTTGTGTAGTTTCTCTTTCTTGTGATCTTGCAGGAATTCGGTGAAGCTGGGCTGGTGAAGGAGCAAGAAGCTAGGAGCTACTGAAGAGAGGAGTGATTTGGATCGACAAAACTAGCGGAAGATACAGGTTAGTTAGATCTTTCTTCCTCACTTACATTCCATAAAGAAGAATACTTGAATAAGTTTACCTCTTTGTTGCTAAGGCACTATCACCTCTTAGAGTGGGATAGGGGCATTCTGTATTGGATACTTTTCCCAACAAACAGGTAAACTTATTCGAGTATTCTTCTTTATGGAATGCAAGTGAGGAAGAAGGATATAACTAACCTGTATCTTCCACTAGTTTGTCGATCCAAATCGCTCCTCTCTTCAGTAGCTTCCAGCTTCTTGCTCCTGCACCAGCCCAGCTTCACCGAATTCCTGCAAGATCACAAGAAAGAGAAACTACACAAAGATACAGATATACATTCATAAAAAGCTCAAGATCAGATTAAGCTAAACATGTAAGCATAACAAAACATCATTGGTATACAACATGTAGGAGAAACTCAAATAGTTTATTGATAAGATAATAAAGTCTGAGAAGAGATACAACCAAGTGAGTTCCGATCCAGCATCTACCTCCCAGCAAAGGAGTCCCTTCCTCTCCTCCAACAAAGCATAAATCACCCAATGCTAATATCAATCTCAAACCAACAACAATTCTCTGCAAAGTACAAAATTCCAGCCTCCTGAACCTCTGGGTGAGAGATCCATATATAGATGTGAGCAGAGAGGATGAGTCAGCTCATGTTTTGACTTGTGGCTTCTCTCTGTCAGTTCTTGCTTCCACTTGGAGGTTGAGAACCTCTTACTCATCACTAGTCGAATTCATTGAGGCAAGTGTCATTGGAGAAGATTCTGGAAGCTTCCAGGGTCTTTCCACCTCGTTGAATGAACTTGCCATTTGTCATTTCCCGCTCAGCGCACCCTGGTAGTGCTTCTACCTGCGTTGCAGTGCACCTAGCCAGTGTAATCTCTGCATTTCAGCGCAGACAGCTAGTGGAGCCTCTGAATTGATCCTGAATTGACTGTTTCTGAGTGGTTTTTGGTGGAGAACTTCTGGGAGAAGATGTCATTGGTTGACCTTGTTCCTCTAGGGGTAGGAAAAACTCATTTAGGGACTTTGGATCCCTTGGATTATGGACATTTCATGCTCAATGCTGTAAGGCACAAAAATGTCTATAACATGGCAGTATGTCGCTCTTGAACATGGCACTTGTCTGCTTTCGTGTCTGGGTGGGGACATCTCATCTTGTTTTTCACTTGCCTCCGTGGATTTGGGTGATCCTGTTTGACTTCTCATCTGCTCATTGCCTTGTCACCATGACCTTTGATCTATTGATGTCAAATACTGCCAAGTCCACTGTCGTGCCGCCGATATGTTCAAGAGAAGTTGACCTCTGCAGAATAACAACCTCTTTCTGATAGCTCGCATAATTATGATTTAACACAACATTCTTCCTCTGTCTCATGTCGATGATGTGGCCCACCTTCGATCAAGGTCACCTCCTGTCGACTTCAGCTCATTATCCAGGAAGTTGATCTAGAGACTCCCTTCCGGTGCCTTGGAACCTGCATGCCTCAATGGCAGGTTCTTCGTGTTCAACGTGAGGTTTTCATCATTGGCCTCCGATCAAATGATTCTACGGGTGTTCGATGCCAGCTCACTGATTCACATGCTGTAGATTGTACCTATAGTACCTTGAGGGCCATTGTCATTATTGGTGGTACCTCTCGCGTCTGTTAACAGTTTTCATTATTGACTGGTAATCAGATGATGTTCATGCATGTTCGACTTCAACTCATGTATTCACATGCTTGAACTTGTACTTTTGTTCGGGTCGAGATGGAGCGCAAGACCCTGGATTTTGTCTGTTGGAATCCAGGCTGCGATTTTGTGGATTATTGTTACATGACTCATTCACTGGATGGTTGCGACCATGCCTGAGTCTATTCATCGATCCTCACCGGATGGCTGTGCCCATACCATGGATCTAGATTATTATGTACTCTGTTATGGATGGCTGCGCCCATACCACATATATCATGTACTTGAGCTATCAGTTGTATCTCTCTATGCAGATTCTCCGGCGGCAGCTGCATGTGTTCTTGTAAAGCATTTCACCCCTCTCTCTCTCTCGGGCCTCATGCTTTAGGGGGCATCTGTTACACAGTAATTTGTCACCGTCCCTGTTACCCCTTTCCCACACTTTGGAGGACTCATTCCGGGACCTGTGAGAAGTGACATAACTTGAAAACACTTGCATTATGTTCCCCTAAGTATGGACTTCATATGCCTTGAAGACATCTCCTGCAGAATATCCTTAAAAAGTCCCCTTTTTCCATTAGCGTGGATCCACAGTGTATCACCCGCGCCAATGGGGGAAATTCTCCAAAGAGGGCGCGCCCGTTGGCACTCTATCTCAGAGTCTTACCCATGCCAACCAAGTTTGGGAAAGCTTTTTAACAAATGCACGCCCGAAAGTTTTTTCCTTTTGACTCATGAGGCTTTTCAAGGATAATGCCAATCTCATGGATGTCGAGATTCATCGTATCTCTATCCATAATAGCTTTTCGAGGATAATGCCAATCCCATGGATGTCTGGATTCATTGTATCTCTTCCTCCTCCTCCATCTATAAAAGCTTGTTCTGTTGCATTTGACAAGCTAGTTTTTGAGCATAGGGAGAATGATACTGTCAGAAGTCTGAGAGATTGCTGTAAGAGTCTTCTTTGCATTCATAATCAAAGAGAGAGATAGGCTTGTTCCCGATCCCGGCAAGCTTTGGAAGACATATGTAGCTGATCACCCAGCCAACGGAGGATTTGACGTCAGAACTATCGTTGTATACTCCTTTGTTGATTATCAATAATAGATGACTATCATTATGGTTCCATTCTTGTTGTTTATTGTGATGATGTTTGAACTATATCTTTTCTGACCGATATATAATTGCATCCATTGGATTTTATGCTTGTATTCGTGTCGTTCTTTGCATGTGCAGGTGTCCATTCACGGAGATCGTGAGGATCGTGACCGGCCATAGCAAAGGAACGGGAGTGTCAACTCTTCTACAACACTAGCATTGGAATCCAAGTAGGTTCTCATAATCCACCTTTAATTTGCAATTAGGAACTTGTGTGATAACATTGTTTGATTGTTACTAGATCCATTTTGGGCTAGTGGGATCACCTCTGTCTGCAGAGGGGATTTACCTCTCCAACACTCATTAAAAATCAAAGGTGACTAGAGTCATCTTTAGCTTTTTCTCGACTCTTAAAAATTAAAAAATCAAGTTGCGTCAAAGCATCTAAAATTTATTTTAATCGGAATAACGTCAGTGTTCCCTCGTTGATCTTAGGTTGAGAAAATGGAGTCCACCAATCAAGGATTTCCCCTTGGAGGAAATCCTAGTACTTTCTCCTCTTGGGGAGATGTTGGTGCACCTCATATGGCCACATTGTCCCTTCCAGGATTGACAATTGGCTTGCCAGTATGGCTTTTCTCCTTCTTCCTCTTCACTTGGTGAAGCTAGTAAAACTAAAAACCAAGTAACTGAGAAGAAGAAGAAAGGGAAGGAGAAGAAGGAGAAGGAGCCAATGGCAAAAAGGGGCAACAGTACATCTTCTAGCGAAAATCCACACATTGCACCATCCAAACCTAAATCTCCATGTGTCATCTGCAAAGGGGACCACTATCATCGAGATTGTCCTTGCATCCCACGGATCTTAAGGGATTGGTCTCCCCACTTGCACAATCCGGTGTCGTCAACCTCTGACGATCATGTTGAGAGTACACCGTCAACTAGTGAAAACAAAGTCACCAGACAAAAAGGAAGATCTAAAATTCCTTGTAGACTGTGTGAAGGTGATCATGCCATCCATCATTGTCCCTTCCTAGATGAAGCTAAAAGATTCTTGGATAACCGTCCTGCTTCACCGCTACGGCTTCCTCCTGGATACAAGAAACTCTTGCCGAGTCCATCGCTAGTTGAAAATCTGACTGACACACCCTTTTTGTTGGTCGAATCACCTATCATTGAAGATTAACCCTCTGAGTCCACATCGGACCAAAGTCAACAGGTTGAGATGGTAGTCGACCCCATCTTGTCTTCAGAGGATTTACCTTCAGATGATATAGTCACCAAAGAGAAAGAGAACAACATTGTTCAAATTATTTTGGTAAACATAGACTCCAATGAACATGGGGGCAATCTACCCATTCCTTTACCACAAGAAGGAAGTTCGTCAGAGATGTATCCAACCGTTTATTCGGTCCCACCTCCAAGCAACCTAGTCGTTTCCTTCGATTGGAATCTACTAGGCAGACCCCGTCTACCATATAATGTACCATTCCGAATGATTGTGCAAACTTATAGAATGGTCATGGTTGGTACCATCATAGATGAAGGGACTTCTGTGAGTATCCTTTCCTCAACTGCTTGGAAAGTGCTTGGTTCACCATCGCTTTTGCCTGAGATGTGAAATCTGACAGACTTCGACAAAGGAACCAGTCGACTGTTGGGGATCCTTCCAAATTTGCTTATAACTTTGAGAAGGAGAACCGTTTATCTAAACATAACGGTCGTCCAAGGACCTTTAGATTAAAATCTACTCCTTGATTGCGACTACATTTATAGCATGGGAGCTATTGCTTCCTCACTCTTTCGAGTGATGTGTTTTTTGCATGAAGGCAGAGTGGTCCACCTCGTAGACCAGCTTTCATTCCCTAGTTCACACATATCTAATAGTCAAATGCCATCCCTAACAAGTCTTTCTACGCAAGGAATGTCTTATTAATATCCAGTTCGTCCACCTGATGAGCGCGAGTGATTCGGTGGTTGTGACTGAAACCTAGGGGGCATGCACCCTGGTCTGCTTCGGCAGGAAAACTTCAGGTATAGGGAAGGTTTCCGTGGAGGATATATGACTAGTCTGACACACCCGTCCATTTAGGAAAATGGGATTAGACTGGGATAAGATACCTCCGTCAAAAGGTATGCCTTTCCCAATAGAACAAATGTTTTGTCTGCAAATTGAAGGGTAGCCTGGAAACTCTACTTCGCTATACTTGGGGGCATGCAAAACTTTTTGCATGAAAGTGAAAAGCGACCTTTTATTTTCTTAGTTTGTAGGTTCTTAACCCTTTAAACTCATAGGATTGGTTGTTCCTAGCTTACATAATGAAAGGATCCGGAGCAAAATTTCGAATGGGGCAAGCTCCCCAAAAAATGAACCTATCTATGAGACATCCTTATTATACGTTTGGCACGAGCAGTTTTACATGAAATTCAAGCTCATTAAAAAATAAACCTAGCAATGAGCATATGTTCCACCAGATTTTAAGCTCATTAAAAAATGAACCCACCTCCAGTAAATAACCATTGTGATCACATTATTATCATCTTTTGAGCCTTGGTCGTGTTCTTACCATCACCTCCACTCTTTTTTAGCCGATCATATGCCTCCATTTGATTATTTACCCCTTTTGAGGAACAACTGCGACGAGTGATCCTATTAGTGAGCTTCTTTACACTGCCGTGATTGAAAAGTTCCAAACATTACCTGGAACTAGCTGCTATCCGAAAACATCACTCGTTCCTCAAAAAATGAGTCTCCTTTAAGCTCTTTTCATCTGACTCGTAAAATATGAAAAGATTTCCAAGTGATTGGCCTCTCCAGCTTGTTAAAGTGATTGGAAGTGCCATCCCTCCTCTAGATTTTAATCTTTTTGGACCTGAGGGATTATTACACAAAAATATCGAGCGTTTGTCTTGTTCGGCTCGTTAAAATTATCGAAAAGTCATCCCTTTCGCATTGTTTTATACTTTTTCTGACTTAAGGGATTATATTACGAAAAAGGAATATTGGAGTTTTCTTTCTGTCTCTTTTTAGACTCTAAAATTGAAAATAATCGAGTTATCCTTGTCGTTAAACTCGTTAAAACAATAGCGACAAACTTGTCCATTCAGACAAGAGCGAGTCTCACTGTCGCTAGGCTTGTTAAAACATAGCGAGGGGTTTTCCCGAAGGGTGAATTATAGAACAAGCATATGTTATCTTGCTCAAGCTTGACAAAATTAAAGAGGTACTGGTCAGAAATGACTGGGGAAAATTGGGAAGAAAACTTGAAGAAAATTTATTGGTAGCAGGTCGCTCTTGAACATGACACTTTCACTCCACCACCATGATTGAGTCAGGTTGGGTTATTCCGTTCTCCAGTCATATTACCATTGGTCCACTGTACTATCCACTTTTGGGGTTAACGCTACCAATCCATTTCAGTGTCACCGATATGTTCAAGAGAAGTCGCTTAGAGAATTCACCTATCCAGCTTGTGTCTCATCTGCTGCTTCATTCTTTCATGACCGCCACCCTGAACCTTGTATCATCAGATCGTTTTCACCTCCACAAAATCATTTGCTCCATTTAGTGTCGTAGATGTGGGATTCATTAATGCCCTCCTATGATAGGTCACTTCTTGTCAACATCAGCTCATTATCCAAGAAGTCGACCTAGGAACAACCCTTTAAGTACATTGAAGCTTGCATGCCTTAATGGCAAGTTTCTCACTTCCGGCGACAGGTTTACATTAATGGCCTTCAACCGAAAGATTTTACGTGGTGTTCGGCATCGAATCATGTATTCACAACATGTGAATTGTACTGTAGTACCTTGAGGGTCATCATCATCATCGGTGATTCCTCTCGCGCCTGTTAACAACTTACATCATTGGCTGGTAATCACGCGATGTCTTTCCATGTTCGACCTCAGAACATCTTTTCACATGGACCGACTTGTACTTCCAGGCGAAGATTGAACGAGTTTTGAAGACCCCAGATCTAGTTTCATCCATCCGGGTTGCGATATATTCAGGAAAAATAAAGACATAAAATGTACATCAGTGCTGCATAGATAATCATCCAAACCAAAGGATGATGGCTCTACCCGAATCATCGGTCTGCTACATAAACGGTTGTCTGTCCTATGTACATGAAAATGAATTTATAAAGCTTAGCATGGGAATGCCCGCCTCAGCTAGATCATGAAAATATTATGAAGATAATGTATTGTATTGTATCTTATTATAGGTCACCTTCCAGTTTGAAAAACCTCAGATCCTCATAATAAAGCATTTCACCCTACATCAAAAGATTTTTGACCTCATGCTTTAGGGGGCAACTGTTATAAATATATTTGGGCACTACAACCCCAATCATATATGTCCATAAACCAAGAGCTTCTAAGTCCCTAAAAGTGTTGTTTCATATCCTAAAGGAGCAAGGTCAGCTAATTACATCATCTCCTAGAAGTTCTCCATGAAAAACTACTCAGAACTGGTCAAAGAAGGACCATACAGACTACCTAGTGCTAAGGGTGCGATGCATCTCACCTGCCACATGCAGAAAGTGTGATGCAATCTGGAAAGCCCTTTTGTAGGGTGCGATGAGCGAGAGCAGACAAATGGCACAAGCAGTTTGCTAGGTGGAGACCCTGAGAATCTTCTAGAAGTTGCTCATTTGACACTTGCCTCTCTAAATTCACCCATGGATGAGTAATAGATCATGAAATCTCCAAGTGGAACCAAGAACTATCAAAGAGATGACACTAATCAAAATCCCAGAAGCTGACTCACCCCCCTGCAAACATATATATATGGATCCCTCATCCCAAAGATCCAGAGGCTGGAATTTTGTAATTTGCAAGGAAGTGTTGTTGGTTTCTCTTTGAAGACATTGTTGGGTGATCTTGCTTTGTATGAGGTGAAGAGGGCTTTCATGCTGGGAGGATGGCGCTGGGTCAAACCAAGTGGTTGTAATCCTCTCTTCTACTACTTCTATCAATAAAGCTATTTGAGTTTTCCTCCATATTCTTGTATATCTCTGAATCTTGTATTGATATATGCATTTGTATGGTTAATATATATCTGATCCTATATTGTTTATGGTGATATATCTCTATGCTTTGATGGTATTATGCTGCTTTGACTCTACAGGTGCTCTTTGAAGCGGGACAAGTAAGGAAGAAGTGGCGAGATTCTGTCAAAGGGGAAAGGAAACAAGCAAGGAGCCAAGTGAAAGACTGAGGTTGGTACTCTCTGCTTCTTTCTCATCTATCTCTCGTAAAGGAAAACACAAGTGACTTTAGTTTGTTTGTTTCTAAGATAGCTACCCGTCTTAGTGGGACTAGCAGCTCTGAATAGACACTAGTTTTCCTGATAACAAATAGTTAAATGTATTATGATGCCAATCTATTTTGCAATGAATAAGAGTTCATTTCTTGACAAATATTCAACATAAGGACAATATATTGACCTATGTTATATCATGTTTTATTATTAATTTCCAATGAGTCCATGAGGAAAAAAGGTTGTCTAGCTACTTCGACAAGCCATTAATATCATACGCAAATTGGTGGATAATTATTATATAAGAAGGCAGTGGCAATAATTTTATTCTCAGTTCACTTGAAAATAATCCTACATAAATATATAAGTCGACTAGAATAACTGAGAGGTGACAACACCGCTCCAATGAAAATCTCTCTAGCATTCCCAACCATTGCAACAAATCAAATAAAACATACCTTGGCACTATGTAAAATGATTTCATTAATCCACCTGCGAATCTAGCCACCAACAAGTTTTCTCCTTGAGTTCTTTGCAATGTGTGCGGTCTCAAATGAGCTTTCTCCAACCTGCAGATGTAAATGTGATCGACACATATTTCTCATCTTTAAGCAAGCTTAAACAAGATAAATACTCACCCATTGTCAACGTAACTATCTAGAGTAGTTTGTAGAGTTTGTAGTCGATGAATATTGTGTTTGGTGTTTAATGTTTTAACATATTTACATTAAAAATAAAAAATGTTTAATTAAAAAAAATACAATAATTTATGGTTAAAGAAAACCAAAAAGAAAATAAAGTGAATTTCCCAACTATGAAGTGGGGCTTGCATGCAGCCAAGTGCCCCCTCAATTTTAAGCTCGATCAGACTCTTTATCTGGCTCTCAAGATCCCTTTGTAGTTAACCAGTTAAACCAGAAGTTGATGCATTAAAGTTATTCACCTCAAATGAAGGTTCCTTAAATGAGCTCATTATTTTTAGTACTATCCCAATTCATATCCACGCCCCCTGTAGTAATTCGGTCAATAAGATTAGTAACTAGGGACTTTTCCACCATATTTGCTGGTGCCTCTGGCTTATTTGCTGGTGGATGAGAAAGAGGGTCAAAAGATGGAACTGAGTGGGGCGATGGCATGGATGCAATAGGCCAAATGATTTTCATGGTGATGCATATCAACAGGGAAATATATCTAATGGGTTTGCTGCTTTCCTGACATTATTTACAATTTGTTTTCAACATGATAACTACATGTTGTAGACAATTATAGACTTTATAGTTAGTTCATCCATACAATGATTGATTCCACTCTACCTATCTAAGCCATATACCAGACATATATTGAGGGTACAAAATGGATCAAATAGGATCAATTACAATACTTGCTATCATCGGCTTAACATGCATAGAAGGGAAATTCCACCCAAAATCGATTCTTTCTGGATTTGACTCTTCGCATCTCGGATCCCAAAATGGAAAATGAAAGTGGAACTAAACTATAGTTCACCAAAATGGAAGATGAAAGCGGAAATAAACTATAGTTCACTAGCCAAATGGAGAAGGGAGAGGCTTCCCATCGAACAAAACCACATATTTTGATCCAGGTGGATGTTGGTGGCCACCCACCTATCTAATTTGGACCCCCACAACTGTCACTTTCAGTTTTTTTCAATTTCCTAAATTGTAGCACAATTTACTATTTTTAGTAGTTTTTCAGGTCCTGAACTTCCGGAGCTGTTTTGAGGCCCTAAACGACATTTTTTGGGAAATCTGGGGGCAACATGGGCCCATGGATTGACCGATGTTGCCCTTCCCAAAGTGGTATTTCTCGGATAGATCTTTCTAACGAGCTATTGTATACGTCAAACAGAGATCGTATGCCAAAGTTACGACCCTGGGAAATTGATGTACCAATTTACCCAAACGGGGCCCACAATTTGGCGTTTCATCTTCTAGGGTTAGGTTTTGGGATGTGAAAGGTTTTCAATTGTTTCTCAACAATAAATAGGCCTTCGAGCCTCATTGTAACACAATTTAGAGGCATTTACCCGCCACATCTCTTCTCAGAGATAAGCTACCATCACCCTAACTGGTTTATTTCCAACTCTGTTTGTAAGCATATTTCAATGTTTTACATTAACGAAATGAAGTATTATTTTTTTTGCATCTATGTGTTTATGGTTATCTCTGTAATTTGTTGCATTCTTGTTTAAATCTAGATCATTGGTATCAGAGCGGTATGCTTTTTCTCTGTTTTTCTTTGCATGTCCCCAACGAGGTCGGGATATAAGGAGTTAGGGCTTGAACTAGTCGAACCTTTGCAAGACCAGCCTCACGAATCCTGACGACCTCCCATGGCGGATGAAAAGAAAGATGAGGGGGCAGGAGATCCTATCAAAATCTTGCTTGGAGAAGCCTTCAAGCAGCAAAGGGACGCGATGATGGATATCTTTGTGCAGATCCTTCAGCGGCTACCCAGAGGCGACGCATCAGATTCCAACAGCTACTCTGGAAACGCCACACCCTTCAAGGTACAAGTTAATCTTGAAATCCCCATCTTTAAGGGTCAAACAGATGCAAATATCGTAGATAAATGGTTAAATTTGTTAGAAGGGTATTTTTCTGTTCATGAATTTTCGAGTCAGGAAAAGATTGTTTTTGCTCTTCTCAAAGCAGCCCCCCATGTCAAGGACTGGTGGGAAACCTACTGCGAGCAAAAGAATGAAAGCACAGGCTCACTATTTTCAGCTGCACCCACTTGGGATTCATTCTGGGATGCCGTCAAGGAGAAGTACTACCCTGTTAAAAGCTATGAGGACAAATACATCAAATGGACCACACTGTGGTAGGGAAGGGACCAAGATGTGCTAGAATTCACAAACACTTTTCATACCCTTCACACACAGTTGGGTATCAAAGATTCTGAGTTTCATCTAGTACTCAAATACCGCGGCTGCCTACACAGATACATCTAGGAATAAATGGAGTTCTTGAACATCTCCTCGCTTGGCACAACATACCGATACACTGTCAAAATTGAGCAAAAGTTCAAACAGAATAAGCGAGACTTTGGATCTGCAAATCTGAAGACCAAAGGACAAAGCCAAGGCAGGGTGACCCAAGACAACCCATCAGAAGCCGCAAGAAAAGAACAACGCCACAAAGTTGAAGAAGGACACAGGAAAGTGGTGTGAGTTCCACAAGAGCCCCACTCACAACACAAGTGAGTGTCAGACCAAGCAGTCATTGGTGGCTGAGTTGAAGGCTTCAGAATTAGATGCATGTTCCGACCTTGAGTCAGAACCCAACAAGGGGAATGGCAAAGGGAAGCAGATCATTGATGCAGAGCTAAGCATCATTTTTGACACCACCAAGATCCAGAAGAATAAACCCGAAGACCCAGAGGAGGGGGAGCGTCTTTTCCACTCACAGATGTGGGTGAAGGGTTCGCCACTGTAATTCATTGTTGACAGTGGCAGCCAAAATAACCTCATTTCAGCAAAGGTCGTGAAGCAGTTGGGCCTACCAACTACACCACACCCGCAATCGTACAGTATCGGGTGGCTTCATGAAGGACGAGATCTCAAAGTTTGCCGGTAGTGCTGCCTTCCCTACAACATCAAGCCCTTCACAGATGAGGTATTGTGTGATGTTACACCTCTGGATGTTTGTGATGTATTATTAGGCCAACCATACTTGTGGAGGCGACATGTTGTGTATGAGTCAAGGCCTCGTGCTGTCATTATTTCTTTGAATAATTCATTATACAGGATAATGGAGGTATCCCCACATACTGCCACCTCTTTGATGACTACCAAGAAAGGCAGCAAGCTCATCTCCCAGACCAGGAAATTCATTTGTCTGGATCACTCCCAAAGTAAGGAGAAGATCATCACCACATCCATGACCCCCGCGAAGGGTTCCTCCACACAGCAGCAGCAACAAAGGGATATGGTCATGACAGAACACAGGAACAACTTCTCCTCACCCATAGGGGTACCACACAAGTTTTAGGTGGGCGATAAAGTCTGGTTACATCTGCAGAAAGAACACCTTATAAGAGCCCATCAGAAGCTCCGACCACACCGACATGGTCCTTACATCATTACCAAGGCTATGGGAAATAATGATTTGGAGCACAACATTCCTCCATTCCTTCGCTTGCATCGAGTTTTCAATGTGGATTGTCGCTGACCATGCCTCCCACCATTACTGGACACATCAGAGATTGCAAAATAGCTCACCAGAGATGCAGCTCAGCAGAAGCTTCCTCATCTCAGGGAGGAACTCAACACAATGGGGACCATTGCTTCCTAAGGGGGGAGGAATGATCCAGGTGGGTGTTGGTGGCAACCCACCTATCCCATTTGGACGCCCACAACTGTCTCTTTCGATTTTTTTTCAGTTTCCTAAATTATAGCATAGTTTACTATTTTTAGCAGTTTTTCAGGTCCTGAACTTCCGGAGCCGTTTTGAGGCCCTAAATGACGTTTTTTGGGAAATTTGAGGCCCTTCCCAAAGTGGTAGTTCTTGGATAGATCTTTCTAACGAGCTATTGTATGTGTCAAACGGAGATCGTATGCCAAAGTTACGACCCCGGGAAATAGATGTACCAATTTACCCAAACGGGGCCCACAATTTGGTGTTTCATATTCTAGGGTTAGGTTTTGGGATGTGAAAGGTTTTCAATTGTTTCTCAACAATAAATAGGCCTTCGGGCCTTATTGTAACACAGTTCAGAGGCATGTAGCTGCCACATCTCTTCTCAGAGATAAGCTACCATCACCTTAGCTGGTTTATTTCCAACTCTGTTTGTAAGCATATTTCAGTATTTTACATTAATGAAATGAAGTATTATTTCTACTGCATCTCTGTGTTTATGGTTATCTCTGTAATTTGTTGCATTCCTATTTAAATTTTTTTGCGGTCTGCTTTTTCTTTGTTTTTCTTTGCATGTCCCCAACGAGGTCGGGATATAAGGAGTTAGGGCTTGAACTGGTCGAACCTTTGCAAGACCAGCCTCGCAAATCCCGACGACCTCCCATGGCGGATGAAAATAAAGACAAGGAGGCAAGAGATCCTAATAAAGTCTTGCTCGAAGAAGCCCTCGAGCGGCAAAGGAATGCGATGATGGATAGCTTTGTGTCAATCCTTCAGAGGCTACCAAGAGGCGACGCATCGGCTTCCAACAGCTACTCTGGAAATGCCACACCCTTCAAGGTACAAGTTAATTTTGAAATCCCCATCTTTGAGGGTCAAATAGACGCAAATGTTGTAGATAAATGGTTAAATCTGCTAGAAGGGTATTTTTCTGTTCTTGAATTTTCAAGTTGGGAAAAGATTGTTTTCGCTCATCTCAAAGTATCCCCCGACGTCAAGGACTGGTGGGAAACCTACTGTGAGCAGAAGAATGAAAGCATAGGCTCACTATTTTCAGCCGCACCCACTTGGGATTCATTCTGGGATGCCATCAAGGAGCAGTACTACCTTGTCAAAAGCTATGAGGACAAATACATCAAATGGACCACACTGCGGCAGGGAAGGGAGCATGATGTGCCAGAATTCACAAACATTTTTCATACCCTACACACACAGTTGGGTATCAAAGTTTTTGATTTGCATCTGGTACTCAAATACCACGGCTGCCTACACAGATACATCCAAGAAGAAATGGAGTTCCTGAACATCTCCTTGCTCGGCACAACATACCGATACGCTGTCAAAATCGAGAAAAAGTTCAAACAGAAGAAGCGAGACTTTGGATCTGCAAATCTGAAGACCAAAGGACAAAGCCAAGGCACGGTAACCCAAGACAACCCATCGAAGCCAGAAGAAAAGAACAACACCACGAAGTTGAAGAAGGACACAGGAAAGTGGTGTGAGTTCCATAAGAGCCCCACTCACAACACAAGTGTGTGTCGGACCAAGCAGTCGCTGGTGGCTGAGTTGAAGGCTTCAGAATCAGATGCACGTTCCGACCCTGAGTCAGAACCCAACAAGGAGAATGGCAAAGGGAAGCAAATCATTGATGCAGAGCCCAGCGTCATTGTTGCCACCACCAAGATCCAGAAGAATGAGCCCGAAGACTCAGAGGAGGGGGAGCGTCTTTTCCACTCATAGATGTGGGTGAAGGGTTCGCCGCTGCAATTCATTGTTGACAGTGGCAACCAAAATAACCTCATTTTAGCAGAGGTCATGAAGCGGTTGGGCCTACCGACTACACCACACCCGCAACCGTACAGTATCAGGTGGCTTCATGAAGGACAAGATCTCAAAGTTCGCCAGCAATGCTGCCTTCCCTACAGCATCAAGCACTTCACGAACGTGATATTGTGTGATGTTACACCTCTAGATGTTTGTGATGTATTATTAGGCCAGCGATACTTGTGGGGGCGACATGCTTTGTATGAGTCAAGGCCTCGTGCTGTCATTATTTCTTTGAATAATTAATTACATAGGATACCAGAGGTAGCCCCACCTACTACCACCTCTTTGATGACTACCAAGAAAGGCAGCAAGCTCATCTCCCAGACTGGGAAATTCATCTGTGTGGTTCACTCCCAAAGTAAGGGGAAGATCATCACCACATCCATGACCCCCGCGAAGGGTTCCTCCACGCAGCAGCAGCAACAAAGGGATATGGTCATGACAGAACACAGGAACAACTTCTCCTCACCCATAGGGGTACCACACAAGTTTCAGGTGGGTGATAAAGTCTGATTACATCTGCAGAAAGAACACCTTACAGAGCCCATCAGAAGCTCCGACCACACCGACATGGTCCTTACACCATTACCAAGGCTATGGGAAATAATGCTTTGGAGCAAAACATTCCTCCATTCCTTCGCTTGCACCGAGTGTTCAATGTGGACCGTTGTCGACCATGCCTCCCACCATTACTGGACACATCAGAGATTGCAGAACAACTCACCAGAGACCCATCTCAGCAGAAGCTTCGTCATCTCAGGGAGGAACTCAACGCAGTGGGGACCATTGCTTCCTAAGGGGGGAGGAATGATCCAAGTGGATGTTGGTGGCCACCCACCTATCCCATTTGAACCCCCACAACTGTCTCTTGCAGTTTTTTTTAGTTTCCTAAATTGTAGCACAGTTTACTATTTTTAGCAGGTTTTCGTGTCCTAAACTTCCGGAGCTATTTTGAGGCCCTAAATGACGTTTTTTGGGAAATTTGGGGGCAACATGGGTCCATGGATCAAATTTTCCCTTCCAAAAGTGGTAGTTCTCAGATAGATCTTTCTAACAAGCTATTGTACGCGTCAAACGGAGATCGTATGCCAAAGTTACGACCCCAGGAAATTGATGTACCAATTTACCCAAATGGGGCCCACAATTTGGCATTTCATCTTCTAGGGTTAGGTTTTGGGATGTGAAAGGTTTTCCATTATTTCTCAACAATAAATAGGCCTTCGAGCCTCATTGTAACACAGCTCAGAGGCATGTAGCCACCACATCTCTTCTCAGAGATAAGCTACCATCACCCTAACTGGTTTATTTTCAACTCTGTTTGTAAGCATATTTCAGTATTTTACATTAATGAAATGAAGTATTATTTTTGCTGCATCTCTATGTTTATGGTTATCTCTGTAATTTGTTGTGTTCCTGTTTAAATCCAAATCAGTGGTATCAGAGCAGTTTGCTTTTTCTCTGTTTTTCTTTGGATGTCCCCAATGAGGTTGGGATATAAGGAGTTAGGGCTTGAACTGGTCGAACCTTTGCAAGACCAACCTCGCAAATCCCGACGACCTCCCATGGCGAATGAAAAGAAAGTTGAGGGGGTAGGAGATCCTATCAAAATCTTGCTCGAACAAGCCCTCGAGCATTAAAGGAACGCGATGATGGATAGCTTTGTGTAGATCCTTCAGCGACTACCCAGAGGCGACACATCGGCTTCCAAGAGCTACTCTGGAAATGCCACACCCTTCAAGGTACAAATTAATTTTGAAATCCCCATCTTCGAGGGTCAAATAGACGCAGATGCCATAGATAAATGGTTAAATCTGCTAGAAGGGTATTTTTCTGTTCATGAATTTTCGAGTCGGGAAAAGGTTTTTTTCGCTCTTCTCAAAGCAGCCCCCCACGTTAAGGATTAGTGGGCAACCTACTGCGAGCAGAAGAATGAAAGCACAGGCTCACTATTTTCAGCCGCACCCACTTGGGATTCATTCCGGGATACCGTCAAGGAGCAGTACTACCCTGTCAAAGGCTATGAGGACAAATACATCAAATGGACCACACTGCGGCAGGGAAGGGACCAAGATGTGCCAGAATTCACAAACGTTTTTCATACCCTTTGCACATAGTTGGGCATCAAATATTTTGAGTTACATCTAGTACTCAAATACGCGGCTGCCTACACAGATACATCCAAGAAGAAATGGAGTTCCTAAACATCTCCTCGCTCGGCACAGCATACCGATATGCTGTCAAAATCGAGCAAAAGTTCAAACAGAAGAAGCGAGACTTTGGATCTACAAATCTGAAGACTAAAGGACAAAGCCAAGGTGGGGTGACCCAAGACAACCTGTCAAAGTTGCAAGAAAAGAACAACACCACGAAGTTGAAGAAGGACACGGGAAAGTGGTGTGAGTTCCACAAGAGCCCCACTCACAACAGAAGTGAGTTTCGGACCAAGAAGTCGCTAGTGGCCGAGTTGAAGGCTTCAGAATCAGATGCATGTTCCGACCCTGAGTCAGAACCCGACAAGGGGAATGGCAAAGGGAAGCAGATCATTGATGTGGAGCCCAGCGTCACTGTTGCCACCACCAAGATCCAGAAGAATGAGCTCGAAGACCCAGAGGAGGGGGAGCGTCTTTTCCACTCACATATGTGGGTGAAGTGTTTGCCACTGCAAATCATTATTGACAGTGGCAGCCAAAATAACCTCATCTCAGCAGAGGTCGTGAAGCGGTTGGGCCTACCGACTACACCACACCCACAGCCGTACAGCATCGGGTGGCTTCATGAAGGACGAGATCTCGAAGTTCGCCAGCAGTGCTACCTTCCCTACAGCATCAAGCCCTTCACGGATGGGGTATTGTGTGATGTTACACCTCTGGATGTTTGTGATGTATTATTAGGCTAGCCACACTTGTGGAGGCGACATGTTGTGTATGAGTCAAGGACTCGTGCTGTCATTGTTTCTTTGAATAATTCATTATACAGGATACCGGAGGTAGCCCCACCTACTACCACCTCTTTGATGACTACCAAGAAAGGTAGCAAGCTCATCTCCTAGACCAGGGAATTCATCTGTGTGGTTCACTCCCAAAGGGGAAGATCATCACCACATCCATGACCCCCGCGAAGGGTTCTTCCACGCAGCAGCAGCAGCAAAGGGACATGGTCATGATAGAACACAAGAAAAACTTCTCCTCACCCATAGGGGTACCACACAAGTTTCAGGTGGGCGATAAATTCTGGTTACATCTGCAGAAAGAACACCTTACAAGAGCCCATCAGAAGCTCCGACCACATCGACATGGTCCTTACACCATTACCAAGGCTATGGGAAATAATGCTTTGGAGCACAACATTCCTCCATTCCTTTGCTTGCATCGAGTGTTCAATGTGGACCATCGCCGACCATGCCTCCCTGTTGTGGGGAAAAATGCCTATGCAGGACGATCCTATCCACCTAAGGTGTGACAGTGCCTTAGCAACAAACAGAGACAACTATTCTAGTATTCTTCCTTTATGAATTAAGAATGAAGAGAGATGGATGGACTAACCGGTGTCTTCCGTTTGTCCCTCGATCCACTTTCCCTTCTATTTGAGAGTTCCCAGCTACTTGCCTTCTCACTCGCCCAGCTTCGACAGGTCTCTGCAAGATCATAAGAAGAGAACACTACACAAAGACATAGATTCATATTCATAACTAGTTCAAGATTAGAAATAAACTAAACATACTAATGCAATCATACATCAAAGATACATCAGTATATAGGAGAAACCAAGATAGCTTTATTGATGAATAACAAGGTTCAGGAAGAGATACAACCCAGAGGGCTCCAATCCAGCATCTCCTTCCTAGCAAATGGAATTCCTATCTTCACCCCCTTCAAAGCATTAAGCATCCAATGATTCCAATCTCAAACCAACAGCAATTCTTTGCAATAACAAAATTCCAGCCTCCAGATCTCATGGAGGAGAGATCCATATATAGATGTTTGGAGAGAGGATGAGTCAGCTTGAGATCTGACTAGTGTCCTCTCCCTCTGTCAGTTCTTGATTCCACTTGGAGGTTCTTGCTTCCACTTGGAGATTGGGAACCTCTTACTCATCACTAGTCGATTTCACTGAGGCAAGTGTCATTGAGGAAGATTCTGGAAGCTTCCTGGGTCTTGACACCTCTTGGAATGAACTTGCCATTTGTCAACTCTCGCTCAGCGCACCCTGGTAGTGCTTCTACCTACGTTGCAGTGCAGGTAGCCAGTGTTGACTTTGCATTTCAGCGCAGACAGCCAGTGGAGCCACTAAATTGATCCTGAATTGACTTGTTTTTGAGCAGTTTCTGGTGGAGAACTTCTGTGAATTGCTGTGGTTTGTTAGCCTTGTTCCTCTAGGGGTAGGAACAACATGTTTGGGGACTTTGGATCCCTTAGATTATGGACATTTCATGCTCATAGCTATAAGGCACAAAAATGTCTATAACAGTTGCCCCCTAAAGTATGAGGTCGTTTATCGGGTGAAATGCTTTATCAGGAGGATCCGAAGTTCATTCATTGCTGGGAGGAGAGCTGTAATACAATACAATACAATACATTATTTTTCATACTGCTTTCATGATCTAGCTGAGGCGGGCATTCCCATGCTTAGCTTTATAAATTCATTTTTCTGTACATAGAACAGACAATCGTCTGATGGTAGACTGATAATTTTGATGAAATTATCATCCTTTGGGTAGGATGATTATCTGCTGCAATGATGTACATGTCAATGTCTTTATCTTTCCTGAATATATATCGCAGCCTGGATGGATGAAACTAGATCCGGGGTCTTCAAACTCGTTCGATCTTCACTCTAAGTACAAGTCGATCCATGTGAGAAATGCTCTGAAGTCGAACATGGAAAGACATCGCTTGATTACCGGTCAATGAGGTAAACCGTTAACAAGCGCGAGAGGAATCACCGATAATGATAATGACCCTCAAGGTACTGCAGTACAATTCACGTGGTGTGAATAAAGGACTTGGCGTCGAACACCATGCAAAGTCTTTCGGTCGAAGGTCATTGATGTATACTTGTCGCCGGAAGTGAGAAACTTGCCATTGAGGCATGCAAGCTTCAAAGTACTGAAGGGGTTGTTCCTAGATCAACTTCTTGGATAATGAGCTGATGTCGACAAGAAGCGATCCGTCAAAGGAGGGCCTTAATGAATCCCACATCAATGACACGGAACGAAGCTAATGATTTTGATGGAGGTGAAAACGATCTGTGATATATGATTCAGGGTGGCGGTCATGAAAGGATGAAGGATAATGTACGACAGTGGATGGGACACGGTTGACTTTTCTGAACGACTTCTCTTGAACATATGGCGACACTTATGCGATGGATCGGTAGCATTACCCCAAATATGGATGGTATGGCGAGACCATGGTGATGTGACCGGTGAATGAAACAACCCAACCCGATTGTGGTACAGAGGAAAAGTGTCATGTTCAAGAGCGACTTGCTACCATCAAAGTTTTCTTGAGTTTCTCCCAATTTTTTCCCCAGTCATTGCTGACCAGTACCTCTTTATTTTTGTCAAGCTTGAGGAGGATAACATATGCTTGTTCTATAACTTGCCCTTCGGGCAAGCCCATCGCTATGTTTTAACGAGCCTAGCGATAGTGAAACTCATTCTCGTCTAAAGACAAGTTTGTCGCTATTAATGATTTTAACGAGTCTAGCGACAAAGATAACTCGGTCCTTTTCATTTTTAGAGAGTCTGAAAAGGTACGTAAAGTCAACTCGGAAAGTCCTTTTTCGTCATCTAATCCCTTAAATCCGAAAAAGCATAAAACAATACAGAAGGGATGAGTTTTTGATAGTTTTAACGAGCCGAACAAAACAAGCGCTCGATCTTTTTGTGCAATAATCCCTCAGGTCCAAAAAGATTAAAATCTAGAGGAGGGATAGCACTTCCGGTCGCTTTAACGAGCTGGAAGGCCAAAACTTGGCAATCTTTTCATATTTTACGAGTCAGATGAAAAGAGCTTACAGAAGACTCGTCTTTTGAGGAACGAGTGATGAAACGGGTTAGCAGATGATTCCAGGTAAGGCTTGGAATTTTCCAATCACGGCAGTGTCACAAGGATGGCTAGTTGAAATCACTCTTCGCAGCTGTTCCTCAAAATGGGTAAACAAACATATGGAGGTGAATGATCGGCCAATGAAAAGTGGAGGTGGCGGTGCAAACACGACCAAGGCTTTAATGGCTGATGATATTACATTCACTGTGGTTATTTACCAGGATAATTCATTTTTTAACGAGCTTAAACGCGGGTGGAAACATTTGCTCGATCTTATGTTTATTTTTTAACGAGCATGAACTATGTGCTAAAACTGCTCGGATCTTGCGTTTATTTTTTAATGAGCATGAACTGTGTGCTAAAACTGCTCAATCAATCCAGTCGTATGATAAGAATGTCTCATGTAAGATTCCATTTTTTATGGAGCTTGCACCTTACCAAAGCTATGCCCCGCATCCTTTCGTTATGCAAGTTTGGAAATGACTAATCCTACGAGTTTAAAGGGTTAGACCTACAGGTTTAAAGGGAGGACCTAAAAATTTAAAAAAATAAATAGCCGCCCCTTGCTTGCACTCCGAAAGGTTTGCATGCCCCCAGGTATACAACAGAGTTTCAAGGTTACCCCTACTTTAGTCTGGCAAAACAATTGTTTTACCGAGAGAGGCCTACCTCTTTCAGGTTATCCAAAGATTGCTCCATTCGCGGCCACGAATAAATCACTTCCTCGGCGATGTCTACCGAAATAGACAAAGGTGAGCGACGACGCCCGCCAACTCACATAACTTTGACAAAAGAATCTTATTCTAGAAAAACCCCTCTTCCAATCACGGACGGGGTATGGACTAGTCATATTCTCCCGCGGAAACCTACCTTATACCCAAAGTTTTCCTGCTGAAGCAGACCAGGACGCATGCCCCCTGGGTTCCAGTCATATCCTCCCGGATTACTCACGCTCATCAAGAGGACGGACCGTGGGTTGAGACATTTCTTGCGTGAAGAGACCATTTAGGGATGGTATATGACTATTTGCGATGCGTGATCCGGGAAATGAAAGCTGGTCCACGAGCTTGACCACTCTTCCTTCATGCGGAAAACACATTACTCTAAAGAGTGATGAGACGATGGCTCCCATGCAATATATATAGTCTCGTCCAAGGAGTAGGTTATAATCCAAGGGTCCTTGAACGACCATCACGTTCATTTGAACGGTCTTCCCTTTCAATGTTATGGGCACATTGGGGAGGATCCCTAAAGGTCGACTGGTTCCTTTATCAAAGCCTGATAGATTTCTCATTTCAGGCAAAAGCGCTGGTGAACCAAGCGCTTTCCAAGCAATAGAGGAAAGGATACTCACAGATGTCCCCTCATCAATGATAGTGCCAGCCATTACCATTATGTATATTTGAACGATAATTCTGAATGGTATGCTTGCTCGCAAACGGGGTCTGCCTAGTTGGTTCCAGTCGAACGAGACAACTAGGTTGCTTGGTGGTGGGACCGAATAGACAGCCGGGTATGACTCTGACGAAGTTCCTTCCTACGATAAAGGAATGGGCAAATTGCCCCCTTGTTCATCGGAGTTTGTGTTGATGAAGAGAATTTGGACGGTGTCATCTTTATTCTCCTCTGTGATGGTATCATTCGAAGATAGAGCCTCTGAAGGCAAAACCGGGTCAACTTCCGCCTCAGCCTTTTGACTTTCGTCAGGTATGGATTCAGACAGTTCATCTTCAATGATAGGTGCTTCGGCTGACCACCTGAGCGGGCCAGCCGGGTTTTCAACTGGTGAAGGACTTGGCAGCAGTTTTTGATATCCAGGAGGAAGTTGCACTGGTAAAACCGGGGAATCTTCCAAAACTCTTTTAGCCTCATCTAAGAAGGGACAACGGTGGATGGCATGGTCGCCTTCACACAATTTGAAGGGAAATCTAGCTTTCCCTCTCTGTCCTGTGACTTCACTTTCACTAGTTGACGGTGAGCTGTCAACATGGCTATCAGAGGTTGACGCCACCGAATTGTGCAAACGGGGAGACCAGTCCCTTCGTATCCGAGGGATGTAGGGACAATCTCCGTGGAAGTGGTCTCCCTTGCATATGACACATGGCGATTTAGGCCTAGTCAGTGCTGTGTGTGGATTTTTGTCAGACGCCACTTGTTTGCCCCCAGTCGCTTTTGGCTCCTTCTTCTTCTTCTCTTTCTTCTTCTTTTCCTTCTTCTCCTTAGGAACTTGGTTTTTTGTTTTACCAGTTCCGTTAAGCGAAGAGGAAGGAGGAGAGGAAGAATTAGATGAAGTAGGAGGCTGGTGGGTAACTCTGGTCTGGTCTAACTGTTGATTCGACTGTTCAGGAATAGTGGTGTTTTGAACGACATTGGTCGAGCAGAGCTAGACCGACAGGCCAATTGTCAGTCCTGGAAGCGACAACGTGGCCATGTGGGGTGCACCAACATCTCCCCAAGAGGAGAATGGACTAGGATTTCCACCAAGGGGAATTCCTTGGTTGGTGTGCTCCATTTTCTCAACCTAAAGATCAATGCAGGAATAGGGGTGATTGTTCCATTTAAAATAAATTTTAACGACGCTTTAGACACAACTTGCTTTTTCAATTTTAAAGAGTCGAGAAAAAGCTAAAGATGACTCTAGTCTCCTTCGATGTTTTAACGAGCCCGAAGTGACAAATGCTCGGATGGACTTTTTCCGTTATAGAGTCTGAAAAAGGCCAAAAGGAACTGCTCTGGAGTTCTAGGTAGAGGGTGTGCCAAACTTTTCGCAAAAACGTAGACTACTTTTTAGGGTACGGGCGGTCGATCTTCCTGAATGCTGTGTTCAGTGCATTGCGATCAGTAGGGCGGCCGACACGGCTTCCTAAGGATAAAGGTTTTATTCCTATAGGGGTCTCCCAATATATTCGCGACGGTACGTGGGAGCACAATCCGTAATGGCGCTATCGTCCCTCAGGAGGAATCACCCACCATCAACGAGATCGACAGTCACCAGGCTTTACGACGCCGGAACACGTCTCTAACCTAGACCTCTATGTTGTGCGTTATGTTGCAAAGCGTTGTTAAGTTCATTCAATTTATTTTAGGTTGATCTTTTTAGCAGTTTGCCTTTTGAGGTTCACCACGAGATGTATGATACAATTCCTAAATGCAGTCTAAAGATGATAAGCAAGCTTTATATCTTTTCAACTATGAAAATCCTAGCTACTAAGGGAAAAGAAAGACACCATCTTTTCTCAAAGAGCATTCAGCACACTCTAATGCACTTTTCCTAAATCAATCATGCAAACTATCAAAATGCAAATGCACAATGCAGGTGTTTGTTTTCCGCTCTCTTAGTATTGATGTGTACAAAGAAAGCTTTTTGTACAACTTTGAATTTGCTTTTAAATGACCAATACAAACAAGTTTACTTTTTCGAAATCAGAAAGGGTAGGAGAGAATACAACACTTTACGATTTTCGAAATGAACACTTGTTTCGACACTTAAAAGAGACAAACTCAAACCAAAAGCAAAAGTAAATGTATAATCAACTGTAATCAGCCAATGAACTCTCTCCTAAGATCACAATCAACAGATTTGAATCAAGGGCTACAGGACGATTATTTCACTCTTGCAAAGGAAAACTGCAAATGACGCCACAAACACATAAAAACACTCACAGTCTTTTTATACAAAAGGAGGTGGAATTTAAGCAGAGAAAAGGAGTTATCAGACTGGTACCTATGCTGGTTACAGGCTGCAAAAATCAGAGATCAAAACAAGGCAAAACAGAGCAGAGAACCCTAGCTGCACAAGGCCTAACTGGATCAGCGCAACCTCAACACAGGGGTTTTGACATTCAGCGTAGGTAGCCTTCACGGGACCTGTGTTGAAATGCAAAACCTCTTCACAGGGTCTGCGCTGAAGGAGAAACGAGAGTTTCTCATTGGGTTCTAGGTCACAGTTTGCTGATTAATCTACGGTTTCAGGCCAAATAAAAGCAACAAGCAAGGTACAATCAAAGGGATGCTTTGAGGAAGGGCTAAGATCTATCACAAAGGATCATCAAATCATTTGTGAGTCCATTGTTCAGATCATAGACAAATCCAATGATTGGATCAAAGCAGCAACTGTCTACTTTGCATCTGAGAATAGCAGATGCAGTTCGATTGTTGTTGTTGAGTCTATGAAACAAACAATGATAGAAACACAAATAAAATGACTAAACAGATCTCCCCAGTGGAGTCGCCAATTTGTTGTGGGGAAAAATGCTTATGCAGGACGATCCTATCCACCTAAGGTGTGACAGTGCCTTAGCAACAAACAGAGACAGCTATTCTAGTATTCTTCCTTTATGAATTGAGAATGAAGAGAGATGGATGGACTAACCGGTGTCTTCCGTTTGTCCCTCGATCCAGTTTCCCTTCTCTTTGAGAGTTCCTAGCTACTTGCCTTCCCGCTCGCCCAGCTTCGATAGGTCTCTGCAAGATCACAAGAAGAGAACACTACACAAAGACATAGATTCATATTCATAACTAGTTCAGGATTAGAAATAAACTAAACATACTAATGCAATCATACATCAAAGATACATCAGTATATAGGAGAAACCAAGATAGCTTTATTGATGAATAACAAGGTTCAGGAAGAGATACAACCCAGAGGGCTCCAATCCAGCATCTCCTTCCCAGCAAATGGAATTCCTATCTTCACCCCCTTCAAAGCATTAAGCATCCAATGATTCCAATCTCAAACCAACAGCATTTCTTTGCAATAACAAAATTCCAGCCTCCAGATCTCATGGAG
Source organism: Pinus tabuliformis (assembly GCA_031772625.1). Taxonomy (NCBI): domain Eukaryota; kingdom Viridiplantae; phylum Streptophyta; class Pinopsida; order Pinales; family Pinaceae; genus Pinus; species Pinus tabuliformis. The sequence goes on from CM062812.1 coordinate 180,177,398, forward strand.
GAGAGATCCATATATAGATGTTTGGAGAGAGGATGAGTCAGCTTGAGATCTGACTAGTGTCCTCTCCCTCTGTCAGTTCTTGATTCCACTTGGAGGTTCTTGCTTCCACTTGGAGATTGGGAACCTCTTACTCATCACTAGTCGAATTCACTGAGGCAAGTGTCATTGAGGAAGATTCTGGAAGCTTCCTGGGTCTTGACACCTCTTGGAATGAACTTGCCATTTGTCAACTCTCGCTCAGCGCACCCTGGTAGTGCTTCTACCTACGTTGCAGTGCAGGTAGCCAGTGTTGACTTTGCATTTCAACGCAGATAGCCAGTGGAGCCACTGAATTGATCCTGAATTGACTTGTTTTTGAGCAGTTTCTGGTGGAGAACTTCTGTGAATTGCTGTGGTTTGTTAGCCTTGTTCCTCTAGGGGTAGGAACAACATGTTTAGGGACTTTGGATCCCTTAGATTATGGACATTTCATGCTCATAGCTGTAAGGCACAAAAATGTCTATAACAGTCCCACCATTACTGGACACATCAGAGATTGCAAAACAGCTCACCAGAGACCCAGCTCAGCAGAAGCTTCCTCATCTTACGGAGGAACTCAACGCAATGGGGGCCATTGATTCCTAAGGGGGGAGGAATGATCCAGGTGGATGTTGGTGGCCACCCACCTATCCCATTTGGACCCCCACAATTGTCTCTTTCAGTTTTTTTTCAGTTTCCTAAATTGTAGCACATTTTACTATTTTTAGCAGTTTTTTGGGTCCTAAACTTCCAGAGTCGTTTTGAGGCCCTAAACGACGTTTTTTGGGAAATTTGGGGGCAACATGGGTACATGGATGGATGTTGCCCTTCCCAAAGTGGTAGTTCTCAGATAGATCTTTCTAACGAGCTATTTTACGCATCAAACGAAGATCGTATGCCAAAGTTACGACCCCGGGAAATTGATGTACCAATTTACCCAAACGGGGCCCACAATTTGGTGTTTCATCTTCTAGGGTTAGGTTTTGGGATGTGAAAGGTTTTACATTGTTTCTCAACAATAAATAGGCCTTCAAGCCTCATTGTAACACAGTTCAGAGGCATGTAGCCGCCACATCTCTTCTCAGAGATAAGCTACCATCGCCCTAGCTGGTTTATTTCCAACTCTGTTTGTAAGCATATTTCAGTATTTTACATTAATGAAATGAAGCATTATTTCTGTTGTATCTCTGTGTTTATGGTTCTTTGTAATTTGTTGTGTTCCTGTTTAAATCTGGATCATATGTAGCCAGGATGTTAAGCGTGGGTGATATGATGGCTTACAGGGTGGTTGCTCCTCATCCTCGCATCAACAATTATCTCAAAGGAATTTTTTTCCCTTGCGGCACTATTGAATCTGCATTTCAGAGGTTATATACATTAGTTAGATAGAAACCCTGAATGAGAAGAGGCTCACCGACCATATTTGTTACTATACCATGTATTTAGGCATGAGACTCACAGGTAAATTTTAAGCCAATTAAGGAAGTTGGCCTCTAGTGTCTTGTTTGAGAAGGCCTTTATTTTTTGATTTAATTCTAGTGTTTTGATTGATAGCATCATTTGTGAAAGTGACCCTCTGAGTACTTGAATCTGGTTTTCCATGCCTTAGTTAGGTCGGTGGTAACCCCTCTAGGTAAGCCTGCTCTACTTGGTTGGGATCTGCCCTTCCTTCAATTCCTATTCTCAAGCAAACCCCTTACTTGGCTTCCTATTGTCAGGCAAGCCCCTTCAATACAGTGAACTAGCGCATAATCTCCCTGTCCACTACAAAATTCAAAGTAAGAGCAGTGAGATCTATAGTAGAAAGAATAATGACCACCATGGCAAGATTCATTATCACCGCTATGGGAGTTAGAGTGTCTGCAACGTGAGTATGACCAATAGCGAAAATCATGTCCTCCATTTTTAGATTGTGAGAAACAGATGTTATGTCTTTCTACTAGCATTAGGAAGGCCTCGTTGACAGGAAAGTCATAGAGGTGACAACGCGTTAGCGAGACTATCAGTTTAGGGACCTATTTGTACGAACCTTCCCATTAAGCATAACCCATACAAGTGTATAGTTCAGAAAATATTCTAGGTTTATATGCTTCGACTTTAGCACAAAGGCTTCCTACTGCTTCAACTTCGATACACACCAGTGCTCTCGTTGCTCTAGAGGTGGGCCTACAAGCTTAGAGACAGGCTTGTAAGCTTGAATGCAGGGGTTTGGATGAGATCACATCGAGGTTCTGGATGAGATGAGAACGGGGTTATGGATGAGATAAGAAGTTGATTCATGCCTTCTAGAGACACTGCACCAACACATGCACACAACCACAACCATGTACTTGTGTGGCGTGTCATGTGATATATTGCAAAGTAAACATTACAAATTCCCTACACATTAAACATTTAATGTTTATTAATTGCTGGAATTAGTTCCATTTCCTTACTATGAATGATGTAAATGCATTGAATCACATCTTATATAGAGATTTATCTTAATGTTGCCTCAATAGAAAGCCAAATAAGATTTTTAAATTTCCTAAAAGTCGAAATAACATCGAAAATTTCTTATTGGTTGAAATTTTTTTTACGTTGTAATGCGTTCCCCTTTGAAATCAACTCCCCTCTCTGCCCACCTGTCATCTTTGTGCACCACACGATCATATGTTAGACGATTGCAAAAATTTCAGTTGTTCGATCAAAGTGGTTACACATTCGTTGCAGAAACGGTTTGCCTAAAACAGGTCAGTTTGCTTCAAACAGGTCATATATCCCTGCATTGAATTCCCTTATTGGGATTCAACCTGAATCAGAATTGAGTGCGCGCATATATGCTCATTTGACCCAATTAGATGTTGTCGATTCGAAGTGGGTTCATCATGATGCACAATCCAGATTCGTAAGTACGCTGTATGAAGCTGATTTACATGACCCATTGCCTAATGCCTAATGCCTAATGCCTGTTCAAGCAGGGAGAGGGTAAGGAGGGGTTTTGGTTGTTTGGACCTCAGTGAAAGTCCCTCTACATAATTTTTTCTGATCAATGGCTTATTGGACGAGTCTTTGGAAGAGGATTTTAATAGCCCAATTTCAATTGGGTTTCAGAGCCCTGGAGAATCTCCGGAAAAAACTCATGGCAGTCAGTGGAATACATGGAGGTGAGGGGCTTTTTGTATCTGGAAGGAGGATTTAGAATTGGACCGGTGATAGGGTATATAGAGGTACTGGATTGGCTTCGGTGTGAGATAGGGCTGTTGTTGGATCTAAGACTGAGACTGGTTCTGGTAATGGAGGATTTGGCGATGAAAATAGAGGTGAGTCGTCTGGTGGAGGAAGGTATGGAGAGAGAGGAGGAGGATTTGGATCAGATTCCAATAACACAGATTCTTACTATAAGAAAATGCTGCAGGCAGATCCTGTTAACCCACTTTTGTTGACAGATTATGTGAGGTTCGTGCAGGAGGTTAGTATTGGATTTTTGGTTTTGTGTATTAAAAGTATTCTCCTGATCTAAGGATAAACCTATGTCGTAAGTTTAGTCTTGATCCACCCTGTGAAAGCTGATCATTGAACTGTTGTCCCTTTTTTTGTTCTCTTTTTTCCTTTTGTGCTTCGAGAAATATGGCCCAAGGGGCTGCACCTCGTAGAGCAGACTTCCTTTAATTTCTCTGCAAGGTCCGAGAGGTAGTCATTCTGCCAAATTTGCATGGAATTTGAGCTGACCTATTCATCTGGAATCTCATCTCATTCATTGGGTTATAAGTTAAAACTCCGTTGACCTCACCATTAAACCAATGATTCCTTTGTTTTGAACAAGGTTCTTCTTCCCGGATGATTAACTGCAATTATTTGATCTTAGTTTTTTTAGATCATGGTGAGTTTGGGATTGGTCACTTCCCCACACCTCACCCCTGAGGTAGTTACTATAATTGTGATGAGATCATGCTTCGTTTTGTCAAATGTTTCTTTATATACAGATTAAATATACTGGCCATATATCCTCCCATAGGTAATTTGAATATCAGTACACCTTCTACTCATACCTGGAAACCTTCAAAACATTATTCAAGATCATGCCATGATGCCACAAACATAAACCTCTGGACTTCTCAAGGTCACTGGTTAGGTCACCGCTAAGGTAGAAAAGGTGCCCCATAGAAGGGTTGTAGACATGCTTTTTAGATCCACTATCAAAGGTTAAACATAAGGTTGGATCACAATGATAGATCCTTAGTAGTGCTACTGTTGAGGGACAAATACATGAGGTTAGGCAACATAATAGACTTAGATCAACGTCATGTTGCCTTGATCTTATTCAGAGATTTTCTCTATTATAGGGCCGAAACTGCTCCACATTTTATCGATCCTTACAGATCCTTCAATTACAAAGTTTGATCTCCCTAGACCAGACCGAAAAAATACTTGGATGACACCTTAGATATGCAGGCCGAAATTCTCCATAGGCAACTTCAGTCATGCGAAGGGCTTCAGGTAGATAGGTGCTGAAATTCAGAGATCAATCATCAAAGGAGGGCCGAATGCAGTTTTGTAGCTAGCGAAATTGATTAGTATGTTCTTTGCAACATTGGTTACTTTTATCACCCTTGTCCCTTACAATACCTTATGCAAAGTTCTAAGTTGTCCTTCTATTGACACCATAAACAATCTAGGAATGTTGCTGGTCCACAAACTAGGTCTTATACTCAACTAAAATCAGACTCTGTATAAGAAGGCAAAATAGAGCGTATAGCCCATTTAATCATTTAACTTCAGAACTTCAGACATGTCCTTTGAGGGTGCCAGAAATTTCCAGAGAAGACTTCAGATTTACCTTGTAGTACATTCCAAGAACCTTCACCAGAATAGGGGTTGTTGTACCACGAGCAACTTTAAAAATATATTTAAGGTGTTAAAAAGAGGTTGTGATTATTACAGAGCCTCAGAAATTTGTTAAGGAATTTGAGGACCATCTAAAAGCCAAACAGAGTAACCCTTGAGATCAACGAATTTTTCTGAACTTGCATTGTAGAGGTATGCCCAAAATATAGTCCTGGTTGAATTTGATCTGCTTCAGGAAATAGTTAAGAATCTATACCATGAGCAACTTTAAAAATATATTTAAGGTGTTCAGAGGAGGCTGTGATTATTACAGAGCCTCAGAAATTTGTTAAGGAATTTGAGAACCAGCTAAAAGTCAAACAGAGTAACCCTTCAGATCAACGAATTTTTCTGAACTTGCATTGTAGAGGTATGCCCAAAATACAGTCCTAGTTGAATTTGATCTGCTTCAGGAAATAGTCAAGAATCTGAGTGTGAACTTCTTTAGGGCTGTCTGTGAAAAGGGGCTTGAGAAAACCCAACGAAACCCTACCAGAAGCATAACCCAAGAAGATAATCATGAGCCCAAACTATTCCCGAATCTCATTCCAAGAAGATTACTTGGCTGCATATGCTACATAAATGTTTTCCTTTCAGATCAACGTCTCTATGATTACTGAATTTTGGTGTAATTACAAATCTGCGCTTTAGCGACAATCTTAATATAATAACCTTGTTTATTGAATGATGAGATCATGCTTCCTTTTTTCAAATGTTTCTTTGCATACAGATTAAATATATTGGCCATATATCCTCCCATAGGTATTTTGAATATCAGTAAATCTTCTACTCATACCTGGAAACCTTCATAACTTTATTCAGGACCATGCCATGATGCCACAAACATAAACCTCAGGACTTCACAAGGTCACTGGTTAGGTCACCACTAAGGCAGAAAAGGTTCCCTATAGAAGGGTTGTAGACATGCCTTTCAGATCCACTGTGAAAGGTTAAACATAAGGTCAGATCACAACGATAGATCTTTAGCAATGCTACTCAGGAATCGTCCTAAATCACACATATCTGATCAAGTCTTTTGACTATACTATTGAGGGACAACTACCTGAGGTTAGGAAACATAATACACATAGATCAATGTCATGTTACCTTGATCTTATTTAGAGATTTTCTCTATTATAGGGCCGAAACTGCTCCGCATTTTATCAATCCTTACAGATCCTTCAATTACAAACTTTGATCTCCCTAGACCAAAATGAAAAATACTTGGATGACACCTTAGATATGCAGGCCGAAATTCTCCACTGGCTGCTTCAGTCATGCAAAAAGGTTCACGTAGATAGGTGCTAAAATTCAGATATTAATCATCAAAGGAGGGCCGAATGCAGTTTTGTAGCTAGAGAAATTGATTAGTATGTTCTTTGCAACATTGGTTACTTTTATCGCCCTTGTCCCTTACAATAACTTATGCAAAGTTCTAATTTGTCCTTCTATTGACACCATAAATAGTCTAGGAATGTTGCTGGTCCACAAACTAGGTCTTCTCCTCAACTAAAATCAGACTGTGTATAAGAAGGCAAAATAGAGCATATATCCCATTTAATCATTTAACTTCAAAACTTCAGACATGTCCTTTGAGGGTGCCGAAAATTTCCAGAGAAGACTTCAGATTTGCCTTGTAGTACATTCTAAGAACCTTCACCAGAATAGGGGTTGTTGTACCACGAGCAACTTTAAAAATATATTTAAGGTGTTCAAAAGAGGCTGTGATTATTACAGAGCCTTAGAAATTTGTTAGGGAATTTGAGGACCAGTTCAAAGCCAAACAAAGTAACCCTTCAGATCAACGAATTTTTCTGAACTTTCATTGCAGAGGTATGCCCAAAATACAGTCCTGGTTGAATTTGATCTACTTCAGGAAATAGTCAAGAATCTGTACCACGAGCAACTTTAAAAATATATCTAGGGTGTTTAGAAGAGGCTGTGATTATTACAGAGCGTCAGAAATTTGTTAAGGAATTTGAGAACCAGCTAAAAGTCAAACAGAGTAACCCTTCAGATCAACGAATTTTTCTGAACTTGCATTGCAGAGGTATGCCCAAAATACAGTCCGGGTTGAATTTGATCTGCTTCAGGAAATAGTCAAGAATCTGAATGTGAACTTCTTTAGAGCTGTCTGTGAAAAGGGGCTTGAGAAAACCCAACGAAACCCTACCAGAAGCATAACCCAAGAAGATAATCATGAGCCCAAACTATTCCCGAATCTCGTTCCAAGAATATTACTTGGCTGCATATGCTACATAAATGTTTTCCTTTCACATCAACGTCTCTATGATTACTGAATTTTGGTGTAATTAGAAATCTGCGCTTTAGCGACAATCTTAATATAATACCCTTCTTTATTAGACAACCCCTTGATGTAGTTACTATAATTGTGATGAGATCATGCTTCCTTTTTTCAAATGTTTCTTTGCATACAGATTAAATATATTGGCCATATATCCTCCCATAGGTATTTTGAATATCAGTACATCTTCTACTCATACCTGGAAACCTTCTTAACTTTAGTCAGGATCATGCCATGATGCGACAAACATAAACCTCAGGACTTCACAAGGTCACTGGTTAGGTCACCACTAAGGCAGAAAAGGTTCCCTATAGAAGGGTTGTAGACATGCCTTTCAGATCCACTGTGAAAGGTTAAACATAAGGTCGGATCACAATGATAGATCTTTAGCAATACTACTTAGGAATCGTCCTAAATCACACATATCTGATCAAGTCTTTTGACTATACTGTTGAGGGACAAATACCTGAGGTTAGGCAACATAATACACTTAGATCAATGCCATGTTACCTTGATCTTATTTAGAGATTTTCTCTATTATAGGGCTGAAACTGCTCCACATTTTATCAATCCTTATAGATCCTTCAATTACAAACTTTGATCTCCCTAGACCAGAATGAAAAATACTTGGATGACACCTTTGTTATAGACATTTTTGTGCCTTACAACTCCAAGCATGAAATGTCCATAAACCAAGGGCTCCTAAGTCCCTAAAAGTGTTGTTCTAACCCCTAAAGGAACAAGGTCAACAGATTACAGCTTCTCCCAGAATTTCTCCACCTGAAACTGCTCAGAATAAGTCAAAACAGGATCATTTCAGCTGCTCCACTGGCTAGGTGCGTTGCATTGCACCTAAATACACTGGCTAGGTGTGTTGCAATGCACCTAAATACACTGTGAGGGTGCGTTGGGCGAGAAATGACAAATGGCAGTGTCATTCCGCGAGGTGGAGAGACAATGGAAGCTTCCAGAATCTTCTCCTATGACACTTGCCTCACTGAATTCGACCAAGGATGAGTAAGAGGCCTTCAGTCTCCAAGTGGAAGCAAGAACTGACAGCGAGAAGAAACTAATAAAATCACAAGCTGACTCATCCTCCTTACACATATCTATATATGGATCCCTCATCTCAGAGATCCAGAGGCTGGAATTTTGCACATTGTAAGGCATTGCTGTTGGTTTTGAGACAAACATCAGAGTATTGGGTGATCTATGCTTTGTTGGAGGTGAAGAGGGGCTTCTTTGCTGGGAGGTTGATGCTAGGTCAGGAACCATCGGTTGTAACTCCTCTTGGATCTTTTCTTGTTTATCAATAAAAACTATTTGAGTTTTTCCTCCATGCTTTTGTATCATTGATGCTTGTTACATTTGTATGGTTAACTTAAATTTGATCCTAAGTTGTTTATGAATATAGATCCATGTCTTTGTATAGTGTTCTTCTTCTGTGATCTTACAGGTACTTGGTGAAGCTGGGCAAGTAAGGGAGCAGGTAGCTGGAGGCTGTCAAAGAAGAGAGGGATTGGATCAAAGGATTAGCGCAAGACACAGGTTGGTTCTTTCTATTCCTCTCTATCTATAGTTCATAAAGGAAATACAAAAGTAGTTTTTCTCTGTTTGTTTCTAAGGCAGCTGTCACACCTTAGTGGGATAGAGCAGTTCTAAATAGACACTTTTCCCGGTAACAACCTTAGATATGCAGGCCAAAATTCTCCACTGGAAGCTTCAGTCATGTGAAGGGCTTCAGGTAGATAGGTGCTGAAATTCAGAGATTAATCATCAAAGAAGGAGGGCTGAATGCAGTTTTGTAGCTAGCGAAATTGATTAGTATGTTCTTTGCAACATTGGTTACTTTTATCAAATGTTTACCATCGTTTGGTCATGACTTTAGTTGCTGTTATTTCATCATGAATCAAGATAAATGCATATCAAGAAGATGCAGTCACACAAATTCCCTCTCCCTACAGAGACCTAGCATGTTATGCTTTTTCCATATAGGCTCAACAACATCTAGATTAGAGAATTATTAGTAGCTTTATCTTTTTATCATACACTTCTTACTTCAACAACCGCTATAAATACCATCAACTGATTCCAGATCATTACAAGCGTTATTTGAAACATTGTATGTGACTAAAGGAAATTAAACGATTTATAAATGTTGTCCTCTGTTAATTTCTTTGGACACCTTGTACGTTTTCCCATATCTTCAGATCTGGACATGTTAGAGGTTGGGAATGGCAACATGACTGCAGATGAGTACCGCTCACATTTCAACATTTGGACTCTTATGAAGGTATTCAACATGCCAATGTCTTAGGGATGATTCTTTGCTCGTAGGCTCCTAAATTCTAGAAATCATCCAGACTAAAGTTACAGATTTCTGCTCATTACTAGTAGAAGATTTTTTTTAAGGACCTAACTGATTTCAGTACATTTCATGGAATTTCAGTGTATTGTTCCAATCTGACTTCTCATCAAATGGGTTTCTGAGTCAATTGATTGAATCTATTTACGTTTCTGTTTTGGGATTTAGGCACCTCTGCTGATCGGTTGTGATGTGAGATTTTTGAGTGATAAAATGTTGAAGATCCTTGGCAATAAAGCGGTCATTGCAGTCAATCAAGGTGTGTTCTTTCTCAAATCTCTGAGGGAATAAAATGCATCTATACGAAAGCAGAAGTGGCTTCATTTCCATTTGCAGAACACTCTAAAGAAAAGATCCAAAATAATTGAAGATTCTTTTCTGTCAGTCTGTTGCAATAAGTTTCTTCAAATTTGAGCATGAACTATCTTGCTCTGTGCAGACCCACTAGGAGTACAAGGGAGAGAAGTGAGGCAAAATGGTGATCTTGAGGTAATCACATCCGTTCCATTCAAATACTCATTTTTCCTCAATATAAATCTTACTTGTGCCTAAATCTTTAAGCTCAATGATTTTCATTTTGATCTGACGAAGTTTGGGATCAAATATAACTCTGTTTATTAAGCACCCACATTCTCACTGTAGCTTGGGAGGACAATGCAGGTTTGGGTTGGTCCACTTTCGAACAACTGTATTGTTATAGTTTTATGGAATAGAAGTTCATCAAGAGCAATGATCACAGCACATTGGAAAGACATTGGACTTCACTCTTCTATTTCTGCCAAAGTCAGGAACTTATGGAAGGTAAATTTCATCTACATGTCCAGAGTTGCACATAAACATTTTAGGATGGTTATCAGTGGCATGTCCGTTATACTTAATTCTTGTTGCAGATGACATTTTTTGTTATTTCACTGATAGTCTTCTCTGTGTGGATATTACAGCACAGAACTCTGGCAGCTAATCATAAAGGAAGCCTTACAGCATTAGTGAAGCCTCATACATGCAAAATGCATGTTTTTACATTTAGCCCCTACAGTCACACCTCTCCATTGGACTGGATTTATGATACTTTTGGGATACCATTATGTGATAACAAGCAATAAGAAAATAGGAAGCATTAAGAAAATCGATTCCCCTCAAGGAAGATCTAGGGCTTTCTTAAGGGTGACGTTTAAGAGAAAATCATGAATGAGTGGCACTTAACAAGTTGTTGAGACATCCACATGCATTTTTGTCCTCCAACATCGAAAACAATAGGAACTATAGATGATTATTAACATTGAGAAATTGTTCATTTGTCAGCAGCAAACTAGTGATCATATTAAAGTGGTCTAAATATTAAGCAATTTTTACTTAAGAAGTCAATTAAGTGAATTCTTTGGAAAGTTAACAACTCTGATGAAGATGTCAAATTATTATTTTTTGTCTCTTAGCATGTTTTTAAAACGAAATATGCAGCTGTTCTGAATAGAACATGATTTTTTTTTCTTTTAACGACATATCATGTCCAGAGGGGTTGCACTGCAAATAGCAAACTACCTTTGGCTGTGCTTAGCCTGAGGTGTAGTTATTCCAAGAATGGAACCTTGGTGGACAGGTTATTAGTCAACCTCCCCAATAAACAACACCAAAAAATTAATCGTTCAATAAGTGTTCATGATCACCTTGTTATAGTACTGATCGGATGTGAAGTTCAATTGGAAAAATAGAGAGTAGTTGTGTAGATCCATGGATTATAAATTCCTGACATGAGACAACCTCTTTATCTTAAATTCTCTAAACTTGAGGTCTATTTTTTTCAATAACTATAAACCTTAAATTTCATATTCCTTTGTAAAAAATGGGTATATACAGGAGATATACATTCACCAATAGAAGAGGGGAGTGTATAGATTTGACCAATATAATATGAGAAAATGAGTCTATTTTTTTTTATTCCTTGTGCTGAAGTTATAATGAGCATTTTCACCAACTTGAGATAATACATTCACTAATAGAAGAGGGGAGTGTATAGATTTGACCAATATAATCTGAGAAAATGAGTCTTTTTTTTTTTATTCCTTGTGCTGAAGTTATAATGAGTATTTTCACCAACTTGAGATACATGTGCAATTTGCCTCCGACTACTCAGAATTGTGATTTGATCTTCATTGTTGTAATCAATCCTTTGCCTAAGAAAAGATTACAAATGCATGCTTGTCTTCTCTAAGGTCAGCCACTGACCTGGCCATGTTTACAACCACAGATATACGCTGAGCCTCTGAAGTAATTGGCTATGCATCTGAAGATAAAATGGGCTTCCTTTTTTACAACTTTTTTTTTATATCATTTTAGTCAATTGAGAGGTCTACAGTGGTTTGAGGAGCAATTAACTGTGGACACCTTGTTTCATGATGTATCTTCGTCTTCATCCCATGATATAAACCTAATAACCTATTGTGAAAACTAAACAAATATTAAGATAGTTAAACTAGCAATTGCACCAGAAACATCACACATTTTGGGACAAAGTCCAAGCTGAAATTGAGTGCATAGCAAAGAAAACTGAACCATCTCTTCTCACTGAAATCTATCAAAATTACCCTTGAGATCTTTATCAGCAATGAGGTGAAACTTCTTTTGATTAAGCTTTTTTACCTGCCCAACAAAGATGCAAGAAAACAAGTCAAGAGGTGAGCTTTTCCACTTACAAAAAGAACTTCAAGGTTGCCATTGAATGTAACCATTCAAGCTTCTTCCAACTGAGCATATACTCACCCAATCAAGCATTACAACTTTCTGCTTTACAGCCTGACCAAAATCTAAAGCCATTTGATCTGTAATGAGTTCCAACAGTAATATCCCAAATCCAAATACGACAGTTTTCTCTGAAGTTTATCCTGTTGAAAAGGTACTGGGGCAATGTGACATTATGCACATTATATACATTGCCTCAACCTATCACAGGGGACTAAGAAAATTTGATATGTATTATATTATAGGAGATGAAAACCAAATATTTTCTGATACATGAGCCCTTACAAGAAAAATAAGAATAATCAAATTTGATACCAGCATTATACATGTCTGCCGAGAGAGGATGCACGAATCAATGCAAGTTATTGTAAATGTAAATGTTCTAGCCATACAAAGAAGTTGAAGATGAGTACGTTTAGCATTGACAGGATTTTCTGTATCATGAAGAACAAAATGCTGATACAGGATATAGTACAAATGTCACAAAAATATCCACAACAATATGCTAATAATCTGTAATTTAGCAGGCTGCATAATAAAATCTGAAAAATTAACAACTGCATTTCTTCTCACTTAGAAGACAAATTAAATTGACTATGTTTGATTAGAAGAGAAGAAGAGAAATTAAATTGACTGTCCTCAGTGTTTACAATTAATGGTTGCCAAAGGTAATTTGCACAAGGCATCGTGAGATCATATCCCAATTCTGATAGCATCTTTGAAGTTAGGCGAAGCCCATTAATTGCATGATCTGTAAACCCTAGTCAAAAAGCACTTTGTAAGAAGTTATTTCAAGCTTTGCAGATATAAAATTCTCTTATACCAACGTAGTACATGGCTTTTGTCTTCAAAATGAACACCCAATGGAACTCGGAGTTAACAAAGGAAAAAGCTAACAACATTTGAGCTCGTTTCATAGTTAAAATTTGCATCATAACCTTACAAATTTGAGACCTCATCACCATTAGATGAGGAAATTGATCCAGACATTAACTCCCAATTATTCATAAATTTTGGTGTAAAATATGCAACTTTGATAGGAAACTAGTGTAGTGCAGTTGATAATGTTCAATATATCCAGTGTTTCCTCTGAGAACATCACCTCTACTACCAGTTCAACAATGAAAATACAGGAAGAAACATTTTGAATTGCACTGACACTAGCAGCAGACTAATGTGGTATTTTGTATTGCCCCTTCAACAGTACAGGGTTTACATTTCCTGGTGGCCAAAATTCTAATCTCTATTATAACTTCTTGTATACATAATCGATTTTATTGACAATTGCAACAGACCATTCTTGTTGCTCTCAAAAAACACTGATTTTATAATCAACCGCTACGAAAAATGCTTTCCTTTCTAGCTTTTCAAGGTGACATTTTCCTGGCACGCCTGATGTTTGTGTGATATAACTCTCTAACCTATGATTTGCTTATTTCTGAAAAATGATTTGATGAAGTACATGCACAAGAGACTCCGTGGGTAATATACAGCCTGTACCTCAAAACATCACACATTTTGGGATGATGTCTAGGCTGAAATTGTGTGCATAACACAGAAACCTGAACCATCTCTTCTATCTTAAATCTATCAAAATTGCCCTGAAGATATTTATCAGCAATAAGGTATAACTTCTCTTGATGAAGCTTGTTTACCTGCCAGACAAGGATAGAAGAAAACAAGTCAAGAAGTGAGCTTTCCTACTTACAAAAAGAGCTATCTCATTGAACATAAGGGTTGCCACTGAATGTAACCATACCACAGTGACGGTTTCTTATCCTACTAGAAGGAAGCATGGCTCTGTCACTTATTCTTTCAATTATATGGAAGGATGATATTCAACTTCCATGGTGGGGAATGCTACAGCATGTGAGCTTGCATGCATATTAAGTCTTCCCATTGGAGTGATTCAGGCAACTACTAATCAGGTCCAAAACTTTTCCATTTAACTATTTCTTCCTCCCAATTGAACTATCCATTTCCCCAGAAAATCCCTATGAATAGGGGCAAAAAAATGAATTTTGTACTCACCAGAAAACCATGCTACTTCCAGAGATCAATAATTTTTTCTAAAACTGAAATAAAATGAGCTTATGTTGTTTCCTTTTTCGTTTCTGAACAAAACTGATACTGGAAAAGATGTAGTTATCTTGCCTTCCAAGAGTACATAAAAGGAAATTAGTACATCAAAACCTCTCCCATGCCTACCCATGCCAGTAAAGCAAGTGTGAGCTTATGCTTTTTTTGATGCCCCATTGGGTTGTAATAGAGCTGGTTATTTGAAGTGAACTAGACTCATGTTGAAATTTATTTGCTATTGTTGTGAAAACAACAACCAGGTTACAATGTTTTTTTGGAATTTATTATTGGATACTTATTGCCTGGAAAGCCAATTGCCAATATCCTTTTCAAGACTTATGGAAGGATTAGTATAGTACATTCTCTTTCTTTTCTTGCAGACTTGAAGCTTGGGCACTACATGAAGATTCCTCCACGTTCCATGTATGTTGCTCAGGTGTGGCTCTTATAGTTTTCAGTTGTCACTTCTTCTATAGTGTTCAATCTTATAAAATAATTTATAAACCATAAGTATCATTTTTTCATGGGGTTCAGTTTTTTATTAACTAAATTTGAGTCCAGGGGCTAACTTGTGGATGTACACAGCTTGTGGGCACAATAGTTGCAGGTACAATCAATCTCTGCGTTACATGGTGGACATTGACAGGTATAGAGAATATTTGTGATGGACTCTCTGCCTCCTGACAACCCTTGGACGTGTCCAAAGGACAGAGTAGCCTTTGATGCATCAGTCACATGGGGCCTGGTTGGTCTGAAACGCCTGTTCAGCCCACTTGGGTCATACAAAAACTTGGTATGGTTATTCCTAGTGGGTGCAATTCTTAGCACAATTTTTGCTTTCTCCACTGGATTTGGTTTTGCAAGGATTGTTGCAACACTTGCCCATGTTATACTCTTCAATGGAAGGTGAGCTTTCTCGTAACTTTTTATTTGTTTTCCTAATACCATGCCATATTTGATGAACATTATTAGCAGAAATTGCATCACTTTGATATTGGCATAATAAATTTTTCTTTGTTGGGTTTCTGAATTTGGCAAAATTATATAGGCTGTATATTTGAGATGCAGGTTCTTGGATGGTTTTCTACAGTCGCCAAGCCCAGTAATACCTCAGCTCATGATTCTGAGACTTAACTTCTTTCCTTTCCTCCATCTTTCAAGCAGTAACCCTGTCATGATTTTTCTGTTGCAGCAGCGGGGAGGTTTGCTTATTATTTTTGTCTTCACCATCAGAAATGCGGGTCTATCGCAGTCTGGAGGTGACCGATTCCATGGTAGGAAGTGACTTTGCCGAGTATCTACAGACTTTCTAGATATAAACTTGATTTGCATATCAAATTTGTCAGGTAGATGCACCTTTTTGGAATGAAGTACAAAACTTGTCATCATGGAAGGAATAAGATTAGCTGGACTTCATGGAGAGAGAGGTGTGTCCAAGACTATAACTGTATTGTGTTTGCTAATGAAAATGGAATGAGAATATAGTATATTGGAGTAAGAGCATGACAGAAGGAACAGATATAGCAGTAGAAGTGCTAGAAGGAAAAGATATAGCAGTCAAAGTGTGCTCAATGTTCTCCAAACAATGAACTTACACTGCTATATCTTCTCCTCCTTGCAATTTTACCAACGATCGCCAATTCATAGAGAATTTGCCTGGTCTTTTGGCTAAACATGTATTAGTCACTTGGTTTTTGATATCCTCCAACCACTTGTTTTATTGTGATCAAGAATGACATTCTTACATTTCTTTCTCTGGCTCCAATTGAAATCAAAATCTACACAATTGAGCATGACAGATATTCAAGGGAAACTGCTCTGCTAGGGTCTAGTGCTTATGGAGATGGATCTAGATTATAGAAAAAATATTTATTTCTTCTTTGGAATGTTTTTTTATCTAAATTTGTGGGGAGTGAGTGAAAGTAGATTTGGCAATGTTATTAAGAGGCCCACTAATTTTGAATGAGACATCATTCTTTAGCTTTTATTCTTGTATGTTTCTTTCCAGATGAACATAGGTGAAAACCAATTACAATCTCTTTTGAATTAAGATAATTTACCTGGTAAAATCAATCAAGCATTTTGAATAATAAATCAATGGGTTTCTTCTCAGAGAAAAAGTGAAGGATAGACTAGTGGCTCGAACTTTAATGAGAAGGATGGATCATGTAGGGAATAGTGGAAAGTGCAACCTTTGTTGGTTTCCACCTTGTTGGTGTTGCCAAAATACCATAATAAGTGGTTTTGTTGGCACCTAAAGACATGCATGGAGAAGCTTCTTGTTGTGAAGAGTTATATTATATCTTTGTAATGAATATACCTGTTTCAAAAAAACAAATATATTAAGTGTCTGGCTTTTGACTTAAGTTATTTTTAGACATATGGTTGTCTTGTTCTTCAACTTCATAGTTGTAATCATAAGTGATAGGGCTGAAGCATCCTCTCTGGCCATTAAAAATTGCAGCACTTATCAGGGTGGGTGCCATTACATGGTTTGATAGTTGTAATCATAAGTGATAGGGCTGAAGCATCTTCTTTGGCCATCTAAAATTGCAGCACCTATCAGGGTGAACTGACCTACGAAAGGAAAATCAATCCAAGGGTTAATTTTAATGACTTAGCTACCTATGAGCCCTGTCTTTTGTGGAGACTGCTAGTCATATATGTAGATAGATCGATAGATGTTAGTGTGAGAAACTAAACTACATTTTATTGAGTGAAGGAACGAATGCAAAGGATGTGATTACATGGTAGGCAGTGATTGTGCCTAGTATCTACAAACTTTCTAGATATAAACTTGATTTTCATATCAAACTTGTCAGACATATGCACCTTTTTGGAATGAAATCCAGAACTTGTCATCATGGAAGGAATAACATTAGCTGGACTTCATGGAGAGAGAGGTGTGCTCAGGACTATAGTTGTACTATGTTTGCTAATGAAAATGGAATGAGAATATAGTATATCTGAGTAGGAGCATGATAGAAAGAAAAGCTATAGCAGTAGAAGTTCCAGAAGGAAAAGATATAGCAGTCAAAGTGTGCTCAATGTTCTCCAAACAATGAACTTACACTGCTATATCTTCTCCTCCTTGCAATTTTACCAATGATCGCCAATTCATAGAGAACTTGCCTGGTCTTCTGACTAAACATGTATTGGTCACTTCGTTTTTGATATCCTCCAACGACTTGTTTTATTGTGATCAAGAATGACATTCTTACATTGCTTTCTCTAGCTCCAATTGAAATCAAAATCTACACAATTGAGCATGACAGATAGTCAAGGGAAACTGCTCTCTGGGACTTTCTAGAGAGCAGGAGCATGGCAGAAGGAAAAGATATAGCAATAAAAGTGCCAGAAGGAAAAGATATTGCAGTCAAAGTTCACTCATTGTTTTCCCGACAATGAGCCTTTACTGATATATATATTCCTCCTCGCAATTTTACTAATGATCACCAATCCAAAGAACACTTGCCCAATCTTAAGATTAAACACGCACTGGTCACTTGGTTTCTGATCATCCACCCTTGATTTCAATAATTTCCATTTACATGTCGCTATTCTTCCCCACTCTATGTCTTACGGTGTTTCCTTTACAACATTAGATGCAAATACTAATTTATTGAATACAAAATTAAAACTTTAGGTTATGAGCTCAGTTTCTAACTTAGTTTTTATGCGGAAAAATGAAAACTAACAAAGTCAATTACGATAGTCCCATTGCCCCCAAAGGGTGGGAAGCGGCACGGACTAATGAGTTAACTTCCCCCCAGCATACATGTTATAGACATTTTTGTGCCTCACAGCCTCGAGCATGAAATGTCCATAATCTAAGGGATCCAAAGTCCCTAAACATGTTGTTCCTACCCCTAGAGGAACAAGGCCAACTAACCACAGCAATTCACAGAAGTTCTCCACCTGAAAACACTCAAAAACAAGGCAATTCTGGATCATGTCAACTGCTCCACTGAGCATCTGCGCTGAATGTCAACTGCTCCACTGTCTACCTGCGTTGAATGTCAACTCCAATAAAAGCTACCTGCGCTGAGCATAACTGGACAAGTGGCAGGCTCATTTCTCAATGTGTCAATGCCCAGGAAGCTTCCAAAGTGACACTTGCATCAAGGAATTCGACTGGTGATGAGTAAGAGGTTCCAAATCTCCAAGTGGAAGCAAGAACCTCCAAGTGGACTCAAGAACTGAGAGAGGGAGAGGACACTAGTCACTTCTCAAGCTGACTCATCCTCTCTCCAATATCCCTATATATAGATCTCTCCTCTATGAGATCAGGGAGGCTGGAATTTGGTAATTGCAAAGAATTGTTGTTGGTTTGTGGCTAGAAACATTGGGTGTGTTATGCTTTGAAGGGAGCTGAAGAAGGAATTCCATTCTGCTGGGAAGGAGATGCTGGATTGGAGCCCCATGGGTTGTATCTCTTCCTGAACCCTGTTACTTTCAATAAAGCTATCTTGATTCTTTCCTATATGCTGGTGTATTTTGTATGATTGCATTAGTATATTTGATTTACCTCTAATCCTGAATCATTTATGAATATGTATATTTGCCTTTGTATTGTGTTCTTCTCTTGTCGCAAGTAGCTGTTCTCTTGTCACAGGTAGCTGTTCTCTTGTGATCTCGTGGGATTCAAGTAGCTGTGGACACACAAAGAGAAGAGGATCTAGTTCGAGGGACAACCGGAAGACAACGATAAGTCTGCCGATCTCCCCTCTTTCACATTTCATAAAGGAAGAAATCATAATAGCTGTATTCGTTTGTTGCTAAGGCGGTGTCACACCTTAGGTGGATAGGATCGTCCCGCATAGGCATTTTTCCCCACAAAAAATTGGTGACTCCGCTGGGGAAGAACTTGTTTATTCATTTCATTTGTGTTTCCATCATTTGTTTACTTCATAGACTTGACAGTAACTATTGAACTGCATCTTTCCCGGATGCAAAGTAAAAAGTTGCTGCTTTGATCCAGTTGTTGGACTTGTCTATGATCTAAACTAGATCCACAAATGATTTGATGATCCTTGTGATAGTCTTTAGTACCCTATCAAAGCATCCCTCTGTTTATACCTTGCTTGTGTTTCTGATTTGGCCTGAAACAGTTGATTTTTGAGCATTTTGTGACCCAGAAACCAAGGGAAACGAGAGTTTCTCTCTTCAGCGCAGGCACTGTGAAGGCAGTCTGCATTTCAACGCAGGTCCCGAAGGGGCTACCTGCGCTGAATGTCAAACTGACAGTGTTAGACCTGCGCTGAACCAGTGTGGCCTTGTGCAGCTGGGGTTCTTTGTCCTCTTTTGCCCTGTTTTGATCTATGCTTTTGTATCCTTTAACCAGCATAGGTGCCAGTCTGATAAACCTTTTCTTTGCTTGAATTCTGCCTCATTTTTGTACAAAAAGATTGTGAATGTTTTTATGTGTTTGTGGCGTCATTTACAGTCTTCCTTTGCATGAGTAAAGTGATCATCCTGTAGCCTTTGATTCAGATCTGATTGATAGTGATCTTAGAAGAGAGTTCATTGGCTGTTTGTTCAGATTGATTATAGTTTTACTTTTGCTTATTGGTTTGAATTTGTCTCTTTCAAAGTGTCAAAACAAGTCTTTATTTCGAAAATCGCAAAGTGATTGTAATCTCTTCTACCCTTGTTGATTTCGAAGAAAGTGAACTTGTTTGTATTGATCATCTTAAAAGCAAATTCAAAGTTGTGCAAAAAGCTTTCTTTGTAGGCATTTATACTAAGAAAGTTGAAAACAAACACATGCATTGTGCATTTTGCATTTGATAGTTTGCATGTTGGATTTAGGGAAAGTGCATTAGAGTGAGCTGATTGCTCTTTGAGAAAAGATAGTGTTATTCTTTTCCCTTAGTAGCTAGGATTTTCAAAAGTTGAAAGATAATAAAGCTTGCTTATCATCTTAGACTGCATTTAGGAATTTGTATCATACATCTTGTGGTGAACCTTGAAAGGCAAACTTTAAAAATATCAACCTAAAATAAACTGAATGAACCTAACAACGCTTTGTAACATAACGCACAACATAGAGGTCTAGGCTAGAGACGTGTTCCGGCGTTGTTAAGCCTAGTGACTGTCGATCTCTAAGAAGGTGGGTGATTCCTCCTGAGAGACGGTAGCGCTAATACGGATTTGTGCTCCCACGTACCGTCGCGTATATATTGGGAGACCCCTATAGGCATATATCTTTTATCCTTAGGAAGCCGTGTCGGCCGCCCTACTGATCGCAATGCAGTGAACACAGCATTCACGAAGATCAACCACCCGTACCGTAAAAAGTATTCTGTGGTTTTGCGAAAAGTTTGGCACACCCTCTGCCTAGATCTCCAGAGCAGTTTCTTTTGGCCTTTTTCAGACTCTATAACAGAAAAAGTCCATCCGAGCATTTGTCACTTCGGGCTCGTTAAAACATCGAAGGAGACTAGAGTCATCTTTAGCTTTTTCTCGACTCTTTAAAAGTGAAAAAGCAAGTTGTGTCCAAAGCATCGTTAACAATTTATTTTAAACGGAACAATCACCCTTTAATCCTGCGTTGATCTTTAGGTTGAAAAGATGGAGCACACCAACCAAGGAGTTCCCTTGGGTGGAAATCCTAGTCCCTTCTCCTCTTGGGGAGATGTTGGTGTGCCCCACATGGCCACATTGTCGCTTCCAGGACTGATAATTGGCCTACCAATTTGGCTCTTTTCGACCAATGTCGTTCAGAATACCACCACTCCTGAACAGTCGGGTCAACAGTTAGATCAGACAAGAGTTGCCTCCCAGCCTTCCACTTCATCTTCCTCCCCTCCTTCCTCTTCGCTTGACGGAACTGGTCGATCAAAAAATCGGGTTCCTAAGGAGAAGAAGGAGAAGAAGAAGAAAGAAAAGAAGAAGAAGGAGCCTAAGGTGACTAGGGGCAAACAAGTGTCATCTAACAAAAATCCACACACCGCACTCGTAAGGCCTAAATCGCCATGCGCCATATGCAGGGGAGACCACTTCCATAGAGATTGTCCCTGTATCCCACAGATACTAAGAGACTGGTCCCCCCGTTTGCACAATTCGGGAGCATCGACCTCTGATAGCCATGTCGACTGCTCACCGTCAACTAGTGGGAGTGAAGCTCCAGGACAGAATGGGAGAGTTAAATTTCCCTGCAGACTGTATGAAGGCGATCACGCCATCCACCGTTGTCCCTTCTTAGACGAAGCAAAAAGAGTTCTGGAAGATCGCCCGATTTTACGAGTGCAACTTCCTCCTGGATATCAAAGACTCCTGCCAAGTCCCTCACTAGTTGAGAATCCGGCTGAGCCACTTAGGTGGTCAGCCGAAGCATCTGTCATTGAAGAAGAACCGTCTGGATCCATGCCTGACGAAAGTCAAAAGGTTGATACGGCAGTTGACCCGGTTTTGCCTTCAGAGGCTCCATCTTCGAATGACACCATCACAGAGGAGAATAAAGACGACACCGTCCAGATTCTCTTCATCAGCACTGACTCTGATGATCAAGGGGGCAATGCCACCATTCCTTTATCGCAGGAAGGAAGTTCATCGGAGCGATATCCGGCCGTATATTCGGTCCCACCACCAAGCAACCTGGTTGTGTCCTTTGATTGGAACCAACTAGGCAGACCCCGGTTGCCAGCCAGTGTACCATTCAGGATTATTTGTCAAATATACAGAATGGTAATGGCTGGCACTATCATTGATGAGGGGGCATCTGTGAGTATCCTTTCCTCTATTGCTTGGAAAGCGCTTGGTTCGCCAGCGCTTTTACCTGAGATGAGAAGTCTATCAGGTTTTGATAAAGGAACCAGTAGACCTTTAGGGATCCTCCCCAATGTGCCTATAACATTGAAAGGGAAGACCATTCAAATGAACGTGATGGTCGTTCAAGGACCCTTGGATTATAACCTACTCCTTGGACGAGACTATATATATTGCATGGGAGCTGTAGTCTCCTCACTCTTTAGAGTAATGTGTTTTCCGCATGAAGGAAGAATGGTCAAGCTCGTAGACCAGCTTTCGTTTCCCGGATCACACATCGCAAATAGTCATGTCCCATACCTAAATGGTCTATTCATGCAAGAAGTGTCTCAACCCACGGTTCGTCCTCCTGATGAGCGCGAGTAATCCGGGAGGATATGACTGGAACCCAGGGGGCATGTATCCTGGCCTGCTTCGGCAGGAAAACTTTGGGTATAGGGTAGGTTTCCGCGGGAGAATATGACTAGTCCGTACCCCGTCCGTGGATGGAAGAGGGGTTGTTCTAGAATAGGATTCTTTTGTCAAAGTTATGTGTTTTGCGCCAGAGTCATTCACCCTTGTCTATTTCAGTAGACATTGCCGAGGAAGTGTCTTGTTTGAAAGAGTAACGAGACAATCTTTGGGTAACCTGAAAGAGGTAAGCCTCTCTCGATTAAAACAAATGTTTTGGCGGAGGGTAAGTAGAGGTAACCTTGAAACTCTGTTTTATACCTGGGGGCATGCAAACCTTTTGGAGTGCAAGCAAGGGGCGACTATTTATTTTTTAAATTTTTAGGTCCTCCCTTTAAACCTGTAGGTTTAACCCTTTAAACTCGTAGGATTAGCCGTTTCCGAACTTGCATAAAGAAATGAGAGGGAGCATAGCTTTGGTAAGGCGCAAGCTCGATAAAAATGGGATCTTTCATGAGACACTCTTATCAAATGACTGGGTAATCGAGCAGTTTTAGCGTAAAGTTCATGCTCGTTAAAAAATAAACACAAGATCTGAGCAGTTTTAACGCGGTCTTCATGCTCGTTAAAAAATAAATATAAGCAGTGAGCAGAGTTTCCTCCAGTGTTTAAGCTCATTTTTAACTAAAAAATGAACCTATTCCGGTAAATAACCACTGTGATCGTAAATTTATCAGCTGTTAAAGCCTTGGTCGTGTTTGCACCTGCCACCTCCACTTTTCATTTGGCCGATCGTTCACCCCCATATGATTGTTTACCCATTTTGAGGAACAGCTGCGAAGAGTGATTTCACCTAGCCATCCTTGTGACACTGCCGTGATTGGAAAATTCCAACCTGTACCTGGAATCAGTTGCTATCCCTGTTTATCACTCGTTCCTCGAAAGACGAGTCTTCTTTAAGCTCTTTTCAATTGACTCGTAAAAAATGAAAAGATTGCCGAGTTTTTGCCTTCCAGCTCGTTAAAGGACAGGAAGAGCTATCCCTCCTCTAGATTTTAATCTTTTTGGACCTGAGGCATTATTGCACAAAAAGGTCGAGCGCTTGTTTTATTCGGCTCATTAAAATTATCGAAAACTCATCCCTTCTATATTGTTTTTATACTTTTTTCGGACTTAAGGGATTAGATGACGAAAAAGGAATTTTGGAGTTAACTTTATGTACCTTTTCAGACTCTCTAAAAATGAAAAGGACCGAGTAATCCTTGTCGTTAGACTCGTTAAAATGATAAATAACGACAAACTTGTCTTTAGACGAGAACGAGTTTCACTATCGCTAGGCTCATTAAAACATAGCGATGGGCTTGCCCGAAAGGCAGGTTATAGAACAAGCATATGTTATCCTCCTCAAGCTTGACAAAAATAAAGAGGTACTGGTCAGCAATGACTGGGGAAAAATTGGGAAAAATCAAGAAAACTTTGATGGTAGCAGGTCGCTCTTGAACATGACACTTTTCCTCCGTACCACAATCGGGTTGGGTTGTTTCATTCACCGGTCACATCACCATGGTCTTGCCATACCATCCATATTTGGGGTAATGCTACCGATCCATCACATCAGTGTCGCCATATGTTCAAGAGAAGTCGTTTAGAAAGAGTCAACCGGGTCCCATCCACTGCCATATATTATCCTTCATCCATTCATGACCGCCACCCTGAATCATATGTCACAGATCGTTTTCACCTCCATTAAAATCATTAGCTCTGTTCCGTGTCACTGATGTGGGATTCATCAAGGCCCTCCTTTGACGGATCGCTCCTTGTCGACATTAGCTCATTATCCAAAGAGTTGATCTAGGAACAACCCCTTCAGTACTTTGAAGCTTGCATGCCTCAATGGCAAGTTTCTCACTTCCGGCGACAGGTATACATCAATGATCTTCGACCAGAAGATTTTGCGTGGTGTTCGACGCCAAGTCCTTTATTCACACCACGTGAATTGTACTGCAGTACCTTGAGGGTCATTATCATTATCGGTGATTCCTCTTACGCTTGTTAACGGTTTACATCATTGACTGGTAATCAAGCGATGTCTTTCCATGTTCGACTTCAGCGCAATTGTCACATGGATCAACTTGTACTTAGAGTGAAGATCGAACGAGTTTGAAGACCCCGGATCTAGTTTCATCCATCCGGGCTGCGATATATATTCAGGAAAAATAAAGACATTTGACACGTACATCATTGCAGCAGATGATCATCCTACTCAAAGGATGATAATTTCGCCAAAATTATCAGTCTACCATCAGAGGATCGTCTGTTCTATGTACAAAAATGAATTTATAAAGTTGAGCATGGGAATGCCCGCCTCAGCTAGATCATGAAAGCAGTATGAATCATAATGTATTGTATTGTATTTTATTACAGGTCTCCTCCCAGCAGATGGATGAACTTCGGACCCTCCTGGATAAAGCATTTCACCTGATAAACGGCCTCATACTTTAGGGGGCAACTGTTATAGACATTTTTGTGCCTCACAGCCTCGAGCATGAAATGTTCATAATCTAAGGGATCCAAAGTCCCTAAACATGTTGTTCCTACCCCTAGAGGAACAGGGCCAACTAACCACAGCAATTCACAGAAGTTCTCCACCTGAAAACACTCAAAAACAAGGCAATTCTAGATCATGTCAACTGCTCCACTGAGCATCTGCGCTGAATGTCAACTGCTCCACTGTCTACCTGCGTTGAATGTCAACTCCAACAAAGGCTACCTGCGCTGAGCGTAACTGGACAAGTAGCAGGCTCATTTCTCAATGTGTCAATGCTAGGAAGCTTCCAAAGTGACACTTGCATCAAGGAATTCGACTGGTGATGAGTAAGAGGTTCCAAATCTCCAAGTGGAAGCAAGAACCTCCAAGTGGACTCAAGAACTGAGAGAGGGAGAGGACACTAGTCACTTCTCAAGCTGACTCATCCTCTCTCCAATATCCCTATATATAGATCTCTCCTCTATGAGATCAGGGAGGCTGGAATTTGGTAATTGCAAAGAATTGCTGTTGGTTTGTGGCTAGAAACATTGGGTGTGTTATGCTTTGAAGGGAGCTGAAGAAGGAATTCCATTCTGCTGGGAAGGAGATGCTGGATTGGAGCCCCATGGGTTGTATCTCTTCCTGAACCCTGTTACTTTCAATAAAGCTATCTTGATTCTTTCCTATATGGTGGTGTATTTTGTATGATTGCATTAGTATATTTGATTTACCTCTAATCCTGAATCATTTATGAATATGTATATTTGCCTTTGTATTGTGTTCTTCTCTTGTCGCAAGTAGCTGTTCTCTTGTGATCTCGTGGGATTCAAGTAGCTGTTCTCTTGAACAAGCGAGGAGGCAAGTCGCTGTGGACACACAAAGAGAAGAGGATCTAGTTCGAGGGACAACCGGAAGACAACGGTAAGTCTGCCGATCTCCCCTCTTTCACATTTCATAAAGGAAGAAATCATAATAGCTGTATTCGTTTGTTGCTAAGGCGCTGTCACACCTTAGGTCGATAGGATCGTCCTGCATAGGCATTTTTCCCCACAACAATACAGCGCCTTATACCTATTCATCACCTTGTGGAAGCTGTTATGCGAGTTATCTTGACTTCAAATTTTCTTGAGAAAACTAGACATTTTATGAACGCTTCTTAACTTTTAAGTTCCGTCCATTTCTGGCTTATTTTTCTTGTGAATCAAAGCGCGCGTCGACTCCGATTTTTTTCCTTTTTTTTTTCCTAAATTAAGAATTAAGCATTACGTGGTATGTACGATGGATGTATTAATATCCCTAGACCCTGGCATCATGGACTGGTGACGTTAATTACTTAACGTAATGTGTTGCCAATTTCAAAGGTAAAAAACATATAGTTGAACGAATCTCTATGACATTGTCGTGGCGGAAGTGGATTAATCGAAAATAATTTTTTTAGCGGTGATGATTTTATTAGTGAAAATCAAACTTTAAAATTATATTTTATACTATTAAGGTCACGAAATCAAAGTTTAAAATTATATTTTATATTATTGAGAGTAAGAGATGTTAAAATTTGGAATTGACTTAGAATTTCCAATACTTTTGTTTCCTCTAGTTTATAAAATTTTCAATTTTAAAATGTGTTTGGATAAATTTAATTGTTTGTTTCATTATTTATAATTATATCTCAAGTTTAGTAAGTAGCTTCATTGAACTTAAAATTTTCAATTTTAAAATGTTTTTGGGTAAATTTAATTGTTTGTTTCACTATTTATAATTATATTTCAAATTTATTAATTAGTTTCATTTAACTCTCACTCAACTCTTATTGTACATTGGATTCTCATTGATTGGATTCTCATTACTTTGTAGTACAAGGGTGGTTCTTGCGTAACTTAGTATTAGGAAAAATTTTAGGGGTTAATATTTGCATTTGGGCTAATTTTCTATGGTTTTCCAAAAAAAAATCGCTAACTTCCATTTTTTCTAAGAATGATTCATTCAAATATTGTGGTATAAAATTATTTTACCTTAGGGATCATCAAAATTTTATATAGAGATCGTATAAAATTATTATAAGATGAATATCTTTACAAAAATATTTCCAAACATTTTACAGATTGCATATTATTATGTACTAGTGAGATTCGCAAGGTTTCTAAACTTTACGATAAATTTCCATCCTTAAAATTTTCACTACTTAGTATTGGCTTTTGCTAGTGCATTGAAACAGATCATCATATTTCTAGAGAGTTGATATATTTGCGAGATCTATTTCTTAGGGATTGAGACATCCTTATTGCAAGGTTAGATGATGGTTTTTTTTCCCTTTCATAGATTCATTAGGTTTTCTCTAAATATTGTTCGAATCACGATTGCCATTAGACCAAAACTTTCAGGTATTAGTCAACGATTAGATCACTAGATTTAAAGATCCATGAGAGGCAATTAGTCCATATGAGGATACACTAGGGAGTGCTTATTGATGGGCCTCTAAATTAGACATAAATTAAGGCCCATGCCTCTAAATTAAACATAAATTAAGGTCTATGACCATCCTTCAGCACATTAAACCTCTCTTTTTGCGTTAAATAATGTATTTTTAATTTTAATATATTCATTATGAAGGTTTATGAATAATTGCATATTTGTGCCTAATATTATTTATTTTTGTGGAATATTATGAGAATATTAGGCATATTATGAAGATTTGAAGGAGGAGATAATTTAGGAACTTTCTCCATACGACAGAAGGATCAATATTAAATAATAAATCAACAAGATATTATGGAATTATGACATAGATTGTGGAAGTCCAATGATTGAGAAAATTTAGGAACGTGTTCTCTGCCATTTAATGCAGATTCTAAGTATTGGGAACCAAATCCACTAATCAAGGGATTTGGGTGGGGAAAGGTTCCTCCTTTCACGGGGAATGGTTCCTAATCATTTTGTATAAGTACCAAGTCGAATTTTCCTATAGAGAGAGATTTTTAGTAGTTTTCTGGTGGATAGAACTCATATTTTTGCAGCTCCATTGTATTTTCTTGCAATGATGTAATTGTATTGATGAAAATAATGAAGATTAGTGTCATGTTCAGCTTCTAAATCTTGTTCTCCTCCATAGGTCTTTGAGTTTCCTTGGGCTTGGCCATCCTAGGAGCCTCAGAGCCCTTTTGTATCATTTTCTTTCCTTATTTTCACTTCTTATTCACATGCATCTCTTGTTTTTATTTCTTTCTATTTCTGCATTTAGTATTAATGATTTCTTGTTGTAGGATTGGGTTAAATGGTTGATGTAAGTTATTTTTCAGGATTACAAGCATCATTTCATCATTGGAAAATATTTGGAAGGTCATAGTAATCATTGAGTTGCTTGGATTAGTCTCCTTATTCCGAAATCTAGATTTCTGGAACTCCTTTTTAGCAAAGAACAATAAATTTCTGCCATTTTTAAAGCATGATAATGAACTTCAATCGAGTTGGTTCCACTTGCATTAGATCAAAAAAACATTCTAGTTCATAACAAAAACTACCCCGTTGCATTTGCACTTGATTAGGTTAAGCATTTTATACATTTACTAGCTCACTAGTTCTTGAATCTCTAGATTTTCGACTAGTATTTTTCTACTATTTTTTAGCATGCGTTAATAGAGGTCTTTTTGACTGCTTCCACTTGGAATGGAGACATAAGACATCCTAGTCAATAAAAAAAAATTTCCCATCCAATTTGGATTTGATTTAGTTGGTCATTCGATGAATTATAACTTCATGTAGTAAATCTGTAACATCCTGTAAGAAATCCTGTACTGGCCTGTTTTGAGCTCGAATTGAGAAAAATCATCATTGAAGCTGAGATTAGGCCTCTTCTTGACCTCCAAGCAATCAAAATCATTATACCCCTCTTCCTCCACACTTGTTTCCCCTGCCAAAGAACAAGGAAAGATTAGCATTTGGATTTATAAAATGAAAAGATGATGAAAAATAGTTCTTTTTATTTCTTAATTAGCACATGCATGCAACAGTTAATACTCTCTAGATCAGATTTCATGCTCAATTAGTTTAAATCATCACATGTGATAAATAGAGTTAAGCTAGATTTCTTTTACATTTAGTTCATGATATTTATGCAATTAGAATAGGTTTCTTCCCTTGTACTTTATTTCTTGCAATAGGTTAAGGTTTCAATTTTGAGCATTTCATTTTCTGCAATTAGTTTAGGATTTGATATCAGTACATGCACTCCATTACATCATGACAGAAAAGGAATGACACGTTGTATGCTGCACATATAGTGCCGATACCTCTTAAGTTTGTACAAATCCCTAGTTAATAAGTAAAGTCGGTAGCCTTGGGAGTTGCAACATTCTTGTTGCAATATCGAGGCTCATCACTTACTTTATCCATTCAACAATCTCCCCCTCGCGCGAGTCGGGTGTGTATCAAACTAGTAACCTAAGCTTTGATACCTTTTGTTGGAATCATGTTGTTAGACCAAAACAATAGGCATTAGTCAATGATGAAATCACCATAGTTAAGGATCCACAAGAAGCAGTTAGTCCATGTCATGATACACGTGGTAGCATTGTCTTTATCCGTGAAACAAATACTCATAGCTTATGAGAAAAAAAATGCTAACCTTCTTCTTCCAAGGAGTGTTTTAACCTCCATCAGCAACTTACCAAAAATCCATTGTTGAAACCAACATGCATTAGGTTAATTATCTATTATTATTATTATTATCCCTTGAACATTAGTAAGAAGAGACCATAGTTACACAGGTACCACTCCCAGGAATTGGAGAGCATGTACCCCACATTCCTACGCTCTTGGGAGCTTGGTATCTGGTAGGAAACACTCCAAAATTGTCGGGAGCTTCAACAGGTACTTTGGATCTTTTCAGGAGCTTCACTGCAATAGGTTTTGATGTTTTAGGTACCTATTTTGACCAGATTTTCACGTTTCAAGTACGTATTTTTAGCAGAGAAGGTACCATTTGTTTATTTTGTAAGTGATAAATGCTAGGTCAGGGTGCTGGACTGCATGAGCTCTGTAAAGCGACAGAGATGTGGAGATGTAGCAAAGGTTTCAACAAAATATAGATAGTTTCCAGTCATTCCTGGACAGCTTCTGTTGCAAATCTTGAAATTCAACAATTGCAAATAAGTCTACTTTCTTGGAGTCTATCTTGAATATTTAATGATAAGATTCAATGAATTACAATGATGATTAGAAAGAGAAAGAGTAGTGTGTTAGTCAATTTCATTTTATAAATTTTCAAACTTGAATTTTGAAGTTGAATATAATATAGTGTTGCATGAAATCACATAATAATCGAGTAAAAACAACATTTTTTTTTGAATTTTGAGTTCCACATGTTTCTTTGCTCATAAGGAATTTGATTCACAAATTGTTAATGGATTAATATTTTACTTTTTTGGTAGTGCTTCAAAGTTCAATGTTTTACATATTTCATTTCAAGATGGAATTTGATTGACAAGTTTTAGATGGAAATATATTAGTTATTTTATTTTTATTTTTAAATTTTAGTATATTATATTATTGTCATTCCTAACTTGACATTCCCTGTAAATTTGGGTAAATCTTCTAGTCGTGTTGAATACTTGTTCCCCATACCTGAAGTACTGGCGTACCAGAAACTCTTAGCAACATAGGAAGAGACCCACGACTTCAGACATACCAGAAATTTTGTTATAATCATGAATCTTCATAGTGGTTCGTAGTGGTTCTCTAAAATAACATGTCTTGACCATGGTGAACTTAAAATTCATTGCTTCCTTCTTATTGAGTTTTTTTTTTTTTTTTTCATTTAAGATTATTTTTCCTTCTAATATGCTTTTATTTACTCTTATTAATTATATATATTATATGTATTTTGATTTTATAGATTATCTTTGACATTTAATAGATATTAATAGTTACATTTAAATAAAAGATAAAAGATAAAATATAAATATTATTTTTGATTTATTTATATTTATTTTATTTTATAAATTTATAAAACATATTTCTGGTTAATTGAACCGAGAGACTCATTTGACAGCTTGGTATGATGTGTAATGTTGTCCGTCCGTCATCAGACAGTTTGGTATGATGTGTAATGTTGTCCGTCCGTCATCAGACAGTTTGGTATGATGTGTAATGTTGTCCGTCCGTCATCAAAGTTGAAATTTGTTCATGTGGGCTAAAATGATTTAAAAAAAAACTCTAAAAATAAATAAGTAATAACTATACAAAACATTGAAATAATATAGGCTCATAAAAAAATTTGCACTTGAAGAAATTGGATAATTTTACAGCCCGGTGTGATGTGTAATGTAATGTTGTCCATCTGTAATCAAAGTTGAAATTTTGTTCATGTAAACCAAAATAAATTAAAAAAAAAAATCTAAAAATAAATAAATAATAACTATACAAAATATTTAAATAATATAGGCTCATAAAAAAAAATTGCACTTAAAGAAATTAGATCTCTCTTGGCTCATATTATATTTGCATTTAAAATAAATCTACACTGATTAAATTAAAATCAACAAAATTTTATTAATACTTATATTATCATTTCACTCCATATTTATACTAATTCCATAAAAATGTATGATTTTATATTATCATATTGAAAATCTATAATTTGATATTATTATATTAGCAATTTAATTGTTTTTCTTGAGTAGTTTAATAATTAATCTAAATCTTATTATCTTTAACCAACTTCTTTTTGTTCCTATACATGGGTACTATTAACACTACAAACAAGATTAGAAAGTAATTTGTGTTTATATGAATGTGTCGTATAAAGAATCACATTTAGGATAGCATAACTTGATTATTATATTTAATAAATTTAGAGTTTTTATATAAATAAAGAATACCCATAATTTTAAAAATAAAAATAAAAATATATATATTGGACGGCACTCCCCCTCCCTCCATATAATAGATATTCTGAAGTTGATGCTCTTTGAGAGGGACTTACACTTTAGATGGGGTTTATGCCTAATAAAAGTGATAGTATAAGTGATAGAGATTTGAGTTAAGTTTGGATTTTGGTTGTGCAAAAATATATATTGTTTAGATAATAGTGTTGATATTGACTCAACTTTAACTTTTTAAAGTTCATAATTCTCCTATAGTATGATTTTGGCTTTTGAAAATGTGTTGACCATATGTACAAAGTAATAACTTTTAATACGTAGAAAAGTGGAGTTTTATGATTAAAATAAATTTAATCATAATTTTATTTGACATGTATAATTAAAAATTTGTAAATTTAATGTTATTTTTTAAAAGTTTAAATGTGTATTTTTGGGTGGAGAGGCGATTTCTAGTAAGTATAGAAGAAATGTAACTTTTGGTTCTTGAAACATTTTGATTTAGTCAAATTATTTGTAGATCTTAGGTAAAGATTTGATTGGGACACAAGGTGAGCATAAAATGGCACAATATTTTAAAGGGCATGTGTTTGATGTCTACTCGATTTGATTGGGACACAAAGTTGAGCATAAAATGACACCAAGATTTTAAAGTGCATGCGTTTGATGTCTACTCAATGGCAACTTTTTAGGTGAATTCATTGATGGAGGAAAAAATCCAGGTGATGATTTCTCCCTTCAACACTTACATCGACATTTATGGCAGGCATGGTGGACTGGAGGCCTCTCTATTTGTGCGAAATAATCTTTATAAGCACATCTCCGTCCATTTCCCTTCACAAATTTAGAATTCCATTTGTTTATAACAATAGAATTCACATTATGCCTAATTTATTGATACTTTATACATATTTCACATCAAAGGTGGTGGTATATCTACTGAAGTGGTTAGAAAATTGGTGGATGTGATAGAGATGGGCTTCTTCCAGTACACCCAAAACTCACTATGGGCGCAGTGTGTGTAGTGGGATTTATAACTCATGACCATATTCTTTACATAACATATTTTAGCGATTGCAGAGCTGTTATGGCTATTTCAACCTTTTGTTTCCAGACATAAGAAACCATTGTTTCTACAAAGAGGCTGACCAGATATCATAGTACAGTATACGAGGATGTCTGGAAGGAGCTGAGAATGCTACATCCAGATGATCCACATATTGTTGTGCAGAAGCTCGACTACTAGCATGTCAAAGGTTTGATTAAGATGTTTATGTGTATATTAGGTTAATTTCTTAAAATTATAGTATTTTTACCTATGGAATATATTATATAAGATTCATCAGGATTGGAGACATAATGCTATTTATTTTCCTCTAAATTTTACATGGAGAACCGCAAACTTGATGAAAAATGTTAACTGATATTTTAGGATTTTGTATATAAGATCATAGTTAGGCCATAGATTAGTTATTTCTCGTATTTCTAGTTATGGAGACACAATTGTCTACCTCTAAATTTGATTTTATAAATATCTCTCTTCTGATTAAGAAAATGATGCATAATACTATTTTTTTTTATCATGAAGTTCTCCAAGCCTATTTACCAATGTTATCAGAGCGAGGTTTGGAAAGTATTATGTCTGGTTTGAACTCCGTTGATGCTAATGTCAAGGTGGACGATGTGAAGTAGATGGGTTGCAGGGACACAATCTGACGTGAAGCCAACGAGTAGTTGACCTAGTGGAGTTGACAACGCGGTGGTCCCAAGTGGTTTCAAAAACCACCCTCAACAGCACACATGGCTTTTTTTGAAACTAGGGAGAGTGCCCTCATAATAGATTTGAGCTGTCGATTAAGGTGATGGGTGGTTTTATAAAAGTGCCTCCCGGGACCACCTTGCCCATTAAAGTTCGACAAGTGATGTGATGTCGGGTACTGTTAGATGCATTGGGCACTACTTCGAAGTGTTGATGTTGTTCGAAAATTATGAGTGCATGGGACCACCTCAATTTTAATATTTTTCTAAGTTGTGTGCCATTGCATACTGTCGATAAGTTAAAAGGCATTATATGTAGTCGATTTAGTTCTACCCTGACTTGTGGGACCACTACTCTCAGAACCTTTGATTTTTCTTGACCACAGGCCATTGTATTCACCGTCGAATGTAACAACAAATAGATCTGGATTGTTGAATTCTGAGATTACCATAAAGGCAAGTTTTTATTTGTTTTCCATCAGCAGGAATTCTATACAGTCACATTTTTTGACTGCAAAATTTGTCTGTAAAAACAAATTCTATGGTATCCCTAGTTGGCATTGTCTTTTTTGGAAATGAAAATGATCAAGAGTGGTATATGTTAGCTACCTATACCAATAGGTTTCATATTTCATGATTGGCAAGGAAAGGTCCAAATACGCTCTGCTTTGATGATGCAAAGATCACATATTTCCAAAAGAATACAATCTGTGCTTATAGATTGATGTGGACTCAAATTTGATGGATGGTCCAACAGCCTAATCTGGATCATGCCATGTTTTAAATTTCCAGTTGTAGAATAGAGAAAGAAGTCTGTCCAAACTGTTTAATCTTGGCAGACAAGTAGTTTAGGTAGAGAAGAAAGGCTCCCAACAGCTTAATCTGGGACCTTGGAAGAAATAAGGGTAGAAGTAGATAGACCATCAAAAGAAAAAAGCCAAAGAAAAGAAAAGGCAAGTAAGGGTCTGCAAGCCTAAGTGCGCCCTCCAAGAAGAAATAAAAAATGCTAGGCAAGTAGATGGGTAGGCAGATGGGGTTGCAGAAGTATCATTCCTTATAATTGAAGGTATGCTAAACTATTTCACAAAAGCAGAATCAATGGATTGAGAAGTCCTTCTTCTCTATCAGGCTGCAGCAAAGCAAAGAAGCATGTCTAACTTCCCAATTTTCCCCTCTCCGTTCATTACTAACATCCCCTCATCAGTTGATATTCATGAAAGAATTGGTGGTTTTGTGGTGGTTTTTAGTCCCTTAAAAGCCACATTTCTTGTCTAAAACTCTTTTCATTTTGATCTACTCCCTAAGCTAAGTTATTTTCAATAAACTTAGTATTATTTCCCCTCATCCACTCCTTTCATCCATATTAACCCCTAACTTTATTATATAAACCCCCTATGTTACCCTTTCCCTAGTATTATAACACCATGGTGTATAAACCCCAAACTTTGTATAAATATCCCTCCCCTTGGCATTATAGCCATATGTTCTCTGTCAGGGGTCAAAATGGCATCTGGTCACTTTGATGAACCTAAGTCTAACCCCCTCCCCTCTTCTGAATTCATTTGGCCCCTTAAAACCTTCATTTGCTAAAGAAAACCTTATAAAAGACCTTGTTTTACCCATAACCCGCTTTGTATTATGAAATAATACAAAAACCCACTTTTTGCCATTTATCCAAAGTCTCCGCCCGCATTATTTCATTCCGACAAAATACATTGAAAAACATTATAAAACACCATATCCCTAAGTTTTTCCGTCGGGCGCAAACTCCAAAAAATATGTTATTTTAATCCTTTCCCCGCGTCCGTATCATCTGATCAGATCATCAACCCGTCAACCGTCCGATCGGGCACTTTTGATCGGACGGCTATTACGAATATCGGGTTGGGCCCGAGGTCCGACGTTTAGCACCCGAGAAACTGTCAGAGGGTGACGTCAGGCCTCTTCCACGCGTCGCCCTCACAGCTTCTCGGGTCGGCCTCTGACAAAACCGTCGCCGTATTGTAAGCGGTCCGAGAAAACCATTACCGCTGTTCCGCTTACCACCTGTTTTTCCGAGCTTGCGTCATCCCCACGTCAGAGCCACGTCACTGCCACCTCGCCGTCGCATCAACTCCTTCGTCCGCCCCCGCGCTGATAGGGCCTCCACCTCACTATCCCCGTGGACCAATCGCAGCCTGCCACATCACCCGGTGACGTCATGCTGACGTCATCCGACTCCGACCCCACCCGATGACGTCATGCTGACGTCATCCCAAAAACGCGCCAATATTGCCAAAAATCCATATTTAGGCCAAAATGTCATGTTTTTTCCACTTTTGGCAAAAGAAACTCTAGCTATTTCTGCATGCTGTTCACGTTCAAACCAGCGCCAACCTGCTAAAGCTGATTCCAAGACCACCGGAGCCTCCATTGCACTTGCATTTGCAACTCTTACCGGCGAAATTACCAGGTATTCCTCAAAATCATTCCATGAGCCTGGTTTTATCCGTATTTCCTCAAGCAAACTGTTAAGAGACTGTAAAACACTGTTTTCACCATCAAATACACAGTGACTTGCACCCATTTTCAACCAGTGAAGTCATAAACCTCCTGCAGAGCCGCATTTGACAAATTAAGGTGAATTCACAGCTAGTTCACGCAGTCGTGAACTAGAAATTTCAATTGACCAAATTCACCACAGAAAATACTCCTGGTTAGTCCTGCCACTGTTTTATCAATCCTTTAGACAGTATTTCAACTGCTGTTTATTCAATTTGCCTTCTGTTTCTTACAATTCACTCCCATTGCAAGAAAACATTCCTCTCTGTTGTTTTGCTCGATTGAAAGCGGTTCACCTACAGTTCAATAGCTTCAGTAGCCATGGAGACACCAATAGCCCTGAATGTCCAGCCTCTGAATGCCCCTCAAAGGGAGATAACATGGAAAGCCCTGGGAAATGTAGATTATCAGATGTTAGATTGGTTTCCAATGGGTTCTAAGTTCAATATCCACATGCTCAATGAACTAAAAGCCCAACACCTTAATGGAGCTGATATTTTAGGGATCTGGGACTCAAATTTGCCCATCTACAACCTCCCTCAAGTCAATGCCCTCCCAGACTTGATCCACAAGTGCCAGGAAT
Organism: Pinus tabuliformis; assembly: GCA_031772625.1. Taxonomy (NCBI): domain Eukaryota; kingdom Viridiplantae; phylum Streptophyta; class Pinopsida; order Pinales; family Pinaceae; genus Pinus; species Pinus tabuliformis. Next base: position 180,214,211 of record CM062812.1, read on the forward strand.
GCTATGATCCTTGCCAGAGAGCTGTTATCAGTCCTATAGGCTCTGTTTTGTTCTTCATCACCCCAGAAGCCATTAATGAGATGCTGCATTTCCATACTGCAAGGCCATTAACCCCTCTTTCCATGTTGGATTTAATAAAGAAGGGAAATAATCTGTCAAGTGCCCAGATTACCAAAATTAACCAGTTATTTCTACAGCCTAGCTCTGAAACTATAAGGACTCCTCCTATTGGATATCACTACCTGAATGACCTGGGCAGAATGCTAGTAGATTTGATCAGCTATGTCCTGGGATACAAGGGAATTGAGGATGTTGATGGCACTATAATGGCAATGCTGTCCATGTTTTCTCCTGGAAAGCCTCCAGCTGTACACTATGACTATGCCACCTATATTGCAGACAAGATCCATGAACAACTGATGAATCTGCCAAGGGAAAGGGTGTTCAGATACACCTCATACATCTACCACCTGTTCTTGTTTTATCAGCCAGACAGTTTCTCCATTCCCCTCAAGAAACTTAATGCCCAGGGAAATCCAAGGTCAGTGGTGTTTTGGACTTCAGTTTTCCATGATGTTTCTCAATCGCCATACACATACTGTGAATTTATAGACCTATTCATTCACCCAGCTATGACATTGCTGTATGGTGTCCCTCCTCCAAGGTTAACCGATGACATGCAGAGAATTCTCCATCTCTCCAAATCCTACAACATTGGTGATTGGTATTTTTACCAACACCACACAGTAATCAGAGTATATGGCTGTGAATTGGACCCTTATAGGCTGCCAAGGTATGTCCCCATGAGACTGTTTGCCCTAGAATACTTCAGGCAGTTTGGATATGCTGACTACCTCCATTTCCAAAGCAAAAACAAGAAGGTACAACTGAAGGTAAGGAGCCAGCTGGGCCCTTTTTTGTACAACAAAAGAGAGGAGGGATGGAAGGAGGCAGATATGATCTTAGAGGGTTTCAAATTGCAAACCAGTTTCAAATGGTCACCTTATGACCATAATCATTTTATTTCCCTCAGGAGGATAAAACAAAAATTGGGTAACTATTCACATGTTAGGCTGCCTCATATTGAAAAGTATGCAAATTCTTTAGGCTGGAAAGAGGGCACTTTAGAAGAACCAATCTCTAGAGAGCAGATACTAGAGAGAGAGGCTAGGAATCTTCAAAAAGAAGCTGACTTGGAAACTTGTGGACAGGTTTCCTTATCATATCAAAGACAACTTGGAGCTGCTGCCTCTTCTTCAACAACACATTAGCAAGCTGCCATGGACACTCAACAAACAAGCAGCAAAGGCAAAGAAAAGCAAGTGGAACAAGAGCAACCACCTCCCATAACTGAAGGGCAAGCAGAAAAAGAGATGGAGCATCAAGAAGAAGTGCAGCAGCAGGAAGAGCAACAGCAACAACAGGAATCACAGCAAAGAGAAGGGCAGCATGAGAGAGAGCAGCCCACACAGCAAGAAGGGGCAGTTGAGGCCCCAATTCTCACTGAGCAGCAGGCTCAAAACATAGTACCTCCTAGGCAAGAAGCAGTTAATGAAACCTCAGTCCTCCAAACTCCACAAAAGGAGGATGTAAGCAGGAAAAGGGACAGAGAGACTCCCTTGACTACATCAACAAGTCATGGTGAGAAGAGGCACATGATGAATCCCCTTTCAGAGGAAGAGATGCCTATAGGGAAATCTTTGGGTATGGGCCCGCCCAGTTTGGAGGCATCTGCAAGTTCCTTCCAACAGGAACAAGAGAGGACAGTGGGAGGAGAAGTCAGCTCCTCTAGCTAGCAGAGAGAGGGTGAACTGAGCATTAAACAACAGTTCATCGAAATAAAGAAAAGGAATGAGCCCATAAAGATACAGCTGTATAACCATTTGTTGAAAATGGCTCCCACCAACCAGCAGCGACTAATGTCTGCATATGATGTCCAGGAGGGCAAGATGATCATGAGTCACCTCATACCAACTACATTGCAGCCACAGTCCCCTTCAGACTACTTAAGGACCAATCTTGAGGTCCTGGCCAAGGACATCCACCCAATGGATAAAATTGAGTTGCATAAACAAACAGGTGAGATGGTCTATGCTTCCTTGGCAGACAAGACATTAGATAACTACAGGCTAGAAAATAGCCTTAATAATACAGCTGCCCAACTTGAGTTGGAAAGGGCATCCTCACAAGCAAAGGACAATAGAATAAGGTCCTTAGAAGATATAATTATTGAGATTGGGCATGATCCCAAAGATATCAAGGGCATACAAGAAATATTAAAATTGAGGGATGCAGATATGGCAGCTTTAAGGAGAAAGATCAAACTCCCAGCCACAATTCACCCTCAAACAGATGAAGTAGCTCAACAAAGGCATGATCAAGATGCCACAACTTTGCTGGTGTCTCTCTACAAGCAACTTATCCAGACACAAGAAAAGCTGGGAGAATCAGAGGCTGCACAGGCAGCATTACAAGCAACTCTTAAACAAAGAGAAGAAGGTCAGACCTCCCAGCCTCCTCCTCAAATCATTAACCTTGAGGAAGCTGCTCCAATTACTATTCCACCTCCTCAACAGACTGAAAAAGCAGCACCATCTACTTCAGCACCACCAACAACAGAGCAGGCCCCTAGCTTGGATATGCAAAAGCTAAGAAATGAGATTCAGGCCCTGGAAGCTCAAATGACAGAATTGAATGAGACCAGGGACAAATTGGCCAAAGTAAATGATAGATATGACAAATCCAAGCAGTCAGTAGCAGAAAAGGGCAGGGAGATAAAAGCCCTCAAAGACAGGATCAAAGAGCTAGAGAATGAGCTCAAACTAGACAAGGTTGTGGCTGAGCTTAAAATAGTGCTGTGGGCTAACATTGGCCAATCTATTAATGACCAATGGCAATATATTGAAACAATACATGAGCAGTTAGAGCTCATTCCAAAAGCACAGACTGAAATTCAGAGATCCAGAGCTGCTCTAAGCAATATGCCTGAAATAGCCACCAGGATGATTAATGTGCTTAACAATAGAACAAGTACTCAGTTGGCTACCATGGGAATTTCAAACAGAACTGAGCACATTCAGCTAATCAAGAGGGTTCTTACACTGAGAAACTTGGTGCAGACATTAGAGAGAAGAACCCAGGACATGCAGACTGAAGTAAACAGGTTTTTGGAGAAGTTTCAGGTATTAGAAAGCAGAGGGCTCCCTGGCTTACTGAACAGCGCAGGGAGACTGTTCACTCATGAGCAGTATGCCAAAAGGGTTAATGCATTTGCCACAAGTCAGATCAATGAGAAGCCCAACACCTCAGAGGAAATAGGGCCAGCCACAGGACAGACTCTCTACAATAGAGTAGAAAGTTTATTTTTTATAATGAATGAAATCAAACACCTGTTTGAGGTGCCTCCAAATTTTTACAAATATACAGAGGCAGAGGAGACTATGGATGCAATTCTCAGGCATCAACTACCTACACTAGAATGGTGGACTAAGGCCATACAGATGATTTTGTAAACAGGAAGCCATTCAGTAAATTTTGTTCACAGAAAATGCAAATTATCATACACAGGACAGTTTAAAAAGAATCAGCATGCATTAAAGATAAAAGCTGAGCCAACTCAGCAGAAATTTCGGCCAACAAAGCAAGGTAGGAAGCTACAGGTGTCCAGGCCGAGAAGCTACAGCAGAGCAGCTCCAAAAGCGCATTTCTTAGCATTAATGCAGATCACTCCAATCGACTCAGTAGCCTCCAAAGGCCAAAATATCTTCTGACAAGCATAAAGATGCATTTACTTTGTATTCAATGATGTAATAACTTTCTTATCTAAATATCTTGAAAAGTTGGTGAGCGCATTCATTTCTGAGATAACTTAGCACTCAGATATTTTGTAAACCGATTGTATATATTTGCCCCTCGCACAAGCTTGCAGGGTGGTTGTTGATTTCTCTAGAAGAAATTCTTATGCTGTAATCCTTTCAGAGTTTAATAAAGAAAGTGATGGAATTTATCGGAGTTCTGAAGTGCTGAATGCGTTCTGGTGTCTGCTGAAAACTGCAGGATTCCTGTGTACTTCACAATACAATAAGTTTCTGTAACTCTCTTTGTTATGTGTTTCAATCTTTTACAATCCATATATGTTTCTAACTTCTAAGCGTTTAGCAACAAAGAAAAAGAATAACCTTCAAGATTTATTCATGCAATACCCTGAGTTCAATCTATGTTGTTAATGAATGTTTTCTTCAGCTATAATCTTGATAAGTGTAATTCTTAATTGCTGCACTTTCAGAATATATCTTTCACAGTGACCTTTGTTTCAGGAATTCAAGTTTGCTCCTGTGCAACATGTTTCACTTTCACATCACCAGCTTAATAGAGAATTCTTAATTGCTTTCTGTTGGCTGACCATACATCACCACTTAAGTTTAAATTTTGTTTGTTTGAGATACCCAATAGGCCCTGCAGTCTGAACATCATCACTCCAGCATTTCAAAACACTTCACAGCTCTAGACTCCATTGCCCAATGATATACTACTCTCTGAGAACTACATCTTAAGCACTGAAAGAAGTCCTTCAACCAAAACATAAACCAAAAACCTGAGCATAATAGCTAGCCTAAAACACTATCAAAACAGAGACAAATTATAAAGAGAGAGCCCTCTCTGGTTACAGTTTGGCTAGAAACTGTGATCCAAAGATTGGTTAGTGGTTACCCCGGCCGTATTCCCTTGGGAGTCATAGGGAACAACCTGGGTGTTAACAGTATATAAAAATAAAAAAATACGCTTAATTTTATTGATAGGTAGGATGGAGTTTGTGAAGGAAAAATGACAATAAACTAGAGCCACCTGATGAGGAAAAACATCTAGCAATCTAAGAGAGTAAGGATAAAAAGGCATATGCTTCAATCTCTACTTCAGTCTCAGAAGATGTAAGTAGATATATTATTCAAAGTAAAACAACATATGAAGTAATAACAAAGTTAAAAGAACTTTATGATACCCATTCAGAAATGGAGATCATTCAATTACTATTGAAGTTGTTTATCTCAATATGAAAGATAATGATCCATTGAAACTTTCTTTTGAAATTAAAGCTATCAATCATGAAATTGAATCTACTAATGTTAAGGTTGATCTACAACTTATTTCCTTTATAAAAGCCCTCTACCTTGGTTATTCATACTACTTGGAATCTCTCCAAGCCATTGGATAGTTAAAATTTTTATATTCTGATAAATTAGTCGGAAAAATTGCATAACAAGAGAAGGTTTTTGGCAAGAAATAACCTCTACCCAATTCTAATGATGAAACTTTGTGTCTTGCTCAAAAAGATAAAAAAACGTCAAGAAGAATAAGACAGAAATAATAAAGGAGGCAGAGATCGGGGTAGAAGGAATTATAGAGGCAGGGAGAAAAAATAATCAGGGAGACAGATAGTAGCATGATAAACAACAAATAAATTTTCCTGATAAAACAACTATCAAATGCTTTAGATGTGGTAAAGTTGGACATGCTACTACTAATTATAGAATTCCATGGGAGAAAATTACTCAAAGAAAATAAAAAATGAATGAAAAGAAATATCAACCACTTCTAGATAAGGGCCAGTCTTTTGAGAATGAACATTATGTTGCTTCCCATTGTAATTTTAACATGGATGATGTATTTAGGACCTCTTTTTCTTCATGGCATGACAATTGGATCTTAGATACAAGTGTCACTTGTCATATGACCTTTATGAGAGATTTGTTTGAAAAATTAAGTTATAATAACGATGGGGTAGATTATTTTTCTAATAAATCTCAAATTAAACCATTAGGGATAGGACCTATTCGATTAAAGATGCCAAGAATTACAAATTATATCTTAAATGACGTTCTTTACATTCCACAATTTCAAAGGAATTTATTATCTCTTATACAAATCATACAACAAGGACATTCAATACACATATTTGATGAAAAAGTGGAGATTCGAAGAGTAGTTGATAACGAGACTATAATGACTGGTGTGGAAGAAGACAAACTCTTAAAATTGAAAGGTATGCCATCCATTGCATTGAATACTACTCATTTGGTCCAACAAAATGATACTATGTCTTCAAGTTTATTATGGCATGCTCATTTTGGTCATATCAATTATGATAGTATAAGAATTATGAGACAACGGGGAATTAAGGGGCTTCCAATAGTTCCAACCATGTAATGCTTGTATTTTGGGGAAGCACCATAAACAGCGTTTACAAAGTTCTACTTCTATAGCTTCAAGAAAATTAGGTCTCATACATTCAGATTTATGTGGATCTATTCCTGTTGCTACTGTAAATGGTAATAAATATATGCCAACATTCATTGATGATTATTCGAGGAAGTGTTGGGTCTATCTTTTAAGAGGAAAGTCACAAGTTTTGACGTATTTAAAAAAATTCATCTCTTCATTGCAAATGAAACTGAACTTAATATAGGCACTTTGATAACTGATAATGGTGGAGAGTATACTTCACATGCTTTTGAAATTTATTTGCAAGAGAATGACATTAAACACCAAACAACAATTCCTTATAATGCACAAGAAAATGGTCTTGTAGAACGAATGAACAAAACGTTGCTTAATATGGTTATATCAATGATGTTCTTTAAAAATGTAAAGTTGATGTTTTGGGAAGCAGTAATTTGTGCAACTTCTATCAGAAATCATTGTCCTTCTTCTGTTATCAACAATAACACTCCATATGAATTATGGTCTAATCATGTTTTGTTATTCAACATTTCAAAGTTTTTGGTTCTCAATGTTATGCTTTAATTCCTAACCAACAAAGAAATAAGTTGAGTGCAAGAAGGAAAAAATGTATATTTTTGGGATATTCCATGACTTCTAAGGCATACAGGTTGTATGATGAAGAGAATAAGAAGTTTATTTTGTCAAGAGATGCAGTATTTCTTGAATCTGATAAAGATACAACCACAATTGATAGACAACTTAATCATTTAGAAAAATTTATGTCTAAGAAATTTGATTATAAATCTCATAATAATATTCCACATCCTAAAGGGGGGATTCCCATTCTAGATCAGTTCGTGGATTTTCCTTTGCCTCTTAATGATGATAGTGGTTTTGCTTAAGAGAAATTGGATGATATAAGTGTTTCTGTAGAGACCAAAATTAGTTTCATTCCAGAAGAGTCTACTCCACGAGATGAGAAACTTCCTCCACAAGATGAACAACCTCTATGAAGATCAACTCGTATCAGAACATTTCCAAGAAAATATGATGATTTTGAAATAGGAAGTTCTTGAGGTAACCATTCTCATGTTTCTGAGTATAATTTCTCTATTGATAGTGATCCTACTTGTTTTGAAGAAGCTGTTAGTTGTAATGAATAGAAAAATGCAATGTAAAGGGAATATGATGCACTTATTAAAAATGCCACTTGTAGGCTGGTGGGTCTTCCTAATGGCATCAAACCCATTGGTTTTAAGTGGTTTTATAAAATAAAATATAAAAATGATGGTTTAATTGAAAAGTATAAGGCGAGACTTGTAGCAAAAGGATATGCACAAAAAGAAGGTATTGATTACACAGGAAATTTTTCTCCTATAGCTAAATGGGGCACTATTAGAACTTTGTTTGCTATTGTAGCTCAGAAAGGATGGAAAATTCATCATATGGATGTAAAAACTACTTTCCTAAATGGATATTTGAAGGAATATGTTTACATGTTTCAACCAAAAGGTTTTTTTTGTCAAAGGTAAAGAACAAAAAGTATGTAAGATGATAAATTCATTTTATGGTTTGAAATAAGTACCACGTGCATGGTATGAGAAAGTAACTGAAAATCTTCTTAATTTGAATTATAAACATTTTGACCTAGATGATGTAACTCTTTTTGCTAAGAAGGTTGGAAGATCGGTAGTATATTTAGTTGTCTATATTGATGATTTGATGATTATAGGGAAAATGATGACTATATATCATCTATTAAGAAGGAATCGCAAAAGGTTTTTGATATGAAAAATTTAGGTTTACTTAATTATTATCTTGGAATTGAAGTTGATCAAAAAACTCAACATATTTTTATCTATTAGAAGAAACATGTTGGAAAGTTATTGAATAAATATGGAATGATCGATTGTAATCCTGTTGCTACTCCAATTGAACAAAATCTGAAACTTACTTTAGAGGAAGGAAAACCATTTGAAGATCCAAGAAAGTATAGGAAACTTGTTGGAAATATGATTTATCTCTCTACTACTCATCCTAACAACTTTTGTTGTAAGGATACTTTCCATATTTATGCATCAACCTTGTGAAGGTCACTAGATAGCAACAAAACAAATACTTAAATATCTAAAAGGAATTGAAACATATGGCATCAAAATATTCCAAATTTGTAGAGTTCCATCTTACTGTTATTTAGATTTAGATTTTGATGGTGAAAAGGAACATGGAGTCTCAACTTCTAGTTATTTGATGACTCTTAGATCAACAACTATTAGTTGGAGATCATGAAAATAATTGGTTCCTACAGATTCTACCACCAAAGCCAAATATGTTGCAACAACTTAAGCTACGAAAGAAATAATTTGGCTTCATAATATACTTGAAAATTTGCAAGAGAAACAAAAGGCTTCAACTCCTTTATTCGTTGACAATTTTTCTGCAATTCAATTGGCCAAGAATCCAAAATTTCATGATCTAACCAAACATATCAACGCCAAGTATCATTTGATTCAACATCATGTTGAGACAAAAAAATTCATTTGACGCATTGTCCTACTTCGGAACAAACTGCAGATATCTTTACAAAATTGTTGGGACTTGAAAAGTTTGAAAAATTTAGATCTCTACTTGGCATGTCAAATGTCCCTTTGGATTAAGGGGGGAAATGTTAACGAATCCTTTATGATTTTGTATCTAAGATCATAGTTAGGACATAGATTAGTTATTTCCCATATTTCTAGTTATGGAGACATAATTGTCTACCTCTGAATTTGATTGTATAAATATTGTTCTTCTGATTAATAAAATGATGCAAAATAATTTTTTTTTATTATCATGAAGTTCTTTGGCTCTATTTAACAAAAATAACATCAATGGAATAATAAAATATAAAAACCATCCAAGTTGAGCAAGTTCTTGCATTATTATTTGCCACCAGACATTACATTTTTGTTGATTTGGAACATTGTGATAAGTTTTTCTACTCTTTTTAGGCAAGAAAAAAACAACAATTTTTTATTAATAAAACCAACTTTTCTACCTATTTAGGTGTCAAGGGAAATTGGTGATTTTTATTTAAAAAAATGCAAACTGTATACCATATGTCGCATATGGCATTACACATACTAATGGTTAGATACGTGTGCACATATCTCCTCTATGTGTAAATTTGGATGTACACGGTCCATAACGATGGCAAAGTTGTAGTGATGATGATTGTCGTTTTGATAGATTCAGATTGAAGGCTGAATAAAATAATCTCTTAAGAGAAAACAAGCATTACACTTTCTGATGGTTAGCTAATTGTGCATGCATCTCCCATGTGTGTATTTGATGAAATTATCAGGGAATTACTATATCCTTCAGGCCCCATTGTGATGTGCTATGATTAGCGATATTACTAAATTCAGAAATCTATAAGCCGATGTATTACCAAATTAAGAAATTGATGGTTATCTATCTATCTATCTATATATATATATATATATATATATATAGATATATATATATATATATCTATATATATCTATATATATATATATATATATATATATATATATATATATATATATATATATCTATATATATATATCTATATCTATATATATATATATATATATATATATATATATATATATATATATATATATATATATATATCTATATATCTATATCTATATATATATATATATATATATATATATATATATAGTTAAATATTAGTGAGGTTACATCATGGTTATGTCCAAGAATAACACCCGAATAGGGTGGGGAATTGAACCGGTGACTTAACATCTCAAAGTGTCTGAGAAACACATAGATCACCATCTATCCAAGGCCCCTTGGATAGGGAGTGATCATATTAGGGTTGTTTCATAATTCAAAAAATTGATGAGATAGTGGTCTTATTGGAATAAAAAAGCCTTTCAAGAAGAAATTTTAATATAATATTTTTTTAATTTTTTAAAATAAATCTTGAATAATAATTAAATTAATTTATATTTGATTTTGAGATAATATTTATTATATAGCTAACTCACTCTCATGATTTCAATGTCATACTTTTGTCCCCATAAAAAAAATGGTAAAAATGATCTCTAGAAATTCAAAGTAATATCTCCACAAATGTCGCGTTTCATGATATTTGTAATCTTTCTTCAGGTAATTGCAATTTCAAGTGCAATAAGTCCATTTGACAGAGGTATGTTCTACTAATCAAAGCATGGATAACCTCCACACGCCTGGATTTTCATGATATTTGTAACCTTTCTTCTGGTAATTTCCATTGTAATCCATCCATTTGAGAGAGATATGTTCCACTAATGATGATTGTTACTATATATGAACAATACAAGGAATCAATTAGTTATTTTGAGAAAGATTGACAACAAACATTTCAAAGATTTCATGGTATTTATAAATGATTGGATAATGATTTTCATCCTCCAACTTTATAATACCATGAAGATTGAAATTCTTTTAAAACTGTTTGGAAACTAAAAGTTATAGACATGTTTTTGGTATTATATGCAAATATAAAAAGACACCATATCATTATTTCAAACCATACAAAGTGACAATAACCCACGGATCCTCCTCAAGTTTTGCATTCAAAAATAAGTTTTCACCTTGAGAGATTTGATCCCTCTCAATGCTTGATAGATCCAAAGTTAAGCCAAAGTTAAGATGGATCTGGGTTAGCAATGTAAACTCTTCCTCCCTCCTTGATAGATATTATGGGGTTGATGCTCTGTAGGATGGGATTATACTTAGCGATGGGAGTGAGGTTTATACCTGACCTAATTGATACAAATTTGAAGTAGGCTTGGAATTTGATTTTGTGAATATGTATAAACTACATGGTAAAATCATCTATATTACATAGGATGGGGAAAAGTGAGCATGACATTTTCACTTTGTTATGTAGGCTCTCGGGTAGGTGTGAGATCCAAAGATTGATAGTTCAACAAATCATAGTCAAGTTGATGTAAAATTCTATAATAGAAAGTCGATGTCTTTCCCATTCTAGACATCCCTGTTGTATAACATCTAATTACTTGCAAAGAAAAATCATTCACATTTTCTAGCCTTTATGTTGCTTGAATGTGTTATGATCATTGGTAACACTTACTCCAATATCACGTCAGTAATCATTGTCACCATGTTGTTGATGACCCAGAATTGGTGGTCCTAGAGAAAGTATGGCTTTTATTATGAGAAGGATTTCACTAGTTGACTGCATTTCCACTTCCAAATATTTATGATCCACTCTTGAGAGATTTCTAAATCTATGGAGAATTTTTAGTTACAATGTATAATACAAGATTAATTTATTGTTTCTACTTTTTTACACAATATGTGGATGTGGTGCATGCCTAAAAAGCTAGATTTTCCCATAGTGGACATAGGTTGTGGTGTGCCCCATTCTATTATGTTGATTGTGTGTGAATTCAATTTCTCTTGTTAATGTATGGCTCCATTCTCAAGTACACATGCATGATTTATTAAGGTGATAAGGTGTTGACAGTGTTGGATACTACCAACATACAAGGGATCTCCTTGATGTGAAGTCCCAATTAGACCTCGCACCATTTTGAGCAGGAGCCCCATCTAGAGTATCAGCCTAAACACCATAACGTAAAGTTTACCTTGGTTGTAATGAATAGCGCAAGAGAGTATGTACGTAACTTTTGAAATATGCAAGCAAGTTGACACTGTGAAAAATCAATTGCAATGTGTAAAATGAGACTTTAATGAGAGGGAAGACAAGAGTGAGTCCCTAGAAGGAAATTCATAGTATTATCCTAAGTGAGGCAAACAAAATAAAGAAAATATTTGTTAATTATCTGGAAAAATAATTCACATAGACACAATGACCATTAAAGAAAATACAACACACATTCAACATGATAAGTACCAAATCTAATGAAGTAGTTCAATTTCCTTAGTACATATTAATGTAACATATACCACAAAAATCTAAAGAATAGTCTTGTAACACTCATGATACATGCATGAAAATGTGTTGGCTCAATAAGACTATGATTATTAAGTGAAAGATCCAAGTACACAGTTACAATGATGAGACACTAGCTCTAATAGTGGAACATTACATCACTTCTTAATTTTCCAAAAAAATGATTTTCTCTCTTTTTCCAAGCTAGAGAAGCCAAAGCTAGCTCTCCAAAGCCTATGCCTCCAAAATCCCTTTGCTTGAATTATGCGGTTTCTTCTATAACAAGAGGAATGAACTTTCATATTCACATGACTCTGAGTTACCCTCATGTGCCTTGGACTCCTAAATGACCTTTGAACTTCTATTGACTATTGATAGGCTGAAATCCTCTATTTTTAACCCCTTCCTATTACAAAACCATATTCCTTAACCTCTGTTTATCTCCATAAACCTCCTCATTCCTGCACTAGTCCAAGAATACTGTCTATTCCTACATAAACTTCATATTTCATGTTTAAGGTTTATTAGGTGCTTAATTAATCATTTTAAATAGATTTCATGCCTTTAATATTTCTTGTAACTTATATTTACTTTCCTAAAGCATTTGATAAGCTAAAGTATTAATCATTGTATTAGCCTGATCTAGTGCAGGTAGCTTCCTGCACTGCCGACAACTATCCGTTCTGTGATCTACGCAACAATTCGATCACTTCACGTGGGCATCTTGGTCCATGTCATCCAGTTTAGTTGCAGTCATCCAGAGTTGAACTCAAGTGGAGGATAGTCAGGGATATGGCTGAGGATAAGGTCTATGGCCGATGATTAGTTCACATCTTATTATAGCTGTTGGCTTATTTTTATAATTTTGTTTGTTATTTCGTTTCAGCCGAAAGGCTCGATTTGGAATGACTGTGTAATTTTCGATTATGGCCATAGGCCGAAGGGTTGTATAAAGTATAGATCTCAGATAGAACTAGGTTAGCGATAACAATGTAATTATAATTTTTGGTTAATTTGTAATCTCGTTGTCGCCCTCGTTCTCGGCTGGATTTGAACTCATAATGTATATTTGCTGATCAGAATTAATACAAGGAGCTGCATCATGATTTTCTCACTTTGCGTTTTAATCTTTCATTGATGCATTATTAACATGCTGAAGATTTTTGTTTCCTAAAATGGGAGATGCGTTGGTTGTCTAGGGCCCAACCAACCCAACTCATCTACCCTCATTCTTTCATCATATTAAAGGTATGTGTTAACTTTGTTTATTTGCAGAAGCATGGTTTAAATCTTAATTTTTTTCTTTCTTAAGAATTCTAAATTATTTCGTTAAACAATCAAAGTGTGAACAGATATGTTATGTGAAAGTCAAATTGAATTACTTTAGTTATGTAATTTTTTTCTGGTTTGCTTTCTCTTGGATTGTGTAGATAAGATTATTCTTGCACCAGTGCATGTAGGATTTTGCACTCTGGTTTGCTAGTTCATTTACAACAAGTGTTTTATTCTTTTTCCTTTATATGATTTAATCTATTTATGCAAAGTAAGTGTTCATCATCAGAAGGAAGCATTTCTAATACTAAAATTTAAACTTCTAAAGATTAAAGATGACTTCATGAAATAGAAAAGAGCATTGTTGCAATATCTTAATTTATGTCTGCACCTCACGATTTAAGGAAAAGGATTAAAAGTAATTTGAAATATTATAGTGAACCCATTTTGAGTTAGATTTGATTGCATGCAAAACCCTTTGACTGAAGAAGGTTTGCTTTAACTTTTGAAGATTGTTTTCATCTTAAAAGTTTATTTCTATTTGCGAGATTCAGTTGATTGAAGCATTCTTTTTTGTGTGCAAGTTATTTCAGATTCTGCTCGCATTTGCAATTCTTTTTATAGTTAACACGCCCTTTTATTTTTCCCAAAAGTAAATTGGAATACTTGGTGTAGGAAGCTCTGTTCCGGTACAAGAACCAGTGTCTTGTTACAGGAACAGAGTGCTCCAAGCCTTGAGGCTTAAAGCCCCTACATGAAGACATAAGTATTCAGTATAAGTGTAAAATATACTTCTCACATAAGTTTTGTACCTGTACTAGTGCAAGCAGATTGCAAGAGTACAAGAACGACTGCTTAGTGTGAGAAGGAAAATCATTTAGAAGGAAGATCTTTTCAAGGGCCCACTTGTTAAACTGCCACCACCTATACTGGGGATAAACATAGAGTTTTACTTTAGTAGTTAAGATTGTTTATAGCAGTGTGAAAGTTCCTTTATTTGATTTCTTCGCAAATGCATTCTTTTACATTCTAGAATTAGAATTACTTTGGTGTTAGTTTCCCTTTGTGATTTTTTCTATTTGACTCTGCAAGTTTTCAATTGAGAAGTAGGAATAGAAATAGGAAAAGTTCATACCACTTCTGGCATTACCTATGCTTCGTCTCTAAGTTTACAAAACCCCCAGGTTGACAATTAAGTGTTGAAGGAGCTTGCTTAAGTGCAATTCCTGCACCCAACATTTTGGTGCCGTTGTCGGGGAGGTGATTTGAATTGGTAAGAATTTTCTATTTTTCTGCAATAGGGGTAAGTCTACTATTATTTTTTCTGCAGTGTGCTTCTATTGTTTGAAGGAATTTATAGGTGTTGAGTTATTTTTGAGTTGCAGCATTTTATTGGAATTTTGTTTTGTCATTTTTTGAAATGAATGCCTAAAAGAGGTAGGGGTCTGAAACCCACTAAGGGCCGAGGAAATACTGATAAATCTAAAATCAAATCTCATATTGGGCCTTCTTTTGCAGGTAGGAAGTCTAAATAGACCCAGAATCATCATGCAAGAATAGTCTACTTGGACTCTGGCAGCAACAGTCCAAGTGTGACACAACCCACAAAGGGGAAGAAGGGGACTATTAGAACCCATAGTCAGCCTTCTCAGCCTGTTGAGAGCAGTTCGCTTGGAGGAGCAACAATGGAAGATCATGAAGACCATGCAAAAGGAATTGGTGAAAATAAGGTAAATGAGGAACAATCCACTTTTGGATTCCCAATTGTGGATCCTGATATACAAGTACAAATGAAAAATATTCCACCATCAACTCTTCCTCATTTCTATGGTAAGGTACATGAAGACCCAGACTCTTTCTTATTTGAGTTTGATATTTTATGTAGAATTTATGATTATTCATATGATGCTCAGAAGTTAAAGTTGTTTCTTGCAACTCTCAAGGACGCAGCACTCCACTAGTTCATGGGACTAGGAGGAAACATTATATATTATTGGGAACAGATGAAGAGAGTGTTCTTGTCGAAATATCAAGAATATTGTAAAACTAGAGATATTCAAGATGAAATCTTTACTATTGTGCAAAATGATGATGAGACTCTAGAGGACTACTTAGAGAGATTCATGTACATCCTCTAGAGGTCAAAGCACAAATTTGATTTAAGTACCATTAGTACCTTGTTCTTATGTGGGCTTACTGATGATGCTAGGAATAATCTAATTTTTTTAGGACAAGGGGATATTTCTCAAAAAACTTTTGATCAAATCCGTGACTTGTGTACGAAATTCTCGAGGAACCAATATAGATCCGGTAAAGCAATTTAGAATAGAAATAATAAAACCGAATCTATTGATGCTATGATTATTGGATTGGAGAACAAAATGGACAATATGAAAATTGAAATAATGAATACTATTAAAAAACAAATAGACTCTTTGAAATTTTAGCAAAAACTTGTAGAAGAACAAGAGTCATTGCCTATTTTTTGTCCAAAATGCAGGAAAAAACATCTTTTAAGAGAATGTCCTCTTGATATTAAATGAATTAATAAATGTGTAATTTGTACAGAGAACCATGCGACGGGAAAATGTCCCTCCACACTTGGGCTGAAAGCTGTATTTGAAGGAGGGCAACCTGAAGCCAAATCATTGCATGCTATGGGAGCATGAAGAAACTGGCCTTAAGTAAGTGCAGGTATGGCTCTTGAACTTCCACCACATTTTTTTGGTTATAATGCACATCCATATTCCTATCCTAACACTAGTCACTCTCAATATTGGCAGCATGGGAACCAATATCATTATGGACAACCCTCACAATCTTGGCAACAAGGATGGAGAGGGCCAAACCATTCACACCATTCATATCCTACATCTATGTAGTCATACCCACCTACATATGCACTTTACCCAATGCCACAACCATCATTACCACAGTTGAGTCGGCCAATGCCACCATTGCCTTTACCTCCACCATTTCGACCTCATCAACTACCTGCTCAACCCTTACCCAACCCCAATAACAAAGTGGTACAAATGACCCACTCTATGAACTCGCTTTCTTCATCCAGATATTAGCCCATGTCAGTTGGAGTCAATGATCTCTAATTGAGATCGGGGAAGATAGTAACCTTAGAAAAACAAAAACAACCTATAGTGATTATTGAAGAGAAAGGTGAGGAGGGAACTCCTAACCATTCTGAAAAGGATGTCACCATCCATGTCATCCCCGTACCCTCAGAGCCTTTGCCATCTTCTTCCAACCGGCCTCCCTATCTGGAGAGGTTTGTTGTGGAGAAGAATGACCCTATTCCCGAGTCTAGCCTCGCCTCCGAGCTTAGGAACCTTTTCATAAAGGTACCTTTGCTCCAAGCTATCAAAGAGATCCCTATTTGCACAAGAATCATTAGGGAATTCTGTCTCAAGAAGCTAGGAAAGAGAAGATTGGAACCTCAAACTATTCAATTTGTTGGTAGAGCAGTAGAGTTAATGACGAGGGGTATGCACATGGAGAAATATACTGACCCCGAAAACCCTGTTGTCTCTGTTCAGATAGGTTATTTCCTTGTCTCTAATGTACTTATAGACTCGGGGGCGGCCACTAATGTTATGACCATGCAAACCATGGATCAACTTGGATTGGTACATATTCGTCCTACTCCCTTGTGCTTGAATTGGGAGACAGATCTAAAATCAAGCCGGAAGGGGTGTTCAATGATGTGTTCATTTCATTAGACTCTTGGGAATACCTTGCAGACTTCATTGTGCTTCAGTCAAAGAATCCTGTGGGAGGACATCCCTTGATCTTGGGACGACCATGTCTTGCTACAGTTGATGCTTACATTGGATGATGTTTTGGTGACATGTATATTTCCCATGGAGATTCTAGGAATAAGGTCACCTTGTATCCACCTGCTAGATCCATTCAGGAGCTCTGAGACACTTTGTGGTTAGACTACAATAGTGATGAGGAGACTCAGTCTGTTTCCATGATACATCAGTATGTTGAGTCCTCACAGGAGGGTGAGATTCAAGACTTCCTAAACAATATAGACACCATGCCTAATTTTGAGTCATTGAGTCAGATTTTTAGTCTATATTTTCAGGAAAGTCACGACTCTCTACCTCCCTCACCACCATCTCTAGAAGCACCTTTGTGTACTATTGAGACTGAAACCACTCTTGTTGATATTAGTCCAAGAAAATCCTTGCATATCAGTTTAGAAATAGATTCATCCCAGCAAGAGTAGCTTGTGAATTTGTTGCGAAACCATCTTGATGCCTTTGCACGGGGCTATGAAGATATGAAAGGAATCCCTCCTTGATCCATGTGGATATTGGTGGCCACCTACCAAGTCCACTTAGACCCCTACCATTGTTTCTTTCAGCTTTTTAGTTTCCTTAATTGTAGCACAGTTAAGGAAACTAACTTCCGGACCCATTTTGAGGCCCTAAATGACATTTTTTGGGAAAACTGGGAGCAACATGGGTCCATGGACTAATGTTTCTCCTCTCAAAGTTGTATTTCTTAGATAGATCTTTCTAACGAGATATTGTGCGCATCAAACAAAGATTGTATGCCAAAGTTACGACCCCAGGAAGTTGATGTACCAATTTACCCAAATGGGGCCCACAGTTTGGCATTCATCTTCTAGGGTTAGGTTTTTGGATGTTGAGGGTTTTACATTGTTTCTCAACAATAAATAGGCCTTTGAGCCTCATTGTAACATAGTTCAGAGGCATGTAGCCGCCACATCTCTTCTCAGAGATAAGCTACCATCGCCCTAGCTGGTTTATTTCCATTTCTGTTTGTAAGCATATTTCAGTATTTTACATTAATGAAATGAAGTATTATTTCTGCTGCATCTCTGTGTTTATGGTTATATTTATAATTTTTTGTGTTCTTGTTTAAATCTAGATCAGTGGTATTAGAGTGGTCTGATTTTTTCTCTGTTTTTCTTCGCATGTCCCCAACGAGGTCGGGATAAAAGGAGTTAGAGCTTGAATTGGTCGAACCTTTACTAGACTAGCCTCACAAATCCTGACGACCTCCCATGGAGGATTGAAACAAATATGAGGGGGTAGGAGATCCTATCAAAATCTTGCTCGAAGAAGCCCTTGAGCGCCAAAGGAATGCGATGATGGAAAGCTTTGCCCAGATCCTTCAACGGCTACCCAGGGGTGATGCATCGGCTTCCAACAGCTACACTGGAAATGCCACACCATTTAAGGTACAAGTTAATTTTGAAATCCCCATATTCGAGGGTCAGATAGACACAGATGCCGTTGATAAATGGTTAAATCTTCTAGAGGGTTATTTTTCTATTCATTATTTTTCCAGGCGGGAAAAGATTATTTTCTCTCTTCTCAAAGCAACCCCCACATCAAGGACTGGTGGGAAACCTACTGCGAGCAAAAGGATGAAAGTACAGGCTCACTATTTTCAGCTGCACTCACTTGGAATTCACTCTAGGATGCCATCAAGGAGCAGTACTACCCTGTCGGAAGCTATGAGGATCAATACATAAAGTGGACCACACTGCGGCAGGGAAGGGACCAAGTCGTGCCAGAGTTTACCAATATTTTCCATACCCTTCACACAAAGTTTGGTATCAAGGATTCATAGCAGCATTTGGTACTCAAATACCATGGTTGCCTGCATAAGTACATCCAGGAAGAAATAGAATTCCTGAACATCTCCTTGCTCGGCACGACATACCAATATGTCGTCAAGGTTGAGGAAAAGTTTAAACAGAAGAAGCGAGACTTTCGATCTGCGAATCCGAAGCAAGGGAAAGGTGCCGCCAAATCGTAAAAAAAAGGTCAAAGCCAAGGCAGGGCAGCCCAAGACAACCTGCCAAAGCTACATGCAAATAACATTGATGTGAAGCCGAAAAAGGACACGGCAAAGTGGTGTGAGCTCCATAAGAGCTCCACTCACAACACAAGTGAGTGTCAGGCCAAGCAGTCATTGGTGGCCGAGCTAAAGGTTTCAGAATCAAATGCATGTTCCGACTCTAAGTCAGAACCCGAAAAGGGGAATGACAAAGGGAATCAAATTATCAATGCGGAGCCCAATGCCACCGTTGCTACCACGAAGATCCAGAAGGAGGAACCCGAAGATCCAGAGGAGGAGGAGTGTCTCTTCCACTCCCAAATGTGGGAAAAGGGCTCCCCGCTATAGTTCATTGTCAACAGCGGGATCCAAAAGAACCTCATGTCTGCAGCGGTCATGAATTGGCTGGGCTTATCAACCACATCACATCCACAACCGTACACCATCGGGTGGCTTCAACAAGGACGAGATCTTCGTGTGAGCTAGCAATGTCACCTTCCATACGACATCACTCCCTTCACGGATGAGGTATTGTGTGACATTTCTCCCCTTGAAGTTTGTGATGTATTATTAAGACAACCATACTTGTGGAAGCGACATGCTATGTATGAATCAAGGCCCCATGTTGTTATTGTTACCTTTGGAAATAAGTTGTACAGGATACCGGAGGTAGCATCGCCTACCACCATCTCTTTGGTTACTACAAAAAAATGCAGTAAGCTCATTTCCAAAAACGGGAAATTTGTTTTCCTGATGATATGCCCTCAAGGAAAGAAGAAGACAGTGGCCACGACCTTCAGATAGGGCCCCTCTACACGACAACTACGGATGGACAAGGTCGTGGAGGAGTACGAGGAAATCTTCACCTCCCCCAGAGGGGTTCCTCTGCACTGTCAGGTCAAGCACTCCATCGATATGACCCCAGGCGCGCCGCTGCTTAATGGGCCAATATATCGGCGTTTCGTTCCAGAGAACAATGAAATCAAGAGGCAGATTCAGGAGCAGCTGTAGAAAGGTCACATCCGTCTGAGTTCATCGCCCTGTGGTAGCTCGATCGTGTTGGTATAGAAGAAGGATGGGACTTGGAGACTCTGTATTGACTATCAGGCACTGAACAAGATCATTGTCCATAATAGGTACCTAATCCCACGGATTGATGACCTCCTGCACCAACTGAAGGGGGGAAATATTTTAGCAAGATCGATTTGAAGTCAGGATATCACCAGGTACCAACCAAACCCTCCAATGTATGGAAGACTGCCTTCAAAGCCAAGGAGGGCCTTTTCGAATGGTTGGTTATGCCTTTCGGATTGATGAATTCTCCTACAACCTTCATGAGGCTAATGGATGACATCTTGCAGCCATTCACCAACTCATTTGTAGTGGTATACTTGGATGACATCCTGATCTTCAGCCAGAGTTGGAAAGAGCACCTCCACCACATCCGACAGGTTCTCCAAACACTGTGGCAACATAAGTTATGTGCCAATTTGGAGAAATGCACCTTTGGCATGACCCAAGTTCAGTGTTTGGGATACATTATTAATGAACAGGGGGTGCATCTGGATCCAGCCAAGATCCAAGTCATTCGGGATTGGCCATCTCCAACCACACTGACAGAGCTTTGCAACATTCTAGGTCTTGCCAGCTTCTACCGTAGGTTCGTGTTGGGATTCTCTCATATCATTTGGCCCTTGAGTCCCACGAGAGGAGTGAAAACAAAATTCTTTTGGTCTGAATCTCAATAGAAGGCATTCACAAAGTTGAAAAATTTCCTCTGCTCGGCACTAGTCCTCACATTACTAGACTTGCAACAACCATTTGAGGTCGAGACAGATGCCTTTGACTATGCTATTGGGGAAGGCCTTACTCAACATGGGCATCCAGTGGCATATCATAGTGAGAAACTTTCAGACACACTCCAGAAGTATCCCACTTATGACAAAGATATGTATTCCATTGTGCAGGCCTGCTAACTATGGAAGCATTACATTTTGGGGAAGGCAACGATCATCCACACAGACCACCGACCCTTGCAGTTCATACAGACCCAACAGAAATTGCAGAATGATCGCCATGAGAAGTGGTCCACATACCTGCAATAGTTCCATTTGAATATCAATTATAAGAAGGGAAACACCAATAATGTTGCATATTACCTCAGTCGACCACAGATCATGGCGTTAACCACCGTGCTCAACTCTTCTGGGCATGAGACTTCTAATTGGCCACTTCTCTACAAAATCAACCCAGAATTTGGCCACACATACCAGACACACTTGGAGGGTTAGCATGTTCCAGATTTTCACCTCTAGGATGCCCTGTTATGCCACCTAGTTCACCTTTGTGTTCCTTCAAGCGAGCGTGCCAAGATGATTTGGGAAGTACACTATAGTCGGGCTGCTGGGCATTTCAGGGTCGAGAGATGGCGGCAGTACTATAGAAGTATTTCTATTGGCCGACCATCAAGAAGCAAGGTCTCTATACCCCTCTGCCTACCCCTAGTCAACCTTGGGAATCAATCTCCATGGATTACATGTTAGGCCTTCCTTCCACTAAGCATGGAAATGAATATGTTTTTGTCGTCGTTGACAGGTTCTCGAAGATGGCCATTATGGCGGCCTACAAGAAGAATATCACAGCAGAAGCCACTGCTAAACTCTTCTTTGAACAAGTGTGGGTACACTTTGAGGTCCCACAGTCTATCATCTCAGATTGAGACAGTAGGTCCTCAATACATTTTAGTCCAATCTCTAGTCGATGCTGGACACCAAACTCACTAAGTCTACAGCCTTCCATCCTAAAACTGATGGCCAGACAGAGGTTGTCAACAGGATGATCATACACATTCTGTGCATTTACAACTCAAAGCATCCACGCACATGGGATGAGAGCCTCCCCTATGTTCAACATAGCTACAACCAGGCTCTCCACAGCTCGAATAGCCATAGCCCTTTTTAGGTGGGCTTGGGATTCGAGCCACAATGTCCCATTGATGTGGCCATGCCATTTGTAGCTACTCACACAGATTCAGCTCATGTCCAGTCCGAAACAGATAAGGAAAACAACTTCATTGAGCACATCCAACATATTCGCCAGCAAGTCCATGACATTCTGGAGAAAACAAATGCCAAGCACAAGCAGCGACATGATCAACATTGGGTGCCACACAAGTTTCAGGTGGGTGACAAAGTCTGGTTGCATTTGCAAAAGGAACGCCTTACTGGAGCCTATTAGAAACTCAGACCACTCTGATATGGTCCTTACACCATTACCAAGGTTGTGGGAGATAATGCATTTGAGCTTAGAATTCCCCCATTCCTTGGCTTGCACCCAGTGTTCAATGTGGACTGCCTACGGCCATACTTTCCACCATTACTAGACACATTCGACAGTGCAAAACAGCTCACACCCACAAAGTTAAATCCATATTGCATGGAACAAGCTGCAACTGATCGGATCATGGACACACAGGTCAAGCACACTCGCCAATAGAATATCCAATTGTATCGAGTTGTTAAAGCTAGCCAACTCCTTCACGAGGGCAAGTGGCTCACCAGGGACCAAGTTCAACAGAAGTTTCCTCATCTCATGGAGGAACTCAATGCAATGGCAACCATTTCTTCGTAAGGGGGGAGGAATGATCCATGTGGATATTAGTGGCAACCCGGCAAGTGCACTTGGACCCCTACCATTGTTTCTTTCAGCTTTTCAGTTTCCTTAATTGTAGCACAATTTACTAATTTTAGCAGTTTTTTGGGTCCTGAACTTCTAGAGTCGTTTTGAGGCCCTAAACAACTTTTCTTTTGGGAAAAATTGCAGCAACATGGGTCCATGGATTGATGTTTCTCTTCCCAAAGTTGTAGTTCTCGGATATATCTTTCTAACGAGATATTGTGCGCATCAAACGGAGATTGTATGCCAAAGTTACGACCCCGAGAAGTTGATGTACCAATTTATCCAAATGAGGCCCACAGTTTGGAATTTCATCTTCTAGGGTTAGGTTTTTGGATGTTGAGGGTTTTCCATCATTTATCAACAATAAATAGGCCTTGGAGCCTCATTGTAACACAATTCAGAGGCATGTAGCTGCCACATCTCTTCTCAGAGATAAGCTACCTTCGCTCTAGCTGGTTTATTTCCATTTCTGTTTGTAAGCATATTTCAATATTTTACATTAATGAAATGAAGTATTATTTCCACTGCATCTTCGTGTTTATGGTTATCTCTATAATTTCTTGCGCTCCTATTTAAATCCAGATCACTCCTGAAACTTGTACCCACCATATCTATATTCAGGATGGAGCTTGACCTGTCTAACAACACCAAAGGCATATGAACCCAACTCTAAGAGATGTTGTAAAGGAAGAATTGCAAAAACTCTTGGATGTTGATTTTATCTATCCTATTTCTGACTGCCAGTGGGTCTCTTCATTGGTATTAGTCCCAAAAAAAGGATGGGAGATGGCGCATTTGCATTGAATACAGAGAATTGAACAAAGCCACTCTTAAGGATTACTTCCCCCCTTCCTTTAATCGACCAGGTTCTTCATATCGTTGCTGGTAAGAAGTACTTTTCTTTTCTAGATGGCTTTAGTGGTTATAACTAGACACAGATTGCATCCGAGGATCAAGACAAAACCACTTTTACATGTCCATGGGGTACATTTGCTTACAGAGTGCTTCCCTTTGGGCTATGTAATGCACTGACTACCTTTCAAAGGGCATTCTTGGCCATTTTTGCTAACCTTGAGCGTGTGGAAATCTATATAGATGCCTTTTCTGTGTTTGGTGATTCATTTCAGGAAGCCCTCAAAAATCTAGAAAATGTGCTTCTTTGTTTCCAAGAAACTCATCTTGCCTTGAGTGAAAAAAATGCAGATTAATGTGTAAGGTGGGAGTGGTTCTTGGCCATCTTATTTCTGACAAAGGTATCCAGGTTGACCCTGCAAAAACAGAAATTATTTTGAGTCTTCCTGTACCCAAAAATCAAAGGGAAGTGAGAGGTTTTTTAGGACATGCGGGCTACTATAGGAGATTCATTGAGAATTTATCAAGGATAGCAACCCCCCTTTTTGACTTTTGGCTAAGGATAGTTTCAACAATCCTTTGAGACATTGAAGGAAAAACTAGTTCAGGCACCAGTTTTGAGAGGACCAAACTGGTCCCTACCATTTCATATTTCCTCTAATGCCTCAGATACTGCTATTGGCTCAGCTTTAGGACAAGAAGAAGACAAACAATCCCATGATATTTATTTCATCAAAAACTTGTCATCCATGAACTAAATTACACAGTTACTGAGAAAGAGTTTTTAGCTATAATTTTTTCCATAAATAAATTCAGACATTACATTACATGATATGAAGTCTTTGTGCATATTGACCATTCCACAATAAAATATTTGATGAATAAACCATTAACTAGTGCTAGAGTGACTAGGTGGTTATTATTGTTGCAGGAATTTAACATTACTATTGTTGATAGACGAGGAGAATATAATGTAGTAGCAGATTATCTTTAAAGAATAAATAATCCTGGTGAAGCAATTCACGTTCATGATGATTTTCTCGACGAAAATATTTTTACTGTGTCAATAGAATCCCTGTGGTTCACTGACATAGCTAACTATTTAGTCACTGGAAAAACACCACCTCACTTATCTGCTCGTGAAAAGTGGAGTATCATACAGAAAAGTGCTACATATTCTTGGGTTCAAGGATACCTCTTTTACACTGGACTAGATCTTATTCTACGTAGATATGTAAGAGAGGAATAAGTGTTTGATATATTAAAATTTTCCCATGATGAACCTTGCAGAGCTCACTTCGCTGATAAGTGGATTGCATACATTGTTATGAGCTGGCTATTTTTGGCCCTCTTGTTTAAGGATGCCAAACAATATGTCAAGCGATGTGATAGCTATCAGCGAATTGGACAACCTAATCAAGCCAATGAAATGCCTTTATGTCCTAAGTTTATGATCGAGCCTTTTGAAAAATGGGCCATTGATTTTGTAGGACCAATAAATCCAACATCATTAAATAAAAAACATATTTTGGTTTTTACGGATTTCATTACAAAATGGGTAGAAGCTAAAGTTGTTTCTTTTGCTACTGAAAAATTTGTTATTGATTTTCTCTTTACCGAAATCTTTACTAGATTTGGTGTGCTTAGAGAAATTATTTCTGACAATGGTCCATAGTTTATTTCTAATCCGATACAGGGTGTCATGGAGCAGTACAAAATATTGCACAGGAAATCTACACCGTATCACCCACAAGCACATGGTCAAGTGGAGTCCACAAACAAGGTGATTGAGTCCATCCTTACAAAGACAATAAATATCCATAGAAAGGATTGGGCTAACAAATTATTGGAAGCCTTGTGGGCATACCAAACCACCTAGAGGAACAACATGGGACACACAACATATGGGCTGGTGTACAAGAAACAATTCCTCTTGCCGATAGAGTTCTAAATCAAGACTTTCAGGATTGTAGTCCAATTGGAGCTAGATCTCTCTGAAGCACAACAACAACGTCTTCTACAGTTCAATGAGTTAGATGAATTTCGAACAGATGTTGTTCAACATAACATATTGGTTCAACAACAGCACAAGAAGTGGCATGATAAGTCTTTCCGGAAGAAGAAGTTCCAACCAGGTGATTGGGTACTCCTTTACGATTCTAGATTTAAATATTTTAAAGGGAAATTCCATACACACTAGATGGGACCTTATGAGGTGGTCAAAATTTTTGAGAATGGAGTGGTAGAAATCAAAACTATTGATGGACAAAATTCTGTGTTCCTACTAAATGGGCATAGATTGGAGGTGTATTTTCGGCCCCTTACTAAAGGAAATTTTATGCAGCAAGTCCAACAAAAATCTAAAAAGGAGATGGTAGGTGGAAACACCAACCTGTTGAAGATATGATTCTTTATTTTCCTCATATAATAAAATAAAAATAAATAATAAAAAAAGAGAAGAAAAAATGACAAAAATATAAAATATAAAAAAATTTCCTGTAATTATGAAAATCAGTTGACTGACATGATTGCAGAAGGATCAACTTGAAAACCAACATGCTGGCAGGAAGATTGAAATTTCAATAAAAAATGGAATGTTACTTGATTTTTAGATATGCTGGCTGTCACCAAGAAGAAGTAGGTTCAAGGAACCAAGCCCTTACCCATGTTTGGGATAACTAGCATGGAAATTTTTATCCAAGTAAATGCTTAATTCCCGTTGCATTTACTTTTTCCGGCACTAGTGCAGGAAGATTTTGAAGATAAAATTCTTCCTTTCTTCTATTTTCCCGTTTCGTAATTCCTGCTATTTTTATTTTCTTAATCCCATAATGAATGACCCTCCTTTTTCTTCTAAGAAAAGTATCTCTATCCAATTTCATAAAATCCCTATTTTGCCGCTTGAATTTTTTCCACATCCCGTTTTTGTTTATCCCCCTTGGTGGTATTATTCTTGGAATCCCTGTTATGATATTCCTTCCCATTCTGAAAATTACCCCTTCCCACTTCTTTGTTCCCTCATGGATCGATTGCAAGATCTGATGCAGTCAAATCAGAAGGCATGCTCATGAAACACCAAAGAATGGCGAATAAAACTTCTCTTGTATATTCAGGAAAATTTTAGTCCAGCCAAAGAACTGTGTTCTATCAGATTTTTTTTTATCCCCTCTTTCTTCGATGCTATAGAAATCCCTAGTGTAGGAACGCACATGATCGGTGCAGGTAGGTTCAGTGCAAGCACATTGCAGTGCAAGCAGGTTGAGTGTAAGCACGATTAGTGAAAGCACGCGCCTGACTGTGAAAACACAGTGCAAAAATGTTTAACGCAGTATAGGAGCGCTTGATGCAAAACACTTATTGGGAAATTTACTTTTTATTTTTGTAGATGAATGACTACCACAATGATAGATCATAACATTATATTATTTAAATTTTGGTTAAGACTTTGCTTTATCATTTACTAATTTAGGGAGAAATCATTTAAAGTGCAAGATATTTTAGGTTTTGAGGTCTAATCTTTTTAATGAGTACCGAAGTACATCTTATGTGAATTATGAGGCAAATGGTGGATAGTACAGATCTACCCGAAACCCCACACTTACCTTTGTTTGAAAATATCCTCCATCACTTGTTCATGATAGCCTTACCTCATAATCTGATCATCCATGACCATTACACCATCGCCGTAAAAACTTCTGCCTCCTCCAATTATCATTGCCTGCCCGTAGTGGATTGATACATGTGTGCATCTGTCCCAAAGGGATGATTTTAATGATTGAACATGATTGGATGGAAGGGATCAATAAGACGGTGGATGGATGAATCTCCGTCATAAAATTCTTGGTAGCCCTTTGCACTCCGCAGTGTGAAATATTCCTAAGGCTGTGACAGAGAATTGAGGTGGATTCAAACAAAGATGGTGCCCATGAGACATGAACCATCATCTATGAAGGAGATAGAGTAGATGACTAAATATCGAAATAGTCTTGCACTATTGCAAGAATCGGGATTTCTCCCATTTTTGCAAAAATTTGATGGGTTCGATATGGCCATGGCTCTAGAATTTACAAAGACATTTGAGGGAGGCCGAGCTAAGGTAGGCTCACTAGAATTTGAGGTCACGGAAGAATCTATAGCACGAGCTATAGGCTTTTCAACCGCAGGGGAACAATGGTTCAAAAAGGAGAGGATTGAAAAGAAAAGATGGCACCGATTTGTGGTCGACTGGAAGCTCAAAGTCGATTGGAAGAAAGGGCTTCCGCGCAACACCATGATTGGAAAATGGCAAGACCTCCTATACATATTACAGAAGTTTTAGACCTGTGAGGGACGTTGCAAATTAACGTTCGTGTACCATATTTGGTTGTTACTGCATTTCAATTAGGGAAATGCATCAATTCTTCTTATTACCTGCTCCTATGTTTAGAGAAAATGGCAAAAGGAGTGCAGAATGGGGATGTGAGTTAGGTTGCATATAAAATAGACCATCATGGGCTCATTGCAATCCTGGTTAAGAAAGTGCTGTAGGCTAAGGAAATAACCTAGGAGGCATTCTTGAAAGAATTTTGGGAAAGAAGCGCAGGGGAGTTAGCTAGAAAGAATGCAAGTAACAAGAGAAAATTCGAGACCCCGCGCCCTGCCAAGAAAAAAAGCAAGAACAAATGGGTGCAAGCAGAGGAGGAGTATGTTGAAGGAACTCCATCCTCAGCAAAAATATGACTGACCAGGACCTCAACGAAGAAAAATAATGTTTCTTCGGGGACAGGTCGCACTCGGTCGAGCTCCCTGATTTTGATTGGCAAGTCACCCCGGCTTCACCTCGAGATCACAAACCTCTTAGTTCTCACGGATGCAGCAGCTCATACTGTGGCAAATGAAGAAAATGCAGATAAGGAGGATGACGTATCCTTTTTGGCCTTCCTTCATAAGTTGAAGAAGAAAATAGTGACACTGAGTGCAAGGAGAGACCTAATCGAAGGCCAGGTAGATGACAAAGTGCAACACATAGAAACCCTCAACAATTTTGATGAACATGGTACTAAAGCCCCTGATGAGTTGAATGTACAAGGGACAAAAAACCCTGATGAGTTGGATGTATAGGGTATTGAAAGCCCTGATGAGTTAGATGCGCAAGGTACTGGAACCCTTAGTGACATGGAAGCTCATGGCATAGAAACCCTTGGTGATATTGTGATGCAGACGCTGAATGGCCAAGATAACTTTGATCTTGGCAACAACAGTACATGTTTTGAATCAGTTGAAGAAAAATTTCTTGCACCAGATGAGCTGGAAATAGAGACCTCTACCCTCTTTCTAAATAACTGGATAGTATATCTTGAACAAAAAGTTCATGACTTGGAGGCATTAAACCAGGTCACGAAGCAGCAAAATTAGCAGAGGCAAGGAAATATAGAGTTGGCAGAAGAGGTCAAAGAACAAAAAATTCAAGTGAAGGTATGGAATTTTTGGGCTTCTAAATGCTAGAAGCGCCTCAAGCAGATGACAAAAAAACTTAAGAAAGCTTGAGGTAAGAATATGAAGGTAGTGAAAGTAGGGATTAGTATCCAAGTGCAGGATTGAAAGATGGCTCCTTATGTTGAAGATTTTTTTTTGTTTTGCAGTAGGTAAAGGTTGTGTGAGGACACACAACAACTTAGGAATGGGAGGATGTTAGTAGGCTGAAATGCTATATTTTTACCCCCTTCTTATTATAAAACCACAATCCTTAACCTCTGTTTATCTCCATAAACCTCCTCATTCCTTCACTAGTCCAAGAATACTGTCTATTCCTACATAAACTTCATATTTCATGTTTAAGGTTTATTAGGTGCTTAATTAATCATTTTAAATAGATTTTGTGCCTTTAATATTTCTTGTAACTTATATTTACTTTCCTAAATTATTTGATAAGCTAAAGTATTAATCATTGTATTAGCTTGATCTAGTGCAGGTAGATTTCTACACTGCCGACAACTATCCATTCTGTGATCTCTGCAATAGCTTGATCACTTCATGTGGGCATCTTGGTCCACGTCGTCCAGTTCGGTTGCAGTCATCTGAAGTTAAAATCAAGTGGAGGATAGTCAGGGATATGGCTGAGGATAAGGTCTACGGCCAACGATTAGTTTGCATCTTATTATAGCCGCTGGCTTATTTTTGTAATTTTGTTTGTTATTTTGTTTCATCCAAAAGGCTCGATTTGGAACGACTGTGTAATTTTCGATTATGTCCATAGGCCGAAGGGTTGTATAAAGTGTAGCTCTTAGATAGAACTAGGTTAGCGATAGTAGTTTAATTGTAATTTTTGGTTAATTTGTAATCTCGTTACCGCCCTCGTTCTAGTCTAGACTTGAACTCATAATGTATATTTGCAGATCGGAATTAATACAAGAAGCTGCATCATGATTTTCTCACTCTGTGTTTAATTCTTTCATTGATGCATTATTAACATGCTGAATATTTTCGTTTCTTAAAATGAGAGGCGAGTTGGTTGGCTAGGGCCAAGACAACCCAATTCGTTTACCCTGTTGCTTTCGTCATCTTAAAGGTGTGTGTTAACTTTGTTTGTTTGCAGAAGCATGGCTTAAATCTTAATTTCATTCTTGCTTAAGAATTCTGATTTATTTCGTTAAACAGTGAAAGTGTGAATGGATCTGTTGTGTGAAAGTCAAATTGAATTACTTTACATTCTGTAATTTCTTTTCCAGTTTTATTTCGCTTGGATTGTGCAGATAAGAATTCCTGCACTAGTGCATGTAGGATTTTTCACTTTGGTTCGCTAATTCATTTGCAACAAGTGTTTTATTCCTTTTCCTTTATATGATTTAATGTATTTCTGCAAAGTAAGCATTCATAATCAGAAGGAAGCATTTCTAATACTAAAATTTAAACTTATAAAGATTAAAGATGACTTCAAGAAATAGAAAAGAGCATTGTTGCAATATCTTAATTTATGTCTACAGTGCATGATTTAAGGAAAAGGATTAAAAGTAATCTGAAATATTATAGTGAACCTATTTCAAGTTAGATTTAATTGGAAGCAAAGCCCTTTGACTGAAGAAGTTCTACTTTAACTTTTGAAGATTTTTTTCATCTTAAAAGTTTATTTCTATTTGCGAGATTCAGTTGATTGAAGCATTTTTTTTGTGTGCAAGTTATTTCAGATTCTTCTCACATTTGCAATTCTTTTTATAGATAGCACACCCCTTTATTTTTCCCAAAAGTGAATTGGAATACTTGGTGTAGGAAGCTCTCTTCCGGTACAAGAAACAGTGTCTTGTTACAGGAACAGAGTGCTCCCAACCTTGAGGCTTAGAGCCCCTACATGAAGACATAAGTCTTCTGTATAAGTGTAAAATATACTTCTCACATAAGTTCTGTACCTGTACTAGTGCAAGCATATTGCGAGAGTACAGGAACGACTGCTTAGTGTGAGAAGGAAAATCATTTAGAAGGCAGATCTTTTCAAGGGCCCACTTGTTCAACTGCCACCACCTATACTGGTGATAAACATAGAATTTTACTTCAGTAGTTAATATTGTTTACAGTAGTGTGAAAGTTCCTTTATTTGATTTCTTCACAAATGCATTCTTTTACATTCCAACACTAGAATTACTTTGGCGTCAATTTCCCTTTGTGAATTTTTCTATTTGACTCTGTAAGATTTCAATTGAGAAGTAGGAATAGAAATAGGAAAAGTTCATACCACTTCTAGCATTACCTGTGCTTCGTCTCTAAGTTTACGAAACCCTCGGGTTGACAGTTAAGTGTTGAAGGAGGTTGCTTAAGTGAAATTCCTGCACCCAACATTGACTCTTTGATCCACATGTGACTTTTCATATTCCACACGTCACTCTTGGACTTCCACACATTACATTTTGTCATTTTCTTGAAAATACAACATTACATTCTACATGATGATGTTGCAGGACACATTAACACATATGACATTATTATGACACTTGTAAAAGCCATAACTTAGAAATGATGACATGGAACTTCATGATGGTGTGGCAATGCTAAGATGTCCTTCATGAAATATTTTCTTGTTCTTCATTTTCACCCTGCAAAAGGTCTTCGATCAGCATTAGGACCTTTTAAGTTACCATGAAATATATTTGTTCTGTCGTGGTCCAAGATCGGGTTCATGTATTCATGATGGTTGTTCTTTGTGCTTCTTCTCTACAAGGGGCTCTTTGCTTCTTCTCCTTAGCATTTTGCTTGAGCATCACCTTGCCATGTTGAGGAGATACACCTTCCAATGAAGTTCACTCATGACAAGGTAATATTAGTTTGAAAATTATCTATTCTATCCCTACTTTGCTCATGGAATAAGCTACTTGTGATGGGCTTGTGTAAGGGCTGAAGAGGAAAGGATTGTTGGGAATGGCATAATTGAGCTCGAGAGTGGCTTAGGAAGGCACCATTACTCATTAAAAAAGTGACATGTGCTATAACGAGTGGATCCTCACGTTCTAACACAGTGGACAAGTGAAAGAGAGAGTGTGATGAGATTTTTGAATAAAA
The DNA here is from genome assembly GCA_031772625.1 of Pinus tabuliformis. Taxonomy (NCBI): domain Eukaryota; kingdom Viridiplantae; phylum Streptophyta; class Pinopsida; order Pinales; family Pinaceae; genus Pinus; species Pinus tabuliformis. The sequence continues at coordinate 180,246,549 of CM062812.1, forward strand.
ATGCGACATGCGCAAGGCTCAAGGGAGGAGGAGAGAGTGATAGCATAGTTAAGCTTCACAATGGCTGAGGGAGGAACTAACTATGTAATATAACTACAACATGTAGTAGGGAGGCAAGGAAAAACTTAATGACTACGCAATGATGGAGTCTGGTGGACAAGGGTTAATGACTTGCTAACTAAAACTATGACATGCGCTATAATTGAGAGGTAGGCTTAAGGGAGAGCATAATTTTCTTCAGAAATGATCTAGGAAAGGCTCCACTATCCACTAGAAATGTGACATGTGACAAGGAAGGCAAGTGAAATAGGGCATGGTGGAGTGAGGTGTTCTAGTCAGCAGAGAAGGCAAGACTAGGCACTGTAATTGCAACATGCACTAGGCTTAAGGGGAAGGCTCCTATGCTATCACAATTTGCTTCTATAGTGGCTGATTGTCCGCTAGAAATATGAATTTCACCAAGGGAGGCTCACTAGGAAGGAATATTACATAGTTAGCTAAGGCAAGCAACAAAAAATCAAGTACTCACATTGCCCAGGGGGGAGTTTACTGCACTTTGAAGGGAGGAGGAATTTTTTCATGGTGCACTTTGATTTTGCAAGGGGGATAAGGGAGTCCTTTTTGTCAAATAGAAGTGCTCCATGCACATATGCAAGGAATAATTTCTAAAAACTCAATGTAGTGAGTCAGTGATAGAACAAGTGTTAGGTGACTATGTTTTGAAGGTTTTTAATGAACAATGATAAGAGTTTACTTTGAAGAGGAATCAGTACACAAGTATGGGAAGGTGAGATTCATTAATGAGACTCATGGGTAGATAGTTCTCAAAATTTGGAGGAGAGTTCATGTATTCACAACTTGCACTTGGTAGGAGCACCAAGAAGAGCTCTAAAAATGGTTAATTATGGGACCGATACAATAAGAGTGATAAAATCATCCAACCAAGACTAAAAAATGGATCATACACATGAATTTCATACATACAAGTCATTTGAATGCACAAGACTCATGAAAAACAATCACACCTTGAAAAAACAACAAAGTGAAACTTGTTTCTAAGTGGGGGAGTTGAAATGCCACATTGCGACACTTAGAATACAAGGGTTGACTGTGACCAGAAAATGTACTAAGATGTAGGAATGTGTCTAGCACGTATTCTGATGATATATATGACCATATAATGCAAAAGTGTGTTCTAGAACTACCTATAGTTTTGTGCAAAGTTGCAACACATAAAGGAGTGAAAATGGTTAGAAGCGACACTTGCGACAATAAGAAAATGTGAAAAAAACACTTGCAAAAGATTAAATAAATTGAAGGTGACACATGCGAGAGTGAATATAACATGAAAACATCACCTGTTAAAGTGAACACAAGAAAAAATGAAAGTTGTGAATGTGAAGGCGACACTTGTCAAAGCAAAGGTGCACAAAAGCGACAATTGAGAAAACTCACTGAAATAGAAGTACAATTGCAACTAGAGTGAGGGATACTGTCAATGGAAAGTGCATACTGACCATCAACATGGGTTGTATGGTACACTCTACTTAAGCCTTTCTTTCAAGAGTTGCACAATGCCTTGCATAAGAAATACGCGTGTTTGTGAATTCATCAAAGATTGAACATGTGTGAGCAAGTGAGTTTGACACTTAGAACTTGAGAAGAATTCTAAAACACTTAGAAAACATCAATCGATGATGAAGTTACCATAGAGTGATGGATCATAAGATCCTCAATAGGATCCAAAATTCAATTTTAGGAAACTTTTTTGAGGGCGTTGATCGCAACATCAACATAAGGGAAAAATAGAAAGGGTGGTTCAAATAAGCCCGGATTTACATATAAGGCTTCTAAGGGAGCAAATGTTTCATGCTAATTGAAGGTTGGTGGAAGATAATGTTTCCCAATTATGACATGTTAGCTGCAATGAAAATATGTGAAAATAGAAATATGATCACTAAAAATACTTATTAGAGGTTATTACACAACTTTTCTGGACATCATATAAACAAATGAAATGTATACAATCAAATTGTATTTCTGAATATATTATTTATGAAAAATTGGTTTAGCTTAAAAAATGGTGTTTTTCTAAGATTGGTATGTTATTTTTCTCTAAAATATAATGCATATCTTCTTGTTAGGCCCAAAGTTTGGCATGTAAATGATGGAATTTTTTGAACTTGTATTACTGTAGATAAGAAATGGATCTTGTGCATCAATATTTTTCCATATATGTTGGCTTGATGGGGCCTGACCTAGGTTTAGAGTTATTTAGCTAAAAAAATCCCTGTACTACTAGCCCTTTCGACAACAGCTCGTAGAGTGCGGACTAAGGTATCACTCGAAGCAGTATGGGGGGATGCTGGAACCAAGTTTCCGTACCCTTGAGATGTATGAGGGGTTGATTTAGTCCAACTGTGAATATCTTCATGTAGGTCACTTCGCACACTTTCCTGATGTGCGAGGCCTTCGCGCCCTGTTATACTCGACTTCGCGCAGCCGTAACTAGGGGCTTAGGAGCTTTTGCGCTGCTAAAGCAGCGATCTGCACTATTTCCCCAAGTCACACTAAGAATCTTACTTATCTTCTTATAACAGTTAGTTATCTTTGCGTAAACATATAATTTATATTATATTCACTTATTTAGCACATTCATATAAGTTCGCGCAATAAATAAATAGTAAACTTGCAAGTCATACCCAATATACTTCAATGCATAAAACAGGAAAAGATACACAGAAATATTGTAAAAAATTTCTTTATTAATGCTTCATTCGGTTACAGACTCAACCTGCCCTGTGCACTCAGTTGCAGGGATCTGTGCACTCAGCTGCAGACTACTCGGCCTCTGTGCATGTAGCTACAAAGCCTTCTCCTACTCTACTACCCAAAGACACGACTTTACACTTAGACTCAATGCTTCATCATTTCTTCTATGGATGACTTCATTGTCCCTTTACACTTAGAACCTTGCTCTATTTATACAATACCATGGTCCGTGGACCATGGGTAGAACTCTCAAGATGACACTACATTACAAAAGTAAGGGCGGACAACCCTATGACTTAATCACAACTTCGCGCTCCGCGCCCACAAATCACGGAGTGTTTACGTCGAACTTAGTTAAAAATTGGGCTTTGAGCCCCAAATATTGTCTTGGGGGGATCCTTCGCCCAACAAGACACCAGAACAAACATCGTGACTCGCCTCGAGTCACTCTGTCAGTGTGGAGATCTTGGCGCAGAGACCTCCCAACTCTGCTCGGACTACTGCAAGGCCAGCAGCGCACTGAGTGCCTTCCTGCTGTATCTCCTGGACACGTTGTTCGGAGACCGCGGTATTTGAACTACTTCCCTCTATCTACTCTTGCATTCCCTGCATCTCTTTATAGTCCCGCACTCCTTTTAGCTACCTAGAGTGCTAAGACTTTGCTTCTGTCGGTTAGTCCGATAGCTAGGCCACCCGTGCATGGCTTCAACTGACTTCCATTCACTTTGCCTAGGAAAGGTTCTCCATTTAAATTTACCAACTGCACTGTGCCTCCGTTTATGACCTCTTTAATAACATACGATCCCAACCAATGCATTCTAAATTTTCCTGGGAATTTACCAAACTTACTATCATATAGTAATACCAAATCGTTCATCTTGAAGGTGCACAACATAATATGTCGATCGTGACAGGCCTTTTCGCGCTTCTTTTGTACCTACTGATGGAATCCAACCAAAAATTGTTCCTTTTCGATTTCCTCCAACTGTGTGAGCCTCTCCTCTAGGGCTCCGCTGTTTTTCATACCTATGAGTGCTACTATGCATAGACTAGGAATGATATACTCCATTGGAATTATGGCTTCCACTCCATAGACCAGCCGGAAAGGTGTTTGTCCCGTCAGTTTCTTGCATGTCGTCCTATAAGCCCATAATACTGCAGGTACGTGTAGGTCCCAATCACTTCGCTGCGCGTTGCATACTTTGGTCAGCGCAGTCTCCAGTATTTTGTTAAATGCTTCTACTGTCTCGTTGGCTTGTGGGTGATACGGTGTGCTTTTCTGATGATACACCTGAAACTCTTCTGTCAGCACGCTGATTGTTTCGTTCAGGAAATGTGTACCACGATCGCTCATCAACACTTCCAAACATCCAAATAGTGTCAATACGTGTTCAAACAGAAACTTCGCAACTGTGGTGGCCATGCAATATTTTACTAGCTGCACTTCTACCCAACGAGTCAGGTACTTTGTCATAATGATAATGTATCTTGCGCCCGTTTTTCCTTGAGGTTTGATAGGTCCTATGAAGTCAATCACCCAGTTTGCAAAGGGCTGCAATGTCATTTGTGGATGCAAAGGCATCTCATCCCTTCGTGATGCTTTACCTGTTCTTCGACATACATCACGGGCCTTGTAATGTGCTTTTGAATCTTGATGAAGGGTCAGCCACCAAAACCTTGCGCGAAGAATCTTTTTCACGATCACTCTCCCTACATAGTGTCCTCCTGCACCACCCCCATGTGCGTCCTAGAGGATCTGGCTCCGTTCAAATTCAGGTACATTCCTTCGCAATATCTCATCATTGCCCATATTATATAGGTGCCCCACAATGACAAAGAAATTTGCCACGTGTACCACTAGTTCCTTCTTCTGCTGGACGAAGTACTCTTTTGGCGCAGTTCCAGTCATGAGAAGGTGGATTATATCTTCAAAGTGTCCATCCACTACTCACTTAGAAAAGAGCTATGTGTTGGGTAATCCTTCCTCCAGACTAGTAGGTTCCTCTCCTATCTCAATGCGCGATAGGTGATCCGGTCCCGTGTTTAGTCGTCCAGGCTTCACTATGACCTCAAAATCATATTCTTGGAACAATAAGAGCCACTTGCATATGCACCCCATAAACACAGGCTTATTGACCAAGTATTTTAGTGCAGAATGATTTGTATACATCTTGAAGTGTCCCCCTAGCAAATAGTGTCGATATTTCTAGAGCGTGTACACCATAGCCAATCCCTCGCATTCAGTGGTGGAATAGTTCTTTTCTGCTTTAGATAATATGTGACTCACGAACACGATAGGGTGATCCAAGCCCTCTCCACCATCCTGTGTTAGTACCGCTCCCAGTGCTATACATGATGCATCAACATGGACATGAAACTCCTCGTCCCATTTTGGGAAGACCAGGATCGGCGCAGAGGCCATCTTTTCTTTTAGTACATCTAGGCTTTTCTTACAGTCATCATTCCAGCAGAACGTGACATCTTTTTTCAACAACTTCTCCATCGGCGTGGTGATTTGGGCATAGCTTTTGATGAAATTCCTGTAATACCCCATATGTCCCAGGGTAGCGCGCAGCTGTTTCACACTTCACGGTGCTTCCAAATTCAAAATCATCACAATCTTCATGGGGTCTACCATTAGTCCCTGTCTGCAAACCATGTGTCCCAACAGGTTCCCAAAAGGAATGAGGAACATACACTTCTTGAGGTTCAACGTGATTTGGTGTCCCTGGCAAGTATCTAGCATCAAGCGTAAGCTCGATACATGGTTCTTAACCAACCCAAATACAATCTGATCATCAAGATAAACCTCTAGGAACTTGTGGATATATTCCTTGAATGCTCCAACAACTATGTGTGAAAAAATGGCCGGCGCATTCTTCAACCCTAACGACATAACCCTGTACTGAAAGCAGCCCCACTTAGTCGCGAAGGTTGTCTTGCTCCTGTCTTCCAGCGGGATTTTGATCTGGTGGTACCCTGAGAACTTGTTAGTGAAAGAATATTCTTCCTGCCCACCGACATTTTCCAATACTTCATCTGTGAACGGGGTTGGGAATGGGTCATGCACACACGCATCATTCAATTTTCTGAGATCCATGCATATTCTTATCTCACCCTTCTGCTTCTTTTCCTACACCACCATAGGGCTTACCCAATCAGATTCTTCCACCGGCTCAATGATTCCTGCTGCGAGCATTTTGTCTAGTTCTACGCGGACCTTCTCCTTGTATTTCAGATTCAAGCGGTAAGGCCTCTGCTTAACTGGCTTTGTGTCAAGCTTTAATGTGATCCTCATCATTCCTAAATCTCCGATGATTCCTTTTAAGTTCATAATATTTGTCGGGAATAAGTCCTGGTACTTGCAGAGTAACTTAGCGACCTTATCAACCATCACGTCATCCTAGTAGTCATCGAGCATTGCATACTTAGGTTCGTCCTCCGTACGAATGTTCACCTGCTTTGTCTTTATCGGTGTAGTTATGTCAGGGTCTTCAATCAGTTGTCCTTGAACCTCGCGATGGCCTTCTATTCTGGAATGTTAATTTTCCATGGATCCTCGTCGTCTTCTTCAGCATTTACATTATAACATTCCAGCGCGCAACTCAACTGAGTAGCCCATTCAGGCTGAATCGATTCTATCGACTCCTGTGGTATCCTAAAGATAGCTACTTTTACCTCTTGTAGCATGTCATCAACAGTGTCCCACCAATGATCCTCAAAAGTGAAGGTTAAGAGGAACCCTTCGTGCAAGATATCTTATTCAGTTGTCCCATGCCGAAGCTCCGTCTCTATATACCAGTTCATAGCTATAACATCTAGGGTATGACAAAACAGGTGCACCCACTCAGATTGTGGCTCTTCTCCATAGACCTTTTTCCACTTGGCCAGGTGCATGCGCGGATCATCCTGTCCGTCATACTTGTATGTTAGTCACATCTGAGGCTTCCCAAAATGCATGCGCATCATTCTTCTGCATTTGCACCAATCCTTAAATCTTCCTTGGTGCGTACCCCACCACCTTGCAGGTGTAGCACGCAATACCCACTTCAAAGCTTGGAAACGTTGCTTTTCCAGCAACTCCCTTTCAAATCTATCCAAGAAAGCATCTACCTCACCTAATATATCATAATTAGGAAAATCTCTCACTTCTGTCGATTTGCAGCGCAATGATCTTGTCATCATGTTACAGTTCAGCGTGGTTACCTCGTGTAACCGGTTCTGCCATCACTCTATCTCTTCATTTGAATCCGAGGTACAGGAGCTTTCGCGCTCCCATGAGATTCATCCATTCCCGATGGGATTTATCCAATCTTGCTCTCATGCGTTTATCATGTAGATGCAGTCCAAATCGTCATCGCTTTCAGAGTCACGCACTGGATCTATGTAGCGTGATCCTTCTGCAGGGTCCAAAGGTACAACTACGCGCAGAGACTTTTTCTCAAAAATCATCTTTCACTTCTTCAGATTAATCACCCCATTCATGTCAGTGGCCCAATCGATTCCTAAGAGTGCGGGGTAGGGATTGTTGTCATCAACAATCTCTATCACTTCAAAGTCTACTAGCATGCTTGCCCCTTCAATATCCACGGTGATCCCTTGCAATCTCCCCATATGTATTATATTTTTCTGGTTCGCCATTCGAAGCTGGATAGGATACCATTGCAGCATAGGCCTTCCCATGCGCTCCCATGTATGCTTCGGTAGAATGTTTACGTCCGATCCTAAATCTAGAATTACCTGGTCCATCTCATATTCTCCAATTTGTGCGGTCAACCTCATTTCTCTTCCCATCCTCCTCGCATGATTTCCAATCTTCCAGACTACATGTGGCTCCCCTGGCACCGTCCTAGTGCAGCTGTTAATGAGTTCTTGCAATCCCTTTACAACCTTACTCTCACGTAGTAGCTTCATGCATGTTTCTAGGAACGTCTAAGCATAGATGGGTCCATTTCCAGCTTTGATATATCCTTGTTTCCTAAAGTGGAGGCATTAGTGAAGCTCTTCTTAGCTTCCATGAAGGTTTCCTTAGCACGCTCCAAATCAAACTCTGGTTCTTTTATCGAAGCCTTGCAAACCCAAGTACTACCTTCGGGATGGTTGCCTTTATCATCTCTTGTCGCAATTCCACTTCGGAGCACAATGTTCACATTTGGATCTTCCTCGCGCGGCTCATACCTCATCATTTGCAGGTTCTAAGTCGGGGGAGGTTGTAGCGCTCCCTTGTCACGTAGCCTAGCTATCAATGTAGGACAATCCTCCATCTCATGATCAAACAAGGTACAATACAGACATGATGAATGCGTTGGATTTGTACAATCACGAAAATAATGTCCTGGCCCTCCACAATTGTAGCATAACAGTTGTCTGCAAACTCTTCCAGGTCCTCCTCCACCTTGGCCTTGTCCGCACCCCTGAAATCTGGTTCACGCCACTCCTGCGTTTTAGTCATGGGGCCGCGTTTCGACCTGTACACTTTAGGTGGGATTTCTATCCATCATCAGCTCATAGCTTCTACAAGTGCACTCATTGTGTCCAACTGATCTACAAAAATTACAAAACAACTGTTGTGAATTCTATGTGTACTTCTGTAACAAATGACAGTTGTTCGTAGCATGCTTGCCTCCTATTTGACAAATCACGCACCATAAGGTAGGTGCCACGCTAGGTCTTGCTTGTGCCTCCAGTCTTAATTGCATCAGTCCTCCTCCCGCGAGGTAATAAGCAAACACCAGACAATGGTCCTTGTCATGACCCTGACCTTTACATTTAATGCACCATACCTCTTCACGCACTTCTAGTCGGGCTGTCCTGTCTTGTTTCAGACTCAACATCTCAAGGCATAAGTTTTTCAACTATGCGTGGATCTGCTGAACTCCCAAGTTGGGATCCTATATCGAGGTCTCATGCAGCCTCATCACGATCTCCAAGGACTCTGCCTGAGTTGTTAGCCTCTGTTGTGATAGCGCGTTCCTTAAATGTGGCGTTAGCGATGCTACAAACCATTCGCAGTGCTGTTAATCCGTCAAAGTCATATTAGCTTCACAAATTGTGCACTTCAGAATATGATCCAACTCCCAAGGAGTCTTGTCGGGTAGCATTGTGATCTCTTTGAATTCAATGATCGACTGCGCCTCTGACTTCAGCCTGCTAAATTCTCTGTTCAACACAATTTGGATATCCGCGATCTCGACATTTGGATTGTCATTAGAATGCTTAATATACCAGGTTAGCGCACGATCCTGCAGAGTGCTGACCAATGTCTCTTTCTTTATATTATCATCTGTCACTCCCTGCGCTTCCCATACAACCCTTATCACGAACCAAAACTGGTTCGGATCTTCATTTCCTACTCCCTTGAATACATGCACCTTTATCGCGCTTGCCATATTGACTCGCGGTGGTGGCGGAGGAGGTATGACGAAGATGGGGGTGAAGGCGATGATGGTGATGGTGGTGTGGGTGGGGGTGGTATGCACAGAATCCTTTGTCTTATCAAATTGATCGCACTTCTCGGTGAGACCTTCGCGAGCTCTTCCTCATCTCCTCGTGGAGGTGAAATCAAAGGCTATTCTCTGGTCCCTTACTCCCTTCGTTTTGGTAGGTTTTTCCACTTCGCGTAGCTCTAGACATCAAGGTAATTGCATAACCCTCTTTTCACAAAATAACATTTTAATCCAAGTATTCAGATACTTTACGTACTTACCTCGCAGTCCTTTGAGAAAGCGTTGCTCTGCCTCGCTATAGCTGACTGAAGTATCTACCGCGAACTCATCCTCCTATAATCTGATCAAGCCAGTGGTCAACAACGCGCGCAATCATATCCTCCGATGCTTCCAATCTGTGCACCAACTTGTTGAAAATTGTGCAACAAGAAATGCTAAATTTAGAAAGTGCTAAAAATAGAACTGCTAAAAATAACACTTCTAAAAATAGCACCTTGGCCAATGAGCATTTTCGCCACCTTGGGTAAGAGGTGAAACTGCTAAAAATAGAATCTTCTAAAAATAGCATTTTTGGGTCCCTTCCTATTTTTAGCAGTCCCTGGTCTAACTATAGGAAGTAAAAACGAATTTGGTCTTAACAGCAGTTTAAAATATTAATTAATTAATTCTCCATGAGTTAATTAGTTAAGGAAAATCAAACTTCAAGTCTTTGTGAGAACATGCAATAATTTCTCCACTGATTGGGGAATGTGTCCTTGATTTGTTCCACTGATTGAGGAATTAAGGATGAGTTCTATATTGAGAGGATCAGCTAACTTAGTTTAACTTAGTCAAGTTCAGTTAGATTAATTTAACAAGTTGTTAAATTAATGAGATATAGTTTGATGATGCTTGCATGCATGTGACAACTGTTATTTTTAGATAACTGAGTATTCTCGCATGGATAATTGATACATTTCAGTTCAGATAGAGACAGCTCATCCATGATGAGGATTTACCTCCTTCAGGTTTGTGCAGTTATTTCAGAGGTCAGTGTTGTGTGTGAGGTGAGAATCACACAAGTTGCAGTTGGAGGACCCAGGAAAATTGTGCATACAAATAGGAGGCTTGGAGGGTAGAGGAGAAGGTTTGTGAGAAGCCTTTGACTGTCTATGAGTAGCAGAGGGATTGTACTAAGAGCTGGATAGCTTCCGAGCTAAGGATTTGTGTAATCCAGAATATATTTCCACTTGTATGATAATACAGAGATGGGGTTTTAGGCAGGTGCTTTCCTCGGGTAAATTCTTCTGTGTTATGTGTGATTGATTCCTTCTTATCAGTTATATGTGTTCTTATTGATGTTTCTCATGGTTATTTAAGCTTCCGCTAAATTGTTTTTAGAAGTAGATCAAGTGTTTTGCTTTAGTACATTGCATTACCAGGTGATCTACAGGTGGGAAATTTCTACATGGTATTAGAGCTAGCTGATTTGTAGAAAAAGTTCTACATGGTATTAGAGCTAGCTGATTTGTAGAAAAATTCTACAAAATTCTACATGGTATCAAAGCACAGGTGATCAAGGAAGAACAATATACTGAGAGGAGATTTCAAAGTTTTGAGTTTTGGGCCAAGAGTTTGCAGAGCAGATCCAAAAATTTCTGTACAAAATTTTCAGAAAAAAATAGTAGATTTGGATCCCTTGCGGAAAAGGACCCAAATTCAAAAAAAAAAATCGGCTGAATTGGAGTTAGGACGAGGGAGATATCGCTGATTTAAAGTCAGCTCTTTTTCTAGAAAATTTCGTGACGACAGGAAATATGAAATAGATTGGCGTGCTAGCCAAGAACCTGTATGCACTTGAGGTACAAGATGCATGCAAATCCTTAAGGAGCAAGGAAAAGGTTAGATACTTGGTGGTTGAGAGGGAGAGTAAATTACCTCTCAACAAGAAGAAGCCACAGAAGAAGTCTCAGACAATTGTTGAGGAGCCACAATTGGTGAAGCAACTTCAGGAGGTTGTGGAGTAGCCACAACTAGAGAAGCCGAGAGGAGATCGAGTGGAGGCATCCACTCATGAAGAGACCTCCAGTAGGAGCAAAACTTCGAGCCAGGTGAGTTGAGGGATCACATGCAGCCATACCTCTAGGTAGGAGGTGGGGCGATATAGAGTGATCGTCCCAAGGAGGAGGCGCAGGATCCTTGAGGTACCCAACCTCTTGGATGAGACCTTGCTACGGGAGCCCCAATGTGGAGTAGCAGGAACTGCCTAATTGGGTAGAGACAGATGTGGATGGAGTAGCAGAGAGAGCTACAATGTAGGGAATCCCAGGACAGCATAGAGCATGCAGGCTGCAACAATGCGAGAGGCACAAGTGTGTTGCACAGTGCAGGGTAGCATAGAGAAGGGTGCAACAGTGCGAGATGCATGGAGATGTTGCAGTAGCATAGAGGTCAGAGAGGGAACACTTGTTAACAACAGCTAGAGCTTTAGCATCAGAGCATGTTTTCAGCCCAACAAAGAGGTCAGTTGGGAGTTTTTTTGTTCTGAGTGTTGCTAGAGCAACCACACTTGGTAGATGTGTTGCATGAAGTACATTCCAGAGTTACAGGATCGGGTTCGAGAGGAAGCCTTTCTTGTTGAGAGGGAGTGTTGAAAAATGTGCAACAAGAAATGCTAAATTTAGAAAGTGCTAAAAATAGAACTGCTAAAAATAACACTTCTAAAAATAGCAGTTTGGCCAATGAGCATTTTGGCCACCTTGGGTGAGAGGTGAAACTGCTAAAAATAGAATCTTCTAAAAATAGCATTTCTGGGTCCCTTCCTATTTTTAGCAGTCCCTGGTCTAACTATAGGAAGTAAAAATGAATTTGGTCTTAACAGAAGTTTAAAATATTAATTAATTAATTCTCCATGAGTTGATTAGTTAAGGAAAATCAAACTTGAAGTCTTTCTGAGAACATGCAATAATTTCTCCATTGATTGGGGAATGTGTCCTTGATTTGCTCCACTATTTGAGGAATTAAGGATGAGTTCTATATGGAGAGGATTAGTTGACTTAGTTTAGCTTAGTCAAGTTCAGTTGGATTAATTTAACAAGTCGTTAAATTAATGAGATACAGTTTGTTGATGCTTGCATGCATGTGACAACTGCTATTTTCAGATAACTGAGTATTCACTCATGGATAACTGATGCATGTCAGTTTAGACAAAGACCCAGTTGAGATCAGAGAAGGGACAATGTATTATCAGTTGGATGAATATTTTTCCTATAAAGGAAGCTCATCCATGATGAGGATTTACCTCCTTAAGGTTTGTGCAGTTATTTCAGAGGTCAGTGTTGTGTGTGAGGTGAGAATCACACAGGTTGCAGCTAGAGGACCCAGGAAAACTGTGCATAGAAATAGGAGGCTTGGAGGGCAGAGGAGAAGGTTTGTGAGAAGCCTTTCACTGTCTCTGAGCAGTAGAGGGATTGTACTGAAAGCTGGATAGCTTCCAAGCTAAGGCTTTGTGTAATCCAGACTATATTTCCACTTGTATGATAATATAGAGATGGGGTTTTAGGCAGGTGCTTTCCTTGGGTAAATTCTTTTGTGTTATGTGTGATTGAATCCTTCTTATCAGTTATATGTGTTCTTATTGATGTTGCTCATGTTTGATTAAGCTTCCGCTAAATTGTTTGTAAAAGTAGATAAAGTGTTTTGCTTTAGTACATTGCATTACCAGGTGATCTACAGGTGGGAAATTTCTACATGGTATTAGAGCTAGTTGATTTGTAGAAAAATTCTACAAAATTCTACACAACTCTGGGGTCCACACAATAGGATTATCGATTTTCCACCTTCCTTGGCTATCTGCTAGCTTCACGATCCACTCTTACAGCTCAATAGAGAAAGATGTGAAGAAAATTTCGTGGATCTCTGTGTACAGGTAGCAGTCTAACCACTCTTCCTTTGATAGTCGCGGATTCCTGTTCTCCTCCACCGCGAACTCGTGAATTCTCCTGTCTAACCATCCTTCAATTTTCTTCTTAGTTGGATTCTAATGATACAAAATCAGACATCTCTATGCAGATTCTAGTCTTGACAACGAAGCCATTTGTTGACTTGATGGAGCCTGACCCAGGTTCGGAGTTATTTAGCCAAACAAATCCATGTACTACTGGCCCTTTCGGTAACATCCCATGGAACGTAGACTGAGGTCTCACTCGAAGCAGTATGGGGGGATGCTGGAACCAAGTTTCCGCACCCTTGAGATGTATGAGGGGTCGATTTAGTCCAACTGTGAATATCTTCGCGCATGTCACTTTGCGCACTTTCCTGACTTGCAAGGCCTTTGTGCCCTATTATACTCAACTTCGCGCAACCTTAAAAACAGGTTGAGGATCTTTCACACTGCTAAATAAACAATCTGTGCTCTTTCCCCAAGTCACACTGTAGATCTTACTTATCTTCTTATAACAGTTAGTTATCTTTGTGTAAACAGATACTTTATATTATATTCACTTATTCAACACATTCATATAATTTCATGCAGCAAATAAACAATAAACTTGCAATTCATACCCAATATACGTCAATGTATAAAACAGGAAAAGATACACGGAAATATTGTAAAACTTCTCTTTATTAATGCTTCAATCAGTTATAGACTCAAACTGCGCTGTGCACTTAGCTGCAGGGGTTCACGCACTTAGCTGCGAACTACTAGGCCTCTGTGCATTCAGCTACAAAGCCTTCTCCTACTTTATTACCCAAAGACTCGACTTTACACTTAGACTCAATGCTTCATCATTTCTTCTATGGATGACTTCATTGTCCCTTTACACTTAGAGCCTCGCTCTATTTATACAATCCCATGGTCCGTGGACCATGGGTAGAACTCTCAAGCCGACACTACATTACAAAAGTAAGGGTGGACAACCCTATGAATTAACTACAACTTCACACTTAGCGCCCACAAATCGAGGAGTATTTACATCAGACTTAGTCAAAACTTGATCTTTAAGCCCCAAAACTTGCCTTGGTTGGATCTCGCACCCAAATATATATATATATATATATATATATATATATATATATATATATATATATATATATAATATATATATATATATATATATCAAATTTGAAGGGAATAGTTACATTTCAATTTGAAGGGTTAATTTTCTTTCAAATTTTCACTATTGACAAGTTAGAATAAGTTATTCTTTTTGTATGAAAATGAAAAATAATTTTGAATTTCATCTATATATTGTGTATCACAATTTTTAATGTGTCATGTTGTGCATACCTTAAATAAATAATTTCATATACAAACCAAAACTATAGGTACACTTGAATGAATACACATTAATGCCACGAGCTCACTAATATTACAGTCCATATAAAAATCATATGGAGGAAATTTAATAGGACCATTACATTACACTCTATATATGAATCATATGGATGAAATTTAATAGGACGATTTACTATTTAATCTCATGGACATTGTTCTTCAAATATAATGAAATTTCTTTTCTTTCTTACAAGGTAACTAGCCCAATCATTCATAAACATGCAATGGATTTTTATAGGAAATGAAAATATAGTATTATTTTATGCATATCATTGCAATCTTCAATTAAAAAAACAAGAACTATTTAAAATCTTCAATAACACTATTTCAATCAAAGAAATATAACTTGCAAGAATCTTTTTTGATAAGAATTATAGGCTTGAAGATTAGCATACACATGCATCATAATGTATGACATCTGAAAAGAACACATAAATAACATTACTTTTTTGTTAACAAAAATGAATGAATACTACTTATTATTTAGAATTAGTTTTTTCATAATAAGGAATACACCTGCATTGAATCAGTTTTGATCCCTAGTGCCTATTATTGTGTCTTCATATTAAGTAGGTATAAAGAAGACACACATGTAATATTCATAAATGAAAAATGAATAGCAAGTAGTAAATGCAACCAAGCTAAGTAGTAACTAAATAGAAAAAAGTGGAGTAGTGAGTAATAAGATCTATAGGCGGAGTCATAGATGATTGGAAGTTATCATTTGTAAATCCAAACCACAAGAGGATGGGGAGCTCATTTGAATTGGAATTTTATCTCTTCTCTAATCAAAGAAATGATTCACTACCAAATTTTTCGATCTTCAATTCCTAATACTAAGATATAATTTCGATAAATAGGTGATGCATGAATGCATGAGCTCCATAATAATAAGATCCCATTGTATAAAAAGATAACATTTCTTTTTTAAAATAGAAAAATTGTTAACATTATTTGTGTTTAAATGTTATAGTACATAGAAAAATGATTAATGAAGATAAAACTTTAAAAATAATGACAAGTAGAATATATTGATGCAGGAGCACAAACCACCAAACAATACACTTTGTTTAGACCTAAGAGGGGCCATGAAATCCCTGCAGAGGAATGAATTTCCCTCATAAATTGTACAGACTAAAAATTCTAGTAGGAATCTAAGTGTTAATTAGCATGTGGCTCATTATAATATGTTGAGGTGTTGGTTTTCTATAATGTTTGGCCAAGTGGGATTTTGTTAATGTAACATGTGTAGAGCTAGGAATATGTTAGTTTTAGGTTAGCAATCCCGTTCCTACTATTTTATAGTTTTAGGAATGGGACTGCTAACCAGATTGGAATTTATGCACAAAATGGTTTGAGTGTTTGGTAATTTGCAAGACCGAGGTGCTCCAATGAAAGAAGTCATCTCCTTTGCATCATTTGTGGTATCATAGACTTAAGATTTCTTGGGAAATTTACATATAAAGTGATATTGCAGCGAAAACATAAGAATTGATAAAGAGAGAGAAGACTGAAGGGTTTGAGGAAACACATGGACTAGAACATAGAGGCAGATAAGACTGCTAAAGGAGGAAAGAACAAAATTTAGAATTGGAACATATCAAATAAGGAGAATACCATCTAGAGGTATAACTGGGATTGTTACATCTCATAAGGGAAGGGGTCAACAAGTAGCTGGTTTTGTGTTTTTCAATTAACTAAGAAATTGTGGTTTGTTGGTAGAAACAAGTAGCTGGTTTTGTGTTTTTCAATTAACTAAGAAATTGTGGTTTGTTGGTAGAAACAAATACAACTAGATATGTTATGTAAGAGGGAGATTAGCATGTGAAACTTTTCTCATAATGAGAAGGATAACATAACCATGGAAAGGAACCTTACAAAAGAGAGTCTGCATCTAAAGAATTCCACCTGATGGTGAAAAAGAGGACAGAGAGAGTCCTCCAGGAGAAAAGAACCAGAAGAGTTCTCAATACATGATCAAGGTGACACAACCAAAGGGGAGTAAAGAGTTGTTGAAAATAACGGATCCTGCCAATATGCAAGGGGGTCTCCCCGATGAAAAGTTCCAATTAGACTTTGCACCATTTGGTGTAGGAGCCCTTCTGGAAATAAGACCTGACTGTCATTTTTTTAGATATTTTCCTTGGTTGTAATGTTTAGCATGAGAGAGTAATGTGCATGTACTTTTGAATGAAAAAGTGGGTATGCCTTGTGGAATTTTCAGTCACATAATGTATCAATGTTATTTCACCGAAAGGGGAAATAAAAGTGAGCCTTTAAAAGAAGAGTAATAATACTAATCTAGTAAAGAAACATGAGCATGTATATGTATATGTATATATATATATATATATATATAATATATATATATATATATAATATATATATATATTATATATATATATATATATATATATATATATATATATATATATATAGATATATAGATATATCTGAATGAATAGTTGATCAACTAGAGAATTATTTCACATAGAAGCAACGATTGTTAAAACAAATAAAACACACCTTCAACAAGATAAGCACCAAAGCCATTGAAGTAGTTCAATTTCCTTAGTACAGATGAAAACAACATAGGTTGCAAATATTCAAAGAATAGTCTTACAACATTTACGACATACGCATGAAAGTGTGTTGGCTCAATTAGCTTCAAGTATTAAGCAAAAGTTCCAAGATACATCGGTACAATGAACACCACTAACTCGATAGTGGAGTGTTATAGAAACAACTTTATCCTCCAAAAGAAATAATGCCTCTATATTGCATGGTAGGGGGGAGCCAAGGTGAAAAGTCATTTGCATGAGATATGAGGGGGTATATATAACAAATGAGGTGACTCTTCACCTCCTTTGTGACTCTTGGATTACTGTCATGACTCTTTGACTTCCATATGAATTTTTGACTACTTCATCACTTTTCACATTCTACAGATGACTCTTGGATTTCCACTTTACATTATATTCTCATACATTAAAAATTACATAATAATATCCACAAATGACGTGGAAGGTGATGACTTATAAACAAATTTGACATGACACCTTGACAAGGCATGAAATGACATTGATGACATGAACTACATGATGATATGGCAATGTTAAGCCATTCTTTCTACTGTTGTCCATGTGTCTTCTTGAAAGATTGTGCATGTTATTCTTCTTTCTCCTCCATAAGTCTTGAAGATAGGGAGCCTTCACTATGATCTTGATCTACAAATTTTGTTGCAATGTGGTGTCCCTTTATATTTTCTTCAATGTTCAACATGTCTTTGCAGCTATATAGGTGTCTTCTAGCATGATATCCTTCTTCTTCTCCTTCATCTTCATCCTAAAATGACAAGATATAATACCTGAAACTAGAAACAACTCATGCCGAGATGACATCAGTCTGAAAACTCCTATTCTAACATGTTTCATGAAAACCACTGACAGAGCTGGAACTGGACACTGGATTGAGAGACTGGCTCACGAATTATGTATTTGTACAACTCAAGAAGTCAGGAGTCAAGACTAAGGCTTGAGATTGCACTGTGCGTAGTTCAAGAAGGTTGTCACAAGGTGATTACGCAATTGAGGAGCTTAAGGAGGTAGGATTGAGGCTTGAAGTTTCCCATTGCAAAGTTATCGAGAGAGAGAGAGAGGCATAGGCATTGCGTAGTTACACAGTTCAAGGATTCAGGCTAGAAGCTTGTGGATTGAAACTGCATAATCTATAGAAGGAGATGACTAGGAAGCTGATCTGCGTAGTTCTTGATATCAGGGGTAAGGGTTGAGCACTGAGACTACATAGTGCAAAATTATGGGAGGAAGGTACTGTACATTGCATAGTTCCAAGATGCAAGGTTTGATTTTGAGGGCCGAGTCTGCGTAGTGCGCAGTTTTAGAGGGCTGAGTGAAGTCAAGTTTCTTAGGAAAGAAAAATTTCAAGATTTGGCTAAGTGTGGGATCATGGAGGCCAAAGTGAACAAGGAAAAAAAATGAACATGATCACACACTTAGAACAGTCGACGAGACAACATTGATAATAAGAACAACATGATCCCCTCAATGCAATGACGATACATGACCTTCCTCCAAGTGCGACACTTAAGGTACACTTTGCGATGAAAATGATGAAACTCGTGTGATAATGCATGAAACTTTGGGAATGAGTGTAATACATTTTTACACGATAAACAAGAATCATTAGCTCCAAAATTACCTCTTGAAACAAAACATAACTTTGCTTATGCGATATGCAACACTTCGCATTAAAAGAGATGACACTTTGGTTTTGTTCTAAAAGGGACTTGAAAACTTAGAGAATATACATGGAATGACTCTTAATACTAAAAACGATAGCATGCAAGGTCAAATTCGGCTCCGAATTTTGGATGTAGGAAAAAATTTTGGAGGGTGTTGTAGTAGTGACAACACTTGGTGACACATTGGTTGAACTCCGACTTCTCTACCTTGATCTAATATTTTGTGTAGGGTTTGTTGGCCTTATGAATAATGTGTTGTCCAGGATGAAACCTACTTGATGAGTTTTGTTTTGGTGGAAACCTACTTGATGTAGATGTCAATAGGATGTATCTACATGTGACAGAAAAGGAATATAAATTGAGAGACAAAGGAATGATGAAGATGAAGTTTCAAGAAGTATATGCTAGTTTTGTGAAGCAAAGCCACATACACACGCAACTATGTAGAAGCAAAGGTGCATGCAATTTCCGCACCATGATATTCAAAATAATAAGGGTCTTTACCATGGTATTGAGGCGAGGAAAGGATATTTGATCTTGTCCAAGAATACCATTGGCACTAGTATGGTTTTGACCTGTGGTATTGTCAAAAGGCTAAGCTATATATGGAGATGAAGATCAAAGTGTTTGTGTGTGCAAGTGATGAATATTTCATGAATAGTTATATTTGAAGCACCTATGCATGTAATGTGCTATTATTGATTTGTTTGATCTAAAACAAAGTATGCACCTAGGAATTTGATGATGGATAAGATCCAATAGATTTGAAATGACAATATTGATTGTGGGTTGATTTGATCTCTGATGATATTGTTTTGACGTGTGATTATTCTCTATGCCAAGATTTGGATATGTATGAAGTTTTTTTGTGCAATGATGTTTTATGCAAGAAATTGCAAATATATACATGGTTTTGATAACCTGAAAGGTGCGTACACACGCGGGTTTAAGATTGGTAAGTCACGTATCTATTCAGATTTGTACACGAGATTAATTCCTTAAAAGCACATATACACACGAAAATTATTTATGGAAAGCACGTATATAAGCTAGGGTTTTGCTGGAAAATATGTCTGACCCATTTAATTAGTCTTATTGTGTCTCTGCTATTTGTCAATGAAGTCTTACTTGATTATGTGGGATTAATAATGATGTTTTGATTGATTAAAGAATGATGAAGCTACTAGCTATTTATGATTGAATATTAGTGATGGTTCTATGATTATTTCAGAATGATGCAATGGATTTGTGTATGATTCAATGTTTAGTTCAGAGTGACAATGGTTCAATTGCAAGAGTTCAATGTTTTGAGATCTGTACGTGAGTATGCTTAAAGGAAGTCGCGTATACATGCAGATTTGTTACAGTAAAGTATCGTATATATTCTAATCATTTATTGATCAGGTATTTCAGTTGATTCAGTAAGTTGATGCAGTGTTTGGGTTCAATATTAGTACTCTGGTTATAGTGATCCAACTACTTTTATTGTGTGAGAATAAGTTGATTGATTTGATTCAGTGATTGTTTGATTTAGTTGGTTTAGTGTTTGGTTGATTTAGTTGGTTCAGTGATTGGTTGGTTTAATGATTAAGTTATAGTGATCAATTTTTAGTTTAGATATTTTTTATTGGGCTTAAATGTTGGTAGTGGGTCCAGTCTAAAAATTTGGTGAAACATGGCCTACAGTTATGATGTGTTGTATCAGGTGGATCTAGTATGAATATTTATGAAACGTGGTCCATGAAGGTGTTGAGGGTTGGAACCTTCAGTGGGGGAGTTGAAGCTTCTTTCTAGTGGTAGTTGGTAAATTAGATCATGGGGTTGGAACCTTCAGTGTGTGCCGGTAAATGAGATCAGGGTGTTGGAGCTCCCTTCCAGTGGGTGCTGGAGAATGAGAGAAGGTTGTAGCCTTCTGCAGGTGGGTGCCTACATGCTGGTATGAGTGTGTGTCAATACACTATTGTAAGATTTTTTTCTTTATAATTAAAAGAAGACAAAGACAACAACAACAATATTTTTCCCACATTGGGTTTCCACCTAAAAAACTTGGTGTTCATGTGTGTTGATATGTTGCTTATGTGTGATGGTTTATTTTATTCTTATTGCACATGGTTACTCTCTAATTAATGTTTAATGAGGTATTGATACATTGGCTTAAGTTAAATAGATGATGAATTAATTGAAAACTAAGTTTGCTGGATATACACTAGTTGTATGCATAATAGTCATGTACATACGTAGGTTCCTTTCAGTAAATTCGCGTACAGAAATATGGATATGAAATTGAAAAGTTTATTGTTTTTCAAATACTGATTCATTGCCCCCTCTCAATATTTTTCCCAACAATTGGTATCAGAGCAAGTCCTTTGGAAGAATCTTGATCGCTTGAAGGAAGAATCATCAAGATGAGTATTCAAGAAGGAGTATCTTCTATCAAGCCACCTTTATTTAATGGAACCAACTTTGTCTTTTATAAATTTAGGATGAAAACATAATTGTAGGCACTGGGAGCTAATGTATGGGAAATCGTTGAAAGCGGATATCAATATCCAACCTCCATTCCCACAGATACCGTAGGAAAGAAACAATATGAAATCAATGTAAAGGTTGTAAATGCCATCTTGGGAAGTCTGGTTGAGTTCAAGCTTGTGAAGGTAATGCAACTAAAAATAGGCAAGGGAATGTGGGATAAGATTATTCAAAGTTATAAAGGTGACACCAAGGAAAAAAGTGTTAAACACCAAACATTCAGAATACAGTATGAGAAATTGAAAATGCATGATAATGAAAGAATTGAAACATTTTTTCTTAAAGTATATGAAATTGCTAATTCCATGAGAAATCTTGGTGAAGAAATAAAATATGCTACTGTTGTTGAAATTTTCCTGAGATCACTAACTTCGAAGTTCAATTCCAATGTCTTCGCTATTGAAGAAATGTAGGATCTAAAAAGTCTCACACTTGATCAACTCCATGGAATATTGACAACATTTGAGATGAGGAAAGGTGGTCCTTTAGACATGAGAGAAGAAACCTTCAAATCTACTGTAAAAGGAAAAGAAAAGGAAGAATCAGGTTATGTATCAGAAGAAGAAGAGGCAAACTTCATAAAGAAACTCCAAGTGGGTACTGGAAGATTCAAAGGTAAGCTTCCCTTCAAATGTTTTGCTTGTGGTAGAGTTGGTCATTACGCTGCTAAGTGTCCTTATAGAGAAAATCATGAGAAAGGGAAAGAAGCTACAAAAATAAATAGGAGACAGTTTGAAAACAAGAGAAGTTTTTACACACATGAAGATGGTGATGGTATTTCAAATGGTGAAGAAGGCGAGTCTGATCAAGAATGTCAATTACTTATGGCATTCGAAGATAGAAGTAGTAATGAGTTTGATGGCCTAGAAGAAAATGATATTTTTATTGAAAACTTTGACAATGATATATCAGATGCAGTGACAATTACAAATGTCAACAAACATTCAAGTTTGGAAGCAACCCGCATTATATTAATCAAGAATGAAGAAGATGGTAACAAAGAATTATCAGGTATGGGTTTTTGTTCTAACTGCATTCCATTTACTTGTCTATGAAAAAATGGTAGTAATGATGATAGTGAAACGACTGAATTTGCACTCATGGATAAAAGTGAAAGT
Organism: Pinus tabuliformis; assembly: GCA_031772625.1. Taxonomy (NCBI): domain Eukaryota; kingdom Viridiplantae; phylum Streptophyta; class Pinopsida; order Pinales; family Pinaceae; genus Pinus; species Pinus tabuliformis. Next base: position 180,268,992 of record CM062812.1, read on the forward strand.
AACCATTTTAAAATAAAAAATATTCAAGAATGATGCCTCTAGAAGTAGAAGATCAAGGCAAGTCAGAAACAATGGACAATGCAGATGTTCCTATGCTAAGGAAAGAAAATCATCAACAATGGAAAGAAAAGATGAAGCCTAATCTAATGAACCTTGATTTTTGCTATCTAGTATGCAATGGCTATACCAAGGTACCTTCATCTGATGAGGAAGTGAAAAACACTAGTAAGGCTTTTAGTGACATCTTTTGTAGAATGCTTGATTCAACATTAAAGAATGTTAAACATTGTACAAATGCAAAGAAAATGTAGGTTAAGCTACAAGCAATCCATGAAGAAATCCCAAAGGAATATTTTCATCAAGGGAACTACCAGGTAATCCTATCCTTAACAATGTGTCAACCTTTTTTTTTATGTCAGATGGAGTTTCTGATTAAGAAGAAGACATATTAGAAGAGATTTTTGATATTAGAACAAAACTTGATCTTGATTTGAAAAATATTGATAATCTTAAAGATAAGTTGTAGGCTTATGATAACAAGGATTGTATTAAATCAGTAAATGCTACTGTGGAATCTAAACAATATCGTGAAGGTCTTAAAGCTAAGATCATCTCTCTAAGACAAGATCTTGAAAAATCAGATAAGCGAAATGAAGAAATACTTCAAGCATTTGAAGAACAAGAAAATGGGTTGAAAGATGAGATTCTCAAATTAAAAAAACAAGTTGAGGAAGGAATAAGGGTTGAAGAACGTATGATGAAGCAATATCTAGAAAAGGAAAAGCAATATCAAAGAATGATGGTTGAGGTAAACATTCTAAAAGGTAAATTAGGAGAAAAGGATAAAAATTTGATATTTCAAGATAGTACTAAGTTTTTGGATAATATTCTTAGTAGTCAAAGGTTTCCTGCCATAAAATTTGGTCTTGGTTGTCATGAAATTGTTGAAGGAGAATCTAGTTCACAAGATGAGGCAAGAAATTTAAAAAGTAACAATGCAAAACCTAAAATTCTCAACAAAGAGATAAGAAGTCAACCTTCAAATAAAATACTTTATTCTTAATTATAGAAATGTTAATCAATTCCCTCCTTTGATCAATAATGTTGAATTTTCTATATGTCATAATTATGGACACGTTGCAGCGAATTACAGAAGTAGATCATTTCAAGCTAATAACCACCTCATAGAAAGATCATCAACTTCTAGGTACTTTAAATGATATTTTTTTCTTACAATATATTTGGTCACAAATACATTGATTGCAATATAAAGAATATGAAACATAAATATTATGATTCCTCTTCTCATATAAGATGTTATGCTTGTAACAAGTTTGAGCATGTAGCAAAAGAAAGGAGGAACAAGTCTATGGATCGCTGCAGACAACATGGTAAACAACAAGATAAGAATATTGATGTCTGAAGACTTGAAAAATATGGATCCACCAACATTTTTCATAATAAGAATAAATATGAAGAAAAAATAGGGTGTGGTATTGCTATCTACTCATTTTGATATGAATATTAATGGTACATAGATAGCAATGCTCTCATCATATGACCGGAGATAAGAGTAAGATGGAGTCTCTCAAGAAAAACCAATAAATGTTATTATTGGAACTAATGTTCCAACAAAAGTTCTGGGAAAGGGTAAAGCCAAAAATAATAAACATAGAGGAGAAACTAATGCCTTATTAGTTCAAGGGTTAAAGAAGAATATTCTAAGTGTAGGTCAAATGGGAGATAAAGGAAACTTAATTGTTTTTACATCAACCAAGTGAAAGGTTATGGATGATGAAAATGTAAGAGTCATAGCAAGAGGATATAAAAACCAAGACAAATTATATGTGCTTGAAAAAAATAACTCTCATAGATATGAGGAGAATTCAGACTCAGAGTAAAAGAAGATGGTGCCCATTGTAGTCCATTATTCTTAAAGGAATACTTCTAAAATTGACTGCAAAACTGATGTGAGGTACATGACCTCATGAGAACAGAAGATGATTATCAGGTCCTCAGGACCAGTAATGTGTAATATTAGGGGGAGTAATACATGTTTTGTCTTGATGATGATTCCCATGATTGTTGTGATATTCATGTTGATTATACTACTAACAGTGCATCTGGTGTAGTAACAGTAAACAGGTACATTCACTACAGGAATAGGGGGAGCTGAAGCTATGAAGTTTCAGTATTTAACTTCTTGTACATGGATCCTTTCAAGAAAAATCACACATATACATGATTTCTAAGCTGAACAATCACGTAGATTTTTCTATGATGTAGAAACAGTGAGACAGACTCATGAAAAGATCTGAACTTCAAACAATTATTATTTGGCTTTCATGTTATGATGGTTGATGGTTATAGTCTGTTGATGCCTTGATGGATGAATGATTGATGAAGATAATTTGATGTTCTCACTGATATATGAGATGATATGATCAAATCTAATACAAAATAGTTGGCACATGTTCAACGGGAGCATTTTATATGCTTCTAATAATACATTGTTGCCATTATGTTTGCTTTAGAATTCCTTGGTTGCTACTGACAGATACTCATGGTGCAATATATTATGGTTGTTGAAGACTATGTTGGTCTTGTTACCTCACTATAGAGTTCTTTGGTCTTGGTTAGACATGTCATATATGTCATTTAATGTAAAGGTCATGTAAAGACCTATGATATAATCATTTCAAAATTCAGTCATAGATTATTGGGATCAAGTCTTTTTGGGCATGTGATGTAATTTGTAATCCCACTGTGATTGGGTGGTTGATGTAATAATGAAGTCAAATATGTAACCCCACTGTGATTGGGTGATTTATCTAATGTTGAGTCAAATATGCAATCCCACTGTGTTCGCTGATTGATGTATGCATGAGTCATTGGTGATAGAAAAGGTCATGTATGGTTGAGTCATCGAGTCATGTACTCCTTTGTATATATTTAGAAAATTTAGCATATGCTCAAGGGGAGCATGGTCAGTATTCAATATTCACACTGAGTAGTTTAGATCTACAACGCTTAAGAGAAAAGCCTTCATTCAACATTGGTTATCCCTTTTCCCTTGATGTAAAAGGGGGAGAGTAAATTGGTGTTTGAAATGCTTGATACTTAGATTGATGTGTTCTATAGGTATTTATAGGCTATGGTGACCAAAAACCAAAGTGGTTTCCATCGAGTCCAAAGGGGGAGATTGTTGGCCTTATGACTAATGTGTTGTCCTTGATGGAAACGTACTTGATGAGTTGTCTTTTAATGGAAACCTACTTGACGAAGATGTGAACATGATGTATCTACATGTGACAGAAAAGGAATATCAGTTCAGAGACAAAGGAATGATGAAGATGAAGTTTCAAGAAGTATATGTGGGTTTTGTGAAGCAAATCCACATACACATGCTGGTATGTAGAAGCAAATGTGCATACAAATTCACCACCATGTTATTCCAAATACCAAGGGTCTTTACCATGGTATTGAACTATGGTATTGAGCTTAGAGACAAATATTTGATCCCGTCAAAGAATACCATTGGCACTAGTATTGTTTTAACCCATGGTATTGTATAAGGGATAAAATATATAAGGAGATGAATATCAAAGTGTTTGTGTATGCAAGTGATGAATATTCCATGAATAGTTAGATCTGAAGCAAGTGTGCATGTAATGGGCTATTATTGATTTGTTTGATCTAAAACTAAGTATGCACCCAAGAATCTAATGATGGATTAGATCCAACAGATCTCAAAATGAAAATATTGATTGTGGGTTGATTTGATCTATGATGATAGTGTTTTGAAGTGTGATTATTCTGTATGCCGAGATCTGGGTATGTATAAAGTTATGTTGTGCAGTGAAGGTTTGTGCTAGAAATTGCAGATTTGCATGTAGGTTTGATAACGTGAAAGGCATGTACAAACATGGGTTTAAAATTATTAATTCATGTATCTATTCAAATCTATATGCAGGTTTCATTCCTAAAAAGTGCGTATACACGCAAAAATTCTTTATGGAAGGTGCGTATATAAGCTATGGTTTTCTAGAAAAGATGTCTGATCAGTTTAATCAATCTTGTTGTGTCTCTGTTGTCTGCTAATGAAGTATTACTTGATGATCTGGGCTTAATAGTGATATTTTAATTCAGGATTGATTGATTGAAGAATGATGAAGCTACTAGATGTTTATGATTGAATATCAGTGATGGTTTTGTGATTATTTCAGATTGATGTAGTGGATCTGTGTATGATTTAGTGTTTATTTTAGAGTGACATTGGGTTAGTTTCATGGGTTCAATGTTTTGAAATATATATGTGATTATGCTTCAAGGAAGTAGTGTATACATGTGGATTTGCTACTGTAAAGTAGGGTATATATTTTGATAGTTTATTGATCAAGGCTTTTAATTGATTTAGTAAGTTGATGTAGTGTTTGGGTTCAGTATTAGTACTCTGGTTATAGTGATCTGAGTGCTTTGGATGTATGCGAATAAGTTGATTGATTTGATTTAATTGATCTAGTGATTGGTTGATTCATTTGGTTCAGTGATTGGTTGGTTCAATGATTGTGTTACAGTGATCAATTTTGATATTTTGTATTGGGCTTAAATGTTGGTAGTGGGTCCAGTCTGAAAATTTGATGAAACATGGCCTACTGTTGTGATGTATTGTATCAGGTGGATCTAGTATGAAAATTTAGGAAACGTGGTCCACGGAGGTGTTGAGGTTTGGAGCCTTTAGTGGGGGAGTTGAAGCTTCCTTCCAATGGTAGTTGGTAAATAAGATCAGGGGGTTTGAGCTCCCTTCTAGTGGGTGCCAGTAAATGAGATCGGGAGGTTGGAGCTCACTTCCATTGGGTGTTGGAGAATGAAAGAAGGTTGTAGCCTTCTGCAGGCGGGTGCCTGTGTGCTGAAATGAGTGTGCACTAGTACAAGATTGTAAGAAGTTTTTCTTTATAATAACAAGAAGACAAAGAAGACAACAACGATGTTTTTTTCCCACATTTGTTTTCCACCTAAAAATCCTAGTGCTCATGTGTGTTGATGTGTTGCCTATGTGTAATGGTTTATTTTTTTCTCATTGCACATGGTTACTGTCTAATTAATGTTTAATGAGGTACTGATACACTGGCTCAAGTTAAAAAGTTGATGAATTAATTGAAAAGTAAGTTTACTAGATATACACTAGTTTTCTGCATAACAGTCACGTACATATGCGAGTTCCTTTCGGTAAAGTTGCGTATAGAAATATGGATATGAAATCGAAAAGTTTATTGTTTTTCAAATATTTATTCACTCCCCCCCCCCCCCCCCCCCCCCCAGTGCTTTTCCCAACAGGGTCTAGTTTGTTAAGAAGTATTGGTTCATCATACAGATTACCTTGGCTTCCCCAAATAACCCGATTATAGATATAGTCCCATTCATCTCTTTCTCGGTTGAACACATTCATCAGGCCAGCCATATCACAATGTTTTGATTTAGGAGAAGGGTAATGTAATTCACGAGCTTAAGATATTTAGAGTATGATTTTTCATATTTGGTGTTGCTTTGCTACCAACAGTCCTAGATAGTACCCCGAGAAAGTCACTACAAGAACATAAGCATTTCATTGCTACCAATGAGACTGGAAAGTACCCAAATGAAGTTACTTGCTTCACCTCCCTATGCAGGAATCCTTTATCTTCTTTTACCCTTTATTTAATTATTTTTATAGGACTATGCTTCGTCACTTATTTATTTTGTGGGGTGGAAGAGGGACCTCAACTTATTGAGAGTAGAAGAGGTTATTCCTTTAGAGAAGCACATATAAAACCTCTAATATGATTTTTCTCGTTAATATTTTCTCCTTGTCCTTCTCTTATTAGATTAGCATGCAAAACAATGAGACATAAAGAGTCAAGCATATAAACGATGTTCCTAGAATAGACACAAGTCTCATCGCTTCACATAAAGCTCTCCTTATGCAACGATCATATTTTCCATCAACACATAATCGACCAAAATGTATGAAACAATATGAAGAATAATGACTAAACATCAGTCAAATGTTGCAGTGCCACAAGGCCCGCTTTTATTTTTCCACATACATTAGAACCCAAAACACACTTACACACGAGGCTTATACAAAAAGAAAAAATACTACAAAAAAGACTAAACATGACAAACAAACAAACAAAATACAAAATATGTACATATGGTAGGGAAAAACCCTAGATAGTTATTGAAAATATTTCTTCAAATATTGGCCATTTAGAGGAAGAGAGTTAGTCTTCCCATCCAAATATTGGAGATGATAAGTGTGATGGCCAAGATTCTCATGAACAACAAATGGTCTGATCCACAGGGACTGGAACTTAGTGTGTTTCCCCTTCTCTTTGTGGGCTTTGTCCCACTTCAATACCAGGTCACCCACACTAAATTCCTTCTTCCCCACAAACTTCTTATCAAACCATCTCTTGATATGGTTCTGATGAAGAGAAAATTTTTCTTTTTCTTTCCTCCTTTCTTCTTGTAACTTCAAGAGTGTATCTATCCTACTCTAAACCAAAAGACAAGGCTTACCCTGAGATTCTTGTGACAGTTGAAGGGAAGGAAAGTAAATGTTTGGAGGTAGGATGGCTTATTTCGATACACCAAAAATTAAGGAGAGGTTTTTAGAGAAGGTTTAGGTGTGACATGGTTAGCCCATAGAGCATTCACCAAAGAATTGTGCTAGTTCCTTTGTTTAGATAAGATAGTCTTTTTGATGATACATATAAGGTTTTTATTGGTTGAATTAGAATGACCGTTCCCCTGTGGATAATAGTTAGCTAAATGTTTCAATATAATGCCATTTTATAATGCAAAATCCTAAAGTTTAAGTGACGAAAACTAAGTTGAATTATCAAAAACAAGTGAAGTCGAAATTCTGAACCTGGTAATAATGTTATGCTTGAGGAAATTGATGACTTCCTGATCATTCACTTGCTTGAGAGGACCACTTTTGCTGACCGTGTGAAGTAATCTATAGCAATGAGAATGTAGTGGTGGTACTTCGATGAGTGTGGAATGGTCTCACCAATAACATGTAAGTCCCATTGTTGGAATGGTTCTTCTACAATAATGAGATGCAATGGGTGATCTGTGTGCAAAAGCTTGAATATTTTTAAACAATTTACAAGTTAAATTTTATGTGTTTTGGGTAGAGGATCAACTTACTAAACAAATAAAAAAGTAAATTTAAACTAAATTTTATAGCCAAATAGAGAAAATTAAGCACATCTAAACCACATAACAAAAATCATGATCAAGGAGTTCACCCCTCTCTTGGGCTACATCTCCTGGCCTAACTTCCATAACAAGGCCTCTTTCATTAAAAATTATCAAAGTGTGTTTTACATGCTTTACAATAATCAAATAGTAGAAATGATGTCTCCATTGGATCCAACACTATCAAAAATCCCAGGTTTGGTTCTTTTTGCACCTTATTTGGCAAAAAACTGAGAAAGCTATGCATGTTTCTTCCTTTTCCCAAATTCTGCAGCTAACCATCCTAAAATTCGGCCTCAACCTGGCTCGAGCGCCCAAATGAAGAACTGGTGCACCAAATCTAGCATAATTCTTGCTCTGCAGGTGAAATTGTAAGATCGTTAAGGATGCCTTTAAGCCCTCAATCATGAAAATTTTGGTCACGTGGTGCCATGAAACCACATAGGGGGCCAAGATTCCAAGGTTGTTGTTTGCCTCCCTCTTTGGTGTGTGCTCCTGGTCTTATGCTCCTACATGTGACCTTGGCTCGGCCCCTAGGGCGAGCCCCTGCAACTCTGTGCTCCTAGATATATGGTGGTGGTTGTCACTATGGGATGACCCCCCTTCTACTGCGCTCTTGGTTATATAGTGGGTCATATGAACTTGGGGTTGTTCCCCTCTATTCCCATGATCTTGGTCACATGAGGCCCATAGGGCTTCAGGTTGGCCCTTGTGGCTGGCCCCCAATTCTTTTTATTCTCTTTTTTTTTCTGCGTATGGACATGTGTTGTTGCGGGCTGTGACCATGGTCGCGCATTGGGCTAGGCCCTAGCCCTTGGCACCCTACCCATGGTCCTGAGGCACAAGGGTGGTTAGGGGCTAGGGCTTAGCCTACCCCCCAAAAAAATGTGGCAACTACAACATTTACTAATGTTTGTTGCACATTGTATAACAAGAATCATATGTGGCATGTTGGTGTTGGACTTTGCTTCTTGGCGATAGGTCTCAGTTTCGATCCTTCGGGGGCGCTATTCGGCCCTCAACCCAAATTTTGTCCACCATGAGGAGGCCACCACTGGTTGGCCCATGTGGAACTCCCTCATTGGGCCACTTCAACCAAGCCATAAACCAATAAAAACTTTCCATGCCACAACCAATACTCCTACGCTAGGTGTTGACCAACCATTTGCTAATCTAGGACCAGTCACCCACCGAGTCATGGTCCAGTCAGCAGTATGGATTGCTGGCTAGGCATCGCTTCAACTCAAATTCCAAAATTTTTAATTGTTTCCCAAAATGATCAGAACTCATTTCTGGGAGCATCTGATGTTGGATTTGAGTGAAATGAGTTGTGATGGATTCATATTGCTGAGACATATCCAATCATATATGTTTCGAGCTCTATTGCACAATTTCAATTTTCAGCATTATTTTGATCCACTAGATCACTCGTCCCCATTGGAAGCTTTTGTAATTCTAAAATCTCTTTATCAATGAACAAATAGATGAGGGTACAACTCCCTCACCCTTCTTCTCTCAATCTAATAAACTTTTCTTGAATTTTACATTTTGAGCTTTTCATGAAAACACATCATTTTCCTTGATTTTGGAGTCCTTGTCTTGTTGTCATAAATAACATCTTGCTACAATTTCCCATTGTATACAAAATAGTAAACTGACTTTGAAGGAATAAACACATTCCCTCCTTGGGCTCTAATGAAAGGAAACTTAAACAATCTCAAATTCTTCTCACCTTGAACACTGCCATCATGACGTTGCTTACCATGTCTAGCCTTGTACTTGGCTCTAATCTTGACCAAATGTGATCGCCATTGCCATGCACCATCTCTTTTCAAAGCTAACACATTATGAAACCCACAAGAAAATTTTTTGGAACCAATTTCCTCTTTGTTAATTTGCTTTTTCATTTTCTCTTTGATTCATGCACTCTCTAACACTAACATCTTATTCACATCAATGTTCAACAATGATGCATGCTGCCACAAATTTACTTCATTTTGTTTACCTCTTTTAGGAGGCAACATGTTAGACTCCTGAAACATCTTATCACATGAATTATAAACATCAATGAAATCATATTTCAAACTTGTATCATATCCTTGAAAGGCTTTAGATTCCTCAGCACCTTCATGTTTGATCATAAAGAATGCTAAATTCTCACTAGCATTAACAATCCTCTTCATTTGTCCTGCATTTACAAGAGCTTCATTCAACTTCTTGTTGTGTTCTCTAACATCGTATTCAATCCCATTCTTGAAAAAATGATATATTTTCTCATGACGATGAAAATTAACTCTCCTATCATATATATATGGGCTTCCCAAAACAATACCACATATATCAATTGGAATTACATCAAGCTCTACCTCATATAGAATGTTTGCAGTGATTGCAAATCTAAGTATGCATTTCTTTGTCACCTGAAATTTTCCATTCTCACATACCCAACCTAAAGGATATGGTTTAGGATGAGGAATGGTTTCTAAATTCAACCTCTTGACAATATCTTCTCAGATAAGATTTTCTTATGAACCACTATCAAACAATGCATTTTTCTTCATATGTTTTGCAATAACTCTAACATGGAAAGGATCTATTCTTATTTTTCATCTTGAATTTCATTGAGACAATTTGAAAAAATAGTACTTGCAATGTCCTTACCTTTCAAACCCATGGATGTGATCTTTGTTTCATCTCTAGAATTTGAACCTAAATCACATTGTGTAGTTGCAATTGTCTTCTCCTTCTCCTTGTTCTTAAACTTTTTGGGTCTCATTTCTAGATGAAGTTTCCAGCAATGATCTTCATCATGGCCCTCTTTAGAACATTGTTTACATGTGAGTTTATATTTCTCCATATTGATGGAAGCATTCTTCTTCCCCTTTCCTTTGAACTTACCTTTTCCTTTTTCTCCCGACTCAAAGGAACTCTCACTGGTTTCTTTAGAAACATTTTTCCCTCTTGCCTCTAAATGAGTTTCCTGTATTTGAGCAAAGTATTTTGTGTGGATAAATATATACCCAAAATCGAAGCTCTTTTCCTAAATTCTTGAGTATAAGATTGAACATTTTCCCCTTTAGCTTGCCTAAAGTTCTGCCAATCCATAATATCTTTCTGCATGCATACTAATGGATACAATTGCCTTCTTATTTCAATAAAAAGATAATTCAAAGAGGATAAAACCTTACCATGTTTCTTCATGTCCTCTTGAGTTTTGGATTCCCACCAAATTAGTTCTGCACCTTCCAATATAAGAGAAGCAAGATGAATCTTGGTGTCATCATCTTCAGTTCTTTGTATCTTTCAATACACTTCAATTTGACGAATCCAATTGCCTAATATTTTTGCATTTACCTCTTCATTGTAAATATGAAATTCAAAATAAATATCAATCTTAAGCAAAGGGGTTTTACCATGACCTCTTGGGGAACTTGGAGGTGTTTTTGAAAGGGTAGTAGCAGTAGAAGAAGATGAGGCTGAATATGAAGATGAGGATGACGATGAAGGTGAAGGTGGTGGTTTGTCACCATTTCATCCATTTCCTTTTGGAGGCTTAAGTCTTTTTTCTCCATGATTTTTTGACCTCTCTCCATATAGTTTGGAATTCCTCTCCTCATACAGAACCTTAACCATCTCTGACATCTCAAAGAATGATTTTTTGAAGGTCTTCTCATCTTCAAACATCTCTTCAGGACCCTCTTCATGTTCCATGACTATTGAAGCTTGAGGAGTGTTTGTTCTCCTTGAAACAATTTGAGATCTTGTCTCCACAAGTTCTCCTTCTCCTATTTTGATCTTCAACTTTCTAAGCATCAGAAAATATACTTGCAAACAAATTAAATCTTCACAATAAAACCTATGCTCTGATACCAAAATGATTTTTGTGTAAAAGCTTGAAGATTTTTTAAACAATTTGCAAGTTAATTTTTTATGGGTTTTGGGTAGAGGATAATCTTACTAAAGACATAAACAAGTAAATTTAAACCAAATTTTACAGCTAAACAGAGACAATTAAGCACATCTACAACACATAACAAAAATCATGATAAAGGAGTTCACCCCTCTCTTGGGTTACATCTCCTGATCCAACTTCCAATGTAGGGCCTCTTTCATTAAAAATTGTTAAAGTGTGTTTTACATACTTTACACTACTCAAATAGCAGAACTAATGTCTCCAATGGATCCAACACTGTCAAAAATCCCTATTTTGGTTCTTTTTTCACCTCATTTGGCAACAAACTGAGAAAGTTATGCTTGTTTCTTCCTTTTCCCAAATTTTGCAGATAACCATCCTACAATTCAGCCTCAACTAGGCTCGAGTGACCAAAATGCAGAACCAGTGCACCAAACTTGGCACAATTCATGCTCAACGGGAAAAATTGTAGGATTGTTAAGGGTGCCTTTAAGACCCCATTCCTGACAATTCTAGTCACGTGGCACCATGCGACCACATAAGGGGAAGAGATTCCAAGGCTTTTGTCTAGCCCCCTCTCTAGTGTACGACCCTTGTCTTATGCTCTTGCATGTGACCTTGGCTCGGCCCCTAGGTATTGGCCCCTCCAACTACGTGCTCATGGACATATGGTGATGGTTGTGACCATGGGATGGCCCCCCTTCTGTTCTGCTCCTAGTTATATAATGGGTCAGATGACCTTGGGGCTAGCCCCCCTCCATTCCTGCACGGTTGGTCACATGAGGCCCATAGGGATTGGGGTTGGCCCTTTTGGCTGGCCCCTGACTCTTTTTCTGCTCTGGCTTTCTGCATATGGACATGTGCTACTAAGGGTCGTAACCATGGCCATGGGTTGGGCTAGGCCCTAGCCCTTGGCATGGAAAATTTTAGGGGTAATTTTCACCCTTGGGTGGAATTAAGGGTTTTAAATTTTTATTGGGAAAATATTTTGTACCATAGTACATTGCTACAAATTGCCTCAAATTTATTTTATAAAAAATTAGGTATGGATGTTAGCCCACCTTATTTTAAGGGAAAGGGTAAAACAAGTAAATTTAACCCTTGAAATTAGGAGTTACAACCTTCCATTCGCCCTAATTTTCAAGAATAGGTATTTATGATAGTTATTTCTCCCTCCCCATTCGGTGTAAAAAAGGTGTTTTCCGCCCGTATTTCAAGGTATTGGGATTTATTTCGAGAAAATGACCATGATTTTTTGGAACAAATGGTCATAAAAGAATAATTCATTTTTATTTAAAAATTCAAGTCTCTTATTGTCATGTATATTTAAATATTGAATAGTTCTCTTGCCATCTTCCAAGTTTGCATATCTTTAGTCATAATCATATACAAGGGTTTTTTGCAACGTTGTAGAATTTGAATTAAGAAGTCAAGATTGAGAATAGTGGTATAAGGTTGTTCACAAAGTAGTGAAATTTGAATTAATAAGTCAAGAATCAATGTACAGTGGTACATGTAAGTCTATGTTTTAATTGGTTTTTGGTATATGTAATTATTTATTTTTTGATATATACTTGTCATTTTCAAATATTATTTAGATAATAGATTTTTTGAATTTCAATCCCATTAAAATAAATGATGTTTGATTATTTCTTTTCATCTTCCTCTCATTGTTAAGTAAACATATGTGAAAAAATTAAAAATCTCTATTCCAAAAAAGTGATCCATTATGTTCCAAAATCAATACAACCCAAATTCCATCGTTTATTTTGTTACTTACCCTTTAACTTCAATGTACACTCTATGTAAATTACATTTCTACAAAGAAATGATAAATTAGTTTTTACTATTTGAATACCAAGGTGTTGGAAGTTTGAAAAACTCTACGAGAAGACCGTTTCCAGAAGACACCCTATTAAAAATCAAATTTTGCTAAAATTGTTAAATTTTATTGATTACGTTTCTACTAGGAATCGATAAAGTAGTTGTTGTTAGTTTTGGAATAGTAAGGTGCTGGCCTTTTAAAAATACAGCTAGAACACAATTGAATGGATGTTTGAAGACATCTTACTAAAAAAAATAACCAAATATATTGAAAATATATGTATTATCAAAACAAGGACTTTCATCCAAACTTTCATGATTGAAACGAAAAGGGTTATATTAAAATGAGAATTTAAGAAAATGAATAATAAATTTGAAACTATCTACTTCAAATAAATTTCATTAGTGAGATGAAGGTGGAGGAGATATTTTGAGCCATTTTATATACATAGATTGAATGCAGTTTTTCTTTACTGGGTGCTGATAGACATCAACAATCATTAACATCCTATTCATATATATGGTAGCCATGAAGAGGAGAGATATTTAACCTTTGGCAGACATTAAAAAAACTAAAGACATTAAAAAGTTATGGGTGTGTGTGTGTGTATGTATTATAGATATATTAGGTTTCTAGAGGGATTAAATATGTTGTGTACAAATTGTTTAGTCAAAATTTTCACCGTAAAAGAGGTTTTTCTTGGAGCTACAAGATTGTCTTTCTCCACTGAAAAAATACTATATACTCTCTCCAAGATTGAAATCCAATCTAAACCAACACAAACATGTACGTGTACACTGATTTGATCATGTGTGCACAAATTTGTTGTTAGTTCCAAGTACTGCAATTAAGCTTCTAATTAAAGAGTTTATCCTCATATCCCACAGATGAAAACATACATGCAAACAAAAAAATCAGCGTGATCACTCTTAATAATAATTTGAGGCATTCTACATATAAATTTTATCTAAAATGTTCAAGAAGCACTTGGAGAAAGAAAAATCTTCATGGATACCCTGGTTTTCAAAACTCTGGGGTATAGAGGAACTATGTCTTTTGGAATTTTCCCTTACACAATTATATTTTATATCTAAATTTTTGTTACATTAATTTCAATCAAAATATTTATTGAAAATGGTCTATATTTGGTTTACCTCTAGTTTTGTGCATAACAAGTGAGTTCTTATTTTAATAAAAAAAGATTACAAGGTAAATGAGTATGATTAAGTAGACGAGGGAGAATATATACATCTAGTTTCATGCATAACATTATCAAAGAAAGCATATGTTCTATCCACAGTTGGTTATTCCTTAATGGTATCATATAGCCATAATATTGATTCACATAGCATGTTCAACACAAGATATAACGTTATGGATGTTTACTAGCACACTCACATCCAAAAATAAATAGAGATAATGATAGTTAGTAAAAATGTTGTACCATCATATAAAAATCCATTTACAAGAATTACATTGACACATATAATGTTGATTTCCCATTATGAATAAATAGTAAGCCTATAGCAATATTCAACATTCAACATTCAAATACTAAAATAATCTACCAAAGTGTAGTGTATTAATCAATTGAATAAACAAACTAAAGGAAAAACTTATCTATTTGAAAGTTTAAGGCCAACATTAACTTAGGTAGATAAATATTCCACCCAACCATACAATCTATTGTTCTTATTCTTTTTATTCTAGGCCACCCCAATTGAGGCTATGATACCACTAAGGAGAATTAGAACATTTTTATGGAAATTATTCTATCTTAGGAAAAACAATTACCTATCCCATTGTCTCACCACTAATTTTTTTTCTTGGAACAAAACAACTATTTTGGTGGCACATTGATTTCCTTACATAGAAAAAGGAGAATACCTTCCTTATCTACTCAATATTCCCCTAAAATTCTTCGAGCTCTCCCTTTATGTGTGTATAGAGGGTATAGATAATATCTATTAACTCCAACAACATTTACTTAGTTCTTGAACTTTTTCAATTTTTTAAAGGCTTCCTTGCTTGGTCGTTCAACCCACACTATGCTTTCCTCCTTAGATTCTATCCATGGATTCTACATAACATTGCTTGACATATTTCATGTAGAAATTTTGAATAATAAACACTTATTCACAGAGATTATCCCGATTATACACTATTGCGGAATACATGCAAAATACATAATCTCCTCTACGTTGATCATCAATTGAGCAGCATTAAAAACAATGAAACATCAATCACATGCACACATTAACACAATATGTAACCCGGGGAAAGCTTACAGTTGAAAACCCCACACTATCTGTATATTAATGATTGAGAATATGTAACAATACATAGTACAATACTCCTCACAAGTACTCAGTACTATCTCCACCCGTTACACACAAAAGTAGCTCAGATCCGAACAAGTCACAGGTTCAAATCTCCTCCGCTGCTTTGCCTGCCTCCACTGCACAATGCTTGATGAAAATCACGTGAGCACATGCTATAATTCCTTGGTATTGGCCCACACCACGCAGTTCTCATTGGCATTACTCAATCCCACTGATTGTGCAAGATCTCATGCACAACTATAGTCACAACTGATAGCAATCTCAACATCTAACACCTGTCTCCACTGAACTGTACATGCACTGAGTTAACTGATGTATTCTTCAGTTGCTTTATGAGTTAATAATTAGTGAATTAATTAATAATTTAATTCACACAACTCATCACTAGTGTATTCTTTAGTTAGACTAAAATACAACTAGTTCGACCAAGTCAAACTGAACACAACTTCATCAACTCCACATCCAACTCCACAAAACTCACATGCATGTGTTCTAACTGAAGTCCTCCATGCAATAGCTCAACTGACCCACAATAAAAGCGTATTTCCTTCTGACAGCTGCATGTGCCACATTTGTAGCTCAAACTGAAGTGCTCCAAGAGGATAAGATAATGTTTATAGTCTAAATATTATTATGAGACAATAATATTTGACTTTTCTATTTTTAGTCTGGAAGTCTAAAAATAGACTCTGATCACTCCACTGTGAACCAGAAATAGAAGTCCATATATTTTTCCAAACATGACCAATCATCCATAAACAACATCCTGCAAATCATAGACCATGATCCATATGTCTAAAAATATACATAGTCTAAAAATAGACTTTGTGCCAAAAGTACCCTGTGGGCCCACTTAGTGAAGGCGACTTCTTTCCACTAAGCTCCATCATCTTGTTTCATTCTCAACACTCCCTCTCAACAAGATATGGATTATCAGCAACCCCTATCCTGCCTCAGTGGTATTTGAATTCGCTCCTTGTGAGCACCTTCATCAAGATATCAGCATCCTGATCCTCCATTGGAATGTATGAAAGTAACATGATTCTCCGCTGCACACAATCTTTGATATGATGGTACGTGATGTCAATGTGCTTAGATCTATCATGAAATATAAGATTAGCTGAGAGTTTAATGCAACTTTGGTTATCACAGTAAATCATAGTAGGCTCCAAGTAAGAACCAAACAAATCGACCAGGATCTTCCTCATCCATATAGCCTTGCATGCAGCCAAACTAGCTGCCATATACTCAGCCTCTGCTGAACTAAGTGCCACGGATCTCTACTTCCTACTGTAGCAAGAAACTGTTGTCGACCTAATACTGAAGACCCCTCCTGATGTGCTCTTTCTGTCTATTGGGCTCCTTGCCCAATCTGCATCCATGAAGCCACATAGCTTCACCTCATCCTCCTGTCTGTACCACAATCCATATCCCGATCTGCCTCTAAGATAATGCAATACATGATTTCCTGCCTTCCATAAGAGCTTGGTTGGCTTAACCATAGCTTGTGAAAGCTGGTTAACAACATAGCATATATCGGGTCGTGTATTGACCAGATACATAAGCGACCCCACCAACTGTCGATAAACAGTGGCATCCACTTCTTCTGTTGAAGTGGCATCCTCCTTCCTCCAACCTCCAGGAAGAGGAGTATCAATAGGCTTGCAGCCATGCATGTTGAACTTCTCCAGTATCTCCCAAGCATACTTAGCCTGAGAAATAAATAGTCCATCATTACACTGCCAAATTTCCAATCCCAGGAAATAATGAAGGAGGCCCAAGTCCTTCATCTCAAACGCCTTAGCAAGATCATCCTTGCATGAAAGTATCAACAGCTCATCACATGTTAGAATCAAATCATCTACATAAAGTACAATGATAAGCAACTTACCCTCCCCCACAATCTGGTATAGGTTAGGATCCGACTCACTCTTGGAGAATCCAAGTCTAGTGAAATAGCTGTCTATCCGTGTGTACCAAGCACGTGGTGCTTGTTTCAACCCATACAACACTCTCTTGAGCCTACACACATGCGACTCGTTGCTGAAGATCTCAAAACCTTCGGGCTGTTCTATGTACACCTCCTCATCAATGACTCCATTGAGGAACACAGCCTTCACATCCATCTGATGAATGTGCCATCCCATCTACACTGAGAGAGCAAGAATCGTCCGTATGGAAGAATACCTTACGATAGGTGCAAAGGTCTCCTCATAATCGATCCCCTCTATCTGTGAAAACCCTCGGGCAACAAATCTTGCCTTGTACTTCTCCACACTCCCATCAGCTACCGACTTAACTTTGTAGATCCATCTCAAACCCACTACTGATTTCCCTTTTGGTCTGGGAACAATCTTCCATGCACTGTTTCTGACAATCGAATCATACTCTTCCACCATGGCATCTACCCATGCGGGATCCTCCACAACTTCCTCGAAAGAGGATGGCTCAGTCACAACACATTTGCTCATAAAAGCCATGTATCTAGTGTACCGATCAGGTGACTGTCTCTGCCTGCGTTGGGCTGTAGGTGGTCCTACAACTTTCTCTGCATCTTGAGCCAGTCGCTCAGCTTCTGTCAAGCGCTTTCGCCCTCTGATGGTTGGTGCTGCATGAGTGGTCTCTTCCACTCCATGAACCTCGTCCTGTGGCTGATCCACGTCTTGAAGCTCATCCTTAGGAACTAATAGCTCCTCATCTGCATGCAAGTGTGACTCCCTCTCAAGCGAACACTTCATGGCTCTCTCCTCCTGAAATTTTATATCCCATCGCACAACGGTCTTACCACTGTCTACAAAATACACACGATATTTGTGGGGCGTATCAGTGTACCCCACAAATATCCCAACCTCTGCGGTCGACTCCAACTTCTTCCTGGCATCCTTCGTCACATGCATGTAAACGTTAGCACCAAAAATCCTCAAATGAGAAAGATCAGGCTTCTTACTAGAATAAGCCTCCTTAGGTGTACTCATGCCAAGTATCCTGTGAGGACAACGGTTCTGCACATATACTACAGTATTGCATGCTTCCGCCCACAAGTGAAGGGGTAGGCCCTGATCATGCAACATCACCCGTGCAGCACCCACGATCGTTCTGTTCTTCCACTCAGCAACCCCGTTCTGCTGTGGGTTATGGGGAGCTATGAGCTCTCTTCGAATCCCTTCTGCACTACAGAAATCCTTGAACTCACCAGGGATGTATTCACCACCATTGTCACTCCTAAGAGCCTTCACTTTCTTTCTCGACTCCTTCTCGACCAGTGCTTTGAACTCACAAAACTTTGAGTATGTCTCGCTCTTCTTCTACATGAAGAAGATCCAACACTTACGAGAGAAATCATCAACAAAAATCACATAATACCCGTGTTTTGCTGTCGAAGCTACTGAGAAAGGTCCACACATGTCTATGTGAATTCTCTCAAGGATCGTCGTGGCGTGACTATCCTTCTCGTGAAAGGTGGATTTCACAAACTTTCCCAAAGTACACCCCTTGCACTAATCTAACTGCGCAAGAGTGCCTTTAGGAAGCCCTATAGTGATTTGCTGCAGTATCTTCAAGGCTCCATGGTGAAGGTGACCCAATCTCCTGTGCCACAGCTCGCCATCATCCCGGCTCACCAATCCTTCCACCTTGCATGCCATTGCTGCGCATCCATCTACATGCAACTGATAAAGGTTCCTCACTCGAACCCCTATCTTCCGGGTTTCTCCAGTTGTCTTTCTGTGCAAGAAAGCCTTTCCCTCGCTGAAAACAACATCATATCCCTTGTCTTATAACATCACCACAAAGATAAGATTCTTCTTCAATCCTGGAACATGCATCACTTCCTTCAATACGAAGGGTTTACCAGACTCCCTCTCAAAGGAAATGGTATCGATACCGGTCACACTGTATCTACTATCATTGCCCATCTCGATGTGCACTCCAAGATCTTTGTCCTCCAGATCAAAAAACAAATCTCGATCTCCTGTCATGTGAAAAGATGCACCACTGTCCAAGAACCACACCGATCCCATCAAACTTGAAACCAAGCATGTGATCAATGAAAAATCAAGCTCAAATTGTGAGGCTAGAGCCTCTTCTACTGCAGATCCAACAGCTTGCTTGTTCTTCTTCTTCTGTGGACAATTAGTGGCATATTGTCCGTGCTGGTGACAGTGAAAGAACTTCACCTTGGACATGTCCTGCTTCTTGCCTTTCGCACCAGACTGAGAAGCTTTCTTGTTCTTCCCCTTCTTTGCTTTGGAAGCCAAAGTTCAATTTTCTTCATCAGGTCCCTTTGATGAAGATCTGTCCCTGGTATTCTGCCTGATCTCCTCCTGCACAAGATCTGACCAAAGTCTCTCCCATCCTGGCAATTTCTCCCGATCATTGACAGAGTCCTGATAGGAATGCCAACTCTTTGGAAGACCAAGGAGAGACAAGCTCACCAAGTCCTCATCATTGACAGTCACCCCCACACTTCCCAGCTCATCTCTGCACTGAGTGAACTTCGTGAGATACTTGGGCATACTGTTTCCCTTCTCACATTTGATGTTTCTGAGTTTATCTTTGAGCACCAGCTTCCCCTGATTTCTCTTGCTTTGGAATAGATCTGTCAATGCTTTCAACATCAAGTTTGGAGAAGTATTTCCATGCAGGCTAGATACAATGTGATCTTTCATGCCCTCCAACAGAATCCTTCGACACTTTGCTGTCTTCTTTTGCCAAGCATCAACCTGCGCAGTATTAGTAGGCTTTGGGACATCAGCCTCTATGAACTCCTTCAGCCCATTA
Source organism: Pinus tabuliformis (assembly GCA_031772625.1). NCBI lineage: Eukaryota > Viridiplantae > Streptophyta > Pinopsida > Pinales > Pinaceae > Pinus > Pinus tabuliformis. The sequence goes on from CM062812.1 coordinate 180,289,099, forward strand.
TCATCCAACACTGCCTCCATCCTATCCTTCCATGCAATATAGTTCGAGCTTCCCTCAAGAGCATACTCCAATCACAATCCGTTGAAAGACATTGCCACGTTGATACCAAGGAAACACTACTGCAAATTCGAATTCCACCAGCTCCAAACTCAACCGCCTCTGATCTAAGATTCGTGAGAACGAAGTATTTCTCGTACAAAGATTTAAAGTATGGGCTTTTACCAGATATCTCACCTTCCAAAGGAAGGATGAATCCAGAGGCTACCTGGCCCGATTACAGACTCTGCCTGGAGAAATAGAATGTAAACACTTTCTGAATAGTAGAACTGATGATCAACAACTCTGATACCATGTAGAAATTTTGAATAATAAACACTTATTCACAGAGATTATCCCGATTATACACTATTGCGGAATACATGCAGAATACATAATCTCCTCTACGTTGATCATCAATTGAGCAGCATTAAAAACAATGAAACATCAATCGCATGCACACATTAACATAGTATGTAACCCGGGGAAAGCTTACAGCTGAAAACCCCACACTATTTGTATATTAATGATTGAGAACATGTAACAATACATAGTACAATACTCCTCAAAAGTACTCAGTACTATCTCCACCTGTCACATACAAAACTAGCTCAGATCCGAACAAGTCACAGGTTCAAATCTCCTCCGCTGCTTTGCCTGCCTCCACTGCACAATGCTTGATGAAAATCACATGAGCACAGGCTATAATTCCTTGGTATTGGCCCACAGCATTCAATTCTCATTGGCATTACTCAATCCCACTGATTGTGCAAGATCTCGTGCACAACTATAGTCACAACTGATAGCAATCTCAACCTATAACACCAGTCTCCACTGAACTTTACATGCACTGAGTTAACTGATGTATTCTTCAATTGCTTTATGAGTTAATAATTAGTGAATTAATTAATAATTTAATTCACACAACTCATCACTAGTGTATTCTTCAGTTAGACTAAAATACAACTAGTTCAACCAAGTAAAACTGAACACAACTCCATCAACTCCACAGAACTCACATGCATGAGTTGTAACTAAAGTCCTCCATGCAATAGCTCAACTGACCCACAAGAAAAGTGTATTTCCTTCTAACAGCTGCATGTGCCACATCTGTAGCTCAAACTGAAGTGCTCCAAGAGGATAAGATAATGTTTATAGTCTAAATATTATTATGAGACAATAATATTTGACTTTTCTATTTTTAGCCTTGCAGTCTAAAAATAGACTCTGATCACTCCGCTGTGAACCAGAAATAGAAGTCCATCTATTTTTCCCAACATGACCAATCATCCATAAACAACATCCTGCAACTCATAGACCATGATCCATATGTCTAAAAATAGACATAGTCTAAAAATAGACTTTGTGCCAAAAATACCCTGCGGGCCCATTTAGTGAAGGCGACTTCTTTCCACTAAGCTCCATCATCTTGTTGCATTCTTAACGTTTCCTGGGTCCCTTTCCAATCGAATTTTTTAATCTCTCTATGTTCTCCCTATTATGAAACCATCTCACAAAAAGATAGAAAAGATAGATCAATGACTTAGAAATCAGCCTCTTCAAGGGGGCAACCTCCTTTACATCACACAATTGAACAATTCTTGGATGATACGAATGAAAAAGCCACATTTCTATATATATGAGTCAAGGGGTCACAATATAACCAAAGTCGACCTAACAATAATAATATAAGGGCACAAAAATAACAATAGCGGGCTTCAATTTGGCACAATAATAACAATATGGGGACAATAGGGGCATAACAATAACAATAAGGGATACAATGACAATAGTAATGGGGGAATACCTAGTATTATAGGGACCTAACATGCTCATCTCCTTCAAAAAAGTGTTTTCGTCAACGCTTGAGTAGTTCTGGATGCTTCTGTATAAAATTCTCATCCTCCCATGTGGAATCTTCAATGGGTAAGTTCTTCCACTTGATGAGATACTCTAAAATTGATCGATTTTGTAGCTGTCGAGTTCTTGTTTGTTTGACTGCTTCAGGTTCCAATATGATGTTTCCTTCCTCATCAAGTTCTAGCAATATTTCTTAAACTGGGAGCTTGTCACCTATAACCTTCTTTAAGCATGAAACATGGAAAACTAGGTGCACTTGGGAAGCTACAGGAAGCTCCAATTTGTATGCCATAGTACCTATCTTTTGCAACACCTTGTACAGACCATAATACTTTGGTGATAATTTATTATCCTTCTTAGCTTGCTTGAGGGATATTTGTTTATATGGTTGTAGCCAAAGGAATACCCAATCACCTACATCAAAACTTCTTTTGCTGCGATGTTGATCTGCTTGCTGTTTCATTCTATTCTGCGCTAAGGTGAGGTTATCCTTTAAGAGTTGGAGAACTTGTTGTTGATGCTCGATGTGATCTTTCACTGCTTGAACCGTAGAATTTGCTCTTACATATGATGTGATGGATGGTGGATGATATCCATAAATTTCCATAAATGGGGTCATTTTTGTTGCAGTATGGAAGGAAGTGTTATACCACCATTTAGCCAGAGGCAACCATTTGACCCATTCTGTCTGTTTATCAGATACAAAGAAACAAAGATATCCTTCCAAACATTTTTTTACTATCTCAATTTGCCCATCAGATTGAGGATGATGAGATGAGCTATGAGCTAACTGAGTACCAAGACAAGAAAATAATTTTGTCCAAAAGTTTCCAGTGAAAATGGGATCTCTGTTGCTTACAATAATCTTTGGGTTTCCATGTAGCTTTAAAATTGTTTCCATAAATGTAGTAGAAATTGTACCCGCTTTAAATGGATGATATAATGCACAAAAGTGTGCATAATTGGTAAGTTTGTCAACTACCACCATGATAACATTCTTTCCTTCGGACTTGGGTAAACCTATGATAAAATCCATTGAAATCTCCTCCCAACGTTGGCTTGGAATGGATAAAGGTTGTAATAGACCCGGGGTCTTAACTGTTTCAACTTTATTTTGTTGGCAAACCAAAAATTCCGCAACCAAATTTTGAATATCTGATTTAATGCCATCCCAAAAAAATTCCTTCTTAACCCTGTGGTAAGTTTTTATAAATCCTAAGTGCCCTCCTAAGGGAGAGATGTGCAATTCCCTAAGAATCTTTTGTTTGAGTTGGGAATTCTTACATAGGTATAACCGATCTTTATAGCACAACGAATCATTTTTCCGGCTAAATGTATTAGGTGTACTGGGATCTTGTTGTAACTTTTGAATGAGTGCCCACACTTCTTCGTCATTATTCCATTCATCCCTTGCTTCGTTTATCCAATCTAGTTGGATAATAGAAATGGCACAAAGAAATGCTTCCACATCGTCATCCTTTCTTGAGAGTGCATCTGCCACAACATTTTGCTTCCTTTTTTTGTAGATGATTTCAAAGTCATAACCCAACATCTTTGTGACCCATTTTTGCTACTGTTCTAAAGATAATCTTTGTTCTAAGAAGTATTTAAGACTATCATGATCTCCTTTTACCTTGAAGTGTCTTCCCATTAGGTAGGGTCACCATTTCTTAAGTGGATGTAGTATTGCCAACATTTCCCTCTCATAAATAGATTTCTGTAAATACTTTCATTTTATTGGATGAATTTCAAAAGAAATGGGTCTTTCTTCTTGCATTAAAACAACACCAATTCCATTTCTTGAGGCATCACATTCCACAATAAAGGTTTTTGTGAAGTCTGGTGTAGCTAAGACTGGTGCTTGGCACATTTCCTCTTTAAGATGTTCAAAGGCCTTCGTTGCTCCTGGAGTCCATGAAAATGCATCTTTCTTCAAAAAGTTGTTAGATGTGCTGCTATTCTCCCATAATTCTTAACAAACTTGCATTAATACCCTGTCAACCTGAGAAATCCTCATAGATGCTTTATGGATGTGGGGATTTTCCATTCCTTAATGGTTTTAATTTTTCTATGGTCTACCTTCACACCTTCATGAGATATAATATGACCCAGATATTCCACCTCTTGTACTCCAGAGAAACATTTGGAGATTTTTGCATATAATTGTTTCTCCTCCAATAGTTTGAGCACCCTATCAACATGTTGAACATGATCCTTCCAATACCTACTCTAGATTAGTATATCATCAAAAAATACTAACACAAATTTTCTAAGGGATTTAAAATGGAATTCATCAAACCTTGAAATGTACAAAGGTGCATTGGTAAGGCCAAAAGGCATGACCAAAAATTCATAATGACCCTCATGAGTTCTAAATGTTATTTTTGGAATGTCTTTAGTCTTCATTCTGATTTGATGATATCCTGAACAAAGATCCAACTTGGTGAAGTAAATTGATCCATGCAATTCATCCAATAATTCATCAATGATAGGAATGGGAATTTTATCTTTAATAGTGAGCTTGTTGATTTCCCTATAATCTGGACACATGCGCCATGATCCATCCTTCTTATGAACCAATACTACTGGAGCAGAGAAAGAACTTTGACTAGGTTGAATTATACTAGCCTTTAGCATTTCTGCAACCATACGTTCAATTTCACTCTTTTGGGCGTAGGGATATTTGTAAGGCCTAATGTTTGGAGGAACACTTCTTGGAATCAAATGAATAGCATGATCATGATCACGAATAGGTGGGAGGCCTTTGGGAGTCTCAAATACCTTGGAATGATTGTCCAAGACTTTTTGGAGATCTGGAGAAATAGATGATTTCGATGTGGGAACCTCTAGTGAACATAATTGTGCAATTATGCCTCATTGTTCTTTATTTAGAAGCTTTTTCATTCCGTTAGAGCTGATTATCTTTCCCGATTTCCCTACGATACCCCTTAATTCAACTTCCTTTCCTTCCGAAGAAAATTTCAAGAAAATTTCTTGAAATTAAAAGCTATTGTACCCAAGGATTGTAGCCATTGGAATCCTAGTACAACATCAGCACCACCCATTGGAATGGAAAGCATTGGTCTATTCAATACATAGTCGCCCATGGATAGCTTGATATTATGGCACTTTCCTGAGCAATTTATGGTTCCTCCACTAGCAACCATCACTTGACACTCTGGTGCTAGATATAGGAAGAAATTCAATTCCTTGGTTATCTTACAATGAATAAAATTATGGGTACTGCCCGAATCAATCAACACTATTACCTTTTTCTTCTTGATATGCCCTTCTGTCTTAATAGTTTGAGGAGTGGTAATTCTAACTAATGCATTACAAGATTTGGTCAGATTCATTTCTTCTTTCTCTAGGGTTTGTTCCTGGTGTATATCCTCTTCTTTTGACATTTCTTGTTCCTTTTCTTCCTCCTCTTCACAATCTATGTAAAATAATTTCTTCTCAGCACACTTATGACCTTTAGTGTATTTGCTATCACAACTGTAACAAAGCCCTTTTGCTATTTTTTCTTCCAATTATTGTGGTGTAAACCTTGTAGGTTGTGGATGTTTAGGGGAAACAACACTTCCATCTTTATGGTTGTGAGTGGTAGGCTTCCTTGTTGCCATAATTTTGCTTTCCATTTTTCTTGCTAACCTGAATGCCTTCTCCAATGAATCAGGTTCCCAGAGGTGAACCTCATGTTGGATTTTATCCTTTAAAGTCCCTATGAACACATCAATCTTATACTCCTCTGGAATACCTTTTACCCTTATATTCAATTTTTGGAAGTCCTCAATGTGCTCCATTATTGAACCCTTTTGTTTGAGATTTATCAATTGGCTAAAAAAGGTGTTGCTTTTTTTATCCTCATAATGTGCTATCATTTCATCTGTAAAATAGGCCAAGTGACAATTTGTTTACGAGGGAAAAGCCATCGATACAATACAAACTGATTTGGCTCCAAATATAAAGTTTCAATTCATACCTTTTGTGTTTTTTGCACATTATGGAGATCGAAAATTGCTCCATCTGTATTATCCATGATATGAGATCCTTGCCATCAAACTTACTCCTATCGATCATTGGAACATGGTAGTTCTTCGATCCAACATTAAAGTCTATGAAATCATGATTAACATATATTTTGTTCTCACCGTGGGTTTCCTTTACTATCCTTTCTCCATTAGTAAGCATTTCTTGTAGAAACTTTGTCAAATCTGTCTTCAAATCTTCCATCTTAGCTTCCATGCCATCCATCTTAGCTTCCACGCTATCCATCTTAGCTTCCATGTCATTAATCTTAGCTTCTACGCCTTTATTTAAACCATCCATGTTAGCTTCCACGCCATACATCTTAGATTCTATGTCTTTCTTTAAACCACCCATCTTAGCTTCCATGCCATACATCTTAGCTTATATGTCTTTCTTTAAACCATCCATCTTAGCTTCTGTTACTTTTTGTGCGAGTGAAATTTGTTGCACTTGGTCTCGTAATTTTGATATATCATGTTGCATTTCTTCCTCTTCTTCATGATCCATGCTAGATCTTTCAAGTTGATTACTAGGTGTTTCCATTTTCTTTCTTCAGGGCATCAATTACTGATAATGCTTCACTATGCCCTTTGAATTCTTTCAAACTAATTTTTCAAACCAAACTTATGCAAAAATTCAAAAAAAACTACACACATTTTTTCACTTTGTAGGAGCTCGATATTGAATCTACTGTATCTATGTAATTTTGGATCTCCAAGGTTTGAAATTGCTTCTTTTGGTAACCCTTTGAGTACTCTTTCTAACCCCGCAATTCTGATCAATATTGGATTCTCCAATGAAGAGTTATGCCAAATATCCCACGATGACTTGATTATAGACTAGTTCAGTGGAGCGAGCTTGTACGAAGTGACACGTGTCACTTTTTTGACCTTAGGATCTGAAGCTAATACACACAAAACTAAAGTCCATCCTATTTTTGTAACTTCTTATGAAATTTCAATCTCATGCGTAGAAAATGAGTTATGATGATTTTCGCCAGGTCACTTGTTTGAGATATAATTCGGGATCTTGTAAAAACCCTAACTTCCTTGGATCATATATTTGAAAATATAGCCAAAAAAGATATGAAAATTGGACTCAAGATTCAGAGATATTTCAGATCAAATGGGTTTTTTTTTCACTTCTGAAACATTGGAGAAAAAAAAATTATAGTGAAAATTCCACGATGACATGTTTGGAGTAGTGAAATCCTAGAATCCAAGCTCTGATACCAAATGTTATGAAACCATCTCAAAAAAATATAGAAAAGATAGATCAACGACTTAGAAATCAACCTCTTCGAGGGGAAACCTCCTTTACATTGCACAAATGAACAATTTTTGGATGATACAAATGACAAAACCTCCTTTCTATATATTAGAGTCTAAGGGGTCACAATATAACCGAAGTCGGCCTAAAAATAATAATATAAGGGCACAAAAATAACAATAGTGGGTTTCTATGGGGCACAATAATAACAATATGGGGACAATAGGGGCACAACAATAACAATAAGGGATACAATGACAATAGTAATGGGGGAATCACTAGTATTATAGGGACCTAACACTCCCTCTCTAGAATTCACTTCTTTTCCAAGGAATTAGCTTCTAACCATTTGAATCTCTTCCCTATATATTTTCATAATTGACACATATTTCTGTAGTTCTCATCACATGAATTCAAAATTGTCCCTATTGTTCCTTGATCAGCCTCCTAGTATGAATCAATACCTCTAAATCTACTTTCGTGGATGTTAGCATCAACCAAGAGAGAATGAATTTACCTCTCCCTCTATTTCTTTTTCTCTTATAACCTACTTCTCTTCTATATTATTTTCCTTCTCTATTGTGTCTAGCCCCATGCATCTGTCTTCAATATACTTTGCATGAGTTCATAATGGTCACACACCATTCATGTGAATGAAAAATGGCCTCTACCATTCACCTTATAACCAAAATTAATTATGTCATTTAGGTGATCATTGTATTGTACTATCAACTATTCACATACATGCCTCTAAGAATACATGAATCATTGTCTCTCTACAATCAATTTCCTACATCCAATCGTGATTTTGTTCCCTCCCCATCAACCACATGTGTGGGGGTATAATGATTAATGAATGAATAAAAAAATCACATCTTCCCCAACACCCCATGAGAATTCATTCCCCCCCTTATTGTGGGGACATGATTGTTTTCAAAGAAAATGTGAGAAAATTTAGGTTTTACCATTCCTCTCACAATTCCCATGATGAAGGTACTTATCACCTTGATTTTGTAATTGTGGAAGGTGTACATCTCCACCACCACCACATGCATTCCATGATTGGTAGTTAAGGTTTCTACATTTTTAGTAAGGAACATTGTGATGAAGGAAACAAGGTAAAGTTTGGAAAAATGGAAAACTAAGGATTATTTAGCATGTATAACCCACTAGTACCCTCTCACCTTTCCCATCTCCTGCTATCATAACCCCTTCTTATGTGCCCCTATATTAGATAGCTCTATTATTTTATTAAATCCAAGAAAGATCATACTTACATTATTTAATGTACCATAAAATTTATTCCTCATGGTGTAAATAAAGCATGGTAATTAAAATATACATGCTAAACAAAATTGAACATTTAGTCATAATTAGGTATAGTTAATCAATGAGATTCAGTATTAGGACAATCTATCATATCCCCCTTTGAATAACATAATCATAAATATTCTCTTCTCATTAACAACACTTGTTTTCCTCATTCTTTAATTGTATTTGCAGTTCCATTTTATTCATTATCTTGGTATACCACCAAACTTCAACATTCCAACATATTCCTACATTAGTAATCAAGTCAGCATACATATTATAGCAATTATCAAGAGACACTTATGTTATGCACAATATTTCTCAATTCCATGATGTGAGCATCTATTCAAAAATATGTATATATCTTTTATTTAATACTTATCTCTATGAATATGCATCTATCCAATATAATGGCTTCCATAGGAAATAATTAGTTTCATTATCCTTTCTAACTCACCCACAAGATTATAGCCACCGTCCCATATGAACTTTTAAGATTCCTCCTCCTTGATACACTCACCCTCTAGGCTTAGATGTCCCCTTCTCTACTAAACAATCCCTTAGGTGATCCACCTTGTCATGGGTTTCTCGTGTAAGGAGAGCACTAACTTACTACTAGACATCTACTAGTAGTATATAACGTGTGGTGATCATAGGGTTCCTTTGTCCTAACAATGGCCTTTCTTCGGGGTTTCCATATTCAGTTGGCATCATCTACCATGTATCATACACATACAGTTACCATAGATATAATCATAATAATACAACTTATAAATTCCAAATCTATTTCATAAAGAATATCATATTTCACAAGTATGAGATTCCTTCTCATAATGTTTGGATCTTGTGTGTTGTAACACCTAATATTTCTTACAGAATTACACTCATTTTCATATTTGAGACCATTCTACCTACAACCCAAACTTTTCAATCAACCAAATAAAATTGAGTATCTATGCATATAACCTTTATTTCAATATTTAATACCATTCATGAGGTGTTCTCAGTATAATATTAACAAACTAATAATTCAATCATTTTAGTTGTTAATCATTCTCAATGGAATGGAACTATGATTCAATGTACATGGGTTACTTAACATACCTACCATTACAAGATGAAACTAAATATTTATTCCAATAAACCAATGTTCCAATACTCATGGTCACATCTACTCAATCTATCTTTGTCGCTTGATATCAAAATACTACTTTTCTATACCATGTATTCCACCATCATCAGTTGGAAGGTTTAGCCAACACCTCAACACATCATCTAATCACCTCCCATCTATAACTTAGGATTAATACAAGGAACTTCATTCTCGACTCTATATTACCTTAGGAACCCTCTCCTCTATAGGTGATCCTCACTGTTTGCAAGAAGGTTAAAGTCTACAACACCAATATAAGCAGGGAAACATTTGGAAACTTGTGCAGTATTATGTCCTTCCATATCCATCAACAATATGGTCTCACACATTAGCTCTATTGGCATTCACTTTCATGTGTTATACAAATTCATAACATGATTATTTTACCCATTCACTCATTGTCATGTGACTCAATCATGAGATACTAATTCATGGTTGAATCAAAAGGATTATAACAATATTTCCATATGAAAAGCTTCTTCCTTCATTATATCCCACCTAGGTATCATTATCATACATGAATTCCATCATAAACAAATAAATGAATATATAAAGTATGCCTAAAGGAATCCTTACTCCAATCATTTCAAGTCATATATGTTGACATGATTAATTTTCATACTTGGATAGTTTCCTTCAACATTTCGGACATTGCTTGATCATTTGATGTCTCATGGCAAATCACATGATCCATTAATCAACCTATTGAAAAGAATCCTATCATCTTTCTCCTTTTCACAAGGCTTTCTATCATAGGCCACTTCATCATCAACATTTTCAACCATTGTTGATATTTGTTTTGGAATAAATTGTGTCAATATTTGAAATGCCCAATATTCGAGTGGACACTCCACCCATCATCAAGGAAAAAGAAAGAAATAAAATATGAAGTGAGTTTAGTAATGGAAAGAGAATATAAAGGTAACAGAAAGGAGTTAATCATGGAAGAAGAAAATGGGTTACAAGGAATGAAAAATATATTTAAATCATATAAAGAATAATTTAGACATTACGAGAAATTTGAGCCATAAAAGATAAACTATTTTCTTTATATCTTTGATTATTTAAGAAATTGTTTTTCTCCTTTCACTTTGTTGTGTCACAAAAGAATCTTCGCCATTTAGAATATACTATGTTTATTTTATTTTTTCTTTGAAAATATTGATTTTTGTTAAGAAAGTAAAATGAGATCTACTTAGTTAACTAAAGACAAAATTTCTCTATGCACTAGGATCCTATGTGTTCATCAGAGGAGTCATATTATCATCAGACTCACATTCATCTAATGCAATTATAATTTGATTCCAATACAAAAATATAATCACATGTTATTAGATGAGAACGATAGACTGTTTAGTGGTGAACATATTTTTCCAAGTAATGAACATGCAAAGACTTTTGTTTATATTTGTGTTATATTTTTTAACTCACCAACTGTATTATTTTAATGAGTTTGTGTTATTAAATTTTTTCTTTTTTCATCATGTAGGAAATTAAGTTTCAATACAGATTTATCTTCCATTCATTTTCATTTTTCATTTTGTACGATTTCAAATAATTGTTGACCAATTCAACATTATTATAGTTGTCAGCGGTAGAATAAAGTGAAACAACTACTACAATAGTTATGATCCAAAAATTAGGTGAAAAACCTACATATGACGAGGAAGCACCATATTTTAAATTTGTAGGTTTATTTGAACTTGAGGAATTGGAGAAGTACCTTTTAGATAAGCAATGTATGAGAAAAAAAAATAATTTGATGTAAATATTCATGATTTTGATATAGCTATTCATAGACCTTATTTTCATGTGAAGCCTACAGAATATGAATTACATTAAATATGATTGAGTTATCTAGATGCATCAAGAATGTAAGGACTAGTTTTATACCAAGTGTAATGACCAGTTTTATACTATATATATATATATATATATATATATATATATATATATATATATATATATTTTAAAATAAATCACAATAAAATACAACCAAAAGAGAAAAACATTGAGAATTCAAATCTATTCAACATTGTCTAACACATTCCTGAAATTCATTTCACTGAACATATCATAGAATTTACATATATTTAACTAAGACCATAAAGTAATCATACAAAATAATATTGCAACACATGTATTTTTCACCAGAAGATGAGACTCCACTTTATTTGCTGTTACTTGTATTCCCTTATTGTCGGTCACCTCTGGGAGTGAATGACGATGTACTTGATCCGAATGCAATGACCCACCGGTTAACCTCCCAGCCTATTCCTTGGCTACTCTTCTTCCCTGCGGACCCCCGAGCTGCAATGGGGTTGTACAATGGAAGAATGCACTAGCTGGTAGAGGAGAGCACTCCTTAGCTCAAGAGTCCCCTCTCTAAAATCCTCTACCTCACCAAACTCACTATAGTTTCGTAATCACTTCTCTAACATCGTCTCATCCATCCAACAATAGGGTTCCCAAAAGTCCTTTCTCCCATGGCTTGCCCCTTCTTTTATAGGAGTCCTCATAGGTGACACTTGGCATGTCATGCATAATTAATTATTTTTTATAATTCAATAGTTTGATTATTCATCCACCCATGTGTCACTCTCTTATCAAGGGTCTCCAAAATTTATTTACTTAAATTTTAATTTAAAACTAATATTTTCCTCACCTCAACAAGATTCCTATTTCTTCTCCTAGTTGCCTCTTGATCCCCCTTTTTGTTCCTTAATTTGTGTTTATTACTAAAGTCAATTAATGAGTCAAGATTTGATTCCCTATCTACTCCCTAATTTAACTCAAGTTATCTCTTAGATGGATATTCTTATGTTGGTTGTTGCCACATGGTGGTTCTCCACATTTTTCTAAATTTAATTTATTATTCTTATTTTAATTCACCTTCCTCTTCTCTTAATTAGGTTTAATTAGTTTACGATTAATCTTTATCCTTACAATTATGTCCCTCTTTCCCCTTTTACCTAATTAAACTACATTATATACCTAATATTTTCCAACATGGAAAGCGTAGAGTTTTTAAGGTAACCTATTTTATTTCTTCCTATGATCCTCTTAACCCAAGTTTTATTTTTGATTTAATTACCTCGGTTTTTAACATCATTTACCGTGGATGTAAATTTACCTAGTTTTCATTCCTTGATTATATTTATTATTTAATTTATTTTTAATGATTCCAAGGGTGCCAAGCTTGGTCGTGCCCTTCAAGAACTTCCCTTGAAGTTCCAAGGGTGCCATGCCTAATAGTTTATTTTTGATGCCAAGGATGCCAAGTTGGTCATGCCATTCAAGAAATTCCCTTGAAGTTCCAAGGGTGCCACATCAGTTTCCCTTCAAGCATTTAGTGACTACGATTGGAAAGTATAGGGGCAATGACATAGACCACTATCATCTCTTATGTTACCTGCTATAGTGAGACTAACGGTGTTGAGGATAAAGGAATCTACCTTCATGTACGACCCCTAGTAAAATCCTCATGAGCGACCCAACTTTGGGACTTGCCCTCATGACATCGTGATTTTCAAGGCGAAGGTGTTTCAACCCTTCCAGCCCAAGTCACGGCGGGAGTGCTAGTGGGTGAGATTAGGGACACTGTACCACCCTGTTGAGGGCCCCGAAATCGGGTCAACAACAAGGGGGATACCCACCCGGTCTGGAACCTGGTTGGCGGCTCCTTGCCCGTTTGGTGTAGCGGGTCCGACTGGGGATAATGGGACCAACTTCTCAATCTAAAGGGTGTGTGTGTGTAGAGTTTGAATTATGTTGATTCTGGAAGCACTTTAGAGCTAACTCAAATCTAACTTATAAACTAAATCTATGTTTATTATAATCTAATGAAAACAACACATCTAGTCTACGCTAACCCGGGATATAACTCTTCTATCATGCGATCTAAAAAGATTTCGAACAATAACTGGTAATAAAGATCATTCAGCTATTATAAGAATATAAATCAATTAAGATGAACCATTCTGCATAAAAAGTTAGGCAAAACAGTTGTGAATAGCATATCGCATAATAAGTCATTCATATGTCAAGCACAAACAAATGATTCCACCGTACGGAAGTGCCAAATGGTAACCCAAACATCCATACATTAACATATAAACAACTAAAACTGGATATCACTCTAAGAATATAAGCAGAAATTCGTCAAGAGATAAAAGTACCATTTATGACTGATTTTCACTCACAAACTTCAAGCAATAATGATTCATCTCTACTTACTTCTAACATCTACCAAGAGTACAGAAGTGAAACATCAGTAGCAGACATTAAAATGCAAACATAAATAAATCTCGATCCTTCCATTCATCAAAACCTCCTCTGAGGGTGCAGAAGTGCATGTTCCGAGGACAAGTTTTTGACAAATTTCTGGACCCTTCTCCAATGCAATGAGAAGGGTTAAAATACTACTTCCTAATTCTAATAATAGTATCATTACAAAATTTTAGGATACGGTTTTCAAATGACCGTCCTTTTTCTAATTTAGTTAAAAGGAAAAAACAACATTCTAAATGAAATCACTTGTGAACTTGGTCTTTGAAGTTGCAAGTGTCCAGCATAGGCTTGAGAAGAGTTGGCTGGCTGATTTCTGCGCTGAGCTGGGCTGCGAAAACGACATCTATGAGAGCTGGCGCTACCTTCTCGGCTGCGTTCGTAATGCACTTCACCGTCATCCATTGGCTGTGCGGTTTAACCAAGTACGTCCAGTAACCTTCCCAATTCAGCCTAGCCAATGCTTGGATTGCTTTCCCTTTTGCCTGCGCTTTCTGCCTCCATTCTGTCTCCAGTTGCAACTTGTTTGGTAGGTACCCCGGGGTGGTCTCTGTAATTAAATTGGCCCTGTGTAAATTCTCATTTACACAGTCGATAAGAATGCTTGCCTGTGTCGCCGCTGTCTCTGCTGCTTGCTCCACCTACGTGATTTGTTCGTCCCATTTATTAAAGAGCAGCTCCTTATGATTTGCATTAATCCTAGGTGCCCCTGCTCTTTTCCCTTCCTCATCATCTTGCCAAGTCAGATATTCTATCACCCCTTGTCGTTCTGATCATAGTCGCTCCGTAATTCCACCACCTGACTGGTGATTTTGTCGCTCAGCTCACAAAAGTGCCTCCACTGTGATATTTTACGTCCCAACTCTTCCTGTTGCTGCAGTAGTTGCTCGTTCAAGCCGATGGACTCTGAAATAAACTCTGCCAGCTTAGGCTCATCTTTATGCATTTCTTGCACCGTCTGCAGTTGTTTTTCTTTTTCTTCAAGACTTTTTTGATAGCCTATCTGCATCTGTTGAAAGTCTTCCTATAGCTTTTCGAGCTGTCTGGAAGCTTCAGTGTTCACGTTGGCTTGTTGCAACTGTTGTTGTAGCAGTTGTATATGATTTTCTTGTTCCTTTAAAAGTTGCTGAACTTCAGAGGCCTTGTCAATAGTTGCAGAAGCATATGCTCCTGCAAACTGAGATAGCTTCGTGAGATTTTCGGTCGGATTATTATTTGGGTCTTTCCACAAGACGTCCAAATGTTCAGCATTTTGAGACAGTGTATTCTCAAGCTTTCTCTTCTTTCTCTGTCTCCTTACAACTGCTTTGTGTTGGGGACTATAGAATACATCCAGTGGGGGAATTTCTTCTACGTTAAGTAGAAGTTCTGAGGCTGGAGCGATAGGAAGGTGTTCATCTTCTGTGGCGCTACTAACCATGGTCGAAACGACTTCTTGCACCACCTGTGTATTATTCACAGGTATTTTCGGGACTTGCCTTTCAAGATTGATCAATTCATTGAAGGTTTCCCACTCTTTATCTAGCTCTGTCATGACAAGTGGTGCTTCGATGACAGGAGGGGGGACATCTCTTGGTGGTGAGGCAATAACTTGCTACTGAGACATTGTACTTGACTAAGCTGTGTCTTTGGTTGTTTCTTCGTTTTTTCCTTGTTCGTGACCAGACTCTTCAGGATGCTCAGATACTTCTTGTGCGGTGTTGGACTTAGATCTGGAAGTGCTGGAGTTTTCACTGAGGCTGATGCTCGGAGTCGGTTCTCTAGTAGGTATTCGCAGCCTCTCTAGTGGAATACTAGCCAACCTTCTTTCTCTGTATAACGTGAATTTCTGGAGGTCACCTGAAGACAACCTCGACTGAGCTTCCCGCAAAATTTCTTTGAGCGAGCTCTTACTCTGAAAGATATCATCAAACAGATCTTTCTTTCCAGAGAACACTCTTATCTTGACGTTCGTTGTGAATTCTTGGGCCACATCATTTGGGTCGAATGGCCTCGCTGGGAACTTAAATAATTGAAGACACGTCACATTCTCCACCTCGCCAAAAGCGTGTCCTACATCGAACAAAGAGAAGGCCCCACAAGTGATGGGAAATTGAGGCCAAATGGCCTTCTTCTTGTCCTTTAGGTCCTTGGTCAAGCCGCCTTCAGAACAGGTTTGATAAGCGATTTCCTGGGCCAAAAGTTTATCAGGGATATATAGGGGTAGGGCATGCGGAGGTACAGTGCTTCCAAAAACTTTAATGTAAGTAAACCATTCTTCCCCAAACCATCTTGCGACGCGGATGATGTCAATTTGGGCCTCGGGGGAGCACCTTGGGGGGTCCTTATCGTATATCATTCTATATAGGGGCAAAATAACCCCATGGCAAATCTGGTAAAAATGAGGGGCAAACTGGGAATCCCATAAGATCTTATGATAAACATGGATGGGCAATGGGTCTTGGGTAGTCCATTTCCAACCCATAGCAGGAAAATTAGATACAAGACAAACATAATCCATAATATAGGCAGACAGATAAAAAGGAGGATAGACCCTTTGAGAGAAGGATCTCTTAGACCGGTAATTGAGAACAACCGTGTATAGAGTATCTGAAAGGATTTTGGCCCAATCTAGGATGTCGGCGTTAGTGGCAGCATCAATTAATGGCAGCCATTCAGATGAAAACTTGTTGATATCGGGCATACCAAATAACCTACAGAGCATGGCTGCAGCAAAACAATATGGAGAGGTAAGGGAACCAGTGCTGTACATACCGTTTTTATCCTTTTTTAACGGCTCGTCTCTTCTAGACCATTCTTTAGTGGTGTCTGATAGATCTGGATTCTCTACCACGAACTTCTTAACAAATTGTGCATTATAGGTTGTTTGCGGTTCAGGAAGATGATACATAAGCTTCAGATCTTGGGCAGCAAACGATCCCACGAGCCCATGTCCATGAACTTTGAATTGCCTGCCCTTCAATTCTGCATCATCCAATATCCACTTGATCATATCTGTGTATGGTAGAATTTTGGGTCTTGCCGCTATTCTGTGAAGGAATGAACATGCTAGGTCCTCCAAGGACGCCTCAGAAGAGCGTGGTGCACCCGCGACAGCAGTCACCTTCATTATTCTAGGCTTTTCTTCCTCTAGCAGCCTGTACATGCCTTCCCATGTTGATATCCCTGCGTCTTTGTTGCAGGTTGTGTCTGTGTATAGGGGCGCCATCTCCTTGGTCTTCTCCCTCACTTCGGAGCTTTGAGCTCTATTTTTCTTTCCCATTTCTCTTTGCGTTTCTGTCTGAGACGTCTTAGCGTTTTTTTCCTGCAGATTACGAGTGAAATGGAAATGACTGATCCAGAAAGGTGGTGGGAGAGTTTTAAATGCAAGAGATAAAACAAATATGCCACCTTACGTGAAGTAAATCTCTACCAAGGCATGCGTCTTTAATCCATTTAATAACTGACAACTAATTCATTTACTATCATTAAAAGCGCATGATTTCAGGTCAGATTATAGTAAGTGGCTTTTCTTTGAATGGCGCGCCCGAAGGATTCATACTAAGGTGATTTATGATTTGTTGACGTACCCTCGCATGTCGTGCAATCGTAAATCGCACCGTCGCAAATCGCATGATCGCAAATCACATGGATGTGGTATCGCAGCGATCGCAATATCGCAGATCGCAGGAATTTGATGTTCACCAAATCTTGCCTGGCTCATTTCTGCGATATGCGATCTAGCGATCGACGTTATCGCAAATCGGCGAATCTTTAAGTTTTTCTTTATGAGCGTTATTAATTTGCGATGCGATGTCATTATTAACACGAGGATGTTGCGCATAAAAAGGGAAATGAAGGTGTTTCCTATCCTTTTGCAACGCAACCTTAAAGGTTTTCTCTTTTATCATAGTCTTAGGCTTTAAAATATCCAAGAGGCTTTTTCTAAGTGTATGATTGTGACTTCAAAAAGAAACTCTTGCTTTTCCTAAAAATTAACTAAGGGTCCCCATTCATTCAGTATCATGGTTGATACTTAATTGAATAAGGGGGGGCGTTGCTGGCTACAACACACCCCTCCCATGTAGTTCCATCCACTTATACAACCCCATCACCCATATGTGAGCCATTGAGCCAAGCAACTAATCTGTGCCTGCAACCACTAACATCTCATCATAATATAGATAAACATATATAGCAGGTTTCAAAATTGACTTTGAATTTCAAAGATAAAATAATATAATTTTTTTTTTCAAACCAGTTGTCGTCAACTCTTCATATGCAAGTGCCTCTGGTGTTTTCCTGTAATAATCAATAATCAACAGTAACAAGGTTTCTCAGTGTTAGTCATTGTCATAATAGCATCATTAACAACACCTAGTCATTCACATAATTTTTCATTGTAAGCCCGAACTAATGAAAGTGGGTAACATAGGGGACACATCCATCATGGCTATCATCATCAAAACATCAATGGAAACATACATATCCATTAAGCTATCAACATCGTAACATCAATAGAAATATACCTATCCATCAAATTTATCATCATCATGCTTTTAATAGAGAGCATACATATCCTTTACTTCCATCATCATCATAAATTCAATAGAGACCAAACTTAACCATTTAATGTTACAATCATCATAATACCAATAGATAACATACATAACCATTCATGCTATCATAATATCAATGGAGAGCATACATAAACATCACAACCATGAATATCTCAATCACTAATAATAGCGTCATGTGCCCGGATCCTCAACCTGAGGTCCTCAAAGAATAATGTGTGGGCCTTAGGGCTAAATAAATGTTAGTGTCATATCACTGTCAGTTAACTAGAGTGGGAACTACATACACCCCCTCTTAATAATAGACTTCATCTCAAAGTCCTTGGAATAGGTAAGGAAAATAGTGACGCATCTCCTTGGTGTCCTCCCAAGTAGCTGAACTGGGACTATAATTGTCCCACTAGACCTTGACCTAGTCCACCTACCGTTGTCTAAGCTGCAAAGTTCGCTGGTCCAGTATGAAAATTGGTTCAGTCATCACTGTTCCCTCGTTTGAAACCTACAAATGAATAAAGTCAATAACATGCAAAGGATCTGAAATATAATGACGTAAAACAAAAACATGAAACACATCATGCATATGTGCTAAAGATGGAGGTAAGGCAAGCCTATATGCCACCAACCCTTTCCTTTCTAAGATTTCAAAAGGTCCCACAAACTGTGGAGACAATTTTTCTCCCTTTCCAAATTTTATAGATATTTTTTGGGGTCGTACTCTCAGGAACACCCTATCCCCCACTTCATAACTTCGGTCTACCCGATGAGCATCAGCTAGCTCTTTTGTCGATCTTGTGCTTCTTTTAGCCTCCTCCTAGTCATAGTCATTTGTTCTTCCATCTCTTGCACCAATTCTGGTCCTATTAATACTCGGTCCTCTAGTCGGTCCCAATTGAGAGGTGTTCTGCAAGGTCTTCCATATAAGAACTCAAATGGCGCCATCTTGATGGATCTCTGATAAATATTATTGTAAGCAAATTCCAAAAGTGGTAAACACTCTTCCCATCTCTTTTGTTGGTCCATCACATACATCCGAAGCATGTCTTCAAGGATTTGATTAGTCCTCTCTATCTGCCCATCTTTCTCTAGGTGATAAGCAGTGCTGAAGTTCAATTGGGTTCCCAAAGAGTCTTGGAAACTAGTCCAAAATCTTCCTGTAAACACTGCTCCCCTATCATATATGATCTTCCTAGGCACTCCATGCAATCTCATAATCTCATTAATAAAAACCATAACTATTTCTAGTGCCTTATATGTGGTCTTAACTAGTATGAAATGGGCGCTCCTGGTCAACGTGTCCACCACTACAAATATGGAATCATGTCTTCTTGAGGTCATTGGTAGTCCCACAATGAAGTCCATTGATATAACTTCCCATTTAGATTTTGGTATCTCATGGGGCTGCAATAAACCTGCTGGATGCCTGTGTTCAGCTTTTACTCGCTGACACTCTAAGCATCTTGCTACCAAGTTCACGATGTCCTTCTTCATCCCTTTCCAAAAGAAGAGTGGTTTCAGGTCCGCACTCATCTTCTTAACACCAGGGTGTGCCATGTATACTGCGCGATGTGCTTCATTTAAGATTAATTGGCGTATATCTTCATTCGGTGGTACATATATCCTTCCCCGAAATCATAGTAGCCCATCATTATCAAGGGAGTATTCTTCATATTTTGGGACCCTCATTTCATCCTCCCTCAAACTTTTGCTAACCTCCTGATACCAGGTGTCTTTAATTTGTAATTCAAGCAGTTTCTCCCTCAAATTTGTCTTTAAGGGAATCATTGAAAATATCCGTGGCCTCCTACTTAAAGCATCAACCACCCTATTTACCATTCCTTTGATGTAAGTGATATCAAAATCATATTCACTAATTAGCTCAGACCATTGTCTTTGCCTTGCATTTAAGTGATCTTGAGTGAATATGTGTTGTAGCCCACAATGGTCAGTCCTAAGATCAAACTTCCTTCCTAGAAGGTAGTGTCTCCAAATCTTTAGTTCATAAACAATTTCTACCATTTCTAGATCATAGGTTGCGCATTTTTCTTCATGGGTTCTAAGTTGCCTTGATGCATAGGCTATTACTCTTCCTTCTTGCATCAACACACAACCCAGCCCTTCCTTGGAGGCATAAGTGCAAACCAAAAATTCTTGTTCCATATCCAACACCTTCAAAATTGGTGCTATCGTTAATAACACCTTTAACCTTTGGAATGCCTCTTCACATATTTTAGTCCAAACAAATTTCTTGTTCTTTCTTTGGAGCTCGGTAATGGGGTTTGCTATTTTTGAAAACCCTTCGACAAATCTACGATAGTACCCTACCATGCCCATGAAACTTTGTATTTCATGAACATTGGTTGGTGTTGGCCATTTCATGATGGCCTCTATCTTTACCGGGTCTATTGCGATACCATCCCCAGAGATAATGTGTCCAAGATAATGAATCTTGGTTTGGTTAAAGGAACACTTTGACAACTTCCCGTATAATTGGTTTTCTCTAAGACATTGTAGAACTATCCTCAAGTGTTCGTCATGCTCTTCTATGGTCTTTGAGTAGATCAAAGTGTCATCGATAAATACTTGTACAAACTTGCCTAAGTAATCTCGAAATATTCTGTTCATCAAACTCATGAAAACACCTGAGGCATTTGTCAGTCCAAAGGGTAAAACTACAAATTCATAATGCCCAAACCTTGTTTTAAAGGTTGTCTTTGAAATATCTTCTTCTTTGATTCTCAACTGATGATATTGTTATGAAACCAGCTCACAAAAAGATAGAAAAGAGAGATCCACACCTTAGAATTCAGCCTCTTCGAGGGGGCAACCTCCTTTACATTACATAAATGAACAATTCTTGGATGATACAAATGAAAATACCTCCTTTCTATATATAGGAGTCTAAGTGGTCCCAATACAATCAAAGCCTACATAACAATAATATTGTAGGGCACAACAATAACAATAGTGGGCTTCTATGTGGCACAATAGTAACAATATGGGCACTACATGGGTACATCAATATAAATAAGGGGTATAACTACAATAGTAATGGGGTAATCACTAGTATTATAGGGACCCAACATGCCCCTCTCCTTCAAAAAAGTGTTGTCCTCAACGCTTGAGTAGTTCAGGATACTTTTGCATAAAATTCTCGTCCTCCCATGTGGAATCTTCAGCGGATAAGTTCTTCCACTTGATAAGGTACTCTGAAATTGATCGATTTCGTAGCTGTCGAGTTCTTGTTTCTATAACTGCTTCCAGTTCCAATATAATTTTTCCTTCTTCGTCAAGTTCTGGCAATATTGTTTGAACTGGGAGCTTGTCGCCTATAACCTTCTTTAAGCATGAAACATGGAAAACTGGGTGCAATCGAGAAGCTGCAGGAAGCTCCAATTTGTATGGCATAGTACCAATCTTTTGCAACACCTTGTACGGACCATAATACTTTGGTGATAATTTATTATCCTTCTTAGCTTGCTTGAGGGACATTTGCTTATATGGTTGTAGCCGTAGGAATACCCAATCACCTACATCAAAACTTCTTTCACTGCGATGCTGATCTGCCTGTTGTTTCATTCTATTCTGTGCCAACACAAGGTTATCCTTTAAGAGTTGGAGGACTTGTTGTTGATGTTCGATGTGATGTTCCACTGCTTGAACCTTAGAATTTTCTCTTAAATATGATGTGATGGATGGTGGTTGATACCCATAAAGTGCCATAAATGGGGTCATTTTTGTTGCTGTATGAAAGGAAGTGTTATACCACCATTCAGCCAGAGGCAACCATTTGACCCATTGTGTCTGTTTATCAGATACAAAGCAACGAAGGTATCCTTCCAAACATTTGTTTACTATCTCAGTTTGCCCATCAGATTGAGGATGATAAGATGAGCTATGAGCTAACTGAGTACCAAGACAAGAAAATAATTCTGTCCAAAAATTTCCAGTGAAAATGGGATCTCTGTCACTTACAATAATCTTTGGGTTTCCATGTAGCTTTTGAATTGTTTCCATAAATGCAGTAGAAACTGTACTGGCTTTAAATGGATGTGATAATGCACAGAAGTGTGCATACTTGGTAAGTCTGTCAACTACCACCATGATGACACTCTTTCCCTCAGACTTGGGTAAACCTGTGATAAAATCCATTGATACCTCCTCCCAACGTTGGCTTGGAATGGATAAAGGTTGTAATAGACCCGGTGTCTTAATTGTTTCAACTTTATTTTGCTGGCAAACCAAACATTCTGCCACAAACTTATGAATATCTGATTTAAGGCCATCCCAAAAAAATTCCTTCTTCACCCTGTGGTAAGTTTTTAAAAATCCTGAGTGCCCTCCTAAGGGAGAAGTGTGCAATTCCATAAGAATCTTTTGTTTTAGCTGGGAATTCTTACAGAGGTATAAGCGATCTTTGTACCATAACGAATCATTTTTCCAGCTAAATGTATCAGACATACTGGAATCTTGTTGTAGCTTTCGAATAAGTGCCCATACTTCTTTGTCATTCTTCCATTCCTCCCTTGCTTCATTTATCCAATCTGGTTGGATGATAGAAATAGCGCACAACAATGCTTCCACATCCTCATCCTTCCTTGAGAGTGCATCTGCCACCACATTTTGCTTCCCTTTTTGTAGATGATTTCAAAGTCATAACCCAACATCTTTGTGACCCACTTTTGTTGCTCTTCAGAGGATAATCTTTGTTCTAAAAAGTATTTAAGGCTATCATGATCTGTTTTTACCTTGAAGTGTCTTCCCATTAGGTAGGGTCACCATTTCTTAAGTGCATGGAGTATTGCCAACATTTCCTTCTCATAAATAGCTTTTCTTAGAAACTTTCCCTTGATTGGACGACTTTCAAAGGCAATGGGTCTTTCATCTTGCATTAGAACAGCACCAATTCCATTTCCTGAAGCATCACATTCCACAATAAAGGTTTTTGTGAAGTCCGGTGTAGCTAAGACCGGTGCTTGGCACATTGCCTCTTTAAGATGTTCAAAGGCCTTTGTTGCTTCCGGAGTCCATGAAAATGCATCTTTCTTCAATAATGTTGTTAGAGGTGCTGCTATTCTCCCATAATTCTTAACAAACTTGCGATAATACCCTGTCAACCCAAGAAATCCGCGCAAATGTTTTATGGATGTGGGGATTTTCCATTCCTTAATGGCTTTAATTTTGGTAGGGTCTACCTTAACTCCTTCATGAGATACAATATGACCCAAATATTCCACCTCCTGGACTCCAAAGAAACATTTGGATCTTTTGGCATATAATTGTTTCTCTTCCAATAGTTGTAGCACCCTGTCGACATGTTCAACATGATCCTTCCAAGACTTACTGTAGATAAGTATATCATCAAAAAATACTAACACAAATTTTCTAAGGAATGGTTTGAAAATTGAATTCATCAAACCTTGAAATGTTGAAGGTGCATTGGTAAGGCCAAAAGGCATGACCAAAAATTCATAATGACCCTCATGAGTTCTAAATGCTGTTTTTGGAATGTCTTCAATCTTCATTCTAATTTGATGATATCCTGAACGAAGATCCAACTTGGTGAAGTAAATTGATCCATGCAATTCATCCAGTAATTCATCAATGACAGGAATGGGGAACTTATCTTTAATAGTGAGCTTGTTGAGCTCCCTATAATCCGGACACATGCGCCATGATCCATCCTTCTTGTGCACCAATACTACTGGAGCAGAGAAAGAACTTTGACTCGGTTGAATTATACCAGCCTCTAGCATTTCTGCAACCATACGTTCAATTTCACTTTTTTGGACATAGGGATATCTGTACGGCCTGATGTTTGGAGGAACACTTCCTGGAATCAGATGAATAGCATGATCATGATCACGCATAGGTGGGAGACCTTTGGGAGTCTCAAATACCTTGGAATGATTGTCCAGGACTTTTTGGAGATCTGGAGAAATAGATGATTCTAATGTGGAAACATCTAGCGAACATAATTGTGCAATTACACCCCTTTGCTCCTTTTTTAGAAGCTTTGTCATACCATTAGAGCTGATTATCTTTCCTGGTTTCCCTGCAATACCCCTTAATTCAACTTCCTTTCCTTCCACAGAAAATTTCATGAAAAGTTCTTGAAAATTAAAAGCTATTGTACCCAAGGATTGTAGCCATTGGACTCCTAGTACAACATCAGCACCTCCCATTGGAATGGAAAGCATTGGGCTAGTCAATACATATTCTCCCATGGATAGCTTGATATTATGGCACTTTCCAGAGCAATTTATTGTTCCTCCATTTGCAATCATCACTTGACACTCTGGTGCTGGATATAGGAAGCAATTCAATTCTTTTGCTACCCTACAATGAATAAAATTGTGGGTGCTTCCTGAATCAATCAACACTATCACCTTTTTCTTCTTGATTTGTCCTTCTATCTTGATGGTTTGAGGAGTGGTAATTCCCGCCAATGCATTACAAGATATGGTCGGATTTATTTGTTCTTCATATAGGCTTTGTTCCTGGAATATATCCTCTTCTTTTGACCTTTCTTGCTCCTTTTCTTCTTCCTCTTCACAATCTATGTAGAATAATTTCTTCTCAGCACACTTATGACCTTTTGTGTATTTGCTATCACAATTGTAACAAAGCCCTTTTGCTCTTTTTTCTTCCAATTGTTGCGGTGTCAACCTTGTAGGTTGTGGAAGACTATGGGCAACAACACTTCCATCTTTATAGTTGTGAATGGTATGCTTCCTAGTTGCCATAATTTTGCTTTCCATTTTTCTTGCTAACCTGAATGCCTTCTCTAATGAATCAGGTTCCCAAAGGCGCACATCATGTTGGATATTATCCTTTAAAGACCCTATGAACACATCAATCCTATGCTCCTCTGGAATATCTTTTATCCTTATGTTCAATTTTTGGAACTCCTCAATGTGCTCCATTATTGAACCCTTTTGTTTGAGATTCATCAATTGGCTAAAAAAAGTGTTGCTTTTTGTATCTTCATAATGTGCTATCAATTCCTCCGTAAAAATTGCCCAAGTGATAAATTGTTTACGAGAACAAAGCCATTGATACCATACAAACTGATTTGGTTCCAAATATAAAGTTGCCATACGTACCTTTTGTGTGTTTTGCACATTATTGAGATCGAAGAATTGCTCCATCTGTAATATCCATGTGGCGGGATCCTTGCCATCAAACTTCCTCATATCGATTTCTGGAACATGATGAGTCTTCGATCCAACATTAGCGTCTATGGTATCATGATTAACATTTCTTTTGTTCTCATCATGAGTTTCCTTTACTACCTTTTCACCATTAGTGACACTTTCTTGTAGCAACTTCTTCAATTCTTCCATATCTGTCTTCAAATCTATCTTCAAATCTGCCATGTCTCTCTTCAAATCTGTCTTCAAATCTATCTTCAAATCTGCCATGTCTCTCTTCAAATCTGTCTTTGAATCATCCATCTTAGCTTCCATGCCCTTTATCTTAGATTCCACGCCACTTATCTTAGCTTCTGTTAGCTTTTGTGATCGTGACATTTGTTACACTTGTTCTTGTAATTTTGATATATCACGTAGCATTTCTTCTTCTTCTTCATGAGTCATGCTAGAGCTTTCAGGTTCCTTACTAGGTGTTTGCATTTTCTTTCCTCGGGGCATCAGTTACCGATAATAATTCTTTACTATGCCCTTTGAATTCCTTTAAACCAAGCTTACACAAAAATTTAAAAAAAAACTACACACCTTTTTTTTTCACTTTATAGAAGCCTGATATTGAATCTGATGTGTCTCTGTAATTTCGAATCATCCAGTTCTGAAATTTCTACCTGCAGTAACCTTCTGCGTCCTCTTTCCAATGCCACAAGTCTGAGCCAAATTGGATTCTCCAAGGAAGAGTTATGTGAAAGCTCCCACAGTGACTTGCTTTTAGACTGGTTCAGTAGAGCGAACTTGTACGACGTGCCACGAGCCACTGTTTCAACCTTTGAATCTAAAACACACATACAAGAAAATACATTCCGTCCTCTTTCTGCACCTTTTTACGAAATTTCAATCCGATCCTCAGAGAGAGAGTTATGACGATTTTCCCCAGGTCACCTGTTTTGAATGTAATTCAGGAGGCTGCAAAAATGCCAACTTCCTTAGATCATATCTCCGAAAATATCGCGCGAAAATCTCTGAAATTCGGACCCAAGGTTCAGCGCAAATTCTTCTCAAATGGGTTTTTTTTTGCGACTTCTGAAACGTCACAGAAAAAGAGTTATAGCGAAAATGCCACGATGACCTGTTTGGAGCAGCGAAACCCTAGAATCCAAAGCTCTGATACCAAATGTTATGAAATCAGCTCACAAAAAGATAGAAAAGAGAGATCCACGCCTTAGAATTCAGCCTCTTCGAGGGGGCAACCTCCTTTACATTACATAAATGAACAATTCTTGGATGATACAAATGAAAATACCTCCTTTCTATATATAGGAGTCTAAGTGGTCCCAATATAATCAAAGCCTACATAACAATAATATTGTAGGGCACAACAATAACAATAGTGGGCTTCTATGTGGCACAATAGTAACAATATGGGCACTACATGGGTACATCAATATAAATAAGGGGTATAACTACAATAGTAATGGGGTAATCACTAGTATTATAGGGACCCAACAGATATCCTGACCTCAGATCTATCTTTGAAAACACAGTCGCCCCCCTCATTTTATCAAATAAATCATCTATCCTTGGCAAAGGGTATTGATTTTTTATCGTCACTTTATTCAACTGGTGGTAATCAATGCACAGTCACCAAGACCCATCCTTTTTCTTAACAAAAGTCAAAGAGGTTCCCCATGGAGATATGCTAGGTCATATGAACCCCAAGTCCAATAATTCCTTTAATTGGATCTTCAATTCCTTTAGCTCTGGAGCCGACATATGATAGGGTGCCTTTGCAATAGGCTCAGTGCCTGGTTTAAGGTCGATGGTGAAATCAATTTCCCTTTTTGGGGGTAGCCCAGGTAGTTCTTCGGGAAATACATCCTTAAATTCAACAAGGAATGGGTGTTTATCAAGCTCTTCAGAGTTACCCTTATTGTTTAGAGCTACCATCGAGAACATTTGACATCCCTTTCACCTAAATTTCATTAGTTGCATGGAGGAGATGAACCTCAGGGACACCCCTCGGTTCTTTCCCCTTAATGATTTTCTTTGGCCGTCATCGTCGGTGAAATGTAGAATCTTGTCTTTGCAGTCTAGGAGTGCCTCATGTCGCTCCAACCAATCCATTCCTATAACTATGTCATAAACTCCTAGAATTGTAGAGTACAAGGATACCTTGGTCTTACATACACCCAGGTCCACCTCACAATCCTTTACCATCTTTCAACATTTATTTTCATACCACATGCCATTTCTACATGTCTAAATTCATATTGTGGAGTTGCTTTATGTTTAATCATTGATAATGAATTTAGAGAAATAAATTAATTAGTAGCCCCTGGATCTATTAAAATGACAAATCTCATACCATCAATATTACCTGAGGTTTCCAACACAATGGAATGGTGTTTGACCTGGCGACTGTTCGCCGCTGCATGGATGCGATGAGCCTTCCTCAGATCCCCCACTATAGTTGCATTCTTAGTTGAGTTGGTATTACCTGTATTTTGAGGGAAATCCTTCTCGTAGTGAGGACTCAAGAAGTCCAACACCCCCTCTTAGGGGCTTCGCTCCTACTACCAATTGAACCGGGAGTTGGTCTGGAACTTTGTTGGAAAGAATATTGGTGTTGAGGTGGTGTGACTTGGTGTTGTCGCATATGCGGTGCAGTTGTGGTTGATGAGTTTGTTGCAGTACCCTATGCGGATGCTGAGCTAGATGCCTATATGGTGTTATTTGATTTCTTCCTAACCACCTTTGATGATTGAGCGCAGGACCCCCTTGCGAATTTCTATGTTCCATATTGTTTCCACTTGGTACTCCTGATCCTGTGGGCCTTGTTGACTTACTATGTTCACTGCTCATGATCTTCTCCTCTGCAATGATTGCCCATTGAAATGCCTCGTGCAAGGTGCAAGGCATTAAGATTCTAACCTTGGTCCGAATGTTAACATTTAATCCATACACAAATTTGTTCACCTTGAGCTTTTCTGTGTTTAAGTGAGGGGCATAACGGAGTAATTCCATGAAACGTACCTCATACTCTGGTAGTGAGCGACTCCCTTTCTTTAATGCATTGAATTCATTTAGTTGTCTCTCAAGGAACTCCTTTGACAGGTAACGTTCTCTAAATTTTTCTTCAAATAGCTCCCAAGTTACTTCTGATATATCCATCCCCAATTGGGTTAATAATGTCTTCCACCAAAGTAGTGCGTTTCCCTTTAGCTAGAATATACCCATCTTGGCCTTCATGTTTGAGGTGTAATCTCTTAGAGTAAAACACATAGCCATGTTTTCTAACCATGCCTCTGCAGATTGACCATCTGTGGACCCCCAAAACTCTGGAAATTTTACCTTTTCCAAATCTCGATGTACATCATTTCTTGTAGTGTTTTGGGGTGCTTCATTTTGTATGACAGGTCCTCCATGCTCCTATTCCAAACGGTTTATTAGTGCCTCAAACATGTGTTGGAATGATCTCATTAAGTTCAACACTTCTCCAGCTGGTATCTGTTCTTGTGTTGAGATGTTTTCCCCATCATTAGGTGGGGTGGTAGGAGTTGGTTGTTGTGGTGGTGCCATGTTGTGCCCTTTAGTTGCCCCACTCCTTCTTGTACCTCTTCTAACCATGGTTCACTTGCCACAATTTAATACGATTTTTTTTTATAAGATAAAAATCACAACCAACGTGAGTGGTTCTATAATTTATTTATGATGTACTTCCAAAGGAACAATTTATGCATTTATAAGTTCTTGACATTCCTATAAACTTTAATCAAAAGAGTACCAACCTCCATAAATTCTAAATTTTTAACACTTAACTTCCATGTTTAACTTGTAGTTTGTGTGTGTGATAAGTGATTAAAATTAATCTTTAAACTTAAATTTGACAATATGCGAGCCCATGAAAATATATGGAGATTTCAGCTTCCTCAATTATTGGACAAAAACTAATATACACACTATTGCATAAAAGTTTATACAAGTATATTGGTTGCAAAACAATGTTGTAATAAGACACTCACATGTTGGATGTTGTAAGAAGACACTAAAATAGTTAGTCATCAAAATATTTGAGGCCTTATGGCATCATCTTCAAAACATGACAGTACACAATATCAAAAAAAAAATGCAACCTGCATTCTTGTACAAGTCCAAGCACACATTGCTTACTCCCAAGCTTGTTATTCTTGTGAACGAAAAGACATGCTTCTAAGACTGAATGCTGGTCCTTGTCATGTAGCAGGCACTTCAATGATTGCCATAGTTTTGAATATTGTCCCAATGAAGTTAAAAAGCATCGTTGGGCACATACAGGAAGACAAAGAAAAAACCAACCTCAAAGGAGTGTTCTGCAGCATGCTTGCCTGACAAATTGGTGGTTATTAGTTTAAGTTCCGTGCTATCTTAATAAGGCTCAAGTCCCATGGGTAAATCCATCCATTTGAGAATGGACTCTTCAAGTTCAAAACTTTACTAAGCAATATGAAGCAAAAGCCCAAATAGAATTAAAGTACTAGAGATTGCAATAGAGCCCTTAATTACATATTACATGGGCTGCATAAAATTGAATAAAAAAATAAAAAAAACTTTGAAGAATGAGAAAAAAACAGGACAGCAAGTCAACAAATTGAAACCCTGGAAACAGATTAGGAAATGTACAAAATTGTTTGCCGAATAATTCACACTACATGAGAAAGTTAAAAATGATGCTCGTAGGCTTCATATTTTGATTTTGGCAATTGATTTATGTCTGTCTCAAAATTGGGTTATCCTATCCAACTTGCTTTGTCTATGTTTCTATGGTTGTTGAGTTTAAACTATAAATTGTTTTAAGTCTTGAATTTTTATTGGACATTGAATTAGGCCTTAGGTTGTCCATGCATAAATAGCTTGGACCGTGAACTCCAAAAATGCATGGACATATCTATATTTTAGAAAAGAATGTGTAGACTTGGTTTGTTCAATCATATTGACTTCATATCTATATGGATAATTGACTCATGCTTCCACTAATTTCGATTTTGGAATTGATTTATATGAGTTTTGGTTCAGGTTTGACAGAGGCAGGTTTATTTTATTCATTTTGAAGTCATGACAAAAATTCTCTAATCTAGCAAAACTTCCCTCTGAAATTCGAAAATTATTGGATTGTGTCATCCAATTTTGGGGATTTGTTTATATACACGTGCCTCCATTGTGAAAATTAGAAACTCATTTTAATCGAGGATAAATATTTTTAGTAATGGTTTTTCGTTACTTGTCATTCTCAACCTTATTTAGATTTTGGTTGGTTCTGAGTAATATACTTCTATTTTTTTGGCATGCAATTGATAGCAATTTATTCAAAACTATGAAATGCATCTACGTATTGTTTAAGTGTTTTTAGAAGGATTTGTGGCTTCAAATTTTAAATGCTTTGCTCTAGTGGCTTTAGTTTGGTATTGAGCTTATTTTTTTAAGCATATTTAGGGACTTTTTAATTCAAATATCATCGAACAGGTTTGAAGTAACACTCGTAACACTCTTCCAAAGCGTGTCCTGAGTCCCAGCCAAAATATTAATAAAAGAAATTAAAAAGCAACATTAAGTCATTTTCAAATAAAAGAAATTAAAAACCTTTGTCTGACCAATATACCTCTGAAACAAGCCCTCGAAAACCCAGTCACTGAAATAAAAGATATTAATATAAGAAATTAAAAACCTTTGTCTGACTAATATACCTCTAAAGCAAGCCCTCGAAAATCCAGTCATTGAAAAAAACAGAAAAATATATTTAAAAAAAAAACTGCATAAACCTATTGGAAACGACCCAATATTTCATACATGTACAAATATTGAGGAATGCAAATCTGAAGTACAGTTAAGTTAAAAATTGATTATAAAAAAAAAATTAAGAGAAACCAATATCATGTAAAATTTATAACACAAAAAAAACAAAAACCCCACGAATCCAGCCAGTGATCGGTAAAACAAACCACCCAAATGTACCTCTTATTCCAAGGCAAAGGCAAAGGCGAGATCGAAATGCTAGCAATCGTAGAAGCTTTTGGGGAATTTAGGTGATTAAATTCGTTCTTCAAATTGATGGATTTCTTGATAGAATAATGCATTTCCCGATCATTTCCAAATTTAACAGAGTAAAATCTCAATCGTTACAGAACAGAAAAAGCTTAATTGGCTCACACACTTTGCGTTTCAACTCAGGTTCATACAATTTCTTACAAATTTCGAAAAATCTTCGAATGAAAGTATGTCGATGCCAGGTTCCGTAGCCTAGAATTTGTGGTCGTTGTTAAAAATGTTTATTGATTTAGTTTCTTGTCAAGATCTCATTTATGCTAGGTTCATGAGCCTGGAGTTTGTAGTTTTTCATTATAAAGAAAGCATGTCTTTATTTAGTATCGTCAAAAATTCCTTTGACATTAATGCGGTCAATTAAGCTTCTCGTTAGCATGCACAGTCAAATCTGCAGTTACACATGAGCGATTGTGCATGGATAGATGTCCTTTCAAAATCAGTTCTCATATGTGCTCTAGATGCCGGGTTGCAGAGTGCCGTCTAAATGTGCCTCCGTTAGATGCTCTTCGACATTAGGCCAGTCCAGATCAAGTTTTGACTTGGAAGAATTCATTTTCGAAAACTCATCGGATTAAAGGCAAAAGAAACCCCGTGTGGAGGTTTCAAGATGTATGAAATGAATAGCACAGATTCTAATCCACAAAGAAATCGAAGGAAACAATTTAATCAACGTATCCACAACATTCAGAATTTCAGGGGATAAAAACAAAGAAAAAAAGAATTTATGAAATTAAACAACGTTTCTTAAAAATGCCATGGAATTTCAGGCTATTGAAGAAGAAAAAGGCCAGAATTCGTGAAATTTAAATAGAGATGCTTTAGATTTCCCCAGCGGATAGAATTTGAAGGGAAGAAATAGGGCAATAAGTAGAATTGACGAATTCGTGAGTAGAGATTCTTTAAAATCCCCCTCCAGAAAAAATTGCAAGGGATAAATGAAGGAGGAGGTCAGAGTTCATCACATTAGTTAGAGATTTTCGTCATATTATTTAACAAAACTAGCCATGCATACATGGGCCCATAGGTCTAAAGGGTTCAACATAGATCTGATACCAAGTGTAAGGACCAGTTCTATCTATATATATATATATATATATCACAATAAAATACAACCAGAAGAGAAAAACATTGGGAATTCAAATTTATTCAGCACTGTCTAACACATTCCTGAAATTCATTTCACTGAACATATCATAAAATTTACATACATTTAACTAAGACCATAAAGCAATCATACAAAATAATATTGCAACACATATGTACCATTCACCAGAAGACGAGACTCCACTTGATTTGTTGTTACTTGTATTCCCTTGTTGCTGGTGGTGGGCTCCAGTATTGTAGCAATAATGCTACAACTCCTGGGACTCCCTTCTTTAATTTTATCAACCCGGTAGTTCGTAACAAACTTGGAAGCGACGGTGCTGTATGCACAAGTACTAGCTCTTGCCGCAGCTGTCACTTGGTCAGCTGGCACAAGTCCGCTAGGGGCTCAAGCCAACTTCTATGAGCTCTTAGAAGAAGCTTTTTAATTGATGGATGAAAGCTAACTCAAAGGAAGCTAATCTACTTGCGGAAAGAACCTGAAAGCCAAAAAGAATGACAAACCCTAGCAAACCCTAATTCTACCAGCTAGTCCTACTGATGCAAAGAGAAGCATGAAAACTACAGAGAGATGCCATTACTTTCTATGAAGGTAAGATACATGTGTCTAGACTACCTCTACCTGAAGAAACCTATTTTTGTATTTTTGAATAAGTTATTAGAATTAACATGCTTGTGCTTTTAACTGGCTTTTTACTGTGCAGAGGTGGGTCAAGGAGGAGAAATGCTTGGAAGAGGTCGAGAAGGTTCAGAGAGGGTCTAAGGAGTCCCTAACACCCTTCCAGAGAGTTTCACAAAGTTTGGATATCAAGAAACCTCATTTGTGAGCTTCTACAGGAAGTCTGTAGGGGTTCTACAGGATGTTTCAGAATTTCTACAGGATGTTCAGAAATTTCTACAGGATGTTCTACAATTGGATTTTGGATGATGGGTGAGTGAAAGAGGATGCATGAATGGATAGGGAGGTAGGATAGGGGTTTGTAATGACTTAGTGACAGAGAGATGAAGTGATGAGAGGGTGTGGAAAGCTAGCTTGTCTTAAAGAGGGCAGAGGAAATGGAAGGGCAAGAAGGTAGGGTGACATGGGCAAAAGAGTAGTTGTGAGACAAGGGATCTAACTTGGAGATGAGCAGTTGGCCTGGACGAAGCTTAGATGGACGAGAGAGTGATGGAGATGCACCGCACAGTGTAAACTTAACCAAATCAACCATGTCCTGCACATATTCAAAATATTAACTAATCTATCCTAACTGTTAATGAAACCAATGAACAACAACGTTATTTCTAAAGAGAACCACGTACAGTACTGAAGCAAAGAAACATTCCAAGAGGTCTGAACACATGAATAACTCCTACAAATGAAAACACTTCACCGAAGATTGCATGGGTAAGCAAACTAGTGTTTTTGTTGGGCAGCACTGTCTGCAATTCCAGCCCCTAGGAAGAGGTGAAAATGAGAGTGCAGGCAACCCTTTTCTGGAGCTTTTATCACTTCTTATCTCATTACTCTATTCTAGACATCTGAAACAACTCTATTCTTCAACAATGACCTACTTAACCACACAACGAAATCTAACTCAACAAACTGCGTTTCAAATGCATGCAAAGAAAATCATAATGCTGAAAGGAAAGATATCAATACAAAGAAGGAGGCCCTAGGCTCTCAGGTTGGGCCCAACCCCGAGAGCTATGGCTCCTATAGAAACTTAGAGTTGAGATGAAATCTGACTGCTTCACATTAAAAAATAATAATCATAACTCAAGAGTTATGCCAATAATGGCTACAAAAGAACAAAACAGAGCTGGCAGCTCGTAGTGCAGAATGTGCAAAAGTTCTTCCAAAAAAGTCATTTTCGAAGGCTGAAGCCTTATCATTTATACATCACGAGGCCCAAGCTGGCCTCCTAAATCTATGGGACTTGGCTGACCAAACTGGGAGTGAACAACTGCTTCCACAAAATCTGTTTGGCTGCCTTCTAGATCCGGTTTTGGTGGCTTTTGGAGCTCGCAGTTGGGGGTGAAGATCCCGAGGAAGGCTATTTAATGCCGTGGACAACCCCCCTATGAATCCTCAACCCCAGCTTGGCTGTCTCCTAGCCCTTGTCTGCTCGGTTTTGCTCCAACATGTGTCAAAAAATCCTGAAATGACTACGTATTAGCCACCTAGGAATAGTGACTACCCTTATTCATACAAATGACATAAACATACTAAAAAATGATGCATAAGTTATGAAAAATGAAGGATTGAGCAAGGGTAGTTAGGCCAAATGAGCCCAAAATGTTACCAAATTTGGGGCTCATCATCACCCCCCAGCTAAAATTATTACTCATCCCTGAGCAACTAATCCAGCTCCTCGTCCTTCATTGCTTTCACCGCCACCCTCACATCCCAGGCTTCTGAAGTAGTATCCTCCTCACTGGCATGGAACCCAGCCTTCCTTTCCACCTCTTCCACTACTTATGCTCTTCTTTCTCTGTGCTGCCTTCCATCAATCCTAAAAGCAAAGGTGGGCTTAGCTTGAGGCCAATCCAGCTGGCTTGGAGGTTCTGTATGGACTTCTTGTAGAGGGGCACCCGTACTAGAGCTTCCCTCATTCGAGTTAGAGTGTGATATTCCCTGATTTTGAGGCTGTGGGACAATGTGTTCCATCGGCGGGTGCGAGCATGAACACAATTGTCCCCTAATAGTCGCTCCATATCCTTGAAATGTGTTATAGCCTGAGCCTGCTGATCCATGTATTTCAATAAAGCTTGAGAGTCGGTTGCTAAGTGTTGGTGGGCTGATATCAATGCAGTGGGGTCCCCTGGTGTTATAGACATTTTTGTGCCTTACAGCTATAAGCATGAAATGTCCATAAACCAAGGGATCCTTAGTCCCTAAAAGTGTTGTTCCAGCTCCTAAAGAAACAAGGTCAACAAATTACAGCTTCTCCCAGAAGTTCTCCACCAGAAACTGCTCAGAACTAGTCAAATCAGGATCATTTCAGCTGCTCCACTAGCTGGCTGCGTTGCAAAGCACCCAAATACACTGGCTAGGTGTGTTGCAACGCACTTGAATGCACTACCAGGGTGCGTTGAGCAGGAAATGACAAGTGGCAGAGTCATTCCACGAGGTGGAGAGACAATGGAAGCTTCCAGAATCTTCTCCAATGACACTTGCCTCACTGAATTCGACCAGTGATGAGTAAGAGGCTCTCAGTCTCCAAGTGGAAGCAAGAACTGACAGAGAGAGGCCACTAATCAATTCATGAGCTGACTCATCCTCTTTGCATACATCTATATATGGATCCCTCACCAAGAGATCCAGAGGCTGGAATTTTGTACATTGTAGAGAATTGTTGTTGGTTTTGAGATAGCTATCAGAGTATTGGGTGATTTATGCTTTGTTGGAGGTGAAGAGGGGATTCCATGCTAGATCAGGAATCATCGGTTGCAACTCCTCCAGGATCTTCTTGTTTTATCAATAAAACTATTTTAGTTTCTCCTACATGTTTGTATATCATTGATGTGTGTTATATTTGTATGTTTAGCTTAATCTAATCCTAAGCTTTTTATGAACATAAATCCATGTCTTTGTGTAGTTTCCTTCTTCTGTGATCTTGCAGGAACTTGGTGACGCTGGGCAAGTGAGGGAGCAGGTAGCTGGAAGCTGTCAAAGAGAAGAGAGATTGGATCAAAGTACTAACGCAAGACACAGGTTGGTTCATCCTATTCCTCTTCGCTTATAGTTCATAAAGGAGAATACAAGAGTAGTTTTCCC
Organism: Pinus tabuliformis; assembly: GCA_031772625.1. Classification (NCBI taxonomy): domain Eukaryota; kingdom Viridiplantae; phylum Streptophyta; class Pinopsida; order Pinales; family Pinaceae; genus Pinus; species Pinus tabuliformis. The sequence goes on from CM062812.1 coordinate 180,325,690, forward strand.
TGTTTGTTTCTGAGGTCTCTGTCACAACCCAGTGGGATAGGGTCGTTCTGAATAGACACTTTTCCCGATAACAAAATGGCGACTCCACTGGGATCGTGTCTAGTTAGTTTGTTTGTGTTTCTCTTGATTGTTTGTTTCATAAACTTAGAAGTAGCGAATCGAACTGCATTTTCCATTTACAAATGCAAAGTAGACACCTGCTGCTTCAATCCATTCACTGGATCTATTTATGATCTGAACAACTGATTCACAAATGATCTGATTACCCTTTGTGATAACTCTTAAACCTCTTTTAAATCAACCCTCTGATTGTGCATTACTGATTGCTTTCACTCGGCCAAAAACCATAGATTAAACTGCAAACCGTGACCCAGAACCCAGATAGAATTCTCGTTTCTGCCCCAGCGCAGGTGCTGTGAAGAGATCCTGCATTTCAGCACAGTTCCCGAGAGGGAAACCTACGTTGCAATCCAGTTTCTCTGTGTACCAGGTGCGTTAATCAGCTTAGCCCTGTGCAGCTGAGGTTCTTTGCTCATTTTTTCCAGTTTTGCCTCTGATTTTTGCGGCCTGTAATCAGTGTGTGTGTCTGTTTAAAAGCCCCTTTTCTTTGCCTTAATTCCGCCTCAGTTGTATAAAAGAAACTGTATCTGTTTTTGTGTGTTTGTTACGTCATTTACAGTTTCCCATTGCAAAAGTAGACTAGTCATACTGTCGTCCTTCAATTTAGATATGTCGTAAGTGTCGATTTTGATCTTAGGAGAAAGTTTATTTGCTGTTGACAGTCGATTATGCTTTTACTTTTGCCTTTGGCTTGAATTTGTGAATTTCTAGTGTCGAAACAAGTGTTTACTTCAAAATCATAAAGTGTCGTAATCATCTCTACCTTTTGATTTCGAAAAGAAGCTTGTTTGTGTTTTTCACTTGAAAGCGAATTCAAATTTGTACAACAACTTTCCTTTTAGGCATCAATATTAAGAAAGTGAAAAATAAATACATGCACATGTGCATTTACATATTGATAGTCTGTTTGGCTTGATTTAGGAAAAGTGCATTTACAGTGTGCTCTTTGCTCTTTGAGAAAAGATTGTGTCTTTCTTTTCCCCTTGTAGCTAGGATTTTCATTGCTGAAAAGAGATAAAAGCTTGCTTATCATCTTTAGATTGCATTTTAGGAATTACATCTACATCTCGTGGTGAACCCAAAAGGCAAACTTCATAAGAAAGATCAACCTAAAATAAATTCAGTGAACTTAACAACGCTTTGTAACTTAACGCACAACATTTAGAGGTCTAGGCTAGAGACGTATTCCGGCGTCGTAAAGCCTGGTAACTGTTGTCCTCACTGATGGTTGGGTGATTCCTCCACTTTGAGACGATAAGTGCCAGTACGGACTTGTGCTCCAATGTACTGTCGAGTATATATTGGGAGACCCCTATAGGCATAAAACCTTTATCCATAGGAAGCCGTGTCGGCCGCCCTACTAATCGCAATGCACTGAACACAGCATTCGGGAAGATTGACTGCCGTACCGTAAAAAGTATTCTGCAGTTTTGCAATTGGTTTGGTACTCCCTCTACCTAGACCTCCAGAGTAGTCCCTTTCGTTCCTTTTCAGACTCCTTAACGGAAAAGGTCCATCTGAGCACTTGTCACTTCAGGCTCATAAAAATCGACGGAGACTAGAGTCATCTTTTGTTTTTTCTCGACTCTTTAAAACTGAAAAAACAAGCTGTGTCAAAGCGTGTTAAAAATTATTTTAAACGGAATATTCATCCCCTTTTTCCTACGTTGATCTTTGGGTTGAGAAAATGGAGCCTACCAACCAAGGAATTCCCCTTGGTGGGAATCCTAGTCCCTTCTCCTCTTGGGGAGATGTTGGTGCGCCGCATATGGCCACATTGTCGCTTCCAGGACTGACAATTGGCTTGCCAGTATGGCTCTTCTCAACCAATGTCGTTCAGAACACCACTATTCCCGAACAGTCGAATCAGCAATTAGATGAGTCCATAGTTACCCACCAGCCTTCTACTTCTTCTAATTCTTCCTCTCCTCCTTCCTCTTCGCTTGACGGGATTGGTAAAGCTAAAAGCCAAGTTCCTAAGGAGAAGAAGGAAAAGAAGAAGAAAGAGAAAAAGAAGAAGGAGCCAAAGGCGAATGGGGGAAAACGAGCGTCGTCTAACGAAAATCCACACACAGCACCGACCAGGCCTAAATCGCCATGTGTCATTTGCAGAGGAGACCACTTTCACAGAGATTGTCCTTGCATCCCCCGGATATTAAGGGATTGGTCTCCTCGTTTGCACAATCTGGTGTCATCAACCTCTGGTGATCATGTTGAAATCACATCGTCAACTAGTGAAAGTGAAGCCCCAGGAAAAAAAGGGAAAGCTAGATTTCCCTCTAAACTGTGCGAAGGCGACCATGCCCTCCACCGTTGTCCCTTCTTAGACGAAGCTAAAAGAGTTTTGGATGATCGTCTGGTTTCACCGTTACGACTTCCTCCTGGATATAAAAAACTCTTGCCAAGTCCATCACTAGTTGTGAATCTAACTGGCCCGTTCAGGTGGTCGGCTGAAGCGCCTATCATTGAAGATAAACCAACTGAATCCATACCAGATGAAAGTCAAAAGGTCGAGGCGGCAATTGACCCGGTCTTGCCTTCAGAGGTTTTATCTTCGAATGATACAGTCACTGAAGAGAACAAGGATGACACCGTCCAAATCCTCTTCATTAACACAGAATCCAACGAACATGGGGGCAATCTACCCATTCCTTTACCGCAGGAAGGAAGTTCGTCAGATCCATAACCGGCCGTCTACTCAGTCCCACCTCCAAGCAACCTAGTTGTCTCCTTTGACTGGAATCAACTAGGCAGACCCCGCCTACCAGCAAGCATACCATTCCGAATTATCGTTCAAATATATAGAATGGTCATGGCTAGTACCATCATAGATGAGGGGGCTTCTGTGAGTATCCTTTCTTCTACTGTTTGGAAAGCGCTTGGTTCGCCATCGCTTTTGCCTGAAATGAGAAATCTGACAGGCTTTGATAAAGGAACCAGTCGACCTTTAGGGATCCTTCCCGATGTGCCCATAACATTGAGAGGGAAGACAGTTCGTATGAATGTCATGGTTGTTCAAGCACCCTTGGATTATAACGTACTCCTTGGATGAGACTATATTTATTGCATGGGAGCCATCGTCTCCTCACTCTTTAGAGTAATGTGTTTTTCGCACGAAGGAAGAGTGGTCAAGCTCGTGGACCAGCTTTCATTTCCCGGATCACGCATAGAAAATAGTCATATACCTTCCCTAAATGGTCTCTTCACGCAAGAAATGTCTCAAGTCCCAGTCCATCCTCCCGATGAGCGCGAGTAATTCGGAGGGATATGACTGAAACCCAGGGGGCATGCGTCCTGGTCTGCTTCGGCAGGAAAACTTCGGGTATAGGGTAGGTTTCCACGGGAGAATATGACTAGTTTGTACCTCGTCCGTCGGTGGAAGAGGGGTTATTCTAGAATAAGATTCTTTTGTCAAAGTTATGTGAGTTGGTTGATCTTGCCACTCACCTTTGTTTATCTCGGTAGACATCGCCGAAGAAGTGTTTTGTTTACGCCGTGAATAGAACAATCTTTGAGTAACCTGTAAGAGGTATACCCTTCCTGATAAAACAAATGTTTTGTCAGCTCGAATAGAGGGTGACCTTGAAACTCTGTTTTATGCCTGGGGGCATGCAAACCTTTTGGAGTACGAGCAAAGAGCGATTGTTTATCCGTTTTTTGGATTAGTCGTTTCCTAACTTGCATTAAGAAAGGATGTGGGGCAAAAATCTAAAAGTTTGCCATTTTTATATGAGAGATTCTTATCATATGACTGGATTAATCGAGCAGTTTTAGCGCATAGTTGTGGAGCGATAAAAAGGTGCCTTGTGAACTCCTAATTACCTCACATTAATTATCAACCCAGGGACGACTTTTTATTTCAAGAGTGTACTCTGTCTGAGGCGGCTATTTTCTTAAGAGTAATGTTTCGCAGTATAGTGCTTAAAACCCAAAAGTAAATGAATGCTTGAAAAATAAATCTAATTGGGACAGCAAGAAACTGAAATGTTCTAAACTAAATCATTCATTCAAACAACCATCAATCGAGGATATGGTAGCAATAACTCAGTCCTCTAGAAATTGATGAAGGAAAAGGAATTAGAGTATGGATCATGGTTCTGGGAGCATAATAGCGTCTGTTGTGTCTCACGACAGCCTTGATCCTCCTCCCACACCAAAGCAACAAAGGCAAGTAAATAAATCAGCAGAAAGTAAAATGGAACAGCGAAATGGAAATAGAACAACAGCAAATGAAACAGCAATCAAAAGAACTAAATCTCGCGAGTCAAAAGTAAACTTGAACCAAACTCACATTTTGCAATGAAATAACAATCTTCAAAAGCAATTTACTTTATGAGGCGATATTCACAAATGAATTATGGAACAGCAGTTATCATATATACAAAACACACTAATAGAACAACAATCATATATACATTCAACACACTAAGATAGTAATCTGAGATGAGAACTATGTTTCCAAATACAACATTACTTCCGGATTCCGATAATCATAACTTCAAATAAATCTTGTGATGGTAACGTTTAATACAAAAGCTCTGTAATAGAAATACCCGATTCAGATTGATACCATGCAATCAATTCTGGAAAAGACTTAATAATATAATGCAGAATCGCCACAAGGAATTCGGAAAGAAACATTAATGAATTAATGATCACATAGCATTCATGCATCAGATTACTGAACAATAAAGATAGCAAACCACGCAAATCACCGTATGATACAATACAACGGCAAGTGTCCATTGGAGCCGGGCCCGTAGCCTCCAATGGCACCGCCGTAACTTAATTCAGATGCAGCAACGAAGTGAACACCAATTCCTTTTTATTGATTGCATTAACAGAAGTATACAAACTCAGATCTCACCGAGACTCCATGATCACAATTGGTTTTGAAACTTAGAATTATAAAAACAGTCGTTCTCCATTCTGCCTCTCGTCTCTGATCTTGGGTTTCATTTAAATAAAGAAGATCAGAGCATGGATAATTACAATCATGATTTCTCTTACAAATTTAGGTTGATTCTAACCCATTGATAAACAAGAAGAAGGCGGATTTAGGTTTGCAGCTAAGATTTGGAGGGCGGCCGCAACAGCAAATCTCAGAAAATCGTGCTCAAAGAACCCTGCGTTTCTCCCTGTACAAGCCGAATTTGGGCAAACTGTTCTTTATGAAGATAATTGGGCCCGTTCTGGACAAAACCCGTGTTCCGGATTTTCCAAATTCGTCTTCGTTTGCTCAGAATCTTAACCGCAAAACTGTCACTCCCTAAACCAGCGAATTTCTGAGTTGGCTGATTTAAAAATCAAATCTTCAATCTGGAAGTTACTTTGGAGGCTAAAAATGGTAGATAAGGTTACAACCAACTTATTAGAACTATCATTGGTAAAATAATGCATAATAATCAATTTATTAAAAATAAAAGAGAATAAATAATATTCATCCATGAGAGCATAAATCATTTATAAAATGGATTTAAATGATAAATTATAATAAATGACATGATGAAGAATGGTGGAAATGGGTGGAATAAACGTTCACAAGTGACAATAATCATGGCATATTAACGACCCCACACACCCCCACACTCAATATGTTGCATGTCCTCATGCAACGAAAACTGAAAATATTGCATGTCCTCATGCAACCCAAAGACAAAAATCATGTGTTAACCAAGCAATAAAAATTTGAGAATAACTGAATGCTTCCTTAATTAATAAATATTCAATTTTAGCAATCTCGATGAAGGCATAACAATTTTTACATTGACATTCAACTATATGTATGAAGTTGCAGTAAAATATGATATAGATAACAGCAAACTTCATTAAGCATTTTCTCAAAACTACAAACCAGATTTTGTTGAAATGTTGCAAGTAAATTTACAATACATGAATGTCTCTATGATCCAAAAATCAAATCGTTTTGATGCACGGATCATGAGATATAAACAAAATGGTTGTAGGCGAGAGTGCATGATTTCCGAAATTGTATGAACCAATTTAACTTGAAATGATCTAGGTTTGTATATTTTAATAGTATGTCTGTGTTTCCTAGAGATCACAAGAATTGAGTTCATAGTTTTTAAAAATATTATGGAAATCAATTTCTACACTGAAATTGTATGACTGAAATTGCATGCCTTAAATGAGAAAGAAAATAGGAAACATCCATCATGCGTAGCGATTCCTCCCCCTCTCTGAAAAATTAGCATGTCCTCATGCGATGCGAGAAAACAAATAGAGGTGGTTGCTACCAGCTGTTGAATTCTATGCTTGGTGTAAAACAACACGAAATAAGGGAGGTGTTGAGAGTGAATAAGAATAGCAATGGATGATAAAGAATATGAATGACGTGGTGATAAGAAAGAAATGAATGAAAGGAACACTCCCCCATACTCGGAAATGATATGTTGCTGAAAAAGGGAAAGTGGTAAAGATGTGAAATGAAGGATGACAAATAATGCTCAAAATGGATTTTCATTAGATTCTCCTAAATTTATAATAAATTAGAAAACTATGCAATCTTACCTCAAGTTTTACCTCCAAAAATGTGGAATGACATATAAATACTGGCAGTTGTTGAAGTTGATGTAGGCAGAGTTGGTGCTAAAAGTGATGCAAAAGGTAGAATCCAGGGAAGCACATCATGTCTGAAGAATTGTTCACGTTCACGAGCCTCTACTGTGAAGTGCAATAGTGTGGTCATGCTACGAATAGAATTCTGCCCATGCTTGTTGTTCTCCTGTAAACAAAGCACTATTTTGCATACAACGTTCTTGAATCCATAGTGTTAGCTTTGAATAGCAACAGAGAAAATGCATGCAAAATTGCAATTAGAAAAACTTATGTATACATGCAATACTACTATGTTGTCAAATCAACAAGGTATGGCAAAGTGTAGTAATCATATCGCATGCAATCCCATAATGCATACATTCCCCCCTCCAATTGGAAGATGGGTCCCATAACCATAAAGCATATGAGAGGGGTGGTGCGGACGGCAAGGCAATGGAATGAACAATATATCAGTAAGGGAGGCAGAGTACACTTATGAAGGATAGGACGGTGAAAATTATGGTTATATTGAGAGCAAAGTGTGTAAAGATAGTTATGAATAAGAGATAGGACGCGTTGAATTGATGATAGTTTATACAAAACGAAAAAGGACAACAATATGCTAAAAAGATGCTTTGCTGACGGTATTCTAGCTGAAAATGATGTGATTGATCATAAAACAATTTCTCATGCATAAAGGTTCAAACAGGGAAAAAGTTAAGGAAATAACTTCTCTGATAAAAAGAAAATAAGAAAAGGGTATTATAATAATAATTGACGAAAAGATATAACTTCAATACCATAAGCAGAGCCGCTGCTACCAGTAGGCGTCCATAGCCTCGGCAGGGTTGCTTTTTAACCCATATGAGCCAGGATTCTCAATTTATAAATGGAGAGTTTTAGTGCTGTTCTACAGAAGAGATCAGTGTGCTGGCGTGGTAACCAGACAACCACACTGCCATTCACTAGGAGGTAGCAAAAGTGATCAGGCCGGCTCGTGATGAGACCTCCTGTTCCAAGGATAATTTGGCTATCCAATGGATCATAACCCTGGTGTGGTGGCCATAATGGGAATGTCACTTTGTTACAGCCTTATGAACATGGTAGGCTGGCTCGTAATGAGACCCCCTATCCTCCATCTGCGAACAAAATTTTGTTGTTATTTCACATTTTTATGATAAAAAGAGGGAGGCTCAGTACTCCTTAAGAGCAGGGATGGCGGAAGAAGTTGAACATGTCAATATAAAAAATATACCCATAATCTCATTTATTACAGACAGAGAAGATTATAACCAGGAAGGGTGGAACCAGCATGGTATTAAGATGATCAATCAGTATCATGTACAGCAGAGAACAATGCAGTAAAGGAATATATAAATAATTGTGTCCCTTTTAAAAAGAATCTATCATCAAGGAGCTGTCCTTTTAAAGATCATAACGTGAATAATATTAACTTTGCTTCAAAAGAATCCATAATTCCTGTCCTCATAAAAGTAGTGTACTTCATGTCATGAAAGAGAATCAGGAGAATGTGGTTGAGCTGAACTATGAATAATCCCACAAGAGAAAGGAAAGGGTTGCCCTCAAAAATATTCCCAAAGTGTTGCTCTTTTGAATGAACAGCAAAAACACTCAAAAAGTGATGTTTCGTGTAGGGAACATCAAAGAAAATGCACACCAAAAAACAAAAATACACACAGAAAACGTGAAAATGCAAATGTCGTTCCTTTTGAAAGAGAAGAATCCATGCGAGCAAAAACTCGAACAACAAAAACTCAAACTGCTGTTCCTTTTGAAAAAGGAACAGCAAAAACTCAAACTGCTGTTCCTTTTGAAAAAGGAACAGCAAAAAACTCAAACTGCTGTTGCTTTTGAAAAAGGAACAGCAAAAACTCAAACTGCTGTTCATTTTTCAAAAGGAACAGCAAAAAACTCAAACTGTTGTTCCTTTTGAAAAAGGAACAGCAAAAAAACTCAAACTGCTGTTCCTTTTTCAAAAGGAACAGCAAAAACACGTACTGCTGTTCCTTTTGAAAAAGGAACAGTAAAAACTCAAACTGCTGTTCCTTTTGAAAAAGGAACAGCAAAAACACACCAAATGTTGTTCTTTTTTAAAAAGGAACAGCAAAAACACGCACTGCTGTTCCTTTTGAAAAAGGAACAGCAAAAACTCAAACTGTTGTTCCTTTTGCAGCAAAAACACACCAAATGCTGTTCCTTTTGAAAAAGGAACAGCAAAAACACACCCAACGTGAAAGTGCAGAAGTGCTGTTCCATTTCGAAAAGGAACAGCAAAATGTAAAAGTGCAAAAAGCGCTGTTCCATTTCGAAAAGGAACAGCAAAATGTGAAAGTGCAAAAAGTGCTATTCCATTTCGAAAAAGAACAGCAAAATGTGAAAGTGCAAAAAGTGCTGTTCCATTTCGAAAAGGAACAGCAAAATGTGAAAGTGCAAAAAGTGCTGTTCCATTTCGAAAAGGAACAGCAAAATGTGAAAGTGCAAAAAGTGTTGTTCCATTTCGGAAAGGAACAACGGCTGTTCCATTTCGAAAAGGAACAACAAAATGCACTGTGAAAAAGGAACAACAAAATGAATGGCTGATCAAAAAAAGTGTTATTCCTTTAGAAAATAAAAAACGAAAATGATGTTCCTTTGAAAAAGGAACAGCAGGAACGACAAAAATGCACACAAACGTTGTCCCTTCAGAAAAGGAACAGCAAAATACACAACCATAAAATGCAAACACGCAAAGAGTGAATTAGCTGTTCACTGCAGTGATGCTGAGGATGAGTTGCACTTTGAATGAAGCAACACCTGAAACACAAAATATAAGAGAAATTAGAAAAGAAACAACAAAAAGCAGTATGTAAATAAATAAATTGAGTTGCAACAGCTATGATGTTATGTCAAAAAAATGATCTATTTGAAAAATGTTTTGGCAGCAGTGACAAGACATGAATCTTGAAATTGAAATCAATTCTTCATTTGTTCTATTATGAATCCGTTGGGTAATGATTTGGATAAAATTCCTTTGTTTTATAAAAATTTCTTTGAAAAATCACTCGTCCATAAGTTGACCTTCTTTATTTTCCCAGGACCTGTAAAAAACGAGTATCTACCTGCAATAAAACATTAAATCATGGATAAAGAGAGGTGATCGGGCTCCCCTAATCCAAGAATTATGCAAAAAATAGCAAGTAGTTATTCTGTATAACAAATCCATAGAGAAAATAACAAAGTAAAATTTATTTGTTACCTGCGGGAGAGCAGTGGCCAATCATACTAACATGCAGTGTTTTAATCACAACTTCTTTGTTTTTCGTCGAAATTGAGTGATTCCAAAGCCAAATGAGAGCTAATTCAAAGGTGTATCTCCAATAGAAACAGGTTTTAAAAACTCAATGATATGATATGTCAAATTTGTTTAGAACAACCTGCATAATAGACTCATTTCCGATTACCCGGCTTAGACCAACAGTTGATATTTCAAGCATAACTTTTTCGTTTGATGTCGGATTCAAATGATTCAAATTGAAAATGAAAGTAGATTCATTTATTTATCTCCAATAGAAACAGGTTTTGAAGACAAGAAGAATTGATAGGTCAAAATGTGTAAGGAACAGCCAGAAAAACAGAGTTTTAAGAGTGTTGATTTACGATAGACAGTGAGTATTTTGATCATAACTTCTCCATACGATATCGAAAATGAGTGATTCCAATTGCATTGTAAACTAGATTCATAGGGGAATCTACCGTAGAAACAGGTTTTAAAAATTCATTCATTTAGGCCTCCAAAAACTGACTGTCCCAACTCTGTTCCTGAGCTGCCCGCTAGACATCCGGTCAATGTTTTGGCTCTAACGTTTTCGTTTCAAATCCAAATTGAGTGATTCCAATTGGATTGGAAAGTAGACATCAAGGGCTACTTAGGATAGAAACAGGTTTTAAAAATATGGTCATTTAGGCCTCTAAAAACTGACTGTCCCAACTCTGTTCCTGAGCTGCCCGCTAGATAACCGGTCAATGTTTTGGTTCTAACTTTTTCGTTTCAAATCCAAATTGAGTGATTCAAATTGGGTTAGAAAGTATACATCAAGGGCTACTTAGGGTAGAAACAGGTTTTAAAAATATTCATTTTTGGTCCCTCAAAACATGACTGTCCCGACTGTTTTTCTAGAAAGTTCATCAAGCCCGCAAGCCAAAAAAAAATGAAATTCAAGCATTTTTTCAAATTGGTGATAAAAATGAAAATGAGTGTTTGTAGAACTTATTATTTCCATTATGATTCATCTACATACACAAATTATAAAAAAAATTATCACCGATGTTGATTTGCATAGCATGTTGCAAAAAAAACCCTAGTTTTACATGGAAAAACAAAAATGCATTTATTTATTCCCTTATTTATTTTATTTTCTACCCTAACCTATTTTGATTTGAAAAATGAATATAACTACGTATATGAGTACTTCCAGTGAAGCCATTTTCGAAGTAAGGTTTCACGTATGCACATACCCAAATTTGAAAAATGCATGTTAATGGATATTAGGGTATGAGAAGCCATCTTCCCTTGAAAAAATGATATCAAAAATTGTTGAAGCATGGAGTGATGTTGCAAACAAATGATGGAGTGAAACCAATCTTCAATATATCCTTTACTTTTTTGATTTCGCATAGCCATCATATCATGAAGTTCTTGAGCTTTTAAAATAACTTGTTGATGCATCCTACAAGAAACCTCATTTTCTTCCATAGCTTCTACAATTTTAGAATTTAAAACATTCTGAATCTCATTGTAGGTTTTCTCTAACAACACATGTGAGATAGAATGGGTGGGAAGGGTGGGTAAATTTGCCAGCTCAACATTGTAAGCATGTTGTACTGGTTTATTGTGGTGAGAGTGTGGAATTAGTTGAGTAGGAAAATGTGTATGGAATGGAGCATTTTGATGATGTGGCTGATTGGGTTGTGTGAATGGTTTTGAGGGACAAGCAAGGTGTTGTGAAAGAGCTGGTGGAGAATATGGAGAATGTGCTTGTGCTACAAGATGAGGGAGAGTAGTCATGCCATCATAAGATGAACCATGCCCAACTTGTAAACAAGATAGGTGGTTATATTGAAATTGACATGGCTGCCCTAACACATTAGCATTCCATAATGGATTATGCAAGTATGACAATGGAGAAAAAGTGTTTTGAACCATACCTGTAGGCCTTGTTGCAGCTTCCTCACCTCTTTGATATGCTACTTCCATCGTAGATAAGGAAGAGTGAGTATCTATGAGATGCTCCTTTCGGTCATGAGAACAAAACACTTCATCAAATTCTTCATTTTTATGAACCTGCAAAACATTCAATTTTTCATTTAGAGAGCTAATAAAATCAACTTTAAAATTTTCAAATAAAACATTGATTTCAGCTCTTATGTCTCCTATTCTTGTAGCAGATTTGGAAAACAAAGAAAAAACATCTCTAGAATTCTTACCAGCCTTGGAGATTCCTCTTGAATACCTTATGCACAATTCACAAACATCATCATATGATAACTGAAAAACATCACCTTTTCCTATCAGATTTAAAAGTTCTAAAAATTCATCTTTGATTCCTTTAAGAAGGAGTGTTTTTAAGATCTCTTTTTCCAAATGCTTATGCTTTGATTTTTGAAGGTTATAATGAAATCGATCTACATAATCCTCCAAACTTTCATCTTCCCCTTGTATCATATCGAAAATATCTTCATTGGCTTTGCAATAATCTTGGTACTTCTTCAAGAATATGTTCTTCATGTCCTCCCATGATTGGATGCAATTCCCACCTAGGCTCATGAACCATCGGAGAGCTGCTCCTTTTAGAGTAAGAGGAAACACTTTCAATATTTGATCATTAGTACAATAATCATATCCTCTACAAAGTATTTCAAATTCAAACAAAAATGTATGTGGATCTTCATTTGCTAAACCATGAAAATTTGGTAAAGATAGGGGAATTATGTGCATTTGTGTCACTCCTCCTAGATCTTTGATAGGAAAATCAAAAGTAGAAACGTGAGCCATTTCTTAACATAGTTTAAGATGTTCTTCATGTGTTTCTTCGAGGCTCCTTCTTCAAATGTTCCTGTCAATCGGTTAGTGAAATGGGTGGTGCTTACATCACCACTTGCGTGAGATCATGTGATTCAAAAAATTTCTATCTTTTTCCTAATCATTCACACAAAAATTCAAACATCTATTTCTACCCTAGGTTCTTTTAAGAGTCCTGCTGGAAAGCGGACGGTGGAGCAGGGCTTTTACATGCTCCGTACGCAGGTTCTTACCTTCCGTTTTTAAGATCCAACTCTTCCCTAGCAGGCACTCATCAGATTCACACTACTCTTTAGAAATGGCTACACTCTTCCCCGGCAACGGCGCCAAAATGTGGAGCGATAAAAAGGTGCCTTGTGAACTCCTAATTACCTCACATTAATTATCAACCCAGGGACGACTTTTTATTTCAAGAGTGTACTCTGTCTGAGGCGGCTATTTTCTTAAGAGTAATGTTTCGCAGTATAGTGCTTAAAACCCAAAAGTAAATGAATGCTTGAAAAAGAAATCTAATTGGGACAGCAAGAAACTGAAATGTTCTAAACTAAATCATTCATTCAAACAACCATCAATCGAGGATATGGTAGCAATAACTCAGTCCTCTAGAAATTGATGAAGGAAAAGGAATTAGAGTATGGATCATGGTTCTGGGAGCATAATAGCGTCTGCTGTGTCTCACGACAGCCTTGATCCTCCTCCCACACCAAAGCAACAAAGGCAAGTAAATAAATCAGCAGAAAGTAAAATGGAACAGCGAAATGGAAATAGAACAGCAGCAAATGAAACAGCAATCAAAAGAACTAAATCTCGCGAGTCAAAAGTAGACTTGAACCAAACTCACATTTTGCAATGAAATAACAATCTTCAAAAGCAATTTACTTTATGAGGCGATATTCACAAATGAATTATGGAACAGCAGTTATCATATATACAAAACACACTAATAGAACAACAATCATATATACATTCAACACACTAAGATAGTAATCTGAGATGAGAACTATGTTTCCAAATACAACATTACTTCCGGATTCCGATAATCAGAACTTCAAATAAATCTTGTGATGGTAACGTTTAATACAAAAGCTCTGTAATAGAAATACCCTATTACAGATTGATACCATGCAATCAATTCTGGAAAAGACTTAATAATATAATGCAGAATTGCCACAAGGAATTCGGAAAGAAACATTAATGAATTAATGATCACATAGCATTCATGCATCAGATTACTGAACAATAAAGATAGCAAACCACGCAAATCACCGTATGATACAATACAACGGCAAGTGTCCGTTGGAGCCGGGCCCGTAGCCTCCAATGGCACCGCCGTAACTTAATTCAGATGCAGCAACGAAGTGAACACCAATTCCTTTATATTGATTGCATTAACAGAAGTATACAAACTTAGATCTCACCGAGACTCCATGATCACAATTGGTTTTGAAACTTAGAATTATAAAAACAGTCGTTCTCCATTCTGCCTCTCGTCTCTGATCTTGGGTTTCATTTAAATAAAGAAGATCAGAGCATGGATAATTACAATCATGATTTCTCTTACAAATTTAGGTTGATTGTAACCCATTGATCAACAAGAAGAAGGCGGATTTAGGTTTGCAGCTAAGATTTGGAGGGCGACCGCAACAGCAAATCTCAGAAAATCGTGCTCAAAGAACCCTGCGTTTCTCCCTGTACAAGCCGAATTTGGGCAAACTGTTCTTTATGAAGATAATTGGGCCCGTTCTGGACAAAACCCATGTTCCGGATTTTCCAAATTCGTCTTCGTTTGCTCAGAATCTTAACCGCAAAACTGTCACTCCCTAAACCAGCGAATTTCTGAGATGGCTGATTTAAAAATCAAATCTTCAATCTGGAAGTTACTTTGGAGGCTAAAAATGGTAGATAAGGTTACAACCAACTTATTAGAACTATCATTGGTAAAATAATGCATAATAATCAATTTATTAAAAATAAAAGAGAATAAATAATATTCATCCATGAGAGCATAAATCATTTATAAAATGGATTTAAATGATAACTTATAATAAATGACATGATGAAGAATGGTGGAAATGGGTGGAATAAATGTTCACAAGTGACAATAATCATGGCATATTAACGACCCCACAATAGTTCAAGCTCGTTAAAAAATAAACATAAGACCGAGCAAATGTTTCCACCCACATTTAAGCTCGTTAAAAAATGAACTATCCCCTGGTAAATAACCACCGTGAATGTAGTACTTCAGCCATTAAAGCCTTGGTCGTGTTTGCACCGTCACCTCCACTTTTCCATCAGCCGATCATTCACTTCCATTTGATTGTTTACCCATTTTGAGGAACAGCTGCGAAGAGTGATTTCACTAGCCATCCTTGTGACACTTCCGTGATTGGAAAATTCCAAACCTTACCTGGAATCAGCTGCTACCCATTTTATCACTCGTTCCTCAAAAGACGAGTCTTCTTTAAGCTCTTTTCATTTGACTCGTAAAATATGAAAATATTGCCGAGTTTTGGCCTTCCAGCTCGTTAAAGCGACCGGAAGTGCTATCCCTCCTCTAGATTTTAATCTTTTTTGGACCTGAGGGATTATTGCACAAAAAGATCGAGCGCTTGTTTTGTTCGGCTCGTTAAAACTATCGAAAACTCATCCCTTCTGTATTGTTTTATACTTTTTCGGACTTAAGGGATTAGATGATGAAAAAGGAACTTTAGAGTTACCTTTACGTACGTTTTCAGACTCTCTAAAAATGAAAAGGACCGAGTTATCTTTGTCATTAGACTCGTTAAAAAGATTAATAGCGACAAACTTGTCTTTAGGCGAGAACGAGTTTCACTATCGCTAGGCTCGTTAAAACGTAGCGATGGGTTTGCCCGAAGGGCAAATTATAGAACAAGCATATGTTATCCTCCTCAAGCTTGACAAAAATAAAGAGGTACTGGTCAGCAATGACTGGGGAAAAATTGGGAAGAAAACTCAAAGAAACTTTGTTGGTAGCAAGTCGCTCTTGAACATGACACTTCCACTCCGTGCCAGAGTCATGTTGGGTTGTTTCATTCACCGGTCACATCACCATGGTCACGCCATACCATCCACATTTGGGGTAAATGCTACCAATCCATCACATAAGTGTCGCCGACATGTTCAAGAGAAGTCATCCAGAGAAGTCACCCCTGTCCCTGTTGGCATTCTGGCACAGGTGTGGCGCTATGATACTGGTGTTGTCCTTGATGGCAACTCTCTTTTATGACAGATCTCCGTTCAGACTACAGAATGAAGAGAAATCTCATATACGCAGGTTAATTAAGTCCAAGTTGCGTATACACGCAGTCTATCTGTATACAAATCCGCGTATACGCAGGTTAAGTATATACTAAGGAGCGTATACACGCAGATATATGAACAGAAAAGGGCGTATATGTCGGGAAGCTTCCCTTTGGTCCGTGGTAGTTAGTCCTCGGTACTTGAGCCTATATATTTGGACCAAAGTATCTCGACAGATGTGTTGATCCCTAGTTTCTAAGTTGATGGTATTGGATTTCTATGGTTTGGCCCTTGGTATTGAGCAAGGCCTAAGGCTATATAAGGAGAAGAAGATCATTAGGCAAACACATCTTTGAAAAGGCTTGAATATCTGAAAAAGAAAGAGATCTGGTATGCAGGTTCTGGGTTGCTTGATCTAAGCTAAGGAGAGATCACTTCGGTTGATGGAAGACTAGATCTAAGGATAGATCGGGATCTAATGATTTGAAATGCACTATTATGATATGGTTGATTATGCGTATTTCTAGATCTGCATACTGACGCAATGTTATGTTCTGGGTCTAACTAATGTCTGGTATAGCTGCAAGTTGAGAGAATTTATTTTTAGATCTGTACGCAGGTTGGCTTCGGTAAAAGCGCGTGTATACGCGGGTTTCTCTCATTGAAGTAGCGTATATCTTTTGAAGTTTGATTTTTGGGTTTACAGTTGGCTCTGACTGTTATTGCAGAGTTCTGTAGTCTGCTCTGTGTTCTGGTAACTGGTGATTGACAGGGTTTCAGTGGTTCAGTGATTGATGATGCTATTATTGGATGTTTTGTGCTTCAATGATCTGTTGTGAAAGTTGAATGAATTGTGGTCTTCAGATTGTAATGTTATGCTTCAGGAATATCCAGTCTGAAAATGTATGAAAGGTGGTACCTGAAAGAAAGAAGATTGTAGGCCTGCACCTACGTACTAGTATCTTGGCTAGTACAAGAGCAAAGGGGGTTGGAGCTCCCTTCCAAGGAAGTTTGGAGAACGAGAGAAGGTTGTAGCCTTCTGCAGGTTGTAGCCTGCGTACTGGTATAAGGCTGCACCAGTACAAAAAGATTGTAAACTGAAGTTTCATATTAAAGAAAGATAGAGACGACTTGCAGCAGGTGGTTTTCACCCACATTGGGTTTCCACCTTATATCATGGTGTTCATGTGTGTGATTTTTGTGTGATCTGTTCTACTGCATCTGTTTACTCTTAATACGGTGAATAATGTCCTGATGCACTTAACTGAAGATAAACTAACTGAATTATAAGATTTCTGGTTATACGCTGTTTTCTTTAGACACAGTTGCGTGTACACGCTGGTTCACTTAACGAAAGTAGCGTATATGTTTCTGAGCATTGAAAAAGTTTTATAGTTCTGATAATACTGATTCACCCCCCCTCTCAGTATTATTTCCAACAATTGGTATCAGAGCAGGTCCTTTAGAGAAGCTTGACCGCTTGAAGGTAGATCGTTCATAATGAGCAACTACGAGAAAGAAGCATCAATCAGGCCACCGGTTTTTGATGGGACAAACTTCAATTATTGGAAGGTAAGAGTTACTGCATATCTTCAATCTCTTGGTACAGAAGTTTGGAACATCGTAGAGACAGGCTACACTTTTCCTTCAGCTACTCCTACAGATGCAGCCGAGAAAAAGAAATATGAAACAAATGCGAAAGCAGTCAATACTCTTTTGGGATGCATCTCTCAATCAGAATTCATGAAGGTAATGCACTATAAATCTGCAAAAGAAATATGGGACAAAATGGTCACGAGCTATGAAGGAGACGATCAGGTAAAGCGTGCTAAACTTCAAACTCTCAGGATTAAGTATGAGACCCTCAGAATGTATAATGATGAAAGTGTGGCTAACTACTTCCTTAGGGTAGATGAGATTGTCAATTGCATGCAAAACTTGGGTGAATAAATAAAAGAGGCTATTGTGGTTGAAAAGGTTCTAAGATCTTTGTCCCCCAAGTTTGAATCTAAAGTGTCTGCCATAGAAGAAAAGGAAAATTTGCAAATTCTTACTATGTCTCAGCTTCACGGAATTCTAACCACTTATGAAATGAGAAAGGGAGGTCCATCAGACAGAAGAGAAGCTGCCTTCAAGGCTTCAGGCAAAGAAGGTTATTATGAAGAAAGTCACCTGCCAGAAGATGAAGAAGAGGAATCAAATTTTGTCAGAAATCTTCAAAGGGGTTCTGGAAGGTTCAGAGGTAAGTTACCTTTTAAATGCTTTGCTTGTGGAAGAGTAGGTCATTATGCTGCCAAATGTCCTCACAAAGATAAGAATGACAAGGGAAAGGAACCTGTTAAATGGAACAAGAAACAATATGAAAAGAAGAAAAGCTATTACACTCATGAAGATAGTGATGGACTTTCAAATAGTGATGAAGATGAACAAGGTAATAGATATAAACTTTTAATGGCTTTTGAAGATGATGACTACATGGATGCTATAGATGTAGAAGGCTTTTGTGAAGAAATGAAAGATCTCAAGGTTTGTTTAGAAGAGAAGAGTGCTATTATTGATTCTCTACAATGTCAACTAGCTGAAAAGGAAAAACATCTTGAAAATTTAGAATGTGAGATTGTTTGTCTTAGAAAGGAGATTGAAAAAACCAAAGCAATTAATCTTAAGTTTGTTAAAGGATCTGAAACCTTGGATGAGATTATCAATGTGCAGCAATCTCCTCTGATCAAGACAGGTCTTGGATATAATGGAGAAACATCTCAAGCCTCTACCTCTAAAAGTTATCTTGATGCAGCAAGGAGAAGCGAGCAAAGGCCAAATAAAAGTCATCAGGTGAATCAGGGACAGTTTACCTCAAGAACAAATAAAGACCATCAAGAAATTCAGGGACAAACTGCCTTAAGGACAAACAGAAGCTACAATCAGCCACAGGTAAAATCTTCCCAATTTGCTCCAAGAATGAATAGAAGCTACAATCGGTTGGATGATAGATCTGATTATCGCAGAAGTTTCTTTAATGGCCAATGCTTTTCTTGCCATAACTTCGGTCACAAAGCAGCTCAATGTGTTGCCTACAAAACAATCATGACTAGAGAAGCTCAAAAGCAAGGGAGAATGACTGGAACCATGAAAAGGACTTATAACAACTTTTCGGTTCTTGAAAATGAAATTGAATGCTCTATTTGTAATAACTTTGGTCATGAAGACTCTGAATGCAGGAGCAGGTTCCGGAAGACAACTCAGAAGGAACAAACCTCAAATGTTAGAACATGGAGAATAAAAGAATCACAACCAGAAAGATGTGGGATAGCCTTTTATGCAGAAGGTCAAGAAAGTCTATGGTACATTGACAGCGGATGTTCGAAGCATATGACAGGGGACAAAGAAAAGCTTGAGTCATATACCGCATTAGAAAAGGGGAAGAAAGTTTCTTTTGGGAACGATATCTCTGCAGCCATAAAAGGAAAAGGTGTTGCTCCGTTGAAAGAGAAGGTCAAAGCAGGCAATGTTTTATATGTTGATGGATTGAAGCATAATCTTCTGAGTGTCAGTCAGATGTGCGATCAAGGAACTGAGGTAATATTTAGATCAAATGGATGTTGTGTTCGCGATCTTGATACAGGTGAAACAATGATCAAAGGAAGAAGGACTCCAAATAATCTATATATCTTTGAGGAAAGACAACAATGCTACTTAAGCAAGGATGATGAACATTGGCTATGGCATCGGAGGTTGGGGCATCTAAGCTTTTCACAAATAAGGAAAGCATGCAAATATCAGGCAGTTCGTGGTCTTCCAGATATCAAAATTCCAGACAATACCATATGCAAATCTTGTCAGTTTGGAAAGCAAACCAGAACTAACTTTCCAGAGAAGGAAGGATCAGCTAGCATGCCTCTCGAGCTAGTCCATACAGATGTATGTGGTCCATTTAGGAAGAGGACACCTCGAGGAGAAGAATATCTGATATTATTCATTGATGATTTCTCCAGATTTGTTTGGTTAGGGCTCATGAAGCACAAAGATGAAGCATTCGAAAAATTCAAATCCTTCAAAGCCTTGGTTGAAAATGAATCAGGACACAAAATTAAGTGCCTCAGATCTGACAGAGGTGGGGAGTTTACCTCAAACGAATTTTTCGATTTCTGTGAAGAACATGGGATAAGAAGAGAATTCTCTATAGCTAGAACTCCTCAGCAAAATGGGGTTGCCGAAAGAATGAACAGAACAATCCAACAAATGGCTCGTGCTATGCTTGATGAATCAGGTACTCCCGCAACCTTCTGGGGTGAAGCTGCACATGCTGCGGTTATTATTCTTAACAAAACAAATGTCCGAGTAAACAGCACTCAAACACCTCATGAGCTCTGGAGTGGTGAGACTCCTTCGGTGAAGCACTTCAAAATCTTTGGAGCAAATGTTATATTAAGAATACTGATGAGAAAATTGGCAAACTTGAACCAAGAGCAGATGAGGGCATTCTTCTTGGTTATTCTCCACATAGAAAAGCATACAAGTGCTACAATAAAAGACTTGGCAGAATTGTTGACAGTATTGATGTAGTGGTTGATGAGAAGGGATATATTCCTAGGCAAGTTCATCATGAAGACATTGAAGAAGATGAAGGCTACCCTCAAAGACGGAACGATGAAGAAGAAGAACCTCAAGAAGAACCAGAGGAGCAGACAAGAATAGAAGAGAAGACTCCATCCAGATATGTTCAAAAGAATCATCCAGAATCTCAGATTGTGGGGCAGAAAGAAGCAGGAGTACAAACAAGAAGGACACTTGCAGAAGCTTCAAGCTATTTGGCATTACTCTCCTCCACTGAACCACAAAATGTGAAAGAGGCATGCAAAGATGAATGTTGGGTCAAAGCAATGGATGAAGAACTTGAGCAGATTGAAAAGAACAACACTTGGGAATTAGTTCCTAGACCAAAAGATAAGAATGTAATAGGAACAAAATGGGTCTTCAAGAATAAAGTGAATGAAAATGGAGAAGTAATTAGAAACAAGGCCAGACTTGTTTGTAAAGGGTATGCGCAGCAAGAAGGAATAGATTTTGAAGAGACCTTTGCTCCTGTGGCAAGACTTGAGGCCATCCGAATGTTCCTTGCTCTCTCAAGTTTTCAAAACTTCAAGGTATTTCAAATGGACGTGAAATCAGCCTTTCTGAATGGAGACTTAGAAGAAGAAGTATATATTGAGCAGCCAGATGGTTTCATTCTTGGGAATGATCCAAACCTTGTATGCAGATTGAAAAAGGCTCTCTATGGACTCAAACAAGCTCCAAGGGCTTGGTACTATCGGTTGGACAAATATCTTCAACAACAAGGCTTTTCAAAAGGATCAGCAGATAGCAATCTCTATATAAAAGTTGAAAATAACAAATTGCTAATTCTTGTTGTTTATGTAGATGATATTATCTTTGGCAGCAATGAAGAGACTATGAGTCAAAACGTTGCCTTGGTTATGCAGAAAGAATTCGAAATGTCACTACTTGGAGAATTGACATATTTTCTTGGATTGCAAATCCAACAAAATGAAGGAGGTATCTTCTTGTCTCAAACCAAATACCTCAAGCAGATCTTGAAGAAGTATGGCATGGAAGAGTCAAAGCCAGTATGTACACCCATGGTTACAGGATGCAGCCTCAGTGAAAATGATGAATCAACAGCAGTTCACCAACCCACTTATAGATCCATGATTGGGAGTTTGCTTTATTTGACAGGTACCCGACCAGATATTACACATGCAGTAGGAATTATTGGAAGATTTCAAGCCAACCCAAAGGAAACTCATCTTCAGGCAGTCAAAAGAATCTTCAAGTATCTTCAAGGGACCCAAAACTATGGCTTATGGTATCCTAGAAATACAGATCTCACTCTTCATGCTTACACAGATGCAGATTGGGCTGGAAGTGTGGATGATAGGAAAAGCACAAGTGGTGGTGCTTTCTTCATGGGTTCCAGATTAGTATCTTGGTTCAGCAAGAAACAGAGTTCGATTGCCTTATCTACAGCTGAAGCAGAATATGTGGCTGCGGCATCTTGTTGCACACAACTTCTTTGGATGATGCAGACCTTGCAGGACTTTCAAATCACTTGCACTCCACCAGTCTCTATTTTATGTGATAATACAAGTGCAATCAGCATTTCAAAGAATCCAGTCATGCACTCAAAGACCAAGCACATACCAATCAAGTACCATTTTCTTCGGGAACAAGTGCTTGAACAGAAGGTCAAGTTGGAGTATGTTCCTTCTAAGGAACAAGTTGCTGATATTCTCACAAAACCACTGCCCAGGGAAACTTTTGAATATCTCAGACAAAAGCTGGGAGTAGTTGATGCTTCATCCTGCTGTTAAAGCTTGTCTGTTCTACAGAAAAGTTGGTATACGCAATTTACGTAAGGGATATCCGCGTATATACGCGTATTTATGCGGGGTAAGTCGCGTGTTTGTTGTACGCCTTTTTCAGAAAGTATATCCGCGTACATACGCTGTTTTATGAGGAGAAATCGCGTATATGGAATTCTGAACAGCAAGGGCAAACTCTGGTTTAAAAAGGTCTGAGATGGTATGTCAGAATTCTTCAGGCACAGTTTCAGGGGGTGCAGCAGGCACAGGTTCAGGGGGAGCAGCTTAAAAGTCTCATAAAGCATTGTTGGCATTTAGATGTTTTGGTTGTTGGTTTCAGGAGAAGGAGCTCAGAAAGAAATCCTGGTTGCTGATCTAAAAGATGTTTATCAGATGCTGCTGGTGACTTTCATAAGTCTTGGTCTAGATCTGTTGTCTCTATGTCATGTATCTCTTTTGTGGTATCTCTTTTATGGTGTCAAGGTCATGTAACGGCCTATGTTGGTTTCCCCACTATGCCTGGGATGAATGATGTAATATAATTGGTTGTTTCTGATGTGTCCCCTCTTGGTAGGGAGTATGGATGTATGTATTAAGTCTTTTGGTGATAGGAAGGTCCCTTATGGTGTATAAGTCTTGGTTCTCTTTGAAGAACATCGTTTGCAAATCGTGCCTATAGTCAGGGGGAGCATGATTCAGCACAGCCAAGCAGAGGTATCAGCATGAACTCAGGGGGAGCACAGCCCTTTGCCCTTGATGACAAAGGGGGAGAATGACTCTAAGGAGCTTGAGGTTGCCATCAAGTCCAAAGGGGGAGATTGTTGGCATTCTAGCACAGGTGTGGCGCTATGATACTGGTGTTGTCCTTGATGGCAACTCTCTTTTATGACAGATCTCCGTTTAGACTACAGAATGAAGAGAAATCTCATATACGCAGGTTAATTAAGTCCAAATTGCGTATACACACAGTCTATCTGTATACAAATCCGCGTATACGCAGGTTAAGTATATACTAAGGAGCGTATACACGCAGATATATGAACAGAAAAGGGCGTATATGTCGGGAAGCTTCCCTTTGGTCCGTGGTAGTTAGTCCTCGGTACTTGAGCCTATATATTTGGACCAAAGTATCTCGACAGACGTGTTGATCCCTAGTTTCTAAGTTGATGGTATTGGATTTCTATGGTTTGGCCCTTGGTATTGAGCAAGGCCTAAGGCTATATAAGGAGAAGAAGATCATTAGGCAAACACATCTTTGAAAAGGCTTGAATATCTGAAAAAGAAAGAGATCTGGTATGCAGGTTCTGGGTTGCTTGATCTAAGCTAAGGAGAGATCACTTCGGTTGATGGAAGACTAGATCTAAGGATAGATCGGGATCTAATGATTTGAAATGCACTATTATGATATGGTTGATTATGAGTATTTCTAGATCTGCATACTGACGCAATGTTATGTTCTGGGTCTAACTGATGTCTGGTACAGCTGCAAGTTGAGAGAATTTATTTTTAGATCTGTACGCAGGTTGGCTTCGGTAAAAGCGCGTGTATACGCGGGTTTCTCTCATTGAAGTAGCGTATATCTTTTGAAGTTTGATTTTTGGGTTTATAGTTGGCTCTGACTGTTATTGCAAAGTTCTGTAGTCTGCTCTGTGTTCTGGTAACTGGTGATTGACAGGGTTTCAGTGGTTCAGTGATTGATGATGCTATTATTGGATGTTTTGTGCTTCAATGATCTGTTGTGAAAGTTGAATGAATTGTGGTCTTCAGATTGTAATGTTATGCTTCAGGAATATCCAGTCTGAAAATGTATGAAAGGTGGTACCTGAAAGAAAGAAGATTGTAGGCCTGCACCTACGTACTAGTATCTTGGCTAGTACAAGAGCAAAGGGGGTTGGAGTTCCCTTCCAAGGAAGTTTGGAGAACGAGAGAAGGTTGTAGCCTTCTGCAGGTTGTAGCCTGCGTACTGGTATAAGGCTGCACCAGTACAAAAAGATTGTAAACTGAAGTTTCATATTAAAGAAAGATAGAGACGACTTGCAGCAGGTGGTTTTCACCCACATTGGGTTTCCACCTTATATCATGGTGTTCATGTGTGTGATTTTTGTGTGATCTGTTCTACTGCATCTGTTTACTCTTAATACGGTGAATAATGTCCTGATGCACTTAACTGAAGATAAACTAACTGAATTATAAGATTTCTGGTTATACGCTGTTTTCTTTAGACACAGTTGCGTGTACACGCTGGTTCACTTAACGAAAGTAGCATATATGTTTCTGAGCATTGAAAAAGTTTTATAGTTCTGATAATACTGATTCACCCCCCCTCTCAGTATTATTTCCAACAGTCCCATCCACTACCATACATTATACTTCATTCTTTTCATGATCGCCACCCTAAACCATATATCACCAGATCGTTTTCACCTCCATCAAAATCATTTGCTCCGTTCCGTGTCATTGATGTGGGATTCATTAAGGCCCTCCTTTGATGGATCGCTTCTTGTCGACATCAGCTCATTATCCAAGAAGTTGATCTAGGAACACCCCCTTCAGTACTTTGAAGCTTGCATGCCTCAATGGCAAGTTTCTCACTTCTGGCGACATGTATACATCAATGACCTTCGACCGAAAGATTTTGCGTGGTGTTCGACACCAAGTCCTTTATTCACACCACGTGAATTGTACTGCAGTACCTTGAGGGTCATTATCATTATCGGTGATTCCTCTCGCGCTTGTTAACAATTTACATCATTGACTGGTAATCAAGCGATGTCTTTCCATGTTCGACTTCAAGACATTTCTCACATGGATCAACTTGTACTTCGAGTGAAGATCGGACAAGATTGAAGACCCTGGATCTAGTTTCATCCATCCGGGCTGCGATATATATTCAGGAAAAATAAAGACATTGAAATGTACAACATTGCAGCACAGATAATCATCCTACCAAAAGGATGATGACTTCATCAGAATCATCAGTCTACCATTAGACGATTGTCTGTCCTATGTACATGAAAATGAATTTATAAAACTGAGCATGGGAATGCCCGCCTCAGCTAGATCATGAAAATAGTATGAAGATAATGTATTGTATTGTATCTTATTACAGGTCTCCTACCAACATTGAAAGAACTTTGGATCCTCCTAATAAAGCATTTCACCCGATAAACGGCCTCATACTTTAGGGGGCAACTGTTATAGACATTTTTGTGCCTTACAGCTATAAGCATGAAATGTCCATAAACCAAGGGATCCTTAGTCCCTAAAAGTGTTGTTCCAGCTCCTAAAGAAACAAGGTCAACAAATTACAGCTTCTCCCAGAAGTTCTCCACCAAAAACTGCTCAGAACTAGTCAAATCAGGATCATTTCAACTGCTCCACTAGCTAGCTGCGTTGCAAAGCACCCAAATACACTGGCTAGGTGTGTTGCAATGCACTTGAATGCATTACCAGGGTGCGTTGAGTAGGAAATGACAAGTGGCAGAGTCATTCCACGAGGTGGAGAGACAATGGAAGCTTCCAGAATCTTCTCCAATGACACTTGCCTCACTGAATTCGACCAGTGATGAGTAAGAGGCTCTAAGTCTCCAAGTGGAAGCAAGAACTGACAGAGAGAGGCCACTAATCAATTCATGAGCTGACTCATCCTCTTTGCATACATCTATATATGGATCCCTCACCAAGAGATCCAGAGGCTGGAATTTTGTACATTGCAGAGAATTGCTGTTGGTTTTGAGATAGATATCAGAGTATTGGGTGATTTATGCTTTGTTGGAGGTGAAGAGGGGATTCCATGCTGGATCAGGAATCATCGGTTGTAACTCCTCCTGGATCTTCTTGTTTTATCAATAAAACTATTTGAGTTTCTCCTACATGCTTGTATATCATTGATGTGTGTTATATTTGTATGTTTAGCTTAATCTGATCCTAAGCTTTTTATGAACATAAATCCATGTCTTTGTGTAGTTTCCTTCTTCTGTGATCTTGCAGGAACTTGGTGACGCTGGGCAAGTGAGGGAGCAGGTAGCTGGAAGCTGTCAAAGAGAAGAGAGATTGGATCAAAGGACTAGCGCAAGACACAGGTTGGTTCATCCTATTCCTCTTCGTTTATAGTTCATAAAGGAGAATACAAGAGTAGTTTTCCCTGTTTGTTTATGAGGTCTCTGTCACAACCCAGTGGGATAGGGTCGTTCTGAATAGACACTTTTCCCGATAACACCTGGCTCTGCTATAATCAGCAGTGGCTCATGTAACTCTCGGTTCATGACCTCTTTGACCTCTGCTGCTCTCTTTTCTTCATGGTTCAACCATGAGGCAAATGCCATCAACTGCATATCTCCTACGACTGTTTTGGGATCCCATGAAGTCACATTAGGAAGGGCCAAATTATGGAGATAGAACTTCGATAGCTTGGCCTTGTCCTCTGATGAACTGCTATTGCATAACTCTGTGAACTGCTGGGGGTCTTGGATTTGGGAGATACCCCTCTCTTCTAATGCATTAATTTGGAATTGCAGCCACTGTTCCCATAGGTATAGGCCATAAGATTTGGCCGGTTGTCTACATTGTAGAGCATCCATGGCCCAACTGGCCATGCAGGCCAGTTGTGCCTCTTTTTGTTTTAACTACTATTTGAGAGCTTGTATCTCGATTTTTGCTTGCAATTCCCTTTCCTGTAGATGCTGGTTTAGCTCCCCAAGACCAACTTGCAGTCCTTCTTTGCCTTGAGGTTCTGCTGTAGTGTCCTCTGATGATGTGCCCCTTTATTTCCTCTGTTCCTGTAGCTGCAGTTTGAGTTTCTCATTCTCTTCCTGTAGGAATATCCACTGGCAGTTTCCCACGTGTTTGGCCATAGCTAATTCTCTTCGTGCCTCCTTGAGTTGTTCCTCCAAGGGGCCTATATCTGCCACTTCTTTAGATTTAGCTATCCCCATCCACGTGTGGGTTCTTACTCTTTCTTCCTCCAATGCAAAGAAAAGCGGCACTGTGAATTTCTGTGGAATAATTTTTCCAGCCTCCAAAAAGTTATAATATGAGCTCAAGCTTGGCTAGGGACTAGGTTCCGGAATATGCTCTACCTCTTCTTCCCTCCTTGGCTCTACTCCGTCTTCCCTTGGTGGTGATGTGGGTGCCTCTCCCTCCATTCTTTCAGTCTCCTTGAGCTTGGCCAATGTTTCCTGTAGAACGGCCTCAGCATCCTGTAGAGGGGTTTTTGAAGCCAACCTTTCCATCCTCTCCTTCTAGGCAGTTGTCTTCGGGCTCCCCCGCTCATAAGTGACTGATATTTTTGAGGGGGACCTCTCCCTTGGCGAGGTAGGGGTGTCTTCTATGGTAATTGGGTCGCTGGATGGAGGTTGGGGCCTGCCTGTTTTGATTCTGACACTTCTCCTTGCTTTGAAATACAGAGGGGTCTCCCTCTTTTGTTTTTCCTTTGGCTTGGGAGGGGTACTTAGGGTGGCCAGCACAGCTGCTGCCTCCCTATCAAGGATTTCGGCCATCTTCCCCTTCTGTGTTCCTTTCTCAGGACTTCCTGTAGAAAGCCTTGTAGCAGCTGATTTTTGGCTTCCTGTAGAAGGCGTTTTTGATTTTCCTGTAGAAATAGGTGGCACCGTTTTAGCCTGCTTGGCTGAGGGTGCTTTGTCTTTTGACTTTGCTGAGGCTGCCTTAGAGGTGCCTTCACTGACGTGGACTTGTTCAGTCCTTCCCACCCTGCTCTGTAACCTTTTCTCCCTGGGTATTAATGTGGGTTTGTCATCCTCTGTTTTGGCAGCCTGGTGTTTCTCTTGTTTCCCCTTGTGTTCTTTCTTTGGTGCTTTGGCCATGGTTTCTTGGCCTTTTCCTTTCTTCTCTGCTTGAATTGGTTCCTTCTCCTCACTGCTAGAGGAGGTGAGCTCCTCAGCCAAAATTTGGATGTCATCATCCTTAGTCAAATTTCGAAAGGCTTCCCACGAGAGAGGAACGGTGTATGTGTGGAGTGCATCCTCCACGAGGAGCTTAATGAGCCCATGATGGGCTACCTGGTTTGGCGTTCCCTCTCGTAACTTGGTTGCACATTCAATCATGGACTGCAGGAGGAAGTAAGGAATACTCAACTTGTTTTCTGAGGGTAGGTCCATTTGGTGCATAAGTTCTGTCAGCAGCCGGAAATGGTATCCATACACGATGCTGAATCGCCCCTCGCACGTGATATACTTCATAATTTGGAGGCTGACCTCACTCCAGAGCGGCTGTAGGCTGGCTCTTCGAACTCCGTTCTTGTCCTCTGAGAATTTCTCCTCCGGCAGAAAGAACTCCTTCTTAGCCTTCTGGCCTAGTTTTCTCTCCTCCTTATCCCACGGTACCCCATAAGGAGATCAATGACTCTGCTGATGAACTGTGGGGTGAGTCTGAGATTCAAACCTCTGAAATTGACAATGGCCAGCGTTTTTGATTTTGGCTTCAAAGCTCGCAGGAATTCCTCTGCCACCTCGTCATTGTAACCTTGAAGCTTGTCGCAGAACGACATCCACCGTGCACAAGAAAACAGGTCTACCACCTCAGGGTTTTCCCGTAGCTTCTTTGAGTCTGTCGGTTCTTTCCTAATGAACCCACCCGGCATGGTGAAAGCTTGCTATGTTAGCCGGAGCTGGCTGGCGCGTATAAAAAGATGGACCTTTGGGATTTCCTTAGACAGAGCGCAAAATTACGCCTCTGTCAAGCACACAGTTTGTGAATTCACGACTGTCTACAGGTGAGCCTTGACAGTGGCTCAATTATGAACCAAATCCTGTAGAAAACCCCACATATACACTACGACGACAATTCTCATGCAGAAGTAAGACGACGCTTGCAAATTCATGCGCAGACTGTAATTCTACTTTTTTAGGACGTCGACTTCGCCACCCTTCGAACCAATTGCATGGGAGGACTAGGTTCAGGCTTACCTCGTTCCAACTTGCCACCTTTGATGTGAATAGATTAATTTCCTCCGTAGTGGTGAGCTTCCTGTAGCACAACTTCCTGTAGAAGTCGTGCACGGGTTTTGGAGAGCGCGTCAGTGGTTCTGGGCCTTCTGTGCAACCACTGGACGTTTGAACAGGCCGAGGACTCGGAGTAACAGTCTTCAGGAAATTTCGGATGCTTACTCGACTGCAAAGCGGTTGAGGATAAATGAGTGGAGTGCCATACGTGATCTAGCCGTTGGATTTGAATCCCTGCGGAACTCGTGGCGCGGGGGTGAGCTGTCCCTGCCGGACCGTTGGACAACGTCACCTGTTATCATTCCACCGTAAGTCTACCTGACCGCCGAATCATTCCCTACATATCTACCGCTGCCATTTCTGTTAGATCACCGCTTCTCCCCGACTGGACGCTTCCCACGTGTCCATTTCCTGTCTTGTTTGACACAACCAACGCTTTCCGAATCGGACGAGACCATCAGACTGGTCGTGGTGGCTGGTTGAATGGCTACCTGACTGGATCAACCCATTCATTTCCATACTTGCACACATTTTAGAGCATTGTTCATGTAATTTGACGAAAAAAGGTGAGGCACTTACCTATGTGGCCGCGACGTTATTTTCATGCTTCAGGATGAGGGTGACGGATCCGCTTGCTGCTACTTCATGCCAGGCATGGGAGTTCCTTCTTGCCGACTACTGCTGGTTATGAGACTGGTTACTTGGCTGCGGATGGTGCATGTGCCAGCTCTATGAGTTGCAGGTGCCTTCATGGTGTATGCTCTAGCCGGATCAACTGCTACAGGATTCCTGTAGGATATCCTGTAGCCGTTTCTCCTCCTCGGGTGCATGCCGAAATGGTGGAATCACGGTCACGATTGCAGGGTCCTCAGATTGCTTTGATAAGTAGCGCATTGGGCCTCTGCATACTTTATTCCATTTGAGAATTGTTTCTTCTAAGAATCCAACGTTCTGATTTGACTGTGCAGGTATTTCCATTGCATGGCAGCAGGGGTGGTAGAAGGAGGCAAGAGCAATGGGTGATGGAGAAAAACATTGGTTGCATGCCTCCTTATTGGACTTCGGGCTTCAAATTCTTCCACACAGTCGGTCTTGGGCCGTCCAAAGATTCTACAGGAAGTTTCCTGTAGAAATACAGAACTTCCTGTAGAAAGTCCTGTAGCTTCCTGTAGAAGGCTAAACTGTGATCAAATCGTGCCCAGACCTTGGAAGAGATGAGTGTTTTGGAGGGAATGCTGGTGAGGTCACTTGGTAGCATAGTAGGGACCCTTTTCCTTGAGTTGAGAGACGTCCTTTTCTGCATGGAATACCTGCAACCTGCATGAATTGTCAAATCTTGAGCCTGTTTTCCTATTTCTGCTTCCTTCTTTTCTGTTTTCCTTTTCTTTGTTTGTTTTTTTCTTTCTTCTTTTTCTTATATATATTTTTTTTTGAAAGACATCAGGGGCGCCTCAGTGAGGTGTTCACCCTTACCATCTGCCTTGAGCGCCTCAGAGAGGTTTTCACCTAAGGGTCTTTTTTATTCAAAAATTTTCAAAAAGACAGTAGGGGCGCCTCAATGAGGTTTTCACCCCTACCATCTGCCTTGGGAGCTTCAGAAAGGCTTTCACCCAAGGATCTTTATTTTTTCTTCTTCTTTTTTTTTTTTTTGAGATCAGGGGATGCCCAAAACAGAGGCAGAACCCTTCTCTATGACCAGCACTGATTTTTCCATAGTTTTGATGAATGCTTGCCTCGAAAGAGGTTTCCTGTAGATCTTTAGTCGATGCCCATTGACGAGCATGGGGATGGCTTCCTCATCAATGGTCCGAACAAGAACAGACCCATTGTCATTACACTTCTCCACTGCATATGGTCCCAGCCATCTTGTTCTCAGCTTCCCCTTAAAATCCTTATGTCTGGAATCGTACAACAGTGCCCAATCTCCCAGCTGGAATTGCTTGTCATTGAGGTGCCGGTCATGCCATACCTTCCTCTGAAGTTGAACCACCTCTGAGTGGAGAAGGGCCTGCATTCGGTGTTCATCTAGCCCATTCAGCTGCAATAACCTTTCTTGTTGGGCATGTCTAAGATCTAGGTCCAGCCGAGCTGCCATCCTCAAGGTGTTGTACTCATACTCAATTGATAGCAAAGCTCTCTTCCCATAGACCAGCTCATAAGGTGTGAAGCCGGTTGTGGTCTTCCAAGTGGTGTTGTAAGCCCAAGTGGCCTCAACCAGGCAATCTGCCCAATCTTTTCTACTGCTGCTCACCACCTTAGTCAAGATCCCTTCCAATGTTCTATTGGTGACTTCCACCTGCCCATTTGCTTGAGGATGATAGGGGGTGGAAGTCCTATGGTTGATTTTGTGATGAGCGAGTAGGTCTTCAATTAAGTTGGAGGTGAATTGGCTTCCTTGATCAGTGACTAGCTCTCTTGGGTAGCCAAATTTGTAGAAGATGTTCTCTCTTAAGAACTCAGCCACCTTTTCTTCTGTTGCTGCTTTGATTGCCTTGGTTTCTGCCCACTTTGTCAGGTAGTCTGTGCACACAATGATGTAAGACCTTTGCCTTGAATGAGGATTGATTGGACCCACAAAATCCATACCCCACTTCTCAAATGGCTCAAGAGTCACTTGAGGTTGGAGAGGTATTTCGTCCCTTAGAGTCGGTTTCCCCATCCTTTGGCATCGGTCACATTGGCTGATATATCTTCTGACATCTTGATGAAGCGTGGGCCAATAGTAGCCTGCCTGTAGGATTTTGAAGGTAGTTCTTTTGGCTGCAAAATGTCCTCCACAAGGCCCATCATGACAGGTTAGGAGGATATCAAAGACTTCCTCCTCCCTTACACAATGCCTTAAGATCTGATCGGGGCCAAGCTTGAACAGGTTGCCCCCGATCCAAGTGAATGAGGCACTCTTCCTTACGTTTCTGCTCTTCTCTCTTGAGGATAGGTGTGGAGGGAACTGTGATGAGACAAGGTAGTTTGCTATATCAACAAACCATGGAGAGAGTACTGAGATAGCAAACAGATGTTCATCTGGCATCTGGTCATCCATTGTTCCATCCTCACCTGCAGGTAAATCCAATCTAGACAAGAAGTCAGCAACAACATTTTCTTTACCTGGTTTGTCAACGATAGTCAAATCAAATTGCTGCAACAAAAGTAACCATCTAATAATACGAGCATTCACATCTGGTTTATTCATTAAATATCTAATTGCAGCATGATCAGTATGTACAAATGTTTGATAGCTAGTGATATAATGTCGGAACTTGTTCAGTGCATGGACCATGGCCAAGAATTCTTTCTCAGTTACAGTATAATTCAGTTCTGCCTTGGATAAGTTTTTGCTGACAAAGTATATGGCGTATGGAAGTTTTTGTTCAACTTGTCCTAAGGCTGCCCCTATGGCTTTGTTCAAGGCATCAATGTGGATGTGGAAAGGTAGGGCCCAATTTGGACCTCTCAAGATTGGGGCAGACACCAACTTATCCTTTAATTCATTCAGAGCCTTCTGAAAATCGTCAGTCCATTTAAACTCAACATCTTTTGCTAAGAGGCCAAACAATGGCGAAGCTAGCTTACTGAAGTCTTTAATGAATCTCCTATAATACCCTGCTAAACCTAAGAAACTTCGAACATCTCTTACCTTCTGAGGAGGTGGAACCTTTTGGATGAGAGCAATTTTGTTAGGATCCACCTGTAACCCTTGGCGAGAAATGGTATGTCCTAGCACGGTTCCTTCAGTCATCAAGAACTCACATTTTTCAGGACTAAGGGATAGGTTCATCTCAATGCACTTGGTTAGGACTTTTCCCAGATTGGACAATGCTTCCTGGAAGTTGGACCCATAAGGAGTGAAGTCATCCATATAGATTTCCACCGAGTCATGGACCAGCTCGGAAAAGATGCTCAAGACGGCTCTCTGGAAGGTGGCAGGAGCATTGCATAGTCCAAAGGGAAGAACTCGTTAAGCAAAGCTACCCCAAGGACAAGTGAAGGTGGTCTTATCTTGGTCTTCCAGGCTGATTTGGATCTAATTATACTCGCTAAACCCATCTAGGAAAGAGAAAAACTTCTTTCCCACCAGTCCATCCAACACTTGATCTATGAAGGGTAGAGGAAAGTAGTCTTTCTTGGTGGCTTTGTTCAGTTCTCGGTAGTCCACACAGATTCTTCACTTCCCGTTTTTCTTGGGAACCAACACCAGAGGGGACACCCACTCACTATCCAAGATGGGGTAAATGAATCCTGCATCCAATAGTTTTTGCAATTCTTCCTTGACGATGTCCTTAAGGGCTGGATTCATTCTCCTTTGGGGTTGCCTAACCGGTTTACAATCTTCTTTGATGTAGATGTGATGGGTACAGACCGAACGATGGACTCCTTTCATCTCCTTATAGCTCCAAGCAAAAGCATCTAGATGACTAGCCAACAGACTACAAAGCTCCTTTTCCTGGGAAGGAGATAGGGAGGAGCTGATCTTTAACGTTCTCTCGGGGCCAAAATCCACATTTTTGATTTTGGGAGTTGTTGGATTGGCCCCACAAAGGTCCACTAAGGTGCTGGCTTGGGTATCCTCCACCAATTTCTCTAAGGACAATGCACTGGGAGGTGGATTTTGAATCAAGGTCTCAGTCAAATCATCCTCGGTTTGAGGACCTTCCCTGGTGGTTTCTAAGGTGCACAAGGGTGCATAGTACACCTCATCCTCTTCCCCTTCTTCCAACCAAAGTGGTAAGTCATGCTCTAATAGAGGTTGGGTAGGAGGATATACGACTAGCTGCTTGGACATAGGACCATATTTGATGGTCATGTTTCCTGCACCGCAGCTTATGTAAGCATCCACAGTGGCTAACCAAGGCCTTCCCAAAATAAGGGGGTATCCAGTAAGCTTTGCCTTTGGTTGAAGAACCAATAAGTCTGCAGGGTACTCCCAAGAGTCAACAGAGACCAAGACATCCTCTACAATCCCTTCGGGAGTCATGGTGGAGCGATCTGCTAGCTGCAGGACTGTCGAGGTATTTCTCAAGGAACCCTGAAGGTTGAGTTTGAGCATGGTATCTCTGGTCATCACATTAATGGCATTCCCTAGATCAATCAAAGTGTGGGGTATGATGGTGCCATTGATGTGGACATCAACTACAGGACTCCCAGGATCCAAATACTTTGGGTAGATTACTTGCCCCAACATAAGATCAGACAGTTGTCCTATGACATTGATGGTTGAGGCATCTATTTTTCGCCTCCCTGGGTGTCTGAAACACTTTTCCTTAACCAGTTTGTTGTATATCGGTACATCTTTGATGGCTTGGAGAAGTGGTATTCTCACACACAACTGTTTGAGTTCTCCCAGAAGCTCATCCTCCTCTGGGTTGGGTTGTGTGGTTGGTGTTAGTCTCTCAGGAAAGGGTGGAATGGCTTTTGGTTCAATTTCCTGTTTATCTTCCTCGTCCTCTGGGGGAGGAGGTTGGCGATCCGGAAGAGTCTTCCCAGATCGCAGGTTGATCTCCTAGATCTCCACAACATAGGTAGGGCATGTTGTTTCCCCAGTATATACCTGCTGGGCCTGTCGGTTGTTGGGATTCGGGTTCGGTTGAGCAGGCATTTGGGGTTGTCTTGGAGGAGCAAGAGGTAATGGTTGTGGTTGAGCTGGTGGTGGAGGCAAAATGGCGGGAGGAGTATTGTACTGGGGCCTCCACCCCGGTTGAGGTGCATTCCACTGAGGCTATGGCTGGGCATGTGAGTGAAACGAATGAGTAGTGGGCTAAGTATGGTACTGAGGTAGGTAAGACCATGGGGGAGGTACAGACCAGGAAGGATGAGCAGGGGGACCCAAGGAAGGCATAGGAGCAGATTGGTTGGGGCTATAATAAGCTTGGGATGTCCCTTGCATCCCCTGCTGGTAAGGTCTCGGTCCATGTGGCCTCCTTTGGTTGAGGAAATAGAGAGGTTCAGTGGGCGCCTCCGCTCCTTGGTACATGGCTTTAAGCCCAGGTAAGGTTGGGCATTGGTTTGTGGGGTGGTCCTCCTCACAAAAGAAACATACCTCTACTGAATGTAATGGGCACTCGTTCTTAGGGTGCTTCCTTGTACACCTAGGGCAGAAGATAGCCAAAGCCCTCTCAGCTTCCTCTTTCTTCTGCTGGATTCGGAATGTATCAATTTGCATGGCAATGGTCTGTCTCACCTCACTCTTGAGGTCCTCTAACTGATTTGCAAACTCATGTTTGGATAAAGGAATACTAGCTCAGAGGGGGTTTCCTCTACCTCTTTTCCGGGCTGCCCTAGAGTGGTTCCTAAACACAGTCTTTATATCCTCATAAGGTAGTTGGTAAATATCTCCTCCAGCTAGCATGTGAAGGGTATCTAGAAGGTCTTCAGGGACTCCTCGGAGCAGGACCAACTTGAGAGATTCAGGGTCAAGTGTGCACCTGGCCCATTTATAGCTAAGTTGGAACCTTTCCTCGTAATCTTCTAAAGACTCATCATTCCCCATGGTCATCCGAAATATTTCTCCCTTGGCTTCCTTGGACCTACAGTAGTCCCGGTATTTGGTATTGAAAGCTTGTTGCATCTGAGCCCAAGTGGTGATACTGTTCCCAGGTAAGCCCATGAACCAGCGTAATGCTGCATCCTTAAGGGTAGAGGGGAAGAGTTTTAGTTTTTACTCATCTTCGGTATAGTCATAGGTTCGACAAAGGACAACAAACTCAAACAGGAAGGTATCAAGGTCTTCAGTAGTCAGTCCATGGAAGTGAGGTAAAGCATAGGGGCTTATGTTTTTCATTTTCATGTCTCCATTGGTCTCTCGGATGGGAAAGGCACCTTCTATTCTCTCATCTTCTCTTCTATTGTCAGCCATGGCTTCAGATGGAGTGTTCTCTAACTCTTCTTCTGTTATAGGATCTTCGTATATCTCAGGAGGCTCGCCTATAGGTTCTTCTGGATCACTGTCACCAAAGAAGAGAGAAGGGTGACTCAGTGAAGTGGTGGGGGTGTTGGGTAAGAATTTGCCTGTTTTATCTCGATTTCTACGAGGCATGAAATGGAAAGACTTTTGATTGCTTTTTTTCTTTTTTCTGGTACCTGCAAAACTAAAATAGATTGAACTGCAACTAACTATCTTGCTGAAATGGAAATGCGGAATTGAAATGAAAGCATGAAAGAACTAATCTATTTTGCTCAAATGAAATTGCAGAAATGAAATGCTAGGCTACGCTTGTGGAATTGAAATGCTAATCTACGCTTGCAGAAATGAAATTGCGGAATTGAAATGCTAATCTATGAAAGAAGGAAATGTCTACGCTACTTTTGCAGAAAGGAAATTGTAGAATGGAAATGAAATAAACTACTTAGCAGAAGGTGAGAGTAGGAAAATAGAAGAAAAGCAACAATCACCAATACTCTGACGCTTCCCCGGCAACGGCACCAAAAATATGGTGGGCTCCAGTATTGTAGCAATAATGCTACAACTCCTGGGACTCCCTTGTTTAATTTTATCAACCCGGTAGTTCGTAACAAACTTGGAAGCGACAGTGCTATATGAACAAGTACTAGCTCTTGCCGCAGTTGTCACTTGGTTAGCTGGCACAAGTCCGCTAGGGGCTCAAGCCAACTTCTATGAGCTCTTAGAAGAAGTTTTTTAATTGATGGATGAAAGCTAACTCAAAGGAAGCTAATCTACTTGCGGAAAGAACCACAAACCCTAGCAAACCCTAATTCTACCAGCTAGTCCTACTGATGCAAAGAGAAGAATGAAAACTACAGAGAGATGCCATTACTTTCTATGAAGGTAAGATACATGTGTCTAGACTACCTCTACCTGAAGAAACCTCTTTTTGTATTTTTGAATAAGTTATTAGAATTAACATTCTTGTGCTTTTAACTGGCTTTTTACTGTGCAGAGGTGGGTCAAGGAGGAGAAATGCTTGGAAGAGGTCGGGAAGGTTCAGAGAGGGCCTAAGGAGTCCCTAACACCCTTCCAGAGAGTTTCACAAAGTTTGGATATCAAGAAACCTCATTTGTGAGCTTCTATAGGAAGTCTGTAGGGGTTCTACAGGATGTTTCAGAATTTCTACACGATGTTCAGAAATTTCTACAGGATGTTCTACAATTGGATTTTCGATGATGGGTGAGTGAAAGAGGATGCATGAATGGATAGGGAGGTAGGATAGGGGTCTGTAATGACTTAGTGACAGAGAGATGAAGTGATGAGAGGGTGTGGAAAGTTAGCTTGTCTTAAAGAGGGCAGAGGAAATGGAAGGCCAAGAAGGTAGGGTGACATGGGAAAAAGAGTAATTGTGAGACAAGGGATCTAACTTGGAGATGAGCAGTTGGCCTGGACGAAGCTTAGATGGACGAGAGAGTGATGGAGATGCACCGCACAGTGTAAACTTAACCAAATCAACCACGTCCTACACATAATCAAAATATTAACTAATCTATCCTAACTGTTAATGAAACCAATGAACAACAACGTTATTTCTAAAGAGAACCACGTACAGTACTGAAGAAAAGAAACATTCCAAGAGGTCTGAACGCATGAATAACTCCTACAAATGAAAACACTTCACCGAAGATTGCATGGGTAAGCAAACTAGTGTTTTTGTTGGGCAGCACTGTCTGCAATTCCAGCCCCTAGGAAGAGGTGAAAATGAGAGTGCAGGCAACCCTTTTCTGGAGCTTTTATCACTTCTTATCTCATTACTCTATTCTAGAAATCTGAAACAACTCTATTCTTCAACAATGACCTACTTAACCACACAACGAAATCTAACTCAAAAAATTGCGTTTCAAATGCATGCAAAGAAAATCATAATGCTGAAAGGAAAGATATCAATACAAAGAAGGAGGCCCTAGGCTCTCAGGTTGGGCCCAACCTCGAGAGCTATGGCTCCTCTAGA
Organism: Pinus tabuliformis; assembly: GCA_031772625.1. NCBI lineage: Eukaryota > Viridiplantae > Streptophyta > Pinopsida > Pinales > Pinaceae > Pinus > Pinus tabuliformis. The sequence continues at coordinate 180,363,920 of CM062812.1, forward strand.
AACTCAGAGATGAGATCAAATCTGACTGCTTCTCATTAAAAAATAATAATCATAAGTCAAGAGTTATGCCAATAATGGCTACAAAAGAACAAAACAGAGCTGGCAGCTCGTAGTGCAGAATGTGCAAAAGGTTTTCCAAAAAATTCATTTTCGAAGGCTGAAGCCTTATCATTTATACATCACGAGACCCAAGCTGGCCTCCTAAATCTATGGGACTTGGCTGACCAAACTGGGAGTGAACAGCTGCTTCCACAAAATCTGTTTGGCTGCCTTCTAGATCTGGTTTTGGTGGCTTTTGGAGCTCGGAGTTGGGGGTGAAGATCCCGAGGAAGGCTATTTAATGCCTTGGACAACCCCCCTACGAATCCTCAACCCCAGCTTGGCTGTCTCCTAGCCCTTGCCTGCTCAGTTTTGCTCCAACATGTGTCAAAAAATCCTGAAATGAGCACGTGTTAGCCACCTAGGAATAGTGACTACCCTTATTCGTACAAATGACATAAACATACTAAAAATTGATGCATAAGTTATGAAAAATGAAGGATTTAGCAAGGGTAGTTAGGCCAAATGAGCCCAAAATGTTACCAAATTTGGGGCTCATCAGCTGGTCACCTCCAAGAGTGAATGACGACGTACTTGATCCGAATGCGATGAACCACCGGTTAACCTCCCAGCCTATTCCTTGGCTAATTTTCTTCCCCGCGGACCCCCGAGCTGCAATGGGGTTGTACAATGGAGGAATGCAGTAGCTGGTAGAGGAGAGCACTCCTTGGCTCAAGAGTCCCCTCTCTAAAATCCTCTACCTCACCAAACTCACTATAGTTTCGTAATCACTTCTCTGACATCGTCTCATCCATCCAACAATAGGGTTCCCAAAGGTCCCTTCTCCCATGGCTTGCCCCTTCTTTTTTAGGAGTCCTCATAGGTGACACTTGGCATGTCATGCATAATTAATTATTTTTTATAATTCAATAGTTTGATTAGTCACCCACCCATGTGTCACTCTCTCATCAAGGGTCTCCAAAATTTATTTACTTAAATTTTAATTTAAAACTAATATTTTCCTCACCTCAACAAGATTCCTATTTCTTCTCCTAGTTGCCTCTTGATCCCCCTTCTTATTCCTTAATTTGTTTTCATTACTAAAGTCAATTAATGAGTCAAGATTTGATTCCCTATCTACTCCCTATTTTAAATCAAGTTATCTCTTAGATGGATATTCTTATATTGGTTGTTGCCACATGCAGGTTCTCTACATTTTTCTAAATTTAATTTATTATTCTTATTTTAATTCACCTTCCTCTTCTCTCAATTAGGTTTAACTAGTTTAGGATTAATCTTTATCCTTACAATTATGTCCCTCTTTCCCCTTTTACCTAATTAAACAACATAATCTACCTAATATTTTCCAACATGGGAAGGGTAGAGTTTTTAAGGTAACCTATTTTATTTCTTTCTATGATCCTCTTAACCCAAGATTTATTTTTGATTTAATTACCTCAGTTTCTAACATCATTTACCCTGGATGTAAATTTACCTAGTTTTCATTCCTTGATTATATTTATTATTTAATTTATTTTTAATGATTCCAAGGGTGCCAAGCTTGGTCGTGCCCTTCAAGAACTTCCCTTGAAGTTCCAAGGGTGCCACGCCTAATATTTTATTTGTGATGCCAAGGGTGCCAAGTTGGTCGTGCCCTTCAAGAAATTCCCTTGAAGTTCCAAGGGTGCCACATCAGTTTCCCTTCAAGCATTCAGTGACTATGAGGGCAAAGTATAGGTGCAATGACATATACCACGATCATCTCTTATGTTGCTTGCTATAGTGAGACTAATGGTGTTGGGGATCTAGGAATCTACCTTGATGCACACCCTCGATAAAATATTCATGAGCGACCCAACTTTGGGACCTGCCTTCATGACATCGTGATCTTCAAGGCGAATGTGTTTCAACCCTTCCAGCCCAAGTCACGGTTGGAGTGTTAGTAGGTGCGATCAGGGACACTGTCCCACCCCTCCCATGTAGTTCCATCCACTTGTACAACCCCATCACCCATATGTGAGTCATTCGGCCAAACAACTAATCTGTGTGTGCAACCATTAACATCTCATCAGAATATAGATAAACATATATAGCAGGTTTCAAAATTGACTTTGAATTTCAAAGATAAAATAATATAATTTTTTTTCAAACTGGTTGTCGTCAACTCGTCATATGCAAGTGCCTCTGGTGGTTTCCTACCATACTCAATAATCATCAATAACAAGGTTTCTCAGTGTTAGTCATTGTCATAATAGAATCATTAACAACACCTAGTCATTCACATCATTGTTCATTGTAAGCCCGAACTAATGAAAATCGGTAGCATAGGGGCACATCCATCATGGCTATCATCATCAAAACATCAATGGAAACATACATATCCATTAAGCTATCAACATTGTAACATCAATAGAAATATACCTATCCATAAAATTTATCATCATCATGATTTTAATAGAGAGCATACATATCCTTTATTGCCATCATCACCATAAATTCAATAGAGACAAAACATAACCATTTAATGTTACAATCATCATAATACCAATAGATAACATACATAACCATTCATGCTATCATAATATCAATGGAGAGCATACATAAACATCACAACCATGAATATCTCAATCACTAATAATAGAGTCATGTGCCTGGATCCTCAACTTCAGGTCCTCAAAGAATAATGTGCGCCTTAGGGCTAAATATGTAGGTTTTAACCCCGTACAGAAATTACCTGCATACGAATTCTAAAACATATAAAATAAACAATGTGAGGGCATAACACATAAAACACATATACACAGAGATTTTCCCCTGGATCCCAAAACCAGGACTACTAGCTTGATTTTTCATTATATTCCTTTCAATGTTATAATACATATTTATACATGCCGAAGCGTCCAACACCTTGGACCAAAAACCATCGCATCTAATACCATGGACCAAAAAACCATCGCGTCCTAAAGACATGTGTGAAAATCATGCACAAAACCATAGGTGGGTTTTCCCAACCTAACATAGGGTCCAAAACCAAAAAAATTTGGGGCTCTGCCCCAGACCCCATAAACTGGGGTTACATGTACACTTCAAACCCCCTGTGACCCCCCCTCTAACCCCCGGTTAACTACGTGGGCTAGTTATAGAAAGAATATAACACAACCCAACATTCTCCCACTTGTTGTTTTCTTTCCATAGGGGCCCACAAGGGAGCTTAGTCATTTTTCCAGCCCTGAAACGCCCATTGTTTCTCTACACCAAGAGAACTTCTCAGAGCTCACAAATTTTGTCAATGCATCTACAGTATTCTTCAAAGTGTCCACCTTCACCAGAAACACCTTTTTGTCTTCTATCATATCCCTCACAAAGTGATACTGAACATCAATGTGCTGTCTTTGAATGATATGCGGGGTTCTTTGCCAAGAAAATTGCACTTTGGCTGTCACAGTCTATCCTTATAGCTCCTTGTACTAACCCCATACTTGAACACAATCTCTGCAACCAAACTGCTTCCTTGCTTGCATGAGTGGTTGCCATGTATTCTGCCTCTGTAGTTGATAGTGTCACTACAGATTGTTTCTTACTCATCCAACTAACTGCACCTCCAAATGGGTTAAACAAATACCCACTTGTAGATCTTCTCTAATCCAGATCTCCAGCCTAGTCTGCATCAACAAAGCCATGAATATCCAACACTCTGTCCAATCCCGGTCTTCCTTAGTAGCACAAACCATAATCACTAGTGCCACGCAAATACCTGAAAACCCGCTTCACTACTGTCTAGTGCTCCTTCCCTGGTTTTGACATAAACCTGCTCAATACTCCCACTACATGTGCAATGTCTAGTCTAGTACAGACCATTGCATACATCAGGCTACCGACTGCACTTGCATATGGAACACGGGACATGTCCTCTTCCTCTTATTGTGTCTTGGGACATTGTTCAGCAGATAACTTCACACCTATAGGAATAGGAACCTTCATCGGTTTACTAACCTACATATTAAACCTATGCAGTATTGTCTCGACATACTTCCTCTGGTTTAACCCGAGCTTCCTCTTTGTACGATCTCTTTTAATTTCCATGCCCAAAATATAGTTTGTAGCACCAAGATCTTTCATGTCGAATTTGGAGGACAAATGGGTCTTCAAATCCTGGATAATTTCTTTGTTATTTCCAACTAGCAACATATCATCCACATACAAGACCAGATAAATAACACGGTCACCAATGAATTTAAAATACACAGAGTGATCTGCTTTGCTTCTGGTGAAGCCAAGTCCCCGTATAAATGTATCAAATTTCTGATACCACATCCTTGGTGATTGTTTTAACCCATACAAAGACTTCTTTAACTTGCATACCAGTTCTTTCTTACCCTTCACTGCAAAACCTTCAGGTTGCTTCATGTAGATCTCCTCTTCCAGATCCCTATGAAGAAATGTTGTCTTCACATCCATCTATTCTACTTCATAATCAAAAGCAGCATCAACAGATAATAGCAATCTAATAGAAGCTACCTTGGCAACAGGAGAAAAAATATCACTAAAATCAATTCCCGACACCTAGGAATAACCTTTTGCTACCATCCAAGCTTTGTATTTCTCCACCTTTCCTTCTGTATTTGTCTTCTTCTTGAACACCCATTTTCTACCAATGGGTTTCCTTCCAGACGGCAACTCCACTAGAGTTTGCCATCCTCTAAATCTATTGCTTCCTTCACAATTCTGGGATTGTCGTCAGTAATAGATAAAGCAAAATTTGAACAAAAAGCAGATGGACTATACCTTTCTGGCTACCTTCTTTCTCGAACTGATCTTCTTAGACTCAGATTTTGTGGTTCTTCATCTTCTGATTCCTCCTCTGCTGTAGAGTCTGATTCTTCCTCCTTTGGCTCAAACTCTATCTTCTCAGGTTCCTTTGGTTGGACTTCATGTTTAATAACACCTTTCACCTCTCTGAACACCACATCTCGGTTGTACACAACCTTCCTTGTTACTGGGTTCCAAAGCTTATAACCCTTTAAACCATCCTTATACCCAATAAAGATGCACTTTTCAGATTTACTATCCAACTTGGTTTGTTTCTCCTTTGTAACATGTACATATGCATCACATCCAAATACCCTCAGATGTGAAAGAGAGGGTTTCTTACGAGTCCATACCTCTTGTGGAGTCTTATCCTCCAAAAATGATGAAGGTTATCTATTGACCAGGGAACATGTAGTATCCACCGCCTCTGCCCAGAATTCTTGTCCTAACCCAGCACCACTGAGCATGCTTCTTGCCCTTTCCATCAACGTCTTGTTCATTCTTTCTGCAACTCCATTTTCCTGAGGTGTATATGGAGTAGTCTTCTGCCATGCTATACCACACTTCCTGCAGAATTCTTCAAATTCCTTACTGCAAAAATATCCACCGTTATCTGTCCTCAACACCTTTATCTTCTTCTCTGTCTGATTTTCCACTAGAGCCTTAAATTCTTTAAACTTGTCAAAGACTTCAGATTTCTTCTTAAGGAAATATGTCCATGTATTCCTTAAGAAGTCATCCATAAATGATACATAGTACACATACTTACCCAGTGATGGAACCTTCACAGGTCCAAACACATCACTGTGCACAAGCTCTAATATATGTTTTGCCCTCTTACCACCAGAGGGAAAACTCACCCAATTCTGCTCCCATATACACAATTTTCACAGAAATCAAAATCCAGAGAGCTATTACTCACACCTTCTACCATACCTTTACCATGAAGTATTCAAAGGCCCCTCTCTCCAGTATGTCCAAGCCTTTGATGCCATAACATCGTCTTCTCTCTAGAGACCACTAGATTTTCTGCTCCACTTTCAAGAACCACAGAACTGTTGCACCCATCAATAACAGTGCTACCTTGTGGCTTGTACAGAGTTCCAATTCGAACTCCCCGCATCAATACCAATGCTCCATGTACCATTTTTCAAGTATCCTTCTCGAACACTGTTTTTACAACTACATCATCCAGCTTGGTTACAGAAATCAGTTTTCTGGCCAATTCAGGAATATGCAGAACATCGGAAGTGTTCTAACCCTTCCACCTTGCAACTTCAACTTTACTTTTCTGCGACCAACGATTCTAGACTTCCTATCATCCCCTAAGAAGACATCACCACCATCGTATTTCTCATACTCACAGAACCACTCTCTACGGGGAGTGAAGTGAAAGGATGCACCTGAGTCAATCAACCATGCCTCATGATCTACATGTGTACTTGAAGAAGCCAAGTACACATCCCCACCTTCATCTGAGGTGATTTTCGCCGTTGCATAAGGAGCATCATCATATCCCTTTCCTTTATCAGGAGATTTAGATTTATAGTCCCTTTTGTAGTGCCCTTCCTTTTCGAATTTCCAGCACACCACCTTTACATGTTTTCCTAGAGATTTAGATCTCCCACTCGATGACTTATTTTTGTTTTTGTTCTAGGACCGTCCTCGTACAGACAAGGCATCACCATTCTGGCTCTCCATATTTTTTCGTCTCATCTCCTCCGTCAGCAAGGATGAGACCATTTCATGAAACTCCAAGGTAGTTGCATTTCTACCTATTGCAATAACCAGACTATCCCACGAATCTAGTAGAGAACACAACAAATTGATGCACTTATCTTCATCTGAAATTTTAATATCAACAGATGCTAACTAAGTCACCACAATATTAAATGCATTCAGATGCTCTGTCACTGAGTCTCCATATTTCATCCTCAGGTTATACAACTTTTTCTGCAGGAACAGTTTATTCACCAGAGACTTAGATTGGTACAAAGTCCCTAACTTGTCCCACAAAGCCTTCGCCATGGCTTCCCCTGATACATTCAGCAATACTGAATCTGAGACACACAATCGCATTGTGCTCTTTGCCTTCCGATCCAAATTCTTCCATTCTTCATCAGACACTCAGATTGGTTTAGAACCCAGATCTACTGCGATCCACTGATCTTTATCCACCAACAGATCCTCCATCTTGAGTTTCCACAACTCAAAACTCTGACCATTAAATTTCTCGATCTCTATCTTTCCACTACTCGCCATCTTCTTTCACTACTAGAATCAATCTCATAGATCTCCCACTGAAAAGGGTCTACCACAGGCCCGAGCGAAACCCCTCAGCAACAAAGGTGTCCCCTTGAAGCCAAAACAGCTCTAATACCAAATGTAGGTTTTAACCCCGTACAGAAATTACCTGCATACGAATTCTAAAACACATAAAATAAACAATGCTAGAGCATAACACATAAAACACATATACACAGAGATTTTCCCCTAGATCCCAAAACCAGGACTACCAACTTGATTTTTCATTATATTCCTTTCAATGTTATAATACATATTTATACATGCCGAAGCATCCAATACCATGGACCAAAAACCATCGCGTCCAATACCACGGACCAAAAAACCATCACGTCCAAAAAACATGTGTGAAAACATGCACAAAACCATAGGTGGGTCCGCCCAACCTAACATAGGATCCAAAACCAAAATTTCCTGGGGCACTGCCCCGGACCCCATAAAGTGGGGTTACGAGTATGCCTCAAACCCCCTGTGACCCCCCCTCTAACCCCCGGTTAACTACGTGGGCTAGTCATGGAAAGAATATAACACAACCCAACAAAATAAATGTTAGTGTCATATCATTGTCAGTCAACTACAGCTGGCACTACAAAGAACAAGTTTGAGCAAAATAATTTCTTCAGTTCTGTTGTCCCTGAAGAAACCAATTTCTTAGCTGTGTAGAAATTGTGCTTAAGACATTAATGTTTATTATTATTGTCACTTATTTGTATGATGTATCTTCAAGTGAAGGACCTGAAAGACCTGGTTCTTAACCCTTAATACTTAGGTGATATGAAAGTCTCAGAATGCCATTTGATTTTTGAATATGAATGCTGAGTGGAGAATGCTTTGAGAAGTTAGAGACAATATGTTGTTTTACACAGAAACTATTATCTGTAACACTTTGGGAAGTTAGAGACAATATGTTGCTTTACATAGAAACTATTATCTGTAACTTAGAAGAAATGTAGAAGTAAGGGTTTTAAGTATAGGAGCGCTCTTTTAAGGAATTTTAACTTCATTCACATAAGTAAACAAAGACCTGCAGCTTCATTACTATACTTAAAGAAAAGAAGACATATGATGACACATAACAGAGAAGTCACAAAATCATACCCAACAATGTGTGGAAAACTTCTGATTCTTTCATTAATCAATAGTTTATCAAAAATACAGTAGTTAAATAATGAATCCATACAGGTGAGGATACTTTTAAAAAGAGGAGGAATCACCTGTTATAGATTTTTATGAACCCAATGTTTCGGACTACCAAGTGAATCCATCATTAGGGGATGCGACAATAGATATTCTAGAGATATCTATTGTCGCATCCCCTAATGATGGACTCAATTGGTAGTCCGAAATGTTGGGTTCATAAAACTCTATAACAGGTCATTCCTCCTCTATTTAAAAATACAGTAGCCTAGTCTCTAGGTTCTTCAAAATTCGAACCCTTTTTCTATAATTTTCCCTCTTTTAATACATTATAGGATAGTTGGTAATCACCAAAACTGTCAAACTGCTTAACTATCTCCTAACTGTCTAAGGTAAAAGTCATTATAGAATATTACATTGGGGAGTAAGCTACACCTCATTCTTCTCAAGAAAATAAAATAATAAGAAATAACAAAAATTAGAAGGTGATGGTTATTCGTTGTTCGAATCTGTGGCTTGACTGTTGATGAAGTTTCTATGTAGATGTTCAGATGATAGCCAGACTGTTTTAACACAACAAACTACATCTTTACAAAACTATGTGCGTGGACTTGTGGTTATGGGCCCATGTATCTATTGGAAGTGTTCTGATTGGTGGAAACACAAAGAAACCCAACCAATCAATGTTCCTTTGAAGTTTCGGTCATCCGCCTCTAATCCTAGTTATTTTGCTAAAACATTGGAATTGGTTGATTTATATGTAATATCAGCTACCACGGAACTGAAAGAATTTAGACTCCAGTTCATAACCTTATCGCGCCTGCCTTTTCTACAAACCTTTTCCTTCCCCATGGAACCGATGGGGAACAAAACTGCAGTTAAAAGACTTCTCGGGTTTGAAATTTATAATAAAACCCGTGCACTTTTTGACGCGATATCCGTTGGATCTTGTCCCTTCGTGATGAGCAACTGTGATTGATCCAGACTTCAATAGATTAAATTTCATTCCATAAACCATCGCATCCGTTTTCTGAAGTAAACCTCATCCATGTTAACCACACGATTATCATTTGATCTGCATTCTTCAAGCAAATGACCCTGATTAACTGTGGTTTTAACTTGGTTTTATAACTTCTTGCATTCGATTTTGGAGTAAACCTCATCCTTGTTAACTGCGTGAATACCATTAGATTTTTTGTTTGTCGATCGAACAACTCAGATCTTCTCTTGTGATTCTCGCATTCAAAAGCCATCAATAATATAAAACAACTCATTTCTTTTGGATTTTCGCTTTTTTTTTTATTTCAATTATAACATAATATTTGTTTTTGTTTTTTGTTTTTTTTGCGATAAAACTAAAAATAAAATTAAAATGAAAATGGATGCTACAACATCTAGCTCCACTTGGGGTTAGTGTGTTTGCCACAGAAGCACTAAGAACTGCAGATTAGTGCCTTCACCTCGAGCATGGAGTCACATATTGCTTAGCCAATTTAAATTCTATGGAATTTGTACAATGAATTCACTCCAGTATCTACATTGATAGGATGCTTGTGATTCAGAACTGGAAGTAATCTTTAAGGTACTGCCCATTGACAGGCAACTATAAAGATTCACCATCAAGATTATCCAGGAAGAATGTATTATTTTCCCTTGCTTCTACAATTCTGAATGGGACATACCAGAGAGGATCAAACTTCCCATGTTTGCCCTTATCTTCTCTTCTAGTATCCCACCTTAATACCAGGTCTCCAACTTTAAAATCAATTTCCTTGGCCTTTCTGTCAAAAATACCCTTCATCTTTGATTGATACATAATCAAATTATCTCTTACCTTATCCCTGCTTTCACTCAACTCCACTACCTTATGCATTCTTCTTATCAGAGCATTGGGCTCTTCTTTTGCCTCCTGAATCATTGCAATTACAGGCTTCACAAGCTAACTTGGGAACAGAGCTTGAGTTCCATACACTAACTCAAAAGGTGATTTGCCTGTAGACCTTCTTGTAGTCACTTGAACAGCCCATAGAGCAAACTTTAACTTTGAATCCTAGGCTTTTTGATTCCTTGAACTGAACACTTGAGCATTGCCTATTATGATTTTGACGGGGCATCCAAATCTGCTGAAAATATTTCCTCTAAGAACTTCATCACCACCTAGTCATTTTCCCTTTTAGTAGGTATAGCTTCTACCCACTTGGTGAAATAATCAGCAGCTGTAAGAACCCACTTGTGCTATTCAATTGAAGGTGGTTTAATCACTTATTTCAAGGGAATCTTGTGTTGAATAATGCTTACATCATATGTCTTGAGATCCTGATAGGACCAAGCAAAAACATCAATGTATTCCTTGAAAATATTAATATACCTCTCCTTATGATTAAGTGAAACTTCCTTGAACAATTTGACCGCCTTGGGCTCCTTTTGGGTTCCAAAATTGTGATCTTTAATCTGCTCATCCTATGAAAGGAAACCAGCACATGTTCCTTCTTTAGAATAGGCTCCATCAAAGAGCACTTCCACACCCCTTCTATTTGCAACTCTGTATTTACGCAGGCTGAAGCAAGCTGCCTCTAGTTATCTTCAGCCAATTCTGCATTGTCATGCAGCATGAAGCAAGAAAAGTCATCTTTCTCTTGGCTATATACAGGTGAATTACTTGCCTCGTTCTTTGTGATTGTTTTAACAAATCTAGTTTCTATGTACAAACTTCTTTCTTCCCCACAAAAAATTGGTATGATAGCATAAGTAAAATCCAATTTCAAAACACCACCCAATTTAGCCCCCTATGACCTAGATAGTAACATTCCAAACCTAGCAGGGATATCTGCTACCGCTACATCCATTACCAAGCTTCTAGCTGGGATATGGGCTAGTGATGCCACCATATCTTTAATGACCCCAAAACACTTGAATTTATTTGAATCAAAAGAATACAGGTCTCTGTAAGGTTTAGTAACTTGTAGGTTTAGTTGTTTCATCATTGATAATGGCATAAGGTTATGTGAAGCTCCTGAATCAAACATACAATTATGTAAGAGGAAATCATGAATCAATAAAGAAATGTAGAAAAGAGGTGTTGAGGAATCTACCTACTCCACATGTGGACCAAAAACCACTACTGGTTTATCTTCTTGCAAATTCACAGTGTCATTTATATTCACATTCTGAGATAGATTGATAAACTCCACAATTTCTCTTTGATAAATTGATGTTTTGACCAACTCTTTGAGGGGCACCTGAATTCTGATTTTTTCTAACTCTTTAGTTAGACTAAACACATGAACTTGTTTAGTATTCCTTTCATTTTCATCTTCACTTTTCTTCATCACTGAAATCTCCTATGGAATGGAAACAGTTATTTCTAAATGAATTTTATCACTTTTATCTTGAGAAGACTCACCTTGAAGTATTTGAGTCTTGCTATTTGTATTCTGTTGTTGTTTTCCTTTATTTAATTATTTTGTAGGATGTGGTTCTTGTGGAGAAGCCTTCTGTAGGGGAGCTGGAAGTTGCTGCTCACCTTCATTTTCTTGATTTCTAGATCTTTTTCTTGATCTCAAGTCATACTTCTTATGTAATTATGCTTGCATAAAATCAGTAAACCACTTCCAATATTCATCAATTTCATTCTCATCATAAATAGCATTTGTTTTAGTATATTCTTCTCCCTCAACACCTAGTTCATCTTCATCTCCTCCATACAATGTAAAAATATGATCATCATGGTCCCTGGAATGCTCTGGTACTCCATCAGGATCTTCCTCTAAGTAAAGTGGTGCTTGAACCCGATCTTGGTCTTTTCTCTCCTTCTGCAAAATTTGGAAAGGTTGTCTTCTATATTGAGGATTAAAATTTCTGTTTTTTTGTACTTGCCTCTGATAATTATTACTCTCCAATTCCAATTTAATCAATTTATTAGACAAATTTTTAATTGCATTATTCATATCCTCTAATGTTTTATCTTGAGAGGATTCCACTTTAGCTTTTCCCTTATCTTGAGTAGGTTGTTCCTCTGGTGCTTTATGTGCAGCCACTAGATTTGCTTCTATTTCTAAAGCATCAGTTTGGATCTTATCAAGGGTTGTGGATCTTCTCTCCCTCAATGTGAATCCAAAATCTAATTAAAATTCCCCTGCAAAAGTTATTTTTGTACCAGTAGGAGGGGGCTTGATTTCCACTGGAAGACTGCTGTAAAGTTGATTGAACCTTTTGATGAACTCAACAACACTTTCATCATATTTCTTCTTAATAGCATTGAATTCTGTGAGTGAATACCCATGGTCTCTTTTCTGTCCCCATCTCTAGGTGAATAGGCACTCCATCTCTTCCCATGTATGAATAGAGTTATTAGGAAGCCCTTTAAACCATTTTCTTGCTTCCCCATCCAAGGATTGCACAAAAAGTCTTAAAACAACATCCAGGTGTTGAAAATTGAGCTTTTTTGAAAAATTACAAAACATAGCTATATGCTTCTCTGCTGTTTGTTCATCCCCCCCTGAGAAATGAGGAAGAATGTTCAATTATTCTTGAGGCATTTGATTCTACTGTTGTGGAAATTGAATGGGTGCATACCTATTCAACAAAAATGCAGGTGTTGCCATGTTTTCTCCTGAACTTACTGATCCTTGAGTACTAGTAAATGTAGGACCTATCTGAGGAGTAAATTAAGTATGAAAAGGTGGCAAGTTAGTTATAGGTTCAGGTTGAATAACTATAGCAGATACCAATAAAGAAATAGACTCTAAAGATTGTTCTTGACAGTTGGGTTCTTGAAATGAGGTGGATGTAAAAGGTGACTCTTGGTCAGTAAACGGTGAATGTTTGGATGAAAGATGTGATGAATTGCTGCCAGGTGTAGACAGTGTAGGACTTGGTGTAAATGGAGTTTTAGGCCTTCCAACCCTCTTGGAAACTAGTCTCTCAGGGTCTGAAAGGGCTTGAACCTTTTGTTGTGAGGTATTTGACCTCGTGGGTGGTATCTGACCTCATGTGAGGTCTCTTTGAAGCTAGAGTTATTGATTTCTATTCAATACAACCAAATATTTCCTCCTCACTGAACAACCAGAGGAAAATATTAAAAACCAGGGAAAAGTGTTCTTCACATCTCTCCCCGGCAATGACGCCAATTAATGTTGTCCCTTAGGAAACCAATTTCTTGGCTGTGTAGAAATTATGCTTAAGACATTAATGTTTATTATTATTGTCACTTATTTGTATATTGTATCTTCAAGTGAAGGACCTAAAAGCCCTGGTTCTTAACCCTTAATACTTAGGTGATATGAAAGTGTCAGAATGCCATTTGATTACTGAATATGAATGCTAAGTGGAGAATGCTTTGAGAAGTTAGAGACAATATGATGTTTTACACAGAAACTATTATCTATAACAGTTTGGGAAATTAGAGACAATATGTTGCTTTACACAGAAACTATTATCTGTAACTTAGAAGAAATGTAGAAGTAAGGGTTTTAAGTATAGGAGCCCTCTTTTAAGGAATTTTAACTTCATTCACATAAGTAAACAAAGACTTGCAACTTCATTACTATACTTAAAGAAAAGAAGACATATGATGACACATAATAGAGAAGTCACAAAATCATACCCAACAATGTGTGGAAAACTTCTGATTCTTTCATTAATCAACAGTTTATCAAAAATATAGTAGCCTAGTCTCTAGGTTCTTCAAAATCCAAACCCTTTTTTATAATTTTCCCTCTTTTAATACATTATAGGACTATTGGTAATCATGAAAACTGTCAAACTGCTTAACCATCTCCTAACTTTCTAAGGTAAAAGTCATTATAGAATATTACATTGTGGGGTAAAAGACACCTCATTCTTCTCATGAAAAAAAAATAACAAGAAATAACATAAATTAGAAGGTGATGGTTGTTCATTGTTCGATTTTGTTCGCCTCTAATCCTAGTTATTCTGCTAAAACAGTGGAATTGGTTGATTTACGTGGAATATCAGCTACCACGGAACTGAAAAGAATTTAGACTCTGGTTCATAACCTTATCGCATCCGCCTTTTCCACAAACCTTTGCCTTCCCCATGGACCCGATAGGAAACAAAACTGCAGTTAAAAGACTTCTCGGGTCCGAAATTTATAATAAAACCCATGCACTTTTTGACGTGATATCCATCGGATCTCGTCCCTTCATGATGAGCGACTGTGATTGATCTAGACTTCAATGGATTAAATTGCATTCCATAAACCATCGTGTTCATTTTCTGAATTAAACATCGTCCATGTTAACCATGCGATTACCATCGAATCTGCATTCTTCAAGCGAATGACCCTGATTAACTGAGGTTTTAACTCGGTTTTATAACTTCTTGCGTCGATTTTGGAGTAAACCTTGCCCTTGTTAACCATGCGACTACTGTTAGATTTGTTGCCTATCGATCGGATGACTCAGATCTTGTCCTGGGTTTCTCATGTTCAAAAGCCATCAGTAATATAAAACAACTGATTTCTTTCGGATTTCCACATTTTCTTTTATTTCCTTTATAACATAATATTTGTTTTTTTTTTGTTTTTTGTTTTTGTTTTTGTTTTTTTTTTTTTTTTTTAACGATAAAACTGAAAATAAAATTAAAATGACAATGGATTCTACAACAAGTTCAACATCACTTGCCTTTGGGGGTGCCTTTCCAACTAGTTTCCCCTTGGGATGTGATAGACCTTAGTGGTAAAACCTGATAAAAACATGCAAAAATATTTGCAATAGTGTCTAATAATCACCTAGAGCAACATTACTCATGATTTTTCATTTACAAAACATGGAAAATTAGTATATTACAATTTAACTAAATATGTTTCTTATTATTATATATATTTGTATACATTATCAAGGAATCACCAATATTTTACAATGTTTTCTATTATTTTAGAAGATTAGACAAGAATTTGCAATACCATATAACCTAGTTAAAAATTCGCCAAGATTTAACAAAAAATTATAATTTAGTGAAAGATTCACCAAAAAATTATATATGTATATATATCAATGATAAAATAACCTATACATTTTTCTATATAGCATGGGGATTCACCCATTTATTATACATATAAATTTGGGTTTTCCCAAAATTTTCCCTAGAACTTGGCCCCCCACCCGCAGTTTTGTGGCACAGGGGTGGCTAGGGGGCTAGGGCTTAGCTTGGCCCTCCCCCAAAAATGCGCTAACTACAATGTTTATTAATGTTTGTTTCACATTGTATAACAAGAATCATATGTGGTGCATTGGTCTTGGACTTTGTTGCTTGGTGATAGGTATCGGTTTTGATCCTCTGGGGGTGTTATTCGGCCCTCGACCCAAATTTTTTCTGTGATGAGAAAGCCATGTCTCAGCCATTGGTTGGTCCACGTGGCACTCCCTCATTGGGACACTTCAACCAAGCCATAAACCAAAACAAACTTTCCATTCGACAACCAATCCTACTGTGCCAAGTGTCGAGCAACCATTGGCCAATGGAGGACTAGTCACCTGCCTAGTCATGGTCCAATCACTAGTATGGATTTCTGACTAGGGATCCCTGCAACTCAAATTTCAAAATTTTTAGTTGTTTCCCTAACTGATCAAAACACATTTATGGGAGCATAAGAAGTCGGATTTGAGTGAAATGAGTTGCATTGGATTAAGATCGCCAAAATATATCCAATTGTACAAGTTTGAAGCTCTCTTACACACTTTCAATTTTGAGCATTATTTTGATCCACCGGATCAATGGGGTAGCTGGCTTATTATCTTGGAAAACACATTTCAGACAAACTAGACATTTGCGAGCATAAGCATAAGTATACTTGAAAAGTGTGGGCCAATAAAAATCAACCCACATAATCTTGGGATCAGTAGTATCATCCATGGAATTCCCTCCAATTAGTTCATCATGGACGTCACACAATACCCTTTCTGAATCAGGTGCTTCCAACCATCTAGTGCTTCTTGAAAATAAATATGTGTACCAACTAATATCTTAGAGCTCTCAATCTAGTGGCTATATTTTGTCTCGCTGATAAATGAGAGGGCAGGGTACTATGCTCAAGATAATGTCGCACATCTGCATACCAAGAGGTGGATGCATCGATGGGGGTAGCTTGTTCAATATTATACATTTCTATTTCCTGTTCCCATCTGAAGGAATCATCTTCTGCTGAACTTGCCACTTCTTTTGTTAGTTGAAATATGCCATGGCCTTTTATTGTGTGAACTAGTTTGGACTCAATATCGTACTTTTACAAGATGGTCATCCAATTTTCTCTTCTTTCACCTAGCTCTTGATGAACAAATATCGACCTAAAATTTGGGTGAGGCACAAAGATAATGAAATGATTTTTCACAAGATAAGGCCTAAAGTGTTTTACCACCTTGAATACTATGTAAGATTTTTTTTTTATCAATTTTAGGGTAATTGAGTTCAAGTCCTTGCAAGCTGGACCTCATGAATGAGATAGGCCATTCATCGTCTTGCTCATTGTTTTGTGTAAGAATGAAAATAAGAGATGTATTAAAAGTGAAAGTGTACAAAAATAAATATTTGATGAAGTTTGTATTGTATAGTGTTGGTGCTTCTACGAATGATTGCTTAATATGGATGAATGCGTCCCTTTTGTATCCCACTTATAAATCACATCATTATTTATCACGTCTTGTAATGGTTTGACTATCTGTGCATAATCTGAGATGAAATTGTGAAGGAAATTTTCCCAAGGAAGGACTACATAGCTTTCTTGTTCACCGACAAGGGAATATGAGTGATAGCTTTAATCGATTCATGGTCCACCTTAATCACAATCTTTGTGATAATACAACCCAAAATGTTTCCCTTAGACATGACGAATATGCTATTCTTGGGATTAAGAGATATCTTTTATTTGTGACATCGCTGGAAAATTTTCTTTAGATGACATAGATGATGAGATATTATTTTGGAAAAAACTATCACAATGCTCTATCCTATTAAACCACGAAATGTGATGTCCATAGTATGTTGAAAGGTAACTCCAACATTAAGAAGTCCAAAAGGAATTCTTTGAAATAAAATGTACCCCACTTGGTTCTAGCGTAGTCTTGTGCCTGTCGAGTTTTGACACCAAAACTTGGTTGTATCCCAAAAGACCATCCAGTAATGAAAAGATTTTGGACCTCGATACTATTTGCAAAATCTATTCCATTGATGACGCTGGATAATTGTATTTTTTCGAGGCATGATTCAGATTTTGAAAATCAGCACACAAAGGTATTTCCTCGAACTTCTTTATTACCAGGACCATATTGGACACCTAGGTTGAATGACGAACTCTAAAAATGATCTGAGCATCCAAAAATTTCCTCAAGTCTTTATGAATGAGGGGCTCAAGAGTAGGATGAAATTTCCACATTTTCTGCTGAAAAGGCTTGGCCCCTTCCTTAATTGGAATCACATGCTAGATTATTCACATGTCGTAAGTCTTAAGATCATCATATGTGCATGAAAAAATTTCGGTACTACTTAAAGAGGAAAATTAAAGCTTGCCTCTCTTGAGGTGTGAAACAAGGACCGATATTGAAAAACTTTGATTCTTCTTTTGTAATAAGATCTCTATATGTGCGACAAAGTAGAGTTATGAGTCTTTGCATTGACTAGTCCCTTGAAGTGATTTTGTAGATCGTACAACGTTTCCAATGACACCACACCCTTGGGGATAAGGTTTCCTTTGCTTACTTGAGGCGCGTCCTACAAAGAATTCTCGTGCTCATATTCATCAATAGCTATGTATTTGAATACATTAACATTCACCATAAATTCCTCTTGTTGTTGGTCTTCATTGAAAACACGGAAATTAGCGATATTATTAGGAACATATGGCCTATAAATAATTTCATTAGAAAATCCATCCTTTAACTGTGACAACCTAGCAACAACATTTTCTAATGTATCATAAACAACGTTATAGATTCTAGCAACATGAATGATATTAAAAGGTTAGAATTGCAAAATCAAATGTCATACCACTTTTTTGATAACTTTTGGGATTAGGTGAAACACAATGTATCTTATTGCATACTTGACATGCGATGCTTTTATAGTCACTTATTGCTTTAACCACCACAACTTTGAGGTCAATGGCTTTCTTTAGACCCAAGATGGGTGGTTCGTATTCAACAATATTGTTGTGCACTCAAACTCTAAGAGACAAGAGATGAAATGTTTTCCTTTTTGCAGCTCTATTAAAATGCAACTAGTTTCAGAGCCCTCCTTTGTTTTCGAACCATGAAAGTACAAAATCCAAATTTTAGAAATACTAGGGCTATGTCCTGTACTAATACTATTTACATCTATTGTACAAAGATCATTTTCACCAATTGGACTTCGAGTAAGGAGTTCCAACTGCGCATCAGGTGGGATGGATGAAGGTTGTTCCAGATAACATCTGTGATCTACTTCCATAAAACATTTTCTGAAAATAACATCTGCAAAGCCCATTGGTTCATTTTGTTCCTGAAGTTTTTTCATGGTATGTTTCATGTAAGGCTCAATTTAAACTTGAATCTAGTTCTTTCTACCCTTGTATGGAAGCCATAAATGTGTCAAGTTAGTTGAACAATATTCTTGTAATTTGTTGGAATAATCTATACTAAGCACTAAATTGTAGGCTTCAATAATGTCCATGATCCCAATGTTTATGCATTGGTGAACTCTATGGTTAGATGAAAAACAAAGGATAACATTGTTGAGTTCAACAATGGCCTGGAAAAATGATATGTCCAATTGTATGATCTTCCTATCAATTTTATCTCATTTAGCATTTAGTTTCATAGCAACAAACAATGGCATAACATTCGCAGATGCATTAGAATCAACCAAACAATTATGGAAAGTATAATTAAAAATTTCGAAAGTTAACAGAAATGGAGGGTAGGGAGTGTTAGAACTCAAATTTACATCATTAACAATAGATTTGATGATATCACGAGAATTACTAGACAATACCTAAGAAGAAGAAGCTTCTTTACTTTTCGAAGGGTGAGATGAGAGTGCCTAGATAACCTGTTCTCGCTGACATGTTATTTTGTGAGCTCTAATATTGAAATGTTAGTGAGAGATCTTTTCATATATTCAACAATTTTATAATCAATATTTTATGTCTTAATTGACTGTGTTGACGGATCCAATGGTGTATCCTTATGCATTGCTTTAGGAGTGGTGGACTTGTTCTTATTGTTGGTGGAACTTTTCTTAGTAGTAGTAGAACTTCCAGACTTGTTCTGTGAATTATGAGATGGATTTGAAGGTGGTAGAATTCTACACACAAAACTACTTCATAGTTTCCTGCTTAGAAATAGGTCCCTTACTCCTCAAGTTATAACGATCAATCGACTGCTTGGGAGGAGCTTCACTTGCAGATTGTTGATTAACACTCTATTTATCAGCTTTTTATATGACACTAAACATGTTCACTGAATGTTGAGGAGCTGAAATGTCTTTGGTGGCAACATGTTCATTTTTTTCTTCACTATGTTCCGATTGTTCTTACACTAATAGAGTATCAACTAGATTAGCCATCATAGTGTTCATATTATGGTTCCACTATGGGCATTTTTTTTCTGAATGTTTCTCTCGATTTAAGGTGTAGAAATTATCCATGCCCAAAATTCCAACATTGAACACTGCGTTATAACTTTGAGCAGATTTGGCGAGTTGAAATGTATTATTCTTTTTAAATAAAGGAAACCTAGAAAACTTGTTGCTGGTGGTAGATGCCTCAACTGACCTTTTCTTCAACTCTGATACTTCGTTCATAAGAAACTTCATAGACTTGTTCAAGCTTTCCATATCAAAAGAGTCTTTGTCTTTAGCTCTGTTGGAAGAGGCTTGTTTTTTCTTACTGGGTTCCTTGGAGTCTCTAGGATCATCGGTGTCTTTAATGAATCCAATAATGCATAAGTATTTTTCAACAACACAAGCTTCTGCAAAGTTTAAGGCCAAAGTATTCCTTGCATCTCTTTTGATGAATACATGAATGTTACTTGGCAAGGAAGATGTATAATAATCTTTGGTGATTTATCGTGTGTTTTCACATCAATGGCGAACTTTTTTAACAAATGAGTGAATCTTTGGTTAAAATATTTAACTCTTTCTTTGTCCCCCATTTTCTAGTTCCCAAGTTATTTTAATAACATGGAGAGAGTATCATCATGAACAAAATTTTCCAAAACTAGCTCCTTAAATTCCCTATAGCTATAGGTTGAATTAGTTGGAAGACTGCTATATCATACATATGATCCACCTTCTAAAGTGTATGGAAAGATTCTGCAAGGAACATTGTCAAAATGTACCTCAGGCATCCATAAATACATGTAGAAATCTTCCAGATGGTCTTAAGCTTTGGTCTTCTTATTAAGACCAAACTTTGACAACAAATTTTATGGATGTTTTGGCATCTTATGAAGGTTATCTAGAAGAGCGAGTAGCCCTTGGGCCATCCAATCCAAATATATATATCAACCATGTTTTTTCTCTTTTCCCCTCCTTTTCTTTTGAATTCGAAGAAGCTTCTCCTTCACCCTTAATATCTGCATTATAATCAAGATGTTCCTCATCCAAAAACTGAAAATCTTCCCCTTCACTGTTTCGATTCTCCTCAATCAGTGGAAGTTCCCCTCGATTTTTTGTAGGTTCAACCAACTCCTCAAGGGTTTTGATAACCAAATCTTCCACCGAAGAAACTAATATACCACTCATATTTGTTTCTTTCTTTACATGCTTATGAGGTAGAATAACAACAACTGGGAGTAAACCAAAAGATCTTGCAAACAGATGAGTGATGGGTCAGATAGTCCATAATTGGTCGTAAGGAACCTCAAAGGCCTGTCCTAGACTAGACTAAACAATTTCTTCTTTTTAAGGAGTATGATTTGGAGTGGAAATGGGAACGTTACTACTGTTATGCAATCAATTCACAAATAGATAAATCAACGACTTAAAAATTATCCTCTTCGAGGGGTAAACATCCTTTACATTACATAAATGAAAAATTCTTGGATAATACAAATCAAATACCTCCTTTGTGTATATAGGAGTCTAAGGGGTCATAATATAATCAGATCCTTCATAACAATAATAATGTGAGGGAACAACAATAGCCATAGTGGGCTTCTATGGGGCACAACAATAAAAATATGGGGGCTACATGGGCACAACAATAAAAACAAGGGGGGCTACACTAACAGTAATAATAAGGGGGATACATTAGTATTGTAGGGACCTAACATGCCCCTCTCCTTCCAAAAAGTGTTGTCCTCAACGCTTGAGTAGTTCTAGATGCTTATGTATAAAATTCTCATCCTCACATCTGGAATCTTCAATGGGTAAGTTCATCCAGTTAATGAGATACTCTGAAATTGATTGATTCCGTAGCTGTTAGGTTCTTATTTCTGTGACTACTTCAGGATCAAATATGATCTTTCCTTCTTCATAAATTTATAGCAACAATATTTTAACTGCAATCTTGTCACTGATAACCTTATTTAAGCATGAAACATGGAAATTGAGTGTAGTTGAGAAGATGCAGGTAGCTCTAATTTGTATGCCATAGTACCAATCTTTTGCAACACCTTATAAGGACCATAATACTTGGGTGATAACTTATCATCCTTCTTATCTTTCTTGAGATACATTTGTTTTTATGGTTATCTCCATAAAAATACCCAGTCACCTATGTCGAAACTTCTTTCACTCTGATGTTGATTTTCCTATTGTTTCATTTGATTTTGTGTGAGAGTGAGGTTATCCTTTAAGAGTTGGAGAACTTGTTGTTGATGCTCAATGTGATATTCCACTCCTTTAACCTTAGAATTTTCTCTTAGAGATGATGTGATGGATGGTGGATAATATCCATAAAGTGCCATAAATGCGGTCATTTTTGCTGCAGTTTGGAAGGAAGTGTTATACCACCATTCAGCTGGAGATAACCGCTTGACCCATTTTGTTTGTTTATCATATACAAAGAAACTAAGATATCCTTCCAAACATATTTTCACTATCTCAAGTTTCCCGTCAGATTGAGGATGATAAGATGAGCTTTGAGCTAATTGAGTACCAAGACGAGAAAATAATTCCATCCAAAAATTTCCAATGAAAATGGGCTCTCTGTCACTTACTATAATCTTTGGGTTTCCATGAAGCTTTTCAATTGTTTCCAAAAATGCAATAACAATTGTACTGGATTTAAAAGGATGAGATAATACACACAAGTGTGCATAATTGGTAATTCTATCAACTACTACCATGATGACACTCTTTCCTTTAGACTTGGGTAAACCTGTGAAGAAATCCATTGAAACCTCCACCCAATGTTGACTTAGAATGGCTAAAGGTTGTAACAGACCTGAGGTCTTAATTGTCTCAACTTTATTTTGTTGGAAAACCAAACATTCTCCCCCAAACTTTTGAATATCATATTTAAGGCCATACCAAAAAAATTCCTTCTTGATCCTATGGTAAGTTTTTAAAAATCCCAAGTGCCCTCTTAAGGGAGAGGTGTGTAATACCAAAATAATCTTTTGTTTGAGTTTGGAATTATTACAAAGATATAAGCGATCTTTGTACCATAATGAATCATTTTTCCAGCTAAATGTATTAGATGTACTAGGATCTTGCTGCAACTTTTGAATGAGTGAATACACCTCTTCATCATTCTTCCAGTCATCCCTTACTTTAGCTATCCACTTAGGTTGGATAATAGAAATGGCACAAAGAAATACTTCCACATCCTCATCCTTTCTTGAGAGTGCATATGCAACATCATTTTTCTTCCCTTTTTTGTAGATGATTTCAAAGTCATAACCCAAGATCTTTGTCACTCATTTTTGCTACTATTCTTAAGATAATCTTTGTTCCAAAAAGTATTTAAGACTATCATGATATGTTTTTACCTTAAAGTATCTTCACATTAGGTAAGGTCACCATTTCTTTAGTGCATGTGGTGTTTCCAACATTTCCTTCTCATAAATAGGTTTGTGTAAATACTTTCCTCTAATTGGATGACTTTCAAAAGCAATGTCTCTTCCTTCTTGCATTAAAATAGCACCAATTCCATTTCCTGAGGCATCACATTCCACAATAATTTTTTTTGTGAAGTCTGGCGTAGCTAAGACTGGTGCTTGGCACATTTCCTGTTTAAGATGTTCAAAGGCCTTTGTTCCTTCTATAGTCCAATAAAATGCATCTTTATCCAGTAATGATGTTAGAGGTGCTTATTTTCTCCCATAATTCTTAACAAACTTGCAATAATACCATGTCAACCCAACAAATCCTCGAAAATTATTTATGGTTGTGGGATTTTTCCATTCCTTAATGGCTTTAATTTTTTTAGGGTCTACCTTAACACCCTCATGAGATACAATATGACCCAAATATAACACCTCTTATACTCCAAAGAAACATTTGGAGGTTTTTGCATATAAATGTTTCTCCTCTAGTAGTTTGAGCACCCTATCAACATGTTGAACAAGATCCTTCCAAGACTGGTTGTAGATTAGTATATCATCAAAAAAATACTAACACAAATTTTCCAGGGAAGGGTTTAAAAATGGAATTCATCAAACCTTGAAATGTGGAAGGTTCATTAGTAAGGCCAAAAGGCATGACCAAATATTCATAATTACCCCCATAAGTTATGAATGTTGTTTTCATAATGTTTTTAGTATTCATTCTAATTTGATGATATCCTGAATGAAGATCATTGTTAGAACCAAAAAGCCAAAACTGAATTGATGAGAAAATAAGAAAATATCCCCCTGAATTTGTGCCACTTTTATCAGTCTCAGAGAAGCATACACAACTTTCTAGATCAAAACTCACGTATATGCGACTGTCATTCATAAGAGACACGTATAGAATGTAAAATGCTAAATTTTCATAATCACAACTCCACCAAACCTATATTTTCTATTCTTGTTCACTGTTACTTCATCATATGTAATGCCATTAAAACCAAAACATCATCAAAAAAATATCAAACCAACATAGGGAATCATCATCAAGATATGCATATGCATAACTATCCTTGAGATCATACACCATTGATCCTGTGGACCTAATAATCATCGCTTTCTCTTGATGAGGTAATGTGCCTCTCATTTACTTCTACAATCACCATTTAAACCAAATAGACTGAAGTGAGGACCATCTTCCTTTACTTTGAATCTGAAGAAGAGGAACTACACCTCTTATTTCTACTTGAGTTCTTCTTTTCTAGCACATATAATTCATTCGGATTTTTGTATCCTCTTGCTATAACTTTTTGATTTTCTTCGTATATAAATTTGCATTCAATTGATGAAAATACAATTATACATCCTTTGTCAGATATTTTACCTACACTTAGAATATTCTACTTTAGTCCTTGAATTAATAATGCATCATCTTCTTTTGCATACTTATCAAGTTTGATTCTACCTTTTCCTAGAACTTTTGCTATAGCACTATTTCCAAGAATATTCTTACCATCTTTGTTTTTCTTGAGAGACTCAAACTTGTCCTTATATCTAGTCATGCAATGAGAGAATTTGTTGTCTATGTACCATTCATCTTCATCTTCAAATGAACAGAAAGCAAGCCCACACATTATTTGATCTTCTTCTTTTTTCTTATTATGAGAAGTGCTAGTGGATCCATCTTTCTCAGGTCTTTTGGTAAGAATATTATAAACTGGTTTCTTTCCTTGGAGGAAACCAATTTGTTGTTAAATAATGAATCCATACAGGTGAAGATAGTTTTAGATAGAGGAGGAATGACCTGTTATAGAGTTTTATGAACCCAACGTTTCGGACTACCAAGTGAGTCCATCATCAGGGGATGCATCAATAGATATTCTAGAGATATTAATGATGTATCCATGAGCTATATCTTAGGGTTCATTTCTGATTAGGGTTTCACTTAATTTTTTGAAACTAGACAAATTTCTACCCAAGTGAAGAGGATGTTTGCAGATAGCAAATTTGGGGATGAGATTGTTATCTCTACAATTTTTAAGAAAATTTAGATTGGATATTTTTAATATATTTAGAATATCTATTGATGCATCCCCTGATGATGGACTCACTTGGTAGTCCGAAACGTCGGGTTCATAAAAATCTATAACAGGTCATTCCTCCTCTATCTAAAACCAATTTGTTGTCTATGTGGATTCATTGACTTGTTCCTGCATTATTTTGCTACATGCCCAAACATGTTACAAGTATAACACCTTATGTGATTAGAAAAGGGAGCAGAGAAATCATAATATTTTTTCCTCATATTCCTTCTATTGCAATCAATAGATTTGTGACCAAATATGTTTCAAGCAAAGAAATGCCCCTTAAAGAAACCTAAGTACCTAGGAGTTGATGATATTCTTGTGAAGTGGCTATTTTCTTAATATCAAAACAATCTGCTCCTACAATTTGCTACAATGTGTTCGTAGTTATGACATATAAAACATTCAACATCATTGATCAGAGGGGAGAATCAATTACTGCTTATATCATTGGGAACAAAGGTTTAATTAAAATTTCATTTCCCTTGGATGTTGATCTCATTGACTTCTTATCTCTTTATCAATAATTTCAATTTTCTATTGTTATCCTTCAAGTTCGTTGCACAAACTTGTGAACTAGATTCCCCTTTTACAGTTTCATGAAAACCAAGGCTATATTTAATGGAGGGAGACCTTTGAATACTAAGAATGTTATCCAAAATCTTAGTACTATCTTGAAATTTCATATGTTTATCCATTTGTTCTAATTTATCTTTTAAAATGGTTATCTGAACTTCCAGTCATTGACACTATTCTTCTTTTTCCAGATACTTCTTTCTCATTCCTTCTTCAAATTGTTCCTTTAATTTGATAATCTCTTCCTTTAACCCATTCTCTCATTCTTAAAACCATTGAAGTAGCCCTTCATTTCACTTGTTTGACTTTTCCAGATCTGCTCTTAGATAGGCAATCTCAACTTCATGTCCTTCACAATGTTGTTTACATTCTACTGCAACATTTATCATTTTAACATGATCCTTTTTATTATATGGCCGCAACTTATCCTTAATATTTTTAGTCCTTTTCAAGGAAAAATCAAATTTTCTTCTAAGATTAAGAAATTCCTCTAACATGTCTTCTTTTGAATCTGTAACTCCATCTGACATAACATACTCATATTTTGATACATCATTATTTTCATTAAAAATAAGATAACCTGTTGGTTCTTATGATGAACAATATTTCTTTTTTTTTTCCTTCATTGGTTGCCTATAGATAACCCCATACTTCCTTTGTAGTTGCATAATGCAAACCCTTTTTAATGTTGAATAAGGTATGCTATTAATGATGTCACTTAATGCCTTATTATTATTTTGCACTTCTTCACCTGATGGGGGAGTTTTAGTGTAACCATTGCATACTAAATGCCAAACATCATAACCAAGGTTCATTAGATTAGACTTCATATTTTCTTTCCATTCTTGATAATTATCATTAATTAGCATATGTATACCTTTATTATCCATTGTGTCTAAATTTCTTTGTTCTTATGTTGCAAATTGTCCTTGACCCATAAATGCAGATATTGCCATAGCATCAAATGCATCACTTTCACTGCTCTCCTAAATTTACTTCTTCCTTTAAGAAACCTTCTTATTTCTCTTCTTTCCCATTGTCCCTGATCCACTCTCAAGTGGTTAAGCTTTTGCTGGAGTGGCCTTCTCTGATACCAATTGTTGGAAATAATACTGAAGTGGGGGATGGGGTGTGGGGGCATGAGTCAGTATTTTAATTCACTTTAAACTTTTCATTTCATATTCCTATTTCTATACACTATTATCATTCATACAACCAACGTATGTACATGACTTTAGTGAAAGAAAACATCGTATATCTAGATAACTAACTTTTCATATATTTCATCCATTGTTAATCTTTAAGTAGTGCATCATTACTTCATTATTCATTCGTTAAGAAGAAAGCATGAGCAGTAAAGAAACTATAGATCATCAACACATAAGAAACATATCAACACACATGAACATGATGATTTTAGGTGGAAACCCAATGTGGGAGAAAACCACCATTGTTGTCATCTATGCCTTCTTTCTTATTATGTAAATAAAATATCCTTACACTATTGTACTGATGCATACTTTTATTAGTACAGAAGAACCCACCTATAGGAGGCTACAACCTCTACTCGTTCTCCAACTCCTTCTTGAAGGGAGCTCCAACCCCCTGATATTGTTTATCGGCTCCTATCAAAAGGGAGAACCTACCCCCTGAACAAGTTTACCAACTACCACTAGAAGGAAGCTCAAACTCCCTTACTGAAGGCTTCAACCGTCGAAACCTCTCATGGACCACATTTCCTCATATTTCATAATGGATCCACCTAACTCAAAACATAAAAACCTACAGACCACTTTTCACCATACTTTCAGATTGGACACACACCCATCGTTAAGCATAATACCAAACTGAATACTGATTATGAAAGATAATCACTAAACCAGCCAATCTTTGAATCTCAATCAACCATCAAACCAATCCATAATAGATATTAATCATCATATCATACCAATGCACAATCATTCATCAATATACCAAACTATACATTGTTCATCATCAGAGAAACATAGTGTTGTTCGTAC
This sequence comes from Pinus tabuliformis, assembly GCA_031772625.1. Classification (NCBI taxonomy): domain Eukaryota; kingdom Viridiplantae; phylum Streptophyta; class Pinopsida; order Pinales; family Pinaceae; genus Pinus; species Pinus tabuliformis. The sequence goes on from CM062812.1 coordinate 180,391,877, forward strand.
AAACCTTGATGAGAAATATATCAGAATATATACGCTACTACTTTGAAGCACACCCGCATATGTATGCGCTTCCTCTGTATCATACTTGCGTACAAATATTATAATATTGAACATTGAATCATCAATCACTAAACCATACATAGACCATTACACCAATCACAAATCACAAAACCAATCACATAACTCTAAACCAATCACAGATCATTAAATCACACCTAGTCATACTTATGTACTATTATAGCTGATCATTACAACCAAATCATCTCAATCCACGCTATCAGACACAGATCTTGATGATAGAGACATCATCAACATGCAACAGTAAACAAAATATAACTGATCAAATATCATCATTTATCAGTGCTGCAACCCTACCACATATACGTGACTATTACAAGACTAATCAACGTATGTATGCACCTACCATGCACAACACCTATGTACCGATCTCAACATACTGCAAACTTTAACTCAGAATATATACTTGGCCCTACAGAGATGGATCCATGTATGTACATGACTATTCCCAAATAGACTTGTGTACAAATTGAAAACTTTCGTTGCAAACACAATTTCACTCTTCGTAACCTTTACTATAAAAGCTATAGACTTCTGAATAATTTCATTTAGATCACAACATCATTATAATCACTCATTCATCATTATTAGCTACTTTGACATTTGCAACAAGTAAATTAATCAAGCATATATGTCAACATACTTCAGACCTTTCAGATCCGAGTCTTCTCCTTGCTCCCTGATGCATACCTATTCTAGATCATATTGCACATGAATAATTCACTACTTGTAAACTTAACACCTTGATCTCCATCTCCTTATATAGTTTTAGCCTTAGCCAATAACTTAGGTAAATCCTTTGGTAATGTCGTTAGTATTCTTTGACGAGATCAAATAACTATTTTTCGCAACAAGTACTATGGGCCAATACCATGGTAAAGATTCTTGGTATTAAAATTACCATGGTTTGGATTATGTACGTAAATTTCCCTTATAGAACCTGCCTATGTATGTGACCTTTCTTCACAGGACTCACGTATACTTTCTCAAACTTTCACCTCTAATATCCAATTGTCTCTGAACTGTCATTTCTCTGCCCATATTACTTGTAACATCTGTATCAATCATGTTATCACAATGTGACATCTTTATCAAGTAGGTTGCCATCAAGGACAACACATTAGTCATAATGTCAACAAGAGACTTCAACTCCATTCACCACTACAAACATGGACTTTTACAGAAATTTACATGTGTCTGGTTTTTGCATGACTCGCAGAAATTGATTGTAAATTCTTGTTTTCATTTGCCCACCACTATTTGCTCCACGATTTTCACCTCCATATTTCTCAAGCTTGCTTCCCCAACTAAAGCAAACTTCTTGACACACATATTCAAACATACAATTTTCTTGACGCACATATTCAAACATACGATTTTTTGTTATATTAATTCATGACAAGTCAAAGATTTAAAAACATAGGATTGATGCTTATACAAAAAAAAATATGAACATGCAAATGTTGTGTAGTACAAACACTAGTCATGGAGTAAAAGTCTCTAACATAAGATTCACCAACTCTGCCTTAAGTACTTTTCTGTTCTTAATTATATGATGTGTTGTGGAATGGGGAATTTGTACTCTATTCAAATCTCATTTATGTTCTTGTCCTTAGCCTAAAAACAAAATCTACAACCTACAATAAAATTTTGCTTGCTTGATTTACTTATTGTATTGCAAAAATAGTTGCTGCCACTTTATTTGCGGTAATTGGGAGTAATTTTCCAACACTACCTTTTTTTATTCTCATCATTCATATTTTATTTTTATTTAAATATTTTAAATTCACAAAAGCCTATTCCAATATAGACCAGTCCTATCTATGTAATTAATACTATAAATTCTAAATTCTAAATGTTAAATAAAAAATTAATTTTATAAATATTTAAAATTTAAATTATTTAATAATTATTATATTAATATTAATTTAATAGGTAAATTCAAATTATTCCCCTAATCTATCATTTGATAAAAAAATTGAAAATGTAATTATTTTGAATTAACAATCTAAAACATCAAAACTACCAATTACATGTCAAAATAAAAGATATCAATCTTGTCAACGGTAATGTATTGTCAAACTCTAGTACAAAATTTTGACACTAATGTATTATCAAACTCCATTACAAAAATGCATAGTAAGCATAGCAACCATTCTAAAAATGTAACAATTTTGATTTCACTCGCACTCAAGTCAAAGAATGGCAATCAATTATTAGAAATATGAAAGAGAGTGATTGATTAAACACAACACCAAACACAATATTTTATTGAACTTACGAATATTACATATATAGGAATATATGATCTTTCTAGATCCGAGAATGGTGGATCTAGATTACCAAAAATAGCTAGTACACCTATTAACCTAAGAACTCACACAATACAACTCAGGACAACTTGGAAGTCATGGAAGCATTACTTCCAACACCTTCCCTTAATGCTTACACGTAGTGTTAGTGCCTAAATCTACCTCAGGCTGAAGGAAGGCAGGTCTAGGGTAACATCAAACCACACTTAACCTGGTAGCTAGCCCTACGAGGTCGGGGGAGGGCTCTCTCCTTGTCAATCTCAATTAGAATATTGGAAATTAGGGCTTGAGATGACTAAATTTAATGTAGATTTTAGACTAGGTATAGTATCTCAGAGAATTTCTTTTGAGTTTTAGTTTTGGTTGCTGGATCAAATGGAGAAGGCAGCTTTGGGTTCGGGAAATCAACTCAGATTTGCAGGATGTTCTGTGGGGAAGGTAGACAAGGGTTTATGTACTAGCAATGGATTAATATGGTAGAGAAAGAAAGCTGAGGAGTTGAGGAGGGCACAAGAAACTATGAATCCTCTTCAAATAGTGAAAACATTGAAAACTAAATGCATTCCCAAGACAAAGCACTGTAAATTTAGTGTATTTTGTCTATTCACCTTGATTCATTTAGTTTAGAAGAGAAAGATAGATGTGGAGACATATAAAACATCAGGAAATATCATTACAAAGAAGACACAATACATAAACTCACTGTCACAATAATCCCACAAAAATAGTTGTGAAACTTGGTTTTATTCCTTGCCAAACTGCTGATACAAAATGTTCAGAGAGTTCAACACTTCTGCCAAAGTCCAACCTTTACAAATGACTGAAAAAACACATGATATAGACATCCAAACCACCTGTGCTATCCATCAGGGGTCGAATGCAAGAGATAAGGGACTGTTTCAACCATATCTAAACTAGGAACAAGAAAATAGGCAGTGGAACAACTTGCCTCTAAAACCAAGGAAACTGATACATTCAGTTTTAAACCACTTTTCATTGATGTATCTACCCTATGAGGTGATTTTCATATATACTTACATCAAATACATCATTTAACATGCATACATTTACCTAAACAAGAAGAAAAATGAACCACTAAAGAAACTGGGTGAAATTTTGAGTTTTAGGCAAAATTGACAAAACCTGCATGATGCGTAGCGCCCTCCGCCTAATGCGCAGTGCTATTTCAAGGCTACTTTTGGAGGCCTTCAACTCATCCAAATCAGGCCCAAGATAGCTTTTTGGAAATCCCTACCTGTCTAGTTTCTGGAAAACTTTGAATTTTCTGATTTGGAGTTGATTTGCCCCTTCAAAAATCATTTCTCCCAAGACTGCTTCCTGGGGGTCCAAAAAGTGGCAGAGAGGGCATTTTTTAGGTTTTTTTTTCCCTTTAAGTGACCCAGATCTTCTCCAAAATTTATGAAACTTTCTGGGTTTCATTTTTTTTTCATGTCGAATCTAAAAACACAAGCCATTTGGCAAAAGAGTGAGCCAATTCAATTCGCAACGCCAGTGGCGCTGTGCATCAACTGAAATTTCCTGTGTTGCAAAATTTGATGCGCAGTTCCCTTTGGCAGACCAATTTTAGAGGTCTTCCCGGTGTCCAAATTGGGTGCATGATAGCTTGTTGGAAACATTACTGAGTCTACTTTCTGAAAAATCTTGAATTTCTCAATTTGGAGTTAATTTTCCCCATAAAACGTCAAATCTCCCAAGACTGGTCAAAATGTGCAAAATGAGGTTGCCTAAATGCAGAGTGCTGTTGGAATCAACTTTTGAAGGTCTTCCTCAACTCCAAATTGAGATCATGATAGCTCATTGGAAAAATATTTGTGTCAATTTATCATTTCACTCATCAAGCAAATCATTTGGCCAACCAAGCTAGGACAAATCTTGATTTGCCCAAGGTCACTCCATAGGTGCAGCAATTCTCCTGAGGCAACTATATTTTTGACATTTCTTTAAAACCATGACACCTATGTAAAAAGTGAAGGAGGATTTTCTTCCTTGGCATATTATGGAAAAAATCCTCTCTCTCTTTTTCCAAATTCATTTTTTCTTGCTCAGAAACATCATTTGAGTAAAAGTTATCCCTATGTGTGGAACAGGGGATTTGTCGAAATGAAGTGAAATGAAGGGGATAAGGGGCTTCTAAATTCTTGAGAAAGTTTTGGGAAGTAGGGAGGGATGTTAGGCAGTAGGGGAAAGTGAAATTTCAAATGTTGACTAAGGGGAAGGGGTTCAAAAGGGAAAAACACAGGCCTAGCCTAGAAAATTGTCAAATTGTAGCAAGAAGCTAGGGTTTGTGGGAAAATGATGAATTTGAGGGATATCAGTGATGGGAAGTGCTTAAGAAGGTACATTAAGGATAGGGGAAGGTGAATGAGCATCAGGATACAAGTTTTGTTGATGATTTTACCATCCAAGAGAAATTACCTTCAAAGCCCTAGGAGAGGGAAATGAGCCTTACTCAGTACAACTGAAGCATGAACAAGGTGTAAAATGACCCATTGGAACCTGAAATGATGATGAAAGCTCTTTGAATGATGGTACACTCAGCTGAATGGTGACATGGACTGACATTTGGACAATTTTGAAAGAAGTGAAAACAAATCCTAAACCTAATACCTAATGACCAAATTTTACTTGAAGACTCACTGAAATGACAAAATTTGACCTTGACACCCTAAGACCACTTTGTAAGAGCATGTTTGATCACTGGTGGAAGGCTTCAAAGACTGACACTAACATTGGCTCCAATGGGGATGGTATCTCCTTGGAGGTGCCAAGAACTGCAGGTCTTTGGGAAAGCAGACCAGTGCATTATCCATTAGGCATGGAGTCAAAATCTCAAACTGAAATACATGACTGAAAACTGACAACTTGACAACACAAACTAAATTGAAATTGACTCAATACTAAAACAAAACTGACAAACTGGAAAATATGCTCAAAATGAAGCTTATTCAATAAAACCTACTCTAGTTGTTCCATTCATCACCTGATTAAGTGAAGTGAAACAACCAATGCAACCAAGTAAGCATTCTATCTGTTGTTTGAATTCTCCGCAAGCGCTTTCTTATGAACAACAAGAGAGAACTACTGAAAGGAAACTTGCATGAAAACTTGTAAATATATCCATTGAATAATATGAATTCTCTATCAGACTCCAAAAGTACTGCATAAGGATCTTGAAATTCATGTGCACTGGGACTTAGCTCATTCGATGGATTACTTTTCTCCTCCTCATACCATGAATGTAAAATTTCATCTGAGCTTTGTGACGAGACTCCTACTGAAAATGACAAAGAAACCGACTACCAGATCAAGTTTGTATCAGTACACATTTCAAGCTCACAAGTAGCTAATGGAGAAGGACTTTGACTGTAGACATCATCCAACACATCAGCTATTGGATCGTGAAAAACTTGAAAAGACTGTTGCAACCCATTTTCTATTGGTTCCGATGAGATTACATGATTTCCTACAGGCTGCTCATTTGAAGATATACTATGCAATTTTCCCTTCAAAAACTGAAATGATTCAAAACAGAATGGAACGGAATCATCTTGCATCATTTGATCATATGTTCTAGCTTCCAAGTCTTCATCTGCAACCTGACATTCAATGGAATTCGGGGGCTGCAAATATGGATATGAGAAGTCTTGAACAAGGATTTCATTTCCCTCAAGATGGTTCAAATCAAAACTTAGCGATGGTTGATTTCTGAGTGCATGAAAGTTGTCTCTGATGAACTAAAACGAAGTAAAACAAAAAGGCAAAGATCCTTCACTTACTTCAAAATTTGTTGCACTTTCCTCTTCACTTCCATAGCTGATATGCATCGGTTGATCACTGTATTCAAGCTGCTAAAAGTGAACTTCCTCCTTCCACAAACTAGCTGCCGATTTGTCTACAAGATTAGCTTCTGTTTGGAGAACATAATCATCATCATACTGAACAAACTGAGGCAAATCATCAGTATAAAACACATCATCAAGCATAGAAGTCATATCAACAGATCTCTCTTCTCTAAGATGATCTATAAAACAATCATTTCAGGTCTATGACAACTGGGATAGTAAAGAAAATGTTTTGGATCAACAACTTGTTCCTCTTCAATTAGCAAGCCATGGTCTTGAACATTATACTCATTCCTTGTGGTGATCCTTTGCATCATCTCTTCCACTGCACTTACCAAAATGTCGAGCTTTACCTCTAAAGATGTTGATTCCTCTAGATCTATGTTCTTCATCTCTTCTTCCTTCAACTTTGCCCTTCTAATCAGCAAATTAGCCTCTACATCTACTGCATTGTTCTGCATCTCTTCAAGTGTTGCAAGGTTTCTTTCTCTCAACTGAAACTCCATTTCCAGATCAAAGGCTTCCGGGTAGTGCAAGAGAGCGGATCCAGGAGGAGGTCTTATATTAACCACATCGAAAAGTAGACTTGGTTAAATCTGGCAGAAAATTGTTGTACTATCTCCCCTGACAATCTTTTCAGCTGGTTATACTCTTCTATAATCAAGAAAGGGTTTTGTCTGATCACCCACTTGTCGAGGAAAACTTTGACGAACTGCTGGAAATCTGAGATGCTCACATCAGGCAGGGTTTTGAACCAACTCTTGACTTTGCCTTGCAAAGAAAGAGCAAAAAGCCTAATACTGACATCCTCTTCATCAACTTCAAAAAGGTCAAGAAAAGACTCAAAATTCAGTACGTTTCTCTTAGTAGTGATGTTGTCACATTCACCATCAAATCTTGGTAGATATAGGTCATGATTTTTAGGGAAAGCATGGGATATAGGAGGTAAAATTAGAGGCTTATATTGATCTAGAATTTTACAAGGTATAGGGGTATGTATAGAAGGTGTAGAATCAGTCTTGGTCTCTTGAGGCTCATCAGTTTGAAGACAGTCATCACAAGCTTCAGAAAAAGGGTCTTGATCAACATCAAAGGCATGTGAACATTTTGTATTCACAATCTTCCCAGGGAAAGAATCAAATGCAGGTCTGGGATCTTTTCTCAAACACAGTATACTTCGTAAAGCCTTCTTGAAATTCTCAGGAAAAGAGAAGAAATAATTTATAACGAAGAACATAATGTCTTGGATGAAATTCCAACTTGAATACCTGATATTTCCATATTGTCCTTTCATGTTTCTGCTGGCTGGGTTCATCCTCCAATGGAGTCTTTGGATCTGATCTCGAAATTGATTTAGAGTCGCAAGGTGAATGATTTCAGCCTTCCGGTGTCTGATCGTTGGCCGCCATCAACAATCAAATATGAACTTGATACATTTTGTTGAGGAACATAAAACTATGTTCCCCAGTATGGTCACCACTATGTTAGTGCCTAAATCTACCTGAGGCTGAAGGAAGGCAGGTCTAGGGTAACATCAAACCACGCTTAAGCTAGTAGCTAGCCCTACCAGGTCGGGAGAGGGCTCTCTCCTTGTCAATCTCAATTAGGATATTGGCAATTAGGGCTTGAGATGATTGAATTTAATGTAGATTTTAGGCTAGGTATAGTAGCTCAGAGAATTTTGTTTGAGTTTGAGTTTTGGTTGCTGGATCAAATGGAGAAGGCAGCTTTGGGTCCGGGAAATCAACTTAGATTTGTAGGATGTTCTATGGGGCAAGGTAGACAAGGGTTTATGTACTAGAAATGGATTGAGATGGTAGAGTAAGACAGCTGAGGAGTTGAGGAGGGCACAAGAAACTATGAATCCTCTTCAAACAGTGAAAACATTGAAAACTAAATGCATTCCTAAGACAAAGCACTGTAAATTTAGTGTATTTTGTCTATTCACCTTGATTCATTTAGTTTAGAAGAAAGAGAGAGATGTGGATACATATAAAACATCAGAAAAACTCATTACAAAGAAGAAACAATACATAAACTCACTGTCACAAGAATCCCACAAAAATAGCTGTGAAACCTGGTTTTATTCCTTGCCAAACTGCTGATACAAAATGTTCAATGAGTCCAACACTTCTGCCAAAGTCCAACCTTTACAAATGACTGAAAAAACACATGATATAGACATCCAAACCACCTGTGCTATCCATCAGGGGTTGAATCCAAGAGATAAGGGACTGTTTCAACCATATCTAAACTAGGAACAAGAAAATAGGCAGTGGAACAGCTTGCCTCTAAAACCAAGGAAATTGATACATTCAGTTTTAAACCACTTTTCATTGATGTATCTACCCTATGAGGTGATTTTAATCTATACTTACATCAAATACATCATTTACCATGCATACATTTACCTAAACAAGAAGAAAAGTCAACCATTGAAGAAATTGGGTGAAATTTTGAGTTTTAGGCAAAATTGACAAAATCTACCTGATGTGCAACACCACTTCAAGGCTACTTTTGGAGGCCTTCCACTCATCAAAATCAGGCCCAAGATAGCTTGTTGGAAAGCCCTGCCTATCTAGTTTCTGGAACACTTTGAATTTTCTGATTTGGAGTTGATTTTCCCCTTCAAAAGTCATTTCTCCCAAGACTGCTTCCTATGGGTCCAAAAAGTGGTAGGGAGGGCATTTTTTAGGTGTTTTTTTCCCTTTAAGTGACCCAGATCTTCTCCAAAATTTATGAAAATTTCTGGGTTTCATTGTTTTTTCATGATGAATCCAAAAAAACAATCCATTTTTCAAAAGAGTGAGCCAATTCAATTCGCAGCGTCGGTGGCGCTGCGCATCAGCTGAAATTTCCTGTGTTGCAAAATTTGATGCGTAGCGCCCTTTTGTAGACTGATTTTGGAGGTCTTTTTGGTGTCCAAATTGGGTGCAGGATAGCTCGTTGGAAATATTATTGAGTCTACTTTCAAAAACATCTTTATTTTCTCAATTTTGAGTTCATTTTCCCTATCAAAAGTCAAATCTCCCAAGACTGGTCAAAATGAGCAAAATGAGGCTGCCTAAATGCAGAGTGCTATTACAGTCAACTTTTGAAGGTCTTACTCAGCTCCAAATTGAGATCATGATAGCTCATTGGAAATATCTTTGTGTCTTGTTATTATTTCACTCATCAATCAAGTCATTTGGCCAACCAATCTAGGATAAATCTTGATTTTCCCAAGGTCACTCGAGAGGTGCAGCAATTTTCTTGAGGCAACTGTATTTTTGACATTTCTCTAAAACCATGAAACTTATGTAAAACGTGAAGGAGGCTTTTTTTCATTGGCCTATTATGGAAAAAAACCTCTCTCGCGTTTTCTAAATTCATTTTTTCTTGCTCAGAAACATCATGTGAGTAAAACCTATCCGGATGTGTGGAACAGGGGATTTGTCAAAATGAAGTGAAATGAAGGGGATAAGGGGTTTCTAAATTCTTGAGAATGTTTTGGGAAGTAGGGAGGGATGTTTTTTTTCTAAGTAAAAGTAATCTATTAATATGTACAGAAGGTTACAAAGAGGACAGGGCCTCGAACAAGGTATCAAAGAGTGACAACATAATCTAGACTGCCCTAACATCGGGGAAACTAGTCCAGTGAAAGCAAAAATTTCAAAGATGGTATCACTTATCAAGTCCAGGCCCCACAAAAAAATAGTAAGATGGTTCCATATAGGAAGCCATAACCCAAGCATCACAAGCAGAGAACAAAAAAACCAGATAATGAACACCTGGGCATCCACACCTGGCCTCATACTATCATCAGGCATCCCCTGCCTATTCTCCATCCCTTGGTTTCCACCCCTTGGATTCCACCTATGTGAAATTGCGATGCAATCTGAATGCAATCGCATATTGCTAAAAGTAATGGACTTTCCCTTTGGTCTGCCCATACTGCGATCTGTCGATGGGTCCGCGACATCGCATCGCACAGGAGAGAGTGTGTTGGCTCCGCCCTTTGGAAACAGCCCGATGCGATATTGCGATGCGATCAGATCGCAATCACACATTGCTGGAAGTAAATGAATTTCCCTTTGGTATTCCCAAACTGCGATCCGTCATCGGGTCCTCGCCATCTCATCGCTTATGAGAAAGTGAGTAGGCTCCACCCCTTGGAAATTGTCGATGCGATATTGCGATGCGATCTGATCGCAATCACATATCGCTATTAGTTAAGGCCTTGCCCTTAGGTCTCCCCATTCTACAATCTGCCAAAATAGCGATGCGATCATATTGCAATCACATATTGCTGGTTATCAATCTACGATCCGCCATTACTATTGCATTGAAGAGAGCCGAAGTCTGAGATATGCTGGAGCGAGCAGAGGCATGAACCGGAGCTGAGGACATGATATGATGTCTGGAATGACTTAAAACAAAGCCGATGAACCCTGCTCTTCTCAAATGCAGAGGTCCATTGATCTGAAGCCAAATATCTGGCTTGTCCTGTGTAGGCTGGTGTCGCCCCATCTCGCCCCACCCCTGGCCCGTCATATTTAACGCCCACCTATATATCCGCATCCGGGAGAGCTGCATCCCTTTGAACCAGTATTTTGCATTCCTAATTTTGATCATGATTCTAAATTGTGTCTAGAGCACCAATGAGAAGAGTGTGCCTAGTTTCCACCCCCAAATTGGCAAGCAGATCAACGACCTTGTTCCCTTCCCATTTAACATGATTGAATATGATGGCACTATTCGTATGAAGCGATTGTTCTATTGCATCCAATCTGGCTTCAAGTCTCCAACTGTTGGCAATTTTATGCGCATGTGCCCCATTGAGGAGTTGATTGGCCAGGTTGATGAGGATTAGGGAATCAGCTTAGATCTCCAGAGGTTGGAAGCCATGACATTGGGAAAGGAGTAATCCTTGCCAGAGACCCTCCAATTCAGCTGAGTTGTTCGTGTCCCAACCAAAGTTTCCGAAGTAGATTAGAAGAGGCGAACCCTTATGATCTCTAAATATGCCACCAAATCCTGCTTTGTCAGGATTACCCTTTGAAGCTCCATCAAAGTTGAGTTTGAAAGTATGCTTTGGAGGGGGGATCCATAAGTGTTTTATGATGTTGTTGCCTTCTGAAGGTCTGTGATTGTGAGTACCTTGTGGGAGTTGTATGTTCCAATTTTCCCAGATGGCTTTCTCATTTGCAAGAGTGGGAAAATCTTCCGTGTGCCAAGTTTGAAGTGCCAAGGTCTCTTTAAGATTGAGACAGAAGTTGCCCCAAATGATTTCCATAGGAGTGCTTTGATCTTTGAATATGTGCTTGTTTCATTCTTTCCATATTGTCCAGAGGAGAAGGCCAGGATACAATCTCCATAATTGGTTGAGAATTTCGCTTTTATAAGGGTTCTGGTGCCAATGGCGAATGGAGTTGATTATATCTTCGGACACTCTGCATCTTTTTTGACAATGGAAGCTAGCTTTCTCCCACAGTTGGTTGGCAAGAGTACAAGAGTCTGAGAGGTGTTGGAGTGATTCTTCCTGAGAATTACAATTGGGACATATGGAGGGCACGTGAAAGTTTCTTTTCCTAAGATTGTCCCAAGTGAGGATTTTCCGGTGCCCAACAAGCCAGAGGAAAAGGGAGACTTTGGGCCACGTACCCGGTGACCAGATTCTGCCCCAGATAGGATCCAGGGGCATTGGATCATTGCAAATAATTTTATAAGCCTCTTTGGTGGTGAAGGAACCTTTTGGGGTATATCCCCATCTTAAGATATCCCTACCTACAGATGATCTAATACATCGATTCTGGAGCTCACTCTCCATGACCTCCTTAGTCTGGTTATCTACATTCCTGATCAGCCTATCGATCTGCTTCCATTGCCTATACCCCTGTTCTGTCTCCGGAATCCATTGTTGTTGGACGGATTCCTTTTGTTGCTCCTCCCACTCTTTGCAAGGAGGCGTTCTATAGATGCCAGTGAGCTTTGGTAGTTGGTTCCAGGCATTCGTCCAAAACCGAGCAGTGTTGCCATTCCTTATTTCCTGAAAGCTGTGTTGTTGGATCAGCAAGAAGTGTTGTCTGGCCACGTTCCATATTAATGATCCCTTTTCAGTTGGAGTGAATCTGATTAGCTCCTCCGTTGGTCTGTGATTGGCATATTTGGCTGCCCATGGCTTATTGGGACCAGAGGAGCATTGCCACCATATTTTTGCACCCATGAAGACATTGTTGTGATGAGGATCTCTCAGGCCTATACCCCCTTTTTCTTTGGGCTTGCATGCTGTCGTCTATTTTGCCAAGGCCCATTTGCAATTTGTGCCAGTTGCACCCCAGAGAAAATTACGCTATAGAGCTTTTATTTTTTTAAGGACACATTTAGGTGCTGCCAAGACTAAGAAAAGGTAGAGAGGCATTGCCTGTAGCACAACTTTGATTAGCACTAATCTGATAGCTATGTTCAGAGTTCTTTGAGTCCATAAAGTGAGACGAGATTCAAGTTTATCAGGGACCATATGCCAGGAGGCGTGCTTGATGACAGAATCTATTAAGGGAGCTCCAAGGTATTTGGAAGGTAAGGAGGCTATGGAGAATCCCAAAATGCGGGTAATAGCATGCTGAGTAATAGGGGGGGGTGTGAAAAAAGAAGATTTGCGATTTGGCCATATTTATGCTCATCCCTGAAGCATCAAAGAAATCATTCAGAAGGGATTTAAAAAGAGAGGCTTCCTGAATAGAAGGGTATACAAACAACATGTTGTCATCCACGAACTGTTGATGAGTGATGGCTGGAGAATTGTGTATGGATAGACCTTTGAGATGCTCAGAGAGGAGGGAATGTTTGATATGGCGACCCAGACCTTCTGCCATTAGAACGAAAAGGAATGGGGAAAGTGGATCTCCTTGTCTGATGCCTCTAGAGGGGTTAAAAGGTCGAGAGGGTATGCCATTAATAAGGATAGAGAAAAAAGTTGTGGAAATTAAACTCAGAATACATCGAACCCACATTGGGGAAAAACCAAAGGCTGTTAGCATGTTTTGAATATAGGTCCAACTCAACTTATCAAAGGCTTTAGAGAGGTCAATCTTGAGAATCATACCTGCTAGTTTGGAGTGCTTGAGGGAGTGTATGATTTCATGTGTGAGGATGATGCCGTCCAATATTTGTCTGCCTTCTACGTATCTAGCGTGTTCAGGCAATATGAGCAAGGGCAGAAGCGGCTTCAACCTGTTAGCAATGACTTTAGATATCACCTTGTAAATGACATTGCAAAGTGCAATTGGACGAAATTTGTCTGGAGTGCTGATGTTCTCTTCTTTTGGGATGAGAGCGATGAAAGTTGAATTTAGGGAGGGAAGAAGCCAATGAAGAGTACGCGATTCCTCCACCACTTGCCACACCTCTTCTTTTATAAGGTCCCAGAAGGTGTGGAAGAATGTAGTAGTGAAGCCATCCGGGCCAGGAGCTTTTCCCTCCTTGAGCTGGTTCATAGCCAAATCCACCTCCTGAGGCATGACTGGTCGCAGAAGGAGTTGGTTGTGTTCTTCTGTGATGATTTTCGGCACATTTTGAGTGATCCTTTCTATAGCAGGTCGTCTATCAATTTGGGGTTCTTGATGGACTTCCTGGAAGTGACTGATGAACTCCTGTTCGATCTCTGCATGGTTTTCCACTCTTTCCCCTCCTTGCTTTTGTATGAAAGAGATGGTATTGTGCATTCTTCTCTGTATTGTTGTTCTATGGAAGAATTTAGTGTTCCTTTCTCCTTCTTTTAGCCATCTTATCCTTGATTTCTGCTTCTAGAGGATTTCTTCCTGCTTTCTTCTCTCCTCCAATTGATAGTAAATGTACTTTTCCTGTTCTAAAGTCCCTTCCTTGTATCCCTCTATGATTATCTGTTGCTGGAGTTCTCTCATTTCTTTGTTAAGTTCTTGTTGAGCCTGGAAGATGTTGCCAAAAGTCTCTTGATTCCATCGTTTGACTTTGGATTTCAGGAATTTGAGTTTCTGTTGAAACTAAAACATTTTTGAGCCTTCTGGCACAGGGAAGTTGTTCCAAGTGGATTTGATGAAGTCTTTGAAAGTGGGATGTGTGAACCAAAAAGCTTCGAAACAGAATGGATGCCTGATCGAGTTTCCTGGTCTTTGCCATTGGAGAGAGATAGGCCAATGATCAGAGCCTGAAAAGGGAAGAATTGAAGTCGAGATGTCGCATCCAAGATGCATTGCGTTATCAAAGATGAGGTATCTATCTAGTTTGGACGCAATTTGTTTCCTTCCAGCCCTGCGATTGCTCCAAGTGTGCATTCCATTGCAGAATTTCATATCAATAAGAAGATTGTTTTAGATAAATTCTTTGAAGTGGCCATTTTCCAATTCGAGCTTAGCGCGACCTCCCTGCTTTTCCTCCAACTTGGTGATCATATTGAAGTCGCCTCTGATGATCCACAGTGGATGGACTCTGTTGAAGTTAAGAGCTTGTATTGTGTCTAGAAGAGAAATTTTGTTACCTACCTCCTGTGGGAAGTAAACATTGGTGAGATGGCCATGAATGTTGGTGCCGATTATATGAAAAGTAGCCTGTATAATGTGATGGGAAGCATGAAAGTCTGAAAGCGTTATGGCTTGCATGTTCCAAGCAATAGCCAGTCCCCCGGAGGCACCCGAAGCATCCACTGCAACTGAATGACAACCCGACCATGCTCTTGAGAGGATGTTTCCAAGAGTGTTACTATTACATTTCGTTTCCTGCAAAAATAAAATCTAAGGCTGCTCCTGTTTTATCATTTTTTTTATCATCCTGAATTTCCTGGGGTTATTGAGCCCTCTTATATTCCATGAGGTGAGCTTCATGGTTCACTATTAGTGGTGGACTTGTAATACTTAGTCAGCTTAGCATATCTGCCTGAGTCTACTAGGATTTTCCCTATTGCAATAGTTCTTTGAAGATCCGTCTTTCTTCCGTGTTTTTTTGAGTCTTTAGGAAGGAGGCTGCCATCCCATTGACTGCCTGGTTGTATGCCCAGTTGTTGTTGCTGGAAAGCCCTAGAGATGATGACTTCTAGTGTACTGAGCTGATGTTCTTGAATCTTGTCGTAGTCTTTCTTTCTACATGCTTGCTCAAGCTCGAAAATGTCAAGTCCTCCCAAATCAATACTTTCTGGTTCTTCTTCCATGTGTTGCGTCTGACTACTTTCTATTGAGGTGATTGCTAGGGGCAGAGATTGACTGGGGAGACCGTCAACATCCATTTCATTATGTTTCTGATCAGGGTCCTTTCGGGCCGCCTCAGGGATTCCAAAGCTGTCTATTAGGGGGATGGAGTGGGAGAGGAGCCAGAAAGAGGGGGGGATAGGACGAGATGATCAGCGTTGGGATTGGCATCGAGATATGAGGTGGGTCTTCTAAGGTTTTAGCAAGAACCTCAAAGCTGTTGCTTGTGGAGGGGATGGAGGCAGCGTCCCGCTGGGGCTTTTCCCCGGTGGAAGGTTTTTTATGCGATCTCTTGCGGTTGGCGACCTTGGTGAAGCCATCATGGGGTGACTTGTCTAAGAGGTCCGAGGCTTGGGGTTTGGCATTTAGAGGACAATTCCGAAAAAGATGCCCATGGGCATGACATTTGCGACAGTGAAAGGGAACATGTTCAAAATCCAAGGGATGGATCCGTTCATAGTCATCATGGAAGAGACTTACAGAGTCCGGGAGGGCTTTGTCCAGGCACATGAAGACACAAATACGAGCATAGGAGGTGTATCTGTACAGCTTCGTTTCTTCATCAATTTTTATAAATTCCCCTAGCCCTTTGCCTATGTCTCTGAGCGATTCTTCGTCTGAATATTCCGACGAGAGCGAGTACATCTTGATCCATATTGGTGCCCAGCTAAAATCCTCCTTGTCAGGGTTAAATCTCTCTACCCAGTCCCTTAAGTACAAACCAGCTGAGTTGAAGAAGTAGGGACCTTCATCCATGACCCTGTTCTGATCTTCGATGCAAATGAATATTGCAGTGAAAAACCCTTTAGGTCCTAGCTACAAGGTGACATGTCCCTTGGGTTTCCATTTGGCAGAGATCCATCCTTGCAAAACTTTTTTAGTCGGCCAGAATCCAATAAATTTTCTAATGAGCGAATGGTCTTTCGTGTACTGGATGTGTTTAATGATTCTTTGGCTGGGAAGTTCTATCTTGGGTCTTTCAGCCGCTATGGATTTGCATGTCGCTGATGTAACCTTGGGCGGTTCCTGTTGCCCATTCTTTTGTTCCTGTACTTCACTGCGCCTGTCTGACTGATCAGTGGAAGCATTTGTCATTTCTTGCATTGGGGAGTCTCTATTATCTGAGTCTTCACATTCTGGACCCATCGGCTTTGTCAAGTTCTTCGTTGGAGGAGCTTTTGCGATTGAAGGGGAAGGCTTTGAGCCCCCCCCCTGAGAGAAAACCATTGCAAAGCGGATTATGTCTGCAGTCTGCTGTCACGGTGACGAGGGTAGACGGAGGATGGCGGCAGAGAGGGTTCAGACTGCACCGTTGCAGGGGCGTTCAGAAACCCTAGGTTGCAGAGCGCGTTCTTCGCCGTTCAAATAAGTAGGGAGGGATGTTAGGAAGCAGGGGAAAGTGAAATTTAAAATGATGAGTGAGGGGAAGGGGTTCAAAAGGGAAAAACATAGGCCTAGCCTAGAAAATTGTCAAATTATAGCAAGAAGCTAGGGTTTGTGGGAAAATGATGAGTTTGAGGGATATCAGTGATGGGAAGTGCTTAAGAAGGTACATTAAGGATAGGGGAATGTGAATGAGCATCAGGATACAAGTTTTGTTGATGATTTGATCATCCAAGAGAAATTACCTTCAAAACCCTAGGAGAGGGAAATGAGCCTTACCCAATACAACTGAAGCATGAACAAGGTGTAAAATGACCCAATGGAACCTGAAATGATGATGACAACTCTTTGAATGATGGTACACTCAACTGAATGGCGACATGGGCTGACATTTGGACAATTTTGAAAGAAGTGAAAACAAATCCTAAACCTAATACCTAATTACCAAATTTTACTTGAAGGCTCACTGAAATGACAAAATTTGACCTTGACACCCTAAGACCACTTTCTAAGAGTGTGCTTGATCACTAGTGGAAGGCTTCAAAGACTGACACTAACACGTAGGAAATATATAAAAAAAAAAAACACATTATAACAATAAATAAATCTTTATCAGATTTGTCTCATATGGTCATCATCAACACCCACATCCACTCTGGAATCTCGCAAACTCTACTCTTTCACCACCACATCTTCGAGTTGTCACTTGACCTCCATTTAAAACGTAACTGCCTCTGACCATTGTTGATGAACTTTGCAGAATTGACACTTCTCAACTTCTTGGAGCGCAGCAGGTCAGTCTTGATACTGAACCATCCTATGGAACTGCCACCATCTGTGAATCCACGACCCTCCACAACCTTCATTAGTTATCTAGGATAGCATTCTGGATACAAAATGTCTTCAGCAGACAATTCTACAACTTGACCTTGTATAAATAACCTGTACTGAGGCTCCTGGAGCATGATAGGTCACACCAACTTGACCTTATTAAGAACTACTTGTGACTAATTCTCCCGGAGCACGATAGGTCACATTAATCTGTTGAATAATTGGCCTGTTCTTTGTGGTTCTACATCATTTGATTTTTACCAACAACTTTTTTTTTTTCTTTTTTTTGTACATACCAACTAATCACCACAACTTTATTTCACGCACCATAAAAAAAAATTTCACCACAGAAAAATTTACCATAAAAAAACTTTAATCTTTAATCCCTTATGTCTCCTTAAACCATGCACACATTAGTCTTCATAAACAAACAAAAAGAAGGCTATCACACACGCCTTTACAAATTTAGGCTATCACAAATTTAGGCAAAGCACCCTTCTGCCTGTAAAGAAGCTATCACGCACACCAATTTTTTTGGTTCTTTATTTAGAACACTGCAATCCATACACTAAGGGTTCTGACTTCAAAAAACTGATGCGAAACAGGCAACTACATATTAGATTACCAATTGTATTGCGTGCATCGAGTGATGGCAGGTGCTAGCTCACGGTTGTTTAGAGATCGTTGGCTTGAATAAGGAAACATATGTTGTTCCTCCTCTAATATTCAATCAATGCTTCAGTTTTGTCCGAAAATTATATCTAGATCTAAAGCCTATGGACTTCTGATCTAATGGTGCACTGGATACAAAACTCATCTCGGCGGGCTCCTTCACGCACAAAAATACTCTGCAGCACTTGGCGAGTTTTCTTCTCCAAATCCGCGGGATTAATCTCTTCAACTAGATATGACGAGTAGAGATGAAGGGTAACCAAAATGACCACGATGAAAGACTTTATGCCACCTAGAACAACAGAACAAACAGATCTACAAATCCATACAAACACTTCACACAACATAATCTCCTACCCTAATTTATTTACAGAGGAATAAAATTTAAGGATCTCTCATCTTCCTGGCTCTCCCTTGAGGGAGTCAAGCCAGAACAGGGTCTGATACCATGTTAGAAATATGAAAGAGAGTGAGAGATCGATTAAACACAACACCAAACACAATATTTTATTGATCTTACGGACATTACATATATAGGAATACATGATCTTTCTAGATCCAAGAATGGTGGATCTAGATTACTAAAAATAGCTAGTACATTTATTCACACAATACAACCAAGGACAACTTGGAAGTCATGGAAGCATTACTTCCAACATCAATATCCACTTTATTAAACAGTTTCCAATGTTACGGTGAGTGGTATATATAGATTATTACATTTTGGTATATATAGATTATTGCATTTTAAAGTAATTTAAATCCGACTACCTATATCCTGTGCGATGGATGGAGCATTCTGGATATTCTTTACCCAGAAAAACTTCCAATTGTAAAAAATAAATTATATTAACGTACCCATCATTCAGTCAAAACGCCATTACAAAACAGCTGAGATTCATGTGCTGTCAAACTCGATTACAAAAAGGCACAGTATGAGATTGTAGTTTTCATAATCTTGTTCTGAAAATCTTGGTGAATGGTATATTTAGGGTAGGATTTTCAAATTTGGAACATTCGTTAATATGATGGCTTCTGTAACTCGGGTTTATTTGATTATTAAATAAAAAAGCAGATAGGTAAAGAAATTTTTTTATTGTATTTGAAAACGAATTGCTAATGAAACAAATCATCCCATTCCTTCAAAGACAATTTTCTCACTCCTACCACCCATACCGTACGTTGAATGACTATCGTGTCGTCTTATGGTGTCAACTGCACCATATTCACTTCACCAAGAGTCTGGATTACAGTGAAAACCCCACTTTCCATCATCGCTGCTTTCAATTACCCCACACTTTGATAGAGTATCTCGTCCTTTAAATGTGACACAGTGCGACCACCACTTTATATTTTGTCGCAAACATAGAAGTCCAGCTCTCCGAGGCTGACCAGTTGTAGAATCTCTCTCATTTGATTGGATGGTGTCAAGTTGTATATCATATTCACTTTAGTCCGACAAAAAGAAAAAGTACGGAGATATGGTCAAAGATTATGTATCCAGATTGGGTATATGATGGCATGTCATGATATGTTTTTTTATGTGTTTGTATATGATATTTATGATAATGTATGATAAAGAACGATGAAGATAAGGTAATATAGTGACTGTTTTTTGGCATTTAATTTAATTATTGAATTTAGAAAAGTATAAATTAGTTGGTTTATTGCTTATAATTTATATTAGGTCATTATGATAAGGTTAAAAAATAAGATCTATGATAAATTTTTTTAAAATATAAAAATTTGTCAAACTATCAATTGCTTTGGATTTTTTTTAAATAATAAGAATATAAAGATATTATTAATTTTTTATAACATAGTCGATTTAAAAATAATTTTAAAAATGTATATATAATACAATTATTATATTATATAATTAATATATGTTCTGAGTGATAAATGTTTCAATCCAAACATAAACCTCATCTAAGTAATATCAAGTCATAAATTCTTTTAAATCTTAAAAAAAAATATTATTAAAATTTATTTATTTATATATATATATATATATATATATATATATATATATATATATAGATAACACAATAATTGTCAATTGTAACCTAGGTTAAAATTAATAAAAAAGATAGTATTAAGTTTCTATCACGTTATTAATTCTCTTTAAACTTTTAAAAAATAAAATTGAAAAAAATATTATTACAGGTTTATAATATGATTTATTCTACAATTTTTTTAATACATTTTATGTATATATGACATACTTATTATATCATATAATTAATATATGTTATTAATATAGGTGAAGAGTAATAAAAAAAGTATTAAGTCCTTATCATGTGATATATATTAAAATTGTTTTTTTTTTAATAATTCTCATTAATTTTTTAATATATTTTTCTATGTTTTCTCTTTTCATTAACTTTTGGGTCACCTTAATTAAAAGTTATGACCTTTTCTTGCCATGTATAGTATTAATACATTTTTCTCTGTTTTCTCTTTCCAATGACTTTTGAGTCACCTTAATCAAAAGTTATGGCCTTTTCTTGTGATGTATAGGTGATGAATGTGATGGTGGAAAGAACTAGAAAACAACTTGGAATTAATGCATGTTATGTAATGCAATTTAACTTATAAAATTATTGACATGGTACTATTTGAATGAGGGATGGGGATGTTGAAAGCATGTTCTTTCACAAGTTGCTAAAAATATGATAATTTTATTTTTATTATTTATAGCACAACTTATGTCTCTAATTTCACTTTAATAAATTGATTAATAATATTTCAATATCATTATTAAAAATTAAAATAAATAAATTTAGTAATCATTTAATAAATTAGACTTAATATCAATTTAAAGTTGTTTATCTCAATTGTCCGTATGGGTAGCTCAAGTGGCAATGGCCGTGGAAATGAAGTCTCACCGAACCGGAAGTCTTGGGTTCAAATCTTGGGCTACCCTTCCCCCGTAGTGGGGTGTGTAATGGACATGAAAATCGGAGAGTCCTACCAAGCTTACAAAAAAAAAAAAGTTGTTTATCTCAATTATTTATTATGGGCATAGAGATATCTTAATTCTCAATCTATGAAGTATGGAGAGAGATCAAATCTCTCAAAATACAAATTACTTTTTGAGTACAAACTTGAGAAGCTTCCATCTCAAAAGATTTAAACTCATTTTGATAGGTGATTTACCTGATTAAAAATAAATCTAAATTGATTCTTAATAATATCATTTAGATTTATAAACATTTTCCATCTTTATATAAATATATATTTTTATTTTAAATTTTATTAAATATCTAATATAGTTGGATATATATAAAATTGGTAAAACTTTCTCTGTTTTTTTTTTTAATGTAATATGAATATATAGAGAGCATGTTGGAGGGAAAAAATTATTATAAATATTAAATATCTATAGAATTATCAATTATTTTTTTATATAATATATATTTTAATTTAACACACACACACACACACACACACACACACACACATATATATATATATATATATATATATATATATCTGGACCCGAAGGGAATCTAGCCCCATGGCCCACTAGCTAGGCCTAACCCCAAGGGCTTCGGGGAGAATGGACCCTGTGACCTCCCGATGGCAAGGCACTAATTTTGACTAATCTCAAACTATTTTCTTCTATTGTTCTTATTGTCATACTTATTAGTTTTGCCATATTTTCACATCAATCATACGAAAAGGGTATTTGAAATCGTAGACCATTCAAATCTTAATCGTAAACCATTCAAATCTTAATTAGCATGAAATTGCAATTAACCTTGGTCCATATTAGGACCATATAACGCCTACACATATACCAATATAGGGAATATAAGTAGGCATTAGATGTGAGATAACAATATAGGGTCTAACATATATGTAAGAGATAAATGTGAGACAACCGTATAGGGTCTATACATTTAAGGTAAATGAACATTTAAGATGGAAATTCAAGACTTTTATTTATGGTTGAATTATTGTAACGCAAAAATCAATGCACTTTATATAATTTTTTTTCTTACACTGAAATCAATGCACACTATTAATCTACTTAGTTTGAAATTATTACATGAAATAAAAAATCAAAATCTACACTAAAATCAATGCAACTGGTGCAAGCATTATAATTTAAAGATAAATCAACATCTAAAATGAAATCAATGCATCTAGGGAAAGCAGTTAAATAGGAATAGAAATCAAAGTCTACACTGAAATCACCACATCTAGTGCAAGCAAACAAATAGGATTAGAAATCAACATCCACACTAAAATCAATGCATCTAGTGCAAGTAATCAAATAAAATTAGAAATCAATAACTACATTGAAATTAATGCATATGGTGCAATGAACCAAATAGGATTAGGAAATCAACATCTACACTGAAATAAATGAATCTAATGTAAGAAATAAAATAAGATTAAAAATCAACAACTACATGGAAATCAATGTAGATAGTGCAAGCAATCAAATAGGATTAGGAAATCAAAACCTATACTGAAATCAATGCATCTAATGCAAGAAATAAAAAAAGATTAGAAATCAACAACTACACTGAAATCAATGCATCTAGTGCAAGCAATCAAATAGGATTAGAAATCAATATCTATACTAAAACCAATGCATCTAGTACGAACAAGAGTAGAAATTAACATCTACATTGAAATCAATGCATCTAGTGATAGTTATCAAATACGACGAGAAATCAACATCTAACTAGAAATAAATTCATCTAGTGGAAGAAATAAAATAGGATTAGAAATCAACAACTGCACTAATGAATACATATAATTTAGTGAAAAAACAAAATATTCATGATTTTCTAGATCTAACTTCTATGTTTATATTTGTCTCTCTGTGTCTATTTATTCTTCCGTCTCTCCACCTTCAATCTCTGTGTCTATATTCCTCCCTCTCTCCTTCTCTCTCCCCTATCTCTCTCTCTCCACCTCTCTCTCCCTCTCTCCATATTTCTCTTATTCCCTCTCTCCCCCTACCATACGTATCTATACCTCCATCTATCCTTTTTCTCCTCTTTATCTCACCCACCTAAACACATCTCTCTCTCTCTCTATCTCTCTCTCTCTCTCTCTCTTCATATTTGTCTCTCTTCCTCCCTCCTCTCTGTCTTTATCTTCTTCCCTCTTGCCCCCTCCATCTATATCTCTATCTTTCTCCATCTCTCTTTTATATCTCTATATCAATCCTCAAATATACACACTCTCTATCCATATCTATCTATGTATCTCTCCCTCTTTCTCTCCCTCCCTCTCTCTTCCCCTTCTCTTTCTCACTCTCTTCCTCTTCTCTCTCCATATCTATCTCTCTTCCTTTGTGCCTCTCTTTGTCTCTCTTTTCTTCCTATGTATCTCTACCTCTTACTCTCCCTCCCTCTCTCTTCCCCTTCTCTTTCTCTCCCTCTTCCTCTTCTCTCTCCATATCTATCTCTCTTCCTTTGTGCCTCTCTTTGTCTCTCTTTTCTTCCCTCTCGTCCCCCTCCATCTATATATCTATCTCCAATTATCTCTCCTCCTTTGTCTCTCTATCTCACCCCCAAACTCTCTCTCTCTCTCTCTCTCTCTCTCTCTCTCTCTCTCTCTCTCTCTATTTTACACTTCACTCTCCATATATATATCTCGTCCTCCCTCTCTCCCTCTACCTCTCTCTTCTTCCTTCTCTCCACCCTCCATCTATATTATATCTCCCCTTAGCTCTACTCCTTTATCTGTCCTTCTCACTCCTAGAACATACACACTCCCTCTTCATATCTATCTATCTATCTCTCCCTCCTTTTTCCTCTCCCTCTCTCTCTTCCCCTTCTCTCCCCATCTCTCTCCTCCCTTGCACTCTACTCTCTCCCTCACCATCTCTCCATCTCTCCCTTGTAACTCCCTCTCCCTCTCCACATTTCTCTCTTTTTCTTATTCCCTCCCTCTCTCACCTCCTCCAACTTTGTCTCTTTCTCTCTCTCTCCCTCTCTCTCTCCATGCTCCAACTTTGTCATTATCTCCCTCCCTCTCTCCTTCTCTCTCTCCCCCCTTCATATCTATGTCCCCCCCTCTCTCTCTTTCCTTTCTTTCCCTATCTCTGTCCTCTCCTTTCTCTCTCTTCCCTCGCCTCCTCTCTCACTCATTATCTCTTCATCTATCCCTTGTCACTCCCTCTACCTCTCCACCTAGATCTATCACTGTCTTTGTTCTTCCTTCCCTCTCTTTGCCCCTGCAAATCCATCTCTCTCCCTCCCTCTCTACTTCTCTCTTCCCCTCCTCTCTCTCTTCCTTCCTCTATCTCCCTCTCTCTCCCACCTTTGTCTCTCTCTACCCCACTATATTTCCTCTCTCTTTCTCTCTCTCTTAAATCTGATCGCATTGTATTGTATTTAAGAAAGTACATAAATAAAAAAAACATAATTGGTTGTAAAATATTAAACCTATATTTTGGATCAATCATATCAAAGAAAATACAGTGATCATGCACTATCTTTCCTCTATTCATTGTTATATGCTTTTCTTTCTCTCTTAGCTTGGATCGTTGGTTAAGATGCATTTATCCCAGTTCTTTATAATATTTTTTTTCTAAGTAAAAGTAGTCTATTGATATGTACAGAAAATATACAAAGAGGACAAAGCCTCGAACAAGATTGTCAAAGAGATATCAAAAACCGGACTGCCCCAACATTGGGGAAACCAGTCCATCAAGGTCATAACCTTCAAAAATGGTAACAGAATTGAGACCAGACTTCACTATGAGGCAGTGAGACAAAACTCTAACATTTAGTCCCAAAAGAAAACTAACATTCACACTAAGATGGTCAAAAACCAAAAAGAACCAGATAGAAGACATTAGGACGGCCTTAGCCTACCACGTTCTAACCTCCGTGAGCCTCTGCCGAAACTCAGTCTGCCACTTACTGCTACCTGAATACCACAACATCTTAGCACAGGTCATCTGGGGGGGGGGGGGGGGGGGGGGTTCCTCAATGATTGGGCAAGCCCAGTCATCAGCCACGTTCGCTGAAGCGCTACCAAGAAGCATTCCCCCACCACCATGAGGCTCTCCTCCAATGCCAGAAGCATCCTGCAAAGAGGGTCCGTCATGGCACGAGTCAGCAAAGGGGCACGTGGCGGCAGAGCGGCTCCCTTCACCATGCAGCATACCACCCAAGTTCGGACCAGGGGAGGTAAGGAGACTGTCAACCAACACAATATTACCTGAATCACTACAATTGTTGTGCCTGAGAGTGCCTTCATGTTGCGAGTTAGAGATAACAACCTGAGAGGTTGAGTGGGCCACTTCTTCAGAGAAGGAAATAGAAATAGAAGCAGTAATGACTGGCCAAATTAGAGAACTACTGAATCTGAAATGAGCAGAATGAGGAGCGGTGTGAAGGGGCGGAGGAGAATTGTCAGAATCATCAAAATCATCAAGAATAACCCTAGAAGAACGAGGCCGACCTCTGCCCCGCCTGGTCCTAGGATATCTACCATCTCCAAAAGAATGAGGGTGGTGTAGTTTAGGAGAAGGAGAGGAGTTGGAGTGCTCCACCAGAGAGTGAGAGCTTCCTCCCCTGGTTCCTCCCCTGCAACTACACATTCTGTGCCTAACCATATTGAAATCGCTGGCAGGATGCTCAAAAGGAGCAAAAACCAAAGGGACTGAGGCAAAGAGGGCAGTAGAAGTGGGGAAACAAGGTGACACAGTACTGAACCAGGCATAAATTACAAAGCAAAGAAGCAAATGTGAATGATGGAAGCCATTGTCAAAATCCATACAACAAAATATCCATCAGCGTCGACTCGTTACAGTGCAGAGGCAGGGCTCAAAGGCCTGAGGTGGGTAGAGGCTGCAGAGCAGGGGAGTTGGTGAAGAACTGAAATGAGGTATCTCCATGACCCAACACTGACAAGCCTTTAGCCTAATGAAACCTGAATTAAATGTTGCCTGCAGATGGTAATGAAGGCGCTTCTGAGTAATATGGGGAGGGGCGCCATCGGACAAGTGGCCCGTCCCCTCATCGCCATTCTGCACACAAACCATTAATACTGCAGCGTGTCACCTGCATCTGGGTGGCCTCCAACTTCCTAAGACTTCTCTTTTTCAACTAAATCGTTGAATTCCTTCATCTGAGCATCAGTGGCAATAGCAGATAACGCATTAGCGTTCAATGTAGTATTGCTCTCCACCCCTATGTTGGCAAGAAGGTCGGCTACCTTATTGCCTTCCCTTCGGGTATGTTTGAAAGTTACTACTCTATGGTCTTTGAGCTAATCTTCAATAATTTCCAGTCTTTCCGCCAGTCTCCAACTGTTGCTGATTTTGCTTGAGGGATTTCCTTGAATAATTTTTTTCACCATATTGATTAGTATCTGAGAATCTCCTTCAATGATTAGGGGGAAAAAGCCATAAGAGTGGGCTAAAAGGAGCCCTTGCCATAGCCCTTCAAGCTCTGCTGAATTATTAGAGTCCCACCCCTTCGAT
Organism: Pinus tabuliformis; assembly: GCA_031772625.1. NCBI lineage: Eukaryota > Viridiplantae > Streptophyta > Pinopsida > Pinales > Pinaceae > Pinus > Pinus tabuliformis. The sequence continues at coordinate 180,418,674 of CM062812.1, forward strand.
CCTAGAAAGGTAAGAAGGGTGACTCCCTTGTGATCTCTGAAGATTCCCCCAAACCCGGCTTTACCAGGATTGCCTTTTGAGGCTCCGTCGAAGTTCAGTTGGAACATATTCTGAGGAGGAGGAACCCATTTATCTGAAATTGTGCTTTTTGCTGCCATTTTTGCCGAGATTTTTAGTTCTTGATTCCATTGTAGATTCCAGTTGTCCCAAATAGTCTTTTCCTGTGGTAGTGTGGGAAGATCGTCATCATGCCAAGTTTGGAGTAGAAGAGTTTCTTTGAGGTTTTGACAGACATTGTTCCAGATGATTTCCATAGGCTTTGACTGATTCTTGAAGATGTGATTGTTCCTCTCCTTCCATATAGTCCACATGATAAGGCCTGGTATAAGCTTCCATAAGGAGTTAAGAACCTTGCTCTTGTAGGGGTTCCTAACCCAGTTGTGGACAATATTGGGGATGTTTTACTTGATTCGACTTTCCCTTTGGCAACGAAAACTGACTTTTCCCAGAGTTTGTGAGCCAGAGGGAAAGCATCCATGAGATGCAAGATAGTTTCTTCTTCCTGGTTGCAATTGGGGCAAATGGATGGTCCATGGAAGTTTCTCTTCCTCAGATTATCCCAGGTGAGGATTTTGTTCTAACAGAGCAGCCAAAGAAAAGTGGAAACCTTCGGCCATAAGTTGGGAGCCCAGATAGCATTCCAAAGTGGATCTTTGACTGCAGAATCTTTTATAATTATGTTGTAGGCTTCATGCATTGTGAACATTCCCCTGTCCTCATATCCCCATCTGATTACATCCTTCTTTTCTGAATACCTTATGTTGAGATTGGAGAGTTCCGCTCCTAGGTTTTGCTGGTCATCCTCTAAACCGTTCCCAATGATGTGTTCCAGATTAACACATTTCCTAAAGCCATGCATTAAGGTAGGCTTCCAATATTGATTGATCTTGTCGAACCTACGGGCTTCCCAATTGGGAATTTGATGAGGATGGATCAGATCTTTCAGTCTATGTTGTTGCTGCCAGGAATCTTCCCAGAATCTTGCAATGGTACCATTCCTGACCTCCCAGAAGCTATGCTGCTGAATGAGATTTTTGTGTTGCTTTGCTGCATTCCAGACTAACGAACCCGGGCCAACATCCGTGAGTCTAATTAAATCCTCAACAGGTCTATTATTGGCATATTTGGTTGTCCATAGAGTGGCCCAAGGAGTGTATGGTGCAGAAATCCAGTTCCACCAGATGCGAGCTCCCATCACAGCATTGCTGTGGTGAGGATCTCGGAGCCCAGTCCCACCCAAATGCTTGGGTAAACATACTTTTTCCCATTTGACAAGAGCCCATTTACATTTTTGTCCTGAGTTGCCCCAAAGGAAGGATCATTGGAGCTTTTTAATTTCCTTGAGAACCCATTTTGGTGCCGCCAGGATTGAAAATAAATACAGCGGCATAGACTGAAGGATTGACTTGATTAAGACTAAGTGGCTAGGCATGTTGAGAGATCTGTGGGTCCAAGAGGAGAGACGAGCTTCTAATTTTTCAAGGAGCATCTTCCAAGAAGAGTGCTTTTGGGCAACATCAGTCAGGGGAGCTCCAAGGTAATTGGAAGGAAGAACAGCTTTCTGGAAACCCAGGATTCGAGCAATGGAGGTTTGGGTGATTGCAGGAGTGTGGAAGAAGAAAATTTGGGATTTGGCTAGGTTTATGGATGCTCCAGAGGCAGCTGAGAATGAATTTAACAGAGATTTTAACATCCGAGCTTCTTGGACAGAAGGATGTCCATAGAGCATGTTATCGTCCACAAACTGCTGATGGGTGAAGGGAGGGGAGTTGGGAAAGGAAAGATCTCGAAGTTGTTGAGAGTGAAGAGCATCCTTGATACTTCTACCTAAACCTTCCACCATGATGACAAACAAAAAGGAAGATAAAGGATCTCCTTGGCGAATACCTCTAGAAGGATGAAAGGGGGAGGATGGAATGCCATTAATAAGGATGGAGAAGAAGGTTGAAGAAATGAGACTCATAACCCATCTAACCCATGGTGGGAAAAAGCCAAAGGCAGTTAACATTTTTTTAACATAACTCCAGCTCAGACTATCAAAGGCTTTAGAAAGGTCTATCTTAAGTAACATACCTACCTTTTTATGCTGCTTCAAAGAGTGGATGATCTCATGCATTAGGATAATGCCGTCCGTAATTTGCCTGCCCTCCACATACCCTGATTGCTCCGGGGAGATAAGTAAAGGAAATAACGGTTTGAGCCTTGAAGCAATGTGTTGGGTCCCTATAATACTAGTGATTACCCCATTACTATTGTAGTTCTACCCCTTATTAATATTGTTGTGCCCCTATTATCCCCATATTGTTATTATTATGCCCATAGAATCCCTCTATTGTTATTTTTGTGGCTTTATATTATTATTGTTAGGTCAGCTGGGTTATATTGTGACTCCTTACACTCCTATATATAGAAAGGAGGTTTTGTCATTTGAATAATCCAAGAATTGTTCATTTATGTAATGTAAAGGAGGTTGCCCCCTCGAAGAGGCTGAATTCTAAGGTGATCTATCTTTTCTATCTTTTTCTTGAGCTGGTTTCATAACATTTAGTATCAGAGCTTTGGATTCTAGGGTTTCGCTACTCCAAACAGGTCATCGTGATATTTTCGCTATAACATTTTTTTTGTGATGTTTCAGAAGTTGAAAAAAAAACCCATTTGAGAAGAAATCGCACTGAACCTTGGATCCGAATTTCAGAGCTGTTCACACTATATTTACAGAGATATGATCTGAGGAAGTTGGTCTTTTTGCAGACTCCAGAATTACATTCCAAAGAGGTGACCTGGGGAAAAGCGTCATAACTTTCTCTCTGGGGATCAGATTGAAATTTCATAAGAAGGTACAGAAAGAGGATGGACTGTAGTTTCTTTTATGCATTTTTCAGATCCAAAGGTCAAAACAGTGACTCGTGGCACGTCGTACAAGTTTGCTCTACTGAACTAGTCTATAATCAAGTCACTGTGGGAGATTTCGCATAACTCTTCCTTGGAGAATCCAATTTGGGTCAGACTTGTGGCATTGGAAAGAGGACACAGAGGTATACTTCAGATCTCAAATTCAGATCTATATGATTGGAAAGTACAAAGATACATCAGAGGCAATATCGAGCTCCTACAAAGTGAAAAAAGGTGTGTAGATTCTCTTAAATTTTTGCTTAAGCTTGGTTTGAAAATTTATTTTGAAGGAATTCAAAGGGCATAGTAGAGCATTATTATCGGTAACTGATGGCCCGAGGAAAGAAAATGCAAACACCTAGTAATGAACCTGAAGGCTCTAGCATGACTCATGAAGAAGAGGAAGAAATGCAATATGATATTTCAAAATTACAAGACCAAGTGCAACAACTGTCCCTTGCAGAAAAAGGAACAGAATCTAATATGGATGGTTTAAAGAAAGGCGTAGAAGCTAAGATGGATTGTTTAAAGAAAGGTGTAGAAGCTAAGATGAATGATGTGGAAGCTAAGATGGATGATCTAAAGATAGATTTGAAGACAGACATGGAAGAATTGAAGATAAATATGAATAAGTTGCTACAAGAAAGGTTCACTAATGGTGAAAGGGTAGTAACGGAAACTCATGATGAGAACAAAATAAATGTTAATCATGATTCCATAGACTCTAATGTTGTATCAAAGACCCACCATATTCCAAAAATCGATATGAGGAAGTTTGATGGCAAGGATCCCGCAACATGGATATTACAGATGGAGCAATTTTTCGATCTCAATAATGTGCAAAACACACAAAAGGTACGTATTGCAACTTTATATTTGGAACCAAATCAGTTTGTATGGTATCAATGGCTTTGCTCTCATAAACAATTTATCACTTGGGCAATTTTTACGGAAGAATTGATAGCACATTATGAGGATACAAAAAGCAACACTTTTTTAGCCAATTGATAAGTCTCAAACAAAAGGGTTCAATAATGGAGCACATTGAGGAGTTCCAAAAATTGAACATAAGGGTAAAAGATATTCTAGAGGAGCATAGGATTGATGTGTTCATAGGGTCTTTAAAGGATAATATTCAACATGATGTTCGCCTTTGGGAACCTGATTCATTAGAGAAGGCATTCAGGTTAGCAAGAAAAATGGAAAGCAAAATTATGGCAACCAGGAAGCATACCACTCACAACTATAAAGACGGAAGTGTTGTTGCCGCTAGTCTTCCACAACCTATAAGGTTGACACCACAACAATTGGAAGAAAAAAGAGCAAAAGGGCTTTATTACAGTTGTGATAGCAAATACACTAAAGGTCATAAGTGTGCTGAGAAAAAATTATTCTACATAGATGGTGAAGAGGAAGAAGAAAAGGAGAAAGAAAGGTCAAAAGAAGAGGATATACTCCAGGAACAAAGCCTAGATAAAGAAGAAATGAATCCGACCATATCTTGTAATGCATTGGCGGGAATTACCACTCCTCAAACCATCAAGATAGAAGGACAAATCAAGAAGAAAAAGGTAATAGTGTTGATTGATTCAGGAAGTAACCACAATTTTATTCATTGTAAGGTAGCAAAGAATTGAATTGCTTCTTATATCCAGCACCAGAGTGTCAAGTGATGGTTGCAAATGGAGGAACAATAAATTGCTCGGGAAAGTGCCATAATATCAAGCTATCCATGGGAGAATATGTATTGACTATCCCAATGCTTTCCATTCCAATGGGAGGTGTTGATGTTGTACTAGGAGTCCAATGGCTACAATCCTTGGGTACAATAGCTTTTAATTTTCAAGAAATTTTCATGAAATTTTCTGTGGAAGGAAAGGAAGTTGAATTAAGGGGTATTGCAGGGAAACTAGGAAAGATAATTAGCTCTAACGGTATGACAAAGCTTGTAAAAAAGGAACAAAGAGGTGTAATTGCACAATTATGTTCGCTAGATGTGTCCACAGTGGAATCATCTATTTCTCCAAATCTCCAAAAAGTCTTGGACAATCATTCCAAGATATTTGAGACTCCCAAAGGTCTCCCACCTATTCGTGATCATGATCATGCTATTCATCTGATTCCTAGAAGTGTTCCTCCAAACATCAGGCCATACAGATATCCCTATGCCCAAAAGAGTGAAATTGAACGTATGGTTGCAGAAATGCTAGAGGCTGGTATAATTCAACCAAGTCAAAGTTCTTTCTCTACTCTAGTCGTATTGGTGCACAAGAAGGATGGATCATGGCGCATGTGTCCGGATTATAGGGAGCTCAACAAGCTCACTATTAAAGATAAGTTTCCCATTCCTGTCATTGATGAATTACTGGATGAATTGCATGGATCAATTTACTTCACCAAGCTGGATCTTCGTTTAGGATATCATCAAATTAGAATGAAGATTGAATACATTCCGAAAATAGCATTTAGAACTCATGAGGGTCATTATGAATTTTTGGTCATGCCTTTTGGCCTTACCAATGCACCTTCAACATTTCAAGGTTTGATGAATTCAATTTTCAAACCATTCCTTAGAAAATTTGTTTTAGTATTTTTTGATGATATACTAATCTACAGCAAGTCTTGGAAGGATCATGTTGAACATGTTGACAAGGTGCTACAACTATTGGAGGAGAAACAATTATATGCAAAAGGATCCAAATGTTTCTTTGGAGTACAAGAGGTGGAATATCTGGGTCATATTGTATCTCATGAAGGAGTTAAGGTAGACCCTAGCAAAATTAAAGCCATTAAGGAATGGAAAATTCCCACATCCATAAAGCATTTGCGAGGATTTCTTGAGTTGACAGGGTATTATCGCAAGTTTGTTAAGAATTATGGGAGAATAGCAGCACCTCTAACAACATTATTGAAGAAAGATGCATTTTCATGGACTCCAGAAGCAACAAAGGTATTCGAACATCTTAAAGAGGCAATGTGCCAAACACAGGTCTTAGCTACACCGGACTTCACAAAAACCTTTATTGTGGAATGTGATGCTTCAGGAAATGGAATTGGTGTTGTTTTGATGCAAGATGAAAGACCCATTGCTTTTGAAAGTCGTCCAATCAAGCGAAAGTTTTTACACAAAGCTATTTATGAGAAGGAAATGTTGGCAATACTCCATGCACTTAAGAAATGGCGACCCTACCTAATGGAAGACACTTCAAGGTAAAAACGGATCATGATAGCCTTAAATACTTTTTAGAACAAAGATTATCCTCTGAAGAGCAACAAAGTGGGTCACAAAGATGTTGGGTTATGAATTTGAAATCATCTACAAAAAAAGGAAGCAAAATGTGGTGGCAGATGCACTCTCAAGAAAGGATGAGGGTGTGGAAGCATTTTTGTGCGCCATTTCTATTATCCAACCAGATTGGATAAACGAAGCAAGGGAGGAATGGAAGAATGACAAAGAAGTGTGGGCACTTTTTCAAAAGTTACAACAAGATTCCAGTATGTCTGATACATTTAGTTGGCAAAATGATTCGTTATGGTACAAAGATCGCTTATACCTCTGTAAGAATTCCCAGCTAAAACAAAATATTCTGATGGAATTGCGCACTTCTCCCTTAGGAGGGCACTCAGGATTTTTAAAAACTTACCACAGGGTTAAGAAGGAATTTTTTTGGGATGGCCTTAATTCAGATATTCAAAAGTTTGTGGCGGAATGTTTGGTTTTCCAACAAAATAAAGTTGAAATAATTAAGACACCGGGTCTATTACAACCTTTATCCATTCCAAGCCAACGTTGGGAGGAGGTTTCAATGGATTTTATCACAGGTTTACCCAAGTCTGAGGGAAAGAGTGTCATCATGGTGGTAGTTGACAGACTTACCAAGTATGCACACTTTTGTGCATTATCAGATCCATTTAAAGCTAGTAGAGTTTCTACTGCATTTATGGAAACAATTCAAAAGCTACATGGAAACCCAAAGATTATTGTAAGTGACAGAGATCCCATTTTCACTAGAAATTTTTGGACAAAATTATTTTCTTGTCTTGGTACTCAGTTAGTTCATAGCTCATCTTATCATCCTCAATCTGATGGGCAAACTGAGATAGTAAGCAAATGTTTGGAAGGATATCTTCGTTGCTTTGTATCTGATAAATAGACACAATGGGTCAAATGGTTGCCTCTGGTTGAATGGTGGTATAACACTTCCTTCCATACAGCAACCAAAATGACCCCATTTATGGCACTTTATGGGTATCAGCCACCATCCATCACTTCATATTTAAGAGAAAATTCTAAGGTTCAAGCAGTGGAACATCACATTGAACATCAACAACAAGTCCTCCAACTCTTAAAGGATAACCTCGTGTTGGCATAGAATAGAATGAAACAACAGGCAGATCAACATCGTAGCGAAAGAAGTTTTGATGTAGGTGATTGGGTATTCCTACGGCTACGACCATATAAGCAAATGTCCCTCAAGCAAGCTAAGAAGGATAATAAATTATCACCAAAGTATTATGGTCCATACAAGGTGTTGCAAAAGATTGGTACTATGGCATACAAGTTGGAGCTTCCTGCAGCTTCTCGTTTGCACCCAGTTTTCCATGTTTCATGTTTAAAGAAGGTTATAGGCGACAAGCTCCCAGTTCAAACAATATTGCCAGAATTTGGCAAGGAAGGAAAAATTATATTGGAACCGGAAGCAGTCATAGAAACAAGAACTCGACAGCTACGAAATCGATCAATTTCGGAGTATCTTATCAAGTGGAAGAACTTATATGTTGAAGATTCCACATGGGAGGATGGGAATTTTATACGGAATCATCCAAAACTTCTCAAGCGTTGAGGACAACAATTTTTTGAAGGAGAGCGGCATGTTGGGCCCCTATAATACTAGTGATTACCCCATTACTATTGTAGTTCTACCCCTTATTAGTATTGTTGTGCCCCTATTATCCCCATATTGTTATTACTATGCCCCATAGAATCCCTCTATTGTTATTTTTGTGGCTTTATATTATTATTGTTAGGTCGGTTGGGTTATATTGTGACTCCTTACACTCCTATATATAGAAAGGAGGTTTTGTCATTTGAATCATCCAAGAATTGTTCATTTATGTAATGTAAAGGAGGTTGCCCCCTGGAAGAGGCTGAATTCTAAGGCGTTGATCTATCCTTTCTATCTTTTTCTTGAGCTGGTTTCATAACACAATGACTTTGGATACTATTTTGTAAATTACATTGCACAACGCTATAGGCCTGAATTTATCAGGGGTTCTGGACTGCGCTTCTTTGGGAATGAGGGTAATGAAAGTGGCATTCATGGATGGAAGCATCCATCTGCATGTTCGAGATTCTTCCACTACCTGCCAGACCTCCAATTTGATCATATCCCAAAAATTGTGAAAGAAGTTAGAGGTAAACCTGTCTGGACCTGGCGCTTTTCCTTCTTTTAGCTGATGAACCGCGTTTTCCACCTCCTGCAAGGAAATTGACTTGAGAAGCAGCTGATTATGCTCCTCAGTGATGATCTTTGGGATGGATTGGGTTATTTTGTCAATGGCCACCGATCGATCCATTTGAGTCTCTTGATGAACCTGCTTGAAGTATGACAGTAATTCTTGTTCTATAGCTGCGTGGTCCTCTACTTTTTCTCCTTGGCTGTTCTGTATATGAGTTATGGTGTTGATCATCCTTCTTTGAATCGTCGAGCGGTGAAAGAACTTGGTATTCTTTTCACCCTCCTTCAGCCACCTGACCCGTGATTTTTTCCTCCAAAGAACTTCTTCTTGCTTGTCTCTTTCCAAGATTTGAGAGTGCAGGTGTGATTCCTGCTCCAAGAGCTGCTCTGTTCACCCTTCTAAGATGATTTTCTGTTGCAGTTCTGTCATTGCGTTATTTAGAGCATTTTTTGCCTGAAGAATATTCCCAAAAGTGAATTGGTTCCATTTTTTGATATGGAATTTGAGATTTTTTAACTTCTGCTGGAATTTGAACATTTGTGATCCCTCCATAGGTTTGTAGCTTTTCCAGATCATGTTGACGAAGTTGTTGAAGTCTGGATGAGACAGCCAAAAGGCTTCAAAGCGAAAGGGTCGACGATCAGTATTGCCTGGCCGATTCCATTGGAGTGTGATTGGCCAATGATTAGAACCTGTAAGGGGAAAAATTGAGGCAGAGAGGTCTCCACCTAAATGTATTGCATTATCAGAGAGAAGGAATCGATCTAAACGCGAAGCAATTTGATGAGGATCTTCTCTTTTGTTGTTCCAGGTTAAAACCCCATTATTGAAGGGTAGATCGATTAGCCAGTTGTTCTGAATGAAGTCCTTTAGATGACAGCTATCCTTGTCAAGCCTGCTTCTTCCTCCCCTTTTTTCCTCCAATCTGGTTATCATGTTGAAGTCCCCCCCGTGATTTAGAGAGGGTGGGTTCTTTCAGAGCCGAAGAATGAAAGAGTATTCAATATTTCTATCTTCTGATTAGCTTCCTGAGGAAAGTAAACATTTGTTAAGTGTCCATGGATATTGGTTCCTGTTAGATGGAACGAAGCCTGAATGAAGTGCTTGTTCGCGTGCATGTTGGAGAGGGTGATTGTCTATGCATTCCAGATGATTGCAAGACCTCCTGATGCACCTAATGCATCTACTGCAATTGCATTACACCCTGGCCAGGCTTTTGCCATGATTTTTTCCAGAGTTTCTGAGTTACACTTGGTTTCTTGAATGAAGAAGATGCTTGGTTTTTCTTACTAAATCCTGCTTTTTATGAATCTGTACTTCCCAGGGTTGTTGAGCCCTCTAATGTTCCATGATATGAGCTTCATGATGAGACATAAGAGAGGGTGGTAAAGTAGTTCGTGAGCTTGGAGTATCTTCCTGATTCCACTAGCATTTCCCCGATGCAAATGGTTCGTTGGAGATCAGTCTTCCTTCCTCTCTTCTTATTATCCTTAAAGAGTGTCTTTCCATCCAATTGGCTTCCAGGTTGAATTCCAAAGGATCGTTGTCTCTGTGCTCTTGAGAGAATTATTTCTAGATTGGCCACCCGTCTTTCTGGTATTTTATCATAACTTTTTATTTTACAGGCTTGCTCTAGTTCTAGAAGATCTAGTTCTCCTAGATCTATGCTCTCTGGTTCCTCTTCCATGTTTGTGGTTTCATTTCTTTCTTTGGTACTTCCTATTGCATCCTTCAACGCATTCACTTCATTATCCATCTACATAGTTTGAGAGATCCTGGTTGGAATGTCACTGGGGGAAGGCGAGCTGAGGTCGACGGATGATTTTGATTTCAGGGGAATTTCTGCATCGGTGGAGGCTGAGAGGGCTATTGACATTGGCTACTCCTTGGAGGAACCAGGGGTTTCACGACTGACCAGATCTGGCTTAGCTAAAGTCTCGAAGTTGTTCCTGGTACTCAGTTTGGACGGATTATCAGTAGAGGTTTTGGGATTAGAGCTAGATTTTCTGAGATTCTTTCTGCGATGGGAAACTCTGGTAAATCCATCAGCATCTGATTTTCCGGGAGGAGGAGGGGCTGAGGTTTTCAGGTTGGATGGGCAATCTCGGAAAAGGTGACCAAGAGCATGGCATTTCCTACATCGGAAAGGTACATGTTCATAATCGATAGATTGGATCCATTCAAAATCGTCATGAAAGAGACTTACCGCATCTGGCAGGGCGTTGTTAAGGTGCATATAAACACATATACGCGCATATGAGGTGTATCTTCTGAGCTTGGTCTCCTCTGCTACTTTGACAAACTCACCAAGACCATTGCCGATTTCTTGTAATGAAGTTTCATCCCAGTACTCCACAGGGAGGGAGTAGAGGCGGATCCAGACGGGTGCCCAACTGAGATCTTCTTTATCCGGGTTGAATCTTTCCACCCATTCTCTGAGATACAAACTAGCTGCGTTGAAAAAGTATGGCCCTCCATCTATGATTCTATTTTTATCCTCCAGGCAGTTGAAAATCGTTGTGAAGAACCCCTTGGCACCTAACTGTAGGGTTATATGGCCTTTCGGCTTCCATTTGGCTGCAATCCATCCTTGCAGTGCTTTTTCAGAGGGCCAAATACCAATAAAATTTCCTATCAGAGCATGATCCCTCATGAATTGGATCTGTGCATTGATCCTACTGTTGGGTAACTTGATCTTTGGTCTTGTGGCTGCAACTGGTTTGCATGTGGCTGAAGTCGCCTTGGGTACCTCCATGCCATTTTCGTTGTTCCTTTGAGAGTCTTGTCCTTATTTTGTATCCTCGTGGGCTGACTTTTTGCAGGTATCCTCCTGCATTGAAACTTGTTCAGTATCGTTTGGGGGAGGCTCTGCGCCCTCCCCCTGAGGTTTTCTCATTATTTGATGGCCTTCTTATCCTTTGTAGTTTGTCGTATAGTTGGAAAAGTGCTAGCCGTTTTACTAAATACGTTGCAGGCCTGTCGTGATTGGGGAGTTCAAAACCCTAGCTACCATGAACGCACGCCGTCAGAGCAGTCCTCCAACTCTCACTTCACCTAGCATTCTATATTACTATGGGTGTGATGGTCATAGTTCTTTATAATATTATTTATATTATATAATTTTATTAAAAAGTGATTTAATCTCTATAAGAATCTTTTGAGTAGTTGTGAGGATGGAGGGATGGAGGGTTTAGATATATCTCAAAAATAATTATAGCCCTTTTACTTTTAGATTAATTAAAAAATGTCACAAAATTAAATTAAAATAAGATATTTATAAAATATTTTGATTTTCAAATGATTTATGATTTTTGGTTATGTGGTATTGATAAGCTAGGGTATTGGCCCATGGTATTGTAACAAAATAATTAATATCTTAAATCCATAACATAATAGTCAAAAGCATAGATGACCCATGGTATTGGTAAATCGTATTATGATTTTCTTTTATCTAAAAAATTGTTAGTAATTTTATTACTAATAACAAATTAAATTTTGTGATTTTTATTTTTTGGCTCAAACATGGAAGATTGAGTTGTCTAACATATAACTCATCTAAAGCCTACACATATACCCTAACACATCTAACATCTAACATCTCACATCTTACATTTAATGCCTACACATTTACCTTAACACGTCTAACATCATATACCCTAAAACATCTAACATCTAACATGTCACATCTAACGCAGGTACATCTACCCTACACTAAACTATATAAAACCTTTCAACCTAAAAATAAAATTACAATATCAAAACAATAAATTAAATAAATTAATATTTTTATTAAACATTATATTTAATTGTTATTATTATTGTTATTTATTTAGCTTATCATTATAATATGTCATGGTGCGGAGAGTTTATTTAATATTTTTATTAAACATTATATTTAATTGTTATTATTATTGTTATTTATTTAGCTTATCATTATAATATGTCATGGTGCGGAGAGTTTCATCTTACATACTCAATTGCTAAATTGTACAAAACCTTTATACACAATTACATTCCAATATAAATTTTAACACATTAAACATTTAAAAACAGCACCAATGACTAATTATATATAATTAATATAATTTTAAAATGTCTTATCTCAATTATCAAGTATCTTTTATATGACCTATTATTTAGTAACTAAATAGCCTTTATATTCATCCACACAGGACATCTTATACTACCAAAATGACCCATGAGAAATAATAAGAAAAGATAGGTTTTACTTCATGTTGTGGTTGTTGAGGGCTTGGTTACATTTGAATTAGAATGAAAAAGCCCTTACTGTTGTACATCATGGTCGTGGGCACATGCGTGGATGTAGTCGGACTGTAAAAATATTGAATATTGCAGTCCAAATTACTTTTGATTTCATCACAACGTAAAGTTGTTACCAATAACTAAAAGTTGCAGCAATATGTCGTATATCAACAATAATGTACATGCCACGTAGAGAAAAGTTAAGACATGAAAAACAGGTAATTTTAGATTTAAAGGAATTTAGGTTATAGTCTGAAATATCTGTGATTTCACAGAAAGCACCCCTTGCAACTTAAAGCTGCACACATGCAACAAGACAGTGTGTAAAGTTGTTACCAATAACTAAAAGCTGCAGCAATATGTCGTATATCAACAATAATGTACATGCCACGTAGAGAAAAGTTAAGACATGGAAAACAGGTAATTTTAGATTTAAAGGAAATTAGGTTATAGTCTGAAATATCTGTGATTTCACAGAAAGCACCCCTTGCAATTTAAAGCTGCACACATGCAACAAGACAGTGTGTAGTTCAGTAGTGTGTAGTTTATAATGGACAACGATGTACAGAGACGAAAAGATGCAAACAATGGTCTAACTTTAAGATATTCTTGTGTACAGGTATCCATTACTTGTTGATATTGAGAGGTGTCAATCGTCGTGATATTTTTATTTATATTTTTAATATATTTTCCTTCCACTGTCTATTTCTTCTATTGATTCTCAGCTCAGAAATAAGTAGTAGTAAGGGGAATAATGGTGACAGAAGCACTTCAGGCAACTTAATGCACAAAAAACGACTGCACCAATTGTTGAGTACAAAGCTCTTTCACGTGTAAGAGGAAGTGTGAAAAATGAAAACTAGAACAAGAAAAAGAGTATTATGGCATCCCAGACTAACCATGCCGCTTAAGCCAGCCATTAACGTCGATTATCTGTAAAGCAACAAGCATACTTTTTTAGGAAAGAGATGAAGCAGGTATTATCACTCGGCATCTTCATTATTATACAATTAGCAGAACCACATTTTCCAATGTCGTTGATATAGGCGTATAATTCTATATGAAACACATCTACAACCACATTAGTAAATGTGGTTGATATACCTGATAGCCTATATCAACCACATAGATAATTATTAATTGAAACACATCTACAACCACATTAGTAAATGTGGTTGATATACCTGATAGCCTATATCAATCACATAGATAATTATTGATTGTGTCTTGTTAAAATTCCTTGTTCTTGTGGTAAATCTTACATTGGTCAAACAGGTCGTCTTTTCAAGGTCCGCCCCAAGGAACACATAGTTGACACCAACCATAACCATCTTTCAAAGGCAGCCACAGAACACTCATACAAGTCCAAACACTTAATTGGCTTCAACCAATCCAAAATCATAGCTTCTGGACCTTTCTACAACTCTTGTATTATTCGAGAAGCCCTCAAAATCAAGAAGAAACTTAATAACTTTAATAGAGCAACCAATCCTAGAAACATGTCATCCACCATCTCGGTCCCATTGACCCTTGAACCCCTTGAACTGTTCATAATCTTCGCCCTGCACCCCCCTTCTGGGTTCACCTTTCCGAGCAACTCTTAACCCTTTCCCCCCTTTTTTTTTAACCCCATCCTTTCTTTTATCTAATTTTGGTCATCTTAAAGAAGTTTCATTCCTTAACTTTATCTAACTAATAAATATACATATTTTTTATCATCAAAGAATTATTTAAATTCTTTACTCAGTCTAATCCTCTAACACAAAAATTCATTATTTATTAATAAACTTCTCTTCATTTCTTAACATCGTTATATTTTTCTAGTTTTATTAATGACCATTTACTGAAACATAAAAAAAATTCTTGATTTACCAATCCCTCATCTTATTAGTCCCTAATTAAATTAAAGGTTGGATTAAACTTATCTAATTAGTTATCTAATTTCAACTAATTCTTAAATTTTCAAGTAATTTTTCTACTTATTCATTTCTTGATATACTTCTCAATCATCTTGGTTATTAAGGTTTTCACAATTAATATTTTATTATTTTTCATGATGTGGGTGGTCAAATATTATAATTTTTCAAGTTGGTCAAATATTATTTATTAATCTGAACTTCTAACCGTTATTCCAATGAATACATAATTCAAACAAAAATTCCTATTAAAGGACTCTTTAGCACTCGTTTTCTCACAAGACTCTATTTGGTCCATAATGATGGATGGAAATCCCTCGTTTGCTTGCAAGGCTCTCTTTGGTCCCTAATGATGGATACAAATCCCATCCTCCTATCCAAAACTTTGGATGGCTCACATAGATTACACGGTGCTATTCCAGAAATCTCTAGCAAAATGCTAGCTATTTATGATTATTAATAACTATATTAATACATTTTTATATATTTATGATTATTATATTAATATTATATCATATATTATATTATATTATATTATATTATATTATAATAATATATTAATATATATATTTCAAACTATCCTATAATTAACATATATCCGAATAATAATAATAATTTGTTATTGTTAATAATACTTATTTATTGCTCACCATTATCTTATGGTAAAAAAATAATATATATATATATATATATATATATAGATATAATCTTAATTATATATATTACATATTAAATTAAAATATAATATAGATAAATCTCTTTCATATTATATAGAAATGATATTATTCATATATATATATATAATTGTAGTACATTTACCTATTATATATATATATATATATATATATATATATAATAATAATAATAATAATAATAATAATAGTACAATGTATTAACCCAACAAATTAATAGTCATTAAATTATTAATATTATAAAGCCAAGAGATTAATATTACAAAAACAAAGGATTAATAAATTTGATGGATTAATACATCGAGGGGATTAATATCATAAATCCAATGGATCAATAAATCTAAGGGATTATTAATATTAAAAATACAATGGATTAATATTAAAAACTCAAGGGATTAGTAAACCCTAAGGGATTAACAGACCCTAAGAATTATTAATATTATTATAAATGTGAGGGATTAATAAACCCAATGGATTATTAAATTATAAACCCAAGGGATGAATATTATAAACTCTTTGGATTAATAAAACCAAGACATTAATATTGTAAATCTAAGGAAATAATATTATAAACTCAATGGATTAATATTTTAAACAAAATAAATTAATACACCAAAGGATTTTAAAACCACATGATTAATATTATAAACTCAAAAAATCAGAAACCTTAGGATTAATATTATAAACCAAATGATTATATATATATATATATATATATATATATATATATATATATATATATATAACATTACAAACTTAAAAGAATAATAAACCAAAGGGATTATTAATATTATAAACCCAAGAGATCAATAAACCTAAATGATTATTAATAATGAAATCCCAACGGATTAATATTTAATATCTAAGGAATTAATATTAAAAACTCAAGGGAAAAAACCCAAAGGATTAATATTAAATACCAATTGGATTAAACCCAAGGGATTATTAATATTATAAAACCAAGTCATTGATAAATTGAAGGGATTAATATTACAAACATAAGGGGTTAACAAACCTTAGGATTGGCATTATAAACCATAGGATTACAAACCGTACGATTATAAACTTTAAAACCAATATTATAAATAAGAATATTAAATTCTTATTTATTTAATGTCACAAAGTAATATTGAATAAATTGCATTGTAATGTATCATTTTGATAATGATTGTCCAATTGCTTTTCACATTGCGACAATATATATATATATATATATATATATATATATATATATATATATATATATATATATATATATATATATATATCTTTTACAAAAGTGATTATTAATATCATTTTTGAGTTAACATGTCTGTTATTCACCCCATTTCAGGGGAGAGTAGCGCAAGAATTGAACCCAAGATCTCCAGTTTGGTGAGACTTCATTTGCACGGTCATTGCCACTTGAGCTACCCCATGGAGACCCACAAAATTAAGTGATTTTTTATTATACGCTGAAGTAATTACTAAAACCGATGGATTAATATTATAAACCCACAGGATTACTATTATAATCCTAAGAGATTAATAAACCAGAGAGGTTAATAAACCCAAGTGATTAATACTTTAAACCCAATGGACTAAAAACCATAAGATTAACATCATAAACCCTACAGAACATTAATTTTATAAACCCAAGAGATTAATATTATAAACATAAGGGATTATTAATATTATAAACCCACGGGTTTAATATTATAAACTGAAGAGAATTATATTAAACCCTTGGATTTATATTATAAACCAAGCGATTATAAGCCCCAAGATTAATATTAAAAACCCAAGGGATTAAATCCCCTAGGATTAACATTATAAACCACACAATTGTAAACCTTAAGACTATAAACTCGAAGCACAATGTTATAAACCAAAATATTAAATTTGTATTTATTCAATGTTGCATTGCAATATTGAATAAATTACAATGTAATGTATAATTATCACAATGATTGTCATTCTACTTGTTGCATTGCGACGATGCTTTGCCACACTGCATCATTGGATGTGTGTGTGTGTGTGTGTGTTATTTACAATATGAATATATTAATAATAAAATGTTATTAAAGGGATTAACATTATAAACCCAAAGGTTTAATAAACCAAAGTTATTGCGAATATTATAAACCCAAGGGTTAATAAAGTTGGGGGATTATTAATATCATAAGCCCAAGGGATTAATATTATAAACCCAATTTATTAATAAACCCATGGGATTAATATTATAAACACAAGGAATTAATATTATAAACCCAAGGAATTAATAAAACCAAGGGATTATTAATATTATAAACCCAAGGGATTAATATTATAAACCTCATGAACTAATAAACCCAAGGGATTATTAATATTATAAACCAAATGAACCAATAAACCCAAGGGATTAATAAAGCCAAGGGATTTTTAATATTATAAGGCTAAAGGATTATTAATATTATAAGGCTAAGGGATTATTAATATTATAATCCCAAGGAATTAATATTATGAACCTAAGGTGTTAAAAAGCCGAAGGGATTTATAAACTAAAAAGATTAATTTTTTTTGTAAACTTAGTAGTGCATTCTCTGTTAATATATTCCAACCACTAACATGTTTTTAATAGTAATTACAGGTGGCCTCAACTTGCCAGTAGGAAACCAATCTGGCCACCTGTTTGCGTTAAATCATGTCCAAACTTTAAATAAGTCTTTCTCCACCATCCATGCAACATTTGTTGTTCTATCTATTATAAACAACAACTTAGGAAAATAAATGCTAGTCGACATATATAACAAAATTCTACCCAGAAACCTATTTCACTCATCCGAGGATTCCACCGGGGCAGGAGCTTTCGCATTGGACCTCGACATCTTGCTTATCTTCATATCTTGTAGACTTTGCTCGATCCTGCTCAGTGTTAAATTGTTCATTTATACTTGTATCTCGATGGAAGCAATCTCTCTATGGAGATCCTTCATGTTGGGCTCCTTTGTTTTAGTGTCCTCCTGTACCTCCTATTCCTTGTTTAAAGCCATAGCTTGGGCTATTATGTTCTTCATAACCCAGTATTGATGTATTGTTTACTGGAAAAGAGTATGGCGGCCATGGGTATTCCCTAGGTCTTTCACCATCGCTTCCTACTCTTCTGTCTCTATGTCCTAGTTGGTTATGCTGTCATTTAGTTCTCTCTCCCATCCTGTTATTTGAGCTCTTACCTTCAGAGGATTTCCAACCATGTAAGCACTAATGAGGGTCTGCATGTGCTCCTTTCCTGACTTCCTGCCTTTTTGCTTTGACCTCTGTTGGAGGTTGCTTCCCCCCCCGTGGTCCTTTTCCCTACCTTTCCAGTTCCTCTGGTGCCTCTTTTAGCTGCCTCTTTTCCTTCTTTAGCCATGCTGTCTTTGTCCTAGCTTTGTTTTTCTTTGCCTGAACCACTCTCCACAGTCAGTTTTCTCATTGAAGCGCAATATATGGTCCAGACTTCCATGCTATGTAGTACCTTATTTATTTTAGTACCTAAAACAATAACACAAAAAAATCCATTATCAGTTTAGATGCATTTACGCAAATTGATCATAATTTTCTTTGCTGCGAACTGGGGCACACACTCTAGTCCTGAAGATTTGGGTTCTCCCTCCTTCTCCCTCAGATTCCCGCCTCCCTAGTCTTGAATTAACAAGCTTCAGCCTCTCTGTTCCTCTCCTCTCTGGTTACTCCCTCCCCAGCAACCCAGAGCATGCAGGTCATCCTGTGTGATTCTACAGGAGTCCCTAATTTGGGTTCCCTTATCCATATTTAGGGTCTCAATTGAGTTTCCTATCTAGGACTCTCTCCTCTCAGGTATCCACACCTAATTTTTGCCCTTGATTATCCCCGGAGTCCCGGTTTTGACATTCCAGTTTGGGTTTGTATCGAGCCAGGCTAACCATAGCCTTACTTCTTTTGTCATTGCAATACTGATCTCTCTATCTCCGATATAAGTTTTTTCCTTTCTGTGCCTTAGGTGCCACCTAGATGGGACTGCAATCTTCCTATGCTCTCCATTAAGGGATTCCCAATTGTCATCCCAACTTACCTCATTCCCTCTCTTTTCTTCTACCTAGAGATACCCTATAACTTCCCTGTATCCCCTCACGCCATTAACATACCAGGTTAGGTTACATTCCTAGGATCCCCAGGTCTCAACTTGTTCCGAGTCGTGGCTTACCCTAGCCCCCTCCCTGAAATCGTTAGAAATAGTCATTTCTTCAATTCTATCAGGTAAGGCAGCCGAAATAACATACCATTGATTTGTGGTGACGCCTGTTGTTCCCCGACTTTCTCTAGCCTGCATCCACCACCTTTCGCTTCTCATTCCTTCGCCTTCTCCCTTTGCATGCAGCTATCTCCTCTCCTGTCTACCTTTGCCTCTTGTTGTTTTTTCCGAATACCCCACCTTTCTTCTGTCCAGCCTCCCACATGCCTTCTTCATCCTCTCACCACCCATTCCTTCCTTCCTTTTCCTCGGAATGAGGTTCCTCTGGCTCTTTCATCACTGTCTGTCATTACTTCCCTCGTGCCTCTGGCTGCTCCTGTCGTGGGTTTCTTTCTACTATCGTGCCACTTGCTAATGTTATTCTGCCCACCCTCTCGCTTGCCTGCAATCCTGTGTCACTCCCTCCATCCTCTACCACGCTTGTCCTTTCTCAATGCCATCCTCTTCCTTGCCCTGTCCTGCTTGCTTCCTTGCTTGCTGCCCTTCCTTCCGTCTCGTCCTCCCACATCCCGATGTCCCCTCTGTCATTGGGCTCAGGTCGTTGGCATCTGGCACCTCTACTTCGCATCCCCTTTAGCCCACCTTGCCTTCCTTGTCACACCCTGATCGGGGGAAACTGAACAAATTAATAAAACTAAGGGATTATTAAGATAATAAACCCAATTGATTAATATTATAAACCTAAGGGGTTAATAAACCAAATGAATTAATATTTTAAACCCAATGGACTAAAAACCTTAGGATTAACATTATAAACCCTAAGGAACATTAATTTTATAAAACTAAGGGATTAAAATTATAAACCCTAGGGATTAATAAACACAAGAGATTATTAATATTATAAACTCAAGAGTTTAATATTATAAGCCAAAGGGTTTAATATTATAAACCAAAGAGAATACTATTGAACCATATGATTTATATTATAAAACCAAGGGATTATAAACCCCAACCCATAGGATTAACATTATAAACCATACCATTGTAACCTTAACATTATAAACCCTATACCCAATATTATAAACCAAAATATTAAGCTCTTATTTATTCAATGTTGCATTTCAACACTGAATAAATTTCAATGTTATGCATAATTATCAAAATGATTGTCACACTACTTGTCACATTGTGACGATTCTTTGCCACCGTGCTTATGTGTGTGTGTGTGTGTTATTAGAGGGATTAACATTATAAACCCAAAGGATTAATAAACCTAATGGATTATGAATATTATAAACCCAAGGAATCAATAAACCTAAAGGATTGAATTAATATTAAAATCTCAATTGATTAATATTAAAAACCAAGGATTAATATTATAAACCCTAGGTATTAATGAATCCATGAGATTAATATTATAAACCCAAGGAATTAGTAAAACAAAGATATTATTAATTTTATAAACCCAAAGGATTAATATTACAAATCAGATGGATTAATAAAGCCAAGGGATATGTTGGATATAAATCAGATGGATTAATAAATCCAATATTATAAATAAGATAGATTAACTTGTTCTTCAATATTTTAAAATATATCATTTGCCTCATCTTGAGGGTTGTTAAGACTAGACCCATTCTCCATGCCTAGGGTTCTAATAATTTATTCTTAATCCAATCCATTGATCTTCATACATCCCAAAAAAAGCAGAAAACATTGTGTTAATATCAATATGATATGTAAACTACCATTCAAATTCCACTAGAGTAGTTCATCACAACAAAACTTACAATATTCTATTGTCTTTTATTGTGTAGCTTATTACCTTAGAAATAAGATAATGCTAGTGTAATGCTCAAAATTATGGAAACAACTAAAATTAAAATAATGAAAATTACAAATGAACACATGTTATAACTTGGAAAACTATAAATAAGAGGAAATCTAGCTAGAAGGTGAAAGCTATTCTTTTGTCTCTTTTTCTTAGTTAACAAATGCATGTAAAAATAAAAGGGCAATGTTTCTACTTCTTATCAATGATTTCTAAATGTCTATATATGGCTTTCCCACCAAGTTACCATGGAAACCATGGCCTGAATGGCTCACATAGAATCTTGTACTTCCAATATTATACTGAAATGTCCTACTCTAAAAGAATGGAACCCATTCTCTTCTTAGTGTCCTAATATTTAACATAACCTAATATCCATTTAGGGTTAGGGTTAGGGTTTTATGTTCCCCAACCATAAATTAGTTTTAGGATTTTATACCTTTAGAATATTATTCAAATTCCATACATGTTTGAGTATTATGGGATAACATGGAATTCACATAGTACCATGGTGATTAATAGGGTAGGTCAACTTGTGGGAGGCATAACATCCACATATACACTCCAATTGAGGTGATTTTCACATTGTTGGAAATATTTTGATGTGAATAACCATGACGGGCAAAGAGATTAACTCACCAATTTTGACCCCAAAAAGTGTCACTTGATGCCTCAAATTGGCTTTAAAAGGTTTGTTATGTGAATCACAAAACGTGAACCTGGCCCTAAAATTATATAATGATCCATTTTAAATCAATAAGAAATAATAAAATAATAAGGTAATATCACAACCAACTGTTGTACATTTATTAAGAACCATGTGAGGAGGATGTTCACAAATTTTTAACTAAGGGAATTTGAAGTAGGGCCATCCCTAGGGATGAAGCACTCTTTCATCACTCAAAATGTTCTTCTAATTTTCTTAGACATATGGTTTTGTTAAGTGTTTGCAACTACATGTTTCCATATTATGTTAGATCCCTATAATACTAGTATATTCACTCACTGTTATTGTCATTGTAACCTCTTATTATTATTGTTGTGCCCATGTAGTCCACATATTGTTATTAGTGTGCCCCATAGAAGCCCACTATTGTTATTGTTGCACCCTTTACATTATTATTGATATGTTGACTCTGGTTATATTGTGACCCCTTAGGCTCCTTGATCCAAGTGGATCTCTAAAATGTAATAGTGGCATGGTTAAAAGGCTCAAAACTCAAAGTTGAAAAAACTCTATAAACGTAGCATCATATTGAAGTGCTCGTCATCCTAATTCCAATGATGTGAACAACACTCAAATATGAGCTCATATGAAGAAGTTAGAGCAAGTCAAAGTTATGTTTGACTTGGACAGGTGGTAGGAAAAGATGATGTGGCAGAACTCTCAGCGAATGGGGAAGCGCCAAGTGGCAGGCCACCATTGGCTCCACATTTCACTAATCGCAAAAGACAGAGGTATGCAAGTTGAGGAATTGGCCCCCAACACTACCATGTCATGATTGTGATATCACAATAGTAGATCAGAGGCAAATCAATGGTTTCAAATCAGCCCCAGATAGGAAAAGGTGCAATGCGATAATCACATATCGCAATCGTAGAGGGAAGATCTTTACGAATTGGCCCCATCTGATTTAGGTTGGGATGTGATAAACACATATTGCAATCGCACATGGAATGACATTACAGAATCCTCCCTAACAAGATCAGGTTGCGATTGCGATATTCCATATCGCACATTGAACCACGCAGTATCCTGATAACAAGTACCGCCCCAGTTTTTCCAATTATGATTTATGATGGAGTTTTTGGATCCGATATATATTATATTGTAGTTGATATTTGCCGACGAGTCCACCTTTATTATTTTTCACTCATTGCTTGACCTAAAGGCACGAGTTTGTCTGCCAATTTAAAGGCTAATTCTTTATGTTAAATTCGTCAGGTTAAGGTAATGTGCGATTAAGATATTATGAAGGTTTTTCTATGTTTGACAGGTTGGTTACCTGTGGCTTGATAATCTCTATTCGAAGTTCCCACCTGCTAATACTTGTCGTATGTTTGGAACTGTCCAGGAATTGAGCGGTTAGCCACTAAGTATATATATTGGACGTTTCACACAGGAAAAAGGGGGAGACTGGCTGATAGTTCAGAAAATTGTACACAGCAGTAACCCAACTTGGCAGCAAGGGCCAGAACCTTGCGTTGAGCAGAAGGGAGGTTCCAAGATGGTGCAGAAATCTCGATTATCTAAATTGGGTGTTCGGATAGGCATTTTTGCACGACGTTTCGCTAGGATTTCAGTGGTATTGTCTGCTTCTAAAGCTGGGATCTCCATTCTTCGTCAATATTTCAGCTTGGAGGTATAAGGATTGTAAATGAATTTTTCTTGTAATTTTATCCCTTTTATGCCACTTAATGCAAGAAGGCCTCCCCATTGTTGAGTAGGGCTTGGAGATGTAGTCCAAATTGGACGAACTCCGTAATAAAATATTTGTGTCGTGGTTTCTTTCTTATCGTGTTGTTTCTGTATTGTTTTATGTTCTTTTAAGTTCCATGGTTAATAATCTGTGTTTCATGTAATTCTGATGCATCTATAAGTAAAGTATCATGGATCAAGTTTGGTATCATAGTTTGTTGATACGAATTGCAGGATTATATGCTAAATTGAAACAAGCTGTGAAAAGGAGAAGGAACTCTTAAGTCGTTTTATCTTGAAGTAGGACATGCACAATGAAGAAGAAACACGGCAAATGAAGAAGCTTGTTGGGAAGAGGAACGAAATTTCCACATACTATTCTACAATATGGCAGAGAAAGTGGACAAGTTGTTTTTAGAGTATGAGAAGGCACTTGGGGATGAGAAGGAAGATGCAGATGACAATAGATTAACAAATCATGAAGGTGGTGGAGAAGAGACTCCTCCCTCTCCTTCTTCAACTGATAGTTCTCATCACTCTAATCGCGATTCCAAACATACATCTAAGAAACCATTCTTCAAGCTAGATGTAAAGTTTGACCTACCCATGAACAATGGAGAGTGTAGTACAGAAAAACTTTATAACTAGATAAGACAAATAGAGGTTTATTTATAGATCCAGCAGATCGAAGAAGATTAGTCGAAGGTCCAGTTAGCATCTCTTCAGTTGAGTGGGACTGCTCTCGTTTGGTGGGAGAGCAAGTTTCAGAATGGCAACACAAAGTCGGGTAATCTTCTTTCCTCTTGGTCCAGTTTTATTTTTGCATTGAAAGACCAATTTTACCCTTTGGGTTATAAACAAAAGGAACTAATGGAATGGAAATATCTAAGGCAAGGTAAAGGAAAAAATATGCAAATCTTCACTAAAGAATTTCAGAAACAAGCATTGAATTTGGGCATCTCATTAGATTCGCCTGAGACTGTAACTAAGTATGTTGGTGCGCTACATAGTTACTTATGACACTCACTGTTATTGTTTGAGCCTACAACAATTGGTGCAGCCAGTGTAAAGGTAATTCATCTTGAAAGTTGAGGCAAGAATGATAGAGATGATCAAGCCATGAAAACATTGTTCGACCCTCAGCATGGAAAATTCCAAAAGAAAGGCAAGGGGAAGGATAAGAAGACCATCGTAGCCAAGAAAGGGGACAGAGAAATGCCATCTTGCACTAATTGCAAGAGAGAAGGTCATGACAAGGACCACTATTGGAAGCTACATACGGAGCAAAGACCAAAGAGATTTAGCAGAAAGGGGAAGTAGAAGATAGTGGCAATAGCGCAGAAGGACCTTGGATTAGATTCCAACGATGAGACATTGATCACAGTTTTGGGCATAAGAGGTACTCTTTTTGTTAGTAATAATTTTGATTCAATTGCAAGTGCTAGTTATTTGAATGAGACTGTAACTAATGAGCGAAAGAGAATTCAATTATTCCACATTAGGGTTATTATAAAACACACAAAGGTGGAAACTCTATTCAATTCAAGTTCCCAAGCAAATTTAATCTCAGAGTCCTTAGTGAAAAATTTAGGCCTCGAAAATAAGCCTCATCCAAGCCCATACCCACTTGGTTGGGTAAGCGATAGAGAAAAATTACATGTAACCAAGCAGTGTAGAGAAAGATTTGTTATTGCTTCCAAATTAGTTGATGAGGTAGAGTTAGATGTTGTGCCTTTGGATATCTGTGGAATTATCTTGGGAAGTCCGTATATATATGACAGAAAGGGGTAGAATATATAGTCAAAGCTCATCATACGAAAGTTAGTCCTAGCCTTGTAAGTGCAAGATAGATTAAATGACTGGCTAATTCTACCAAAGGGTGCATGCTCATGGTGGTGAGAGTGAAAGAGGCTGAGACGACTGATGCTTTCAAAGGTTGTGATCCTGGTCATAAGAAAGAATTGTTTGAAATTATTTCTGGCTATGCTGTATTGTTTCAGGAACCGAGAGGATTGCCCCTAAAATTGGAAATCCAACATGAGATCCATTTACAACAGGATACTCCTTTACCGAATATTGGCATATACAGGATGGATTCTATCGAGATGGAGGAGATCAAGAAATAGGTGCAGGAGTTGCTAAATCACGGGGTAATCAGACTGAGTTCTTTTCCATGCGGCTCACCAATCATGTTGGTTCCAAAGAAAGATGACACATGGAGAGTGTACGTAGACTACAGGGTGCTAAAAAAATTGCGGTGAAGAATCGTTACCCTCTCCCTCGCATTGATAAATTATTAGACCAGTTGAAAAATGCTATCTATTTTACAAAACTAGATTTGTGTAGTGGATATCACCAGGTTAGAGTTGTCGAAAAAGACATATGGAAGATTGCATTCAAAACCAAATAGGGGTTATTCGAATGGATGGTGATTCCATTCGGACTGTGCAATTCTCTAGCCACATTTATGAGGGTAATGAATCATCTCTTTAGGTCGTTTCTTGATAATTTTGTGCTTGTATATATGGACAATATTCTTGTTTATAGTAGGACATGGGATGAACATGTATGTCATGTGAAGAGAGTGCTTGATGTTCTGAAAAAACATAAATTGCATGTAAAACTGTCAAAGTGTGAGTTTGGGAAGACCTCTCTGGTTTATTTAGGTCACATAGTCGATAATGGGAAATTGAAAATAGATCCCTCTAAAGTAGATGTGATTATGAAGTGGCCAGAGCCCACAAATGTTATAGAGGTTAGAAGGATTTTGTGTGTGGTATAGTATTGGAGAAGGTTCATTGCGAACTTCTATGTTATCGTAGCCCCCTTACACGCATTGACAAGTGTGAAGAAAGCCTTTTAGGGGGGAGGAAAACAACATAAATCCTTTGACACACTGAAAGAGAAGATCAGTACAACACCAATGCTAGCCTTACCAGACCTTCAATAGCCTTTTGAGATTGAAATAGATTTCAGCGGATATGCCATGGGCATTGTATTGATGTAGCAAAGGAAGCATGTATGTTACCATTTGGAGACTTTCTCCCAAGCTGTTGTGAATTATACCACGTACGATAGAGAGTTGTATGACTTGGTCTAGAGTGTAAAGAAGTGGAAACACTAACTGATCGGCAAGAATACCATCATTCATACAGATCATCAACCCTTGAAGTACCTTCAGTCACAGACCAAGCTTCACCAAGCCCGTCATTTTAGATGGATGGGATTCCTCCAGTAGTTTCATTTGGTAATAAAATACAAGAAGGGTGCCAACAACAAAGTAGCAGATATGATTTCTAGCCCTCCTATTTCTACATCTGTGGTTTTGTAAAATACTTCTTTATCGTTAGAAAGTTATGCTAAACAATATGCTAACAATGAAGAGTTTAAATAGATTTATGAAAAATTGACTCGTGGATCATAGGTGGACAATTATTATTTGCAGGGAAAACTATTGTATCACCTTGGCAAACTATGTATACCCATTAGTGAAAGGGTACATGTAATCCAATCAGAGGCTCATACCTCTCTTGTGTCTGGTCATTTTGGGGTTAAAAAAACTTTATTTCATTTACAGAGGTTTTTTTTGGCCTCATATGAAAAACATAGTGACTCATTTTGTAAAGGGTTGTTAGGCCCCTATAATACTAGTCATTCCCCCATTACTATTGTCATCGTATCCCTTATTTTTATTATTTTGCCCCTATTGTCCCCATATTGTTATTAGTATGCCCCATAGAAACCCACTATTGTTATTTTTGTGCCCTTATGTTATTATTGTTATGTTGACTTAATTATATTGTGACCCCTTAGACTCTTATATATAGAAGGGAGGTTTAGTCATTTGTATCATCTAAGAATTGTTCATTTATGTAATGTAAAGGAGGTTTCCCCCTCAAAGAGGTTTTTTTCTAAGGCGTTAATCTATATTTTATATCTTTTGTGAGCTGGTTTCATAACATTTGGTATCAGAGCTTTGGATTCTAGGGTTTCGCTGCTCTAAATAGGTCATTGTGGAATTTTCACTATAACTTTGTTTATTCGACATTTCATAAGCTAAAAACAAAACCCATTTGAGCTAAACTAATAATGAACTTTGGGTCCAAATTTCAGAGCTTGTCTCGCTATATTTGTTGAGATATGATCTGAGGAAGTTAGGGTTTTTGCAGACTCCAAAATTACATTCCAAACAGGTGCCCTGGGGAAAATCGTCATAACTTTTGTTTTGAGAATCAAATTAAAATTTCGTAAGAAGTTTTAGAGAGAGGACAACATGTAGTTTTCTTTGTAGTAGTTTCAGGTACTAAGGTTTAAACAGTGACACGTGGAACGTCATACAAGTTCACTCTATTGAACTAGTATATAATCAGGTCACCGTGGGAGATTTGGCATAACGCTTCCTTGGAGAATCCAATATTGATCAGACTTGTGGGCTTAGAAAGAGGACTCAAAGGGCTACCCCAGGATGATATTTCAGATAGTATATATCTATAGTTAAAGAGATACAATAGATTCAATATCGAGCTCTTACAAAGTGAAAAAAAAGGTGTGTAGATTTTTAAATTTTGCATAAGATTGGTTTGAAAAATTAGTTTTAAGGAATTCAAAGGGAATAGAGATGAATTATTAGCATTAATTAATGCCCTGAAGAAAGAAAATGGAAACACCTAGTAAGCAGCCTGAAAGCTCTAGCATGTCTCATGAAGAAGAGGAAGAAATGCACCATGATATATCAAAATTACAAGACCAGGTACAACAAATTTCACTCTCACTAAAGGTAAATGAAGCCAAGATGAATGGTGTGGAAGCTAATATGAATGGAATGCAAGTTAAGATGAATGGAGTGGAAGCTAAGATGGATGGCATGGAAGCTAACATGAATGGCATGGATGCTAAGATGGAAGCTAACATGAATGGCATGGAAAATAAGATGGAAGAATTGAAGATAAATTTGATTAAGTTGCTACAAGAAATGGTCACTAATGGTGAAAGGGTAGTAAAGGAAATTCATGATGAGAACAAAAGAAATGTTAATCATGATTTCGTAGATTCTAATGTTGGATTGAAGACCCACCATTTTCCAAAAATAGATATGAGGAAGTTTGATGGCAAGGATCCCGAAACATGGATGCTACAGATGGAGCAATTTTTTGATCTCCATAATGTGCAAAACACACAAAAGGTACGTATTGCAACTTTATATTTGGAACCAAATCAGTTTGTATGGTATTTATATCTTTGTTCTCGTAAACAAATTGTCACTTGGGCAATTTTTACGGAAGAAATTATAGCACATTATGAGGATACAAAAAGCAACACTTTTTTTAGCCAATTGATAAATCTCAAACAAAAGGGTTCAATGATGGAGCAGATTGAGGACTTCAAAAAATTTAACATAAGGGTAAAAGATATTCAAGAGGAGCATAGGATTGATGTGTTCATAGGGACTTTAAAGGATAATATCCAACATGAGGTTTGCCTTTGGGAACTTGATTCAATGGAGAAGGCATTCAGGTTAGCAAGAAAAATGGAAAGCAAAATTATGGCAACCAAGAAACCTACCACTCACAACAATAAAGATGGAAGTGTTGTTGCCCCTAGCCTTCCACAACCTACAAGGTTGAAACCACAAAAATTGGAAGAAAAAAGAGCAAAATGGCTTTTTTATAATTGGGAAAGCAAATACACTAAAGGTCATAAGTGTGCTGAGAAGAAATTATTCTACATAGATTGTGAAGAGGAGGAAGAAAAGGAACAAGAAATGTCAAAGAAGAGGATACACTCCAGGAACAAACCCTAGATACAGAAGGAATGAATCCAACCATATCTTGTAATGCATTGGTTGGAATTACCACTCCTAAAACTATCAAGATAGAAGGACATATCAAGAAGAAAAAGGTAATAGTGTTGATTGATTTGGGAAGTACCCATAATTTTATTCATTGTAAAATAGCAAAGGAATTGAATTGCTTCCTATATCCAGCACCAAAGTGTCAAGTGATGGTTGCAAGTGGAGGAACCATAAATTTCTATAGAAAGTAACATAATATCAAGCTATCCATGGGAGAATATGTATTGAATAACCCAATGCTTCCCATTCCAATGGGTGGTGCTGATGTTGTACTAAGAGTCCAATGGTTAGAATGCTTGGGTACAATAGCTTTTAATTTTCAAGAACCTTTCACGAAATTTTTTGTAGAAGGAAAGGAATTTGAATTAAGGGGTATTGCAGGGAAAACAAGAAATATAATCAGCTCTAATGGTATGACAAAGCTTCTAAATAAGGAACAACGAGGTTTAATTGCACAATTATGTTCGCTAGAGGTTCCCACATTGAAATCATCTATTTCTGTAGATCTCCAAAAAGTCTTGAACAATCATTCCAAGGTATTTGAGACTCCCAGAGGTCTCCCACCTATTCGTGATCATGATCATGCTATTCATTTGATTCTAGGAAGTGTTCCTCCAAACATCAGGCCATATAGATATCCCTATGCCCAAAAGAGTGAAATTGAACGTATGGTTGCAGAAATGCTAGAGGGTGGTATAATTCAACCTAGTCAAAGTTCTTTCTCTACTCCAGTAGTATTGGTGCATAAGAAGGATGGATCATGGTGCATGTGTCTCGATTATAAGGAGCTCAAAAAGCTCACTATTAAAGATAAATTTCCCATTCTTGTCATTGATGAATTATTCGATGAATTTCATGGATCAATTTAATTCACCAAGTTGGATCTTCATTTAGGATATCATCAAATCAAAATGAAGATTGAAGACATTCTGAAAATAGCGTCTAGAACTCATGAGGGTCATTATGAATTTTTGATCATGCCTTTTGGCCTTACCAATGCACCTTCAACATTTCAAGGTTTGATGAATTCCATTTTCAAACCCTTCCCTAGAAAATTTGTGTTAGTATTTTTTGATGATATATTAATCTACAAGAAGTCTTGGAAGGATCATGTTGAACATGTTGATAGGGTGCTCAAACTACTGGATGAGTAACAATTATATGAAAAAAGCTCCAAATGTTTCTTTGGAGTAAAAGAGGTGGAATATCTGGGTCATATTGTATCTCATGAAGGTGTTAAGGTAGACCCTAGCAAAATTAAAGCCATCAAGGAATGGAAAATCCCCACATCCATAAAGCATCTACAAGGATTTCTCGGGTTGATAGGGTATTATCGCAAGTTTGTTAAGAATTATGGGAGAATATCAGGACCTCTAACAACATTATTGAAGAAAGATGCATTTTCATGGACTCCAGAAGCAACAAAGGCCTCCGAACATCTTAAAGAGGCAATGTACCAAGCACCGGTCTTAGCTAAGCCAGACTTCACAAAAACCATTATTGTGGAATGTGATGCTTCAAGAAATGGAATTGGTGTTGTTTTAATGCAAGATGAAAGACCCATTGCTTTCGAAAGTCGTCCAATCAAGGGAAAGTATTTACATAAATCTATTTATGAGAAGGAAATGTTGGCAATACTACATGCACTTAAGAAATGGTGACCATGCCTAATGGGAAGACACTTCAAGGTAAAAATGGATCATGATAGTCTTAAATACTTTTTAGAACAAAGATTATCCTCTGAAGAGAAACAAAAATGGGTCACAAAGATGTTGTTATGACTTTGAAATCATCTACAAAAAAGGGAAGCAAAATGTTGTGGCAGATGCATTCTCAAGAAAGGATGAGGATGTGGAAGCATTGTTGTGCGCCATTTCTATTATCCAACCAGATTGGGTAAATGAAGCAAGGGAGGAATGGAAGAATGAGGAAGAAGTGTGGGCACTCATTTGAAAGTTACAACAAGATCCCAATACATCTGATACATTTAGCTGGAAAAATGATTCGTTATGGTACAGAGATCACTTATACCTATGTAAGAATTCCAAACTCAAACAAAAGATTCTTATGGAATTGCACACTTCTCCCTTAGGAGGGCACTCAGGATTTTAAAAAACTTACCACAGGGTTAAGAAGGAATTTTTAAGTTTGTGGTAGAATGTTTGCTTTGCCAACAAAATAAAGTTGAAACAATTAAGACCCCCGGTCTATTACAACCTTTATCCATTCCAAGCCAACTTTGGGAGGAGGTTTCAATGGATTTTTTTGGGGGGTTACCCAAGTCCAAAGGAAAGAGTGTCATCATGGTGGTAGTGGACAAACTTACCAAGTATGCACACTTTTGTGCATTATCACATCCATTTAAAGCCAGTACAGTTTCTACTACATTTATGGAAACAATTCAAAAGCTACATGGAAACCCAAAGATTATTGTAAGTGACAGAGATCCCATTTTCACTAGAAATTTTTGGATAGAATTATTTTCTTGTATCAGTACTCAGATCATAGCTCATCTTATAATCCTCAATATGATGGGCAAACTGAGATAGTAAATAAATGTTTGGAAGGATATCTTCGTTGCTTTGTATCTAATAAATAAACACAATGGGTCAAACGGTTGCCTCTGGCTAAATGGTGGTATAACACTTCCTTCGATACTGCGGCAAAAATGACCCCATTTATGGCACTTTATGGATATAATCCACCATCCATCACATCATATTTAAGAGAAAATTCTAAGGTTCAAGCAGTGGAACACCACATCGAGCATCAACAACAAGTTCTCCAACTCTTAAAGGATAACCTCACGTTGGCGCAAAATAGAATGAAACAACAGGCAGATCAACATCACAGTGAAAGAAGTTTTGATGTAGGTGACTGGGTATTCCTACGGCTACAACCATATAAACAAATGTCTCTCAAGCAAGTTGAGAAGGATAATAAATTATCACCAAAGTATTATGGTTCGTACAAGGTCTTGCAAAATATTGGTACTATGGCATACAAATTGGAGCTTCCTGCAGCTTCTCGAGTGCACCCAGTTTTCCATGTTTCATGTGTAAAGAAGATTATAGGTGACAAGCTCCCAGTTCAAACAATATTTCCAGAACTTGACGACGAAGGAAAAATTATATTGGAACTAGAAGTAGTCATAGAAGAAAGAACTCGACAACTACGAAATCGATAAATTTCGGAGTATCTCATCAAGTGGAAGAACTTGTCTGCTGAAGATTCCACATGGGAGGATGAGAATTTTAAACAGAAGCATCCAGAACTACTCAAGCGTTGAGGATGACGCTTTTTGGAAGGAGAGGGGCATGTTAGGCCTCTATAATACTAGTGATTCCCCCATTACTATTGCCACTGTATCCTTTATTGTTATTATTGTGCCCCTATTGTACCCATATTGTTATTAGTATGCCCCATAGAATCCCACTATTGTTATGTTTGTGCCCTTATGTTATTATTGTTATGTCGACTTGATTATATTGTGACCCCCTAGACTCCTATATATAGAAGGGAGTTTTAGTCATTTGTATCATCCAAGAATTGTTCATTTGTGTAATGTAAAGGAGGTTTCCCCCTTGAAGAGGCTTATTTCTAAGGCATTGATCTATATTTTCTATCTTTTTGTGAGCTGGTTTCATAACAAGGGTTGTGTGTTGTTTTCTGTTTCAAATTCCTCTAATAGAAAACTTGGGCTCTACACAACACTGCCTGTTCCAAGTCTACCATGGGAAAGTGTGTCCATGGATTTTGTAGGTGGTTTGCCTATGTCTAGAAAATATCATGACTATTTTTACGTTGTTGTGGATCGTTTTAGTAGAATGTGTATTTTAATGCCTTGTTAAAAGCAGGTCTGGGTCCATTTTGGGTTACCCACATCTATTGTGTCAGATCAAGACTCTCGCTTTCTTGGAGAGTTTTGGACCAGCTTGTGGAGAATGATGGACACTAAGTTGAAAAGAGGTACAACATTTCATCCACAGACTGATGGGAAGACAGAGGTCGTCAACCGCACCATGGTACACTTGTTACAAGGCTATTGTGGAAAACATCCCAAGTTGTGGGATGAATAGCTTCCTTATGTGCAACATGCATACAATTGAGCAGCACATTCATCCACACAGAGTTCACCATTCGAGACATGTTTTGATTATCTACCAAAGGATCCCTTAGACATGGTCTTTGGGAAATATGAGGATGGCAATGGATGAGATAATAGGGACAAAGAATGGAAATTTATTCATTGAATACAGATGATTCATCAGGCAGTGCAAGATTAGTTAGAGAATACTTAGGCTTTGTATAAAGCTCGACATGATAAGCACCGAGTTGACCATCAGTTTCAAGTTGGGGACAAGGTATGGCTTCACATTAGCAAGGATAGAATGAAGGGAGAATGGAAAAATTTTAGACCCATTCTATATGGTCCCTTCACCATATTGGAAAAGATTGGAGACAATGCTTTTCATCTTGACTTGCCCACATATATTCAAGTGTACTAAGTAGTGAATGTCGAAAACTTGAAGATTTATGAACCTCCATTGATTAAGGATACCGAATAGGTTTCACAGATTCCTAAAGTGGGCGATTTTTCACCAGAGTATCTAGACAAGTTGCCCGAAGATATCATACTCGATAAGAAAACCAGAACCTCACAATGGGGAGATGTGGAGTACATTTGTGTGGGCTTCAAAGGATTGCATCCAAGTAAATCTCGGTGGATAGAGAAATAAAAAGTGAGGGAGAAATTTCCTCACTTTCCAATTGACTGAAAAGGCTTATGGCAATCCAAAAGATCTTAGTGGGGAGGATTGATCCAAGTGGATCTCTAAAAAGTACCAGGGGCATGGTAAAAAGGTTCAAAAATGAAAGTAGTAGAAACTATATAAACTTAGCATCAGATCAAAGTGCTCATCATCATGATTCCAACGAGGTGAATGACACTCGAATCTGAACTCATATGAAGAAGTTAGAGAATCAGCCCTGCCAGGATGAGGTTGTGATTAAAATATCGCATATCGCACATCACACCGCGCAGTATACCGATAACGAGTACCACCTCGATTCCCTCAATTGTGATTACGATGGGGTTTTCGGATCTAATATATATTATATTGTAGTTGATAATTTCTAACAGGTCCACCTTTATCATTTTTTGCTCATCGCTTAATGTAAAGGCATGACGTTTTCCACCGATTCAAGCATTGATTCTTTATGTTAAAGCCATCAGGTTAAGTTAATGTGCGGTTAAGAGATTATGAAGGTTTTTCTATGTTTAACAGGTTTGTTACCTGCGGCCTGAGAATCTTTGTTGGAAGCGCCTGCCTGCTAATACTTGTCATCTATTTGGAACTGCCCGAGAATTAAGGGGTTAGCCACCAAGTATATATATTGGACGGTTTACACAGTAAAAATGGGGAGACTGGCCAATAGTTCAAAACATTGTACGCAACAGTAACCTGCCCTGGAAGCAGGGGCCAGAACCTCACCTTGGGCAGTAGTGAGGTTCTGAGAGGGTGCAGAAAGCTCGATTATCCAAATTGGGTGTTTGGATAGGCGTTTTTGCATGATTTTTCACCAGGATTTCGATGGTATTGTCTATTTTGGAAGCTTTGCTCTCCATTCTTCCTCCATATTCCATATTGGAGGTATAAGGATTGTAGATGAATGTTTCTTGTACGTTTATCTCTTTTATGCAAATTAATGAAAGAAGGCCTCCCCACTATTGAGTAGGGCCTAGAGACGTAGTCCAAATTGGACAAACTTCGTAATCAAATATTTTTGTCATGGTTTCTTTCTTATCGTTTTATTAACGCATTGTTTTATGTGTTTTTAAGTTCCATGGGTAAAAAGCTCTATTTCATGTAATTTTGATGCATCTATAAGTAGAAGACCTTGGATCACTCTTATATATAAAAGGTGGTTTTATCATTTCAATCATCTAAGAAGTGTCTTTTTTATAACATAAAGGAGGTTTCCCCCTTGAAGAGGCTAATTTTTAAGTCGTTGATCTATCTCCTCTTCTATTTTGTGAGATGGTTGCATAACATTTGGTATCAGAGGTTTGGATTCTAAGGTTTCACTTCTTCAAATAGGTCATCTTGGAATTTTCGCTATAAATTTTTTTCTACTAGGATTAAGAAGCTAAAATGTTTACCACGTGGAGATGAAGTCTCAAAGAACTTTGTGTAACAATTTCAGATCTTGGTTCACTATATTTTCGTAGATATGATCAGAGGAAATTAGGATTTTTGTGGGCTTCGGAATTCTGTCACAAACATGTGACCTAGGGAAAATCGTCATAACTTTTGTTTCAAGCATAAAATTTTAATTTTGTAAAAAGTGGTTTAAAGTGCATAGACTTTAGTTTTATTTTTAGCAATTTCAGGGTGGAAGGTTGAAATAGTGGTAGGTGGTATCTCATACAACTTCGCTCTACTGAACTAGTCCATAATCAAGACATCGAGGGATATTCGACATAATTCTTTCTTGAAGAATCCAATATTGATCAAACTTATGGGGTTAGAAATAGGACTCATAGAGATACCACAGGGATAAATTTTTGAACTTGGAGATTCAAAATCATAGAGTTACAATCTTTTCAAGATCGAGCTCCTAAAAGCAAGAAAAAGGTGTCTATTTTTTTTTTAAAGTGCATAACTTTTGTTTGAAAAATTAGTTTGAAGTGATTCAAATGGCATAGTGAAGCATATATATCATTTTTTGATTTCAAAATTCCTTGAAGCAAGAAAATGGAAACACCTAGTAAGAAACAAGAAAGCTCTACTATGACACATGAAGAAGAGGAATAAATGCAACATGATATATCAAAATTACAAGACCAAGTGGAATAAATTTCACTCTCACAAAAAGTAGCAGGAGCTAAGATGGATGGTTTTAATAATGGATTGGAAGATACAATTGATGGTATAGAAGAAAAACTGAAAGGAAACATGGAATATTTGAAGAAATATTTGACAAAGTTTCTACATGAAATGCTTCCTAATGACGAAAAGGTAGTGGAGGAAAATCGCGATGAGAACAAAAGAAATGTTAATCATGATTTCATAGACTCTAACATTGGATTAACTACCCACCATATTCCAAATATCGATATGAGGAATTTTGATGGCAAGGATCCTGTGACATGGATACTACAGATGGAGCAATATTTTGATCTACATAATGTGCAAAACACAAAAAAGTTACGCATTGCAAATTTATATTTAGAACCCAATCAGTTTGTATGACATCGATGGCTTTTCTCTCATAAACGTTTTTTCACTTGGTCAATTTTGACAGAGGAAATGATAAAACATTATGAGGATACAAAGAAAAACACCTTCTTTAGCTAATTGATAAATCTCAAACAAAAGGGTTCAATGGTGGAGCACATTGAGGACTTCCAAAAATTGAATATAAGGGTAAATGGTATTCTAGAGGAGCATTGGATTGATGTCTTCATAGGTAATTTAAAGGATAACTTCCAACATGAGGTTTTCCTTTGGGAGCCTGATTCATTGGAGAAGGCATTCAGGTTGGCAAGAAAAATTGAAATAAAAATTATGGCAACAAGAAATCCTACCACTCACGACTATAAAGATGGATGTGTTTTTGCTCCTAGCCTTCCACAACTTACAAGCTTGACACCACAACAATTGGAAGAAAAAAGAGCAAAAGGGATTTGTTACAGTTGTGATAAAAAATACACTAAAGTCATAAGCGTGCTGAGAAGAAATTTACATAGATTGTGAAGAGGAGGAAGAAAGGAACAAGAAACTTCAAAAGAAAAGGATATACACTAGGAACCAACCCCAGAGATATAAGAAATGAATCTAACCATATATTGTAATGCATTGGTAGGAATTACAACTCCTTAAACTCTCAATATAGAAGGTCATATCAAGAATAAAAAGGTAATATTGTTGATTGATTCGGGTGGTACCCATAATTTTATTCACTGTAAGATAGCCAAGGAACTGAATTTCTTCCTATATACATCACTAGAGTGTCAAGTGATGGCTGCAAATGGAGGTACCATAAATTGCTTTGGAAAGTGCCATAATATCAAGCTATCCATGGGAGAATATGTATTGAATAGTCTAATGCTTTCCATTCCAATGGGTGGTGTTGATACTATACTAGGATTCCAATCGTTACAATCTTTAGGTACGATAACTTTTAATTTTTAAGAAAGTTTCTTGAATTTTTTTTAGGAAGGAAAGGAAGTTGAATTAAGGGGTATCACAGGGAAACCAAGAAAGATAATCAGCTCTAATGGCATGAAAAGTCTTCTAAAGAAAAAAAAACGGGGCATAATTTCACAATTATGCTCACTATAGGTTCAAACATCGAAATCATCTATTTCTCCAATTCTCCAAAAAGTATTGAACAATCATTTCAAGGTTCAAGCAATGGAATATCACATCCAACATCAACAACAAGTTTCCAACTCTTAAAATATAACCTCACTTTGGCATACAATAGAATGAAACAACATGCATATCAACATCATAGTGAAAGAAGTTTTGATGTAGGTGACTAGGTATTTTTATGGCTACAACCATACAAAGAAATATCCCTCAAGCAAGCTAAGAAGGCTAATAAATTATCACCAAAGTATTATGGTACTTACAAGGTGTTGCAAAAGATTGGTACTATGGCATACAAATTGAAGTTTCCTGCATCTTCCCGAGTGCACCGAGTTTTCCATGTTTCATGGTTAAAGAAGGTGTTGTAGCGGCTACAACCACCCTCCAAAATTTTTCCTTAGCTTCATTTTGGAGCCTCCCTACCAACCATCCTAGGTTTGAGTTTGTTGGGAACGCATAAGACTTCCTGAATTAGAGTTCCTTCAGTTTTTGTAAGGCTTTGAAAGCATTTGAAAATGGTGAAATATGCTGACTCACACTCTGCACTTGAAGTTGTTCAACTCATGATTAAATTGTTCAGCCTTGAATTACAAAATGATGATCCTCTTGCTCTTGCATCAGAAGTAAAGTCTATTATGCATGATATCAAAGTCACTAATGTTGAAATCGACACTCCTCTAATAGCTTCTCTCAAGGCACTTTATCCCACTTACTCAAATTATCTCGAGTCATTGCAAACAAATGGAAACCTCAAAGATATTACCTTTGACTCCCTTGTGAAAAAAATTGTTGAAAGACAGAAAGATTTCGGGAAGAAGACAACTCCTCAGTCTTTTGAAGAGGTTGTGTGTCTTGCACATAGAGAGAATAATCTTGCTCAAGACTCTTCCAGAGGAAGAGGTGGTCAAAGAGGAAGAGGAAGAAATTTCAGAGGCAGGGGGGGTAGACACTCTCAAGGAGAAAAGTTAGATTTGCATTGAATATGTTGCAAAAGAGATGGATCACATGATGCATCCACATGCAAGTTTCCTTGGGACAGAATTGAGCAGGAAGGAAACCAACCCAAAGGTAAAGCTAATGACAAAGATAAAGGTAAAGCACCTGAATCCGCTCACTATGTTGTGGCACACTGTAATATTGGAGTAATGAAGACTTATTTAATGCTTCACTTGCTTCTTGGAAAAATGATTGGTTGCTTGATTCAGGAGCAACTTACCACATGAATTTTAGAAGAGATTTTTTTGAAGAATTTACTGACAGTGTTGATGGAGTAGTATACTTTGCAAACAAATAAAAACTCAAGCCATAAAGGCTTGGCACAATCAGGCTTAAATTGCCTAGTCTTCTAGACTTTCTTCTGCATCATGTTTTGTATCTCCCACAGCTGAGGAGAAACTTGTTGTCCTTGGTCCACATCCACCAGCAAGGGCACTCCATTCATATTTTTGATGGCAAGGTTGAAGTGAGAAAAGCATCAAACCACTCACTTGTCATGACGGGGATAGAAGAA
Source organism: Pinus tabuliformis (assembly GCA_031772625.1). Taxonomy (NCBI): domain Eukaryota; kingdom Viridiplantae; phylum Streptophyta; class Pinopsida; order Pinales; family Pinaceae; genus Pinus; species Pinus tabuliformis. Next base: position 180,458,117 of record CM062812.1, read on the forward strand.
GAAAGGCTTCTTAAGCTGCAGGGTACCTCTGCTCATGCACAAAATTTCTCATACAATTATCATTATGAAGAAGGTACATTTCCATCAAGTTTATCATGGCATGCTAGATTTGGACACTTTAACTATGATAGCCTCCACTTGTTGAAGAAAAATGGTGTTACTCGTTTGCCTATAATTCCTAGGAAACTTAAGCAATGTGATGCTTGCATTCTAGGAAAGCATAGCAAATAGTCTTTTCATGATTCACATTCCAGAGCACATAGAAAACTTGAACTCATTCATTCATATTGATGTGGTCCAAGGCATGTTCCTTCTGCAAATGGAAATAAATATATGATGACATTTATTGATGACTACACCAGAATGTGTTGGGTTTATTTATAGAAGAAGAAATCTGATACTTTTCAAATATTCAATAACTTTCATACATGGATTGAAAATGATGCACAATCTCATATTAGTTATATTTGCACTTATAATGGAAAAGAATACACTTCAAATAAATTTGAAAACTATCTTTGCCAACATGGGATCAAACATCAAACAATTATGCCTTATAATCCCCAACAGAATGAAGTAGTTGAAAGAATGTATAGGACAATCTTAAATATGGTGCACTCCATGATGTTTTTCAAAAATGTAAAATTGATGTTTTTGGATGATGCAGTTCTATGTGCTGTATATGTCCATCTAATGCTATTAGAAACAATACTCCTTATGAAATGTGGTATGGACACATTCCCTCGGTAAAGCATCTCAGGGTATTTGGTTCCACATGTTATGCCTTGATTCCAAAGTTACATAGAAACAAACTTGGTGCAAGAAGTCATAAGTGTATCTTCCTGGGGTATTCAAACACCTCCAAAGCATATTGTCTCTACGATAAGTCAATAAAAAGTTTGTTGTATCTAGAGATATAATCTTTCTTGAATCATCCAAAGCTGACAATGTTGTTGAGCGACAACTTGATCTCTTAGATAGATTCGCAAATGCAAAATCATTTCAAGAATTTGATAATCAGATTCCACATCTTGAAGGGGGGATTCCTATACTAGATAAACCTATGGAATCTTCTTCTGAAGCACTCCCTCCCCTACATGAAACTCCAACAACGGATGATACTTTGAGTGATGTGATTGACAGAATTGGGAGACTCAATATTGACTTAGTCCCAACTCAATTCACTGAGCAGTCTAGACCATCTCAAAAAGGTCCCCCAAAGTGGCTGACAAAGATACTTGAAAGTGTTCATCTTGATGAGGTTGGAAAGACAGGAACTAGAAATTCAACCCAACAAAATGGAGGTGATGTAGATGACTCTGATTCACATGTTTATATGGATGTTTCATATGATTGTGAATTGAATTTTTCTACATATTTTGAACCAACTTCCTTCAAAAAAGCTGCTTCTCATGATGAATGGAAAGAAGTAATTCAAAAGGAGTATGATGCCTTGATAAAAAATGGCACTTGGAAGCTGGTTGATCCTCCATTGAGAACCAAACCAATTGGCTACAAGTGGGTCTACAAGAACAAGTATAAAGCTAATGCCTCATTTGACAAGCATAAAGTTAGGCTTGTGGCAAAAGGTTTTGCACACAAGTAAGGGGTCGATTATGAGGAGACTTTTTCCCCCATAGCAAAATGGGATACCATCCAGACACTCTTTTCCCTAGTAGCTCAGAATGGTTGGAAAGTCCATCAAATGGATTTCTTGAATGGAGATCTAAAAGATAATGTTTTTATGTCCCAGCTTGAAGGATTTTCCATGAAAGGACATGAACATAAAGTGTGCAAACTTGTGAAATCCTTGTATGACCTCAAATAAGCACCGCGAGCCTGGTATGAAAAACTAATTGAGCATCTTCTGAAACTCAATTTCAAACATTATGATCTTGATGATGCAACTTTGTTTGTCAAGAAATTTGGCAAAACAGTTGTATATCTTGTGGTATATGTAGATGATATTTTGATGACAGGGAACAATGAGAGCTACATTGCATCCATAAAGAAGGAATTGAGGAAAGGTTTTGAAATGAATGATTTGGGCTATGTTCATTACTATCATGGTATTGAAGTAACTCAACATCCAAAGTACATATTCCTTTCTCAAAAGAAGTACATTGGAGATCTATTGAACAGGTTTGGCATGGCTGAATGCAATCCTCTGACTACTCAAATGGAACAAAACATAAAGCTCACATCCATTGAAGGAAAAGAATTTGAGGATTCAACAATGTATAGACAACTTGTAGGAAGTCTCAACTACCTGACTACTACCAGACCAAACATTTCGTTTGCTATTGGAATCCTCTCCAGGTTTATGCAAAATCCTTGTGAGGGACATTGGTCTGCTGCAAAAAGAGTTCTAAAGTACTTGAAGGGAAATCAAGACTTTGGACTCGAGTATACACAGGTGGGCGACTTCATCTTGATTGGATACTCTCATTCAAACTTCAATGGAGACAAAGAAACTTGGGTATCTACTTCGGGTTATGCTATGAGTCTTGGATCAGGAGCTATCTCCTAGAGATCACACAACAATAAGTTCCAATAGATTCCACAACAGAGGTAGAATATGTGACAACAGCTAAGGCAATAGAAGAAATTGTGTGGCTTAGGAAAATTCTAGAAGATTTGCAGGTAAAACAAGTACATTTGACTCCACTCATGATTGACAATACCTCGGTAATAAATTTGGCCAAGAACCCAAAGTTCCATGATTGAACGAAGCACATCAATACAAAATATGATCTGATTCAACATCATGTTGAGGCCAAAACAATCCATATTCACCATTGTTCCACTAATGAGAGATTGCAGACATCTTCACCAAAGTGCTTGGAAGAGAAAATCTTGAAATATTCAGAATGATGCTTGGAATCACCAACATCCCTTCATATTAAGGGGGGGAATGTTGACACCTAATCATAGGGATTGGGTGAACAACTGTAAATAATGTAAATAAATAATAGAGAAAATGGAGAGTCATCGGGAGATGAATCTCAACAGTCACTTCCTCATGTATATAATAATGAACAACCTAAATTGAATATAGTATCTCATTTTGAGGAGTTACCTCCTAGCTTGATAGCATGTCTTGCACTGTCAAGTACATAAGCTACATTGGTTTTTTAGCAGCTTGCTAGCCTCCACATGATAGTATGCTTCCCTCCCCTCATAGGTTTCCATTCCAGACTGGGATCAGCTACTGGCTAAGCAGCTCCATCAAAAAATTGTGCAATTCCAAAGGGGAACCAACCTTCCCGCCAAAAATTGCGTAAATTTACTGGGAAGCCTGCTGGGCCAAAACATTGCGCAATACAGATAAACAACCTTCCTTTAGGAAAATTTTGTAATCTGGCCTAGCACTTCAGCTCAGCCCAGAAACTGCGTAATTCTGGGCAGCAGTCAGTCGATCCTCTGTTGGGACAGGGTCCCCTAGGATTAATTTTGGGGCAAGAGGCCAAGTTCTAGGGCAAAAAGCCCAAGTTTTGTTGTAAAGAATGTAAATTCTCCACAAGATGTGATCGCGGAGCACATAGATAGTAAAGTGTCATAAAGGGTTTTACCCTTCTTTTATGTAAAGTCGTGTCGACTTGTATAGACCTACCCATGGTCTGAAGACCATGGGATTGTATAAAAAGGAGAGTCTTAGAAAGTGTAAGGCAGAGTAGATATCAATGAAGATGAATGTAATGGGTTAGTATAAGAAAGAGCGAAGAATTCCTAGAGTAGAAAAGAGGCTCTGCAGCTGTGTGTGCAAAGGCCTGGAGTAAAGTTCGTAGCTGAGTGCATGGACCCCTACAGCTGAGTGCGTAGACCCCTGCATCTGAGTGCGCAGGGAAGTATTGATTCTGTAAGAAGAAATGAAGCATCAATAAAGAGATTATCCCAGAAAGTATTATGTTTACCTATTTCCTTCTGTTATGAATGAATGTGCTATTATGTTATGATGAATGATGGGTTTATGAATTAATATTGTATTGATGCACAATTTTACATGATTTACATTAATGTATGAATGCAAGTAATAATAACTTTTTACACGAAGCATATCTTATTGCATGCTAAAGTTATCGAACACTTAAGCCAATCTGGTAAATGTGGAATTAGGAGTAATCACAGACGTGCGTAAGTGGTTGATTCACCTGTTTAGGGTCCATGAAAGATAGTCATGAACATTCGCGGAGGTATAGAATCTAATTAAGGGAAGTTATATCGATAAGCCCTTGGGGATTATCAATCTTTGCGAAGGCAGGTTTAGGGCATAAAATGACATCATGCTCATCTCTGGGTGCAAAAACTTGGTTCTAGCATCCCCCCATACTGCTTCAGGTGAGACTTCAGTCCACGATCCGCGAGTTGATACCGAAAGGGCCAGTAGTGTAGGGATTTGTTTGGAAAACGTAACTCTGAACTTGGGTTAGAACCCACTAAGACAAAAAATGGTTCTATTGCCAGGACCGGGATTTGCATAAAGAGATGTATGATGTCACATCACCAGAATCCAACAAAGAAATAAATTGAGGAGTGGTTGGATAGAAAGATCCATGAATTCACAGCACAAGAAAATAGGAATCCATGATTGAAAAAAGAACAGTGGTTTGACAGGTATATGTACATAGAGTTACACGAAATTTTCTTTTGTTCCTTCCTAATCGAGCTATATGAGTGGATCTCTAAATTGGCAGACGACCAGGCAAGGTGGAGGCTTGACAGTCCAATAGTGTGGACCCTGGAGTTAGTGCGAATATTGGAAGTCTCTGAAGATAAGATCGCGCACGCTGTTGATCACTGGCTTGATCGTGTCATAGGAGGATTTGTGACAGAATTCACGGTCGATACCTCGGTCAGCTACAGTGAAGCAGAGCAACGCTTCTTCAAGGGACCGTGAGGTAAGTATTTAAGATCTTTGAATACTTGGATTAAAATTATTTTGTGTGAAAAGTGGGTTATGCAATTATGTTAATGTTTGGAGCTATGTGAAGTGGAAAATTATTCAAGGATAGGGGGAGAACAAGCCCTGAATATAGCTCGATAATTGAGCCTCCTCTAAGTGATGACAAAGGAGCAGCACAGGCTTCACCGCAGAGCGCTATCCAGTTAATAAGGCAAGGGTTCCTGCAAATACCCCATCCACCCACACCACCTCCATATTCACCTTTATAGCTTACACCTTCACCCACACCACCACCACCTCTGCCACCGTTCAATATGGTGAATGCAGTGAAGTTGCCCATTTTCAAGGGCTTGGGAAATGAGTACCCGGACCAGTTTTGGTTCATTGTGAAGGTCGTATGGACAGCTAGAAATATCACAGACGATTAGATGAAGAAAGCAATGTTGGTTACTACTTTACAGAATCATGCGCTAACGTGGTATATTAATTGCAACACTGATAACCGGATGACTACGTTGGTAGACATTCAAACTGCACTGAATAAGGAATTCAGTAGGACCAAGTTTGAAGCGCAATCAATTTTTCGATTCAAGGAAATCATGATGAATCCTGGAGAGACACCCTAGGAGCTGGATCAAATATTGAAATGCAATATCCATGAAGCTAACATGAATCTTACAGATGGAAAACACCACGAATGGTTTGTAGCTTCACTCTTTCCTCACCTAAGGGTTGCTTTATCGCAACAAAAGATTGGGACCCAGGCTAGAATCCCTGGAAATTATGGTGAGATTGCATGAGACACCAATTCATGATGCTGCTTTGGGATTTCAAGAGATTCACGTGGAGTTGTAGAATCTTTGCCTAGAGTTCCATGTCTAAAGAAAGATAGAGCATCTCAGCCATAGGTGCGTGAAGAAGTTTGGTGTCTGAAATATAAGAGTCAGGGGCATGATAAATATCATTCCCCTGTCTTCACGAATTATGTGGCAGGAGGAGGGTTGATTCCTCTGAGGCCGGAAGCCCAAGAAGGACAAAGTACAGGACCCAGGCTGTGGTGTGCTATTGGTCAGGTAGCTAGAAAACATGTAACAGACAATTGTCAATTGCTGCAAAAATTTGTACAGACACCGCAATAGCTCTTTTGCAACTTCTACAAATGAGTGGGCCACGATGAGCATAACTATTGTAGCTATGAGTTGATGATGGAAAGAATGCCCACATATTAAATGCAGACAGAGATTCGACCTCTAGATCAAGGAACTGGAGGAGCACGTGGTGGATATCAAGGTGGTGGACGAGGCCGAGGAGGAGGAGGACTTGCGAGAGGTCGGGGGTGAGTTATTTGCTACAATTTTGGAGTACCATGACACTATGAACAAGAGTGTATGAACCCAACGTGCCTATTGTGCTGATACTACACTCAGTTTGACCACGCAATAGAAGGCAGCCTTGTATTAGTAGCTAAGATACAGGAAAAGGGGATGCCACCTCAATAGCCTACCTAGAACCTATAGATGATGAGGGCTGAACCCCGCGAAGAAGATCCTAATGTGAATATAGTGTTGCGGAGTGGAATGGCGACTGACAAGGATAAAGGAAAGACGCCTAAAGAAAGTGTGTAGGTCCGCAAGGCTCCAGAAAAGGAAGTTGGATTCGATTTAGAGTGCGTGAAAGAAACATTCATGGAAGTGAAGAAAAGCTTTGCTGAGGAAGTCAGGATAAGCTATCTGAAGAAATGGACCCCTCCATGCTTACCGTGTTCTTAGAGACATGTATGAAGATGCTTTGCAATAGAAAGGCCCTGAAAGGGTTACAACAATTAATAAATAAGTGTATTGTAAAATAAAATACTCTTGAAGGGCCGCATGTAGTCCGAAAAATTGGTAAGCGTAAGGCAAGCACTAGGCATGAGATGAGACCCTCTGTGCAAATAGGGGAGTATGAAATGGATCAAATTATTCTGGATTTGGGGTCAGATGCGAATGTATTTCCTAAACAAACATGGGAACGAAAGGGGAGACATGCGCTGGAGTGGTCTCCGATTCAATTGAGGATGGAAAATCAGCAGAATATTATCCCCATGGGAAGATTGTAGGGAGTTACAGTAGATATTGAAGGTGCGAGTGCGTTGGATGATTTCAAAGTGATAGAGATTTTTGATGACAACAATCCATGCCCTGCGCTCCTTGGGATTGACTGGGCTATCGACATGAATGGGGTGATCAATTTAAAGAAGCAGACAATGTCATTTGAGAGGAAATCGCTCTACGTAGTAGTACCTTTGGACCCTGCAGAAGGATCGTGATATACTGAGTCGGTTTGCAATTACGAAAGTGACGATGATATGGACCAGATCTACAAAATAACAGTGCGAGATCAAGATTGGCTGAATCCAACAATTGATGGACACATTGCATGGGAACATGAAAGTTCCTGTACATCAAATTCATATGAGGAGTTGGAACACTGGCATAATAGGTTGCATGAAGTATCTACCTTGCGTTGTAACATGATGACTAAAATATTACATTGTGTTTCATCTGAGGTGAGGATTTTACCTTATTGTGATGGCCTAACTGACATAGATAAATTTTTGGATGTATTTCAAAGGGAATTACAAGAGAATCATCGCTTCCAAACCTTGCATTTGGCGATGCATGCTACACCCGCAAGGTGGTGAGGTACACATAAATAAAGTTTTGATGGATGGCGTGAATATAGAAGAATGATGAGGTTGTTGTTTGGTCACCCAAAAGTGCGACTGACAGAGAAATATGATGGGAGGATTGATCCGCACGATCACTTAGCAAAATGGACTGACGCTTATGGAGAAGAGTGATGGACCTCTAAATTAGACATAAATTAAGGCACATGCCTCTAAATTAAAACATAAATTAAGGCCTATGACCATCGTTCATCACATTAATCCCCTCTTTCCACATTAGATAATTTATTTTTAACTTTAATATATTCATTATGAAGGTTTATGAATAATTGGATATTTGTGCCTAATATTATTTATTTTTGTCGAATATTATGAGAATATTCGGCAGATTATGAAGATTCGGAGGAGGAGATAATTTAGGTACATGTTCCCTACTACAAGAGAATCAATAATAAATAATAAATCAACAAGATATTATGGAATTATCGCAGAAATTGTGGAACTCCAATGATTGAGAGAATCTAGGAATGTGTTCCACTAATCAAGGGACTAGATCCATTAATCAATGGATTTTGGTGGGGAAAACTTCCTCCATTCATGGGGAATGATTCCTAATCATTTTTTATAAGTACCAAGTCAAATTTTCCTCTAGATATAGATTTTCATTAGTGTCCTTGTGGAGGGAACTCATATTTTTGCAACTCCATTGTATTTTCTTGCAGGGATGTAGCTGTTTTGATGAAAATAATGAATATTGGTGTCATGTTTAGCTTCTGAATATTGTTCTTCTCCATAGGTCTCTCATTATACTTGGGCTTGGCCATCCTAGGAATCTTAGAGCCCTTTTGTATCATTTTCTTTCATTCTTTTCACCGTTTATTCACATGCATCTCTTGTTTTTATTTCTTTCTATTTCTACATTTAGTATTAATGATTTCTTGTTGTAGGATTGCATTAAATGGTTGATGTAAGTTCTTTTGCAGGATCACAAGCATTATTTCATACCTTTAAAATATTTGGAAGTTCATAGTAATCACTAAGCTGCTTGGATTACTCTTCTTATCCCCAAATCTAGATTGTTGGAGCTCCTTTTTAGCAAAGGCTTTTTAGCAAAGAACAATAAATTTCTGCTATTTTTTAGAGCATGCTAATGAGTTTCAATTGATTTGATTCCACTTGAATTAGATCAAAAAAACATTCTAGTTCATAACAAAATTTACCGTACTACATTAGCACTTGATTAGGTTAGGTATTTTTTAGATTTACTAGCTCACTAGTTCTCGGATTTCTAGATTTTCGACTAGTAATGTTTTTCTATTTTTTTAGCATAGGTTAGCAGAGGTCTTTTTGAGTGATTCCACTTGGAATGGGGACCTAAGACATCCTAGTTAATAAAAAAATTTGTCCCATCCAATTTGGATTTGATTTTCTTGGACATTCGATGAATTATATTGAATCTGTACATCCTTTAGGAAATCACTGTAGCATCCTGTAGGAAATCCTGTTTTGAGCCTGAATGTAGAAAAAACATCATTAAAGTTGGGATTATGCCTCTACTTGACCTCCATGCCATCAAGACCATTTTAACCCTCTTCCTCCACACTTAGGTCAACATTTTGCTTGTTTTCAAGGGTAGGATTTGATATCCATTTCTTCTATCCTCAGTCTTACATTAAATCTCATCAATGTTTTATATCATTCTACAAAGTTTTCCTCATGCATGAAGTAGACAACTAGCTTATGAAATTTTATTTCCTTTACATAATTGAAATTCTTCTTGTTTGCATTATTTTTGGGTAAATATCAATGTTTGATGTACTGCAGGTGTTTTAGGAGTATAGTGAGATTCCAAGTCAACAACCTCATCCCAACTTCATCCACACATGGTCCTCACTTTTTTTCACTAAACCCTTACCAATTTCGTCATTTCACAATGAAAATTCTCCAAACTCTTTGAGCAAATCCATCCATCTCCCAACTTTGGTTTTGAGTTTTGAAGTTGTCCTAGGCACTCCCTTGCCTCATTGCATCCACCAAACACCTTCCCTAAGCTTTCCATCACCTTCAACATCCATCCTTTTTCTCTCAACTGTATTGTGTAGGTTTTGAGGAGATCCTGTAGGTTTTCAGGACATCCTGTAGGAAATCCTATAGCATCCTATAAGAACCATGTTTTGAGGCTGAATTGAGGAAAAATCCTCTAGGAAGCTAGCAAAGGGTCCCTACTTGTCTCCCAAGTCCTCTTAGTAGTTAGATAGAAAATGGTGTGTTTTAGCATTTAATTTCAGTCTCTTTCCTTGTACTTTCCTTCTTGCAATAGTGTTACACAAAATATTGTCACCATGACTTTCTGCAGTCAGTGTGAGTCTATCACCACTCATACTGTCCTCCTTTGCAAGTCTCAAACCTTAGCTCTTCATGTCAAGCCTTAAAAATGAGAGAAAGTCTTTGAAAATCAATAAAACTCTGGTTCCGCATTTTCTCTTACCATTACCTACGGTCCCGCACCCCTTGGTCATGTTACCTGCGGACCTGCGCGCTCTGTCTCTAAAGGAGTGGGTGCAGACCCCTGTGAAAGTCAAAAAGGCACCAGTTTATTCTTAAAAACTCACTTTGGGTTAATTCTGGATGCTTCTAGAAGGAATCTTGACGTGGTTGGTTCGCTCCTAGGTGGTTCATGCATCCCATAACTAAAGGAGCTAACCCCTTGATAGGAGGAGCTTATCCCTTTGAAGGAGGGCTTTATCCCTTTGAAGGTGGACCTAGTAACTTCCCTCCTCTGCTCTATAAATTGAGGCATTGATCTAGTTTCTAGGGAGGTTGAAAGCTGAACATTTTTTAGGGTAAATGATGTTGGAATTGAGACTTCCTAGTTAAGCTTGAGAGGAGAGATTACATACCTTTTGGCTTCTTTGGGAAGAGAGTGAAACTTGTCAAAGTAGAGGAGATTCTTGCTGGACCCTGGGAGGAGCTTGTACAGCATCAAGGCACCAAGGTTGTAAAGTTCTTCTTTGATTAAAGTTAATACAATCAGATTCATTTTTCTCAATAAATTGTCTTCTATTGTTTATTTCATGAATTCCTTGATCATCTGATAAATATGGTTTATTATATTGGCTTTTCAGGTGTTATTTGATATGTGTGCCTGTTTGTGTTTGCGGATTCTTTACAAAGGAGCTCATTTGGATCAACGGCGTGTGGCTTCTACAAACTAGCACTGGACCCGAGGTAGGCCTAAAACACCTAGTTAACCTTTATTTATAAATCACATATTTAGAGAAAGATAGAATTTGTTTGGTTTATTTGTCGCTAGATATCCATAGATACTAGGGAGGTCGGTCTTGTCCGCAAGAATGACTCATCTGGCGGACGAAATGGTGACTCTGTTGGGGACTTGAATTTTTGGTTTTTGCCTTTGCTTTTACTTTGACTTGAGAAACTGTGTCTCTGTTTCTGGTTTTTTGTTGATGTGTGTGGAATTGGGTAGGTTCTATAGATTTTGAATTATTTTTTTTGCACGCTTTTGGAAGAGGACTGCACCCTCTGTTTGTAACACAGTATGGACATCCCTGCACTTTTTCTTTACATACAAAGCGATACCACACCTGGGTATACTGGGAGCTTGCAGACCCTATCAAAATTTTGAAAAAACTTGAAATATTTTCATTCAGTCAGCTTAGGATTTGTTTATGTGTTTTAGCCTCTGCCCAGATCTGCATGTGTCTTGTCAGAAACTTTTCATAGGTTAATTCCATTGGCATTTAGGTTTTAGGTGAAATTTCTAGAAGCTTTGTGTGCCTGGCTTGATTTTTGTTTGGTCTTTGTAGTAACTCAAAGCTTAGAAGCCTTAGAAACCTCAAATCACCCTGGTTTTTGCTGGTCTTCTTATGAGTCTGACCGATTTGTAAAATCTGCCTTTGTTGAGGAATACATCTTGTTTTTCTCTTTGCAAAGTTTCAAAAGAACTCGTGTTCAAAGTTTTGGATTTCATTTTTTTAGAAAAGAAAACAAAAGTTGGTTGTTTTTTATTAATTTGTGATTCTGAACAAATTAGTCCTTAGTTTGCTCATAACTAAGTAAAACATCCTTGAAAATAAATTTTGTAAGCTTTTACTTCAATTAGTTGTTTTAGAATTTATAGATCTCAAGATTAGATTTTTCAATAGTTTTGAGTGTTTTATAAAATTAAAAAAAAAAATCTCTTTTGAAAAAGTTTGTTTTTGTAGTATTTGAGTGTTTGAAAAGAAAGGGAAATTTTTGTGAGCATAACTAGTTGTCTCATTTTTGAGTTTATTGGAAAAGACAAAAAGTTCTTCTTTTTATTTGTTTGTTAAGGAAAGATTTGTTTTTTCAAGCACTTGCATTCTCAACTCTTTCTTTAGCTAGAAATTCATTGAAGAAAAAGGATTGTTTATCATCTTAAGTGCATTTTTAGTGATTTGGAGTCGAGTCTTCACACCATAAAGTTTCATCTCCGCACCTTTTGACTTAAGAAAAAACCAATAAAAATAACGCTTAAAGTAAAATCTATCTAGCAATCTTTTTATTTCTAGGGCTCTTTATCACCAACATAGCTTAGGCTAGTACCCGGATGCGGGTGCTCCCTCCAGTCATCAATGAAAATCCTTAACAGTCAGACAGCTGGCACCATGGATGGCAGGCCGGCGGACGGCATGGTACAGGCCGTAGGTGGTATTAATAGGTTCAAGGTGAGTGAATTTACTCTACTGCAGCCTCGGAGTTGGCTTGAATTTATTTCAAGCATGGCGACTATGACAGATCTCAGGTTCCAAGTTCTGGATCAATGCTATGGCATTAATGCTTCAGGCTTATATCGGGCTAAGTTGCCTCTGTCTTGGCGCATTGTCATTTGGGTTTGGCACGGGAGATGCCCTGAGGTTTCCAGAGCGCTCTCTGCTCCTGGTCATTTTCATTCCATTTGCCCTCACTGGCTCTCTGCCCTCGCAACCATGATTCGTAGAAGAGGCATCCCTCGCAGGGGAAGTAACTCTGGAAACAGAGGAGGCCGAGCTCGTCCCATGCCTCAGACTGTTGATCCTATTTCATCTATGCCGCCCTCATCTCCGATGTCAGAACCGGACAGGTCTCGTCCGAACAACTCCTTTCAGACCTCAAGCTTCTCCTTCCAAAGTCAGTTTAATAGGCCCACTGTGACAATCAATTTCACTGTTCATGTTTCTGAAGAGGAAGGCAATTCCTCTAGCTCGGCTCCTTCTGATTATGCTCCTTCACAAGACGACAGCATCTTGCTCGGGGACATGGCCGGACGTGTTTATCAGGTGGACCATCAGCAAGAAGACGCCCCGGCTCCGGATCAGACTCAGCATCCGACTCCAGCTCAGGAAAACGACCCGGTTCCGGAACAGATGCAGCATCCGACTCCAGCTCAGGAAGACGTTTTACTTTGTGGTCCCTCTCATAGATATACCGGAGTTTTGCACCTGGTCACTCATCCAAATGGCGAGCCTGTTCTGGATGAAGATGGTTACGTTACCTGGCTTGCATCCCCCAGCCCGGAAAAGGAGGATGCGCCTCAGTCGCCTGGACATGTCGGTTGAGCACAGTAATTTCTTGCCGGGAGGTTCTCTTGCTCCTATGTTTTGTTTTTTTGTTCTTATGGTTTTGTGTTGGAAGTTAATGGTTGATGACTGGTCTACTATGTCATTCGATTATGCTGGAGATTTTTTTGTACTGGCCGTCAATGCAGGCCAAGAAAATTACAAGATTTCTAAATCTAGTTTGCAGGACTACATTGTAATTTTGCTTGAAGGGCTAGACTGTAAAATCCCTGTTTTTCTGGTTGAGGACTGGCTCAGGCCTCCTCTGAGGATGTAACCTTTCTGTACATATTTTTTCACTTTCTTAATAGAATTAGATTTTACCGAGAAAAAAAAAAAAAAACAAACATAGCTTAGGCTAGTATCTTGGAGTAGGGAGTTATTAACTCTCCAAGATAGTAAAACAAACAAGTAGTTGTATCTTGCGGTAGGAGATAAATTCCAATTGTTACATCTATACTCTGGGAAGCTCCTCTTATAGGAGTCAAGCACGAGATCGTGTCCGAACCAGTGGGGTAATCAATCCTTCCTCATTGGGAACAATACAAGATATACACATATTAAAAATGGTAAACCTCGGATTAACCATTATCGAGGAGCCTGGGGTCACTTGTTGGTAAACCTTGGATTATGTCAAGGAGCCTTCAAGGGGATTGAGCTTTCTACTCTACCCTTGTGTGTATATCCGATCACAGATTGTTCCCCTAGGTATATTTGTTTTCATTGGTAACCATAGTGACCATATTCTATAGGATTCTTTCCTAAGGTGATGGTGGAGGGAAGATCCCACTGTACCTGGAGCAGATGTCGGCTAGACTCACTTGGATTTTCTGGGGGGTTCTCTTCACTCGAGACGGTTTAGTGGAGAAACTTGTGCCAGTCTATTCATTAAGCAGGTTGCCAGGGTAGCTGTTCCAACCGCCATTTCTGTATTGAATTCTGCGACGTTGGATTTCATTACCAACTAGTGTTTTCGGTACGAAAAGTTACTGTTTGTGTGTGATTTGACCTCCTAGATTCTTTAGGCGTGTGATTCAAAATTGTTTGGTTCTTTAGAGATTTTAGGTGGTTTTCATTGAGATTTTTCTTTGTTTGCGTGTGAAGTAATTATATTTTTTTAATCGTGGATGAATTACCGAGGAAGTCCCGTAGACTTCGGGGCCAACCTCCTGAGTTTTCACTAAGCTAGCTTGAAGGGCTACAAGCCCTTGTAACTCCTAGTGACAGTAGAGTTGGGTCACCTGAAGAAGGAGAGTCTTCTTTAGTTGTACATCCTGATTATCAAGTGCAAGCACCAGAGTATATTTTAGAACCTGTTTCATTTTCCAAAGTTACTGGTAGTTTTTCTTCTACTAGTGAATTAGCCAAGGAACCTAAAATATCTGAACCTGAAACTGAACCTGCTGCTACTCCAACATCAAGGTTTGCCTCTCCAACTTCCAGTGGCCCTGGTTCACCCAGGGTAGAAAGAGTCATTACCCAAAATCTTCCTTCTAGACTTGTTGCTATTGAAGAACTTGTTACTCTGGAAGAAGGTATACCTATCCCTGAAAATCAACCAGCTATAGAATTTAGGGAGCGTTAATCGATCTTTTACAGTCCACCTAGGAGGGACGCTTGGTATCTTTCATTGACCAATTTTTTGGAAAACCCGGGACTAATTTTTTCACCACCTTGCATTCCTTTTCATCCAACACCTAGGGGTTATTATCCTCCTTTGAATATATTGACACAGTCGTCCATGATTTCTCAATCTCCAAAAACATTTTTATATGGCGGTCCTTCTATTCCCTCTGGGTATCAGTCACTTACTGGTACTTTTTCGGGAGCATCTCCTCAACCTATTGAACAAGGGTTATTAACTGGTAATAACGGAACTAAGCCATTGAGTGTATAAGATATTCTTATGATGTTAGGTACCATTCCAAATCCGCAAGCTCAAGGTGCCCAGTTACCGCCTGGGGGGCAGCCTCAAGGTCCTTAATTATCGCTTGGGGGGCAACCTCAAGGTACCCAATTACCGCCTGGGGGGCAACCTCAAGGACAGTACATACCTATGGGACAGTACATTCCTCAAGGTCAACCCCAGACTCAGTATGTACCTCAAGGTCAACCCCAGTATCAATATGTACCTCAAGGTCAACCCCAGTATCAGTACGTGCCTCAAGGTTATCAACCTCAAGGTCAGTACCCAACCCAAGGTTTCCAACCACCTCCCAGTCAATCATTTGTCCAAGGAACTGGAAATGTACCTTTGAATTATCAACCCTACCCTCAACCCGGTTATGGTCCTCAATATGCTCAACCTTCTATGGGTCCATACCCTGGAATGAACTTAGTGTGGGATCCATCTCAATCTCAATAGATCTTGCAACCGAATGTGCAGTTGTCATCTCAATCTGGACAACCCTTGGTTTCTGTTTCAACCCAGCAACCTGTCCAGCCTACTATTCAAACTTTTGCACCTTTTGTAGTTCCTCAGCCTGGGCCTAGTTCGCCTCGAACTCTGCCTCAAACGACTGCTGCAACTGCTGCAACATCTGTTCCATCTACCCCACCTACTTCTGGAGTATTGACAGCTTTGGTTTCTACTGTTCTTGCATCAATTCCTCAAGCATCTTTACCTCAGTCTAGACCCACAATTCAAAATTCGGTTCAAATACCTGTAGGACAACCTGGTCCAAGTACGGTTGTCACAAGTCAACCTCAATTTACTTATCAACCATACCAGTGACAGTACCAATTTGGTCCTGCTGTGCAGAACCCAGTCTATCAGTATCAACCATACCCTGGATATACTTATCAGCAATCTCAACAACCCCAATATTGTCCAGTTAATCCTGGTTTTCTGGGAGGATATAATATCCCAAATGCAATTCTAATTCCTAGTTATCCTGGATATCCTCCTCCTGGGGCTAGTCTCATGACCCATGGTTTCAGGGACCCTAATCGTCAGTTACCGTTCATTGCAACTTTGGACTTGCCTGACTTGTCGCGCCTTACGAACGATCCGATTAATTATCTTTCGTTTTGGCTGCCAATGCCGAATAAGTTGCCCAGTGACATTCCTAAGTTTGAAGGAAAATCAGGAGAGGATCCGTTGAACCATGTGATGACTTATCACCTCTGGTGTGCATCTAACTCCATTTCAGATGATTCAATTTGTTTACGGATTTTTCAACACACTCTAATTGCTCTTACAGCCAAGTGGTACATTGAGTTACTGCGAGCCACTTTTTATAATTTTAGTCAGTTAGCTACTTCGTTTTTAACCCATTTTCAGTTGCCAGTTAGATATGACAATGGCACGGAATTATTAACTTCATTAAAAAAGTCAACGTCCACTTATATTTCAGATCACATTCATGAATAGAGACGTCAACGGCGTTTAGTGAAAGTTTTTATTCCGGATCAGATCTTAGCAGAATGGTTTGTCAAATCTTTATTACCGAAAATCACTGAGGATGTAGCTAAGGCAGGAGTCATTACTGAAGACCAAGTAATTGCTCAAGCTCAGTACCTTGACCTAGTTTATATGCAGTGAGGTATGTTACATGAGAAAATCCCCAACCTTCCTAAACAAAATCAAATAACTGCAGCTCCTTCAGGGTCTCATGCCACTGATGGTATGATTGGTACAGTTAATACCAAAAGTAAGAAGAAATCTTCCAAGAATTCTTCTCCTATCATAACTTTACCAGATTCCCCGACAGGATATTCTTCCGCGGAAATTTCTGCCGATATTCATGTTGTAGAGTCATCTACAGCTAAATCAAAATCCGGCGGTAAAAAGAAAGGGAAGAAGAAAAATAAAATAGATAAAAAATCGAAAGAGAAACTAGAAAAAATGGAATCTATTGATGAGAAATGTAAATCTCATTATCCTTGTCTCATCTGTGACGAAGAGCATTTTACAAGAGACTGCCCTCATCGCACTGAGGTTGCGAAAATCGTCAAAGGTTCTCAAATGCCTACTGTTTTGAAGGATCCTTTTCCTAGTCAAGACAATAAGATGATAGGTTCTTCCTCAAATGCCTCAGAAGAACCCATAATGATGATGTCCCATGTTAGGATTGTGACACGATTACAAGATTATGGAAGTAAAAGTCCTGTTGGTGGTAAGGAAGCAGAATCTTCTAATTCGAACCCATCAACTTCAACTTCCGGTTCCGATCCACTACAGATCGAGAAACCTAACCCAGACTTAGTAATCAAACTGCTCGCCAAGGGTATACTTCGAAAGTCAGCTTTCAATCCACATGTGAGAGCTGCTTAGAACTATAACATTGTTGAAGACTTGGCTATTTCACCTTTAGCAATGTCGGCTTTGGAGGTGCTGCAATCATGTCCAGCAAAGCATAAATTGCTATTGTTGGCTATAAGAGCTGTTGATATTCAGGACTCGAACATTATAACTTTCGATCTAGAAAATAGTACACCTCGCTTACCTCATCAAATGGCTTTCCAGATTCCAAGTGTTAGTCAAAAATAGACCTTGCTATAGGACTGTGATTGATGAGGGAGCCTCAACGTGTATTATGTCGATCTAGTGTTGGAGATCGCTTGGTTCTCCTACACTTAATCAATCCCTGATGATTCTAAAGGCTTTTTATGTCCGTGGGTTCCATCCTTTTGGCATTCTACAGGATCTACCTATAGGGGTTGAAGGCAAAACTGTTAATCTAGATGTGGAGGTGGTTGATGCCCCTCTAGATTACAACCTTCTCTTGGGTCGTAGTTGGTCTTACGCTATAACTGTTGTTGTTTCATCGGTCTTTCAGCTTATAAAGTTTCCTCATATTGGAAAAATCGTAACTATAGACCAGCTAACTTACGTTTCATCCAACCCATCCTCTTCTGAAAGTATCCAGCATGTCGGCAAAACAACTATCCCTTATAAGGATGTTGGAGTAAGACTAGTTAAAGATTTTGGTTTACTAGGAACTTTTTCCTTTCCTCCTCCAAACGTATCGCCTTCTACTACAACCATTCATATGATTTCATCACACACTATTGTTTATGATGATCCTTGGATCGTACCTTCCGAATCTGAGATAGATTCATTTGGTGATGCTATGCCTTTGAGTCCATATGAAATTGCGTATCAGGCGGTACAGTCATTTTCCGACCCTTCTTCAACTGAAATTGACTTAATGAATGTGGTCCTTGAAGAATCACTTTCAATATCAGACTCAGATTCAACAATGTTTTCCGAACTTGTTTACACTGATGAGCAAATTCGTGAAATATTGTCTGTTGATGATTTACCATGGGAAGATCTTCATCATAGATCTTCGTTTTTACCTGAGATTGATCGCTTTGAAAATGATTGTTCATCTAATTTTACGACTGATTATGTCAAGGGACCTCAGAATCCATTGAAAATGTCTGATTCTGAGTTAAATTTGGGAAATATTTCTCGAACTATTCCTATTGACATTTCGGTTAAGCCTGGAATTGCTGAAAACATTCATATAGGTGCCTCTTGTATGGAAGATGAAATTCAAACATATAAGGCCCTATTTTAAGAATTTTGTGACGTCTTTGCCTAGTCATATGAGGAAATGCCAATAATTGACCCAGCAATTGTTGTTCATGAAATCAAAACTTACTCGGATGCTAAACCTGTCCGGAAACATTTGTGTCAGATCCACCTGCGAAAAGCTACTGCTATTAAAGCAGAAGTTGAAAAATTACTTAAAGTAGGTTTCATTTATCCAATTCCCTTAATGGATTGGGTATCGAATATTGTTCTTGTTAACAACAAGCAAGGAACAATAAGAATATGTATTGATTATAAGGATATTAATCGAGCATGTCCAAAAGACAATTACCCAACTCCCTATATCGATCAAACCATTGATGATTATGCCGGCAGTGAAATATTGTCCTTCATGGATGGTTTTTCGATACAATCAAATAAATATTCTACTTGCTGATAAACCAAAAACAGCTTTCATTTGTCCATGGGGGACATTTTCTTATTGCAAATTACCTTTTGTGCTTAATAACGCCGGTGCAACTTTTCAAAGGGCCATGTCATATGCGTTTCATGACATCAAGCACATTGTGAAACCTTATCTCGATGATTTACCTGCTCATTCATTACATTGAGCTGATCATCTCATCCATTTATGAGCAATCTTTATGAGGTGTAGGCATTATCGAATTAGGTTGAATCCACATAAGTGTGTTTTCTGTATAGAAACGGATCGGTTACTGGGATTTGTTGTTTCGAAAGCAGGCATTCGCGTCGATCCCTCGAAGGTTGAAGCTATTGTCAAATTGCCTCCTCCTTCAACTCTTCGCCAACTCCAAAGTTTGCAAGGGAAAGCAAACTTTTTACGCCGATTCATTCCTAACTACGACGAGATAACAAAGGGTTTTACCTGGTTGTTGAAACAGAATACTCCATTCTTTTGGGATGAGATAGCTGAAAAATCTTTTGATGCACTAAAACATGCGTTGACCCATGCACCGTTATTGCATCCTCCCAACTACAACCAGGACTACTTCTTATATCTCGTTGCCTCTCATTCCACCATCAAAATAGTGTTAGTTGAGGAAGATGAATTCAGTAGTGAACATGTGATTTATTACCTTAGTCGAACTTTGAATCCAATTGAGCTAAAATATTCACATGTGGAGAAATTAGCCTTGGCAGCTGTTCAAGCTGTCCAACGTTTTCGTCATTACATTTTACTACGCAAAACTACTATAATTTCTGATTGCAACCCTATGATCTATATTTTGACCAAACAATTGCTAGGGGGAAATTATTCCAAATGGATTGTGATCCTACAAGAATTTGACTTGGAGTTTGAAAAATCTAAGTCAAAGAAATCTTTAGTTTTTGTGGAGTTAATGTGTGACTTCCTGCGTGTTGATACTGAAACAGTGGCGGAAGAGCCCATTGCGAACGAATCATTGTTTCTAATCAACACTTTAGATCCTTGGTATGGAGATATCATAGTTTATCTCCAAACCCAATCCTTTCGCCCTGAAATTTCAAGATCTCAGCATCGGAAAATATGATTCCAGTCCAAACAATTCAAAATTATTGGAGATACACTTTATCGTCGTGGGGTGGACTCTGTTTTCTGACGTTGTTTAACTCATGAGGAAGCTGAAAGGGTTCTAAATGACTGTCACTCTGGAGCATGTGGCGGTCATATGTCTGGGTTTGCCACAGCCCAAAAGATATTGCACATTGGCTATTTCTGGCCGTCTTTGTTTAAAGATTGTATTAACATGGTCCGAAAATGCCACAACTGCCAAATTTTTGATCGAAAGATGCGTGCTCCACCTGCTTCTCTCCACCCTATAATTGTCGTCGGTCCTTTCACGAAATGGGGTATCGATTTTATTATATGTAACCCTCACTCGGCCAGGGGGCATGCATATATCATCCTTGCGGTATATTATTTTACCAAGTGGGCCGAGGCGATGCCTACATTTGCGGTACATGGAAAAACTGTGGCGATTTTCGTTTTCAATCATATAATTACTAGGTTCGGTGTTCCACAAGTGATTATCACTAATCATGGGTGTTACACAAAAATATCGTCACCATGATTATTTGCAGTCAGTATGGGTCTATCATCACTTGCACTGTCCTCCTAAACAAGTCTCAGACCTCAGCTCTTCAAGTCAAGCTTTGAAAATGAGAGAAAGACATTGAAAATCAACAAAGCTTTGGTTCCGCACTTTCTCTCACTGTTGCTTGCGGTCCTGCACTCCCTGTTCGCAAAAACTGCGGACCTGCCCACTTTGTCCTTAAAGGAGTGGGTGCGGACCCTTGTGAAAGTCAAAAAGGTGCAAGTTTATTATAAAAAACTCACTTTGGGTTAATTCTAGATGATTCTAGAAGGAATTTTGACGTGGATTGGTCGCTCTTAGGTGGTTCATGCATCCCAAAAGAGAAGGAGCTAATCCCTTGATGAGAGGAGTTATCCCTTTAAAGGAGGAGCTAGTAACTTCGCTCCATTGCACTATAAATTAAGGCATTGGGCTGGTTTCTAGAGAGGTTAGAAGCTGAACATTTTTGAGGGTAAATGCTGGTGAAATTAAGACTTCCTAGTTAAGCTTGAGAGGAGAGATCACATACCTTTTTGGCTTCATTGGGAAGAGAGTGAAACTTGTCAAAGTAGAGGAGACTTCTTGTTGGACCCTGGGAGGAGCTTCTACAACATCAAGGCACATGTTGTAAAGTTCTTCTTTGATTTGAATTAATACAATCAGATTCATTTTTCTCAACAAATTGTCTTATGTCATTTGTTTCATGAATTCCTTGATCGTCATGTTAAGTATGCTTTATGATATTGGCTTTTCAAGTGCTATTTAATTTGTTTGCTTGTTTGTGTTTGTAGATTCGCAACAAGGGAGCTCATTTGGATCAAAGGAGCGAGGCTTCCACAAACTTGCATTGGACCCAAGGTAGGCCTAAACACTTGTTTGCCTTTGTTTATAAATGCATATTTAGAGAAAGATAGTTTTTGATTGGCTTGCTTGTCACTAGATATCGTTAGATTCTAGGAAGGTATATCTTGTCCGCAAGATCGACTCATTTCGTGTGACAAAATGGCGACTCCACTGGGGAGTCGCCATTTTTTCACACGGAATGAGTCGATCTTGCAGACAAGATAGACCTTCCTAGAATCTAACGATATCTAGTGACAAGCAAGCCAATCAAAAACTATCTTTCTCTAAATATGCATTTATAAACAAAGGCAAACAAGTGTTTAGGCCTACCTTGGGTCCAATGCAAGTTTGTGGAAGCCTCGCTCCTTTGATCCAAATGAGCTCCCTTGTTGCGAATTTGCAAAAACGAACAAGCAAACAAATTAAATAGCACCTAAAAAGCCAATATCATAAAGCATACTTAACATGATGATCAAGGAATTCATGAAACAAATGACATAAGACAATTTATTGAGAAAAATGAATCTGATTGTATTAATTCAAATCAAAGAAGAACTTTACAACCTATGCCTTGATGCTGTACAAGCTCCTCCCAGGGTCCAACAAGAAGTCTCCTGTACTTTGACAAGTTTCACTCTCTTCCCAATGAAGCCAAAAAGGTATGTGATCTCTCCTCTCAAGCTTAACTAGGAAGTCTCAATTCCACCAGCATTTACCCTAAAAAATGTTCAACTTCTAATGTCTCTAGCAACCAGCCCAATGCCTTAATTTATAGTGCAATGGAGGGAAGTTATTAGGTCCTCCTTCAAATGGATAAAGCCCTCCTTCAAAGGGATAGCTCCTCTCATCAAGGGATTAGCTCCTTCTCTTTTGGGATGCATGAACCACCTAAGAGCGACCAATCCACGTCAAAATTCCTTCTAGAATCATATAGAATTAACCCAAAGTGAGTTTTTTAGAATAAACTTACACCTTTTTGACTTTCACAGGGGTCCACACCCACTCCTTTAGGGACAAAGCAGGCAGGTCCGCAGTTTTTGTGAACTGGGGGTGCGGGACTGCAGGCAATAGTGAGAGAAAGTGCGGAACCAGAGCTTTGTTGATTTTCAATGTCTTTCTCTCATTTTCAAAGCTTGACTTGAAGAGCTGAGGTCTGAGACTTGCTTAGGAGGACAGTACAAGTGATGATAGACCCATACTGACTGCAAATAATCATGGTGACGATATTTTTGTGTAACAGATTTCCCCCTAAAGTGCGAAGTTTGTAGTAGATGAGGATTTCATTTATCATTTAGGAAGAGTGAAGTACTTTATCATTTCGAGGATCATCTTGTCGAGAGCCCAGTCGGAACCTGTAAAAGACATTCAATACAAAATATATATATAAGATCATATCATCGCTGAGGTAGGCATTCCCATTCTCAGATCAAAACTGACTTAGAAAACTAACTACTGCTCTGATATAGGAATGATCTTATAATACATCACAAGTATAGACTCATGTAGACATAGTATGGACACAACCATCTGTTTATGAATAGTCCATAATATAATGAATACAAAACTCCTTGCAACCTGGATTTCGGAAACTAGATCCAGGGTCTTCATTTCT
Organism: Pinus tabuliformis; assembly: GCA_031772625.1. Lineage (NCBI taxonomy): Eukaryota > Viridiplantae > Streptophyta > Pinopsida > Pinales > Pinaceae > Pinus > Pinus tabuliformis. Next base: position 180,481,300 of record CM062812.1, read on the forward strand.
ACTTCTCGAAACAGTACGATTCTATCCATGCGAATGAATGTGTTGAAGTCGAACATGGTAGAAACCACTTGATTACCAGTCAATGATGTAAACGGTTAACAAGTGTGAGAGAAACCACCAGTGATGTCAATGGCTCTCAAAGTACCTAATACAATCCATGAGATGTGAATAGATGTGTTGATGTCGAACATGTCATGGAATCCTTTGATCGAAGGTCAATGATGCAACCTGTTGTCAAAGGCGAGAAACCTGCCATTGAGGCATGCAGATCCCAAGGTACTGACGATTTCTAGATCATCTTTCTAGATAATGAGCTAAAGTCGATAGAAAGCGATCCGTCGTAGGCGAGCCCACAACACGAAATCATAGATCAAGTTGAATAAATTTAGTTGCAAGGACTGACTCAGGGATGGTCAAGATGGATGACAGATATTTTGCAGATGAATGGCTTTATTGGCAGTGACCTCTTGAACACATAACGACACAGCAGATGGTTTGGTGACAATTGACCCAAAGTTAATACCCAGAAACCGGCTGAAGACTTTCAAATGTGGTTTTATCAACTGTTAGGCAAAGGATTTCCCAACCCAGGAGAATAAAGGTGTCGTGTTCAAGACTGGTTACAAAGTATGACAAACAGGCTCATTTTTCTCTCTTTTCCCCCACCATTTCTGGCAAGTACCTCTTTATTTTTGACAAGCTTGAGGAGGATAACATTTGCTTGATTATAAGCTCATCCTTTGGATGAGTCCAAATTAGTTTAAATTCAAACCCTAAGAAGGAGTGGTTCGTTCCTGTTTGTAATTGAATAGGTCCTTTACTATTAAATTTTAATGAGTCCAGTATAGGAGAAATTCGGCGTTTTTCAATTTTAGAGAGTTTGAAAAAACTTAAGAAGACTCCAGGGTTGACCTTTTTCATAAATTTGTGTCTCCCAAGCTCGAAAAAGTATAAAATAATACTTGAGAGAACCACTTGATCTTTACGACCACGGAGTACTTTTCGTAATTAGTGCCCCTGATCCGAAAAAGTAAAAAAGTGATCAATGACATGTCGTTTTATAACCAATATCAAATTTGAAATGACAAAAATCCAGAAATATTTTCATGTTTTTACGGTCAGAAAAGAGCTGTAAGTGGACAGTCTTTTTAGTTCCGTTTTAACGAGTTTAAAAAGAAAAACTCGGCAATCTTTTCATGTTTTAGGAGTCAGAAAAGAGCTTAAAGGTGACTCTAAATGTTTTTTCCGTCGAAAATGATCGATTTCGCCTGAACAATCCGTTATCTTGAACAAAAATTACAGACATTACTCATACCTGTTTGAGATGGATAAAAATGCTACAAAAGTTACCTTTCTAAAGTGAAACATAAATGAATTTACAATTCATTTATTCAAAAAACTTATAAAAAGGGCTTTCGTCAATTCATTTTTACCGTTTAAGATTTGGGTGAGAAAATAGTGCTTTTGTTTAGAAACTTCCCGTGAAGATTGCGGAAAATCCATCCGTCAGAATCGAACGTCGTCTTCTCCAGGTAATCCACATCATCCTACTCTTCAATTTCAACCGTTTCAATTTGTGTTTTAAGGTTTTATTTCATTTTTTAGAGGGTTTTTAGGCTAGAAACCCACGCGCGGGGGCCCGCAGGCATAACACTGGCAGCCCGCGGACCCCAACTTTTTCTCAATGGGGAAAAAGTCAGGGGTCTGCACCTTCCATGAAGGCAAGGTGCAGACCCACACACTGTCTCTAATTGAGAGGGTGCGGTCGCCGCATTAAGGGTTTTTAACCCAAAAATTCTCAAAATGTACCCAAACAATTTAATTTCTTGCATTCTAATTTGCCTTTTTGTTGGATGTAGAGTGTACATCATGCTTGATTGGCGAGAACGGGAGTATGAGGACGTAGATCTTGCTGCGTTAAATCACCAACCTTCGATCGATGCATTGAATGAATGTGGCTTGTAGAAATTCTGGGCCATACCTGGCATGAGGGCCCAGGTGGACTTCTTGCAGTGGCTGGTAGACAGGTGGAGCATACAGGACCAGTGCTTCTTCATTGGTTGCCACCAGCTCGAAATTGAGCCGGAAGACATATACTTTTTGACTGGTTTGCCTAAGAGAGGCGAAGACTTGACTCTATTCGGGACTAGGCCAGGTGGCCAGTCTGTCGATAGCCTCCAGCTAGAGTTCTGCAACAACCAGGCTAGAGACAAAGGGATAGACATTAAAACCATATCCCATCCTGAACTCATGGTGATCACGTTTACTGTTACCAAACTTTGCGGGAGTGCCGCACTACATATTGCCACCGGATCCCAGATGCGGATGGCAGTTGACTGCTTTCGAGGCACCATCTTCAACTGGTGCGATGCTGTGTTGGCTAATGTAAAAGTCCAACTGATGAGAGCCAAGAACGAACAACTGAAGACCTTTGGTTATGGGGCTTTGGTTGTGAGCTTTGGTTTGGAGAGGGTCCTAATGTTGGTCCCGTAGCACCTTATTGTTGGAGCTGGGCTTCCTCGAGAGCCCAAACTAATGCAATGGGTTGGAGTTATGGCTCGTCATCCTGACGAGGGGACATAGGTCGTTCGATTCAAACCTGAGTATTTCCATTGGTTGGAAAACTAGGTTTTTGCTATTCAGGACTTCCTTTACGTTGAGGTAGATTTTCGCGGTGACCCAGACATGGCTCTTCCACCAGGAGAGTAATGGGATGATTTAGGTAAAATCATTTTCAACATTTTCCTATTTAATTTTTTTTTGTTGTTTTGTCATCTCAAAACTGATAGTAAAAGTTTCAATGCAGATGTGGGTCCACAGTGACCAGCCGCTCTCTGCCCTTACGAGAGGAAACAACCAGCTGCAGTGGCGCCAGCCCCACAAGACGAATCAGCAGAGACCTTGGCCAAGTTGGAGAGTCATCTAGAGCGCTTGACAGGGGACATTCCAGAGACCGGCATAGATGACATTCCTCGTCGACTACAGCGCTATGTGATTGGGGTCCCAGGACATTTTAGGAGGTTCCTTTGTAAGGTGGTCCGTACAGTGGTTTCTTATCGAGATCATCACTAGTGATAGGATGATCGCTTATTGTAGACACATATGACATTTTTGCTTTTTGTACTTATCATTTTTGCCGATCATAAGGTATTTTTCAACCTATGATCGAGGATGATGTATATTTTGACACACTCCTATATATATCACTATTACTGGCTTATCTTGTAAATCATGTTATGGAATGGTTTTAAATTTACATGTATGATTATTGCAAATGTCTACTTAACATTCGAGAAACAATTGCATCTGCAAATGTATTTAAAGATCTCGGAATATGCTGATATTCAATATAATCAAATTCACGTTCCAAGAGACGCACTCTAAAAAATAATCTCAATAACACTAGATTTCTAATGGCATACACTCTATTAAGCTGTAATACAATGAGTTCAGAATCTAACCTCACTATCAAACTCCGAATCCCAAATGAAATAGATTCAGATAATAACGCAATCACTGCACTATACTCGGCAATGATGTTTGTTGTTTGACCGAGGCTTACCCCATGCATAGATACCAACTCGTCAGAGGGCGAATAGATAACCCAAGCTACGGAAGAAATGTTCCGTGTATTACGACAAGCACCATCAACAAAACCAATGTATGTTTGGAGAGGCATCGACATCTGCAATATCAAGAGTAAAACCAAGATAAGCAGGAATAAGGACGAAAAACACTCTCTAAGCTAAGCACACTTTTAAACTAAAACACACCAGCTAGAAAGAAAACTATCCTAACTAAAAATCTCCATACCCATTCTTTAAGCATAATACCTTTTCAGGTAAAGACCATTTCTGGGTTTACCTAAAGAGTCCCAGTCAAAGTCTACCAATTCATAGGCCCCTTTTGCTAGCTTTTGCTTGACAACATAGGGACCATGCAACATAGGAACGAATTTTCCAGCGCATAATTTATCATTAGCTTGATCATACAATAAAACTAGATCTCCTTCCGAAAAATTTCGAGGGGTCACATTTCGATCATACTGAGCTTTAATACATTTTGCGTGAGTTTCGATTGCCAATGCAGCATCACATCGATTCTCATCTAATTGAGCCAAGTATAATAAACGTTTTTCCTCTTCGGAAGTGGCTGGAAGTAATTCGATGGCCATTTGCAATGACGGGATTTCGCATTCAATGGGTAACACAGCTTCCAGACCATAAACTAGTTGGAAAGGAGTGAACCCTGTTGACGTTTTTACTGAGGTTCGATACGCCCAAAACACTCAAAATAACATGTTATGCCAATTCAACCAATGAATCCCAATGATTCGTTGGATCATGATGACTAAAACTTTGTTGATGGATTCAATCAGACCATTAGCTTGTGGATAATAAGGAGTTGAACTATCGTGACGCAAGCCAAGCTGGCCTATAAGTTCGGTCATCATAACGTTTCGAAAATGACGCCCATGATCAGTGATAATCACTTGTGGAACACCAAACCTAGCAATTATATGATTGAACACGAAAATTGCAGTAGTTTTGCCATCTACCTCAAATGTAAGCATTGCCTCGGCCCACTTGGTAAAATAATCTACCGCAAGGATGATATACGCATGCCCCCCGGCCGAGTGAGGGTTACATGTAAGAAAATCGATACCCCATTTGGCAAAAGGACCAATGGAAATTATAGGGTGGAGAGGAGCAGGTGGAGCGTGCATCTTTCGATCAAAAATTTGGCAGTTGTGGCATTTTCAGACCGCGTTAATACAATCTTTAAAAAAAGACGGCCAGAAGTAGCCAGGGCGCAATATCTTTTCGGCTGTGGCATACCCAGACATATGACCGCCACACGCTCCAAAGTGACAGTCATTTAGAACCCTTTCAGCTTTCTCGTGAGTTAAACAACGTCGAAAAACAGAGTCCGCCCCACGGCGATAAAGAGTATCTCCAATAATTCTGAATTGTTGGGACTGGAATCGTATTTTTCGACGTTCTGACCTTGAAATTTCTGGCCGAAAGGATTGGGTCTGGAGATAAACGATGGTATCCCCATACCACAGATCTAAAGTGCTGAATAGAAACAAGGATTCGTCCGCAATGGGCTCCTCCACCATAGTTTTCGTGTGAGCACGCGGGAAGTCACACATTAACTCCGCAAAAACTAAAGATTTCTTAGACTTAGATTTTTCAAATTCCAAGTCGAACTCCTGCAGGATCACAATCCATTCGGAGTACTTGCCCCCTAGCAATTGCTTAGTCAAAATGTAGATCATAGGGTTGCAATCAGAAATTACTGTAGTTTTACGTAGTAAAATGTAGTGAGGAAAATGTTGGACAGCTTGAACAGCTGCCAATGCCAATTTCTCCACATGTGAGTAATTTAGCTCAGTTCGATTTAAAGTTCGAATAAGGTAATATATCACATGTTCAATACTGAATTCATCTTCCTGAACTAAGACCATTCCAATGGTGGAATGAGAGGCGGCGAGATACAAGAAGTAGTCCTAGTTGTAGTTGGGAGGATGCAATAACGGTGCATGGGTCAACGTGTGTTTTAGTGCATCAAAATATTTCTGAGCTATCTCATCCCAATAGAATGGAGTATTCTGTTTCAACGACCGGGTAAAACCTTTTGTAACCTCGACGTAGTTAGGAATGAATCGTCGTAAAAAGTTTGCTTTCCCTTGCAAACTTTGGAGTTGGCGAAGACTCGAAGGAGGAGGAAATTTGACAATAGCTTCAACCTTCGAGGGATCGACGCGAATGTCGGCATTCGAAACAACAAACCCCAGCAATCGACCTGCTTCTATACAGAAAACACATTTTTGTGGATTCAACCTAATCCGATAATGCCTACACCTCATAAAGATTGCTCATAAATGGATGAGATGATCAGCTCGATGTAATGAATGAGTAGGAAAATCATCGAGATAGGGTTGCACAATGTGCTTGATGTCATGAAACGCATAAGACATGGCCCTTTGAAAAGTTGCCCTGGCATTCTTGAGCCCAAAAGGTAATTTGCAATAAGCAAATGTCCCCCATGGACAAATGAAAGTCGTTTTTGGTTGATCGGCAGGTAGAATATTGATTTGATTGTATCCGAAAAAACCATCCATGAAGGAGAATATTTCGCTGCCAGCACAATCATCAATGATTTGATCGATATAGGGAGTTGGGTAATTGTCCTTTGGACAGGCTCAATTAATGTCCCTATAATCGATACATATTCTTATTGTCCCTTACTTTTTGTTAACCAGAACAATATTCGATACCCAATCCGTTAACGAAATCGGATAAATGAAACCTGCTTTGAGTAATTTTTCAACTTCTTCTTTAATAGTAGCAACTTTTCTTGGGTGAATCTGACGCAAACATTGCCGGACCGGTTTAGCGTCTGGGTAAGTCTTGATTTCATGAACAACAATTGCGAGGTCAATTCCTGGAATTTCCTCATATGACTAGGAAAACACGTCGCAGAATTCTTGAAATAGGGCCTTATATATTTGAATTTCATCTTCTATACACGAGGCACCTATGTGAATGTTTTCAACAATTCCAGGCTTAACCGAAATGTCAATAGGATTAGTTCGAGAAATGTTTCCAAATTTAACTCTGAATCAGGATTTTTCATTGGATTCTAAGGTTCCTTGACATATTCAGTCGTAAAAATTGATGAAAAATCATTTTCAAAATGATCATTCTTGGGTAAGAATGAAGATCTGTGATGGAGATCTTCCCATGGTAAATCATCTACACATAGGATTTCACGAATTTGCTCATCAGAGTGAACAAGTTCGGAAAACGTTGTTGAATCCGAGTTTGATGTGGAAAGTGATTCCTCATGGACCACATTCATTAAGACGATTTTGGTTGAAAATGGGTTGGAAAATGACTGCACGGCCTGATACGCAATTTCATATGGAATCAAAGGCATAACATCACCAAATGAGTCTATCTCATATTCATAAGGTACGATCCAAGGATCATCATAAACAATGGTGTCTGACGAAATCATATGAATGGTTGCAAAAGAAGACGATCGTTGATCGGAGGAAAAGGAAAAGTTCCCAGTAAACCGGCGTCTTTAACTAGTCCTACTCCAACATCCTTATACTGGATAGTCGTTTTACCGACATGCTGAATGTTTTCAGAAGAGGCTGGGTCGGACGAAAAGTAAGCCAGCTGGTCTATTGTTACGATCTTTCCATTATGAGGAAACTTTATAACCCGAAAGACCAATGAAACGACAGCTGTCATAGCGTAAGACCAACTACGACCCAAGAGAAGGTTGTAATCTAGAGGGGCATCAACCACCTCCACATCTAGATTAACAGTTTTTCCTTCAACCCCTATAGGTAAATCCTATAGAATGCCAAAAGGATGAAACCCACGGCCATCAAAGGCCTTTAGAATCATCGGGGATTGATTTAGTGAAGGAGAAACAAGCGATCTCCAACACTGTATCGACATAACACACGTTGAGGCTCCCTCATCAATCACAGTCCTAGGAATAGGCCTATTTTTTACTGTCACTGGGATCTGGACAGCCATTTGATGAGGTAAGCACGGTGTACTATTTTCTAGATCGAAAATTATTAGGTTCGAGTCTTGAACGTCAACAGCTCCTATAGCTGAAAAAAGTAATTTACGCTATGCTGGACATGATTGCAGCACTTCCAAAGCCGACATTGCTGAAGGTGAAACAGCTAAATCCTCAACAATGTTATAGTTCTGAGTTGCTCTCGCATGTGGATGGAAAGTTGACTTTCGAAGTATATCCTTGGCGGGTGGTTTGATTACTAAGTCTGGATTAGGTTTCTCGATCTGTAGTGGATCGGAACCGGGAGCTGAGGTTGATGGGTTAGAATGAGAGGATTCTGCTTCTTTACCATCAACAGGACTTTTACTACCATAATCATGCAATCGAGTCACAATCCTAACATGGGACATCATCAGTATGGGTTCTTCATTGGAATTCGAGGAAGAACCTATCATCTTACTCTCTTGACTTGGAAAAGGATCCTTCAAAACAATAGGCATTTGGGAACCTTTGACAATCTTCGTAACCTCTGCACGATGAGGGCAGTCTCTTGTAAAATGCTCTTCATCACAAATGAGACAAGGATAACGAGGTTTGCATTTCTCATCATTGGATTCCGCTTTTTATGGTTTCCCTTTCGAATTTTTGTCTATTTTATTTTTCTTCTTCCCTTTCTTCTTACCATCGGATTTTGATTTGGCTGTAGATAACTTTACAACATGAATATCGGCGGAAATCTCCACGGAAGATTCTCTTGTCGGGGAATCTAGCAAGGTTATGATAGGAGAAGAATTCTTAGAAGATTTCTTCTTACTTTTGGTGTTAACCGTACCAATCATACCATCAGCGGCATGAGACCCTGAAGGAGCTGCAACGATTTGATTTTGCTTAGGAAGATCGGGGATTTTCTCGTGTAACGTACTTGACTGAGTGTAAACCAAGTCAAGGTATTGTGCTTGAGCAATTACTTGCTCCTCAGTAACAACTCCGGCCTTAGCTACATCCTCAGTGATATTTGGCAATAAAGATTTTACAAACCATTCAGCTAAGATCTGATCCGAAATAAAAACCTTCACTAAACACCGTCGACATCTCCATTCATGAATGTGATCCGAAATGTAAGTGGGTGTCGACTGCTTTAATGAAGTTAGTAATTCCGTGCCATTGTCATATCTGACTGGCAACTGAAAATGAGTTAAAAACGAGGTAGCTAACTGACTAAAGTTATAAAAAGTGGCTCGTGGTAACTCAATGTACCACTTGGCCGCAAGACCAATTAGAGTGCGCTGGAAAAGCCTTAGATGGATTGAATCATATGAAATGGAGTTAGACGCACACCAGAGGTGATAAGTCATCACATGGTTCGACGGGTCCTCTCATGATTTGCCTTCAAACTTAGGAATATCGCTAGGCAACTTATTCGGCATTGGCGGCCAAAACGGAAGATAGTTAATGGGATCGTTCATTAGGCGCGATAAGTTAGGCAAGTCCAAAGTTGTGATAAACGGTAACTGATGATTAGGGTCCCTAAAACTCTGGGTCATGAGACCAGCCCCAGGAGGAGGATATCTAGGATAACTAGGAATAGGAATTGCATTTGGGATATTGTATCCTCCCAGAAAACCAGGATTAACCGGACCGTACTGGGGTTGTTGAGGTTTTTGATATGTATACCTAGGGTACGGTTGATACTGATAGACTGGCTACTGAACAGCAGGACCGAATTGGTATTGTCCCTCGTACGGTTGATAAGTAAATTGTTGTTGACTTGTGACAACCGTACTTGAACCAGGTTGTCCTACAGGCATCTGAACCGAAGTTTGAATTTTGGATCCAGACTGAAGTAAAGATGTCTGAGGAGTAGATACAGGAACAGTAGAAACCGGAGCTGTCGATACTCCAGAAGTAGGTGGGGTAGATTGAACAAATGTTGCAGCAGTTGCAGCAGCCGTTTGAGGCGGAGTACGAGGTGTACTAGGCCCAGGCTGAGAAACTATCGAAGGTATAGAAGTTTGAATAGTAGACTGGACAGGTTCCTGGGGTGAACCAGAAACTAAAGGTTTTCCAATTTGAGATGACAACTGTACATTCGGTTGCAAGACCTGTTGAGTTTGCGATGGATCGCACACTAAGTTCATTCTGGGGTACGGACCCATAACAGGTTGAGAATATTGAGAACCATAACCGGGTTGAGGGTAGGGTTGATAATTCAAAGGTACATTTCATGTTCCTTGAACATATGATTGACCGGAGGGTGGTTGGAAACCTTGGTTCGAGTACTGACCTTGGGTTTGATACCCTTGAGGCACGTACTGATACTGGGGTTGACCTTGAGTTACATATTGATACTGGGGTTGACCTTGAGGTACATATTGAGTCTGGGGTTGACCTTGAGGAACGTACTGTCCCGTAGGTATGTACTGTCCTTGAGGTTGCCCCACAAGCACAAATTGGGTACCTTGAGGTTGCCCCCTAGGTGATAATTGAGGATTTTGAGGCTGCCCCCCAGGCGGTAACTGGCCACCTTGAGGTTGAGGATTAGGAATAATACCTGACATCATGAGAATATCTTCTACACTCAACGGCTTAGTGCCATTGTTTCCAGTTAATAACCCTTGTTCAATGGGTTGAGGAGATGCTCCCGCAAAAGTACCAGAAAGTGATTGATACCTAGAGGGAACAGAAGGACCGCCGTACAAAAAGGATTCTGGTGATTGAGTAAACATGGACGACTGCTTTGACATATTTAACGAAGGATAATAACCTCTATGTGTTGGGTGCTGAGGAATACGAGGTGGTGAAAAACTTAGCCCTGCGTTTTCCAAAAAATTAGTCAATGAAAGATACCAAGCACTACTCCTAGGTGGACTGTAAAAAATTGATTCATGCTCCCTCAGTTCAATAATAGGTTGATTTTCAGGGATAGGGATGCCTACTTGTTCTTCTGGTGTAGCAAGTTCTTCGATAGCTATAAGTCCGGAAGGAAGATTTTGGGTAATTATTCTTTCTACCCTGGGTGAACCAGGACCACTAGAAGTTGGAGAGATAAATCCCGATGTTGGGGTAGCAGCAAATTCACTTTCAGGTTTGGATATTTCAGGTTCCTCACCTATATCACTAGTAGATGAAAAGCTACCAGTAATTTCGGTAACAGACACTGATTGTGGATTATAATCTACTACTAAAGCTTGAAAATCAGGATGTACCACCAAAGAAGACTCTCCTTCTTCAAGTGACCCAACTCTACTGTCTCTAGGAGTTACGAGGGCTCTTAACCCTTCAGGCTGGCTCGGTGAAAACTGAGGAGGTTGGCCCCGAAGTCTACGGGACTTCCTCGGTAATTCAGCCACAATTAAAAAATTTTAACTATTTCAGATGCAAACAAAGTAAAATCTCAATGAAAACTACCTAAAGCCTCTAAAGAACCAAACAAATTTGAATCACACGCCTAAAGAATCTAAGAGATCAAACCACACACAAATAGTAACTTTCCGTACTGAAAACACTAGTTGGTGATGAAGCCCAACGTCGCAGAGTTCAATACAGAAATGATGGTTGGAACAGTTACCCCGGCAACCTGATTAATAAATAGACTGGCACAAGTTCTTCCACTAAACCATCTCGAGTGAAGAGAACCCCCCAGAAAATCTAAGTGAGTCTAGCTGACATCTGCTCCAGGTACAGTGGGATCTTCCCACCACTGTCACCTTAGAAAGAATCCTATAGAATATGGTCACTAAGGTTACCAACGGAAACAAATATACCTGGGGGAATAGTCTACGATCTAATACGCACGCAAGGGCAGAGTAACAAGCTCAATCCCCTTGAAGGCTCCTTGACATAATCCAAGGTTTACCAACAAGTGACCCCAGGCTCCTCGACAATGGTTAATCCGAGGTTTACCATTTTTAATACGTGAATATCTGGCGTCATTCCCAATGAGGAAGGATTGATTCCCACACTGGTTCGGACACGATCTCGTGCTTCTCCTTTAAGAGGAGCTTTCCCAGAGCATAAATGCAACAATTGGATTTCTCTCCTACCGCAAGATACAGCTACTTGTTTGTTTTACTGTCTTGGAGAGTTAATTACTCCCTACTCCAAGACACTAGCCTAAGCTATATTGGTGTATTAGAGCCCTAGAAATAAAAATATTACTAGATAGATTTTACTTTAAGCGTTATTTTTATTGGTTTTTGTTTAAGTCAAGAGGTGTGGAGATGAAACTCTTGGTGTGAAGACTCGACTCAAAATCACTAAAAAAATGCACTTAAGATGATTAAGCAATCTTTTCCCTTCAATGAACTTCTAGCTAGGAAAGAGTTTGAGAATGCAAATACTTGTAAACACAAATCTTTCTTAACAAGAAAATTAAAAGAAGAGCTTTTTGTTTTTTCCAATGCACTCAAAACGAGACAACTAGTTATTTTCACAAAAATTTCCCTTTTCTTCAAAACACTCAAACACTACAAAAACAAACTTTTTCAAAAGAGATTTTTTTATTTTTTATAAAACACTCAAAATTATGGAAATGACTAATCTTGAGATCTATAAACTATAAAAACCTATTTGAAGTCAAAGCTTACAAGATGTCTTTTTCAAGGATGTTTTACTTAGCTACAAGCAAACTAAGGACTAATTTGTCCAGAATCACAAATCAGTCAAAAAGCAACCAATTTTTGTTTTCTTTTCTAAAAATGAAATCCAAACGTTTAACACAAGCTTTTTTGAAGTTCCGTAAAGAGAAAACACAAGGTGGATTCCGAAACAAAGGTAGATTTTTCAAATGGTCAGACTCATAAGAAGGCTAGTAAAAACCAAGGTGATCTGAGGTTTCTACAGCTTCTAAGCTCAGAGCTACTACAAGACCAAAATGAAAACCAAACCCAACAATCAAAACTTCTAGGAATTTCACCTAAAACCCTAACACCAATGGAATTGACCTAAGAAAAGCTTCTGACAAGTTATATGCAGGTCTGGGCAGGGGATAATAACATCTAAACAAAAACTAAGCTGACTAACAGAGAAAATCTTAGGTTTTCCAAAATTTTGACAGGGTCCGCAAGCCCACAGTTAACACAGGTGCGGTACCTCTCTGTGCTAAAAGCAAAAGTGCAGATAGGTCCGCACTGTGTCCCAAGCCAAGGGTGCGATCCTCTCCCAAAGTTATGAAAAACAAAAAATAATCCTAGATCTACTAAATCTACCCAATTCCACACACAACAAGCCAAAAATAAAAACAAAAACACAGTTTCTCAGGTCAAAGTAAAAACAAGGAAAAAATCAAGTCGCCAATGGAGTCACCATTTTGTCACATGGAATGAGTCGATCTTGTGGACAAGACAGACCTTCCTAAAATCTAATGATATCTAGTGACAAACAAGCCAATCAAAAACTATCTTTCTCTAAATATGCATTTATAAACAAAGGCAAACAAGTGTTTAGGCCTACCTTGGGTCCAATGCAATTTTGTGGAAGCCTCACTCCTTTGATCCAAATGAGCTCCCTTGTTGCGAATCTGCAAACACAAACAAGCAAAAAAATTAAATAGCACCTAAAAAGCCAATATCATAAAGCATACTTAACATGATGATCAAGGAATTCATGAAACAAATGACATAAGACAATTTGTTGAGAAAAATGAATCTGATTGTATTAATTCAAATCAAAGAAGAGCTTTACAACCTGTGCCTTGATGCTGTACAAACTCCTCCCAGGGTCCAATAAGAAGTCTCCTCTACTTTGACAAGTTTCATTGTCTTCCCAATGAAGCCAAAAAGGTATGTGATCTCTCCTCTCAAGCTTAACTAGGAAGTCTCAATTCCACCAGCAATTACCCTCAAAAATGTTCAGCTTCTAACCTCTCTAGCAACCAGCCCAATGCCTTAATTTATAGTGCAATGGAGGGAAGTTACTAGTTCCTCCTTCAAAGGGATAGCTCCTCTCATCAAGGGATTAGCTCTTTCTCTTTTGGATGCATGAACCACCTAAGAGCGACCAATCCACGTCAAAATTCCTTCTAGAATCATCTAGAATTAACCCAAAGTGAGTTTTTTTGAATAAACTTGCGCCTTTTTGACTTTCACAGGGGTCCGCACCCACTCCTTTAGGGACAGAGCAGGCAGGTCCGTAGTTTTTGTGAATAGGGGGTGCGGGACTGCAGGCAATAGTGAGAGAAAGTGTGGAACCAGAGCTTTGTTGATTTTCAATGTCTTTCTCTCATTTTCAAAGCTTGACTTGAAGAGCTGAGGTCTGAGACTTGCTTAGGAGGACAGTACAAGTGATGATAGACCCATACTGACTGCAAATAATCATGGTAATGATATTTTTGTGTAACAATGGGCGTCATTTTAGAAACATTATGATGACGGAACTAACAGATCAACTTGGCCTACGTCACGATAGTTCAACTCCATATTATCCACAAGCTAATGGTCTGTTTGAAGCCATCAACAAAGTTCTAGTCATCATGATCCGACGAATCATTGGGATTCATAGGTCGAATTGGCATAACATGCTATTTTTAGCGCTTTGGGCATATCGAACCTTCGTAAAAACATCAACTGGTTTCACTCCTTTCCAACTAGTTTATGGTTTGGAAGCTTAGTTACCCATTGAATGCGAAATCCCGTCATTGCAAATGGCCATAGAATTACTTCCAGCCACTTCTGAAGAGGAAAAACATTTGTTGTACCCTGCTCAACTAGATGAGAATCGACGTGATGCTGCACTAGCAATCGAAGCTCATGCCAAACGTATTAAAGCTCAGTATGATCGAAATGTTACACCTCGTAATTTTTCGGAAGGAGACCTAGTCTTACTGTACGATCAAGCAAATGATAAATTAGGCGTTGGAAAATTCGTACCCATGTGGCATGGTCCTTATGTTGTTAAGCGAAAGCTGGCAAAAAGGGCCTATGGATTGGTAGACTTTGACGGGGTCTCTTTAGGTAAGACCAGAAATGGTCTTTACCTGAAGAGATATTATGCTTAAATCTGGGTGTGGAGATTTTAGTTAGGTTAGTTTTCTTTCTAGCTAATGTGTTTTAGATTAAAAAGTGTGCTTAGCTTAGAGAGTGTTTTTGTCATTATTCCTGCTTATCTTGATTTTACTCTTGATATTGCAGATGTCGACGTCTCTCCAAACATACATTGGTTTTGCTGATGGTGCTTGTCGTAATACATGGAACATTTCTTCCGCAGCTTGGGTTATCTATTCGCCCTCTGATGAGTTGGTATCTATGCATGGGGTAAGCCTCGGTCAAACAACGAACAACATTGCAGAGTATAGTGCATTGATTGAGTTATTATCTGAATCCATCTCATTTGGGATTCAAAGTTTGATCGTGAGGTTAGATTCTGAACTCGTTGTATTGCAGCTTAATAGAGTTTATGCCATTAGAAATCCAGTGTTATTGAGATTGTTTTTGAGAGTTCGTCTCTTGGAACATGAATTTGACTATATTGAATATCAGCATATTCCAAGATATTTAAATACATTAGCAGATGCAATTGCTTCTCGAATGTTAAGTAGACATTTGTAATGATCAAAAAAGTAAATTTAAAAACATTCCATAACACGTTTTAGAAGATAGCTGGTAATAGTGATATAGCATAGCATAGAAGTGTGTCAAATATACATCGTCTTCGATCATAGGTTGAAAAACACCTTATGATCGGTAAAATGATAGTACAAAAAGCAAAAATGTCATATGAGTCTACAACAGGCAATCATCCTATCACTGGTGATGATCATGATAAGAAACCACTGTATGGGCCACCCTATAAAGGAATCTCTTGAAAAGTCCTGGGACTCCAATCACATAGCGTTGTAGCCTAAGAGGTATGTCATCTATGCTGGTCTTTGGAATGTCTACTATCAAACGCTCTAGATGGTTTTCCAATTCGGCCAAGGTCTCTATAGATTCATCCTATGGGGCTAGTGCTGCTGCAGCTGGCTGTTTCCTCTCATAAGGCCAGAGAGTGGTTGGTTGCTGTGGACCTACATCTGCATTTGAAACATTTTACTATCAGTTTTGAGACGATCTAAAAACAAAAAAAAAAAATTAAATTAGAAAATGTTGAAAATGATTTTACTTGAGTCATCCCATTGCTCTCCTGGTGGAAGAGCCATGTCTGGGTCACCACGATAATCCATCCCAGCATAAGGAAAATCCTGAATAGCAAAAATTTGGTTCTAATGAAAATACTCAGGAGGAAATCGAACAACCTCTGAACCCTCCTCAGGATGACGGGCCATAACTGCAACCGAACGCATTAGTTTGGGCTCTCGGGGAAGTCCAGCTCCAACGGAAAGATGCTGTGGGACCAACATTGGGACCCTCTCTATACCAAAGCTCACAACCAAGAAACCATATCCAAAGTTTTTCAGTTGTCCGTTCTTTGCTCTAGTCAGTTGGCCTTTTACATTAGCCAACACAGCTTCGCACCAGTTGAAGATGGTGCCCCGAAAGCAGTCTACTGCCATCCGCATTTGGGATCCAGTGGCCACATGTAGTGTTGCACTTCTGTAGAGCCTGGTGACAGTAAATGCAATCACTTTGAGTTCAGGACGGGAGATGGTTTTGATATCAATCCCTTTGTCTCTGGTTTGGTCGTTACAAAACTCTAGCCGGAGGCTATCGACAGACTGGCCACCTGGCCTAGCCCCGAATAGAGTCAAATGTTCACTTCTCTTAGGAAAACCAGTCAAAAAGTAAATGTCTTCCAGCTCCATTTAGAGCTGGTGGCCACCAAGAAAGAAACATTGGTCCTGTACATTCCACCTGTCTACCAGCCACTGCAAAAAGTCCACCTGGGCCCACATGCCAGGTATGGCCCAGAATTTGAATAAACCACATGCCTTCAATGCATCAATCGAAGGTTGATGATTAATCGCGGCGAGGTCCACATCCTCGTGCTCCTGTTCCCGCCATTCAAGCATGGTGTATACCCTACATTCAATAAAAAGGCGGATTAGAATATTTTAAATCAAAGTTTTGGGGCAGAATTTGAAAAATTTAAGTTTGAAAACCTATGCTATGGGGACCGCACCCTCTATGTTAGAGACAGTGTGTAGGTCCACACTCTGGCTATACAGCAGGTGTGGGCCCCTGACTTTTTGCCTTTTACAAAAAATTCGGGGTCCGCAGGTTTCCTATACTGCACCTGCAGACCCCCCGCGCGGGTTTTTAACCTAAATATTTCCTAAAAATGAAAATAAAAACCTGAAAACAAATTTCAAAC
Source organism: Pinus tabuliformis (assembly GCA_031772625.1). NCBI lineage: Eukaryota > Viridiplantae > Streptophyta > Pinopsida > Pinales > Pinaceae > Pinus > Pinus tabuliformis. The sequence goes on from CM062812.1 coordinate 180,498,097, forward strand.
TGAGGAAATGCAAGAGTAAGATGATGTGGATTACCTGGAGGTGATGGTGTTCGATTCCAACGGACGGATTTTCTGCAATCTTCACGGGAAGTTTCTTACCAAAAGCTCTCTTTTCTCACTCTGAAGTCAAACGGTAAAAATGAATTTACAAAAGCCCTTTTTATAAGATTTTTTGAATAAATGAATTTTAAATTTGTTTATTTTTCACTTTAAAGAGGTAACTTTTGAAGAATTTTTATTTATTTTACTCAGGTATGAGTAATGTTTGAGTTTTTGTGTAGGATAACGGATTTTTCAGGCAAAATTGATCATTTTTAACAAAAAACATTAGAGTCGCCTTTAAGCTCTTTTCTGACTCCTACAATATGAAAATATTGCCGAGTTTTTCTTTTTAAGCTCGTTAAAACGGAATTAAAAAGACGGTCCACTTACAGCCCTTTTCTGACCATAAAAACAAGAAAAGATTACCGAATTTTTGTCATTTCAAATTCGATATTGGTTATAAAACGACGTGTCATTGATCGCATTTTTACTTTTTCGGATCAGAGACACTAATTATGAAAAGTTCTCCTTGATCGTAATGGTCAAGCGGTTCTCTCAAATATTATTTTATACTTTTTCGGGCTTGGGAGACACAAATTTACGAAAAAGGACAACCATGGAGTTTTCTTAAGTTTTTTCAGACTCCCTAAAATTGAAAAATGTCGAGTTTCTCCTATATTGGACTCGTTAAAACTTAAAATAGTAAAGGATTTGTTCAATTACAAACAGGAACGGACCACTCCTTCTTAGGGTTCGGATTTAAACTAAGTTGGACTCATCCGAAGGATGAACTTATAATCAAGAAAATGTTATCCTCCTCAAGCTTATCAAAAAATAAAGAGGTACTTGCCAGAAATGGTGGGGGAAAAGAGAGAAAAATGAACCTGTTTGTCATACTTTGTGTCTTAGAAAAACATTTAACCACTCTTGAACATGACACTTTTTGTTCACCTGGGTTGGGAAATCCTTTGCCTAACAGTTAATCAAACCATATTGAAAGTCTTCAGCCGGTTTTTGGGTATTAGCTTTGGGTCAATTGTCACCAAACCATCAGCTGTGTCGTTATGTGTTCAAGAGGTCAGTGCAAATAAACCATTCATATGCAAAATATCAGTCATCCATCTTGACCATCCTTGAGTCAGTCCTTGCAACTATATTTCTTCAAACTTGATCTATGATTTCGTGTTGTGGGCTTGCCTACGACGGATCGCTTTCTATCGACTTCAACTCATTATCTAGAAAGATGATGTAGAAACCATCAGTACCTTGGGATATGCATGCCTCAATGGCAGGTTTCTCACCTTCGACAATAGATTGCATCATTGACCTTCGATCAAAGGACTCCATGACATGTTCGACATTAACACATCTATTCACATTTCATGGATTGTACTGAGTACTTTGAGAGCCATTGACATTACTGGCGGTTTCTCTCACACTTGTTAATAGTTTACATCATTGACTGGTAATCAAGTGGTTTCTACCATGTTCGACTTCGACACATTCATTTGCATGGATAGAATCGTACTATTTAAGGAATTAGAAATCAAGACCCTGGATCTAGTTTCCACCATCTAGGCTGCAAGGAATTTTGTATTCATTATATAGTGGACTATTCATAAACAGATGGTTGCGCCCATACTATGTCTACATGTGTCTATACTTGTGATGTATTACAAGATCATTCCTATATCAGAGCAGTTTAGTTAGTTTTCTAGTCAGTTTTGATCTGAGTATGGAATGCCTACCTCAGCGATGATATGATCTCATATATATATTTTGTATTGAATGTGTTTACAGGTTCTAACCAGGCTCTCCACAATATGATCCTCGAAATGATAAAGTACTTCACTCTTCCTAGATGATAAATGAAATCCTCATCTACTACAGACTTCACACTTTAGGGGGCAATCTGTTACACAAAATATTGTCACCATGACTTTCTGCAGTCAGTGTCAGTCTATCACCACTCATACTCTCCTCCTTTGCAAGTCTCAAACCTCAGCTCTTCATGTCAAGCCTTAAAAATGAGAGAAAGTCTTTGAAAATCAATAAAACTCTAGTTCCACACTTTCTCTTACCATTACCTGTGGTCCTGCATCCCTTGGTCATGTTACCTGTGGACCTGCCCTCTTGGTCTCTAAAGGAGTGGGTGTAGACCCCTGTAAAAGTCAAAAAGGTGCAAGTTTATTCTTAAAAACTCACTTTGGGTTAATTCTGGATGCTTCTAGAAGGATCCTTGACGTGGTTGGTTCGCTCCTAGGTGGTTCATGCATCCCATAACTAAAGGAGCTAACCCCTTGATAGGAGGAGCTTATCCCTTTGAAGTAGGGATTTATCCCTTTGAAGGTGGACCTAGTAACTTCCCTCCTCTGCTCTATAAATTGAGGCATTGGGCTAGTTGCTAGGGAGGTTGAAAGCTGAAAATTTTTTAGGGTAAATGCTCTTGGAATTGAGACTTCCTAGTTAAGCTTGAGAGGAGATATTACATACCTTTCGGCTTCTTTGGGAAGAGAGTGAAACTTGTTAAAGTAGAGGAGATTCTTGCTGGACCCTGGGAGGAGCTTGTACAGCATCAAGGCACCAAGGTTGTAAAGTTCTTCTTTGATTAAAGTTAATACAATCAGATTCATTTTTCTCGTTAAATTGTCTTCTATGGTTTATTTCATGAATTCCTTGATCATCATGATAAATATGGTTTATTATATTGGCTTTTCAAGTGTTATTTGATATGTGTGCCTGTTTGTGTTTGCAGATTCTTTACAAAGGAGCTCATTTGGATCAACGGAGCGTGGCTTCTACAAACTAGCACTGGACCCGAGGTAGGCCTAAAACAGCTAGTTAACCTTTATTTATAAATCGCATATTTAGAGAAATATAGAATTTGTTTGGTTTGCTTGTCGCTAGATATCCATAGATACTAGGGAGGTCGGTCTTGTCCGCAAGAACGACTCATCCGACCGAAAAATAGGTTAAGGTACCATTTCAAAATTTTCATTTTCTGCGAGTAGTTTAGGATTTGACTTTAGTACATGCACTCCATTACATCATAATAGCAAAGGAATGACACATTGTATGCCGCACATATAGTGTCGATACCTCTTAAATTTGTACGAACCACGGGTTGATAATTAAAGTCGGTAGCCTTGGGAGTTGTAACATTCTTATTGCAATACCGAGGCTCATCACTTTTTGGCGCTGTTTCTGGGGAGGTGTCAAATTATGCATTGTTTTCTTCCCTAGTTGATTCATTTCTTTTAACTTTTTTAAAAAGAAAAAAATAATGGCATTAGGCATATTTCATTTCAAAAATAGGAAATTTCATTACATTAGTGTTTTCATTCAATCATAAAAACAAAAAAAATCTCCAACACTAACCCACCCCCCATTTGATCACGTGGTGTAGTAAGAACCACATCACCATTCACTTTTGCAGGTAGAAGAAGAAGATGACAAAGAATGTAGAAGAAATGGATGGAGATGATGATAATGAGGAATATCCTCTCGGATTTCCCATTCAAGATACTGATGGTAGTGTGCACATGAAGAACATCCCTCCATATTTTTTTCCAAAATTTCATCGTCTAAGGTCAGAGAATCCAGAAACCTTTCTCTTTGAATTTGAAATTGTTTGTAGATCTTATGGTTACTTATTAAAAACTCAAAGATTGAGATTGTTTCCAGCAACATTGAAGGATAGGGCTCTTAAATGGTTCATGAGTTTAGGGACTAATTCAATAAGATCATGGAATGATATGAAAAATATATTTCTAGAAAAATATAAAGATCATGATCTTAAAGAAGAAATATTTAGAATGAATCAAAGAGAAGATGAGAGTCTAGAGGATCTAATAGAGAGGTTCACGTATAATGTTAAGAGGGGAAAACTACATCATTTAGGATCCGACACACTAAAAACCCTCCTACTTGGAACAATTAGGGATGAATGGATTAATCTCCTTGATCTCATGAGTAGAGGTGATTTATACCAATTATCATTTGAAGAAATTTGTGAAACATGCAAACACATATCAACAGGAAAGGCAAGAGTAAGTCAATCAACATCAAGATTGGTAAGTCAACCTAAAATTGGAATTTTTTTTAATGATTTTAAAATAGAAATTATTAGCAATCTAACCAAACAAGTAGAAATGTTAAGAATACAAAATGAGAAAAAAGAATTTGTTTGTGTTTTCCATGTAGAATCACGTGATGTTAAACATTGCTCCTCATTACCAAGGTTGAAGTAAGTTCACCAAGAGGACAATGGAGCAAGTCAATTTCCAATGCGGCGATGTTATATAGCTCCAAGAGGATCATGGCAGCCTATTCAGTGTGATATGATGCAAGAGCCTAATTCACAATTTCAAGGTTATTCATATCCACCTCAAAGTAATTGGAACACACCTTTTCCTTGGCAACATTGGCCATCTCAACCCCAAAACCAATCTTAGCAACAAGGTTGGCAAGGAACTTATGGGAGCCATCCACAATATCCTCAATATCCTCCATACCCAACTCCATGTTATCCCTACCATTCACCTCCACCACAAACACAATCCCAACCACTTCCATCTCAAATATACTCCCACTCAACTACTTGTACCACCATTTCCAAACCCACACATTGAAGTAGCTCAGCCCACTGACAATGTTGAGGTACAGCACTTCCAAACATCTCCTCTTGAGCTCAGTGGTATTCACCATAGCTCAGGAAGATTATTACAAAAAAGTGATTCTCTTGATGCCATTGAGGGAAAACATGTAGAGAAATAATATTTGAAAGAGAAGATCATCATGGGCTGCACTTGATGAAGAGTAGACAATAAAATCAAAGATTGAGAAAGATCCCTCATGGTTATCATCAATTCCTCCATGTGTTGAAGAGAACAATTAGCAAAAAGAGGAAGATTTGAAGGTCATGGAAGAAGAAGACTTCGAAGATGATCCAAATCAGCAAGTGGACTATGGGCATCACAACTATATTGAAATATGGTTCCATACAGTCATTAAGCTGCAGCAATACCCTCTTCTTCAAATGTGCTTAATATCATCAAAGTCAAATCATTTGATCTTTCAAATCTAGGTACATGTCAAAGCATACATTTCAAGCCTCCACATCATTTTGTCTATCATATTGATGTGAACATGTCTCCATTGGAAGTATTCTTATAATTGAAAGTGATTTTGTTTTTCAAGTAGGGTAGGGTAGAAGAAAAAATAAAAAATTGATGAAAAAAGAGAAAAATAAAATACAAATCTTTGGTGAAAACCTCCTTGGAGGCGCTTAAGATTAGCTCATTGATTGAAAACCTCCATGAGGCGGTCAATGGGTTGGGAAAAAGGAAAGAAGAGTTAAAAAGAAAAAGATCCTAGGTGAAAACCTCCTTTGAGGCACCTAAGCAGACCTACTAGTTGAAAACCTCCTTGAGGTGCCTACGCAAACCTACTAGTTGAAAACCTCCTTGAGGTGGCTAGTAGGCCTAGAAGAAAAGAAAGGAAAAAAATTAAAAAAAATCCTTGCTTCATGTATCTCTCTGATGAATGTTGTAGGTTTTAACCCCGTACAGAAATTACTTGCATACAAATTCTAAAACATAGAAAATAAACAATGCGAGAGCATAACACATAAAACACATATACACAGAGATTTTCCCCTGGATCCCAAAATTGGGACTACTTGCTTGATTTTTCATTATTTTCCTTTCAATGTTATAATACATATTTATACATGACGAAGCATTTAATACGATGGACCGAAAACCATCGCGTCCAAAACCATGTGCGAAAAATCATGCACAAAACCATAAGTAGGTCTGCCCAACCTAATATAGGGTCCAAAAACAAAATTTTCCAAGGCACTGCCCTAGACCCCATAGAGTGGGGTTACCTGCACCCCTCAAACCCCCTATGACTCCCCTTGCTACGCAATCGACATAACGAAGGGGGGGCTCCACCCCCCTTCTAAACCCCGGTTAACTACGTGGGCTAGTCATGGAAAGAATATAACACAACCTAACATTCTCCCACTTGTTGTTTTCTTTCCGCAGGGGGCCACAAGAGATCTTAGTCATTTATCTAGCCCTGCAACACCCATTGTTTCTCTACACGAAGATAACTTCTTAGAGCTCACATATTTTGTCAATGCATCTACAGTATTCTTCAAAGTGTCCACCTTCACTAGCAACACCTTTTTGTCTTCTATCATATCCCTGACAAAGTGATACTGAACATCAATGTGCTTTGTCTTTGAATGATATGTAGGGTTCTTTGCCAAGAAAATTACACTATCCTTATAGCTCCCTGTACTAACCCCATACTTGAACACAATCTCTGCAACCAAACTGCTTCTTTGCTTGCATGAGTGGCTGCCATGTATTCTACCTCTGTAGTTGATAGTGCCACTACAGATTGTTTCTTAATCATCCAACTGACTGCACCTCCAAATAGGCTAAACACATACCCACTTGTAGATCTTCTCTGATCCAGATCTCCAGCCCAATCTGCATCAACAAAGCCATGAATATCCAACACTCTGTTCAATCCTGGCCTTCCTTGGTAGAATAAACCATAATCACTAGTGCCATGAAAATGCCTGAAAATCTGCTTCACTCCTATCCAGTGCTCCTTCCCTGGTTTTGACATAAACCTACTCAATACTCCCACTACATGTGAAATTTTTGGTCTAGTACAGACCATTGCATACATCAGGATACCGACTGCACTTGCATATGGAACACAGGACATGTCCTCTTCCTCTTCTTGTGTCTCGAGACACTGTTCAGCAGATAACTTTACGCCTATAGGAATAGGAACCTTTATCGGTTTACTATCCTGCATATTAAACCTCTATAATGTTGACTCGACATACTTCCTCTAGTTTAACCAAAGCTTCCTCTTTGTCTGATCTCTTTTAATTTCCATGCCCAAAATATAGTTTGCAGCACCAAGATCTTTCATGTTGAATTTGGAGGATAAACGGGTCTTCAAATCCAGGATAAATTCTTTGTCATTTCCAACCAGCAACATATCATCCACATACAAGACCAGATAAATAACCTGGTCACCAATTAATTTAAAATACACATAGTGATCTGCTTTGCTTCTGGTGAAGCCAAGTCCCCGTATAAATGTATCAAATTTCTCAAATTTCTCATACCACATCCTTGGTGACTGTTTTAACCCATACATAGACTTCTTTAACTTTCATACCAGTTCTTTCTTACCCTTCACCACAAAGCCTTCAGGTTGCTTCATGTAGATCTCCGCTTCCAGATCCCCGTGAAGAAATGTTGCCTTCACATCCATCTATTCTACCTCAAAATAAAAAACAACAGCAACAGATAAAAGTAATATAATAGAAGTTACCTTGGCAACAGGAGAAAAAATATCACCAAAATCAATTCTTGGCAGCTAGGAATAACCTCTTGCTACCAACCGAGCTTTGTATTTCTCCACCTTTCCTTTTGCATTTGTCTTCTTCTTGAACACCCATTTGCTACCAATGGGTTTCCTTCTAGCTGGCAACTCCACCAGATCCCAAGCCTCATTTTTATGTAAAGATGCCATTTCATCAACCATGGCCTCTTTCCATAGTTTTCCATCCTTTGAATCTACTGCTTCCTTCACAATTCTTGGATCATCATCAGTAATAGATAAAGTAAAATTTGAATAGAAGGCAGATGGACTATACCTTTCTGGCTGCATTCTTTCTTGAACTAATCTTCTCACACCCTGAGTTTGTGGCTCTTCATCTTCTGATTCATCCTCTACTGTAGAGTCTGATTCTTCCTCCTTTAGCTAAAACTCTATCTTCTCAGGTTCCTTTGGTTGGACTTCATGTTTAGTAACATCTTTCACCTCTGTGAACACCGCATCTCGGCTGTACACAACCTTCCTTGTTACTAGGTTCCAAAGCTTATAACCCTTTAAACCATCCTTACACCCAATAAAGATGCACTTTTCAGATTTACTATCCAGCTTGGTTATTTTCTCCTTTGGAACATGTATATATGCATCACATCTAAATACCCTCATATATGAAAGAGAAGGTTTCTTACCAGTCCATACCTCTTGTGTAGTCTTATCCTCCAACATTGATGAAGATGATCTATTGACCAGGTAACATGCTATCTCCACCGCCTCTACCCAGAATTCCTGTCCTAACCCAGCACCACTGAGCATGCTTCTTGCCCTTTCCATCAACGTCTTGTTCATTCTTTCTGCAGCTCCATTTTGTTGAGGTGTATATGGAGCAGTCTTCTATCGTGCTATACCACACTTCTTACAGAATTCTTCAAATTCCTTACTGCAAAACTCTCCACCGTTATCTATCTTCAGCACCTTTATCTTCTTTCTTTGTCTGGTTTTCCACCAGATCCTTAAATTCTCTAAACCTGTCAAAGACTTTAGGTTCCTTCTTAAGGAAATATATCCATGTATTCCTTGAGAAGTCATCTATAAATGATACATAGTACACAGACTTACCCAGTGATGGAATCTTCACAGGTCCAAACACATCACTGTGCACAAGCTCTAATATACGTTTCGTCCTCTTACTACCGGAGGGCAAACTTACCCGATTCTGCTTCCCATATACACAGTTTTCACAGAAATCAAAATCCAGAGAGATATTAGTCATACCTTCTACCATACCTTTACCATGAAGTATTCGAAGGCCCTTCTCTCTAATATGTCCAAGCCTTTGATGCCACAGCATGGTCTTCGCTCCAGATACCACTAGATTTTCTGCTCCACTTTCAGGAACCGCAGAATTGTTACACCCATCAACAACAGTGCTACCTTAAAGCTTGTACAGAGTTCCAACCTGAAATCCCCGCATCAATACCAGTGCTCCCTGAACCATCTTGTAGGTATCCTTCTCAATCACTACTTTTACACCTACATCATCCAGCTTGCTTACAGAAATCAGATTTCTGGCTAATGTAGGAATATGCCGAACATCTGGAAGTGTTCTAACCCTTCCACCTTGCAACTTCAACTTTACTTTTCCATGATCAACGATTCTAACCTTCCTGTATTCCCCCAAGAAGACATCACCACCATCATATTTCTCACACTCATAGAACCACTCTCTATGGGGAGTGAAGTGAAAGGATGCACCTGAGTCAATCAACCATGCCTCATGATCTACATGTGTACTTGAAGAAGCCAAGTACACATCCCCACCTTCATCTGAGGTGGTTTTCACCTCTGTAGAAGGAGCATCATCAAATCCCTTTCCTTTATCAGGAGCTTTATATTTATAGTCCCTTTTGTAGTGCCCTTCCTTTCCGCATTTCCAGCACCCGACCTTTACAGGTTTTCCTGGTGATTTAGATCTCCCTCTAGATTTAGATCTCCTACTCGATGACTTATTTTTTTTTCTGTTCTAGGACCTTCCTCGTATATACAGGGCATCACCATTCTGGCTCTCCATATTTTTCCATCTCATCTCCTCCATAAGCAAGGATGAGACTATTTCATCAAACTGCAAGGTAGTTGTATTGCTACCTATTACAATAAACAAACTATCCCACGAATCTGGTAGAGAACACAACAAATTGATGCACTTATCTTCATCTGAAATTTTAATATCAATAGATAATAACTGACTTACCACAGTATAAAATGTGTTCAGATACTCTATCACTGAGTCTCCACCTTTCATCCTCTAGTTATACAACTTTTTTTGCAGGAACAGTTTATTCACCAGAGACTTAGATTCATACAAAGTCCCTAAATTCTCCCACAAAGCCTTCACCATAGCTTCCCCTGATACATTCAGCAATACTAAATCTGAGACACACAACCATATTGTGTTATTTTCCTTCTGATCCAACTCCTTCCATTCTTCATCGGACACTCCCATTGGTTTAGTACCTAGATCTACCACGATCCACTAATCTTCATCCACCAACAAATCTTCCATCTTGAGTTTCCACAACTCAAAACTATGACCATTAAATTTCTTGATATTTATCTTTCCATTTTCTCACCATCTTCTTTCACCACTAGAATCGATCTCACAGATCTCCCACTGAACAGGGTCTACCATAGGCCTGAGAGAAACCCCTCAGCAACAAAGGCATCCCCTTGAAGCCAAAACAACTCTGATACCAAATGTAGGTTTTAACCTTGTACAAAAATTACCTGCATACGAATTCTAAAACACAAAAAATAAACAATGCAAGAGGATAACACATAAAACACATATACACAGAGATTTTCCCTTGGATCCCAAAACTGAGACTACCAGCTTGATTTTTCATTATTTTTCTTTCAATGTTACAATACATATTTATACATGCGAAGCATCAAAGACCATGGACCGAAAAATATCGTGTCGAAAACCATGGACCGAAAACCATTGCATCCAAAACCATGGACCAAAAACCATTGCGTCCACAACCATGTGCGAAAAATCATGCACAAAACCATAGTGTGGTCTGCCGAACCTAATATAGGGTCCAAAAGAAAAAATTTCTTGGGCACTACCCTAGACCCCATAGAGTGGGGTTACTTGCACCCCTCAAACCCCCTGTGATTACCCCTGCTACGCAATCAGTGCAACAAAGGGGGGGTCTGCCTCCCTTATAACCCCCCGGTTAACTACGTGGGCTAGTCATGGAAAGAATATAACACAACCCAACAAATGCATGTACTCTCCAACATCTGCAAGCAACAAAAACAAATTGGTACCAAAAGAAAAATTGGTCAAGCCTAGTAAAAAGAAGTCAAATTTTGACTTTCTCCTCCTTTGCTCAAATGCTCCAACGAGGCCAAGGCAATGCCAATCCATCACCCTCATCTATTTCCATCATCAACCCATCATTCTCAAGCTTCTACCATTCAGTTTACTTGTTGTCCTAAAAACTTCAAGATGCTTTGTTTTACTACATGATACAAAAATACATAGAGTAGAAATTTGTTTTTGCCATAACTTGAAAACCATGCATCCATTTGCCAGCATGTTTCAGGGGAAGATGAATATGGATGATGGTGACATGCTCAAGAATTTTCAGCAAATTCTAATACACAGTTTTGAGAAATCAACCTCCATCACCTACAACCATTTTTTCATTATCTTGATATACGTGCATCCATTTAAAAATTTGTCTCGTGAGGAGATGCATATGGATGATGGTAAGATGCCCAAGAAATTTCATCATATTCCATTGCAAGGTTTCCAAGAAATTGACCTCCATAACCCTTAGCCATTTTTATTTTTTCATGAGATCCGTGCATCCATTAACCAAAAGGATTTTATGGGGAGGTGCATAATGATGATGGAAACATGCTCAGAAAGTTTCAAGTCAATCCATTCTACCGTTTGGGAGATATGGACAAAACAAGTCGTTGTCCTCAAAACGTACCGGATTCCCTCAAATCCTAGAGGAGACAGAACAACACATATAGGATTGGCAGTGAGTAGTTTTAAAAGGGAAAAATAGAGGTTGGCTTCATCAAGCAGTTTTAAGGAGGTAGTCTCTACATTCCCCCGCATTTTTCCAAGTGAAAGGAACATAAAAAAACCTTTTAGTTTGTTGAAAGTGATTGCAACATAAGGGAATTGTATACACAAATTTTTAAATTTGGTATCAGACCTATACAAACCTCCATCCATCAGAGAAAAATGTCAGGGGGAATCCATCAACACAGTGAGGATTCATCAGCACCCTGCTGTACTAGAGATATTCACAAGGCACAATTGGATGGGTTTGTTTGAAAAATTGAGGGGATATGATGATGAAGTAGCCAGGGATTTGCAGTCAGCTTCAGCATGGAGATCCAGAGGTCAAATAAGCTCCTCCAGAGCTTAGAAGCAACATCAAGATCATCAAAATCACCATTGAACACCTACACATCAAGATCAACTCAGCAGCAGCATGCAGGTCTCTCCAACAGCCATCAGGTAGGTACATGTATGCAATATTCTTGACCTCTTTTCTTGAGCATTTTATAGTTGGAAATTTGTTTTCAATGCATGAGAAATGAGATTTTATAAGCTAAGGATGTGTCAGCAGTCTCAGCTACCTTCAACTAGTTAATTGTAGCTCACTCCTTCAATCATGTAATTTTGAAAAGTCAAAGTATGAAGGGTGATGATTTCAAGGAATGAGAACAGCAGTTAAAAGAAGAAATTTTTGCAAAGGAAAAGTCAACATAGCACTCCAAGCCCTCCATCCACTTCATATTCACTATCTATTCATCATTCATTCATCCCATTTCATTCTTGAAAAAAAAAAAAAACAGAGCATCCTCTCCATTTTCACAAACCTACACTACTCCCTTTTAGCCCTAGCATCATCATCCAATCCCTCTTCATCGTTTCTCATCACTCCCATACAGTTAGAAGACCCTAAAAGAGAAGGAATGACTACTACAAGAAAGAAAAATGTTGCTACAAGAAGGAAGAAATGAACAAATTATGCTAAACCCTAAGATGGCAGAGCTCTTTTCAGAGAACTCCAAGGCGATTAGGAAGTCATCTAGGCCACAAGAGAGAAGAAGGCAACACAAGGAAATGAAGAATTCCCCATCAAAACAAAACTCAAATTGCAGTGATGAAAATATGTTTTCCAAGAGATCTTCTCTTTCTAGCTTTTTTCCAAGGCCTAAAAATGGGAGAAAGGCATGGGAGTCAAGTTGACGGTTTGCCCTAACCTCAGACTATCATTTATGCTCAAAACTGGTTTCCTATAGTTTTAACAGGGTTTCCTGTAGTTTTGACAGGAATTACTATCGGATGTCCTAGTTCTCATCAAAAGGTGGTTTGAAGGTTTTAGAGGTGTCCAAATGGTGGAACAAGGTAGCAGAAGGTTTATAAGGATATGGAAGACCTTGTTAAACTAAAAAATATTCAAAAAATCATCTTGAATAAGGGAAAGAAAGCAAGCTAATGGTCTCAAGAAACCATGACTTTTCTTTTCAAAAATATGTTTTTGGGCTTTTCCTTGCAGAAATTACAACCAATATTCTTAATGCATAAGAGAGAGGCAACCAAGGCCATGGATGAGGCACAAAGATGTCACTAAGTTGCTCAGAGGATGAGAAACACTTTCAGCAGGGGGTATGATGGGCCTCTAAATTGGACATAAATTAAGGCACATGCCTCTTAATTAAAACATAAATTAAGGCCTGTGACCATCCTTCAACACATTAAACCTCTCTTTCTACATTAGATAATCTATTTTTTAACTTTAATATATTCATTAGGAAGGTTTATGAATAATTGGATATTTGTGCCTAATATTATTTATTTTCGTGGAATATTATGAGAATATTGGGCAGATTATGAAGATTTGGAAGAGGAGATGATTTAGGGACTTGTTCCATACTATAGGAGGATCAATAAAAAATAATAAATCAACAAGATATTATGGAATTATGGCACATATTGTGGAACTCCAATGATTGAGAGAATCTAGGAATGTGTTCCACAAATCAAGGGACCAGATCCATTAATCAAGGGACTAGATCCACTAATCAAGGGATTTTGGTGGGGAAAGCTTCCTCCATTCACGGGGAATGATTCCTAACCATTTTTATAAGTACCAAGTCGAATTTTCCTCTAGATATAGATTTTCATTAGTGTTCTTGTGGAGAGAACTCATATTTTTGTAGCTCCATTGTATTTTCTTCCAGCGATGTAATTTTTTTGATGAAAATAATGAAGATTGGTGTCATGTTCAGCTTCTCAATTTTGTTCTCCTTTATATTTCTCTGAGTTTCCTTGGGCTTGGCCATCTAAGGAACCTAAGAGCCCTTTTGTATCATTTTATTTCCTTCTTTTCACTGCTTATTCACATGCATCTCTTGTTTTTATTTCTTTCTATTTCGGCATTTAGTATTAATGACTTCTTGTTGTAGGATTGAGTTAAATGGTTGATCTAAGTTCTTTGTAGGATCAAAAGGATTATTTCATCCTTGGGAAAGATTTGGAAGTTCATAGTAGTCATTGAGCTGCTTGGATTAGTCTTCTTATTCCCAAATCTAGATTGTTGGACCTCCTTTTTAGCAAAGAACAATGGATTTCTGTTATTATTATAGCATGTTAATGAGATTCAATAGAGTTGATTCCACTTGAATTAGATCAAAAAAACATTCTAGTTCATAAAAGAAACTACCCCACTTCATTTTCACTTGATTAGGTTAGACATTTTTTAGATTTACTAACTCACTAGTTCTCGGATTTGTAGATTTTCAACTAGTAATGTTTTTCTATTTTTTTAGCATAGGTTAACAAAGGTATTTTTGAGTGATTCCACTTGGAATGGGGACCTAAGATATCCTAGTTAATTAAAAAAATTTGTCCCATCCAATTTGGATTTTATTTTCTTGGACATTCGATGAATTATAGTAAATCTGTACATCCTGTAGGAAATCACTATAGCATCTTGTAGGAAATCATGTTTTGAGACCGAATTAAGAAAAATCATCATTAAAGCTGGGATTAGGCCACTACTTGACCTCCATGTGATCAAGACCATTTTAACCCTCTTCCTCCACACTTAGGTTAGAATTTTTCTAGTTTTCAAGGGTAGGATTTGATTTCCATTTCTTCTATCTTCAGTCTTACATTAGATCTCATCAATGTTTTATATCATTCTACAATGTTTTCCTCATGCATGAAGTAGATAGCTAGCTCATGAAATTCTGTTTCCTTTAGATAATTGAAGTTCTTCTTGTTGGCATGATTTTTGGGTAAATATCAATGTTTGATGCAGTGTAGGTGTTTCAGGAGTATAGAGAGATTTCATGTCAGCAACCTCATCCCAAATTCATCCACCTGTGGTCCTCACTTTCTTTCACTAAACCCTCACCAATTTTTTCATTTCACAAGGAAACTTCTCCAAGCTTTTTGAGCAAATACATCCATATCCCAATTTTGGTTTTGAGTTCTGAAGTGGTCCTAGTTACTCCCTTGCCTCATTCCATCCACCAACCACCTTCCCTAAGATTTCCATCACCTTCAACATCAATCATTTTTCTCTCGACTATATCTTGCAGGTTTTCAGGGGATCATGTAGGTTTTCAGGACATCTTGTAGGAAATCCTATGGCATCTTGCAGGAAACCTTGTTTTGAGTCCAAATTGAGGAAAAATCCTCTAGGAAGCTAGCAAAGGGTCCCTACTTGTCTCCCAAGCCTTATGACCGTTCACCATCATCTCCAAGCCACTTGCCACATCACAAAAAGAGGTTAGCTTTCACACTCTCACATGAAAAAAGACAAAACGAAAAACATATTTATTTTATTCATTTACATACACAGTAGTAGAAGGTTTGATGGTTTGAATATACCTACTTAGGACAGTAGGATTGCATACATGTTAACGTAGAATTCTTTTGAAGCACAACCTCTTAGAAGTTAGTTAGATAATGGTGTGTTTTAGAATTTCACTTCAGTCTCTTTCCTTGTACTTACTTTCTTGCAATAGGTTAAGGTACCATTTCAAACATTTCATTTTCTGCAATTTGTTTAGGATTTGACTTCAGTACATGCACTCCATTACATCATGACAACAAAGCAAGGACACATCATATGCTGCACATATATTGTTGATACCTATTAATTTTGTACGAACCTCGTGTTGATAATTAAAGTTGGTAGCCTTGGGAGTTGAAGCATTCTTGTTGCAATAGCAAGGCTCATCACAAAGCCGCAACCAGAGTGGGTGCATTTGTTCTGTCACACTTTGGATGTAATACCAATGAATTGGTACCTGGAAACAGATCTCCATCATGGCACTGATGAGTGGGATATTTTGAGATAGGGGTTTTTGCCAATGTTTAGCTTTGAGGATGGATTTGAATGCATTGATGAGGCGTTGCAGGAGGTCAAGGAAGCGATCTTCAAAATACCACAAGATCTCTTGGATTTCATTCAACCAAATTGGACCACCCAATTGCGCCATGTGCTAGAGCGCTATAATGTGGCTGCTAAAGAAGAAGACGAGGATCCGAGGAACATTAATATCCCAGAGACAGAAGGTCACCGTGAAGTTGAGGGACCACAGATAGAGAATCCTGATATCACCATGCTACTAAAAACAAGATAGGTGAACATTGGCACAGAGGCAGAGTCAAAGTTTGCGAAGATAGGGGATTACTGGGATGATGCTACATTGGATAAGGTCACTGAATTGATCCGCAAATACCATGATTTGTTCCCCACAATTTTTTTGGACTTAAAAGGCATCATAGGCAATTTTGGAGTGATTAAAATAACATCAAAAACAGACGCGAAGCTTGTTAAGCAGAGGCTATATCACCTTAATCCTAAGTACAAGGAAAAGGTCCTCTTGGAGTTGGACAAAATGTTGGAAGCGGGTATTATTGAACCAGTGGAGGAATCTGATTGGGTAAGTCCTATGGTACTTCTGGAAAAGAAGTAGAAGGATGAAATAAGGATTTGCGTAGATCTTAGGAAGATGAATGATGCTTGTGTTCATGATCCTTTTCCAACTCCATTCACGGATGAGGTATTAGATAATGTTGGCAGACAGGAAGCATATTCATTCATTGATGGGTTCTCTGGATACCATCAGATAAAGATTGCACCAGAAGACAGGAGTAAGACTACCTTCGTGACTGAGTGGGGATGATTTTAGTATACGGTAATGCCTTTTGGACTTAAGAATGTGCCAGCAATCTTCTTGCACGTAGTCATTGCGGCGTTCAAAGAGTTCATTCACAAGTTTTTGGAGGTATATTTTGATGATTGGATAGTGTTTGGACTGGTAAAGCGCCATGTAGCTAGTTTGCGCTTGATGCTGGATACATGTCGGAGGTATCAGATCATGCTAAACATGAAGAAGTGCTTATTTTGCGTCCCTTTTAGAATCCTACTAGGTCACGTAGTATGCAGACAAGGATTAATGGTGGAACTTGCTAAGATCACAGTCATAATTAAGTTGGAGGCGCCAAGGAGTGTTAAACAACTGCGCGCAACACTAGATCATACTAGATAATATTGAAAGTATATCAAGAGTTATGCCCATATTACCGCGATGATGGAAAAGCTATTGAAGAAGGACACTACATTATGTTGGAATGAAGAATGTCATCAGAGTCTAGATGTATTGAAGGAAAAAATGGTAACCACACCGATCCTAATCTTCCCAGATTGGAAGAACGAGTTTCATGTGCATGTGGATGTGTCATGCATTGCATTGGGAGAAGTGTTGACACAGGCTGGTGAAGGAGAATTGGATCACCTGATAGCATTTGTGAGTAGGAAGTTGTCTAAGGCTGAAAATAATTACTCGACGACAGAGCGCGAAGGGTTGGCCATGGTGTACACGCACCAGAAGTTTAGACATTACTTGTTACAATGACACTTTAAGATGTATACAAACCATTCTGAATTAAACTACCTACTCAACAAGCGTGTGTTTGGGGGGGGGGGGGGGGGGGGGGTGGAAATACGCAGATGGCTATTGTTTGGGGGGGGGGGGGGGGGGTGGGGTGGAATACGCAGATGGCTATTGTTGTTTTTGGAGTATGATTTTGAAGAAATTATGAAGCTAGGGAAATTGAATGCAAAGCCAGATCATCTGTTGCGCATCGAAACAGGAAAAGAGCCTACCAATTCAGAGGGGTTTCCTAACAAGTAGCTCTTTGCGATGCATGTAGTAGACAATTATTTTTTTGACATTATTCACTTCCTGACTACGGGAATGGCTCCAGAAGGGTACATTATTCAATAGAAGAAGGAATTGGTGGTGCACATGACATATTTTTATGTTATTGCAGGACATTTGTATAAGATGGGCTCGGACGAGATATTGCAACATTATGTACATGATTTTGAATGAAACAGTATCCTAGTTGAAGCTCGTGGAGGAGCTGCAAGAGGCCATTATGCAGGAAAAGCAATAGCGCAGAAGATTTTACACTCTAGGTTGTGGTGGCCAACATTGCATAAGGATTCCAAAGTATATTGTATGGTGTGTGATGCATGTTAGAGAACTAGCAGGCCATCACGGAGGGATGAGGTACCTTTGAATCCGTAGGTATCATTGCAGCCATTTGAGAAATTGGCAATTGATTTTGTAGGACCGATTCAACCTCTGGGAAAGAAGATGGGTGTGTGGTATATCATCACCACGACCGAGTATTTAACCAGATGGGTGGAGGCACAACCTGTAAAGGATTGTACAGGGGCGACAACAGAAAAATTTATGTTTGAGTATGTATTGACCAGGTTTGGTTGCCTAAAATTTTTAATGAGTGATCGCAGTATGCATTTCCTTAATGAAATGATCAACGCGCTGAAAGAAGAATTCCAATTTATCATCGGAAGAGTACGCCATATCATCCTTGGACCAATGGAACAGTTGAGGTGTGTTTTGGAGAATTTGGTATCTACAGATAAATACTAATTCCCTAGATAAGTAGTTGTATCTAGAACAACAGTTTAAAGTGCTTTAGTCTTTTCCTATAAGCAATAGATAAGATGAGAAGATGAGAAGACCTACTTGTAGTTTTGCTTTCCTCTCCTCTCCTTTGTATCGATCCTGTCGCTCCTTCCCATACTTAATATGCTTGATAATTACCTTGTAAACACAACAGAAAACAAACAACCGATCAAAGCACATGATTTATTGAATATAAGTGAAAGGAATCAAATACAATTCACACATATAAGCATTATGAAACAATACAAACATATGGGAGAAAGGTTCAAACACTTTATTATATAAAAGAAGGAATTACAACCATTGGTGTCTGATTCAAAGCCATTCCTCTAGCTTGGATCCCATCCACATCACATCAAAAGCATGACAAACTTGTAGCATTACAATACTTGCTTCAAATCCAAATATCATAGCCACATTATCTCCTTACAATTCAACATAATCCATCCCCTGATCACTTAGATGAGTGGTCAATTTATAGGAAGATGAAGGAGGTTTTGTCATAAATGGTGGCATTGTCCATACTTAGAATTAGTTCCATGGAGGAAGGGATGAGAGGATAGGATGCACCTTAACTCATTCCTCATCCATTTTCGAGCTCATAGGAGTTGATAAGTGAGGGGACCTTCTAGATGATTCCAAAAGATAAGAATATTGCCCAAAACCTATGTGAAGTTTTCTCAATCTCGCCTAGCATAGGTGAAAGGAAGCCTAAGTGTTCTACAGAGCACCCTGGCAGTGGACTCAACTGCTCTGCATGCACCTTTAGAAGGGCTTCCCTGCGTTGGTCCCTCTAGAGGCTATTTCAAAGGGGTGACTTGTTTAGGGCATGTAGCAACTGAAATTAAGGTTTGATGAGCCCTAAAACGCTGATCTAAATGATGGGATTGATGTGCCCAAATGGATCTGTAACAAGGTGTTTAATAAGATATTGGAGAGCACACTGACAAAGGTTTGCAATGCACAAAGGAAAGATTGGGATGTGCGCATACCAGTGGTGTTATGGGCTTATAGAACTACTTGTAAGAAGCTTACGGGTGAGACACCATTTAGTTTGTCTATGGCGTAGAGTTTGTGATGCCTATGGAGTACATTGTTCCTAATCTATGCATAGTGGCGTTCACAGGGATGGAAGACCGCGGAGCCCTAGAAGAGTGGCTCGCACAGCTGACAGAGCTTGAGGAAGATATATTTTTGGCTAGATTCCATTAGCAGCTGTAGAAGGAATGTGAAAATGAATGGCACGATTAGCACATCAAAATGCACACCTTCAAGGTAAATGATTTAGTTTTATTATATGACAGTAAGTTTGATAAATTTCCACAAAAATTCAGATGCATTGGTTGGGGCCATATGTTATCAAAGAGATTACCGATGGTGGACCAGTTCAGCTTGTGAAATTGAATGGAGATCCATTTCTGGGAAAGGTAAATGGAAGCTGATTTAAGCCATACACCGAGGATCCGTCCCAATGAGTACATGATGGTAGCACATTATTAGCACTACTGGTAGCTGCAAGGAGGCGGAGGACTATAAACTACGTTGGTGGGGTTGTAGAGCTGTGTGACAAGGGGTTTGTGTGAAACAGGAGGGTGTCATGGTACCAGAAGAAGTGCGAAGGGAGTTGCACTATAGAAGGGGGGACCATGCAGCGCATCCAGAAAGTGACCATTATCATCGTTGTTCATGATTTGATTGCCAGAAGATAGTTAAAAGGAGTTGGTGGCCGACATTTGAGTCATTTAAGGTTGAAATCAAGAATGAAATATTTGGAAATTTTCCGCCAGTCTCGCATTTATCGATGGATTTTGGGGGCAACGGTCGAATTTGAATTCAAATTCACCTATAAATGATAGGTGGCCGTCCAACAAGAAACACTTTTCATTCTGATAATTTCTGAGTTGTGTTGTTTGTTGCGTATGAACTGTGATTTATTTGATGATTTGCTTGCAAGCCCTGTGTTCGCTCAATATTCTGAATTAGACAAAAATCTTATCTGCAACATCATGTTAGGACCAAGTCCCACACAAACTGCAAGTGCTGGAGGGTCAATTGCCTCTAAGGGAGCTGCTCCTGAGGTTGTGAGTATGGAGGTTCCAGAAATAGTGCCTAAGGTGCCGAGGTTGCCTAGGCTAAAGCCTACACCGATGGAGGTCCCTAAGCCAAAGAAAGACAAACAAAATAAGCCAATGCCAGTGCGCGATTCACCGTGAAAGCATGCAGCTGCACAGGCTCAGTGAAAGGAAATGCCGAGTGCGAAAGAGAAGGGGAAGGTGGTCAATCTGGAGGCAGAGGAGAGCACAAAAGACATAGATATTGAAGGAGTATACCTTATTTCAAAGATGGCAGAGTATATTCCTCAGTGAAAGGGCAAGGTGAAGGTCCCAGAGGACCTAGATACCAGATAGTTCTCCCTCAACACACCCCTGTTGCTAGAGAATATCACCTTTGAAGGTCCGCACTTAGCGCAGGTCCCTCACTTGAAGCTTGAAGACACGGATTTGGTAGACCACGAGTGGTTCCCCCACCTTGCTACTGACACCTTCATGTAGAGGGTTTTCTACAAGGAGTCTCGTGTCACCACATTGGAGCCAGTGGAATGGACTCGCAGAGTCAACAAATCTGGGTTGTTGAACCTGTTATGGGTGCCCCACTATCATCGGTCAAATATCAACCTCAATGTCATTAAGCATTTGCTATGCCTGGTGCATGATGGGTGCCTATGGCTGAATGAGCCAATCCCCATAATCGACATGTTGACACATCAGATCACATTATTACCTCATTCAAGACTAAATCTAGCCAAGGCATTTGGCTGAAAGATGAGTGAGCGAGACCTCGTTGAGAAGATGAAGGACAAGTTTAAACTTGTCAAAAATCCGCGCAGGTATTCAATTACCAACATTACTCACCCTGCAGTCAAGATTTCCAAGAAGGTTTTGGCTTTCAAAGTTATACGAAAGTGTCACGCTGACGATATGCCAACACCAGTGGTTTCATTGGAAGCCCAGTGCATGGAGGGCATACAGTTCAACTGGGTGAGCTACCTATGTAGCGAGTTCGTCATGAACTGTAGAGAGGCACATAACGATAGTAAGACCTTTCACTATGCGTGGTTGTTGCTCTCAATTTTGCTGGTCACGTGGGATTTTGGAGGATAGTCAATTTACTCCTGTGGAGAAGGATTTACCAAAAGAAGCAAAGTTCACATCTCTTTGGGCCACAAAATATGTTGCTCGAGTAACAAAAAGCAAAGTCGTTTGGGTGCTAATGGAGGCGAGCATTCGCATGGCCATAAACCAAAAGTCACGGTTGTCACCAACCATGTTCGAGCAGTTGTCGAGCTATGTTGAGTTCAAAACAGACTTCCACCATATTTACATCCGAGCATGCAAGGACCCTGAGAAGAAATGGTACGACTTACCCTATCTGGCCATGGATGATGCTATTGTAGAGGTCATCAAGCGCTGGCTAGAAGAATGGCATGTTTCATCCAATGAAGTTGTTGGGACAAGAAAGTCCATGGAGAAGAAGAAAAAGGAAGTGACCAGATAGAAGGTTCAACTATTGGCTGAGAAGAGGAAGAAAGAGGTCGAGGAAAAGGCTCGTGTAGAAGTAGAGCATGCCGCAAAGGAACAAGAAAAACAGGAGGAGCACGGCTCCGATAGAAGTAATATGTCTCCTTCACCCCAAACGGAGGAAGAAGAGTGGTCAAAATAGGGCGGTGGAGACTAGCGGTATAGGAAGCATGAAAATGAAGGATGCGCAAGAAGACAAAAGCCACCAAGTCATTGCTAGATCCAATTACCTTGACAGAGGGAAACTTCGATGATATTGGAGATAAGGTGCAGGATACAATAGCAGAACTACTGCAACAGTTTGAGAAATAGAAAAAGTAAGCACTGGTCACCATACAAACGAGTCTGCGTGGGTTGCATATCCAAACAACTAGACTCCAAGAAGGTGCAGGACAGAGTAGTGCTGCATCAACTAGTTTGGCACTAGGGACCACTAAAGCAGCGGAGATGGTTTGGTCAATGGATCTCTAGGTTGTTGTGCTGCCTGATGGAGTTTTGAATGCGGAGGTGGCTTCTGACAAGGCTATTGTCAACACTTTGAAGAATGTGTCCCTCAACTTGACTGCACTCCCCAGTGAGTTCCTTAACACACTACAAGCAGGTGTGATCACAGAGATTAAGGCCCGAGAGCACCGTGCACTGAGCATGATCAATGAGTATAAGGTCAAAAACGAACAAATGTTTGTGGAGAAGACAACAGTATTGGAAGCATGGAAGAAGGTTCAGGTGCAAAATGACCAAAATGCAACTGTGGTGGCCGAGGCATGTAGGATAGTCCATGAATTGCATATCCCAGAGGAAGCAAGGGTGGATGCAAAGATCAGGAAGCTGGTTACTGGTGTCCATGACACAAAAACAGACATGGCCAAGGTTTAGTTTGAACTGAACCTGAAGATAACAGATCTCGAGTTGAAGTCATAGCCTTCAAATCCACTAGAGGTCAGAGAATGGCATGAAGAAGTTGTAAAGGATGGAGTCACAATAGTAGATATTGCCACGGTGGCAGATTGCACCGCACTCTTTGAGCAGTCCATGGAGGTAGTCATGATGCTCCAGGAATATTCTAACCTACAGTAGTTAAACATGGAAGCCCATGAATTGTAGAAGAAGTATGATAAAGCAAGAGTGATGGCACACACCGTCGCTATATCACAACAATTGGCCAAGCTGCATGAGGCAAAACATTTGCTCAAACTGGTGGAGGAAACGTAAAGGAAAGAGGCAGTCCTCAAGGCCCGATTGGGGCCTTGGCTGGATGAGGCCTATGTTATCTCTGCCACCATTGAGGAAAAGTTGGCAAGCTTGTAGAAAAAACAGTAGAAGATAAAGGAAGACAATGCAAGACCAGCAACAGAGCAGCTAGTGGAGCAGATCAAATAGGAAGCCACACAGAGGCAGCTGAGGTAGCAGTAGCACAAGTAGAGATGGGAGGTATCTACAGTAGGATCGCCATGCTAGCAGAGTGACTCGAGGGAGAGTCACAATAATTGTGTTGGGGACCTATTAGGACAAGGTCCCCTAGGGTTAATTTTGGGGCAAGAGCCGAAGTTTTGGGGCAAAAGCCCAAGTTTTGTTGTAAAGAATGTAAAGTCTCTGCAAGATGTGATGCGGAGCGCGTAGATAGTAAAGTGTCATAAAGGGTTTTACCCTTCTTTTATGTAATGTTGTGTCGGCTTGTATAGACCTACCCATGGTCCGTGGACCATGGGATTGTATAAAAAGGAGAGTCTTAAAGAGTGTAAGGTAGAGTAGATATCAATGAAGATGAATGTAATGGGTTAGTAGAAGAAGGAGAGTATAATTCTTAGAGTAGAAGAGAGGCTTTGCAGCTGTGTGCACGGAGGCTTGGAGTAGAGTCTGTAGCTGAGTGCATGGACCCCTACAGCTGAGTGCAAGGACCCTTGCAGCTAAGTGCACAGGGAATTCTTGAGTCTGTAAGAAGAGTTGAATTATCAATAAAGAGATTATCCTAGAAATTCCTGCGTTTATCTATTTCCTTTTGTTATGAATGAATGCACTATTATGTTATGATGAATGATGGTTTTATGAATTAATACTATATTGATGCGTGATTTTACGTGATTTACATTAATGTATGTATGCGATTAATAATCACTGTTTACGCAAATAATATCTGTTGCGTGCTAAATTTATAGAACATTTATGCCAATCTAGGTAAATGCGGAATTAGGAGTAATCACAAAGGTGTGTAAGTGGTTGATTCACTTATTTAGGGTTCGCAAAAGATAGTTGTGAACATTCACAGATGTATAGAATCTAATTAAGGGAAGCTATATCGATAAGCCCTTGGGGCTTATCGATTTGCGCGATAGCAGGTTTAGGGCATAAAATGACATCACACTCATCTCTGGGTGCAGAAACTTGGTTCTATTATCCCCCCATACTACTTTGGGTGAGACTTCAGTCCGTGCTCTACCAGTTGATGCCGAAAAGGACAGTAATGTAGGGATTTGTTTGGAAAACTTAACTCTAAACCTGGGTCAGGATCCACTAATCCAACATCCTCCCAGAACTTGCACAATCTCTTTAGACAGCCATCCCAGCTCCTCCCAGAAACTGCGCAAAATTCTTCCTCAGTCAAGCAGGCTGTTGCATGTGCCTTCAAGTTGACTGGTTCCATCCGAGACCCAGCAACTTGACTTGCATGAATGGGCTTCCTTTTCCCAAAATAGAAAAAAGCTACATGCAAAAAGGATCTCTAAATTTTAGGGATCTATTTCTAGAAGTTGGAGGTTACATGCAAAGATTGTTTTAGAAACTTTCCTCCAAGTGCAACTTTTTCCTAGATTTGTGGCATGCATGTCATGAGCTTCAAACTTATTTATTCAACTCTTTAGAGCTCATTCTTCACATTGATCTTGGATCTCTGACATCCCATAGCACATCCAGGAGTCTTTGGCACATCCATCTCAATTATTTTCAGGTAAGTCCGCTTTACTTGTCTTTTGCAACATTTCTGTCGCTTTTTTTGTTTGGCTTGTGTGAGTGTTGTCTGCTTGATTTATGTGAACACTTGATGTGTTTTGCATGCATGCTAGCCTGTATAAGCACCATTTCAGTTTTTGTTTGCATCTCACTGTTGTCACATGAATGACACTTTTTTCCACAAACGGTCGCCGATTCGGCGACTTGCTTCACACACATGCATGTTTTTCTGTTTTCTAAATCTTGCATTCCCTATTTGTATGTATGATCATTCACTCCATCTTACAATCCGTTTCACCATGCATTCACATCTTCATATTTTCTCAGTTGCACATCGGAGTGTCTGCACAACCTTGGCCCGGACTCTGCCTTGCCCAGAAAACATTGCAAAATTCTGAGAGGGAAGCCTCTACCTTCCTCCCAGAAAATGAGAAAATATGGCCAGAGAGTGTCCTCTAGTCTTCCTTTGCACAATTCTAAGAGGCAGCATTTGCTGGCCCAGAAAATTACGCAATGCAGTTCCTGGGCCTGAATGACTTGCCAGCTGAAATTGCACATTGCATAATCTTAGCACCCAACAGGCTAGTCTGGATTGTGCATTGCGCAATTCCAACAGTCAACCAACCTCCTGATAGTCTGGAATACCTTTTGTGCAGTCCCAACAATCAGTCTCCTGGCCTCCCAGTGAAAATTGCGCAATCCTTGCCAGCAGTCTCCAGGGTATGTTGCATGTCAGTCCCCAAGTTTGCTTTGGTTTTAATTGATAGATTTCTTGCCATGCATGTTTTCATGTCTCCAAATATAGTAGTTGTTCCTCCATCTCTCAGCAATTCAAGATAAATGGCCTTCAAGAGAGCAAGGTCAAAGGACACCGACGGAAGTGCAACTGGAGATGCACTTAAGCAAGTGTCTACGAGTTTTTGGATTTACGAAGACGCCAAGATGATCGTAGACAAAGAGATCAAGCTGAAATGGCAAGAGGTCAATGATGCATTCTCAGGAACATTTGGGGAAGATCTTGAAGACCGTAAAGTCTATGTGAACATTCACAAGTCTGGCTTGTACCGAATTGCATGTAGATATCCCAGGTTCCCATGCACAGACATGATACACTGGATCGTCTCACACACTGATCCTGAGATGATGGTATTGAGAAGTGTCTGTGGCACAAAGATTGCTACTTTAAGGGAACAGATTATCAGTAGATGTACCACTTTCCGAAGCCAATGATCACCAAGGAGACACCCTTCAGCATACCTAGCAACAATGCCAACTTCAGGGATATTTTGAAGAACTGAGTGAAGGAGCCAGCCAAATTCAGGATGACACAAAACTAGATTTGCAAGAAGAAGAGACTGCGGAAGGCGTATCAGTACTTGGTCATTTTTGCATGTCACTTGTATGACCAAGAGAGCATGGAAACCTTCTAGCAGAGTTGAGTGATCGTGTTGGAACAACTAGCCAGTGAAGGCAAAGCATGAAACTGGTCTGACATGTTGGCTGACAGGCTAAAGGAACATGTAACAAGAGCTCAATAGCTGCCTAAGGGTTAGCAAGCAGAAATCTACATGCTTGCTTACATCTTGGATGCAATATGTCCTTGTCAACAGTTTCCTAGCTTGAAGTGGGCATGAACATTAGCGGAAACCTCTGTGAACACTTATTGCAAACTATTTTCCGAATGCAGCTTCCGTGGAGTCATGACAAAACTCTTAGATAATTTTGTCACCGTGGTGTACAAGATGATATTTGAGCAGGATCCACCTTGCATGTCGAAGGCAGCAATGGAGGCACTGATCGACATAGAGGATTGGTATGCCTGACTGTTTGGACCTTTCATATGAATGTACAGCATGGAGAAGCCTCCGCATGTTTTACCGAAGTTTGCCATGGACAATCTCGTCATGCAACAAGTGTCGTACCACATCTTGGTAGGAATTTCAACTAGGATGCACTAGAAGAAGAAGGCATCTTGGCCCACTCTTCCATTGTGGATCAGGTTGTATGAGATACAGAATCTCAAGCATGCGGATGCTGAGATAGAAGAGTTCAAGAAATTTACTTTCGGCACCAGAAGCTTCAATTTGTATGACCTGCATTGCTTTGTGAAGGATCACTGTGTGAGAGTGAAATTTTCATGGATCCACGGGGCATGTCATTGGGAAGAGGAAGACCCATGGAGATATTGTCATAGCTTCTCTAGGCCCAATGAACTGGTCGGCATCACTGTGGAATGGTTAGCAAAGCAGCATTTAGGAGGGCACCAGTGACAGTAGCAACAGAGTTAAACATATCGACGCGCTTTAAAGGTAAGCGGATGATTTTTGATAACGTAGAGGCAGAACAAAGATGCAAGTTTAGAGCAGAACCACTTGTGCAGAAAGTAGCTTTGGCAATAGAGGTGAAGAGGAAACAATGCGACAAGAGGACCATGCAAAGGCAGAGAGAGAAAAAGAGGATGGAGGAAACAATGAAGGAGTTGCAAGAGTTGAAGGAGAAACTCTGGAAGGAATAGGAGCTATGCAAATAGGAGAAGCAAGCGCAGAAGGGACAAATACAGTAGGGGGTGCAACATGCATACACTGAGGAAACTACACCCATACAGGTGGTAGACTCATCCGAGCACCTGGTGCAAAGCATACAAGGTGAGCAGTCACATGAACAGGACTTTGCTCAAGAGATTGAACGAGCACTTAAGCAGATGGATACGGAGATGGAGTAGCCAAAGTTAGAACAAGAAATCAACCTGATGCCTTACCACCAAGAAGTCAACCCACTAGCTTCACCGAATCTGGAAGCAGAGCAGGTCCCAAGCAAACAAGGAGATACTATGATCCTTGGAGAAAATCTGGAAGAAGAGATGCACAAAATAACATTCGATGATTCAAAGCATAGAGTTGTGAAATCATGCAGATTGTCTACTCTGTATGACCACACATATCTTGTGTAATTTGAGGAATGAGTGATCATATCTAACGTGCACAAGAATCCCGCAGCATTGGCCGATGCTACTAGAGTATATGTCAAAGCCACTGACTCAAGTGTTCACTTCTTGATAGCAAAAAATGAGCAAATGGCTAAGGAGTTACAGATGGCTACACAGGGAGGAGAACTGGTTACAACATCTTCCTGTGTAGAGTTGAATACGATGATACTCGATGAAGTATCATCCCTTGAGATAGTCATGCGGCTGTAGTATTCCAAATTTGGTATCGTGCGTAAGGCAGTTGTCCATCTCAATAGTTGGCAACATCATTGTGCTAGGAGAGCACGTATCTCGTCAAACTTGCATGTTGTTGTTGATCACATGAAAACATGGACAATAAGATATAAGGGATCCCCATTACACTTGCCCAAGATGATGAAGTCTAGAGTGGTTGAGTTGAAGGAATGTATCCAGAGTTAGATCTGGAACTATGAAAAACTCCCGCAGCTCATCACTAGTTTGTAGGCTTCCCATGCACGGGTGTTCAGAAGCATGGATGTTGTTGTGCACACACATGTGATCCCATCTATTGGGACACTCACCGAGGCAAAGACAAAGGCACAAGTCCGACTGGAGCTAGACTCATACTTTGACAAGTTGATGCGCATAGCCACCAACATAGACTTTGCAACCAGTGCAGACACTATGCATCAATATTTCATTGGTCTGGCCGCACTCAAGACAATGATGTGCATGTTATCAGACGAGTTGGACATAGGAACCAAAGTAGTGTACCCGGATGCAATAGAGGCAAGAGTTCATTTCCAGAAATATGTCACCACAGAGTACACAGATACCATCACGGACTACCAAGCTTGACATCAGTTCACCACCGTCGACCATCATGAGGATGTCGAAGAGTTGGTCTTCCCATAGTTTTCCGAGCCATAGTGATGTCTTGCACGACTTACTCAAGCCTAATTTTTATCACATGGGTACATGTGTAGGTTGTATGTAACGTGTTGTCAAGTGGAAGTTCAAGTGTCAATGGCTGAATGTAACAATCATAGAGTAGTTGTAGATTCATGAGGGTAGGTGAACAGTAAAAAAGGGGAATTTCGAAGGTCACCCCACCCTTTGCTATATATAGTACCTCATAACTCATTGTAGGGGCTTTTGGTTAGCCAAGCTTCCGATAGGAGTATCTTATATAAAGTTTGAAGAGTATTGTAACAAGCCTCAGCTTCTCCACAGTGCAGAGCTAGTACATCTCTTTGGAGGAGTAGGCGGTAGTGACTGTAACATTCCTGTACTGGGACTAGTGGTTGGTAAGGGTTGTACCGTATGATTGGAACTTTCACTTCTTAATATAATAGAGCCAACATGTTTCATGCATATGTTATTATTGTATTTTAGCTATCTTGGTTACTCTAATGATATATGTATATGTTCGCTTACGCATTCATGTATGGACTCTTTATGTATAAGTATGTATGAATATTACTGAGATGTGTTGTTGGTTTAACTATTACTTTGGATTGTTATCTTACTTGCTTTCCAGTTTGTGATGCATCTTCACTCGTTTGTTCCCTTCCAAGCCACGTGCTTTCATAGGTTTCCAAGGGTTGTACTCACCCCACTTTCCGTGTGTTAGAACCGTTCATGCACCTTCCTTCGCTTGTTTTGCATGTCACACCCTTGGTACCAACAAGGACATCCTGCTTGCCTCTATGTGAAACCGCGGTTAAGGTGATACAGTATGACCCACTGCTGGGACTCCTACACCAAATGGTCTAAGGTCTAGTTGGGACTTCTTACTGGAGAGATCCCCTGACATTTTGGCGGCTCCAGTACCATCAACATTTCTGGCACTAGAAGGAGGGCCAGTTGAAAATTTGTGTCCTCTCATCATGTTTTGAACCTTTGCACATCTATCATGGATACTGTCACTCTCACCCCTCCACGATTTTTTTCGCATGTCGAACCTCTCGACACCACAAGGGAGTTTTTTAATCTCTTATCTGAATTCATGTATGATGGTGAAGGCAAAGTGGCATGGCCTGTGTACTTACAATACTTCTTTGCCATACTTGACAAGGCAGATGAATGCTCTGATGAAGAGGCCAACTTGCTGCTTGCATACACACTTCGTGAATCTCCACTACGATAGTGCTGGAGTCTGCCACCCAGCAGTGTGCACTCACTTGAGCACTTTTGTGATCTCATTGGATCTACTTTCCATCATTTTGATCCAGAACCTCTTGACCAAAAAATGTTACGATGACGGAAGGCCCCACATGAATCGCCTATGGAATTTTGGGACCGCTTCCGTGTGTTGCAGTTTCAAGCTTCGAAAATTCAAATGAAATTCTAGTATCTATGGATAGATTTGAGTATTGCCTTACCAAATCTATCAATCCTAAGAAGAAGTTCAAGTCCAAGCTCCACTCAGCATACTTCGGTGATGGAGCTGCGCAATCAAATATGGACACGGTTGTTGTCACAAGTGACTGTCTGTTGTCCCCTCATCAAACAGCTCCACCATTGTAGAGTGATGTGGGATAACATGCACACACATCCATTCAAATGTCACATCCTCCCAACATCCCTTCTCTCAATTTTCACGCAGATTTGGTTGTGAAGCCCATGGGTTGTCACACACATGTCTTACCTTAGCCTCTGTCTTCGTGTTCCACTGATCCTCCAGATTGCACTGTCTTGTGTTCTTCCATTCCGGACTCTACACTTGTTGTGAACGAGGATCAAGTTATTGATAAAGTTGGTGTTTCACAAGTAACCTGTGCTGTCATTCATGAAGAGTATGAATGGGAGCTTGAGCATCAACCCTCGGCGAAGGATGATTCCATTCTATCTTAGCCTCCTTCGTGTTTTCCTAACATCTTTGGTAATTCTTCCATCCTTGATTTTGCATGTGTATCTCCATATACATATGCACCCATTGTTGATCATTCACAGAATAGATTGGATGTCAATCCATCATCTGACAATGGAGAGGAAAAATTATTCGTTGAAAATCTGCATGATTTTTCATCTACCTTTTTTGGAAACGTAGAGGGTGAATTTTTCCGCTTCTCATCTATCCCTCTATTCGATTCATCATATCATGAGGATGTCGATGAAATCATTGATTTTTCTGATCATAGCTGTCGTGATCTGTTTACCCCCATAATCGATCACGATGATGATTCTATCACAGTTGATTTTTCCAAGCCACCTGTTTATGATGATCTATCTGTCAATGAAGTCGAAACCTCACAGATTGTCGAGGCACTTCAGCTTGAGTTGATGGTTATGTCTGGCCCTCACTGTCCTGAGGTTGGTTTCACTTCAGATCAAAAAATTGTTGAATCACTCGAGGGTCCTCATCAATCATCTGTATGCATTGAAGATCTATCTCACACACAGATTACGCTTCCTCCATTGGAACTACACAACCCCATCGCTCATGCATTGGAGGAATCTAATCCGGATTTAAACAAGAATGCAACAAATTATAGAGATAACCATAAATACAAAGATACAACAGAGATAATAATTCATTTCATTAATGTAAAATATTGAAATATGCTTACAAACAGGAATGGAAATAAACTAGCTCGGGCGATGGTAGCTTATCTCTGAGGAGAGATGTGGCAGCTACATGCCTCTGAATTGTCTTATAATGAGGCTTGAAGGCCGATTTATTGTTGAGAAACAATGGAAAACCCTAACCCTAGGAGATGAAATGCCAAACTATGGGCCCCATTTTGGGTAAATTGGTACATCAACTTCCCAGGGTCGTAACTTTGGCATACGATCTCCATTTGACGCGCACAATACCTTGCTAAAAATATCTATCCAAGGACTACAACTTTGGGAAGAGAACAATTGGTCCCAGTTTTCCCAAAAAACATCGTTTAGGACCTCAAAACGGTTCCAGAAGTTCAGGACCCGAAAAACTGCCAAAAATAGTAAATTGTGCGACAAATGAGGAAACGGAAAAACTGAAAGAAACAATGGTGGGGGTCCAAGTGGAATTGATGGGTGGCCACCAATATCCACGTGGATCATTCCTCCCCCCTTAGGAAGCAATGGTCCCCATTGTGTTGAGTTCCTCCATGAGATGAGGAAACTTCTGCTAAACTTGGTCCCTGGTGAAGGAGTTAGCCTACTTTGACAACTCAATACAGTTGTATCTTCTGCTAGCGAGTGTGCTTGATCTGAGTATCCATGATATTATCAGTTGCAGCTTGTTCCATGCAATCTAGATTTAACTATGTTGGTGTGATTTGTTCTGCAATGTTAGATGTGTCCAGTAATGGTAGAAAGTATGGCCGAAGGCAATCCACATTGAACATTGCATGCAGGCCGAGGAATGGGGAAATGTTGAGTTCAAATGCATTGTCTCCCATAGCCTTGGTAATGGTGTAAGGACCATATCGGAGTGTTCTAATTTTCCGATAGGCTCCGGTAAGGCATTCCTTTTACAAATGCAACCAGACTTTTTCGTCCACCTGAAACTTGTGTGGCGCCTAATGTTGATCATGTCGCTGCTTGTACTTGGCATTTGATTTCTTCAAAATGTCATGGACCTGCTGGCAGATATGTTGGATGTGCTCAATGAAGTTGTTTTCCTTATCTTTTTCAGACTGGATATGATCTGAATCTACCTAAGTAGCAGGAAATGGCATGGCCACATCAATGGGACATAGTGGCTAGAATCCCAAGCCCACCTGAAAAGGGTTGTGGCCATTCGAGTTCTGGAGAGCCCGGTTATAGATGTGCTTAACATAGGGGAGGATCTCATCCCATGTGCATGGATTCTTTGAGTTGTACATGCACAGAATGTGTACGATCATCCTATTGACAACCTCTGTCTAGCCATCAGTTTGGGGATGGAAGGTTGTGGACATAGTGAGTTTGGTGTCTAGCATCAACCAGAGACTGGACCAAAATGTATTGAGGAACCTGTTGTCTCAATATGAGATGATAGACTGTGGGATCCCAAAGTGTACCCACACTTGTTCAAAGAATAGTTTAGCAGTGGCTTCTGTTGTGATATTCTTCTTGCAGGCCACCATGATGGCCAGCTTTGAGAACCTGTTGATGACCACAAAAACACAGTCATTTCCATGCTTAGTAAAAGGAAGGCCCGACATGTAATCCAGGGAGATGGATTCCCAAGGTCGACTAGGGTTAGGCGGCATAGTATAGAGGCCTTGCTTCTTGATGGTCAGTTTAGCAATGGTGCAGGCAGTGAAGGATCTTATGTACTTCCCGACATAGTGTCACAGATTCAGCCAATAGAAATACTTCTGCAATACTGCCACCATTTTTTCGACCCCGAAATGCCCAGTAGCCCGACTCTAGTGTGCTTCCCAAATCATCTTGGCACGCTCACTTAAAGGAACATAAAGGTGACCTAGGTGGCATAATAGGGCATCCTAGAGGTGAAAATCTGGAACATGTTGACCCTCCAAGAGTGTCTGGTATGTGTGGCCGAATTCTGGGTCTCTTTTGTAGAGAAGTGCCCAATCAGAATACTCGTGCCCCCAACAGTTGAGCACAGTGGTTAACATCATGATTGGTGGTTGATTGAGGCAATCTGCAACATTATTGGTGTTGTTGTTCTTATACTTGATATTCAAATGGAATTGTTGCAGGTATGTGCACCACATTTGATGGTGATCATTATGCAACTTCAATTGCATCTGTATGAACTACAGGGTCGGTGGTCTATGTGGATGACTGTTTCCTTCCCCAAAATGTAATGCTTCCATTGTCGGTAAGCCTTCACAATGGAATACATCTCTTTGTCATAACTGGGATACTTCCAGACTATGTCTGAAAGTGTCTCACTATGATATGCAACTGGATTCCCATGTTGAGGAAGGACTACCCCAATAACATAGTCAGAGGCATCTGTCTCGATCTCAAATGGTTGTTGCAAGTATGGTAATGTGAGCACTGGTGCCGATCAGAGGTGATGTTTCAACTCTGTGAATGCCTTCTGTTGAGATTCAGAACAAAAGAATTTTTCTTTCGCTCCTCCCTTGGTGACTTGACTCAAGGGCCAAGTGATATGAGAAAATCCCAACACGAACTTGCGGTAGAAGTTAGCAAGACCCAAAAATTTGTGGAGCTCTTTCAGAGTGGTTGGATATAGCCAATCCTGAATGACTTTGATCTTGGTTGGATCCATATGCACCCCTTGTTCATCAATAATTTATTCCAGATACTGAACTTGGGTTATGCCAAAAATTCATTTCTCCAAATTGGCACATAACTTGTGTTGCCGCAGTGTTTGGAGAACCTGTTGAATGTGGTGGAGGTGCTCTTCCCAACTCTGGCTAAAGATCAGGATGTCATCCAAGTATACCACTACAAATGAGTTGGTGAATGGCCACAAGATGTCATCCATTAGCCTCATGAAGGTTGTAGGAGCATTCGTCAACCCAAAAGGCATAACCAACCATTCGAAAAGGCCCTCCTTGGCTTTGAAGGCAGTCTTCCACACATTGGAGGGTTCGATTGGTACCTGGTGATATCCTAACTTCAAATCGATCTTGCTGAAATACTTTTCCCCCTTCATTTGGTCCATAAGGTCATTAATTCGTGGGATCGGGTACATATTCTGGACAATGATCTTGTTCAGCGCCCGATAGTCAATACAGAGTCTCCAACTCCCATCCTTCTTTTGTACCAACACGATCGAGCTCGAGCGATGAACTTGGTTGGATGTGATATTTCTACAGCAACTCCTGAATCTACCTCTTGATTTCATCGTTCTCCATAACAAAGCGCTGATAGATTGGTCCATTAGGAAGTGGCACACCTGGGGTTAGATCGATGGAGTGCTTGACTTGATAGTGCAGAGGAACCCCTGCAGGGGAGGTGAAGATGTCCTCATCCTCCTTCACGACCTTGTCCATCTGTAGTTTTCATGAAAAGGGGCCTTATCTAGAGGTTGTGGCCACCGTCTTCTTCTTTCCTTGAGGGCGTATCATCAGGAAAAAAATTCTCAGTTTTGGAATGAGTTTACTGCATTGTTTTGCAGTGACCAAAGAGATGGCTGTAGGCGGTGCTACCTCCGGTGTCTTGTACAACTTATTTACCAAAGTAACAATAACAACAGAAGGCCTTGACTCATATACAGCATGTCGCTTCCACAAGTATGGTTGGCTTAATAATACATCAGAAACATCAAGGGGAGGAATGTCACAGAATACCTCATCCATGAAGGGCTTCATGTTTTTTGGAAGGCAACATTGCTGGCTCACACGAAGATCCCGTCCTTGGTGAAGCCACCCGATGGTGTACGGTTGTGGATGTTTTGTGGTTGGTAAGCCCAACCGCTTCATGACCTCAGCCAAAATGAGGTTCATTTGGCTCCCATTGTCAAGAATGAACTGTAGCAAGGAGCCCTTTACCCACATTTGGGAGTGGAAGAAGCGATCCTCCTCCTCTGGATCTTTGGGTTTCTCCTTCTAGATCTTAGTTGTGGCAATAGTTGCGTTGGGCTCCGCATCGATAATTTGCTTCCCTTTGTCATTCCCCTTATCAGGTTCTGACTCAGAGTCTAAATATGCATCTGATTTTGAAGACTTTAGCGCGGACACCAGTGACTACTTGGCCTGACACTCACTTGTGCTGTGAGTGGAGATCTTACGGAACTCACACCACTTTCTGGTGTCCTTCTTTGGCTTCATGGTGTTGTTCTTTGCTTGCAGCTTTGGCGGGTTTTCCTGGGCCACCCCGCCTTGGCTTTGTCCTTTGTTCAGTGGTTTGGGGGTACCTTTCCCTTGGTTCGGATTTGCAGATCCAAAGTCTCCCTTCTTCCGTTTAAACTTTTTCTTGATTTTGACACTGTATCAGTACGTCGTTCCGAGCGAGGAGATGTCTAGGAACACCATTCCATCCTAGATGTACCTATGTAGGCAGCTGCGATATGTGAGTACCAAATGAAGCTCATAATCCTTGATAACAAACTTTATGTGAAGGGTAAGAAAAATATTGGTAAACTCTAGCACATCTTGGTCCCTTCCTTGTCATAGCTTAGTCCACTTTATGTATTTATCCTCATAGCTTCGGATAGGGTAGTACTACTCCTTGATGGCATTCCCGAATGAATTCCAAGTGGGTGCAGCTGAAAATAGTGAGGTTGTACTTTTATCCTTCTGCTTGGAGTAGGTTTCCCACCGATCCTTGACGTGGGGGATGCCTTTGAGAAGAGTGAAAGTAATCTTTTCCCAGCCGGAAAAATCATGAATAGAAAAATACCCTTCTAGCATATTCAACCATTTATCTATAGCATTTGCATCTATTTGACCCTCAAATATGGGAATGTCAAAGTTAACTTGTACCTTAAAGGGTGCGGCGCTTCCATAATAGCTGCTAGAAGTAGATGTGTCACCCCTCGATAGCCACTGAAGTATCTAGGCAAAGTTGTCCATCATCACATTCCTTTGTCGCTCGAGGGCCTCTTCGAACAAGATTTTGATAGGATATCCCACCCCCTCATCTTTTTTTCATCCGCCATGGGAGGCTGTCAGGATTTGCGAGGTTGTTCTTGCAAAGGTTCGACCAGTTCAAGCCCTAATTCCTTATATCCTGACCTCATTGGGGACATGCAAAGAAAAATAGAGAAAGAGCAGACCCGCTTTGATATCACTGATCTTAATTTAAACAAGATCACAACAAATTACAGAGATAACCATAAATACATAGATACAACAGAAATAATACTTCATTTCATTAATGTAAAATATTGAAATATGCTTACAAAGAGAAATGGAAATAAACTAGCTCGGGTGATGGTAGCTTATCTTTGAGGGGAGATGTGGCGGCTACATGCCTCTAAACTATCTTACAATGAGGCTTGAAGGCCTATTTATGGTTGAGAAAAAAATGGAAAACCATAAACATCGAAAACCCTAACCCTGGGAGATGAAGTGCCAAACTATGGGCCCCGTTTTGGGTAAATTGGTACATCAACTTCCCAGGGTGATAACTTTGGCATACGACCTCCATTTGATGTGCGCAATACCTCATTAGAAAGATCTATCTGAGGACTACAACTTTGGGAAGAGAAACATCAATCCATGGATCCATGTTTCTCCCAGTTTTCCCAAAAAACATCGTTTAAAGCCTCAAAATGGCTATGGAAGTTCAGGACCCGAAAAACTACCAAAAATAGTAAATTGTGCTACAAATGAGGAAAATAAAAAACTTAAAGAAAAAACGGTGGGGGTCCAAGTGGAATTGGTGGGTGGCCACCACTATCCATCTAGATCAGAATCTTACATAGCAAGCACACGTGCACGACGCAAGTTGTCTTTGTTTCTTTCATTTGCTTTCATGTCATAGTCAAGAGTATGTGTATGCTTAACAGCTGCATGCAGTGTTGCATAACATCATGGTAACTCCACGGATAGCATGTCATGCACTTGCACTCACATATGTTTTGTGGACACATTTAAACTCGGAGTGTGTTTTTATTCATTGTTATATATTGTATGTCTGCTGGTTCGCACAACTGTGTTGTTTGTGAACCATGCCTTCACCAACATGGGTCAACCAATGCGCCTATGGTTGCATTGGAAGTATCACTTCACGTGAATAGACCCATGCACTGGTAGCTTAGGAGTAGGAGTATTGTTTGCTTGCATGCATGTTTGCTTCTTGCTTTGCATGTTTGTTTGTTTGCTTTCTTGTCTACTTACTCGCTTTGCTTACACATTTACTTATGCTTTTGCTTTGTTTTGCATTTGTTCACTTGTTTATGTTCGTAGGTTAGTTTCACATGAAACCGTGTGTAACTCTTGAAACAAGTTGTGTAAAGTACAAGAGGACTTATGCAGTTATCAATACTTGGTTATCTGTCATCGTGCCTTTGTATGAAGAACTTGTTATCTTCAACCCATTCGATGGAAAATACGTACTGTTGGAAGTGAACCTTGGTGAAAATACAATGCTTGCGAGCTAACTAGTGTCATGTACTCTAGTCGGTTGTTTTGGGTTAATCCTTGTCAGGTCAGTCAAGTAGAGTAAGGTGAGGAGGGAAACCTTAACAAGCACTTCAAAGGTATATATAAACCACTTCTCTGAAGGAACAACCTCTTCTTCTCTCAATAAGTCAGGATCCATCTTCCACCTCTGAAATGAATAAGTGATATGCACAGTTATGAAAATGAAAAAATGAAATTGTGAAAAATTTCAAAAAAAAGAAAAAAAAATGAAAAATGAATAAGGCAAAAGAAGAGAAAGGCTTCCTACATGGAGAGGTAATTCAAGTAACTCCGTCAGGGTACTAACCATGCTCACTGGTAGCGGAGCGAGGCTTGTATTCCTACGTGACTCCATTGGGGTATTGTCCAAGCTTGCTAGTAATGGAGCAACACCAGAGATGAAAATAAAACTCTGACGACCATATAGCTTGTGCACCAATATACCCCTCATCCCCAATCAAAACAACTATTTTGGCTTGGCTTAGAATGTGTGTCGACCGACCGAGAGCTTGGAAGATGCTACATCTTACAATCAAGTAACTGTGGAAACCAAGACGAACAGAGAACAGAACAATACTTCTGGAGGTGTTAGAATTACTTTTCATGAACAAGGTCCATTCAGAGAGATGGAGTTCTACCAGTCTGTCGCCAAGTATTGTAGAAGCTACAACCAGCCTCCAAAATTTTTCCTAGCTTTGTTTTGGGGCCTCCCTACCAACTATCCTAGCAACATGTCTTGCATTGTCAAGCACATAAGCTTCATTTGTTTTTCAGCAGCTTGCTAGCTTGTGCATGATAATCTGCTTCACTCCCCTCATAGACTGTGATTCCAGACTTGGGCCAGTTGTTGGATGAGCAGCTCCCTCAGAAAATTGCACAATTCCAGAGGAGAACCAACCTTCCCTCCATAAATCGTGGAATTCTACTGGGCCTAGAAATTGCACAATATAGAAAAACAACCTTCCTTAGGAAAATTGTGCAATCTGGCCCAGCATTCCAACTTAGCCTAGAAATTGCGCAATTCTTGGCAGCAGTCAGCTGCTCCTCCCAGAAATTGCGCAATAACTTTGGACAACCAACCCAAGTCCTCTCAGAAATTGTGTAAAATTCTCTCTCAGTCAAGGAGGTTGTTGCATGTGCCTTCAGGTTGATTGGTTCCACTCAGGACCCAGCAACTTGACTTGCATGCATGGGCTACATTTTCCTAAAATAACAAAAAGCTACATGCAAAAAGCATCCCTAGATTTTAGGGATCTATTTCTAGTAGCTCGAGGTTACATGCAAAGATCGTTTAAGAAACTTTCCTCCAAGTGTCGATTTTCTTAGATTTGTGGCATGCACATCATGAACCTCAAACATAATTATTCAATGATTCAGAGCTCATTATTCACATTGATCTTGGAGCTCTAACATCCCGCAACAAATGTATGAGTCTTCGGCATATCCAGCTTAGTTATTTCCGAGTAAGTCCGCTTTACTTGTCTTTTGCAACATTTATATCACCTTTTGTGTTTTGGCTTGTGTGAGCGTTATCTTTCATTTTCATGCATGTTAGCCTGTACAAGCACCATTTTAGTTTTCATTTACATCTCACTGCTTTCGCATGCATGAAACTGTTTTACACGAATGGTCACCGATTCGGTGATTCATTTCACACACATGCATGTTTTTCCATTTTCTAAATCTCGCATTAGATGTTTGCATGCACGATCATTCATTCTTGCTTACAATCAGTTTCTCCATGCATCCACGTCTTCATATGTTTTCAGTTGCCCGTCGGATGGTCTGGGCAACCTTGGCCAGACTCTGCCTTGCCCGGACAGCATTGCGCAATTCTGAGAGGGAAGGCTTTGCCTTCCTCCTATAAAATGCACAAATCTATCCAGACAATGTCCTCGAGTCTTGCTTTGCACAATTCTAAGAGGAAATGTCTGCTAGCCCAGAGAATTGCGCAATGTAGTCCTTGGGCCAGCATGACTTTCCAGCTAAAATTGCACATTGCGCAATCTCAGCACCCAACAAGCCACTCTATATTGCGCATTGCATAATTCCAGAAATCAACCAACCTCCCGACAGTTTGGATTTTCTTTTGCGTAGTTCCGATAGTCAGTCTCCTGGCCTCCAAGTGAAAATTGTGTAAACCTTGCCAACAATCTCCTGGGTATGTTGCATGTCAGTCCCCAAGTTTGCTTTGGTTTTAACTAACATATTTCTTGCCATCCATGTCGCCATGTCTCCAGATATAGCAAGTGTTCATCCGTCTCTAAGTAGTTCAAGATCAATGGCCTCTAAGAGAGAAGAGCCAATGGACACTGACAGAAGCACAACTAGAGATGCACTTAAGCTAGTGTCTACGAGTTTTCCGATTTATGAAGACACCAACATGAACTAGACAAAGACATCAAGCTGAAATGGCAAGAGGTCAATGATGCATTCTCAGGCACATTTTGGGAAGATCTTGAAGACCGCAAAGTCTATGTGAACATTCACAAGTCCGACTTGTACCAAATTGCATGTAGATATCCCGCATTCCCATGCTTGGACATGATACATTGGATCGTGTTGCACACTGATCCCGAGACAATGGTATTGAGAAGTGACAGTGGGACAGAGATTGCTACCTTTAGGGCACAGGACTATCAGCAGATGTACCACTTGTCTAAGCCAGTGATCACCATGGAGACACCTTACAGCATACCTAGCAACAATGCCAACTCTAGGGATATTTTGAAGAAATGGGTGAAGGAGCCAACCAAATTTAGGATGACACCCAACCATATTTACAAGACGAAGATACTACGAAAGGTGTATAAGTACTTGGTCATATTTTCATGTTGTAGAAATTTTGAATAATATGACACATATTCACAGAGATTATCCTGATTATACACTTATAAGCGGAACATGCATAATACATAACCTCCTCTACGTTGATCATCAATTTACAGAAGTAGAAACATTCACAGGCGCACATAGAAGCATCAATCAAACTCATTAACACAGTATGTATCCCGAGGAAAGCATCTTGCTAAAAACCCCAACTATCTGTATATTATATTGATTGAATCATGTAATATTACAAAGTACAATGCTTATCACAACCAATCCAGTACCAGCTCCACCTGTTACACAAAATACAGCTCAGATCTGATCTCCAAATCTATTCCACTGCTTGCCTGCCTCTCCAGCTCAATACCTGCTCAAGAATTGATGAGAATGGTTTACCAAACTCGTATTTCACCTGCAAAGAATCAATCACACTGTGTTGGACGTGAGCACAGGCTACAATACTTGGTATTGGCCAATTCATTGGCATACTCAATCCCTCTGATTGTGCAAATCATCATGCACAGCTATAGTCACAACTGATAGCAATCTGATCCTCTAACATTTGTCCCTGCTGAACTAAACATGCATTGACATGCAACTGAGTTAACTGATGTATTCTATAGTTGTATTATGAGTTAATAACTTGTGAACTAATTAATAACTAATTCACCCAACTCATCTCTAGTCTATTTGCCAGTTAGACTAAATACAACCAGTTTAACAAAGCTAAACTGAACACAACTCCATCAATTGCACCTCCAGTCCACTAAACTCAACTCACTTGAGTTCTAACTGAAGTCCTGCATGCAAATATTAGTCATCCCATAGGTAACCACGTATTTCCTTCTGGGATCTGCATGTACCACATCCGTAGCTCATCCTGAAGTGCTCCAAGAGAATAAGATCAAGCTTATAGTCCAAATATTATTATGAGACAATAATATTTGACTTTTCTATTTTTGACAGCCAGTCTAAAAATAGACTTTGATCACTCATACTGTGATCACTCATACTGTGATCACCCATACTGTGATCACCCATACTGTGATCACCCATACTATGATCATCCCTGCTGTGGTCACTCCTGCTGTGATCATCCCTGCTGGGATCCAAAAATAGAACTTGCGCCATAATTTTCTTGCGGGCCCACTTAGTGAAGGCGACTCTTTTCACCAAGCTCCATCATCTTGTTGCAATCTGAACAAGAATTTATTGTTGCACACTTTTCAACACTCCCTCTCAACAAGAAAGGCTTCCTCTCAAACCCGATCCTAAAACTCTGGAATGTTCTCCATGCAACACATCTGGTTGGTCCACTTGCTCTGTCATCAAATTCTCTGACTGCTCTTGCCTCTGTCGACTAAAAACTCTGCATCTCTGTGCTCTTCAGTATCTGACTGCTCTAGCCTCTGTCACTTTGATCTCTGACTGCATCTGTGCTACTGCTAGTTCTATCTCCCAGCATTGCATCCGCACTGCACCTCCCAACTGACCTCCCTGTTGGGCTAGAAACATCCTCTGATGCTGAAGCTCTACCTGCTGCTGACAAGTGCTCCCTCTCTAACATCTGCGCTACTGCAACATCTCCATGCATCTAGCACCATTGCACACCTCTCTGTGCCACCTAGCACTGTGCAAAACACTTGTGCCTCTCACATTGCTGCAGCCTGCTAGCTATACGCTGTCTTGGGATTCCCTGCACTATCGCTCTCTCTGCCACTCCATCTGCATCTGTCTCTACCCAATCAGTCAGTTCCTGCTACTACACATCTGGGGCTCCCGTAGCAAGGTCTCATCCAAGAGGTTGGGTACCTCAAGGATCCTGCCCCTCCTCCTTGGGACAATCAATCCACATCACCCCACCTCCTACCTAGAGGTATGGCTGCATGTGATCCCTCAGCCCACCTGGCTCGAAGTTTCCCCCTATTGGAGGTCTCTGCATGAGTAGATGTCTCTACTCAATCTCCTCTCAGCTTCCCTTGTTGTGGCTGCTCCATAACCTCCTGAAGCTGCTGCACCAATCGTAGCTCCTCCACAATCGTCTGAGACTTCTTCTGGCTCTGCATGTTGAGAGGTAACATACCTTCCCTCTCAACCACCAAGTCTCCATCAATTGCCTCACTGCTCAAGGCTTTGCATGCATCTTGAACCTCAAGAGCATAGAGGTTCTTGACCTGTGAACCCTCCTCATGACAACGAAAGCATCGCACTTTCGATTTGTCAACCTTCTTCCCACCACTGGAAGAACTGGATTCGGAAAGAGAACCCTTCTCCTTCCCCTTATTCACCTTACTCGCTAAGGCACAATTATCCTCATCCTGCATGGATGAAGAACCATCTCTGGTGCACCGTCTAATCTCCTCCTGCACAAGATCCGACCAAAGTCTCTCCCATCCTTGCAGTTTCTCCCTTCCATTCACCGAGTCCTGGTAGCTATGCCAACTCTTAGGAAGGTCAAGGAGTGCTAGACTCACCATCCTCATCTGACAGTCACCCCCACACTTCCCAGCTCATCCTGGCATTGGGTGAACTTCATGAGATATTGGGGCATACTGTGTCCATTCTCACACTTAATTTTTCTGAGTTTTGATATTTCTTTGGAATTAAATTCGAATTCCACCAACACAAAAACTCAACCGCTTCCGATCTAAAATTCATGAGAACAAAGTATTTCTCGTACAGAGATCGACTGTATGGGCTTTTATCGGATATCTCACCTTCCAAAGGAAGGATGAATCCAAAGGCTACCTGGCCCGATTACAGACTCTGCCTGAAGAAATAAAATGTAAACACTTTCTGAATAATAGATTCGATGATCAATCCTCGCTTGATATCCTGTAAAAATCTCTTCTACAAATCAACCAGCGCCGATACCATGTAGAAATTTTGAATAATATGACACATATTCACAGAGATTATCGTGATTATACACTTATAAGTGGAACATGCATAATACATAACCTCCTCTACGTTGATCATCAATTTATAGAAGTAGAAACATTCACAGGCGCACATAGAAGCATCAATCAAACTCATTAACACAGTATGTATCTCGGGGAAAGCATCTCGCTAAAAACCCCAACTATCTGTATATTATATTGATTGAATCATGTAATATTACAAAGTACAATGCTTATCACAAGCAATCCAGTACCATCTCCACCTGTTACACACAATATAGCTCAGATCTGATCTCCAAATCTATTCCACTGCTTGCCTGCCTCTCCAGCTCAATACCTGCTCAAGAATTGATGAGAATGGTTTACCAAACTCGTATTTCACCTGCAAAGAATCACTCACACTGTGTTGGACGTGAGCACAGGCTACAATACTTGGTATTGGCCAATTCATTGGCATACTCAATCCCTCTG
The DNA here is from genome assembly GCA_031772625.1 of Pinus tabuliformis. Taxonomy (NCBI): domain Eukaryota; kingdom Viridiplantae; phylum Streptophyta; class Pinopsida; order Pinales; family Pinaceae; genus Pinus; species Pinus tabuliformis. Next base: position 180,542,219 of record CM062812.1, read on the forward strand.
ATTGTGCAAATCATCATGCACAGCTATAGTCACAACTGATAGCAATCTGATCCTCTAACACCTGTCCCTGCTGAACTAAACATGCACTGACATGCAACTGAGCTAACTGATGTATTCTGTAGTTGTATTATGAGTTAATAACTTGTGAATTAATTAATAACTAATTCACCCAACTCATCTCTAGTCTATTTGCCAGTTAGACTAAATACAACCAGTTTAACAAAGCTAAACTGAACACAACTCCATCAACTGCACCTCCAGTCCACTAAACTCAACTCACTTGAGTTCTAACTGAAGTCTTGCATGCAAATATTAGTCATCCCATAGGTAACCACGTATTTCCTTCTGGGATCTACATGTACCACATCCATATCTCATCCTAAAGTGCTCCAAGAGAATAAGATCAAGTTTATAGTCCAAATATTATTATGAGACAATAATATTTGACTTTTCTATTTTTGACAGCCAGTTTAAAAATAGACTTTGATCACTCATACTGTGATCACTCATACTGTGATCACCCATACTGTGATCATCCATACTGTGATCATCCCTGTTGTGGTCACTCCTGCTGTGATCATCCCTGCTGGGATCCAAAAATAGAACTTGCACCATAATTTGCTTGTAAGCTCACTTAGTGAAGGCGACTCTTTTCACTAAGCTCCATCATCTTGTTGCAATCTCAACAAGAATTTCTTGTTGCACACTTTTCAACACATGTCGCTTGTATGGCCAAGAGAGCACGGAGATCTTCCCATAGATTTGGGTGATCGTGTTGGACCAACTGGCCAGTGAAGGCAAAGCATGCAACTGGTTCGACATGTTTCTCATAGGCTGAAGGAACAGGTAACAGTAGCTCCGCATCCACTCAAGGGTCAGCAAGAAGAAATCTACATGTCCACTTACATCTTGGATGCAATCTATGCCCGTTATAAGTTCCCGGTTTGTGCATGGATGTTAGCAGAAACCTCTGTGAACACTTATTGTAAACTATTTCTGAATGCAGCTTCTGCAGAGTCATCACATAGTTGTCAGATCATTTTGTCACCCCGATGTACAAGATGATATTTGAGCAGGATCCACCTTTCATGTCGAAGGCAGCAATGGAGGCACTGATCAACATAGTGGATTGGTATGCCTCACCATTTCGCAGCTTCATACGGATGTACAACGTGGAGAAGCCTCTGCATGTTTTTCTGAAGTTTGACACGGACAAGCTCGTCATGCAAGAAGTGTCATACCACATCTCGGTAGGACTGTCAGCTAGGTTGCACTGGAAGAAGAAGGCACCTTGGCCCACTCTTCCATTGTGGATCAAGTTGTACGAGATACATAATCTCAAGCATGTGGATCCTGAGACAAAAGAGTTCAAGAAATTTACTTTTGGCACCAAAAGCTTCAATTTGTATGACCCGCATTGCTTTGTGAAGGATCACTGCACGAGAGTGCAATTTCCATGGATCCACGGGGTGTGTCATTGGGTTGAGGAAGACCCATGGAGATATTGTCACATCTTCTCTAGGCCCAATGAACCGGTCGGCATTGTTGTGGAATGGTTAACGAAACAAGATGAAGTAGCATTTAGGATTGCACCGGTGGCAACAACAGCAGACGTAAACATATCGATGCACAAAAAAGGCAAGAGGAAGATTGTCGATAGCGCAGAGGCAGAACAAAGCTCCAAGTTCATAACAAACCCACTTGTGGTGAAATTTTCTTTGGCAATAGAGGTTAAGAGGCAATAGTGCGACAAGAGGACCACACAAAGGTAGAGAGCAAAACAGAGGATGGAGGAAACAGTGAAGGAGCTGAAGGAGTTGAAGGAGAAACTTCCGAAGGAACCAAAGTTGTGTAGGCAAGAGAAGGAAGCACAATAGGGATAGATACAACAAGGGGTGCAACATGCACAGATTGATGAAATTGTGCCCATACAGGTGATAGACTCATCAGAGCACCTGGCACAAAGGAGACAGGGTGAGCAGTCGCAGGAGTAGGACTTCACTCAAGAGATTGAACGAGCACATGGATACAGAGATGGAGCCTCTAGAGTTAGAGCAAGACATCGACCTCATGCCTTACAATCAAGAGGTCGACCCATCGGCTTCACCTGATCCAGAAGCAGAGTAGGTCCCAAGCAACCAAGGAGATACTGAGATCAGTGGAGACAATCCGGAAGAATAGATGCACAACATATCATTTGACGATTCGCAACATAGAGTTGTGCAATCACGTAAAGTGTCTACTCCAGATGACCACACATTTCCTGCACAATTTGAGGAACGATTTATCATATATGACATGTGCAAGCATCCAACAACATTGACCAATGCTACCAGAGCATATGCCGAAGCCACTAGCTCAAGTGTTCACTTCTTGATAGCAGAGAACGAGCGAATGGCTAAGGAGTTACAGACGACCAAGCAAGGAGGAGACGTGGTTACAACATCTGCCCGAGCAGAGTTGAAGAAAGCGATATTGGATGAAGTATTGTCCCTTGAGACAATCAGGCGAGTGTTGTATTCTAGATTTGCTATCGTGCATAAGGTAGTTGTCCATCTCAACAGTTGGATGCAACGTTGTGCTAGGAGTGCGCATATCTTGTCAAACTTTCATGTTGTTGTCGATCACATGCAAACATGGACAATGAGATACAAGGGAGCCCCGTTACACTTGCCTAAGATGATCAAGCCCAAAGTGGTTGAGTTGAAGGCATGCATCCAGAGTTAGATTCGGAACTATGAAGAGCTCTCACAACTCATCACTAGTTTGCAGGCTTCCCATGCACGGGTGTTTAGAAGCATGGATTTTTTTGTGCGCACACATGCAATCCAATCTATTGGGACACTTACTAAGGCAAAGACAAAGGCACAAGTTTGACTGGAGCTAGACTCATACTTTGACGAGTTGATGTGCATAGCCATCAATGCAGACTTGGCAATCAAAGTAGACACTATGCACCAATATGTCGCAGGTCCGACTGCACTCAAGATAATGATGTGCATGTTATCAAACAAGTTGGATAGAGGAGCCAAAGCAGTGTACTCGGATGCAACAGAGGCAAGAGTTCATTTCCAAAATGATGTCACCACATAGTACATGGACACCATCGCGAACTACCAAGCTTGGCATCAATTCACCACCGTCGACAATCATGAGGATGTTGAAGATTTGTTTTTCCCACAGTTTTCGAAGTCATAGTGATGTCTTACACAACTTACTCAAGCCTATTTTGTCTCACATGGGTACATGTGCAGATTGTATGTAACGTCATGTCAAGTGGAAGTTCAAGTGTCAATAGCTGAATGTAACAGTCATAGAGTAGTTGAAGAGTCATGAGGGTAAATGAACAGTCACAAAGGGGAATTTCAAGGGTCACCCCACCCTTTTCTATATATAGTACCTCATAACTCATTATAGAGGCTTTTGGTCAACCAAGCTTCCGATAGGAGTGTCTTAGAGAAAGCGTGGAGAGTATTGTAACGAGCCTTGGCTTCTCCATGGTGCAAAGCTAGTACATCTCTTTGGAGGAGTAGGCAACAATCACTCTAACATTCTGCTACCCAGACTAGTGGTTGGTCAGGGTTGTACTGTATGATTGGAAATTTCACTTCTTAATATAACAAAGGCAACACATTTCATGCATATGTTGTTATTGTATTTTAGCTATCTTGGCTACTCTAATGATATATGTATATGTTCACTTACGCATGCATGTATGGACTCTTTTTGTATAAATATGTGTGAATCTTACTGAGATGTGATGTTGGTTCAACCATCAATTTGGATTGTTAGCTTACTTGCTTTCCAGTTTGTGATGCATCTTCGCTCGTTTGTTCCCTTCCAAGCCATGTGCTTTCACAGGTTTCCAAGCAGCACACTCACCTCACTTTCTGTGTGTTAGAACCATTTATGCACCTTTCTTGGCTTGTTGTGCATGTCACACGCTTGCTACCAATAAGGACATCCTGCTTACCTCTGCGTGCAGCCGTGGTCAAGGTGATGTTGTATGAACCACTACTGGGACTCCTACACCAAATGGTTTGAGTTCTAGTTGGGACTTCTTATCGAGGAGATCCCCTGACATGTTGGCGGATCCAGCACCGTCAATAGAAGGTTATAGGTGACAAAATCTCAACTCAAATAATATTGCCAGAACTTGACAAGGAAGGAAAAATAATATTGGAATTTGAAGTAAGAGAAACAAGAACTCGATAGCTTTGAAATCAAGCAATTTCAGAGTATCTCATCAAGTGGAAGAACTTACCTGCGGAAGATTCCACATCAGAGGATGAGAATTTTATAAAAGATCATCCAGAACTACTCAAACGTTGAGGACAACACCTTTTTGAAGGAGAGGGGCATGTTATGTCCCTATAATACTATTGTATTCCCTCATTGTTCTTGTCATTGCAGCGCCCTTATTGTTATTGTTGTTCCCATGTAGTCCCAATATTGTTATTATTGTGCCCCATAGAAGCCCACTCTTGTTATTGTTGAGCCCTTACATTATTATTGTTATGTCGACTCTAATTATATTGTGATTCCTTAGACTCCTATATATAGAAAGGAGGTTTTGTCATTTGAATCATCCAAGAATTGTCATTTTTTTAATGTAAAGGAGGTTTCACCCTCGAAGAGGCTAATTTTGAAGTCGTTGATCTATCTCTTCTTCTATTTTGTGAGCTGGTTGCATAACATATTCTTATTTTATAGATAAATATTTCTTCTAAAATATTTGACTTTCAAGACAATTTCTTTTTGATTCATGTAAAGAGGACAACCCAAAGGTATAACAAGTTCTTGGTACAGAAACATTTCATTTATGTATTTATAAATATACATAAATAATATTTGAAAACAATCACCTTTGATAATCTTGTGAATCTTTATTATAAAGATGCCAAGCAATTGAGTGTCGAGCAAGGGAACAAACGTAATGTGTGGAGCATCTTGTATATGATATTAACATCTAACTTAGATTATGGGATACTCCACCAAATCCAATTATGGAGGGTTGATACTTTGAAAATGGGTGAGGGGTGAGATGAACACATCTAAGCATGGTGCATAAAGTAATACGTAATGGATAGAGGTAAAGTTTGGAGAAAATATAGGGAAGGAGGATAGAAAGGCCCATATCAAGAAACTTAACAAATAGCTGAAGAACTCACATCCACATCTAAAATAAATTTTATGTGGAAGGGAAAATAAAAGGAGTAATATCATGAGGAAATTAGTATCTTCAAATCATACATCTGAGTGTGTAAGGAAGAATGAGACACGGACCTTTGAAATTTATAATGAACTTGTCCACATGATCATTTAACAAGAATTTGGGACTAATGAGATAATCAAGGCAATAAATAAGAAATTAAAAATTCATACCATATAAGAGAAAAGTTACTAAAGATAGTCTATGATTTAATTGAATCTTTATTGGGGACTCCATTAAGGAAATAATTCCATTAGTGGGGATTTTAGACCATAATGGTTGATGTGTTTAAACTACTAGAAAAATGGTTGTTGTGGTTAAACTAATAGAATAATGGTTGTTGTGGTTAAATTAGATGGTGGTCCATGCATTTGGACCCTAAACATGTATGAAGGAGAGCCAATGGTAAAGAGATGGGTCTCTCGGCTCCATGGAATTTATTTTTGTTGTAGTTTATGATACCAAGTAAGAAGAAACTATGATATGTAAGAATTAAATTTACAAATATATACGGATTGAGAGCATGGTCATTTAATTTAATAAAAATTATGGATATTTTTTTATATACTTTATTATGTATTTACTTACACTATTATAATGTAATATTTATTTATTTTCATGATGTAAGTCTTATTTTCCAAATTTTTAATTTATGTAAATATCCATTCCATAATAATCTCATGAAAAAAATGAACTATATGACTTTCTTTGAAAGAAATTTTAAACTCCCATCAGACTTTCTTTGAAGTAAATTTTAAACTCCCATCAGAAGCTCGAGATACCAATAATCTTTACATCTTAAATAAGACACTATATTTATTTTTCTATGAATTGCTAATCCTTCCTTATCCGTTATACATTGCATCATCTAGAAGACTTTTATTATTTAAACTTTTTCTATTTTAAAAAAATCTAGAATCACAATAAAATAATTAATAAAAAGTAAAAACGCTACAAAATTTTGATATTTCTTAATTTATATAAACAAAATAATTTTTACTTTACCATATTAATAAAAAAACAAAATAAATATTTTCAACATTAATATTTATTATACATATTATCCTTATAGTGAAATTGATAACATCATTTTTTTTTTCATAATTTCAAGAATTCTTTAGAAGAACAAATTTACATAAAATTTATAATTAATAACTTTCATAATTTAAATAAAATGTATAATTAATAGCTTTCATAATTTAAATACTAATGGTAATTAGTCTTCTCAAGGCTTACCAAATACTTTACATTTTAAAAAAAATAACAAACTAAAATATATTTCAATTTTATTTATAAATAAATAATTCTATATCCACAGTAAATCTTATGATACTTGTGAATTAGTAAAAGAAACCCTTTGTCTCGCCAAATAGACAAAGCATCTTGGCAACGTATAATTATATTAAACGTTAAACTGCAACGTTTCTCTTGTTGAACTGCAAAATTTGCATTACCTTGGTACCTGGTCAGCAATGCATGCAGGAGGGGGAGGAGTTGGAGCGGATGGCACATAAGATGCAGTTGCAGATGCCTGTGACAATCCACTACTTGTGAACGTAGTGGTTTCGGAAACATAAGAACCCGCAAAAGCAGGCTTCGGGGGATCCTGTAAGCACGTCACGGAATCACTTGAAAGCATGACAGTGACTGCAGACATCGGTGGCCGAAGATGGGATTCATCTTGTGTACACAAAAGACCAACCTGAATGCATCTCAACGCTTGCGCCTCGTCGCATGTTTCAATTATCAATGGATCAATCAGTTGCGCAGTATTTCCTTCATTGTATAATCTCCATGCCTGCATAATCACACCGGTCTGTTACTATGATGAGACATATACACGTCGGTCCACATATCCACAATATGGGCAGTGAAATCCGTGACACTGTCCGTCACTAAACGGTTTGTAAATGAATTAAATAACACGGCTCTAGTTAACTCTTAGATATGTAGATTTGGATATAATTGAAAGAGATTCTCACCCATCCTAAAAGAGTCTGCATTTCAGGTGACAAATTGTAATCCCTGTTCTTTCTTCCAGTGATAATTTCCAGGAGAAGAACGCCAAAGCTATACACATCAGTTTTTGCAGATAATATTCCCCCCATAGCATACTCTGGCGGGATATACCCGCTGCATATCCAATGTACAATGTCAAAGATAGGTTATTTGCAAAGCAAACTGTGTTCATAGATAATTAATTAAATCAGCATAGCATAGAGTAAAACATATTGTGTGAGAGCGATGGTTGATTGAAATCTTACTAAGTTCCAGCCACTATTGTGCTGACGTGAGTTTCGTCTTCAGGAAAAAGTCTTGCTAACCCGAAATCTGATATCTTAGCATTCAGTTGTTCGTCCAACAACACATTGCTTGCCTTAATGTCCCGATGAATAATCCGCAGTTGAGAATCCTGGTGAAGATAGAGAAGCCCACGAGCTACTCCCATTATGATGTTGTAACGCTTCTCCCATTCAAGTTTTTTGCGTTTGTCTGTATCTGTAGCAATGCACGAAAATAAATTTAAACGCTCTCGAAACATTAATGTTTGCTATACATAGAAAATGAAATAGAAGTCACTCACCGAATAGGATTTTATCAAGACTATTATTGGGTAGATACTCATACACAAGCAACCTTTCTGATCCCTCAGCGCAACAGCCGAGTATGTTCACAAGATTTCTATGCTGAATTTTGGCCACAAGATTAACTTCATTGAAAAATTCCTTTCTTCCTTGGGTAGATTTTAAAGACAGCTTTTTAACAGCGATTTCTTTTCCATCCTTAGTAGCTCCCTGGGATTCGAACACAAAAAAAATTGCAAGTATTAAAGCTTGATTGCCTTGCTACAGTACATTTGTTTTCAAGCTAAAGTAAAACGACAGTCTTCGCTTTCTTATAAGCCTATGTTACCTTATATACAGGGCCAAAGCCTCCCTCTCCAAGCTTGTTATCATCATGAAAGTTTCTCGTAGCAGCTACTAATGTTTCCATTGTAAATACCATTTGTCGATCATGACGGATTAGTGGGCCATCCTCGTCGTTGTGATCTGTACGACGAAAACACGGAATTATATTAGAAAAATATAAAAACAAAAAATGAAAGCACGGAATTATATTAGAAAAATATAAAAACAAAAAATGAACGTTTTTATTTTTTTAATTTTTTTTAACATTGAAGGAAACGTATACCAGCTTTCTCATGACATGTGTCTGAAAATATAATAATTAAAAAAATTGTAAATCATATAGATAAATACGATAACAAGTATTATTTTAAATTTACCAAATTTAATTGGATTTTTTCAAAATACATTCTAAAATATTTAATAAATGATTTTTTAATATTTTATTATTGATATCTAATGTTACTTCACCACTATTTAATAGTTCTCTTCACATGTCTTTCTACACTGTATCAGCGACAGAAGCGGCATTAACTGACAATATCCAGAAACTAGTTTTTAAGGAGAACATGGTGTAATTCGAGCATTCTGGTTAATAGAGGAGACTTGCCCTTTAAAAAATATTTTTCATTAATAATTTAATGATGAAGTTTGTACTGACCCGCATACTGTTTGTATTGTATCGTATCTTATCTGTGATTATTCATCATATCATATTTGGAAATATACTATTCTTGACAACCCATCGGCTCTCTAATTGATTGTGGGCCTGTGTGTAACTGTGTAATAAATCTAAGACTCTATTAAATATGGTCACTCACACCTGTTTGTGAGTCTGAGTAATGCTGCAGTAAAATTAGAATTCTATTGAATATCGTCGCTCCATTACGGCTACAATCATAGAGCAGCTAGAGAATTTTAAATAAGTTACATTAAAGATAAATTTTACGGGAAAAATTAAAGGTTGTTATATACTTGGAGTGCAAAAACAACTGTAACTTGATTTTACTTGGACTACTCTAACACCATCCCCTAAATTTGACCAGGGATATTACCCTGGTCTCATTCATCAACCATCTCACACTTGAGATCTCCCATTTCCCCCTCAACCCAGCCAGATACAGTACACTTGCCACTTGATAATCTTCAAGTGGTTCATTTCACAAGTTGATGATTTCATGCACCACTCTAGTGCATGTCTACCTTAACATCCACCCTAACAATCCCCCTGATCCCCCCTAAGCTTGACTCTACTAGATTAACTTAGTCCCATTCAACAACCATGTCACACATGATATCTCACATGCATATCACTGGTACATCTCCAAGTGGTCAATTTTACAACTTGATGATTTAGTGCACCATTACACTGCATGTATGTCTAAACAAACTCTTAAAGCCTTACAACATTGAGTGTTGCTGGGCAACATGTATGTCCAAATATCAAGTCTTACGACTTCCTAGGAAAATACACTTGCCTCTAATAAGATTCTACAACTTAAACTAAAACCCTATTGACACACCACAAGTACTCCTTCACTCTATTTCACTCCATCTTCCTTCTTTCTCTTGTACATACCACTTCTTATATATCTTGCCCAATCCATAACTTAATCAGAGTTTCAACGCAACTTGGACTGGCCTAGTCCAGGCAATCTCTCATTAACACGCACAGCTTTTATCAATTTAGTGGGCATCATTATTTTTTATCACAACTGCCACACCCTTTCACAATAAATACACACTTTCGCAACAAATACACACGCTTCTCCATGACCTCCAAAAACATGTTTTCCAATTTATCATGTCAATAAGACCCTTCTCAAGAAATACACACTTTCACAACAAATACACACGCTTCTCCATGACCTACAACAACATGTTTTCCACTATCAATGTCAATAAGACCCTTCTCAACCATATGGCACTAGGGCTGACTTTTTGGCTGCCTTCTCTGATCTAAACCGCGCACGACCAGGTTACACATTATGCCATGCCCTCCTCATTCCACCTCACCATTGCCGCCACTTATAGCTTTCCTCTAGAAACTTATAAAAACAACGGTCAAATACAACTAAGTTGACACACTTATGCCCTTCATCTTTCATCTTTGAGTTCTCTTCCTTCTTTTCTAAATCGTTTTGCCCAAATAACACAAATGTCGTACCAAATAATAATAACAGGAAACAACTTCATGTGCAAGGCCTACAACATTTATCAATTCGCTAGTTTGGTATTGTTCACAGGGCCTAACAGACATCAATTCATAGGTTTCATAGCCTTACTTCTTTGTATTTGTGAAGAGAATTCACATACGCAGTGAGACAACTCAAACAGACTATAGCAAGACACGGATAAACAACTCGCTCCTACTCATCTCCAAAAACATCAAAAGGATAAGTAAGAAAAAGTCGTCAGCGTTGGCATTTTGTTTATTGCACTCTCACACATTTCACAAGTGTTTCTCTTTTTAAAAATACAAGCAGCCCTCCATCATTGAGTGACCTTCTCTCTACCCGGAAAAGGTGCTTTACCAGCTTTATCTGAAACAACTTCCCACGTTTCCGGCGCCTTTTGCCTACTAGTGCTTTTGTCGCAGAGGCTCCCTGCTGTTGTGGATGCCGCCAAAACCACCTTCTGAAGAACTGAGAGCAGATTTGAACCATTGCAAAGTCGTTTGGCCGTGGGTTTATTTATGTTCTTAAACCCCAGAGAGGTAAAAGATGAAAAATGACATGGCGTACTTGTTGAAATCGTAATTTCAACGCAGCGGCAACATTGCCAGAAACCGTTCAACATACCCGCCTCGAACTTCTCGGACCAGCTTTCCGGCGAAGGAATAATCCGGCAAACGAACCCGATGGAATATGGTGGCGCCTAAGTGTTTCTGACCTGACATCAGCCAACGTAAGTTTCTCGGGTGGTATTGTTCAGTCATATGATGCCTTCCGATATTCTTGTGAGCCGTCCAATCTGCCTGATCGTCCTCCGCCGTCGATCAATGAAACCTGCATACCTGCATACGAGCCTGCAACGATTTAAATATTTGCGTGGAGTAAAAACTAAGTCTGGTTGACCATACCTGGTTTTAATGCAATGTCATATGCGTTGGTGAACTTTTAAGTTTTGTCCATACGGCACACAATATTGCATTTAGTTTTGTTGACACATAAAAATATTTTTTTGTAAAACGTTGACTTTGTATGGCATTGTATTATCGCACACGGGAGGAGAACAAAAAGATATATGTGTGTTCGCAGCAGCGAGGAGGATTATGGAGTTGTTATTGGGCATGGGAGAAACGTAGCAGCAGCGGAAAAACTGTGTGTATTTTTTTTGCACAAGCAGTGCATAAAAAGATGTGGAGCGCATATGTATATGAAATGTTATTGTTGCACATGAGATTTGTGTAAAGCGTAGCAGCGAAAGAGCAGGGAGTGCTCAGAATGAAGACCAGCACATGAAGCAGGTGAAGACATTGCAGAGTAGTGCATAGATTTTATTAATGAAGTGGATTTGCATTGAAATGCAAAAGAAAAGAATGCATAAGTTTTTTTGTAATGTGAAAACCCAGGAATGTAAAAAAAGGGATTTCACTCAGATGTAAATGTAAATTTATTTTACAGAAGTATGTGTAAAATGTTTTTCACAGCAGTGAATGTAAAAAGGGTTTTACAGCAGTAAACCCAGCACAGTGAAATCTCAGGTGGAGAGAAAAGACAGAGTTTTTGTTTTTGATGGGTGAATGTAAGTTTTGGTAAATCCCTCTCAGCAAAGAGGATGAATGTTGTTTCAGGCTTTATATTTTAATCAATAGAAATGTTTTTTATGGTTGTGTAATACTCTGTTATGAGTCATTTTGTTTTAAAAGCTTCCCTGTGCAAAAGATCCTGGAACAGTGGAAACAGAGCATTGCCTCTGTGGTGTTAATGTTTGTTTGGTTATGGTATTTCCCCATTCAAAAATATCCAACAGTGGTATCAGAGCAAGTCCAGGCTCTTTGATGGTGACAGAGCTGGTTCAGGCTCTTGAAAAGTGTCAAAAAAGCTGAAGGAAAGATTCTTGTTGCAGCAGAGAAAGCTTCTCCAGCAGTGTGAAGTTTCAGCCAAAGGGATTCAGGTATTTCTCAAGTTTTTAAGTTATTGTTGAAGAAACAGTAAGTCATTTTAAAAACACAGTCAAGTATTTTGGAGTATAGTTAAGAATGGCAAGGTCAAAGAAGAAAGCCTCCAAGCCTGCTAAAAATGTGTCTCCCTCCTCTACTAAACTAGAAGGCAATCCATTAGAATACATTTTATTTGAAACCCCAAAGTTTGATGGAAACTTTGATGTATGGGAAATAATGATGAGGGCTTTCCTAATGTCTGAGGGGATTGAAGTCTGGGAGTCAGTGATTGATGACAGCAAGATGGATAAAGAATCCATGGAGTATGATGCACAAGCAGCAAAGACTATTTTGGATGGACTGCCTGATTCTGTGAAGAAGAATCTAGGAAAATGTTCATCAGCAAAGGATATTTGGGACAGACTGCATGACCTTCATGCAAAGGGAGCGCTGACCATGACAATGAGTCAAGAAGAACCCATCATAGAAGCTGAGAATGAGAAGCTTGACCTCATCAAGCTTCAAGTAAAAGAAAGGGATGAAGAGCTTGCCAAGCTTAAGAAAGAGCTTGACCAATGCAAGAAGAAACATCATGAAGAAGTCATATCCATGACAAATCAGCTGAATAGTGCAAAGAAGCAAGCAGATGTCTTGACAAGTGAACTTGAACAAAGACACAAGAGGGTGAACAAGCTTGTAGAAGAGATTGGACAGTACAAGGTAGAGGTCTCCTCCCTTAAGTCCGAACTACAAGAAGCCAAGAAGCAGGCACAAGGAGCTGAAAAGAAAATGGAGAGCAGTCAAGCAGAAATCTCCAAAATGAAGTCAGATATTATCTCCTTCAAAATAGTGGCAGCTGAAGCTACTCGTAGCAAGGAAGAAACTGAGGAACAACTTGCAAAGAAAAATAATGTATGTGAAAAGTTAGAAGAAGAGATTGTCCTCCTCAGGAAGAAGGTTGAAGGGATGAACAAGATCATGAAGAGCTCTCAAGCTCTGGATGACATGCTCAGCTATCACAGATCTCAATTTGATAAATCAAGACTTGGGTATGTAGGTGAACCCTCAAACAAGGATGAAGATGCTTTAAGCAAAGGAGATGTGAAGAAGCCAGAAAGAAGTTGTGATGCTCCTAGTTCCAGCAAAGGCAAGGAGAAAAATGAAGGCTGCAATAGAAGAAATCCAGCTCCAAGAAGAAATGTAGCTGATGTCAAAGAGGTAAGAGGCAATTGTCATCAACAAAGAATCTCAAGGCAGCAAGGCTTCAGAAGTACATCAAGAAAACCTCCATCTCTCAGGTACCAAAGTTCATTTTTTGGTTATTGTTATGCTTGTTCAAACTTTGGTCATATGGCAAAAGACTGTAGAGCATTTCATGGAGATAAATGTTGTGGTCTTCGACAACCTCCAAGAAACAATTTTAGAAGAAATCATGAAATGTTATTCATGAACAATGTTGAATGTTTCAAGTGTCATAACATTGGGCATATGGCACGTGACTGTAACTTGACATGGGCTCTTACACAAGCTAGACCCATGCAAAAGAAGAAAGTTACACAAGTATGGAGAAGGAAGGAAAGGCAATCTGAAAACCCCTTGAACTCCCCAGTGGATCTAAATTTGTTTTGAGAAGAGTCTGCCAAAAGAAGACAAGCATACACTAAAGGGGAGCTTGAATTTTTTTTTTTTTTTTGCTGAACTGTATTAATAGTCATTTGTTGATGAAGGATGTATTGCAGCGCAGCAGTTGCAAATGAAATCTTTGTTAATCCCTCTGAAAGGTAATATGCAGCAGTGATGAAATCAGCAATGTTTTTGCTTTGTTTTTATGCAATATGCACAGAAATGCATAAAGAAGAAAAGATGGCAGCGCTGAAATGTAAAGAGCAGCAGCGAGATAAGAGAAAAATGCAAAGCATGGAGACCCTCACAGCAGTGGGAAGATAGAACATAAGACAGCAGTTTGGAAATTTTTTTTGGAGCACATGGATTAGAATGAACAGCAGTTTAAATTTTTTTTGTGGTGCACATGCATTGAAATGCATAGCAATGGAATGTAGTTTTCCTTTTATGTAAAGTGAGAGAATATACTCACAGCAGAGTGAGTATAATACACAGCAGATGGAAATGTTTTGTATTGGGAATGAAAATGCAAAGCAGTGAGAAGAAAATGAGAAGAAGGCAAAACGCAGCAGAGCGTAAATGCCCAGTGGCTGAGAATGCAATGAAATTTTTCACACAGCAGTGAAAAATGTAATTTCTTTTTGCATGCAATGCAACATGCAAAGAAATGCATAAAGAAAAACAAGGACAGCAGATTTTTAATGCACACTGGATGTATAAGAATGTGTGTGGCAGCAGAAAGCCAAAGGAATTGCACAGTAGTGCATTGTGTAAAAAAAAATGAAGACTAAGATTGTGTGAAGCAAGGGTGCATAAGAAAAGGCAGCAGCCTGTGTTATTTTTTTTGTGGAGAATGAAGTGCCAAGAGTATGGGCACACAGCAGTATGATGAAACAAAAGGCAGCCACAGTGCAAATTGCAGAGGCAACGCAGCAGCAAATAAAAACCCAGGGATGACAGTCTATGGTTATAGTTATGGACAGCAGCATGATGGCAAGAAGGAGAAGCACACAAAAATGCAAATGTGAAAAATGCAGCAGCAAGAAGTTTTGAACAGCAGCACATGCAAAAGAAATTTTCCTTACAGCAGTAAAGGTAAATGTAATGAATTTGTTGTTCAATGAATTGAAATGCAATATATGCAACAGCAGTGAGTGTAAGAAATGTTTACAAACAGCAGTGTAAATTTGTAAATTGGGACAGTGTAATTGTTCCAGAAAAGACAGAGTATTTTGTCTTTGAAAAGTGCAGAAGCAGTGCAGGTGTAGACACAGCAGTGTGGGATAGACACAGCAAAGAAGATGGCACAACAGTGCAGCAGAGAACATGCAGCAGCATAAAAGAACATTGTAATGAGTTTGCACACACAGCAGTGCAATGATTGTTTGTTTTGGAACTGCATTTGAAGCAGTCATTTGGTGAAACCCTCTGTTAAAGAGGAAGGTGCTTTTCAGCACAGTCATTTGGTGAATCCCTCAGTCAAGAGGAAGGTGCTTTTCAGCACAGTGACATGGTAAATCCCTCTATCAAGAGGATGATGCTTTTCAGCATAGTCACAGGTGAATCCCTCTGTCATGAGGAAGGTGCTCTTCAGCACATTGTTATGGTGAATCCCTCTGTCATGAGGAAGGTGCTCTTAAGCACAGTTTCAGGTTAATCCCTCTATTAAGAGGAAGACAACTTTGTTTGTTTGTGAACTGCATCAGAAGCAGTTGGTGAATCCCTCTATGTGAGGAAGATATCTTTGTAACAGCAGTACTAAGGAATCCCTCTACGAGAGGAAGAGTCTGGGTATGACCGAATGCCCAGCTGTTGAAATTAAAGGGGAGTGTTGAAATCGTAATTTCAACGCAGCGGCAACATTGCCAGAAACTGTTCAGCATACCCGCCTGGAACTTCTCGGACCAGCTTTCCGGCGAAGGAATAATCCAGCAAACGAACCCGATGGAATATGGTGGCGCCACGTGTTTCTGACCTGACATCAGCCAACGTAAGCTTCTCGGGTGGTATTGTTCAGTCATATGATGCCTTCCGATATTCTTGTGAGCCGTCTGATCTACCTGATCGTCCTCCGCCGTCGATCAATGAAACCTGCATACGAGCCTGCAACGATTTAAATATTTGCGTGGAGTAAAAACTAAGTCTGGTTGACCATACCTGTTTTAATGCAATGTCATATGCGTTGGTAAACTTTTAAGTTTTGTCCATACGGCACATAATATGACATTTAGTTTTGTTGACACATAAAAATATTTTTTTGTAAAACGTTGACTTTGTATGGCATTGTATTATCGCACACGGGAGTAGAACAAATACATATGTGTTCGCAGCAGCGAGGAGTATTATGGAGTTGTTATTGGGCATGGGAGAAACGTAGCAGCAGCGGAAAAACTGTGTGTATTTTTTTTGCACAAGCAGTGCATAAAAAGGTGTGGAGCGCATATGTATATGAAATGTTATTGTTGCACATGAGATTTGTGTAACGCGCAGCAGCGAAAGAGCAGGGAGTGCTCAGAATGAAGACCAGCACATGAAGCAGGTGAAGACATTGCACAGTAGTGCATAGATTTTATTAATGAAGTGGATTTGCATTGAAATGCAAAAGAAAAGAATGCATAAGTTTTTTTGTAATGTGAAAACCCAGGAATGTAAAAAAAGGGATTTCACTCAGATGTAAATGTAAATTTATTTTACAGAAGTATGTGTAAAATGTTTTTCACAACAGTGAATGTAAAAAGGGTTTTACAGCAGTAAACCCAGCACAGTGAAATCTCAGGTGGAGATAAAAGACAGAGTTTTTGTTTTTGATGGGTGAATGTAAGTTTTGGTAAATCCCTCTCAGCAAAGAGGATGAATGTTGTTTCAGGCTTTATATTTTAATCAATAGAAATGTTTTTTATGGCTGTGTAATACTATGTTATGAGTCATTTTGTTTTAAAAGCTTCCCTGTGCAAAAGATCCTGGAACAGTGGAAACAGAGCATTGCCTCTGTGGTGTTAATGTTTGTTTGGTTTTGGTATTTCCCCATTCAAAAATATCCAACACTACTTTCGCTACAGTGTGTGAAGTGTAACCATATATTGAAGCAGGTTTTGAAGATTTATAGGGGCAGAGGAGAGGAGTCTTTCCCTCAACACTTTAGTGTAGAGATCAAATCTGAACTAGACATGAGTTTAAAACTCAAAAATTTAACGCCCAGTAAACCAGAGTAAAAATTTGGAGCAAGAAAATAAAACTTTGGATTACTTCACGAGGGGGTTTCATAACAGAGTGTAAAGCCCAGTGATTGTTTATTTTCAGGCTGTCACCAAAGTTTGCTCCACTATTTTACCCTTTTGATTTCTTCACATATATATTCAAAAATACATTTCAAAGGCATTAATTTATCACAAAGTCGAAGTATTAAGACATAATATGGGCCCTTGTACAAAATATATGATTTTTGAACTTACAAATGTTGTGGAGAGTAAGTAATAGTTGGGGAATAAATGTTTGACCATACTATTTCACCAATGCTTCATTGAATGCTCTTTCGTTCTTAATTACTTGATGTGTGCTGTGGAATGGAGAATTTGTACTGGAGAACTTCATTTAATCTGTCATTTAGCTTACAAACAAAAATCCGCAACCTGTAAAAAAAATCTACTTGACAAGTATGGTTGTTGTCAATGTATTTAACACGGTGGTTGGGATTAATTTTCCAACACTCACCCTTAATAACAATTGTTTCCATTAACAATTCTCAAACAATCTTTGAGATAAACAAAATTTTCACGTGTCAATGGCTTTGTGAAAATGTCTGCAAATTATTCCTATGACTTGCAGTGGTGCAACACAATTTCACCATTGTTAACTAAATCTCTAATAAAATAATATTTAGCATCAATGTGCTCAGTCCTCTTGTGAAAAACAAAATTCTTTAATAGTGCAATCATGGAACTATTGTCACATAAAATAGTTGTTGTTCCCTCTTGGTCGTGGCATAAATCCCTCAACATTCTTCACATCCAAACTTCTTGACACGATGTTGTTGTTGCGGCAACATAGCTTCTGTTGTTGACAATGACACTATTAGTTTCTTCTTGGAGACCCATGAAATGGCTTCGAACCCAAAATGAAAAACATATCCTGATGTGATATTTCTATCACCAACACTTCCTTCCCAATCACTGTCAGTGTAACCAACCAACCTAAAATCATTTTTTGCGGTGTACGAAATACCATACTCCTTTGTCCCATTGACATACCTTAGAATCCTCTTGGTTGCTTACCAATGTGTCCCCTTGGGTGTCTCCATGAAATTTTGATCCAAAATGGATCCAGTTTTTCCTCTAGAGAAAAATCTTCAAATGCAGATGAAAGTGGGATCAAGTCGAAGTGCTCATCGACACTATTCCAACAGTGTGAACGATGCGTAAATCCAAGTCCGGATTAAGAAGTTAGAGTCAGTCAAAGTTTATGGAGAATTAGGCCAAAAAGTCAAAAAATCAAAGGTCAATGGTCAACGGTTAACCAGGTCAATGCCAACGTCAGCAGGGACACGTGTCACCTCGAGAATGAGCCATGGGTCCTCGATGATGTCAGCAAAGGAGGTGACATGGCAGATTTTGATTGGTTGATATGGGCCAATCTGGTGCTAACACGTGGTAGCCCGAATTTTTCCCGATGTGGCCTTATTTCCAAAATTTTGGGGATCAAGGAGAATTGAACCCCTAACCTCCCAGAATGACTAAGTCTTTGCCGAAACTAGCTCACGAGTTGGGCTAATGTAATTCATGTTAATGAAAGTGATAAGTTTATATTTATTGTTTATCGAGATTGGGTTGCCAAAAAGAAGGCTGAACCATTGGGGTCAACCCCACGGCCGCCAGACATTTAGATTTATCGTTATCATATAGTCCACAAACATATTATAATATCCCACATTCACCGCAAATCACAACAACACATGGTATATCATACCATATGATTAATGTATCATATAGTCTGCAAACATATTGTAATATCCCACATTCACCGCAAGTCACCACAACACATGGTATATCATACCATATGATTAATGTATCAACCAACAGAGCCAACACATAATACATTGCATATATGTTGTAACAACATAACAAACAATAGAATGGTCAGGTGGGGGTTTCGAACCCTTGACCCACCAAAACCATATATATGCAACAACTTCAACGCATTCCGATAACCAACATATCATATGTTCGGGCTTGAAACAAAGCCGAACAAAAATTTTATTAAACAGTTGTAGGTGTCGAACCTGCCATACCACCAGTGCATAGACCGAGGCAGTTTTGAGCAGGCCGAGGTGGTTTTTGTCAGCAGAGAGTGGTTTTGCAAGCGCAAAGACGGTTTTGGATCATTCTAGGGGGTCTGGAGGTCACAGTAGCAAATATGGTAAAGTTTATACTCGTTTGACTAGAAATTTCAAGCTGAACGCAATGGTGAGGTCCATTTTTTCATTTGAGTCTCTGTCTTTGAGTTCATACCTGTAACAACATTTTGAAGACAAAATAAAGTGGTCAACATTAGAAACTAAAGGACCAGGAGACGTAGCCAGGAAGTTTGGTGAACTCCTTTATTAAATTTTGTTGTATTGATGTGTTTGAATGTGTTTTCAATTTGCTTATGTGTTTATGTTACTTGCAACCTTTTCAGTCCATTGCACTAAGTAACATAAACAACTTCACATAAAGTCTGTAATACCTTTTTCATTAACGGATCAAGTGGTATCAAAGCTCAAAGGTTTTTAAGGTTTGACAAGTTTGTGTGAAGATTTGAAAGCTTACTAGGTTGAGGCTCGAATGAGGTGAAGGTGAACTTTTTGAGGCAAATCCAGAGATAGAATGGTCTTTTCACAAAGAAGGATGGCGGATGAAACTCCACTTGGGTCAGAATCTCAATTCTTGGATGGTTTCATGACGATACATGCAATGGTGGAAGAGATGTATCGTGAGTTTAAGAAGAACAAAGATGAAGGCACTTCATCACCTAAAGATCAATAAGATAAGAGAAAGGGAGGAATGCTTCCTCCACCATCTCCTCCATCATCACCATCATCGTCATCATCATCCTCTTCTTCTCATAAATCTCGTCCTTCTAAGAAGAAAAAGAATAAATCCTCTTTGATCAAATCAGATGTAAAATTTGATTTGATAATTTATGATGGAGAACTTAACGCTGAAAAGCTTGATAATTGGATAAGACAAATTGCAGTGTATTGCAAGGTGCAGAAAGTTGTTTCAGAAAGGAAGAAGATCCTACTTGCTAGCCTTCGACTTGGAGGAACCGCACTTGTATGGTGGGAAGGCAAGACACAAGAAGATCTCCAAAAGCATGGTAAAGTCATTTCAACTTGGAATGAGTTTGTTTATTCTATTAAAAAACAATTTTATCCTTTGGCTTATATGCAACAAGCAATGACGAGTTCGCAAACACTACGTCAATTAGAAGGTCAAAGTGTTCAAAGTTATACTCAGGAATTTCGTAAGAGAGCTTTGACATTAGGCATATCATTAGGCTCACCAGAGACATTATTGAAATACATAGGTGGTCTTCATAGTTATTTGAGGCATAACATACTTTTGTTTAATCCAACTAGCTTAGATGATGTATCCGTTCAAGCAACTCATCTAGAAGCTAGAGGCAAAAATGTAACTCAAGATGTTGGAAAATCATCCAAACCTATTGAAAGCGAGAATAAAGGCAAGAAGAAACTTAAATGAAAGGAGAAGAAAAAAACAATATGAAGAAAGATAAACCTTCATGCACTCATTGTAAGAAGCAAGTACATGATGAGGCACACTACTAGTCATTGCATCCAGAATTGAAGCTTAAGAAGTTTGGGAGTAAATAGCAGAAGAAGGTTGTTGCTATTCAAAAGAACTTGGGATCAGATTCAGGTGATGAGACAACCATTACAGCTACATGTATAAACGGTAAAGATTCTAAACCATCTACAAGTACTTCTTCGCATTCTGTTGATAATGGTAATGATGAGAGGAAAAGAAATGAGATATTTCACATTAGAGTCATTTCCAAGCATACTAAAATTAATACTTTATTTGATAGTGGGCCACAAGTTAATTTGATTCTGAAGAAATTGTAAAGAAGTTGGGTCTAGAAACAAAACCTCATAAAAATCCATATCCATTAGGTTGAGTGTGTGATAAAACTAAGCTACAAGTGACGAAAAAATGTAAACTTCGTTTTGCTATTGGGTCAAAGTTTGTAGATGAGGTTGAGTTAGACATAGTCCCATTGGGCATATGTGGAATTGTACTAGGAAGTCCATACTTGTACGACATAAATGCTATCTTCTATCGAACTGAATATAAGTATCAACTCACTAAGGATGGAATTGAATATATTGTAAGGGCTCATAAACTCAAAGATAACTTCTCTCTCATAAATTCAGGACAGATGAAAAGGATTGTAAATTCAAGTAAACAATTTTCACTTATGATTGTAAGAGCAAAGGTTATTGATAAATCCGATGCCTTCCAAGGCTGTAATCCTAAATAGAAAGCAAATCTAGTTAAAGTTGTTTCCGATTATGATATTCTGTTTCAAGAGCCAAGCGAGAGATAGAACATGAGATTTATTTGCAGCAAGATGCTCCACTACTTAACATTGGAATATACAGGTTATTAGCTCTAGAGCAGAGATAAAGAATCAGGTACAGGAGTTGCTCGATCAAGGGTTTATTCGACCAAGCACATCACCGTGCACATCACCTATTGTGTTAGTGCGAGAAAAAGACAGTTCGTGGAGAATCTGCATTGATTTTAGAGCATTAAATAAAATCACAATAAAGAATCATTATCCTATTCCTCGTATTGATGACTTGTTAGATCAATTAAATGATGCAGTTTACTTCTCTAAATTGGACTTGCGAAGCAGCTACCATCAGATCAGAGTTGCAAAACAAGATGTATGGAAGACTTCTTTCAAAACAAAGCAAGGACTCTATGAATGGATGGTTATGCCTTTTGGCTTAACTAACACTCCAGCTACATTCATGTGAGTCATGAATGATGTATTTAGGCCATTCATTGATGATTTTGTAATAGTCTATTTAGATGATATTCTTGTTTTCAATAGAACATGGGATGAACATGTAAAGCATGTAAAGCAGATTTTAGATGTTTTGAAAAGAGAAAATCTCTATGTAAAACTGTCAAAATGTGAATTTGGCAGAACATCTTTGAATTATTTGGGTTATATTGTAGGGGTGGTGAATTGAAGATAGATCCCTCTAAGGTTGAAGTTATTGTAAATTGGCCTAAGCCTAATACTGCTATAGAAGTTAGAAGTTTCTTAGGGGCAACACAATATTGGAGAAAGTTTATTGCTAACTTTTCTTTGATTGCAGCTCCTTTACATGCTTTGACAAGTGTGAAACAGGTGTTTTAATGGGGAGGCAAACAACAGAAAGGCTTCGACACATTGAAAGAAAGGATTAGTACAACACTAGTACTAGCACTACTAGATCTTCATCATCCATTTGAGATCGAAACAGATGAAAGTGAATATGCCATGGGGGCAGTGTTGATGCAGCACAGAAAGCCTATATGTTTTCATTCTGAGACATTCACATCAGCAGTAGTTAACTATCCTACATATGATAAGGAATTATATGCATTAGTTCAGAGTGTTAAAAAGTGGAAACATTACATAATGGGTAAAGAAACAATCATACACACAGATCATCAACCACTTCAATATTTACACTCACAAACTAAATTGCAACAATCAAGACACTATCGGTGGATGGGTTTTCTACAACAATTTCATCTTGTTATCAGATATAAGAAGGGCATACATAATAAGGTTGCAGACATGTTATCAAGACCAATTATAAATGCATCCACAATACTTAAGCATAATTCAGTAATTCATGAAAGTTACATTGAACAATATGCTCAAGACATAGATTTTAAGGATGTATATGCAACTTTAAGTCATGGCAAGCAGGTAGAAGAATTGGATTATTTCATAAAGGACAAACTCTTATACCATTTGGGAAAGTTATGCATTCCAAAAACTGGAAGAGTTAATATAATTCAAAAAGCACATACGGCTCTCATATCAAGTCATTTTGGTGTAAGTAAAACAATTGCACAATTACAAAGATTCTGTTATTGGCCACGAATGAATGAGATAGTTTCTAGATATATTAAAGGATGTACTATGTGTGCTACAAGCAAGCCAAGTAATAGAAAATTAGGCTTGTATACTCCACTTCCATTTCCTTCTCGTCCTTGGGAAAGTGTTTCCATGGATTTTGTTGGGGAATTGTTGAAGTCTAGAAAGAGTCATGATTATTTGTATGTAGTTGTGGATAGGTTCAGTAAGATGTGTATTTTGACACCATGTAGTAAACAGGTCACAGTTGAACAAACTGCAAAGTTGTTCTTTCAAAATGTATGGGCTCATTTTGGGTTACCCGTTTCCATTGTATCCGATCGAGTTTCTCGATTTGTCGAGAAATTTTGGTTAAGTATATGGGAGTTAATGGACACAAAGTTAAAGAAGAGCACGCCATTTCATCCACAAATATATGGTCAGACAGAAGTGGTCAACAGAACAGTGATACAATTGCTTCGAGGATATTGTAGCAAGCATCCCAAACTTTGGGATGAGCATTTGTGTTATGTGCATCATGCTTACAACCATGCAAAACATTCTTCTACTCAGAGATCTCCTTTTGAGACTTGTTTTGGTTTTATACCAATGTCTCCCTTAGATTTTGTCTTTGGTAAAGACATAGTAGTTGATGGACACAGTGATGTGAAAACCAAGTTCATTGAACAAATTCAAGAAATTCACCAGGCAGTACAGGAACAGCTAGAAAGAAGCCAAGTAAAGTATAAAACGCAACATGACAAGCATTGAGTTGAGCATAGTTTTCAAGTTGGTGATCAAGTTTGTACATCAGCAAAGAAAGATTGCAATGGGAAGGTAAAAAGTTGAAACCAATTACATATGGTCCTTTAAAAATACTTGACAAAATTGGTGAAAATGTTTTCCGCCTAGATCTACCAACTTATATGCAGATTTATTCCATCGCAAATGTTGAAAACTTGTGATTGTATGAGCCTTCATTGATTGAAGATCCTGAAGAGCAAGGTCATCTACCTTCCATTGAAGATCTTTTGCCTAAGTATCTTAATGAGCTACATGAGGATAAAGTTCTTGACAGGAGGATAAGGACTTCATGATAGGGAAATGTTGAGTATCTTCGAGTTGGAATTAAAGGTACAAATCCAAGTAAAGCACGATGGATAGATATCGAAAAATTCAAGGAAATTTATCCTCACTTACTCGACAGGTAAAACCAACTTTTGGTGGTCCAAAATCTTCCAATGGGGAGGAGTGATCCAAAATGGATCCAGTTTTGCCTCCACATCAAAATCTTCAAATGTAGATGAAAGTGGGGTCAAGTCAAAGTGCTCGTCGACATGATTCCAATGGTGCAAACAACACATAAATCCGAGTCAGGGTGGAGAAGTTAGAGTCAGTTAAAGTTTATGGATAATTAGGGCAAAAAGTAAAAAAAAATCAAAGGTCAACTGTCAACCAGGTCAATGCCTACATCAGCAGGGACACGTGTCACCCCGGGAATGAGCCACAGTCCTAGATGATGTCAACAGAGGAGGTAACGTGGAAAATTGTGATTGGTTGATATAGGCCAATCTAGTGCTGACACGTGGCAGCCCAGATTTTGCCCAATGTGGCCGTATTTCCAAAATTTTGGGGCAGGGAGGATCGAACCTTGACCTCCCGGAATGGCTAAGTCTTCATTGGAACTAGCTCACTAGTTGGGCTACCGGAGTTCTTGTTAATAGAAGTGATATGTTTATATTTATTATGTATCAGGATTGGGTTGCTAGAAAAAGGTCGAACAATTGGGGTCAGTCCCACAACCACTGGACCTTTGGATTTATCGTTATCATATAGTTTGCAAACATATTGTAATATCCCACATTCACCACAAGTCACAACAACACATGGTATATCATACCATATGATTGATGTATCAACCAATAGAGCCAACACATAACACATCACATATACATTGTAACAACATAACCAACGACGGAATGGTCAGGCGAGGGTTTTGAACCCTTGACCCACCAAAACCATATATATGCAATGACTTCAATGCATTTCGATAACCAACATATCATATGTTCGGGCTTGAAACAAATCCGAACAATTTTTTTATTAAATAGTTGCAGGTGCTGAACCCGCCATACCACCAGCGCACAGATCGAGGCAGTTTTGAGCAGGCCGAGGTGGTTTTTGTCAGCAAAGAGTGGTTTGCAAGGGCAGAGGCGGTTTTGGATCATTCTAGGGGGTTTGGAGGTCACATTGGCCAAATATGGTCAAGTTTATACTCGTTTGACTTGAAATTTCGAGATGAACGTAATGGTGAGGTCCATTTTCTCATTTGAGTCTCTGATTTTAAGCTCATATCTGTAACAGAATTTTGAAGACAAAATAAAGCGGTCAGCACTAGAAGCTAAAGGACCAAGAGACGTAGCCAGGAAGTCTGGTGAACTCCTTTAATAAATTTTGATGTGTTGATGTGTTTGAAGGTGTTTTAAATTTGCTTATGTGTTTATGTTACTTCCAACCTTTTCGATCCATAGAACTAAGTAACATAAACAACTTCACATAAAGCCTGTAATACCTTTTTCATTAACAAATCAACCTTGAAACCAAGCTTATTGCATACATTAAATCAGCCTAGTTATTTTCAAATACATCAAACTTCCCACCATACTTTTGTATAATGTCATATTGACATTATTGTTGCAATCTTCTTTTCTCAACTTCAACCCCATGACAGTTGGAGTTAGTGCGGGCTTGCTATTCTGCATATTAAACCTCTTTAAAATGTCTACTACACACTTTGCTTGGGAAATAAAAATACCATTTTTTGTTTTCTTCACTTCTATACCCAAAAAATACCTTAACAACCCCAAGTCAATTATTTCAAACTCACTTTCCTTAACCTCTTTAAAATCAGCGATGAGGAAAGCATCACTACCTATAAAAATAAAATCATCTACATAATAAATAACAATAATAAGCTTACCACCACTCTCTTTGATGTAGAGAGTAGGCTCGTTGTCGCATTTGTCGAAACCATTGTCTAACAAGTAAGCATCTATCGTACTATACCATACACATGGTGCTTGCTTCAGCCCATAAAGAAATTTCCTCAACCTATACACCTTGTCTTCTTGGCATTCTACCTCATAACCAGGTGGTTGCACAACATATGCTTCCTCTTTCAGCATTCCATTCAAGAACCATAATTTTACGTCCGTTTGATACACTTTCCATTTATGTTGTGTGGCAATCGACACCACCATACACACTGTCTCCATCCTCATGACTAGTGCAAATGTTTTTGCATAATATCTTCCATGTTGCTGCTTTTGTCCTTTGATAACTAGCCTTGCTTTATGCCTTTCAATCTTTCCTTCAATGTTGCTCTTGGTCTTATAAACCCACTTCACTCCAATGACTTCTTTTCCTTGTGAAAGGTCCACTAACTCTGATGTGTTATTCTTTTCTATTGCTTCTATTTCTTCATTCATTGTCGCATCCCATTTGTCTTCTTTGATTGCACACTCAAAATGTATTGGGTCATCTACATGACAAAACAATGCAAATAAAGAATTTAGACCAATGCCACTATCAACTTCATTTTGCTCATATATTTCACTTAAATTTATGAATTTTTGTCTTCTTATGCTTGCGGAAGATGGGTTCGACATATCACTTGATGTTGCACTTGAAGTAGATGACATTGTGGATCTTTGCGGCGTGTTTGGAGAAGAACTTTCTTGATTGTGCGACACAATCCTATTATTTGTTAATGGTGTTACTTGTTGACTGCTTTGTTGTGCTTGAATAGGAGTAGAAGGAGTCAATGTTGAGGAATTAATTGCTGTTGTCAATTCCTCTTTATCCTCATGTGGTATACATGCTTTCACATTGATTTTCTTATCTGAATTTCCATCCCATGCTTCCTCTTCTATGAACTGCACATCTCTATTGATTATGATCTTCTTGGTTGATGGATTATAGAGATTGTATGCCTTGGGTTCATCACTGTATGCAATAAATATGCATTTCTCCCCCTTGTTGTCCAACTTCTTCCTCAACTCATTTAGGACATGTGTATAAGCCACACATCCAAACAATGACACTATGCTTTCTTCCACTCCATGCCTCTTCAGAAACCACATTCTTGACACTTTTGATTGGATACCTATTAATGATATATATTGCACAAAATACAATTTCAGCCCAATAATCATTTGGAAAATTATTTGCCTTCAACCTACTCCTTCCCATTTGCATAATGGTCCTATTTTTTCTTTTTGTAACACCATTTTGCTGAGGTGTATACCTTGTTGTAAATTTATTGTGAATTCCATGCTCCCTACAAAAATGAAGGAAATCATTTGAGATGTATTCGCCACCTCTATCAGTCCTCAAGACTTTGATGTAGTGTCCACATTTCTTCTCAACAAGAAATTTGTATTGGTGAAAGCATTCAAACACTTCACTTTTCTATTTTAGGAAGTAGACCCATGTCTTCCTTGTGTAGTCATCTATGAAGGTAAAAAAATAATAGCTACCACCAATTGATGGTGTCTTCATTGGTCCACATAAATCTGAATGGAAAATCTCTAAAGGTTCCTTTACCCATATTGACTTCCCTACTAGAAATGTCTCTCTATGTTGTTTGCCCAAGATGCATCCTTCACATAGGTTGTCTGGTTTTTCTATAAGTGGTAATCCCTTCACCATGCCTTTCCTATGCAGCAAATTCAAACCTCCAAAGTTGAGATGACCAAATCTCAAATTCCATAACCAATTTTCATCTTTGACCTCCGCTTGAAAGTTTTCTTGCGTGGTAGCTACAAATTTTCTTTCATCCTCTTGTGAGATCATTGATAGTTGTGCTTGGGCACCTTCTTCCTTCAAATATGATTTTATTTTTAGGGGAAACATTCTATTGTTTGTCATCTAAACTTTTTCAATCAGTTGTCTGCTTGGACGTTTATCCAAAATTGTGCACTCATCATTTTTGAAAAAGACAATGTAGCCCTTTTGCATGAGTTGTCCAATGCTTATGAGGTTATGATTCAAACTAGGGACAAATAAACATCTAAAATGTACTTATTCTCCCCCTTATTTTTTAGAATATTGACTCGTCCTTTGCCCATGACAAATACTTTGCTATCAGTCCCTAATGTCACTTCCAATTTCACACTTTCATCTAAATTGGAAAACATTTCTATGTTCTCTGTCATGTGATTGTGGCACCCTAAATCTAGAAACCATACATCAATTTGTTTTTCTTGTGCTACATTACAAGCTAAAAACATGTTATCTTGGTTCTGATTTTCCTTTGTGAAATTTGGACTTGTTTTGTTACTTACGTCATATTTATTCTTTCTACCTTCATTTGCATAATGACCATACTTCTTACAGTAATGACATTGAACTTGAGATTTATCATACCTCTAATGTTGTGCTTGATTTTGGCCTGGGTATTGACTTGGATTTTGATTTCTGCCCCTTCCACTTGAGTTTGAAGGGTTGCCTCTTCCACCTTCGTGTGGTCTTCTTCCTCTGACTCTACCTTTACCAAGTGCAACTTGTATATTGAATGCATGCTCCAATGAGGAGTTTGTTGCTTTGTTCAGTCTATGTTCATGAGAAATCGGTGATGCATGAAGCTCATCCACTGAAAAATGTGAGAGATCATTTATCTCTTCTATGGCCACAACAATGGCATCAAACCTTGCTAGGAAACTTCTCAGAAGTTTCTCAACTATTCTCCTTTCCTCAAGTGTCTTGCCATCAGACTTGATTTGAGTAACCAGTCCAATTACATGTGTAAATAATGAGTCTACATTCTCAAACTCTTTCATTCAAATTGTCTCAAAGCCTCTCCTTAGCATTTGTAGTTTTTTTGTCTTCACTTTTTCCATGCCTTGGTAGGTTGTCTGGAGGGTATCCCATGCTTTCTTGGACTTTGTTGTTGCTGCAATCCTTGGGAAAATACTTTCATGAACTGCTTGAAAAATATAGAACATGTATTTTAAATCCTTCTTCCTGTGTCCCTCAACAAATCCTTTTCTTCTTGTGAAAATGCATTGTATGTTGTTGCATCTGCTAGTTCTTGGAACCCATTCTCCACTAAATCCAAAATATCTTGAGAAGAAAACAAAGAATTCATTTTTATAGCCCAATTATCATAGTTTTTCCCATTAAATTGAGGTATTTGAGGATTAGTCAAGCTTTTGTTTCATGCTGTCATTTCTGAATGTAGAAAAACTTTCTTCCTGCTGGAAAATATGCTCCAAAAAAAAATCTGCCTTCAAAACAATCTTTAACTCCCAGTAAAAACATTGGTTCTTACACCAAAAAAAATTTACCCACTCTGAAACCATATGAAATATTTATAGGGAAGAGGAGAGGAGTTTTTCCCTCAATACTTTAGTTGCGGAGATCAAATCGCAACTGCATTTCAACACTTTAGTTGCGGACTTCAGTTGCGGAGATCAAATCACAACTAGATAGGAGCTGAAAACTCAAACAATTAACGCATAGTAGAACAGAGTAAAAATTTAGAGCAACAAAATAAAACATTGGATTATAATTCTTAATGCATGAAATACATGCACATGGATGTTGTGGCTCCTTCAAAAAGTAAATAAAAGTTCTTATCATGATTTACTCTTCACCAGGGGTTGTGGAGTAACAAACTGTAAAACCAGTAAAAAGACATAATATGGATGCTTGTACAAAATATATGATTTTCTGAACTTGTAGATGTTGCGGAGTGTAAGTAATAGTTGCGGAATAAATGTTTGACCATACGTTTTCACCAACCCTTCATTAAATTATCTTTTATTCTTAATTACTTGATGTGTGTTGTGGAATGGAGAATTTGTACTCCTACTCAGAACTTCATTTAATTTGTCCTTCAGCCTGCAAACAAAAATCTGCAACCTACAAACAAAATATACTTGGAAAGTATGGTTGTTGCGAGTGTATTTAACACAGTGTTTGGGATTAACTTTCCAATAGGTTTGTGGAGGCGCGACTATCAGGTCAATTAGTTTTTTAGGGAGGCGTTAGATAGGGACGATAGCTCCATAGATTCGCAAAGCATAGTATACTATTTAATGTCAAAAGGTGGCAGGTTGTATTATGAGTATGACCATGTTGTTTTATGAGTATGATCTGTTCCAAGCGATTTATTCAGTGGTAACTAGGTGTGTTGACCTTGGTATGTCATATAGCCTGTTCTGGTGTTCTATTTTATGGTTTGTAAATAAAGTGCAGTGGCTAGGGACTATGTGAACTAACTTCTCTATGCAATTCATAGCTCTGAATTTTTTTTAGTGGGAAGGGAAATATGCCAAGACTTGTGTCCCATACTTCTTCTTCATCAGAGGATGGTGATGGAGATTGAATGGTAAATTTAATCTTTGAAAATTGTCTTCTTCTTTATAACATCATTGAGATAAGTGGGGATATTTGGGTTGTTTGCAACTATAAGGTATGCTCATGGAGTTTGACTACCTCCATATCATAGATTATTTATCGATTGTTGAAATTATTATTGTAGCAATTTTAATTCACTTAAAATTGAATAATGCACATCAAACTTACATTGATCAGATTACATATATACATGAAGTGTTGTCTCAAGATAGAGAAACTATCTTGGACACATAATCAATTGGTTGAGAGAATATCTCAACCACACACCAATCTAGGAATCAACTAGATCTAAACAACTAGAGAATAAGAACAAACTCTTTTACATAGAAAGAATCACAACTGAGACAAGTAGGAATTATATTTTCCAAGTCACCCCCTTAATGACTACTTGTCTTGATCTCAATCAACAATATCTACATCTGGTCCAATCTGGAAATTACACCTTGTACCTTGTTCATGCAAACATCATCAAATTTTTGACGTCCATATAAAGGAACAACCATCTACTAGAATGCATGGGTACCCAACCACTGCAACCGCAAGTATACTAGGAAGTCCTTCACATACATGGTTCATCTAACCTCTCGATGAACTCCCACTAAATATAATATTTCACATCATGGAGTCTACAACCACTAATGTCCACCCAAGTGTATCCATCCCACATGGCACACTCTTCCAGGGTGTTAAAAACTCTCTAACAGAGGGAACACATAACAAAGGGGTATGCATGCATCTCTGGGTCTCACAGCCATATGCCCTTTTAATGTTGCATAGATCTATATTGAGAAGATACCAAGTACATAAGATATCTCAAGGATGACTATGAACCACTAAAAAACATCATATCAACATATGACCTTTAGATTTGCTCTACGCTATGTCTCATTGTCATGAGTCCATTTTATTTCTCACAATTACATACATCTATTCAGTTGAGTTGCTTACTGCCATAACATTCCATAATCTTATCATCAACCATCTTTTTTTTCATCATCCACACCATCATATTTTTCATATTTGGCATATTGCTCTTGGTTTTCTATACTTTATTTGTCATTTGTTAGAGTCGTGAATTCTAAAAGAAATAAACTTAACAAAATAGAAAACATGAAAATATATTCTCCAAACTATGTTTTTTAGTCTTTATTTTTCTCAACTTCACATGGCATAGTCCATTCTCACTAAATGCATAACACAATGAGTTGACTAGAATCAACATGTTTTACCAATTTCAAAAAAACATATTTGACTCCTTACCATCGATGATGATTTCACACGTTAAGCTTAAGCCTCTTAATACATTAAATAACCTTCCAATGCTATGACATAGTTGTATCCGTAACCAAACATTACTAGTGACTTCTCACCTATCAACAACAACGTCCTAGGCTCCTTGATTCTTTCTCGCGCCCTTTCACTATTGGAGATTCAAAGTTATTTTCCCGCTGGCCAAGATAGCTACATGTTTGCAAGGTTTAGGTGGAGGAACACTACCAAAGGCGGCCATGGACCTCTACCTACATTTAGGAAGAAACTCGATGTTACAAACCGTAATTAATTGGTCAAATCCCCCCGAGATCAGAAGATGAACCCACCGGCCTCTTGGACCCTACAATTTTTTACTTTAATCGACTTGCGGTCTCTAGAAACGGAGATCTCCTTCTCTGCAACTGGGCACAAACTTCACAAGTCGCAGTGGATTTTTCACACGTCGTGGGAAAAACACGCACAGACAGAGTGGTTGAGCAACGAGCTTCACAGTCAACTCTCCTCACCATCTCCGGGTCCAATGTTTCGAATTTTAGGCAAAGCTTCACCTAATGCTCAATTACTCTTGGGCAATCGCACAACGCTTGCAAAACTGCAGGGAGTCACAACACATGTTTACCAATTGTGGGATATCTTTGTGATATCGGGATTTGTATCTCTCATAGTCTTATTAATTTATATAATGTGATAGAAATAGAACATTTCTATGGTAGCCCCACACACTCCTCCCTTGAGGGGCTTGGTATTTTAGTTTCCAAGAACAAAATCACTTAACACTATGAGTGAAAGTTGCTCCAATATTTAATTCGTTGCTTTGGACGTTTCCTTTCATGCTATAAGAAAAAATTTGTCCACAAGTGTGTGTGGGTTCGAACCCCATAGCCATCACCACACATATTAGTTGAGGAAATGACCTTCAACCCTAATCGACCCTTCCACGCATGGCGACCTAACTAACACAACTCTACTCAGCACTGGTCCTCGCTACACGTGACTTTCCTTATTGGCTACTAGACCAAATCTATCCTCCTGTGCTACCTCAGCGCAATCAATAATACACACTGCAGGCTCTACTACCCGGTGACCCGCAACTCTGCTACCACTGACTCTGTCTCAGCCTACTCACACACAATCTCTACCAATGCACTCTATGACCCGACAATGCTACTACTTGTCCGCAACTATCCAGGATCGAACAATGCTTCCAACTCCAGTCTTGTCCACCAGCATAACTCACTAAAACAACTCCTCTAATGACTACTCCAGTATATATCACGGACTAGTTTGCCTGCAACTTTGTGAAGAATCACCAGACACCACCAAAGTGGCAAAGGCCGCTCCAATTTTCCCCTGAAGGTCATTCCTGTCTGCTCCTTTGACCGCTCCTCAAAGCATTATTTGACCAGTTGCTCACCACACTAGTCCACCTCTTCTATCAGCAGACTTGGCCCAACACACAGTCAATTTCTCCTTTCGACTTTGACTGTACACACCGTTACCATGGCTCGGGCCTGCAATCCTTTAACATGAATCTATCGGCCACTAAGCAAAGAAGATGTCTTCACCGCTCAGCCTTTAAATTCACATAGCGCGCAGTCGTTGGCTCACATGCCCCTATACTCACACTAAGCATCCTTACAACAACGACTCATAGCTCCAACAATCCACAAATACCTTTATTCTTTGCAGGATTTACGTGGGCCCTCCCATGAGGGAGTCATGCCCAAACCATACCAACTTAAAATTGAATAATGCACATCCAACTTATATTGATAAGATCACATATATATATATATATCTATATATATATATATATATATATATATATATATATATATATATATATATGAAGTGTTATTTCAAGATAGGGAAACTGTCTTGGAAACATAATTAATTGGTTGAGAGAATATCTCAACTACACACCAATCTAAGAATAAACTAAATCTAAACAACTAGAGAATAGGAACAAACTCCTTTACATAGAAAGAATCACAACTAAGACAAGTAGGAATTATATTTTCCAAGTAATTCTAACAATGCCAATTGTAGAATCATATAAAGCACATAAGATACTAGCAAGAAGGAAATCTAAATGAGATCTACATAACATAAAAGATGACTGTTGAGTTAAAATGTTGAGCCACCAAACAATCAGAAAGAAATCTCAAAAGCCTGCTTTAGTTGGAATTGTCATTATTGCTAGCTATGGATTAATGTTAATTGGTGTCATTTTTTCTCTTGGTGTGCCGAAAATATGGAAGGAAATTAATATTTGAAGCAAAAATATTATAGAGGCTCTGCTAACACCTTGAAGACTTTATCTCAGCGCCAAAGATGTTCTTACAAATTCAAACAAGCTTTCCTTTCCAATTCAACAGGCATAGGGAGTTCATTAATTGGCTAGCTAGCGTTTGGTGTATTACATTGGCTAATGTAGTTATGATTGAGTTCAACAATTAAGAAGCAATCCAATTTCCTGATTTGGATGTCATAAATAGATTTGTTCTGATTTATTCCCTTTTGTAGCAGCCTTTGAAGAAAAATATACAAGGGACTCTCGTTTTCTAATTTGGGATATGTTTTGACCATTAAAGCCTTCTTTTTCAAGCCATCTCGAGTCGGCCTTTATATTGGGATGATTTTGGGTGGCAGACAAAGTTACATTTCAACACTTAGGAGGGAATATTTTTGAAATCTATCAGGCATCATTCAAACCTACCTCTCCTAGACACTTGATAGCCTTTATATTGGGGGGATTTTAGGCGGTGGTCTATGATCCAATTATGGAATCAAATGGATCAATCGTATGCAAAATTATTCCTCTGATGCACTTTCTAGATTGTGATTAGATAGATCTATAAAATCATTTTCCATTGGACTTTTTGAATCTTGATTGGTCATTGGATTATGACTTGTTGCTGAGGTGTCATTGGGTAGGTCCCCTTGGTGAGGTGTCGTTGGGTTCCCCTCCTATTCTGCTAGACCAAGTCGACTTGGAGTACACCTATTCCTTTGACTGAGCCTGATTGGTCTCGCTAGATTTTGACATTTTGATAGCCCATTGTATCTTTTTGCGATTGGCTAGTTCGAATGGATGATATTATGATTTCCCCATCCTCCCCTAAAGCTGAAAAACTGATTGAAGTAACTGTCTATGTGAAGGACCAATATACTCGACCTCTCTCTTTCAATCGAGGTGTGGTTGTGAACGAACTTCCAAACAAGATCCTGGATGCGAAGTGAAGTGTGTCTCCTTCCCTTGCAAACATAAGGCCATTGAAGCAACGTTACAGTCCAATGGCTTAGTTATTGAGGCCGACGGCTATTTGGACAAATCCATTAAGTTAAAAACCAAAGCTTTGGCGGGTCGATGAAAAAATGGATGGAAACCTGGTGGTTTTCTCTCCTTAAATATCGTCCATGTGTCAGCTCCCTTCAAAATGGCTAGTATGCATTCCATTTCTTGAATCCAATGGACATGGACTTGATTGTTGTTGGACCCTTGTTTTAGGGTCATGGATATTTATCCTTACAACAATGGTCCTTTGGTTTTGATCCCACTATTGATCTTCCAACGCGGAATATCTTTTTGGTTAAACTTCTCGGTCTCCCACTAGAAGTCTGGACTGGAAAAACTATTACAGATATAGCCAATGCAATTGGTAAATTCTATTACCTAGATGAGGGCAGCCTGGGTGGATCGGAAAAACACACAACATGGATTCTGGTGGAAATATCGATGACGAGGGGCCTTCTTACAAAAATTGACTTATACTGGGGTTCCTGTTCTCACAAATAAATCGTTGATTATTGGGCTATTCCATTATGATGTCTTTGTTGCCATCGAACGGGCAATCTTATGTCGACATGTCCAAAAAGACTCAATAGGTTCTCTCAAAAATTAAGTTTCCCTGTTGATGTAGGGTGACATGCTTTTTCTTAGAAAAATTCTACCAAAATTCATGCCAAGATAGGTAATCCTCCAATAAATAATTCAATTGACCCTAATCCCTCTCCCTCTGTTGTGACTCATACTCCTCCCAACATTGCTTACTACAACCCTATTATTAAATCTGCTTCCCTTGTAATCACAAATCCACTATCAAAATTACTAAATCAGTCCTTGATGCTTCATGACAGTGAAAATTACAACCTGCTGAAGAACCTTCCAATATTGATCCATATTTCTCTTCCTCGATCAAATTTGGGCCCCATCTAACAAAACGTTTTGTCTGTTCTTAGAAGATCTGGAGCTTGAGACCTTGACCAACGAATCTTGGAATACCATGGAACCTCTGTCTATCAAAAATTTGTTCTTTGATGACCATGACAATTTTTCTCCCATGGCCTCTTGTAAGATTGTCACTACTAGAAGGAAGAAATGGACAAAATACAAAAATATTTTGAATTGTACCCTGCTTCCATCAAACTTGATGGAACATTTCCATGTTTCCAAAGACACCCCATCTCCCCAAGCATATCCTACATCATTTAGGGTGGGTCACTTTGATGTAAATTTCCCAAAACCTCGGGTCCTTAGAGCAAAGCCTCTCGAATTTGATCTTCCCTAATGTCAATCCTCTCTCTAAATGTTTGTGGTCTAGGATCGACCCACAAAAAAAGATCCTTGAAAAGCATAATCGAAATCTATAACTTTGGAATAGTACTTTTACAAGAAACTATGACAAGAAGGGATAAGGCATGGGAACATCTGCTACAGATCTATCCAAAACTCTATGGTTTTGCCACCAATGCGAAAGGTGTCTCACGAGGATCAATAATCATGTGGAATCCAGAATTATATTATTTCAAAGCTTACAACACTTTGGTGGGAATAATTATCTTGGGTGGTCGTAGAGGCATTAAGACCTAGTTCCGCATTATTAATGTTTATGCTCCTTACACAAACAGAAAGGAATTTTAAAATTATGCTGATAACAATGACCTCTTGGATATTTAATCTCTTTCTTCGGCAGGGGACCTTATTTTTTCAATTGATTCTTTAGAGATATTGGGTTCTGATAATCTTCCAGACTCTTTGGAATTCTATTTCAAAGATCTTTTCCTACAAAATTTCCTTTGAGACATCATGCCCGATCCATTGGGCCCATCTTGGCAGAATGGGAGGTAGGATGAGAAGGGTGTAGCCAAACGCCTTGATGATTTCTATGTTTGAGGATCATTAGAAAAAAGACTAAAGGAATTGCAATCTAGCATCCTCCAAAATCTCTGATCATTTCCCTATCTTGTTGAATTGGATTGGGCTTCATAGGCATAAGGCCCCTCCATTTAAATTCAATCACTTGTGGTTAAAGGGTTTGGACTTTATTGCTTTGGTAATTTCATCCTAACAGTCCCCAGGTGGAGACTTTGCTCCTTGAAAGATGGATAAATTCAACCATAAGTTGGATTCACTTGAGATGAAGGTCAAACTCTGGGCTAAAAAAAGAGATGCGAGAATATCCAAGAACTCATTTCAATTGATCAACAGGAAAAAAATTTAGAGGACCCTAGATCCCCAACATACTTTTCTGACTTGAAAAAAAAAGAGATTCTCTAGTTGGAAATTCGAAGATAAAAAATCCTCCTCTGTCAAGTTGAAGAATTACAAGAAAAGAGCAGAATCTTGTGGATTGAAGGAGACAAGAATAGTTGATTTTTTCACAAACAAGTTTCCTCTAGGTGCCAGAAAAACTCAATTTGGAGCATCAAATCAGAATTAGGTGAACCCTTGACGAATTAACGGATATTGAAGCAGAGGCTAGGAAATTATTTCAGGAATCTATATTGTTCCAAGCCTCGGGTCCCATTTTGCAATCAACTTGCAGTGTGTGAGTTATTCCCTACCTGGTCCAATCTAGAGAAAAATAATCAAATGGAATGGCCCGTAACATAAGAAGAAGTTCTCCAAGTATTAAAAGAACTGACCAAAGGTAAAAGTATGGGTCCTAATGGGTGGACTATGGAACTCTTCCTGCACTTTTAGGATATAAAGATTGTAGAGCTTACTGAGATCGTTGAATGATTTGTATATGAATTTGCTTGAGGTTTATGAAAAATTGCAAGTGATTAAATAGGGTCCTTTAAGTCTCTTATGTTAAATTCATAAACACATAACCATGAATTTAAAATTCATAAATTGCAGAATAATGTAGATAATACCACCATAATAGTAAACACAAAACAACAAGTGATGAAGGAGTTCACCCCTCCTGGGCTACGTCTCCTGGTCCAAATTCCAATGTTTGGGCATATATCATTATGCTCATAAAAATGGTGTTTACATCAAGTTAGAGTGCTCAAATGGTATCAATAATAGCTCCAATGGCTTCATAGATATAAAAAATCCTTGTCTAGCCTCTTTTTGCTCCCAAAAAGACCAAAAACTGAGAAAGTTATGCCTCTTTCCTCCTTTTCCCAAGTTCTGCAGCTAACCATCCTACAATTCGGCCAAAACCTGGCTCGAGTGCCCCGAACATGGAAACTGCCCATTAAAACTCGCACGATTCATGCTCACTGGATGAAATTGTACGACCATTAAGGGCTCCATTAAGCCCTCAGTCCCGAAAAATACGACCACATTGCAGCCATGGGACGCGTTGGGTGTCGAAGTTTGCGGGCTCTATCTAGCCCATGTTTGTGCTCGCCCTTCAGTCATATGAGTCTTCCATAGGACCTAGGGCTGGCCCCCTGTGGCTCGCTCCATTCTCTGCACCCTCAAACATGTGGGTCCCCATGGAACCTGGGGCTGGCCCTTTACCTCCTCCCCCTGTGGTTTTCGGTTCACGGTCTTGGGACCCGATCACAAGGCAGTTTGGTTATTGTGGCTAAGGCCACGGTATAGAGAATTAATGGGGCTAGTCTAAGGCCTAGCCCTTGGCCCCTCGCCCACAGTCCCATGGCACTCTGGTGGCCAGGGGCTAGGGCCTAGCCCGACCCCCTTCCCCCAAACCTTGCGCATAAACATTTCAATAAGAATTGCGCCCTTAGTGTATTAAGGAACAATGTGTGGTTCATTGGTGGAGGTTGCGGCTTGCTCAAACGAGGTCATGCGTTCGATTCAACGGAGGTGTAAACTGACCTTAACCAAAATTTTAGTGCCCACCAAGGTGCCATGTGGCAGCCTCCAGTTGGGCCATGTGGCAGCCTCGGTTGGGCCACGTGGCAGCCTGTGGTTGGTCCACATCAACCACAATCATTATCCAATCAAATTCAACCCAGTCAGAGTCAGTAGAAAATTTCCAAGTGTTGTGTGGAGATTGATCCATGGAGCCTAGTCACCCTACCAAGTCAGCAGGCCCAATCGACTGTACGAACTACTGATTAGGTAACCCTGCAGACTGCCTTTTTAAAATTTAGTTGTTTCCAAAATCGATGAGAACTCATTTTTGGGAGCATACGACATCCGTTTTCTGTGAAATAAGTTGCGCTGGATTCAGAATGACGAGATATATCCAATCGTTCCATTGTAGAGCGATTTCGACAACTTTGAATTTTAAGCATATTTTTTATCCAACGGATCATTCCTCCCCACTGGAAATTTTCGACCCCAAAAGCTCTTTATTTTTGAATAATTATATGAGGTTACAACCCCCTCATCCTTCCAGTCTCAACCCACTAGAATTTGCCTGAATTAAACAATTTGAGCTAAATTTCATGAAAATTAATCTTTTTCGTTGATTTTGGAGACCCTGTCTTGCTATTGTAGATACCATCTTTATGAAATTTCCCTGAATTTGCAGAACAACAAACTATCCTTGAAGGAACAAAAACATTCCCTCCTCAGTCATCAATCAAAGGAAACTTAAACAACTTGAAATTCTTCTAACCTCGAACACCATCGATCTGACGTTGTTTAGTTTGTCTTGCCTTGTGCTTTGCTCAACTCTTGACCAAGTGTTTTTGCCATTTCCATGCACCATTTTTAAATAGAAGAACTTGTGGAACCTATGCCTTCATTGTTAA
The DNA here is from genome assembly GCA_031772625.1 of Pinus tabuliformis. NCBI lineage: Eukaryota > Viridiplantae > Streptophyta > Pinopsida > Pinales > Pinaceae > Pinus > Pinus tabuliformis. The sequence continues at coordinate 180,581,865 of CM062812.1, forward strand.
ATTTCTTTGACACTTTATCTTTGACCTTTGCGCTCTTTAGCACCGACATCTTGTTGCCATCACTGTTAAACAATGATGTATGCTGCTACAATTTTTCCTCATCTTATTACCTCTTTTAGGAGGCAACATGTTAGAACCCTTAAAAAACTTATTACAACCATTAGCAACCTTAATGAAATCAGATTTTTCATTTGATGCATTTCTTTCAAACGCCTCATTCAGAACATCTTGATGCTTGAACATTAACAAAGCAAAACTTTGACTTGCATTCACAATTCTCTTCATTTGTCCAGCATTCATAAGAGACAAACTCCTCTTCTTACGAAGTGCTCTAACTATATACTCAATACTATTCTTGAATAAGTGATACTTATTCTCATGGCAATGAAAAATTTCTCTCTTGTCATAAAGGTATGGGATTCCCAAAACTATACTAGAAATAGCAAGCAAAACTATATCAAGTCCAACTTCGTCAGGAAAGTTTGCAGTAATTGCAAATCTAAGAATGGACTTCCTTGTTACCTGCAAATTTTCATTCTTACATATCCAGCATAAAGGATAAGGTCTTGAATGTGGAATGGTTTCTAGATTTAACTTCATGACTAAGTCTTCAAAAATCAAATTTTCTTGAGAACCACTATCAAATAGTGTGTCAATTTTGGTATGCTTTGAAACAACTCTAATGTGGAAAAGTTCAATTCTTGTTTCATCATCTTGAGTATTATTGAAACAAATTGAAGAACTAGTGCTTGCTATGTCCTTACCTTTCAAACCCATCGCTGTAATCTTCATTTCATCTCCTGAATCAGAACCTAAGTCATGTTCTATAATTGCAATTGTTTTCTCCTTCTCTCTTTTTTTAAGTTTGTTGGGTCTCATTTATGGATGGAGTTTCCAGCAATGATCTTCGTCATGGCCATTTTTCAAATAGTGTTTGCATGTGAGTTTCTCTTTTTCCATTTTAATAGAAGCATCTTTCTTCCCTTTTCCCTTAACTTACCCTTTCCTTTTCCTCCAGTTTCAAGGGAACTCTCGCTTTTCTCATCTGAAATATTTTTCCCTCTTGCTTTTAGATGTGTGGCTTGAACACAAACTTCATCTAAATTTGTGGGATTGAACATGAGAATAGTGTGGCTTAGATAATTATGTAAATCTCCTAAACTCTTGAGTATAGTTTTGAACACTTTGTCCTTTTAATTTCCTAAAATTCTGCCGATCCATAATAGCCTTTTGCATATAAGCTAATGGATAAAATTGTTTTCTAAGTGCAGCAATAAAATCAACCCAAGAGGTTGAGACCTTACCATGCTTTTTCATTTCCTCTTGTGTTTTGGCTTCCCACCAAATCAGTGCTGCACTCTCCAACCTTAATGAAGCCAATTGAATCTTCGTTTCATCATCCTTGATGTTTTGATCCTGCAATATACTTCAAGTTGGTGAACCCAATTATCTAGTCTTTGAGCATTAACCTCAACGTTATACATAGGCAATTTGAATTTAATATCAAGTTTCAATAAGGGAGTTTTACCATGTCCCTTCAGAGATTGTGGAGGTGTTTGTGAAGGGGTAGTTGTAGAAGAGGATGAAGATGATTGTGAAGATGAATATGAAAGTGGAGAAGATCGTGGTTTACCTCCATTCCCTTTAGAAGGCTTGCCCTCATCTTCTCCTTTTCCTCCTAAAGAATGCTCTCCCTTTGGAGGCTTGGAGATCTAACCTTGCAATCTTGTCTTTCTCTCTTCATAGATAACTTTCACCATATGGGTCATGTCAAAGAATGCTTTTCTAAAAGCCTTCTCATCATCTGGTATGTTATCAAGTCCTCCTTCATGTGACATACTTACTGAAGCTTCAGATACAACTTGAGGTGAAATTTGTGGTGGCGATTATGGCAAATGTGCTCTCCTTGTCCTTGTCCCAACTTGCGAACCTATACCCACAAGCTTTCCTTATCCTCTCTTGAGATTCAACCTTGTAATCATAAGAAACACTTGCAAACAATTAAATCCTCACAACAACAAAGAACCTATGCTCTGATACCAAACTTGATTTGTATATGAATTTGCTTGAGGTTTATGAAAAATTGCAAGTGATTAAATACGGTCTTTTAAGCCACTTATGTTAAACTCATAAACACGTAAACATGAATTTAAACTTCAGAAATTGTTGAATATTGTAGAAAATACCACCATAACAGTAAACACAAAACAACAAGTGATGAAGGAGTTCACCCCTTCTGGGCTACGTCTCCTGGTCCAACTTCCAATGCTTGGGCCTATATCATTATGCTCATAAAAATGGTGTTTACATCAAGTTACAATGATAAAATGGCTTCAATAATAGCTCCAATGGATTCAAAGATATCAAAAACCTCTACCTAGCCTCTTTCTTCTCCCAAAAAACCAAAAACTAGGAAAGTTATGCTTCTTTTCTCCTTTTCCCAAGTTCTGCAGCTAACCATCTTATAATTCGACCAAAACCTGGGTCGAGCGCCCTGAACGTGAAAACTGCCCATTAAACCTAACATGATTCCCGCTCGATGGACAAAATAGTAGGGTCATCATGAGCACCATTAAGCCCCGAGTCTCGAAAAATACGACCACATGGCAGCCATGTGATTGTGTTGGGTATCGAAGTTTGTGGGCTCTGTCTAGCCCTTGTCTATGTGCACCGTTCGGTCATGTGAGTCCTCCATAGGACCTAGGGTTGGCCCCCTTCGGCTGGCTCCGTTCTCTACACCCTCGGGCATGTGGGTCCCCATGGAACCTGGGGTTGGCCCCTTACCTCGTCTAGTTGTGTTTTTCAGCTCACGGTCTTGGGACCTAGTCGGGTGGTTTGGTTATTGCGGTTAAGGCAATGATATAGAGCGTTAATGGGGTTGGGCTAGGGCGTAGCCCTTGGCCCCTTGCCTGTAGTCCTGTGGCGTTGGGGTGGCCAGGGGCTAGGGCCTAGCCTGACCCCGTTCCCCCAAACCATGCACATAAACATTTAAATAAGAATTGCGACCTTGGTGTATTAAGCAACAATGTGTGGTTCATTGGTTGGAGGCGATGGCTTTCTTGAACAAGGTTGTGTGTTCGATACCCTGGAGGTGTAATCTGACCTCAACCAAAATTTTGGTGGCCACCAAGGTGCCATGTGGCAACATTTGGTTGGGCCATGTGGTAGCCTATGGTTGGTCCACATCAACCACAATCATCCTCCAATCAAATTTGACCCAGTCAACGTCAGTAGAAAATTGCCAAGTGTTGTGTGGAGATTGGCCAATGGAGCCCATTCACCCTACCAAGTCAGCAGGCCCAGCCAGTTGTACGGATTGCTGACTGGGCAGCCCTACACACTGCCTTTTCAAAATTTAGCTATTTCCAAAATCGATCAAAACTCGTTTCTGGGAGCATGCGACATCTGTTTTTTGCAAAACAAGTTGCACCAGATTCAGAATGACAGACATTCCATTTTCGAGCCATTCCAACAACTTTGAATTTTGAGCATATTTTTTATCCAACGGATTATTGAAGAATCTAGGGGACTTGGTTGGGTGTTTAGTGCCACAAACACTACCTTCATTTGCCTCATTCATAATGTCACCAAACTGGTAACATTTTCTAACTGTGGCCTGATTTCATAATGCAATACTATTTATAAATTAATATAAAAAACAATTGCAAATCATCTCAAACCTTTCTTGTTCAAACATATTTTTGGGGAGTAATTTGGATTTCTTAAGCACAGGCAAATCCATGATGTGGTTGTAATTTCTCAATAAGTCATACATTCAGCCAAGAAAAACTGTTTGGATGCTTATCTCATGAAGAGAGACTTATCAAAAGCCTTTTACTATGTTGACTGGGAATTTCTGTGGATGATTATGGAGAATATTGGACTCAGCAAAACTATGGTTAATAGGATTAAGGCATCCATAAATATGCCTCTTTTTCCATCTTGATAAATGGCCTTCCTACATATTTTCTTTCAGCCTCCAGAGGGCTTAGACAAGGTTGTGTGATGTCTCCACTATTATTCCTTATTGTCATTGATGGCCTAAGCATGAAACTTAAGGATACATGATCTCAAGGTATCATATCTTGATGCAGTTTAGCAGCTACAATCTCCCTATCTCACCTGATCCTTGTGGATGATTTGATGGTTATTGGGAAGTGAGATCCTAAAGAATGGTTAGCACTTCATGGTGTCCTTCAAGACTTTGGTCTTGCTTCAACCCTGTTCATGAACAAATCCAAGTCCATTATTATTTCCAGCGACCCAAACGCAACATCGTCATCACAAATTGCAAATACTTTTGGGGTCAAAACTAAGTCACATGGATGGAGGCTTTCAATACCTGGGTTTCATTTTGAAACCAAATGATTATAAAATACGCGACTGGGATTGGCTCATAAAAAATATAGAAAAGAGGCTTAATCATTGGACATACAAATGGATATCTCTTGGGGGTCGACTTGTTCTGATTAAATCAGTCTTCCATATTCTCCCCATCTATTGGATGCATATCTTCAAGCTATAAAAGGGTGTGATCATAAAATTAAACTCCATCACATCACACTTTCTTTGGGAAGGTGCAAGCAGAGAAAGGAAAATCCACTGAGCAAGTATGGATTTGATCAATCTTCCTATTTTCTTGGGTGGATGGGGGACAAAAGACATCACTACTTTTAATTTGGTCCTCTTGCTAAAAAATTTATTGCGAGCAGTCTCTAGCGAAAGACTTTGGCTACAAGTAATTTGTGCTAAATACTTTTAGAATAGGGAGTTCATTCTTTGTTTGCATGATGGCGCTTTGGATCCACCCTATATCTCTTACTCTTGGAGTAGCCTTCTATCGACAAAACACTGGTTCTTTGGTAATCTTAGATGGGCGATTGGATTTGGATCTACTCCATAAGTCGGCCTGGACTTGCTCTCAGGGATGATTAGTTCTCATCTTCTATCTCCTGATCTCATCACCTTCTTAAACAACAAGGGTTTATTTGTGATCAAAGATTTTGTAATTGCTTCTCTCTCAATTCTTTTATATGCTCACTGAAAAGAGGATCTTCAATTTGAGAATCCTGAGGTACCGATTCCGGAATGGCATAATTATATTACTAATCTTAAGCTTTCTGGGATAGTCCTCTCTCCCAAAGATAACACACATATCTGGTTCGGTGGTTCATAGCAGGGGAGGGTCATTCGTAAGGAGGAATATAATTTAATCTCTCTTCCCTCTAGACAGATTCTGTTTACTCTTGGATGGTTACTGCTTGGAAATGGACTTTTCCCCTGAAATTGAAATGCTTCTCTTGGCTTAATCGCATTCTCACCTGGGAAATTTTATGTAAGAAGGGTTTCCAAGGACTGGGCCGATGTAGTCACCGCCTTTCAGCCGGAGAGGACACACTTCACCTCCTCATCCTCTGCCCCTTTTCTTCTTTAGTGTGGAATGAGGGGCTCCATATGATGAACTACCCCACTACTTGGGAAGGTCGAGACATTATCTCTTGTCTTGGTTGGTGGTCTATGGACCATAAATCTCAATGTACTCTGGCCTTCTTTATTATATGGGGCATCTGGAAGTCTAGAAATGCTTTTATCTTTGATCAAGTTTTGTCAAACATTTGGAGGACCTGTTGTAGTATCCTTTCATATTACTCAGAATTCTTGGCCCCCTTGTCCTCTAATGACTCTCATCCTCCCCTTCCTAGAGACCTTTGGTCAACTTATCTTGTGGGTTTCTTTGATGGTGCATCCTCCTTCAACTCCTATGGATGTGGAATGACCATTCACATTAGCCCTCAGCTCTCTTATAATTTTTATTGGCACTATGGCTTGGGCTCCAACACTTGTTTGTTGGAAGGTCCTCCACTGCGCCTTTTGGCTCTATCTCAGGTCTCTCACCATCTTTGGTGATTCAAAATATGTTATAAATTGGGCTAATAATAGGGGTTCCTTAAATTCACCAGGTCTTGAGACTTGGAAACTTCGCATCGGATATCTCTCGCTGAATTTTCTCATCTTTCCATCTTGCATATCTATAGAATTCAAAATAGTGAAGTAGATCGCGTCTCCAAATCGGGTTATAGCTGTGCTGTCTTGGATCAGATCATCTTCCAACGGTTCTTCTTTGGCTCTCAGACAGGGAAGTTTTCATCCCAATATAACATGGCCCGCTTGTTTGCAGGGGTCCTCTGTCTTCCTCCTCTGTCATTCTCTGGAGCGACCTTTTGTAAAAAAAAAAATTTCGGCTGTTTTGTCATTTTGAAATATTTCTATTCAGTTGTGGTCAGTGCTGATTTGTTATCTTCTGACAGCAGGCAATTGTGTTTTGTAACTTAAACTCATGATATCTGGACTGACTGGTTGTATCTTCACTGTGACTATTGAGAATTATTTTCTCTGATACATGTACTTTCTTATTATTAATAGAGAGCAGTATTTTCTTTGTGAAAAAAAAGCCGGTTGGCCGTCCTTTTCCTTCATCGAGCACCCCAGAAACTACAGCTGTGCAACACAGAAGCTGTTGCCTTCATTTATGCCATTATTGCAGTTTCATTGTCACAGCCCCCGTGTGCGCCACTATCCGCGAGCGTCGTCTGGGGTCGTGTTGAAATCTAATTTCAACTGGGCAGACGTACAACGCCCAAAACCGCTCAGCGAAACCATAAACCATTTTATGCATATCGGACCGCCTTCTAGCACAAGGTAGTTTCCGTACACAAGAGCCCGATACAATATAGTGCAGACGCGTGGCTCTCAGCATACGTAAGCAAGTCTGACTTATCGAGTGCTAAAGTTCAGCAGCAAGAGGCCTCCCGATATTCTTGTACGCCGTCTGATCTGCTCCATCATTCTCCGTCGTTCGTCAACCAGACCTGCATACGGCCAACATTAAATATTTACATGGAGTAATAAAAAAAACAAGTTTGGTTGACCGCCGAATTGTCAATGAATGAATTGACCGCCATGCTGAGAATTAAATGGCATTCGAAAATAGTTGGTGAAATTTTTAATTTTAATGTTTTTATATAGCGGAAGTATGGGCAGTTTTCGTGTGTTGACCATTTTGTTTTTCACATGTGAATTACATTGAAATAAACGCACACGTTGTGTATTAAAAAAAAGGGGGCAGTGTAGGTTAAAAAAATGGTAAGTCGTAAAATGCACAGTAGTGCATGGTGAAAAAAAAAGAACGCATATGCCAGTGTAATTTTTGTTATGAGTTGCCCAGTGTATGATGCAAGTAGAAAATATTGCACAGCAGTGCAAAAAGACAGAACAAGGGAGCTCGTATTGTATGTAATTGTTTTGGGTCTAATAGATATAAAAAAATGGACTCGCCTGTGTAGTGTGCCTGAATATCCAGCTTTGCTCATGCGATGAACCTGAAGCTCGCAGCAGTGGAAAAACCAAGGGAGATGCACAACAGTGCATAGATCAGTGTTGATTTATTTATGAATGTATTGGATTTGCATTGAAATGCAAAAAGAAAAGAGCGCACAAGTTTTTTTTTGAAATTGTGAATGTAATGTAAAAGTTTACTGCATATGTAAATTTATTTTTACAGCAGTATGAGTAAAATAGTTTTACAGCAGTAAAGTAAAAAGGGGTTTTACAGCAGTAAACCCAGCACAGTAAATTCTCAGGTGGAGACAGAGCTTTGTTGAATTTTTTTTGTAAATCCCTCTCAGTAAAAGAGGATGAATGTTGTTTCAGGCATTTTTTTGTAATGAATAGAAATCATTTTCTGGGTATGTAATACTCTGTTCTTCAGTTATTTTTTTAAAGCTTCCTTGTGCACAAAAAGATCCTGTGACAGCAGAATAGAGCATTGCCTCTGTGTGAGTTTTATTTGTGTGTTTTTGGGATTTTATCAGAAAAATCCCCAACATTGGTATAAGAGCTGGTCTAGGCTCTTTGATGGTGACAGAGCTGGTTCAGGCTCTTTAAAAGTGTCAAAGAAGCTGAAGGAAAGACTCTTCTTGCAGCAACAATAAAACTTCTCCAGCAGTGTAAAGTCTCAGGCAAAAGAACTGTAAGGACTCTGGACACCACATATCTCCACAATGGTATGATATTGTCCACTTTGGGCCTAAGCCCTCATGGATTTGCTTTTGGACTTACCCCCAAAAGGCCTCATTACAATGGAGATATTTTTCCATCCTTATATACCCATGATCCTTCCCACTTCTACCACTTCTAATCAATGTGGGACTTTGTTCGTATACCCAACAATCCTCCCCTCGAACAAAGGTACCCAACAATCCTCCCCTCGAACAAAGGACCATCGAGCCTCCCCTCAAACCATCAGCAGGATTCTCCCCTCTCTACCAACCAGGATTCTCTGCTCCAATGCGTTGGTGGCTCACGCCTTACATGGTAGCACCACCTGTCTCGAGAGCTTGCTCCATCCCAGGTCAACTCCTCTTCACCGTGTTGGAGAACAAGACACGTCCATGAAGAATCTGGAGCACACCGCCTGTTTAACCGAGCTCATCCTCAGGCTTACGGGGGCTCACCATCTTTGTTTCGGCATTCCGAGGATTCATCCACTTGGGTAACCTCGAACTTGGCTCTGATACCACTTGTAAGGACTCTGGACACCACATATCTCCACAATGGTATGATATTGTCCACTTTGGGCCTAAGCCCTCATGGATTTGCTTTTGGACTTACCCCCAAAAGGCCTCTTACAATGGAGATATTTTTCCATCCTTATATACCCATGATCCTTCTCGCTTCTACCACTTCTAATCAATGTGGGACTTTGTTCGTATACCCAACAAGAACCCAGGTATTCCTCAAAGTTTTTTTTCTGTGTTGCTGTTGAAGAAACAGTGAGTCATTTTAAAAACACAGTCAAAGATTTTAAAAATAGTTAAGAATGGCAAGGTCAAAGAAGAAAGCCTCCAATCCTCCTAAGGTTGTGTCTCCCGCTTCTATTAAAATAGAAAACAATCTATTTGAAAGCATTATATTTGAGGCTTCAAAGTTTAATGGAAATTTTGATATGTGGGAAATAAAAATGAGGGTTGTCTTACAGTCTCAAGGGATTGAAATCTGGGAATCAGTGATTGATGATAGCAAGATGGATAAAGAATCCATGGAATATGATGCACAAGCAGCAAAGACTATCTTGGATGGACTGCCTGATTCTGTGAAGAAGAATCTAGGGAAATATTCATCAGCAAAGGATATATGGGACAGACTGCATGACCTTCATGCAAAGGGAGCACTGACCATGACCAACAGTCAAGAAGGAAATTCTAAACCCATCATAGAAGCTGAAAGTGAGAAGATTGACCTCATCAAACTTCAAGTAAAAGAAAGTGATCCAGGTGGATGTTGGTGGCCACCCACCTATCCCATTTGGACCCCCACAACTGTCTCTTTCAGTCTTTTCAGTTTCCTAAATTGTAGCACAGTTTACTATTTTTAGCAGTTTTTCGGGTCCTGAACTTCCGGAGCCGTTTTGAGGCCCTAAACGACATTTTTTTGGGATTCTGGGGCAACATGGGTCCATGGACCGATGTTGCCTCCCAAAGTGGTAGTACTCGGATAGATCTTTCTAACGAGCTATCGTACGCGTCAAACGGAGATCGTATGCCAAAGTTACGACCCCGGGAAATTGATGTACCAATTTACCCAAACGGGGCCCACAATTTGGCGTTTCATCTTCTAAGGTTAGGTTTCGGGATGTGAAGGGTTTTCCATTGTTTCTCAACAATAAATAGGCCATCGAGCCTCATTGTAATACAGTTCGGAACAGTTCAGAGGCATGTAGCCGCCACATCTCTTCTCAGAGATAAGCTACCATCGCCTTAGCTGGTTTCTTTCCATTTCTGTTTGTAAGTATATTTCAGTATTTTCCATTAATGAAATGAAGCATTATTTCCGCTGCATCTCTGTGTTTATGGTTATTGCATCTCTGTATTTATGGTTATCTCTGTAATCTATTGCGTTCCCATTTAAATTCGGATCAGTGGTATCAGAGCGGTCTGCTTTTTCTCTGTTTTTCTTCGCATGTCCCCAACGAGGTCGGGATATAAGGAGTTAGGGCTTGAACTGGTCGAACCTTTGCAAGACCAGCCTCGAAAATCCCGACGGCCTCCCATGGCGGATGAGAAGAAAGACGAGGGGGCAGGAGATCCTATCAGAATCTTGCTCGAAGAAGCGCTCGAGCGGCAAAGGAACGCGATGATGGATAGCTTTGCGCAGATCCTACAGCGGCTACCCAGAGGTGACGCATTGGCTTCCAACAGCGACTCTGGAAATGCCACACCGTTTAAGGTACAAGTTAATTTTGAAATCCCCATCTTCGAGGGACAAATAGACGCAGATGCCGTAGATAAATGGTTAAATCTGCTAGATGGGTATTTTTCGGTTCATGAATTTTCAAGTCGGGAAAAGATTGTTTTCGCTCTTCTCAAAGCAGCCCCCCACGTCAAGGACTGGTGGGAAACCTACTGTGAGCAGAAGGATGAAAGTAAAGGCTCACTATTTTCAGCCGCACCCACTTGGAATGACTTCCGGGATGCCATCAAGGAGCAGTACTACCCTGTTGGAAGCTATGAGGACAAATACATCAAATGGACCACACTGCGGCAGGGACGAGACCAAGATGTGCCAGAGTTCACAAACATTTTTCATACCCTTCACACACAGTTGGGTATCAAAGATTCTGAGCTGCATCTGGTACTCAAATACCGTGGTTGCCTACACAGATACATCCAGGAAGAGATGGTGTTCTTGAACATCTCCTCACTCGGCACAGCATACCGATACGCTGTCAAAATCGAGCAAAAGTTCAAACAGAAGAAACGAGACTTTGGATCTGCAAATCCGAAGCCCAAAGGACAAAGCCAAGGCGGGGTGACCCAAGACAACCCGTCGAAGCCGCAAGAAAAGAACAACACCACGAAGCCGAAGAAGGACACAGGAAAGTGGTGTGAGTTCCACAAGAGTCCCACTCATAACACAAGTGAGTGTCGGACCAAGCAGTCGCTGGTGGCTGAGTTGAAGGCTTCCGAATCAGATGCATGTTCTGACCCTGAGCCAGAACCCGACAAGGGGAATGGCAAAGGGAAGCAGATCATTGATGCGGATCCCAGCGCCACTGTTGCCACTGCCAAGATCCAGAAGAATGAACTTGCAGATCCAGAGGAAGGGGAGCGTCTTTTCCACTCACAGATGTGGGTGAAGGGTTCGCCGCTACAATTCATTGTCGACAGTGGCAGCCAAAAGAACCTCGTTTCAGCAGAGGTCGTGAAGCGGTTGGGCCTACCGACTACACTTCACCCACAGCCGTACAGTATCGGGTGGCTTCATGAAGGACGAGATCTCAAAGTTCGCCAGCAGTGCCGCCTTCCCTACAGCATCAAGCCCTTCACAGACGAGGTATTGTGTGATGTTACACCTCTGGATGTTTGCGATGTATTATTAGGCCAACCATACTTGTGGAGGCGACATGCTGTGTATGAGTCAAGGCCTCGTGCTGTCATTATTTCTTTGAATGATTCATTATACAGGATACCGGAGGTAGCCCCACCTACCGCCACATCTTTGATCACTACCAAGAAAGGTAGCAAGCTCATATCACAGACCAGGAAATTCATCTGTCTGGTTCACTCCCAAAGTAAGGGGAAGATCGTTGCTACATCCATGACCCCTACAAAGGGTTCCTCCATGCAGCAGCAGCAACAAAGGGATACGGTCATGACAGAACACAGGAACAACTTCTCCTCACTCACAGGGGTACCACATAAGTTTCAGGTGGGCAACAAAGTTTGGTTACATTTGCAGAAAGAATGTCTTACAAGAGCCCATCAGAAGCTCTGACCACTCCGACATGGTCCTCACAGCAGTACCAAGGCTATGGGCAACAATGCTTTGAAGCACAACATTCCTCCATTCCTTCGCTTGCACCGAGTATTCAATGTGGACCATCGTCGACCATGCTTTCCACCATTTCTGGACACATCAGAGATTGCAGAACAGCTCACCAGAGAACCAACTCAGCAGAAGCTTCCTCATCTTAGGGAGGAACTCAACGCAATGGGGACCATTGCTTCCTAAGGGGGGAGGAATGATCCAGGTGGATGTTGTTGGCCACCCACCTATCCCATTTGGACCCCCACAACTGTCTCTTTCAGTCTTTTCAGTTTCCTAAATTGTAGCACAGTTTACTATTTTTAGCAGTTTTTCGGGTCCTGAACTTCTGGAGCCGTTTTGAGGCCCTAAACGACGTTTTTTTGGGATTCTGGGGCAACATGGGTCCATGGACCGATGTTGCCTCCCAAAGTGGTAGTACTCGGATAGATCTTTCTAACGAGCTATCGTACGCGTCAAACGGAGATCGTATGCCAAAGTTACGACCCCGGGAAATTGATGTACCAATTTACCCAAACGGGGCCCACAATTTGGCGTTTCATCTTCTAGGGTTAGATTTCGGGATGTGAAGGGTTTTCCATTGTTTCTCAACAATAAATAGGCCATCGAGCCTCATTGTAATACAGTTCGGAACAGTTCAGAGGCATGTAGCCGCCACATCTCTTCTCAGAGATAAGCTACCATCGCCCTAGCTGGTTTCTTTCCATTTCTGTTTGTAAGTATATTTCAGTGTTTTCCATTAATGAAATGAAGCATTATTTCCGCTGCATCTCTGTGTTTATGGTTATTGCATCTCTGTATTTATGGTTATCTCTGTAATCTATTGCGTTCCCATTTAAATCCGGATCAGAAAGGGATGAAGAGCTCGCCAAGCTTAAGAAGGAACTTGAAGAAAGCAAGAGGAAACATCATGAAGAAGTCATATCCATGACAAATCAGCTGAATGAAGCAAAGAAGCAGGAAGACGCCTTGTCAAGTCAACTTGAACAAAGGCACAAGAGAGTGAATAAGCTTGTAGAAGAGATTGGACAGTACAAGGTAGAGGTCTCCTCCCTTAAGTCTGAGATAAAAGAAGCCAGGAAGCAGGCACAAGAAGCTGAGAAGAAAATGGAGAGCAGTCAAGCAGAAATCTCCAAAATAAAGTCAGATATTATCTCCCTTAAAATAGTAGCAGCTGAAGCTACTCGTAGCAAGGAAGAAACTGAGGAACAACTTGCAAGGAAAAATAATGAGTGTGAAAAATTGGAAGAAGAGATTGTCCTCCTAAAAAAAAAGGTTGAAGGAATGAACAAAATCATAAAGAGCTCTCAAGCCTTGGATGACATGCTCAGCTATCACAGATCTCCATCTGATAAATCAGGACTCGGGTATGTAGATGAACCTTCAAACAAGAATGAAGATGCTTTAAGTAAAGGAGATGTGGAGAAGGCAAAAAGAAATGGTGATGCTCCTAGTTCCAGCAAAGGCAAGGAGAAAGATCAAGGCTACAATAGAAGAAATCATACTCCAAGTAGAAAACCAGCTCCAAGAAGAAATGTAGTTGATGTCAAAGAGGTAAGAGGGGATGGTTATCATCAAAGGATCTCAAGGCAGCAAGGCTTCAGAAGCACATCAAGGAAACCTCCATCTCCCAGGTACCAAAGTTCATTTTTTGGTTATTGTTATTCTTGCACAAACTTTGGTCATATGGAAAAAGACTGTAGAGCATTTCATAGAGATAGATGTTATGGTCCCCGACAACCTCCAAGAAACAATTTTGCAAGAAGAAATCATGAATTCTTATTCATGAGCAATGTAGAATGTTTCAAGTGTCATAACATTGGGCATATGGCACGTGATTGTAACTTAACATGGGCTCCTATGCAAGGTAGACCCATGCAAAAGAAAAAAGTTACACAAGTATGGAGAAGGAAAGAAATACAGTCTGAAAGCCCCTTGAGCTCCCTAGTTGATCTAAGTTTCTTTTGAGAAAACTTTGCTAAAAAAAAGACAATGCATACAGTTAAGGGGAGCTTGTAATTTTTTATCATAATTGCTGAACTGTTTTAACAGTCATTCTTTGATGAAGATCTTGTTATAGGGGAGAGATATGGAATTAAATCTGCCATAAAAGCAGAGAAAAAAAATCTGCAGGGCATGGAGACTGCGTGGAGGATGTATTGCAGCGCAACAGAGCGCAAATGAATTTTTTTTTTTAATCTCTCTGAAATGTAATATGCAGCGATGATGAAAAATGTAATGTTTTTGCTTTGTTTTTTATCACATATGCAATACAATATGCACAGAAGTGCGGAGAAAAAAAAGGGGCAGCGTTGAAATGTGAAGTGCAGCAGCGTGATAAGAAAAATGAGAAGCAGCAAAACGCACAGCAGTGTGTGAGTGAAGATGAAGATGAATTCGATGTGAATCATATGCATTTTATATGCATTGTAATGCAAAGCAAGGAGACCCGCACAGCAGTGCGAAGGCAGAACATAGAACAGGGGCAGCGTGGAAACTTTTGTGTGTGGAGCACATGGATTAGAATGAACAGCAGTTTGAAATTTTTTTGTGGTGCACATGCATTGAAATGCATAGCAATGGAATGTAGTTTTCCTTTTATGTAATGTGAGAGAATATACTCACAGCAGAGTGAGTGTAATACACAGTAGATGGAAATGTTTTGTATTGGCAATGAAAATGCAAAGCAGTGAGAGGAAAATGAGAGGAGGGCAAAACGCAGCAGAGCGTAAATGCCCAGTGTTTGAGAATGCAATGAAATTTTTCACACAGCAATGTGAATATGAAAAATGCAGCAGCATGAAGATTTTTTTGTTAAAAAAAACGAAAACGAAATGTAATGGGCAGCAGCACATGTAAAAGAATTTTTTCTTTACAGCAACAAATGTAAGTGCAGTGAGTGTGTTGTTTGCATCTGAAATGCATGTGAGACACAGCAGAAGTACGATTGTAATCAATGAAGGGGAGCAGGCAACACCGTGAAGTTTTGGTTGTTGTTCATTATGAAAACAACAGGAAGGGAATGCGCAGTAGCGCAAGTGAAATGTAATGCAGAGTAAAGAGTTAGTGTATGGGCACAGCAGTGTGATGAAATGAAATACGCACAGCAGTGCAAATTGCAGAGGCAACGCAGCAGCAAGTAAAAACTCAGGGGAGACAGACTCTATGGTTATGGGTATGGACAGCAGTGCATTGTAACCCACGCAGCAGCGTGAAGAAAAGTTTTCCCATTGTGAAGAAGGGAAGCACGCATAAGTGCACAAGTGAAGAATTCTCACACAACAGTGTGAATGTGAGAAAGGGAAGGCGCAACAACGCATATGTAAGAATTTTTTATTAACGCACAACAATGCAGAGTTTGTAAAGAAATGTAAGTGAAGTGCAGCAACACAATAGCAAGTAGTGAAACGCACAACAGTGCAGGTGTAGACGCAGTAGCGTGGAGCAGACACAGCAGTGTGGGGTAGACGCAGCAAAGAAGATGGCACAACAGTGCAGCAGAGAATATGCAGCAACATAAAAGAACAATGTAATGGGTATGCACAACAGTGCAATGAATGTTTTGTTTTGGAACTGCACTTGAAGCAGTCATTTGGTGAAACCCTCTGTTAAAGAGGAAGGTGCTTTTCAGCACAATGTCATGGTGAATCCCTCAGTCAAGAGGAAGATGCTTTTCAGCATAGTGTGGTAAATCCCTCTGTCAAGAGGAAGATGCTTTTTAGCATACACTGGTGAATCCCTCTGTCAAGAGGAAGGTGCTCTTCAGCATAGTCTCAGGTGAATCCCTCTGTTAAGAAGAAGACTATTTTGTTGTTTGTGGAACTGCATAAGAAGCAGTGTTGGTGAATCCCTCTATGTGAGGAAGTGTTTGAGTATGACAGAATGCCCAGCAGTTGAAATTAAAGGGGAGTGTTGAAATCTAATTTCAACTGGGCAGACGTACAACGCCCAAAACCGCTCAGCGAAACCATAAACCATTTTATGCATATCGGACCGCTTTCCAGCATAAGGTAGTTTCCGTACACAAGAGCCCGATACAATATAGTGCAGACGCGTGGCTCTCAGCATACGTAAGCAAGTCTAACTTATCGGGTGCTAAAGTTCAGCAGCAAGAGGCCTCCCGATATTCTTGTCCGTCGTCCGATCTGCTCCATCATTCTCCGCCGTTCATCAACCAGACCTGCATACGGCCAACATTAAATATTTACGTGGAGTAATAAAAAAAATAAGTTTGGTTGACCGCCGAATTGTCAGTGAATGAATTGACCGCCATGCTGAGAATTAAATGGCATTCGAAAATAGTTGGTGAAATTTTTAATTTTAATGTTTTTTCACATGTGAATTACATTGAAATAAACGCACACGTTGTGTATTAAAAAAAAGGGGGCATCGTAGGTTAAAAAAATGGTAAGTCGTAAAATGCACAGTAGTGCATGGTGAAAAAAAAAAGAACGCATATGCCAGTGTAATTTTTGTTATGAGTTGCCCAGTGTATGATGCAAGTAGAAAATATTGCACAGCAGTGCAAAAAGATAGAACAAGGGAGCTCGTATTGTATGTAATTGTTTTGGGTCTAATAGATATAAAAAAAATGGTATGATGCAAGTAGAAAATATTGCACAACAGTGCAAAAAGACAGAACAAGGGAGCTCGTATTGTATGTAATTGTTTTGGGTCTAATAGATATAAAAAAAAATGGACTCGCCTGTGTAGTGTGCCTGAATATCCAGCTTTGCTCATGCGATACCAAGGGAGATGCACAGCAGTGCATAGATCAGTGTTGATTTATTTATGAATGTATTGGATTCGCATTGAAATGCAAAAAGAAAAGAGCACACAAGTTTTCTGGGTATGTAATACTCTGTTCTTCAGTTATTTTTTTAAAGCTTCCCTGTGCACAAAAAGATCATGTGACAGCAGAACAGAGCATTGCCTCTGTGTGAGTTTTATTTGTGTGTTTTTGGGATTTTATCAGAAAAATCCCCAACAGTTCAAACAGTGAATATCTCCACCGCCGATCTTGAACACAGGGCCACCAGAGAAAACACCGCGCAAAACCCTGTGGCCGTCATCAAAGCCAGACAGGTGGTCTCTCGTTTGATTCCGGCGAAGGAAGCCCATTGCAAAATCCCCATTACTGTCTAGACCCTCTAGTGCTATCTGGATCTCAACACAACAAACTTGGAGTTAAACGGTTGCTCTGCATAGAGCGGCCATGCGATGATTGGAACCCCATCGTTGTTGTTTCCACCACGGCGTTCCATATGCATTAATTCCAATGCTGAGCGGCCAAGCACATTTATTGTGTCCCATGCACTACTGCACTACAGCCACAACCCGCGAATTCATCGCCTCCTTGCACGCTTTAGATCGGCCACGCTGTTTCTTGATCTGCGATCGGATCTTTCCATCGACGGGGCCAAATAAATCCTTGTAAACGGAGGCGTTCTCCTAAAGCCAAATACGACCACCTTCCGGTCTGATACTTACCACTTAGGCTTTGATGTCAATTATTACAATCACAAAGCATAGAGAGAAGTGGGATGCCTAAAGGCCTATTACTGGTTCCTAATGGTTATTGGGCTCGTTTAATCTGGAGTTTTTTTCCCGGTTACATTAAAGTTAAATACCACTTGGAAAATCATGAATTGTCATAAACCTTAGTCCAAAAATTACGAGTAACTTTACCAAATCAAATTTATTTGAATCACCTGGTCAAAACCACCACCATAATACTAGTCGTTAATAAATATATGACTACTATTAACCATCGGTAACAGATAGCTATCATGTCCTTAAATATAGAGCTAAATAATTTGGTAGCCTCCTATAACCTTCTTCCATTTCTGGTGGGAAGGTGTGCAAGGATCAAACATTAGAGCAGAGATAATTGTGTTATGAGATGTTCTTATAGATGCAAAATGGATTAGATTAGAGAGAATATAGGTGTATGGAGATACTAAGGGTATTATAAACTGGGTAAGGAACTATATTTGTTTCAACCCACATATTTTATAGAACTGAATGAAGCGAATTCAAAACTCAGTAAGCACCTTCCAACGCATTCAATTTTAATCATCCAACACATTCAATTTAATCATCTATATAGAAAACAAAATATGATTGCAGATCTACTATCAAATAAAGGTGCAGCTAAAGAGCCTAATAAATTCTATTTTCAGTATTTGAACAGAATGTTTTGATTAATGCTGATAGCATTAATTATTCATAAGAAATATATTCGTGTACACTTCCCAAAGACTCCGCTATAATTTTTGGGGAAATTGTGAAAGAAAATACGATGGAGGTTGTAGTGGTAACACTGAATAGCTGATAGAAAGTTTGATAGTGGGCTACTCTTAGCAGACATTAATGAGGACAAGTGTAATATGTGATAACAACTCAGATACAAATGATAAGATGACATGTGGAAAAACACGGTTATAAACATATGTACTAACGTTTTTATTTTAACATAAAGTTTTTTCCTCTGGATTATTTTTTTTAAGTAAATAATTCTTTATTCCGAGTGATCTTGGGAGGGAGGATCGAACTTCTTTTTCCAACCAGGACTAATAACTAATCTGATAATAAGATTTTCTCTAGATCTTTTATCATTTATTTTAATATTATTTTTATTATTTTGATTTTAGATTTTCGAAATATTTTTTATTCTCTAGACAAATTTAACAATTAATTTTGATGGGTAGGTTTAACAATTAATTTTGATTGGTAAAAATTACACAAATCAAATCACTTAAATAATATAGAAAATAATACTTCGATGTAATGTGTGAGTTATTAATGTCAATCTTAACCAGTACTAGCTTGACTTCTTCGAGGAAAGGAAAAAATGACAGAACTTTGAGGATTGATTCTCTCTATATAAATTAGTATAGCGTGTGAAATAATTTGCATAGTGTGAAAATATAATTGGTTGTGTGAGTGTTTTGAGTGAACATTTGATTTGTGTGGAGCTACATTCTTGTGTGCAGTTTTGTTTTTTGTTTTTTTTTGTTTTTTCTTCCTGTGTGAGAATACCGGGTTTGTGCGAAGATTCGTGAGAGTTGTGTGAATAAAACGTTGTGCATCCTGTTTTAAAAGTAAGAGGGCTACCATATTTTCGTTGTTGCCGAGGGAGATAGATCTGCGCATTTGGGGTGGATCATGGATCCGTGTGAGG
This sequence comes from Pinus tabuliformis, assembly GCA_031772625.1. Classification (NCBI taxonomy): domain Eukaryota; kingdom Viridiplantae; phylum Streptophyta; class Pinopsida; order Pinales; family Pinaceae; genus Pinus; species Pinus tabuliformis. The sequence continues at coordinate 180,600,931 of CM062812.1, forward strand.
GCGACAGAACCAGCTTTCCTCTTGTATGAAGGAACCCTTACGAGAATAATTTATTAACTATTTTATACGAAGCTTGCAGAAGATTGGGTTATCGTTCAAATTTATCATGCAAAGGTCGCAGATTTGATGGAAGACTTATTATGATTTGTGGATTCGTGGATCAAGCAGCTGGCCGCTGTTCTGAGAGTCACGCTGGCCGCTGATCTGAGAGTGACGCTGTTGTTGTTTTTTGGGCTTCCACTTTGCACAGACCATCCTCAGCGCCGAGAGAAAGACAAGCAGATTTTGGCGTGAATCCCAGGGCCAATTCTTTAGGGGATCGTTGCGGCTGCAACCATCGGTGCAATTGATCAAAGCATTTAACGCTGTGAGAGCTTACCTTCTGAATCAAATTATCTGGTAGTTCTTTTGAAGTATATTGGTAGACGAAAAATCTCGATTTTCTCCACAGATCTGGCTTGCTTCTGTTGTTGGCTCATTAACACTCTTTGTTAATGGCGGTGTTGAAAGTCAACACTCCCGGTGTGTTTCCTGGCATGTGCTTAAATCTAGCGATGTGTCTATTTACTAACACCTGTGGGCTTTGGTGTAACGGCAATCGTGACTCCAATGGTGTAACGGCAATCATGACTCCAATAGTGTAACGGCAATCGTGACTCCAACAAGTGGTATCAGAGCCAAAGGTCTCGAGTTCGAAATACACTGGGCTCGCGTTGGGGGAAATAGTTGGGTCCCGGTTAATGGCGGTGTAGAAGGTCAACGCTCCCCGTGTGTTTCGTGGGGAGTTCGAAACACACTGGGCTCGTGTTGTGGGGAGATTGTTGGCTCCCCGTTAATGGCGGTGTAGAAGGTCAACGCTCCCCGTGTGTTTTGTGGGAATTCGAAACACATTGGGCTCGCGCTGGGGGGAGATTGTTGGCTCCCCGTTAATGGCGGTGTAGAAGGTCAACGCTCCCTGTGTGTTTCATGGGAGTTCGAAACACACTGGGCTCCCCCGTGTGTTTTGTGAGAATTCGAAACACACTAGGCTCGCGTTGGGGGGAGATTGTTGGCTCCCCGTTAATGGCGGTGTAGAAGGTCTACGCTCCCCGTGTGTTTCATGGGAGTTCGAAACACACTGGGCTCGCATGTGTTTCATGGGAGTTCGAAACACACTAGGCTCGTGTTGGAGGGAGATTGTCGGCTCCCCGTTAATGGCAGTGTAGAAGGTCAACGTTCCCCGTGTGTTTCGTGGGAGTTTGAAACACACTTGGCTCGCGTTTGTTCTCGCGTTGGGGGGAGATTGTTGGCTCCCCGTTAATGGCGGTGTAGAAGGTCAATGCTCCCCGTGTGTTTCGTGGGAGTTCGAAACACACTGGGCTCGTGTTGGGGGGAGATTGTTGGCTCCCCGTTAATGGCGGTGTAGAAGGTCAATGTTCCCCGTGTGTTTCGTGGGAGTTCAAAACACACTGGGTTCGCGTGTGTTTTTTGGGAGATTGTTGGCTCCCCGTTAATGGCGGTGTAGAAGGTCAATGCTCCCCGTGTGTTTCGTGGGAGTTCGAAACACACTGGGCTCGTGTTGGGGGGAGATTGTTGGCTCCCCGTTAATGGCGGTGTAGAAGGTCAATGTTCCCTGTGTGTTTCCTAGGAGTTCAAAACACACTGGGTTCGCGTGTGTTTTGTGGGAGTTCGAAACACACTGGACTCGCGTTGGAGGGAGATTGTTGGCTCCCCGTTAATGGTGGTGTAGAAGTTCAACGTGAGATTGTTGGCTCCCCGTTAATGGTGGTGTAGAAGTTCAACGCTCCCCATGTGTTTCGTGGCATGTGCTTAAATCTAGCGATGTGTCTGTTTACTAACACCTGTGCCAAAACAGACCTATGAGTTACAAAAGTGGAACGTACACTCTGCCATAAAGAGATAAACACGCGGCAGGATCGTTGTGTTGTTTTTAATGCCCAACTTATTTAAAGTGCATGTTTAATGTTAAATGTAATTAAAAGAGATAGAATGCAATTTTGTCTTCAAATAGATTAAAGAAATAAAAATGGTATAGAGTGATATATTTGGTCTAAATATTTTAATGAATTTATGAAGGCTGGTGTCTCACATATTTATGGTTATAGTAGTGAGATGATTTATATAAAGAATTACAAAGAACAGGTAAATTATTCATAGAATAATGTGGTTTGTTGTGTTTTGTGAGTATTAATTATAGGTAGTTCTTATTAAAGTGAATTCTTATTAAAGTCAAGTTGGTATGACAATTATAGGTAGTTCTTATTAAAGTCAAGTTGGTGTGATCAGTTTTATTCCAGGAGTGTCAATACAGGTTATTTTATAAGGTCAAGTTGTAGAATTGTCTGCTGAAGACATTCTATACGAGGACTTGGATTCAAGGATGGTGGCAGTTCCACAGGATGGTTATCAAAACTAACTTGTTGGGCTCCCGGAGGTTGAGAAGTGTCAATTCCGCAAAGTTCATCAATGATGGTTAGAGGCGGTTACGTTTTAAATGGAAGTTAAGTGACAGCTCAAAGATGTGGTGGTGAAAGAGCCCTCTGTGCAATATTGAGAGTGGAGGTGTGCGTTGATGATGATTATAGCAGAGAAATTTGATAGAAGTTTATTTATTGTTGTAATTTGAGTTTTTTATATTTTCTACATGTTAGCATTAAAGGAGGTGTTGGAAGTAATGCTTCCATGTAATATGTGAATTGTGATTATGGGTCCCTAAGTGTCAATCTAGAAATAGTCAGTTTCCTACCGTGTGAGTTGTAATAACTATCTAAATATATCATTATAAATGATCTAAATACTATAAATATATAACTCTTGAAATCATTAAAATATAATAATGATTTATAACTCTGGAAATCATTAAAATATAATAATGATTTGTGTGGTGTGCTCAATTTTTCAATTTTTCTCTGCTCTCTTCTGTGTTTATATCAAACAAGTAATTACAACAAATTCTTATTAAAATTAACCAATTTCTATCTAAAAAAATTAGCACAAAATTGATTGCAAAAAATAAAGATCAAAATGAAGGAAAAATAAAACACTGTATATACAATTACTTTTCTGCAATCGGTATGTGTTATTTACCTACAACAAATTACAAATTTTGAAAATATCTTAGAATCAATATCTATTTCATCTTTTATAAATACTTCTAAATTGATGTGGATTGCGAATTCCTATTGCGAATTCCTAAAATATCTAGAAATCTAACGATGAAGAGGTGGTCAATTGTTTAACCACAACCTCAAACAACCTCTCCCTGATAGTCCCAAAACCTGTGATCGACACAAAGATACCCCTTGACCCTCGTCGATTAGGATTGTGGTGGCATCGCCGAGAATAGCGAAACACCAGAGTGTGAATGGAGGCAGGTCGTGCTTCAATCTTAGCTGGAAGGATGGGATTAAGGTGCGCCCAAATATCTGACCGTTGCCCTCAAATCATATAGAAATCAAATCGAAACACCAGAGTGTGAATGGAGGCGGGTCGTGCTTCAATCTTAGCTGGAAGGAGGGGATTAAGGTGCGCCCAACTATCTGACCGTTGCCCTCAAATCATATAGAAATCAAAGCGAAACACCAGAGTATGAATGGAGGCAGGCCGTGCTTCAATCCTAGCTGGAAGGATGGGATTAAGGTGCGCCCAAATATCTGACCGTTGCCCTCAAATCATATAGAAATCAAGAACAGGTGCGGTGGGAATGTCGGCAACAGAGCTGAGCACCATATTTTCGTGCAGACATTAGTGGTTTCAGCAACAGATGCAGCAACGGGGCAAGACTCAGTTTTGTAAATTTAGATTTTTATTATGCTGCCTTTATTAGAAAATACAGAGCTATCATTTGATCGTGAGAGGCTATAAAAGCAGTGTGGATTTGTCTCTGCTGCTTGAGCTTTATAGTTCCAAACCCATAAAATTTCGATTACATAATTCTACAGTACAGCTGCCTTTAGTACAATTTCTAGCTGTTTTGCTTAAATAAATCAACGTACAATATTTATGAACTCATTATTCTATTAGAGTGGGAGAATTGATCAGAGTTAGTAGATATAGTTCTTTCTGAAGATTTTAAGAATTTGGTTCAAATAATGTTGGACTTTGAAAAAGTTACAATTTATTTTATTTTTAAAATCATTTCCACTTATCTTTACCCTATGTTATTTAAAAAAGAATTCTACAAGACTATCCACAAAAACCCAAAAATATTTTGATAAACCCAGGTTTAAATGGATATGTTCTAGCTTTCAATAACATGCTATATCTACGAGTTCATGTAATCATGCAGGAGCAGTAATACCTTGGTATCCCCTTCGGAATATGGCAGACCAGAGTCTTCTCACCGTTGCGAACGAGCATATGATTAACACAAAAACCAAGGCACACAGAACACCTAAAATTATGTATGTTGTTCTGTGTGAAGACTTGTCCTGTACATTATTAGCAGGCCCCCCTGGAGGTGCTGGTGGAAGCACAGACGAATTATAGAAAGGATATATTTCATAACGAAGGATGCAGCTTTGACTCCAATACTGAACTCCTGCAGTCGTATCAGATTCGAATATTGTATTGATTGAGTGCAACAGACATGTGTTGCAGTCGTCTGTGCTTAGATCTCTGGTGCACTGGACCTGACCGTAAATCGTTTGAGAAAACGAGTCCAGAGCTGTAGCGAAAGCAGATCGTTTCGTTTCAGCTGCTGCTTCACTCGACAAGTTATTTAAGAGATTCTTAGCAACCGATAGAAAGTCACCGGGCAGGTAGACCCCATCGTCCCCTCCAAGGGCCTCGGCTTTATTAAGCCCTAAATCTATGTCCAGTTTTCCGATGAAACTAGAGTTTTCATAACGTAAGAAGCAGTGAAAAGGCCAGACACTAGCACCAACGGCATTACTACAAAGGCGTTGAATTGCAGTGATTGCAAATTGTGAACAAGCGTAGCATTGGTTTGCTGTCAGGTCTGCCCTGCATTGGAGGAGACCATATATTCCGCCAGAAACAGAGATGTTAAACCCACTTTGGTTTGCGGCTTGGCCAAGACTATCAAGAACTTTATTCAGATTGCTCTCGAACGTACTGCCTGCTGTATAGTTCCCATTACTGCAGTTACTTGTTATAGGCATCTGTGCCACTGCGTTGCAAATCTGCCCATGAAGAGTCATATTGATGAAGGTCGGAATAACAATAATAAAGTAGAAGAGCGTAATAGTTTGGCCGATCAGGAGAGAAGTTGCAGAATCCCTTCCATGGGACTTCATATTCGTCAGTAATTTGAGCTCCATTGGAGAGTGGCGAATCTGTAGTGCATGGCCAACATACCAAAACTTACCTCTAATCATGGGAGGGAAGCTTGACTTTATCTCTTGATCCTCGGATGACACGTATTTACAACGCCGCTCAAATAATAATAAAAAAGAATTATTTTGGTTTACGCATTTGATTAACTATCATGACACGTATTTACAACGATGCTCCAATAATAATAATAAAAATAATTATTTTAGTCTACGGATTCGATTAACTGGTAAATCGATTTTTTTTTTTTTTTTTATAAGTTAAAATTGTCCAAGATGTTGAAATCACAGTTCTAAACCCTCAAATAAAATTAATGTACTTATTGACATCTACTAATATTTTATACAAGGAGGAATCTGATCATTAATTTTATTACCATTGACCTTTTACATTTTGATAAAAATTATTAAATAGATATAAATAAAGGCATTTACGCGGAATATAATTATTTTGTTATGACATATATTAATAATTTGTTTTATCAATAAAAATAAAATAAGTTTTTAAACATTATAGTCTTTCAATCAATATCATACTCTTTTATCGGCCTGGAGTATGCCGTAAAACTGCTTCTGCTTGGCTAAGAGCTCGTCTTCCTCGGACGTAAGGAAACAGGTTAACGGCCCAAGACCCAGAGGCATCTGGCAGGAGTGAGAGCCTGCTCCCGATTACGGACCACCAGCAGGGTTATTCCAGGTGGCGTGGTTTTCCTATTTAACAGTGATGAGTCAAACCCAGCATTCGCGGATAGCAGCCAGAGATGGCTGTCCTCACTGTTGGTTTGACACTTGAGTTGATAGGTTTTACCACCTTCGGAAAAAAAAAAAAAAATATCATACTCTTTTATATATTATTAATGTGAACTAGCTACATAGTCTTTTGTATATATATTACACATGTGTACACAATGTATATGCGACACAGGCCATTGACAAAAAATAATAATTTTATTGTTCAATATGCTATCAATTGATTTAATAAAAGATTAAGATTCTAAATATTATATAAAAAAAAATATAAAAAAATGTAATCAATACTTTTGTTCGTAGATATTTTATGTTTTTGTTGATACTTAGGATAGTATTCATGTTAACATAGTATTGTAAATGTACACGAAATTGAATATATATATATATATATAAAATTATTTAGGGTAATAATTTTTTATTTTATAAATAAAAATATAAATTTATTATAACTTTAAAATTAATTTATTATTATAATATGAAATGAATATATAATACTAAATTATATTATAATAATTATATTTTTGTATTATATAAAATTATAATCATAAACCTATGTAAATGATACATAGTTTTAACTTTTAATATTTGTTATTGTTTTTATTTAATTATTAATAAATAATAATACATCAAAATTTAATGTATAATATAAAATAGTGTAATTAATATATTTTGTTATTATTATTATTATTAATAAGTAGTGTTAAATGTACATATAATATTGATATTTAATATAATAATATTTTTATTTTTATATATAAGAGCATGTGTTTTCTCTTTAGAGGTTATAGGTTCAAAACCATAGGGGTAGAGTATGTATCCCTTGGTAGACTTAGTAGTCAAATCCTTGCGTGGAGGTGGATCCCTTGTCCCACAAACAAGGGGGTCTCATACACCAATTTGGTGTCTGGCTTGGCTTTGACCTTAAAATTGAATATAAGTTGAAAATGGTATATGTAATTGAATATTAATATCAACTCGGATCCTTATTAACTTTAGATCTACCAAGTATTGAGAGGGATCAAGTAGATCAAAGTTAAGATGAATCTAGATTGGTTTAATTCCCCCTTTCAAATAGGTTATATTCCACATGAATACTATGGATCAATACCATGGTCAATTTTTATTTAATTTTTATATGGTTATTTTTATTTTTATTTTATTTTGAATGAGTTAAAATGTTTACATTACATTAATCTCTTTATTTTTATTTTTTTCATTTTTTTATTTTATATAATTTGACATAGTCAAAATGTTAAACAAAAACATTATCTCTAAGAACAATAATAATTTTGCATATGAATATATGGCATATATAATTTAAGTAATTGAGGTGGAGAAGACATTAACTCAATAAAATTACTTATGGAATCTTGAGAGCATGAAGAGTTTAACGTCTCTAACATAAAATGGATCTCTTTATGATTAGTATGGAGAAAGAGATTCTAGTACAAGGGGATTAGATACATAACTTGTTATGAAAGAATATATATATATATATATATATATATATATATATATATATATATATATATATATATATATATATATCTTCACAATAGGCTTCACAAGAATGACCCTTTCAATTTGTAGACATGGATGGATATTTTTGATATTAATAATGTGGATATTTATATAGAAATGTAATATTTAACTTTTATTAATTCTACATTTTATATGGAAAACAACCTAGACAAAATTTATGCTTGTAATGGTTCTGAAAAATATATTTCCAATTTGAGAAATAAATGTAATATCCTCTTGTTATGAGACTTTAATGCTAGAAAAAAATACTAGTCAAGATATTAATTTAAGTAATGATTTCAACCCTAATCCTCTATAGCTAGATGAGGACATTCTTTTAGCTATTATATATAGAAGAAACTTTGAAGATTTTGTCAAGTTTTTTTTTGAAATTAAACTAATCAAGATTTATAGTTGTCAAGATATAATAATTTGCAATGAAATATTGAAGTGGATGAAAGTTGACTATATGACGTGTGATCTATAAATTTTCATGGACATTCCACTAGAATATTTTGTCACAACAAATATTGCAAAATTTAAAAATATTTTATTCTTCAATTCGTTTCCTTAAATCCCATGTTTCTTATTATTGGTTTAATTTTCAAATTTATAGAAATAATTAAACTAAGAAAAATGAAATAATGAGAAATGATTGCAAAAAAAACATAAATGAAGATAATATGTGACCCACGAGGGTTTCACTGGGGGAGAAATAAGATACTGCGTGCATTCATATTTGGGGATATATATTGAGGAAAAAATATCACAATATACTGCGCATATAATTGGGGGTAAAGGGCTTTTATATTGGCAGGAATAAAAAAAGGAGCTCAAATTTAATAAAAAATATAAAGGGGTATAAAAAATGTTAATGAAAAAATGGATACCTACAATATCTAATGAAAGTAGGGGTTTTTTAAATTAGGAAGGTATATTGGGTTTGTATTGGTAGGGGGTTAAATAATGTTATTTTTAGAGATATTTTCCAATATGTAGTCAAATTAGGGGTATTGTTTAGTATGCCATGAACGCACTTGATATGTCACAGGTTCATTGAGTGAAGCCACCATGATGTGACCTAGGAAACCTGCCATGGGAAAAATCCTCTAGATAGTGAGGCCTACATTCTACTCACTTTTCTTAATTATGAAAATGAAAATACAAGGAAAGGGTCACTCAATATGGAGCTTCTCTTAACACTATATTAGTAAATATTCTTGCTCCTCTAATATGCTCTCAAATATTTCTCCTATAAGATTTACTAAATTATGGAACAAGTGTAGCGCTAAAAGAAATAAAACCTTCTCTTCCTAGCAGCCAAATATTTAACATAGCCTAATAATTTTCTAGGGTTGGGGCTTTTGAATCCTCAACACTCAATTAGTGCTAAGGTTTTGGACCTTCTAGAGTATTCTTAAAAGCCTACACTTGACTAGCTCCACATGTTTGAGTAATCGGGGTTGACATCCACTTAGTACCATAGTGGCGAAGAAGGTAGGTCAACTTCTCAGAAGCATAACTATGATTAAGATGATTATTACACTATTGGGAAGCTATTAGTGTTTACAAATCCATTGAGGGGCCAAGAGATATTCCCACAAAATTTTGATGCAAGAAGTACCATTTTATGCCTCAAAATGTCTCTAAAAGGCTTTAGACCCTGAATATCCAAACTAGGATTTTCCACTAAAGTGGGATTTATAGGACAACTCCAAATTTTCCAACTTGAAAATACCAACATAGATTAAAAAATTATAATGATCCCCTTTTTGTCATAACTCCCCATTTAGGGAGTCTTTTAGTCTCGAAAATATTTTATTGAAGGAGGTAAGGAAACTTTTCCTCTACCTTTTCCTTTGGGCACCATTTTTCTACCTACAATTTCTTTCGACCAAAATTTCTAGAGTTCATGCTCCCGATGTCTAGTAGTTCTCGACTTCTTCAACAAAAATATATCTTCTACAAACTATAGTTGAGGTTCTAGGGCTAAATTGTCTATGGTAGGTAGCACCTTCTCCTTAGTTTCCTCATCCAACATGGAATTCTCATAATTTCCTCCATAATTTAGACTCCAATCGGTGAATGATATTTTATGCTAATCATTCATGATTATAGTAGGCTTACATGGGTTGCATTATTAAGGAATAAATATAAATCTTTTGAAAATTTCAAGATCTTCAAACCATGGTTGAAGACCAAACTAGCCACAAGTTTAAGTGTCTAAGATAATATAATGGTGGAGAGTTTATATCAAGATGAGTTTGATTATTACTGTGAAGAACATGGAATAAGAAGACAATTCACCATTGAAAACACCCCAGAACAAAATGTTGTGGATGAAAGACATAATATATCATTACAAAAAATGGAAAGAGAAATGTTGGACGCAAGAAATATTCTAAATACATTTTGGGTTAAAGTTGTTCATACAATAGTCCATATTCTAAATAAGGCTCACTTTAGACCAAACAATGACAAGACTCCTTATGAACAACGACATGGAAAACTAACCACAATAAATCACTTCAAAGTCTTTGGCATTAAGTGTTACATTAAGAACAATGATGATAATTTGGGTGAGTTCGATGCAAGAGATGATGAAGGGATATTTCTATGGTATTCAATCAAGAGCAAGGGATAGAAATGTTAAAATAAAATATTATGCAAAATAGTTAGCAACATTAATGTGAAGGGGATGAGGAGTTATCTTTAAAAAACAAACATCCAAGATTTATCAGTCCCCTTGATCAGACCAATAATAAATATGAAGCTAAACATATTGAAAATGTAGAGAATATTAAGAAAAAGAGGCAAATTTCTCTCATCCAAAAACCCCCTCAAGATACGTAAAAAATCATCACCGTACAAATGATATTGCTAGTAATATGGAAGAAGGAGACCAAACTCAAAGAATATTAATGAATAAATCCAATCAAGCTCATATTTTTTTATTTTCCATTATTGAGTCATTTTTTTTTCTTATTTAAGCCAGGATAACCATTGGATAAATGAAATGAATGAGGAATTAGGTTAGATTAAGAAGAATCAAATTTGGGAACTAGTTCCAAGACCACTAAACAAAAATGCCATTGGCACAAAGTGGGTCTTTGGAATAAATTAAATGAGAATGGAAAAGTTGTAATACATAAGGCCATATTAGTATGTAAAGGCTATGCTCAGGTTGAAGGAATAGATTTTGAAGAGATATTTTCCATTATAGAAAGATTAGAGGCAATAAGAATGTCTCTAGCATTTAAATGTCACAATAATTTCAAGGTATATAATATGGATGTAAAATCAACATTTTTGAATGGAAAACTTGAAGGAGAGGTTTGTATCAAGCAACCTCAAGGTTTTCAACTTTCAGACAATCTTGAAGATTTGAGGAGGATGAAAAAGTAATCATATGGACAAATGAAAGCAACCACAACATCGTATCTAAGGCTAGACAAACACCTATAGTAACAAGGATTAAAGATAGGGACACGTGATATTAATTTTTATATAAATTCTAAAAATGATAATATTTTAGTTATTGTTGTTTATGTTGATGAGATCATTTTTGGTAGTGATGCAAATTTACTTAGCCAAAAGTTTGCAACTGAAATGAAAGTTGAATTCAAGATTTATATGATCCATATTTATGTAGGAATGAAATGAAATACAAATTTAAACAGAAACACAGAGCTAAATTGATCTTCAATTCATTAATAACAAATACTGAAAAATTGTTTACATGCATAATCGAAACAAACTAGCTCGGGTGATGGTAGCTATCTCTAAGAAGACATGTGGAAGATACAGGTCTTAGGAACTATGTTCTAATGAGGCTTGAAGGCCTTTTTATTATTAAGAAACAATGAGAACCCTAAAAATTCAAAAGCATAGCCCTAGGAGATGAAGTGCCAAAATTCTGTGGGCCCTGTTGGGGTTAGTTGGTACATCAACTTCCTGGGGTCGTAACTTTCGTATACGATCTATGTTTAATGTGTAGAAAGATATTTTCAAGGACTACAAATTTCGATTGAAACCCCCTTCCTTCATCCACAGGTCTAATCATTTTCCAAAAAATGTAGTTTAGGGCCAGAAAATGGCTCTCGAAGTTTATGACCCAAAAATTTGCCAAAAATAGTAAATTGTGTTACAATTAAGGAAACTAAAAGAAACAATGTTGAGGGTCCAAGTGGAATAGGTGGTTGTACACCAATATCCAACTGAATCAAACCTTCCCTGTTACAAAGAAATAGTCCCCATTTTGTTGAGTGCCTCCATGAGATGGGAAATGTTTGCTGAACTTGGTCTGTGGCGAGGCACTTGATTTGGTGGAGGAGTTGGCTAAATTTGACAACCATATACAATTGGATTTTTTGTTGGAAATTGTTCTTGATTTGTGTGTCCACGATACGGTCAACTGTAGTCTATTCCATGCAGTATGGGCTGAGTTATGTTAGTGTTAGTTTTTCTACAATGCTTATGTATTTAGTAATGGTGGAAAGTATGGTCAAAGGTGGTCCACATTGAACACATGGTTAAGGCTAAGGAATGGGATAATGCTGAGCTCGAAATAATTGTCTCCCATGGCCTTGGTGATGATGTAAGACCCATATCAAAATATTTGGAGCTTCCAATGGGATCCAACAACGAATTCTTTCTACAAATGCAACTAAACTTTGTCGCCCATACGAAACTTATGTGACACCCAATTTTGATCATGCTACTACTTGTACTTGGAATTGGACTTATCCAAAATGTCGTGCACCTACTAGTGGATGTGATAAATACATTCAATAAATATGGTTGCTTTATTAGCCTTAGACTATACATGTGTGGTTCTGTTTGTGTTGTTGGATGAGGCATGGTAACATAAATAAGACATAATGGTTGAAATCCTAGACCCACCCGAAAGGGGTTGTGAGCAACCGAGATATTGAGAGATCTGTTATAAGTGTGTCGCACATAAGGAAGGCTCTCATCCCAGGCTCGTGGATGTCTCGAATTCTACATGCATAGTATGTGCACTATCATCATGTTGACCAACTTTGTCTAGCCATCAGTTTGGGGATGGAATGTAGTCAGCTTGGTGAACTAGGTGTTCAATAATGTCCAGAGGCTCAAACAAAATGTGCTCAAGAATAATTTATTGTTAATTTTTGAAACTGCAGGAAAATTACACCTTGGACAACTCAAATTACTAAGATAAGTATTTCATCAGATTCCTCTTTTCGAGAGGACCAAAATCGACCTAAATATCACCAAATTTGGTTAAGCGGAAGTTGAGTTATGATTATTTTATTCATACATGTATTATGGAATGGGTAGGCCCTAACCACATGAGTAACTTCTTGGGTTAGTCTTAACCCCAAGTGAACCCTCAGGAAAGCCTATAAATAGAAGAGACCTAAACATCATTTGGATATGTCTTCTCTTCTCTTTTGTTTTGGCTTGCACAGGTTCATTAGAAGGAGTTTGCACAGGGTCAAAAATTACAGGCCAAAGGTTCGCTTTGGGCTAGAGTTTTCTAGATCTCGGTTGCTGGCACAAAACATAAGTTTTTCGTCCCCAGTCCCAGACACAGAGTAGGAAAGAGAGTGACTCTAGTTCTCTGGTCGCTCAGAGACACTTTAGTGAGAGTGACTCTAGGTTCAGCGGTAGATCAGAAGGTTTCGGTCCCTGGTCGCTCTCACAGTGTAGCACTGGGAGAGTCCCTTCCCTCTTAGTCGCCAAAAAAACATTAGTAACGGAGAAACCCTGGCATCTCGGTTGCTCACACAACAATAGTAAGGGAGTGATTTTGAGTTTTAGTTGTTCAGTGCCACTGTTTCGTGCATCAAGACCTCTTGAGAGCAACCCTGCAGTCAAAATTGCTTGCACACAGTCACAAAGAGAGTGACCAAGGAGTTTTAGCAGCACAGAATCAGTCATGATGAGGGCGAACAAAGTTCAGATCTAAAATTTGACATCTTGGATTCAGTTGACTTCAGTGATATGGTAGATCTAGGTTTCTCTCTACCATTCTACATATCTATAGATCTGTGGATCTAATTTGTTAGTTTCCACTGCAAACATATGTATTGGGATCATTGACAGTGACAACAATGCTCAACAGTGTTCAAAAAAGTAACATAAGTATACAACAATTAAAATCAGTTTTTGACAGCACATTACAACCATCATTATGAGGGTTCTGATTCCTAGCATGATTAGATATGTTTCATAGATATCATTATTGCTTTGCTTCATAGTTAAAGTTATGGATCATTGTATTCTCGTTTTCTGCATCATTTGATGACGATCTAAGAAGAAAAATATTTACAAGGGTTTTCCCCATAGTGGGTTTTGCCCTGGTCTCGGACCAATCTTGGTGTCTCTATGTGTGTGCATGCTTTCTGCTACTTTTCCTTTTATGTTCCACCGCACTGATGATGATGGTGATGTTGTTTCTTTCTATGTAATTGCATATGCTGATGTATAATGGTGTAGATCAAAATAAAGTAATGATGATATGGGGTGAACTTAATGTATTAATGATGAAAGTCAATTAGCAAAGCAAATAATAATGTCACCCTAAGAAAATTTGACATGGTATCAGAGCTAGGTTGAAGAAAAGCAATAGAGATCACCCCGGTGACGACACCGTTGATGGAAGAAAGAAGAGGATGGTGGAGAACTAAAATAATTCTAGGGTTTGAAGAAAACCCTAGGCATCTAGATGATTATGGTTTAATGGATTCTATGAGGTTATGGTTGGAAAGAAAAGACTGGTTTATGGCAAAGAATTGAGATTTTATGTACAAAACTCTACCATGGTCCATGTGAAGAGGCTCAAGGACTTGTGGGAGATTTGATGAAGCCCTAGATGGGATAATCCCTAGCATACCTGGTTGGATACTTGAAGGAAACAATGGTATATCGACCATAGAAATTGATGGCCGTTGAAGATTGGTTCAAGAGGGAGAGGATCACCTTTTATTGAAGATAAGTATTTCTTTACTTATGATGCTTCTTACTTGTTATACTTATAGATATGATGATTATGTTTATTGCTTGTACTTATTGCATATGTATTTGATTATATGGATGTTTCTAACCTCCTTGATGAGATGTGATGAGTAGATCCTTCTTGAGGATCATTTTGAGATGTAGATCTAGAAATAGACAAATAGGTACTTGTTGAAAATATGACAAAGTGCTTCAAGTGGGCTATGTCCAATGAATAGGTGCTCAGATATTTGAATATCACAAGGTATGCATGGTATGTTTTGTTTCATCTATTTGCTTGGTAAGCCATAAGGTATGATGAGAATTAATCTTCCCTCAATGGCTCATACATACATATTAAGGTGACTTGGATATATGTCTCTTATGATGAAATTATGTACTTGATGTTGAACATTTTGACCTTATTGAATTCTATGAGGCTATCTAATGTTGATATATTGATACTCTTAATGTTTGGCTATCATATATGATCTATATGTTAGATATCTTGATCATATAAAGAAGGCTAACACCTTGGCTCTAGAAAATGATACTCTTGATACTCGTCATGATGGATTTCATATAGAAGGATATTTCATTGACTCCTATACATGAGTCTACTGGTAATGCTTGTGATAAGAATATGGAAAGAGTGATTGACACTCTTGTTGAATGATCTAATTTGATCTCATTGGTCATGAAGAGCATGATAACCTTTATGTCAGAGGCATAAGTGTAAGATTGATATTCCAGATCTCTTACTGCCCCTGATCTTGTCTTGATGGAATATGGTTAAACTGGATACAGTAACTTGATGGAATGACTTGACAGAAAATGTTATTGTGTCCATAATCTTGGAGAGATGATGTTGCATTTATCTGTTGCTTTGAATCTAACCTTTGATGAAAGATTGTTGTCATGATGCTAATAGCCATATGTTTATGATCTTACAGATTTGATGTTGTATGACTCTAGTAGAGATAGATTGCTTACATGAATGAAGATGAATGATGCAGATCTCGAGGTAGAGGGATAATCTCTTTGCAATATTCTTACCCTTATTACTATTTTTATTCTATGTTGTTGAACTATGATTTATGTGCATCTTATAGTGTTGATCAGCAAGAGAGTCTTAGATCTGATGCCCATATAGAAATTATGGTTTCTGCTCTAGATGCAGTCACAATCTAGGAGATTTCATCCCTGGATGCACTCATGTTAAGGCATAGACAACGTCTAGGTAGCAAAATTTGCTCTCATGCTAACTTGAAGGGAGCGACCAGAGGTTTGACTATTGCTTACCATCATCTAAAGCTTTCTGAAGCTATTTGAACTCTGAATGATGATGTCCCTGACATATTATTCTGCTATTAACTTATGAAGTTATTGAGTTAAATGGTTGATCATATAATGAAGTATTGTGCATGAAATCAGATGGTCACCTGGAAGATATCAGTACCAAAGATGTACTATAGATAACAACAATATCCGTTAGTAGGAAAAGCCTGAATGTTTTCCGTAACATGAACATGTAGACTGAACTTGTGTTTGCAAGTGACCAGGACATACATATAGATATGTCACTATGTTTGTGCTACATGAGGTTGGAATATTTGGCTTACTGATATACATACATACATACATACATACATACATACATACATACATACATATATATATATATATATATATATATATATATATATATATATATATCTATATCTATATATATATATATATATATATATATATATAGATATATATATATATATATATATATATATATATATATATATATATATATCTATATATATATATATATATATATATATATATATATATATATATATATATATATGAAAAATGTTTTGTCATGATTATTAACAATAAACTTGAATTGATGACTCAGAAATTCTTTGATTATAGATCTCTCTATGATGGAAAATTTGGACTTGACTTGATGTCTAGTGATTGTATTTGACGATTGCTGATTTTCCATGATATCGATGCTATGTGGGCATGAGGACTTATGTGAGTGTTAAGAGACTGACCTCATTATTCCTAGCATAATGGTTGAAATAATGATAGTTGTGATTCAACATGAAAATGGAAGTTGCATGACTCATCCTTGGCGTATGAATTTGAACCTAGCGACAAAAATGACTTGTGTTATGACTATGAGAATGACTTGTTAATGTTTGAATTGATAATACATGGTTGATGAAAACTTGTTGGCATAATTGAATTTAGAATTGATCTGAGCTCTACCTATCTCCTAGTTGAAATAATTAATACTATGATAATTATGACTTTGATAATGGTCATGATCTGGCTTCTAAATTCTGATGAGTTGACTTTGTTGTTGATGGTACAACATGGAGTTATGTAAGGATGATTATGTTGGCTTAGCAAGGAATTATTATTAGAGCATTGCAATCTAGATATGTCTAGATTTGACAGTTATATGATGAAGTCATGATGATGAGTTCCAAGGTATGGCCTTGATATTGATTATGGTTTTGGTTTTATATCCTGATGATCTATTTGTGATGGGTGATGAGTCTCTGATAATATAAATCAGAGGGAGATGGATTATGAAGCCCGTAATGATGTATCATGGCATGATGAATTGATTTTTGGAATTTGGGAAAGTAATTCCATATTGCAAAGCTATTGGAAAATTATTTTGGATAATGAAAATGAAAATCCTTGGATATTATGATTTGAAGTTCAAGATGTTGTTGAAATTGACATGACATTCGATGGTTGAAGCATTGATGTTCCATTTTGAACATCCATATGTATATGTATGATGTGCATAGAACCTTAATGAATTCATGAGTGAGTTGCTTCACTCACATAGAGTTTCCACTGAACACTCTTTGAAATATCTACATAAGGTGTCATATTTTGAGAATGAGATATTTCTCCTATGATATGTATATCCATAGACGTATTGCAGATATTTGAGATTATTGTTGGTAAGAACATTTGGATGTTGCTTTAGTATGTGATTTTTCATGATATATTAGATCAGAGGTCCATAGCATGACCAAGGTTGATTATGATGTTGCTAGCATGGCTAGCTGTGAGGCAGGATAATAATTCTCCTCAGAGAGTTGTTTTAGTATGATCTTGATATGACATGGATACATTGTTATGATCCGATTGGCAATAAGTCCCATATTTATAGTTGGGACCAATATACTCTCATATATTGAGACAGTGTAGTTGTGCAAGACAAGCTTAGGCTTGTGGTTGGCACCTCCTTGAGAGGGAGGATGATTATGGTATACTTTTGTGATTCATATGATTATATATGATCTGAAATGATATTCAATTTGATGTTATGTATGAACAAGAAGCAATTTCTATTGAGACAAGCTGATAATGAGAGCAACATTGATTGACGACACTGAGCAAACTCTTCCTACCCTTCTCGAGCTCCCAGGGTGAGGAATTGAGATAGAGGACTCCTGGGGTTGGGGGAACTCTGGACAATAGGGTGTTACCCTATATGTTACCCAAGGTAGAAGAATTTTGTTCCCCTATCTTTATAGGTTCAGATAATGTTACTCCCCTCTTAGTATTTGTAGAGTATACCCCAGTTGGCATCATACCCTCAAGCATGCTAGTTTGATGAGAATACCACTCCTTGCTTTGGTTAACAAGTTGAGAGTGTAGTTGGGGTGTACAACCCAAGTCGATTATGATGCAGGTGTTCTACCACATGACTGTTCTGGGTCATTAATGGGAAGATCCGTAGGAAATAGGATGGGTTTAGGGTAAGCTCCCTGATGAAATTCCAGGATCGAGGGTGTACTCCCTTGTTTGATGAGTTATCCTATTTCTCGATATGGGTGGAAGTTATTGCTCCTCGATGTGGTCCAGGTTGATATGTGCTCTTTGATGATATGCTCTCCAATGACGATTAATGATGATATTCCGGGTAGCAGCCTGCCGAAAGAGATTCCATATAACAACCTATTTGAATATAGCGTGATATCTTAAGTTCCCCTCTGGTAACAAATTTTTCTTCTTCTAGATCTGAGAATGTTCTGAATACGAGCAAGAACAATCAAGAGATAAGAAAAAATAAGCAAAGGATAGATCGAGATGTACAATGATGAGTTGTGATGATGAGACACTGTATATGGACATGACACAATGACTACATGATAGAGATGATCCGTGATGATACGTGATGACAATCGAAGAATCCAGAATGGCATATTGTTCAATGGACAGATGTTGGCAGGTGGAATACTCCCTAGTTGAGAGGGAGTGTTAATTTTTACAACTGTGGTAAAATTTCACTTTGGACAACTCAAATAACTACGATAATAATTTCATTAGATTCCTCTTTTTGAGAGGACCAAAATTGACCTAAATATCACCCAATTTGGTTAAGTAGAAGTTGAGTTACGAATTATGTTATTCATACATGTATTATGGAATGGGTCGGCCCTAACCACATGAGTAACTGCTTGGGTCAGTCTTAACCCCAAGTGAACTCTTAGGAAAGCTTATAAATATAAGATACCTCAAGATCATTTGGACACATCTTATCTTCTCCTTTTTTTTTGGCTAGCACAGGTTCGTTAAAAGGAGTTCGCATAGGGTCTGAAATTACAAGCGAAAGGTTTGCTCCAGGCTAGGAATTTTTGGATCTCGTTCACTCACACAGAACAAAAAAATTTCCTCCCCAGTCGTAGGAATAGAATAGGCAAGAGAGCAAATCTGGCTCTCGGGTTTCTCAAAGATAGTTTAATGAGAGCAACTCTGGGTTTAGAGGCAGATCAGAAGGTTTCAATCCCTGGTAATTTGCACAGGGTAGCCTTGGGAGCAACCCTGCCATCTCAGTCACTCCCACAACATTAGTAAGAGAGTGACCCTGCCATCTCAGTCACTCGCATAACAAATGTAAGGGAGAAAATTTGGGTTTTAGCTGTTCAATGCCACAATCTCTTGCATCAAGACCTCATGAGAGTGACCCTACAGTCACATTCACTCACATACAGTGACCGAGAGAGAGACCAAGGATTTTTAGTCACACACAATGAGTCATGATGAGTGTGACCAGAGTTCAGGGATAATATTTTCCATATTGGATTCAGTTGACTTTAGTGATCTGGTAGATTTGGGTTTATCTCTACTGTTATACAGAGCTGTAGATTTGATTTGTTAGTTTTCGCTACAAACATATGTATTGGGCTCATTGACAGTGACAACAGTGTTCGGCAGAGTAACAACAATGCTCAATAGTGTTCGACACAGTAACAATAATATACAATAGTTGAAATCAGTTTATAATAGCACATTACAACCATCAGTATGAGGGTTCTGATTCCTAGCATGATTAGATATGTTTCATAGATATCATTATTGTCTTGTTGCATAGATAAAGTTATGGACCATTGTACTCTCTTTTGCTACACCATTTGATGACGATCTAAGAAGAAGAAGATTTACAAGGGCTTTCCCCATAGTGGGTTTTTCCGCGGTCTTAGACCAATCTTGGTGTCTCTATGCGTGTGCATGCTTTCTTCTACTATTCCTTTTATGTTCCGCTGCTTTGATGATGATGGTGATGTTATCTCTTTCTTTGTAATTGCATATGTTGATGTTTAATGGTGTAGATCTGAATAATGTAATGATGATATGCGGTGAAGTTAATGTATTAATGATGAAATGCAATTATCAAATCAAAGAACAATGTCGGCCTTAGAAAATTTGACATTTTTAGGATCTAATATAATGGTTTGCTAGATCCCTTGCTGTGATACTCTTCTTGCAGGTGACCAATATGGCCATCTTAGAAAATCTATCCATGACCACGAATACATAGTTATTATGATGATTGGTAGAAGGGAGGCTTGATATATAGTCCATGGAGATGGATTCCCAGGGTTGGTTGGGAGTAGGTAGAGGAGTGCATAGGCATTGCTTCTTAATGGTTGGCTTGGTGATGGCACAGGAAGTGAAAGAAATGATATATTTTCCAACATCTTGTTAGAGTTTTTGAAAATAAAAATACTTCTATAGTACGACCATAGTTTTCTCCACACCAAAATATCCTATGACCTGAATGTAATTTTCTCCCAAATAAACTTGGCATGGTTGCTTGAAGGAACAAAAAGGTGGCCCAGGTAGCATACTAATGCATCTTAGAGGTGGAAATTTGGAAGTTACTTTCCGTCCACTAGCATCTGGTATGTGGTGGTGAACTTGGGATTGGTTTTATACAATTGCAACCTGTTAGAGTCTAGATTTGCCTCAGGGTGAAAATACAAGGTTCTAGGTCCACATCAAACCACGCTCAACCTCGTAGCTAGCCCTACGAGGACAGGAGAGGGCTCTCTCTGGGTCAATCTCAGCGAAAGATGATCTATGGGGCTTGAGATGACTGAAATATAAACTAATTTTAGGCTAGCTATGAAGTACAAGGATTCGTTTTGAGTTTTTTGGGGGTTTTG
Source organism: Pinus tabuliformis (assembly GCA_031772625.1). Lineage (NCBI taxonomy): Eukaryota > Viridiplantae > Streptophyta > Pinopsida > Pinales > Pinaceae > Pinus > Pinus tabuliformis. Next base: position 180,621,953 of record CM062812.1, read on the forward strand.
TTGGAAAAAGGGAAAGGAAAATTTTGGGTCCGGGGGTGAGGCCAGATTTTTGCAGAGTTCAGGTAGGGGCAAGATAGGCTATCCTTTTGATGCTTTGGATCGAATGAATGGATGGATCATACCGGTGAGAAGCTAAGGAGGGCAAGAGGGTCTCAAGAGTCCTCCTCAAACAGATGAAAACATGAAGAATTAAACAAAATATCCACGCAGAGCATAGCAGTCCAATGAATTCTACCTTAATCACTCATTTGTTTAATTGCAGAAGACAAGAGAAGGGAAAATGATACACATAAACATCAGTGAACTTAAAAATACATAGAGAAACACACCATCAAAACATAGAGCCACATGGATCCCAATCAACTGTTGCAAAACCCTAGTCCTTCCTTTGCCAAAATTGTAGAAATGAAATGTACAATAGTGTGCCAAGCAATCCCAAGTATCCAACCATGAAAATGACTGAGAAATTACATAATATAGACAAGACTAACTCCTTCCCATGCCTCTAGGGGTCGAGCTCATCATTCTAGGAGCTGTTTCAACCATATCTAAACAAGGAACTGAAAAATAGGCAATGAAACAACTTGCCTCTATATGTTAGGAAACTAATTCATTCAGTTGTTTTTCATTTTTTTAGTGAATGAATCTACAAAAACAAGTAAATATGTGCCAAAATTACAACATGTTCATCAAATTACATCATGGTATATCAATAGTTACATCAAAAAGTAAAACTAGTCAAAATTGGGCAAAATTCTGAGCTGAAGAGTGAAAAATAGGCCAAAATTCTCTATGCGCAGCACCCAAATTCTCTATGCGTCGCATCACTTTGGAGCTGATTTTGAGGCACTTCCCAAAGTCAAAATTGAGCCCAAGATAGCTTGCTGGAAATCCCTACCTGTCTAATTTCCAACCCAAGTGGAATTTTTGGATTTGGATGTCAGTTTCCCCTCCAAAACTTCAATCGCCCAAGATTGCTTGCTATGTGTCAAAATAGGGGTAGTGAGGTCATTTTTTGAGTGTTTTTGGCCTCTTGAGGGCTCAAAAACTGCCCAAATTTCTTGGCCATGCACAAGAAACCATGATTTTTCATGCCAAATCTAAAAATGTAATTTTTTTGAGATTTGGAGCTCCCTAGCAAAAGCGAGTGTCACGTGGCACGGCGCATATGGAGGAAAACCCTGTGTTAAAAAGTTCTGTGCGTAGCACCTTTTTGCAGACCAGTTTTGAGGGCCTTCCCGATGTCCAAATTAGGCATGGGATAACTCGTTGGAAAGATTATTGAGTATAATTTCCAACCAAACTTTAATTTTTCAATTTGGGGTTCATTTTCCCTATCAAAAATCAAATCTCCCAAGATTGGTCAGAATGTGCCAAATGAGGCTGCCTCAAGGCAGAGTGCTGTTGCAGTCAACTTTTGAAGGTCTTTATTAACTCAAAATTGAGCTCATGATAGCTCATTGGAAAGATCTTTGTGTCGATTTATCATTTGATGCATCAAGCAAGTTATTTGGCCAACCAAGCTAGGAGAAAACTTGATTTACCCAAGGTCACTTCATAGGTGCATCAGTTCTCCTGAGGCAACTGTATTTTTGACATTTCTCTAAAACCATGACACCTGTGTAAAAAGTGAAGGAGGATTTTATTCCTTGGCCTATTTTGGACAAAAAAATCTCTCATTTTTCCAAATTCATATTTCCTTGCTCAGAAGCATCATTTGAGTGAAACCTACCCCAATGTGTGGAACGAGAGATTTGTCGAAATGAAGCGAAATGAAGCGAAATGAAGGGGATAGGGGGCTTCTAAATTCTTGAGGAAATTTTGCTAGGTGGGGAGGGATGTTAGAAAGCAGGGAAAAGTGGAATTTCAGAGATTGAGTGAGGGGATGGGGTCAAAAAGGGAAAAACACAGGCCTAGCCTAGAAAATTACCAAGTTGTAGCAAGAAACTAGGGTTTGTGCGAAAATGAGGAATTTGGGGGATTTTAGTGATGGGAAGTGTTTAATAAGGTACATTAAGGATAGGGGAAGGTGTATGAACATTAGGATACAAGTTTTGCTGATGATTTGACCATCCAAGAGAAATTACCTTCAAAACCCTAAGAGAGGGAAATGAACTTTACCTAGGCACAACTGAAGCATGAACCAGGTGTAAAATGACCCATTGGAACCTGACATGATGATGAAAACCCTCTGAATGATGGTACACTCAGCTGTATGGTGACATGGACTGACATTTGGACAACTTTGGAAGGAGTAAAAGCAAACCCTAGACCTAATACCTAGTGACCAAATTTTGCTTGAAGACTCACTGAAATGAGAAAATTTGACCTTGACACCTTAAAAACACTTTGTAAGAGCATGTTTGATCACTGGACGAAGGCTGAAAAGACTGACACTAACACAACCATCCAAAGGTCTCGTGGCCATAAGAGTTGAGAACAGTAGTCAGTGTTGCTATTTGGGGGTCGAGTGAGGAAATTTGCAACATGATTGTTGTTGTCCTTCTTTTATTTAATGTTCAAATGGAATTGCTGTATATATGTAGACCACTTCTAATTTCGATCATTCTACAACTTCCCTTGTGTATTTATAAACTGAAGAGGTTGGTGATCTGTGTGGATGTCTATCTCCTTCCCCAAAATGTAATGTTTCCATTGACAACATGCATACACAAAAGAATACATATATTTGTCATAAGTGGGGTATTTCCGAATTGTATCAGAAAGTGTCTCATTATGATAGGCCACTGGATGCCCTTGCTAGGTGATGATTGTACCAATAACATAGTCAGAGGCGTCTATCTCAATTTCAAATGGTTGTTTCATGTGTGGTAACGTGAGTACATGTGCAGAACAGGGATGGTGCTTCAACTCAACAAATGCCTTATGTTGGGAGTCAGAACAGGAAAAAATTTCTTTCACTCTGCCCTTGGTAACCTTACTAAAAGGCCAAGTGATATGACGAAATCCCAATATGGACTTCCGATAAAAATTGGAAAGGCCTAAAAATCTGTGAAGATTTGTTAGATTGGTTAGGGCTAGCCAATCGTGAATGACTTGGATGTTAACTGAATCTACATGTTAGCCTTTCTCATCAATGATGTAACCTATATATATGACCTGACTCATGCCAAAGGTGCATTTCTCTAAGTTGGCACATAGTTTGTGTTGCCACAGGGTTTAAATGACCTGCCAAATGTGTTGCAAGTGCTTTTCCCAACTTGTTGAAAGTGCTGGACCTACCAACATGTCAAGGGGATCTCCTCAGTAACATGTTCCAACTAGACATCAGATTGTTTGGAGTAGGAGTCCCAACAGTGGGTGGTAATGTAGTGCCTTGACCACGGTAGCACACAGAAGTGAGTATGATAACTTTGTTAGAAGAAAGTGGGTGACCTTGGAGTGAGTCAAGTGAGATGCATGGGGGTTCTAATACACAGAGGGGAAAAGGAAGTGTGTCCCTTAGAAATTTATAATAGTATGCAACCTAAAAGGAACACATGAGCGGAATAACATCACAAACTAGAAGAGGAATAGTCCATAAACCAAAGTGGTAGGTTAATCCAACAACATGTCTTGAACAAGATTCATACAATTTCATACAAAATAGTTCATACACAGATGCAAAAGTTAAATAACATACAATGCTAAAGCAACCAGAATAGTCTAACTAAAATAACAAAATATGCATGAAAATGTGTTGGCTCAGTTTTATATGAAGTGAAAGTTCCATCCACACATACACCATTGACAACCACTAGCCCCAATAGTGGAACATTACAGTCAACACCACCTGCTCCTCCAAAGTTGTGTACTAGCTGTATGTTATGGAGAAGCCAAGGCAAGACACAATAGTCTCCAAGCCTTCTTTAAGAAATGCCTAGCCAAAATCTTGGCTCCCAAAAGCCTGTTCTATAAGTTATGAGGTTCTATTTATAACAAAGAGTGGGGTGACCCTTGACATTCCCCTTTGTAACTCTTCGACTACCCTCATGACTCTTCAACTTCTTTACAAATAACACTTTACATTACATAGTGACTGTTCACATTCCATTAATGACACATGGAATTTTACTTACAACATATTTGCAAATAATATACATTTTCCACATGTACCCATGTGAGACAAAATAGGTTAGAGACAACCTAACAAGACACAAAACTATGAATCTAAAGTTTGGTGCAAGACCAACATGGAGACCTCCACTTGATGATTCTCGGTCACATACTAATGCCAAGCTTGGTACTATGTTATGATGTCCCCAAACTACTTGATGGTGTCTTCCTGATAGTGGACTCTTGCCTCCATAGCTTTTGGGTATATGGTCTTGGAACATATGTCCATCTCGTCCTGAAGCATGTGCAGCATGGTGTAGACCATGACAGGACCACCAGTGTGCTTCTGCATGTTTGGTGCGCTCAGCTCCAAGTCATCCTTGGTGGCCTCTTGCCTTAGCTGCTCCATGTACCTATCGACCTCTAACCAGACTTGGTTCTTGTGCTTAGATTTGGTGAGGGAACTTGCATTTGTTCACTCTCTTCCTCAACTGTTAGATTTTCCAGTTCATCAACTTGTATTGGCATTTTTTTCTATGTCATTGTGCCTTGTCTTTTTTCTTCTTCCTATTTCTCATTCTTTTCCTGTTCTTTCCTTCTCGACTCCCATTCTTCCTTCGATTCTGGTTCTTCTTTCTGCAATCTCAGTTCTACTACCTACAAGCTTTGCTCTTCTCTCTTCCTCTTCTTTGTTGTCTGTGTCATTTGCTTCCTTTTTATTTTTTCTATCAAAGCTGCTTGCATGAAGATTGAATGCGCTTTCAATCTATAGCTTTGTTCTCCCTTTATTATGTCAACAATTTCCTCTTTCCCTTATCTTGTATTGGATTGCTGCCTTCTACCATTGTTGCTAGTCCTTCTTCCATGTTAGCATTGATTCCTTTTCTGTAAATAGTTTGGCATCTGCATATATTGGCAAGTAAATTGTTGCTTTCTCAACTACTTCCCCGATAAGGCTTTCAGTAGTCTCTCTTGAAGCAACTCTCTTTAGTGCCATGGTACAATGAATGCTGGAGATAAGTTCTTCATGAGTGTGGTACCTATGGGACAGAAAGGACACTCATGGAAAGAAAACATTAGCTCTTACAAATTTAACTTCACAATATGATCAAGCAGTAACCAGGGCATATGATGTGAAGAATTGTGCAATTTTGATTGAAAGGGGCGACTGACTGACTATGGGAACTGCGCATTGTGCAATCCCAAAAATTAGTGTGGAAGCTTGATGACTGGAACTGCACAATGCGCAGTTCAGTTTGGGTCAGGGCCTGGGAGGTACTGCACATTACACAGTCTTAGTGAGCAAGTTGGGAGTCTAGCTCCTGGAACTGCGCAGTGCGTAGTTGGAGCTAGCCTAGGATAGGCTCTACACAATTTTAGAAGCCAAGGCGGATGCCTTGAGCTCCTAGATTGCGCAGTGCATGTAGTGCAGTATGAGGTCTAGGAAGGGGGAGCCTAGATCTGTCCATGGGGAGTGTGTAAACAAGAAGATCTGAAGAATGATGTAAGGATGAGCATAGATCTAACTAAGTGTAGATGCATGCATGTAAAATAAGTGCAGTGATCGATCAAATTGAAGGAACAGGAGGCATATGAAGGGAGATGCCACACAATGTCCGCTGGTGCAAAAATGGAAAAACTCATGCGACGCTTGGGGAAGAAAATATATAATTTGAAACAACACTTCTACAAGCTAAAATAAAGTAAAACGCCAGTTGTCATTCAAAAAATGAGTGAAACAACACTCTCACAAGCTAAACAAACAAAAGCGACAAAAAAAGAAACAAAAGGTGATAAAAGCAAAACACACCCCAAAAAGTAATGAAAATGCTCTGAATACTCCTTGATCCCCTAGGGAATATAGATCTTGATGATGAAATGTATAAGTGATATAAAGAGGCATCCATTATATAGATTTGAGTAGAATGGAATTCATGATGAGCATGCTTGAGATCAAGGACAAGAATGGCAATTGGCAGAAACTTCTAAAGAAGCCAATGTGTCACCTTTGGGAAAGTAATAATGGATCCCTACTTCCTATGGAAGCTTTTCCTCTTAGCTTCTTGCTTTTCGGAAAAACTTCCATGCACTTCCCGAAATATTGCGCAGTTATGGGAAGGATCAGACAACTCTCTGGTTCATGCCCTGAGAAGTTGCTGAGCACAGTAGGTTCTGCATAATTTATGGGTTGAGGGGCTCTGGGCTGCTTCTTGTTAGGGTCCTATAACTTATAGGATCAATTATTTATTATCTATTGATTTTTATGTTATGATATATTGTAAATAATGTTTCATCTTACAAATTATTTCCAAGAAAAAGAAAAAATAGGTAATAGAAAAAAGAAAAAAAAAGAAAAGAAAAAAAAATGAAAGGGGGTATAAAAAAAAGGATATATATCTATGTGAAAAAAATGAAAGAAATAAAAAATATGAAAAAATAAAAATAGCCCCAATAAGTGAGCTATTTCAAATGCCACTTCAATTCAAAAAAAGAAGAAGATATATTTAAAAATAAAATTAAAAAATATATGATGAAATACCTTTAGAAAAAAATAAAATAATAATAATGTGTAGCTAGTCTAAATGCCACATTAGAGTTCAATAAATATGTTTAAATATTTAGTCACACCATTTAAGCATTATTAGATTAGTTTAATAAAGTGAGTTTAGTTAGTTTGATTATTTGATCACACTGTATAATTGTGATTAGTAGTTTTAATAAAGTTTTTGTGATATGACACATTTTTCATTTGTAATAACTGTCAAGCATCAATGGAGGGTCATGATCTCACCCGCTTAGATCAACGATGGGTGATGACTTCAGACCCCCCCGCCCCTCTGACTGTTAACTAAGGGGTGGGGGGGTTCCAAAGAGCTATTTCCCCATATAAGTTTTGTGCAACGTGTCATCCTCAGACCAAATTCGGAGCCCCCTGCCTAATTCATCTTACCACTACAACCACCCCCCCCCCCTTGAAATCCACCTTTTCCACCTCCTACCTAAAATAACCATTGACCCTATGCTCCCTCTCTCCACTCCTCTTCCACCAAGTGGAACCTCTCCTCCCCACTCCACTCCATCCCATCTCGCCACATGGCACCTCCTAATCCACTTCTTCTCCACTCCATTCCCTCTACTGTCACATCCTTTCCTGCTCCACTCAAATACGCTCCCGCCACATGGAACTTATCTATTACACCTATCACCAAACTGTTAAAACAACAATTTAATAACCTACACATTCCCATATTAACATATTTTCTCCATTAAATGGTTTAATCCCATTGGTAAACGAGTTTGTTCATAAATAAATCCTAAACCCGTTCTCTTGGCCCTCCCCTTTAGTATTCCAAGACATTTAAAAAAAAAACATATTACAACGACTAGTTATAAAACCAAACCGACACCAAATCTTGTCATCAAGTCGGACTTCCACTATAACCAGTCACCAAGCTACTAGTATTTCTCTACACATTTCCTAGGTAATTTCAATTTTCCAATTCATTTCTTTCCAGAATGGCTCCTAAAGGTAAATCTAAATCTACCAAAGAAAACCCCCTTCTGCCCCCTGTAATTGACTTGGACCACCATCCCCTGGTAGATCAAGAATATAAAATTATTGAAACCAATTATGAGTTCGACCTCTACGAACTCCACAATTGGTTAAGACAAAATGTTTATTGATCTCAGTGATGAATTGGGTTAGTGGGACTCCTTCCTGCCCCAATTCATTTTTCCTTAGACCCACCATTTCCTTGAATTCATTCCATGGTGCCACTTCTGGTAGATTCCCAGTCAAAGGGAAATTGTAGCCCAAAATAATGATATCCTTTTCATAATTACCTCTGATTCCATTTCCCAAATGTTGCAGATTCATAATTCTGTCTCTTTGAAACCTTTTCCAGTAGATTCCTTCATGGAACTCTACAATAAACTCACTTTCCCTCATAGATCCAAGATCTTTGAAACATTTCTCCTCGAGGATGCCCAATTTCCTAAGAAAAATCCCCCCTATTTATCCTCCATGATCCTTGAAATGAAAAAAATAGATTATCTCCATAGTTTCTTTCTTACTAGGCTATCAATCCGATCAGTGAGTTGATGAAGCCATCATAGGGTTTTTATCAATCTTCTCAATAGGAGAAAATCCATCAAACATCTTCATCTATAGTGAGTTCCTAGCAGATGCCATCCATGAACAGTTCCTAAAGTTCTACAAAAGACGTTTTTAAGTATGCTTCAGTTCTAGTCTATTTTTTTTATTCCATCAGGCAGACATGTTTTAGTTTCCATTACATGATTGGGATGAACAAGGAAATGCTCAATCTGTGATTCATTGGACTTCCTTGGTAAGGAAGCATACCAATGAATTCACCTTCAGTGAGTATGTTGACCAATTTTTGTATATAATATCTTGCCTATTGAATAGTGATGTTGAACTAAGGATAGGACCTGAGATAAAAAATATTTGTACATCTTGGTGAGCAAATGAAGACAGGTGACTAGTACCTGTACCTGAATTACACTGAGATCAGAGTGTATGGGTGTGAATTACCTCCATATATGTTTCCCAAGTTTGTCACTATGAGAATTTTTTCACTAGAATATATTACACAGATGATTAACATGGATGAGTTGCACTTGGTGGCAGCCAAGAAGAAATCTCAATTCAAAATAAAAACACAGGTTAGGCCTTTTTTTTGCAATACTAGGACAACAACCAAAGAAGCATATATTCTCCTTAAGTAGATGAATTCCAAACTTAGGTTCACCTGGTCATGTGACCCCTTGGGAATAATTTGAAAGATGAGAGTTGAAAAAAAATACTACTCCCTACACTCATACTCCCAGGCTAGAAATATAAAAGTATATGAATCAGGATCAATGAAAAGAGAATACTTTGCAAGAGGCAGAAGAACAGGTAATATCAACAACAACATCACACACTCCAACACCATAGGAGAAGAAGGACAAGAGGCCAAGAGAAGATCTTTCCCCTTTAGTCACAAAAATCTAGGGAAAGGAATTTTAAATTTACAAGAAGACATAGAAAGTCAATTCAGCTGGAGAATTTTTGGAGGAGGAAAGTGTTCATTCCACCATTGTTTTGATAGGCCCCCATACTTCTACTAGGAATGAAGATATTTTTTTAAGATATCCATCATCTTCGGCCTCTCAAGACCCACTGGATACATCTCAGTTAGGGGAATTGGTATATGACCAAGCTGAACCAAATATATTTTCCAAGTATAAAGAAATTAAAAAGAAGAATGAGATGTTAGAAGTTTCAATCTATACACATTTTTGGAAGCAGATAGCATCCTCACATCATAGTATTCTCTCTACTTTTGACACAGACAAAGGAAAGATGTAGATAGATTTCCTCCAGGCTAAGGTTCCTTTTCCCACAACTCTATATACTTGCAAAAAAATCCATCTTTTCCTTCAATGTTGATCAAATCCTCGAAGATAGTGCCAGAGAGCTACAAGAGTTTTATTTGCCTATATTTTTGTACTATTTTGATAAACAATGTTCTAGGATATTTGATAGAAAAACTTGATATTTTAAATCAAGGTATTTTGATACATTTTGTATAAATACTTCATAATTCGAAGTGCAAATGTTGGAACTTGTACCAAGAAAGCATATCTTTGAGGTAAGGTTATGTACTGAGCTAAAGTGATCATTTCATTAATACAAAAAGTCCTTCTAGAATTCATGTGTCAGGCAAATTGGTGACACTTTTTCCTCTTGTGTAATTGTTATTTCTCTTTTCTTCCATATGATTTTACTATTTGTATTATTTAAAGAAAAATAAGGTTGAACTTCTTTAATTACACTCTGCTCTGGCTTATAAACAATATTTGTGTTCTCAAACTGAAATTAAATATAGAATTCATTCTAAAATTTTCTATGTTTAATTGAATCTCAATCTCTTCCTCCCTTTCACTTCACAAAATCTCCAAAGATCCAATAGACTACCTACCTTGCATTGTTACATATGTTCTAGAATTCTTGTATCTGATCACCCTAAGGTTTTTGATTCCATTTCCCAATGGCCTTTCCTTGCAGTTTCAACTAAACATTTCAAAAAGCCAAATTCTAAACCCAATAACTAGCCTAAAATCCCAAAGAAACAATTCTAAATCCAATAGGAAGATCCCTCTCTGACTTTAGAAGGTCTAGCTTCTAATGTTACAAGTGGTTTTATGGTTACCTTTGGGTTTCTTTTACAGCCTTACGAAATTATGGAGTGATAACATTATTGTGACCATACTGAGGAAATTTGAACAAATCTTATATGAATTTAATTTTTCCCTCGTAAAATTATATTTTAGAGTTTACAGTTATTTCAAGTGTGTGATTATGAAATATATATTGTTTAAGGCTATTTTCGACTTAAAATTGTACATACTTTATATATGTAAATATACTATTGTAGATATGTCTCCTAAAAAGATATAAACTATAGATAATCCAAATCCTAAACCACCAAAAATTGTAGATAATCCTTCAAAAAATATTAGAAAGAAGAGTTTCGCTTAGAGCTAAGCAAGTAATAATCCATTTTCCAGACTTAAATCTTTCCCTGAAAGTTTAGTAACTGTAGAGGATATTGACTTTGATTTAGATTTTGAACATAGCCTCTTTCGTACTAAGTATGACCGCTTTACACTTGAAACTATTTTTGATGAATGCATTTTAAAACCTTACATTTCAAGGCATCGACCTATTAATCCATACTCCAATGATGATGTCACCAAACAATTTAATAAGCTTGAAGTGTTCATAATCGAATTAGATCAGGCTATGTAGAAATCTCTTGAATCATCTAAATCTTCACCTTCTTCTTCTATTGCTTCATCACCAACCGCACCAGTAATTGCACCTAGTACTACTATCCCTCCATAGATTCCCCCTATTTTTACCACACCTCCAATAATTAACCATATCACCAATACTCATTTCATCTACTATCCATACCACCACTACACCAACACAACAAACTACCACCCCACCCCCTTTAATACCTTCCACATCCATTGTTGTTACATTTTCCTCTCATTTACCTATCATGGTAGGTCGTTATGCCCCCCTGGTTTTACCTTGACAACTCAATTCCATGCCACAAGATTACCAGAGTAAAATAGCTCAATTTGATGGCGTATAGACAATCATTGCTCAACAACATATAGAAAAAATGAATGATTATTTAGATTTGCAAGAAATTGATGATGACGATGTGAAGTTGAGACTATTTGCCCAAAGTCGTAAAGGAGAAGTTAAGAAATGGTTTAAAGCATAGCCAACTGCCTCTATCTTAGATCTCACACAATTCCACCAAACTTCCCTCAAAAGACGGGAAGTAAAGAAGAACCCTCTCCAAAACTTGGTTGAATATGAGAGTATCAAGAGAGCCCCTAGTGAAACAGTCCAAGTTTATTGCACTAGATTTAATAACATTTACAATTCTATCCCAACTGCAATACAACCCCAACCAAGACTAGCTCTAATCAAATTCCCAAATGGATTTGATCCAGACACGTCTTACCAATGTAGAGAGAGATACCCTGCTATCCTTGAGGAAATGAAGAGAAATGCAGTCAATGTAGAATCCAATATGTTGGCAAAGAGAGCTAGATTAAAAGTTGGGAGGAGAATCACTATTAAAGAAGAACCTATTTCTTCTTCATTAGATGTTAAGTAGGATACCTTAGTTAAGACCTTGGAAAGAATGATGGAAAGGATATGCTTAGTTGGCAGGGCTCCTCCAAGGGGTAATCAAGGTAGTCCTCTAATTAGAAATCCAAATTTTAGAAAAAAACCCACCTCAAATCAAACAGAGAGAATAGAGAAGCCAAACCGATTAGCAGCAAATTAAACCTCCTTTTGAAGAGAATTATGAAGATGAAGAATATGAGATACCAGAGGATCATGAAGAAAATAAAATAAAATTATTTTAGGAAAGTGAATTTGACCACATTTTCTTAACTAAAGAGGATTAAGATATGTTATTTTTATCACAAATAGAGGTCCACCCTTTAGAGTCAGATGATTATAAACAAGGATACCAAAATGATATCATGGAGGTACACAGACAATACAATTTGAGGAGACACCCCTTCTACTAGCCAGTCCAAAAGGTGATTCTCAAAAGGAGACTTCTAAAAAACAAGATCTAAATATCAAAGAGATAGATAAACCTCAAATATCTTTCAGAATTGAAAATGAATTAGCGAACGTGAAAATTTATATTCCTCTCACGTAATTAATAAAAAAATGCGTATAGATCTCAAGTCATGAAGGCTCTAAAGATAGGGGAAGGGACAGACACAATCAACTTAACTGATGACCAACATAAGCTGTTATTTGGACCTGAAGTTGAAGGGAAGTATCAGGATGGTAGTGTGCCGCCTTTTTATATCAGTTTAAATATTCATGACAAAATTATGCACAATGCAATGCTTGATTCTAGTTCTTCTCACAATCTGATGCCTAGAGCTATCGTGGAAAAACTGGGTTTAGACATCACAAGACCTTACAAATATGTGTATTTATCTGATTCTTGCAAAGTAAGATGCCTAGGTCTCATCAAAGACTTATGTGTCACTCTGGCCCAATTACTAGAAAAGAGTTCAGTCATGGACATTGTAGTAACAGACATACCTCCCAAGTATGGAATGCTACTATCAAGATCATGGGGAGAAAAGTTATATGGTACTTTGTAGATGGACATGAATTATGCTACCATTCCCATTTTTGGTCAGCAGAGAAGGCTATACAGGGAAAAATTAATTAAATATATGGTTAGCAGTCAAGAGAAACTAAATTATTACCCCTTGTACTCAGTGCATTAACATATGAAGTCCTTTATTTTGTATAATGATGAATGTGTAGAGGAGGAAGTGTGACACTTAGAGGTTGAATTGAGCAACACAGAGGAGATGAAATTAGAGGCTGGAAAATAAGATGAAGAGGGTGAATCCCTTTGGAATATGGATTTTGATGGGGCTATAAGTAAGGAAGGAGAAGGGCAGGTGTTTGGATTTTAAACTCACAAACAGGTATAACTAAGGGACATGCTTACAAGCTTAATTTCCAATGTACAAATAATATAGTTGAATATGAAGCACTGATTTTGGGGCTGCAAATTTTGAAGAGGTTAGGAGATAAAATAATTTTTGTACATAGGGATTTTGAACTCATCATTAACCAAATTAAATGTGAGTACTCGGCTAAACACCCTAGACTAAGAGCTTACAGAAATTTAGTCCTAGTTTTTTTGCAATTTTTTCCTGAATATCGATTTTTTGTTATCCCTAAAGGAAAAAATATCTTAGTTGATTCTTTGGATACTTCAGCCAGTACTTGCAAAACGCCATTCCATCCCAATAGAAAATATGAGGTGGAAGTGAAGCACAGGCAAATTGTTCAAGAGAATGTAAGATATTGGCAGGGTTTTGGTAGTGATAAACAAGTAGAAATATTTTTGCAGTTGAAAGATGATTTTGAGTATGTACATATTGATATAGATAATGATGTAGATGAAAATAAAAAGAAAATAATGTTAAATGAAAACGATGACAATCCAGAAGAACTTGAGGTTCTGCAATTAAAAGACACTCTGCTGCCAATAGGATTGGTGTCATTGGAAGATATTTTTTATTTATGTAGCCAAAAAGCCAAAAATAGAACCTATAAGAGCTGAGGTAGAGGACTGTAAAATTGGTACTGAAGAAAGCCCTAAAATTATAAAGTTGTCCAAGTGCTTGCATCATAAAGAAAAGCATAAATATATTGAGTTATTAAAAGAATTTTCATATGTGTTTCCTTGGAGCTATGAAGATTTGAATTCATATGATACCAATATCATACAACATACCATTACCACCATAGAAGACCAAAAACAATTCAAGAATAAATTAAGTAGGGTAAATCCAGTTCTATTACCTTTGATAGAAAAAGAAGTTGAAAATCATTTTGAGGCAAAAATCATTGTGCCCCTAAGATTTTCAAAATGGGTCTCTAATTTAGTACCAACAAGCAAGAAAACAGGAGAGATAGTGCTCTGTGTAGATTTTAGGAATCTAAACAAAGTTTCTCTCAAAGAAAACTACCCTCTACCTAAAATGGATCATATCTTACAAAAATTAGTTGGTTCCAGTAGAATTTATTTGGTGGATGGTTTCTCAGGATACAACTAGATTTTGGTTCATCCTGATGATCAACATAAAAGAACTTTTACTACATCTTGGGGAACCTTTATGTATATAAAAATGTGTTTTGGCCTTATGAATCCAGGAGCTCCTTTTCAGAGATCAATGGAAATTGCATTTTTTGATGAGAAAGATAGGTTCATTGTAATTTACTCGGATGATATTAATGTATTTTCAAAAATAGAGGAAAAGAACCTATTACACTTGAGAAAGGTTTTTAAAAAATGTAGAAAATATGGTATCTCCTTGAACCCCAAGAAAACTATTTTTGGTTTGGAGGAAGGAAAAATTTTAGGTCATATTGTTTGAAAGGAAGGCATCAAAATAGATCCTAAGAGATTCGAACCCATAATAAAAATTGACCCTCCTAGATACAAGAGAGAAATTCAGACCTTCATTGGTAGGATAAATTTCTTCAGAAGATTCATTCCTAACCTGGTCAATATCTTGAGAGCCATTACAGACATGCTAAACAAGGATCTTGAAATAAAATGGAATAGTGAAGCCATAAAATATTTTAGTGAAGTAAAGTTGGCTTTGACAACTTCTCCTATTTTAATTATCCCTTAGGATTTTACGATTTTTTCTTTTTCACCTCAACATACTATTACAGTAGTTCTGTTGCAGAAAAACTTTGAAGAATTTGAACAAGCTATAGCTTTCTTCAGTAGAGCTTTAAGGGATGCCTCATTAAAGTAAAATATCATGGAGAAACATGCCTTTTCTTTAGTGAAGGCACTAAAAGGTTTTAGAGTTTACATTCTACATTCCCATATCATTTCATTTGTCCCAAGTGCTATAGTAAAAGATATCCTTAGACAAAGTGATCTAGATGGGAAAAGAGGCAAATGGATTGCAGTTATTCTAGAATATGACATTGATATAAGACATACTAAGATCATCAAAGGTTAGGGATTGGCTAATCTAATGGTTGAATCTAATTTCCATAAGCTAGATATAAAGTTTATAGTCGAACTTAATGAAGAAGAAGAGCTCGTGAATCCACATGTATTAGAAGACTTTTCTACTTCTCCTTGGTATGTAGATATTATCTTTGTGTTACAAAATTTACAAGATCCTCCTAGTTTAGCCAAGACAAAAGCTAGAGTTCTCAAGTCAAAAGCTATGAAACTTTGCATTTTAGATCAGAATGTGTATTGGAAAGATGTTGGCGTATTTTGCTAAATTGTTTATTGAAGGCTGAATCAAATAAATCTATAGAAGAATTTCATCAAGGGGACTGTGGATGCCATTTGTACTAGAAAACCACATCTAACAAAATCTTGAGAGTTGGTTTTTACTGGCCTACCTTGTTTTTAGATTTTTATAAGAAAGTTAGAACATGCCACTAGTGCCAAATTTTTGAAGGCAAGAGAAAATTGTTGCCTTTACCTTTGAAGCCCATTTCAGTTGAGGTTCCTTTTCAACAATGGGGTCTAGATTTTATTGGGGAGATCCATCCAAGCTCTTCAACCCAACATAGATGGATTTTGACAACCAGTGGCTACTTCACCAAGTGGATTGAGGCTATTCCAACCAAACATGCTAAAGACACTGTAATCATCAGGTTTTAGAAGGTAATATTCTTTCTAGATTTGGATGTCGACATAAGATAATCACTAACGATGTTGTTGCTTTCAAATCAAAGAGAATGATTGTTTTTTCCATAAGTGTAACATTAAGCTAGGACCCTCTACTACCTATTATCCACAAGGGAATGAGTTAATGAGTCTTCTAATAATATTTTAGTCAACACTATTAAAAAACTGTTGCATGAAATTAAAAAATCCTGGCACAAGAAGTTGGTTAATGCTCTGTGGGCTGACATAATTAGCACTAATAAGTCTATTGGAATGTATCCTTTCCAATTAGTATATGGAGTGGATGAAATTTTTCCTACTTTCATAGGAATCCCTGTGCTAAAATTATTGCAGGAATCGTAAGTCGAGCCAAATGAGGTACAGAGAAGGATAAATCAAACAATATAATTGTAACAAACTAGGGAGGAAGTATACAAAAAAACTTAGATAGTTCAAGTAAATATAAAAAAGATCCATGATAGAAGAAACGAAGTAGACGACTTCCAACTATATGACCTTGTGTTGAGATGGGACTCAAGAAATGAAGAAAAAGGTAAACATGGGAAATTTGATAGTTTGTGGAGAGGACCCTATAAAATTAAAACCTCCCGAGGAAACAATGCATTCTCTCTAAAATATTTGACTAGAGAAGGATTACGAGGAGGACTTGACAATGAGAGACTAATCAAGCACTATTTTCTTCCAAAATAGATAAGTTTCTCATTCAATTCATTGTAAATATCATTTTACTATTTAAATGCAAGAGTGGGTGGCTAACATTACAAATTGAAGCCTGAAGAGAAGGCCCTAAGATTATGATGAGTTTCTACCAGTATTTACAATAACAACAGGTAATCAATTCAGTTGCAGGATAAAGATAGGATACCCAGTGGATAAAGGCTATTGATCTACAATGTTCTTGACACCTCACAGGGAGGATGCCATCCCCATTGGAGCCATTGTTAGGGTCCTATAATTTATAGGATCAATTGATGATTATCTGTTGATTTTTATGTTACGAGATATTGTAAATAATGTTTCATCCTACAAATTATTTCCAAGAAAAATAAAAAATAAAAAATACAAAAAAGAAAAAGAAAAGAAAAAACAAAATGAAAGGGGATACAAAAAAGCAAGGATATATATATGTGAAAAAATGAAAGAAATAAAAAATTAGGAAAAAATTAAAATAGCCCCAATAAGTGAGCGAGTTCAAATGCCACTTCAATTCAAAAAATAAAAAACAAAGATATATTGAAAAATTTAAAAAAACATATGATGAAATACCTTTAGAAAAATAATAATAATGTGCAGCTAGACTAAATGTTGTTTTAGAGTTAAATAAAGATGTTTAAATATTTAGTTGCACCATTTAAGCATGATTATATTAGTTTAATAAAGTGAGTTTAGTTAGTTTAATTATTTGATCGCACTGTATAATCGTGATTAGTAGTTTTAATAAAGTTTTTGTGATAGAACACGTTTGTCGTTTGTAATAAGTGTTGAGCATCAATGAAGGGTCGTGACCTCATTGTTGAGTCTCGATTTTGTCGATTTTTTATAATGTTCTAAGGCCTTTCTCCCCCCTATTTTTAACTCTTTTTTACCCTTCATGACTCTATTTTTGCCATATCCTATGTGTTTTGACCAAAAGTGTGTTGTGGGCTTTAAGGTATTCAAATTAGTCTAAAAAGTATCACTTCACTTTATTCTTGAGTATTTTTAAAGTTAAATGACACCTAATCGAATTATCTACAACTTCAAGAGTGCTAATCGAATCCTATGTAGAGCAACTATCTTTTGAAGCAGTTCCGTGATTTCTTGCAAACAGGCTATGATTTCCTGCAAGAGTCGTCGATTTCCTATAGATATGCCAATTTCCTGTAACCACTCTGATTTCCTGCAGTGATATCAATGGTTGAGTATGTTCTGGTTAGCCTTGAAGAGAAGGAAAACATGGGATTTGTCAAGAAATATGTCTACATGGATGTTGTCCTATTAGATACCTCAAAACTGCCACCGAAACCACCCAAATCTTAGACCTCCCATGGATGACTCTAGTGGGAAACAACCTCAACAACCTAATGAGATCAGTTTGATCCATGCTTTCAGTCATGGATCAAACTCAACATGCTTAGTTTTATTGTCTTTTCCAATTATTATTAATAGACAATTGCAGTATTTCATTTTTCCTAATTCGAGCAAGTTTATGCCTTTATATTTGTATAAATACTTTTATGCTTCATTCGTAAAGGGAGGTTGATATACCAAAATTTGATACTACTATAATACTTGTTGAGATTAATACAAAGTTAATGTTCTGATGATCTTGTTATGTAAACTCATTTAGCAGTTTAAGGAGTTGTGAGTAAGGGAGGGCCCCCTTTACTCACAATTTCCATAGTTGCAGACTGTGTTCTTTTAATTATTTTCATGAGTTAATAGAGTTATTACACAATTTTTGATTCCCATTTCTAATGTGTAGCATCACATATGTGATGATTAAATGGTGAAGCTTATGTGGTAAATATGTTTGGAGTATTTTAGTATGCTTTAATCTTACATTGAAAATTGTTGAATTGATTCAATTGTTATTTGATTGATCTGTTATCTTTTTCTGATCAACATCAACAATTTTCATAGCTTTAGTGTAATGATTAAATTTTCTCCATTTCCTTTGCTTCTAAGTGTTGATGGGAAAAAGGGATATCGAAGATGTGTGTGTATGTGATTTCGTTTAGCAAAAAACTTAAAGTATTAGCCTGAATATATTTTGCACAACATCTCACAAGGTTACCTACCCTTGGTTGATAATTTATGTCTATCAAATTATAAGTCATTTATTTTCCCAAACATTTTGGCGTTGTTGCCAGGGAGGTGCTAAGGGATGACACTGGAAGTGGTTTAGTATGATTTTTTTTTTTAAGTTTTTCAGGACTTGGGGAGTTGAAGTGGTAAGACATGGGTTAAGGCCTATGCACCTGCAGAGATCAGAATTCACCAAAGCCACGTCTTGATTGTTTGGTAAGTAGAAGTTTTGATTTTTTTTAAATAGGGGCCAATATAATTTTTCAAGTATTTTTAGTGGTGGTGTGAGCACCACTTTGTTCACTAATAAACTTACATGGGCACATACGTTTGTAAATAATAAGGCAGAATCTGAACCAAGGACTGACAGTTCTAAACAGGGACCGACTGTTAGTCCTAAGCAGATCAATATCCCAACAACGGAGAAGAATCTTTCTGACAGAGAATCCTCTATTGTTGCTCATCAAGAATCTCCTCTTATTAGAGGGACACCATCTTTTCTTAGTGGTCATCCTGGGGAGGAAGTCCCCTTCAACTCTATTCAAGAACCAAAATTTTGGATAGCTGACTCTGAAGGATTTGTAGTTTACCAGGGTCCCAATCCTTTTTGGTTTAATATGACTCATTTAGAGGGTACTGATACTACAAATGGGGACCATCAGGAGAAGGAAGATGAACCATTTACATTCAAATTTCCCATCAAATATTCTGTTGGGACCAGTTAGATGAAAATCATTCCTCATTCTACTTTGCCTAATTTTCATGGTACCTCTAGTGAAGATCCCGATGCTTTCTTATTCGAGCTTGTTGTATTGTGTAGGAGCTACAATTATTCTTCAAATTCTGAAAAGTTGAAGATGTTTCTTTCCACATTAAAAGATGCAGGTCCCAGATGGTTCATGGGACTAACTACAAATTCCATTTTGACATGGGATGACATGAAGAAGGTGTTCCTGAAAAAGTACCAGGATTATTGCAAAACCAAGGACACTGGGGAAGAAATCTTTGGCATGACCCAGAAAGAGGAAGAAATCCTAGAAGAATTCCTGGAAAGGTTCTAGTCTAATTTGTAAAGATCCAAACTGAACCAGCTGAATAAGGAAACCCTGGGAAAAATCTTACTGAGAGCCATAAGACCAGAATCTTTTGAAGTTTTGAACTTGACGTGAGCATGTGATGTATCAAAATTAAGTTATGATGATGTGTTCTAGTTGTGACGATGATATTCGAGGGGAAATTATAAGTTTGGAAAAGGATCAAGAGATACTTCTTCTAGATTCACTATATCAGTTGTAGGGGTCGGGGTAACCAAAGCTTAAATGGGAGACTTATTTGGAAATGTTAAAAATGACATTCTTAGCACTTTCTCTTCACATTTAGATGTTCTTTAGGCTATGAAGAAGCAGGAGAAAGTGGAGAAATCCTTGCTTGTGTTTTGCTCCAAGTGTAGAAAAAAACATCCCTTGACGTAGTGTCCTGCAAACAATATAGAGGTATGCCGAATTTGTGAGGCTGATCATTCTACTGATCACTGTCCTTCTCTTCCAAAGATTAAAGCATCATATCTAGAAAATCAGGAATTTGTCAATGTAGTCTATGCAATGGCACCTAGAAAACCATGGCATCCACGTCCTACACATATGTCACAACAATATTCTCAATTTCCTTATGCCCAGAATTAGATGTGGAACATTCCAATGCCTTGGCAGCCTTGGCCTCCACAACAACCTTGGAAGGTGAATTTTCCGTACCCTGCTACACTAAATTATCCCGCTCAAAACTTTTATTCACCACAACCCATGCCACAAGAAATGGTTCAACCACAACAACAACAACTTAAGTTGCCTTCCCCACAAAATCAACCATGACCCGCACAACTTCCTGACCAACCAGTATCTAATCCCAACAATAAAGCTATCCAATCTATTGATAGTATTAGAGTTGCCACCTTTCCCACTTTTCCTACCTATTGTATTGCACCATAACCTCTACATGAAATTTCTCTTCCTATGTTGTGGGAATTTCTTGTGTCACTATAGGAAATCAAACTCAGATTAGGAGAAGTGGTGATTCAGCCCGGAAGACACTCTGGATACACCTAAAGTAGAAAAAAAACCATAACCACTAGAAAAAACCATTCCAAAGTCACAAGAACCTTCCTCATCTCATATTGTACAGCCTCCTTTTCTGGAGAGGTTGGAGATGAAATAAAACAGCTCGAGTTTGATCTTGTGTCTGAACTGAGAAATGTATGTATTAAGATCCTGTTACTAAAGGAAATTAAGGATATCCCTATTTATTCCAAACCAGTGAGGGAGCTATGTACCAAGAAACTAGGGAGACAGAAGAAGGAACCTTCTACAATTCAAGTAGATGGAAAACTTGCAAGTCTTATGTCCACCAGATTTGTTATAGAGAAATATGCATACCCTGGAATCCCTATGGTTACGACCTTTATCAATCGGTATCTAATAAGAAACACTCTAATCGATTTAGGTGCATCCATCAATGTGATAACAATGGAGACATTATCTCACATAGTATCCTTTGACTTACATCCTACTCCTAACATGTTAGAATTAACAGACAGGTCTAAGGTAATGCTAGAGGGTGTATTAGAAGACATTGCCATTTCATTGAATTCCTAGGAGTACCCTATAGATTTCTATGTTCTTCAACCTAAGACCAACTTGGGAGGTCAACCTTTGATCTTGGGGATACCTTGGTTGGCTACGGCTGATGCCCACATAGGGGGTAGGTCTGGAAACATGACCATCGCTCATGGGCTGAAACCAAACACGTCAACCTATACCCCCTGCCAAACCCCTCCTAAGATTAGAAAATAACTATTGGGTTGATGAAGAACATAATTCATAAGTTATTCACCTAGTATTGACAATAGCCCAAGCCATGAGCCTTAAGGAAAATTTGGAGGAAGATCTGATAAATTGTCATGTTTCTAATCCTGATTTGTCACAGCATTTAGAGGGTCAGTCTAGTCCTAATCTAGATATCATTACTACCTAAAAAACTCTTATAAATATAGTACAACAAATGAATTACATTCATCCCTCTTATCTTCATTTCTTGCGTATTCAATTGCTGAATGTGGAGGTAAGGTAATTGAAATTTCTTCTGGAAAAATTCTAAATATCAATTCAACCTTGACTCCTGAATAGGAGGAGCAATTAATTCAGACATTGAAAGATTTTTTGGATACATTTAATTCAGAATACACAAAAATGAGGGTTATTCACCCAGATACATGCATTCATCATATCTACATAGAGGGAAATGCCAAGCCTTTGAGACAACCACAAAGAAGAATTAACCTTGCTTTGAGAGAAATTGTAAAAAATGAGTTGCATAAATGGTTAAATGTAGGATTCATTTACCCTATTTCAGATATCCAGTGGGTATCCCCAATTGATATCATCCCTAAAAATAATACTAAATGGCGAGTGTGTGTGGATTATAGGGAACTAAACAAAGCTACATTAAAATATCACTTTCCCTTGCCTTTTATAGACCAAGTGTTGGACACTTTAGCAAGGAAGAAGTATTTTTCTTTCCTAGACGGGTTCAATGGGTAAAACCAAATTATGATAGCTCCAGAGGACCAAGAGAGGACGAAATTCACATGTCCCTTTATAACCTATGCATATAAGGTCCTACCATTTGGTTTATTTAATGCACCAACCACATTTCAAAGGGCAATACTTGGTATTTTCTCTGATCTTTTGCATGATTTACATGGACAATTTTACAGTAATGGGTGATACTTTTGAAGAAGCTCTACATAATCTTAGGAGACTTTTGCAGAGATGTAGAGAAACTAATCTTTCATTGAGTAATTAATTTTTTTTATGATTATGACTAAGGGTATTGTTTTGGGTCATCATGTTTCTGCTGCAAGAATTAATGTTGATCTAGCTAAGATCGAAGTAATTGAAAAGTTTCCCCCACCAACCAGTCAAAAGGGAGTTCGAAGTTTCCTTGGACATGCAGGCTACTACAAAAGGTTTGTTGAGAATTTTACAGAGGTAGCCTCACCATTGTTTAAATTATTGACCAAAGAATCTAAATTTCATTGGAGCGATGAGTGTCAAGCTGCATTTGATACACTCAAGGAAAAACTTTCTTTAGCACCTGTCTTGAGAGGTCTAGATTGGAAATTGTCCTTTCATATTTCCACTAATGCCTTTGATTCAGCTATAGGAGAAGTATTGGTCCAAAAGGAAAATCTTGTAACCCATGCTATCTATTTTGTTAGTAAAAAGTTAACTTCTACAGAACTGAATTACACCGTAACTTAAAAAGAGTTCCTTGCTTTAAGTTGCGCTATTAATAAGTTTAGACATTACATCACTCATTATGAAGTTTTTGTACATACTAATCATTCTACTATTCGATATCTCATGAAAAAACCAGACACTAATGGCAGGATTACTAGGTGGCTTTTGCTGCTGCAAGAATTTGATATCATGCTATTGGACAGGCTAGGAAAAGAAAATTAGGTAGCTGATTTCCTATCTAGGCTCAACCATGTAGGTGAGGATATTCCTGTTAATGATAACTTTTCTGATGAGAATTTATTTTCTATTTCTATCAAAACACCCTGGTTTGAAGAATTGGCCAATTATCTTGCTTCAGGAAGGTTACCACCCTACTTTTCATCTAGTCAGAAAAAAAGAATTATTAGAAAATGTGTTGATTACTCTTGGATAAAAGGAGACCTCTTTTGTATCGAACTTGACTTGATTATTTGCAGGTGTGTTAGAGAGGATGAGATATATGATATCTTAAGAGCTTGTCATGATGAAACCTACGGAGAACATTTTGCAAATATGTAGACAACCTATAAGATCCTCTGCTCAAGTTACTATTGGCCAAGTATTTTTTAAAGATTCAAAGGAGTATGTTTGTAAAGGTGACAACATCTAGAGTATAAGGTGACCTGTTTAAATAGATGAAATGCCTTTTCGGCCACAAGTTATCATAGAACCATTCGAGAGGTGGGCTCTTGATTATGTAGGACCCACCAATCCTATGTCCAAATTTAAGAAGTATATTTTTGTTTGTAATGATTATGTTACGAAGTGGGTGGAAGAAAGGGCACTACCTAGAGCAACGAAGAAGGTAGTAGTAGAATTTTTATTTTATTTTATTTTTTTTCTGATATTTTTGTGAGATTTGGGGTACCAAGGAAAATTGTTACTAACTAGGGTACTCAGTTTGTGTCAAATCTTGTGTAGGGAATTGTACAGAAATATCATATTACTCATTGGAAATCCACCCCTTACCATTCACAGGACAATGGGTAGGTGGAATCAACAAATAAGGTGTCAGAAACAATCCTTACTAAGAAAGTGTAATTACATAAGAAGGATTGGTCTCATCGACTTTCTGAGGCATTATGGGCCTACAAGATCACATGGATAAGCAACACTAGCTTATCTCCATATGAATTGGTGTATGGAAAACAAGTTTTACTACCAATTGAATATCAGATCAAAACTTTTAAGATGGCAGCAAATTTGGGCATAAACCTTGATGAAGCACAACAACAGAGAATCATGTAGCTTAATGAGTTGGATGAGATTAGGAAATATTCTTTTAAGCATATTGATGTAACCCAATGACAATAGGCTAGATGGTACAATAGATACATTAATAAAAAGCAGTTCAAAGAGGGAGACTAGTCATTGCTGTTTGATTTGAAATTTAAGAATTTTAAAGGGAAAGTTAATGCACATTGGTTTGGCCCCTATGAAATTGAAATTTTTTTTGATAATGGATTTGTTCTGGTTAAAAGAATTGTTGATGGAAATGTTACCTTCTTGGTGAATGGGAACAAAATCAAACTATATCAGAAGCCCCAATCTAAGGAGGAATTTGTGGAAGAGATTGTGAAGAAGAAAGAGCTGGAAATGGTGGAGAAGGGAGTCATTCCTTTCACAACCTCTTCTTTATTTCCTTCCATAATAAATTGAGCTTACTTTGTTCCTTCTCGTGCTCAGTAAACCATGAAAGGTATGTCTATTGGGTATAGTCTTATTTCTTTTTCTGGCCCCAATAGACTAATTATGAAAAATGATCCCCCTTGGAGTCTTCTTTTTCAGTATTTCAGATTCTCTAAAATTGAAATCTGGTAAGCATGAACTACCTTGGGCTCATTAAAATCATAGGATAGTAGATCCTTTGGATCCTCAAAATAAATTTTATCTTTCAGTTAATTTTTGGTTTTCTTATTTTGGACTGATGTGGGATCTCTTAAGGCCCTCCTTCCAACAATCTTGGCCCATCGACATCAACAAAATATCTGGATTTAATATTAGAGACTTTTGATGCCTTGAAGCTTGTATACCTCAATGACAAGCTATCTCATCAGTAGCAATGGAGATTCATCATGGCTCCTTGACTGTTGGATCCTACAGGGGGTTCGACAACAACTCATACATTCACACCTGATAGGATGCATCGAAGGTACCTTGGCCCTCGCTTTCATTAATGGTAATGGACCTTGCATTGGTTAACAACTGACATTAATGGCTGGCAATCCAATGAGATTACTGCACATTCGACCTTAGCACCTATATTCATGTGCAGTAATTTATAAACAAAAAGGGGAGAATGTGGTTTCCTGTAGAGAAGTTCAACAGTTGCATTTCCTGCAGCAAAGAACTTATTTCCCGAAGAATGAATTTCGAGCATAACATTTTCTTAAAGAATCTGGAAAGTACTGATCATCTTTATTATTAGTTGAGGCTACATAATTACATGATCCTTCACATGATATGGTTTCGAGGTGGTTTATGATTCCAAAGTGAGTGAAGCCGTCACCCAAGGTACTCGACCATTGTAAGTTAATATTGTGCAAGTACATTTGGCGTCAAAATACTTAAGGTAAAAAGGTAATGGTATGAAAATTTTGAATTTGCATGAATACGAGTCACGGCCACCCTCGCAGAATAAGGCGATGATGAGCCATTATGTCATAACACGAGTTCCCATTCCCAATTATTATTTCAATTATCTTCCCAACATTTATCCCACAGAATGGAACAATATGGAAATCATGATCATGTTGCACGTTGTTTGATGTTGCCTTATTACCCTACACCTTTCCTAAAATAAAACATTCTGTTCTTATCGGGTTTGAATTATCTCGCTTGGTGTTAAAGGCATATCAGTGAACTGATCAAAATCTGTTCTCTCCCACTCCTAACCACTATTGAAAATGTGGTCCATCGTCATATTCAAACCTCAGGGTCAGGCATTACTTGATGCTTACCCAAAAAGTAAGAAAAGGTTGGAGAAGACAGGATGGGTACCTCTGTTCTGAAAGTTTACCAGGCATAATTCAGAAGTGATGAAGTCTTTTTCTCTAAACATAAATGGTGACAGGGCGCAGGTGGGTAACATTATGTTTAGATTGACAGAGAAGCTGGTAGCCAAAGCTTATGGAATTCCATAGGAAGGAGAGAATTGGTTTAAAAAACAATGATTCAACAAGGATAAGTGCACACCCTTCCTCAGAAAATAGCATGCAGACTTTGACTGGAGCAAGGGGATTCTGCATGATTTCCTTATAAGTAAGTATTGTCGTCTTTGTTTCTCTTGTAAAAGTATATCACTTGTGAAGGTCATTTTGGGTTAAATTTCCTATTTCATATTCATCTCCTTGACCATTTCCAAGTCAAACCCTTGAATTTGCGATATTATCTTAGAATGTCCTTACTGAAAATGTCTACTTCTGCCAAGGAGCGGGTGTCACATATAGAGGCGAACCTTTATCATCATGGTCTTGTCAAAATTATCGTGACAAAGGTTTTGAAGAAACATAATAAAGTTTGGGAATAATTTTTAGTGGAAAATTACTTCGTGGATGATGAGAAAGAGCCCAATTTACCAAAAACCAAAGAGGTGGAACTATCAAAGAAGTTGAGGAAGAAACCCCGAACCTGTGGTCAACTAATAGAGGAGGTTAAGAAATATGAGGAGGTGGTGGTAATAGGGGAAACTAAAGGGAAGAAGCCTAAGGTACCCCTGCTCCTGCTAGGCATTTTATGAGAATATAGGCAATCAATCTAGAGATAAAAGGAAACTCTGGAGAAGGAAGTAAAACAAAAAGGATAAGAAGCCCGATGACTTCTCTAAGGGGAAGCAAGTAAAGATTGAGTCAGTTGTGTTTGTTGACAAAGAAAAGTTGGAGACTGCGTCTTTCAAAGACCCATAGGAAAGTGGGGAGAAAATAGTCAAAGGTTGCAGAGAGCAGGAAGAACCAAGTCTACCTCAGTCCTCTCAAGGGCAACATGGGGATGAGGAAACCTCTAAAAAGAAGCAGTCCCTGAAGGAGATGGAGGAAGCTATCACTGAGCTCACTGTGTCTGAACGGGTTCTTTGGAGGGAAAACAAAACTCTAAAGGAGAATAGCCTATGTCTGCAGAAAGAACTGGAGGAGTGGAAAGCGAAGCATCAGAAGGCATGCTGAGTCATGAAGAAAAACTAGGCTCAGAAACAAAAGAATGAAGAATATTGAGATAGGGTTCAGAAATATGAGTCCATCAGGGCACAACTAGATCACCTGGGTGAAGTAGCTAGAACATAGGGCACAAAAAATAATATTTCTTCTAATGTGCAATAGTTTTTCTTGCATAAGGGACATGCAAGGAGCTAGGTGTGGGGGAGATGTTGAGTCCCAATTTTTTCCATTTTTGATAATGTTGTAAGGCCTTGCTCCCCCCCATTTTGAACTCTTTTTGACCCTTCATGACTCTCTTTTTTCCACATCCTATGTGTTTTGACCAAAAGGGTGATGTGGGCTTTAAGGTATGCAAATTAATCTAAAAAGTATCATTGGACTTTATTCTTGAGTATTTCTAAAGTTAAATGATACCTAATCAAATTATCTACAACTTCAAGAGTGCTGACCAAATCCTAAGCAGGTCAACTATCTTCCTAAGTAGTTCCATGATTTCCTGCATACATTCCGTGATTTCCTTCCAAGTCACCAATTTCCTGTAGATATGTCGATTTCTTGTAACTACTTTGATTTCCAATAACCATCTTGATGGTTGGGTATGTTCTGGTCAACCTTGGAGAGAATGAAAACATGGGTTTTGTCAAGAAATCTATCCACATGGGTGTTGTCCTATTGGCTGCCTCAAAACTACCACTGAAACCACCTAGATCTTCAGACCTCTCATGGACGGTCGTAGTGGGAAAAAACACTAGCAACCCAATGAGATCAGTTTGATCCATGTTTTCAGTCATGGATCAAACTCAACATGCTTATTTTTACTGTCTTTTCCAATTATTATTAGCAGACAGTTGCAATATTTCAGTTTTCCTAATTCGGGAAGTTTATGCCTTTGTATTTGTATAAATACTTTTATGTTTCATTTGTAAAGGGAGGTTGATATACCAGACTTTGATACTACTGTAATACTTGCTCATATTAATACAAAGTTCTGTTGATCTTGTGGTGTAAAATCCTTTATAAATTGAAGGAGTTGTGAGTAAAGGAGGGCCCCTTTTACTCACAAATCCCATAGTTGCAGATTGTGTTATTTTAATTATTTTCATGAGTTAATAGAGTTATTACACAACTTTTGAATCCTCTTTTCTAATGTGTAGTAGCACATGTGTGTTGGAAATAATACTGAGAGGGGGGGGGGATGAATCAGTATTATTAAAACTTTTCAATATACCATCCAAATTTATACTTCAACTTATTCTTCAGATATTGATGATTAACTTATGCATAATAATGAACAAGAACATGAAAAACAGATAGTCACACCATAGAACACCAGATATAAGGTGGAAATCCAATGTGGGTGAAAACCACCTGCTGCAATATGTCTCTATCTTCTTTCAATTAGAAACTTCTTTTACAATGATTTTGTACTAGTGCAGTCCTTTACCGGTACACAGGCTACAACCTGCGGTGAGCTACAACTCTCTCTAGTTTTCCAGTTTCTCCTGGAAGGGAGCTACAACCCCCTACTTCTTTTCATTCAAGGACCACTTTTCATTAATTTCCAGACTGGATCCAAGAACATCAAATAAACATCAAGTACATGTGAATCAACCAATCTCCTTATACAATCAAACCAATGAGCCACCCGAACTTCTCAGAATGCTGTAAACAGAAAACCAACACCAGTATCCTAAACCCAGAACACAGCAGCAAATAGAAAATAGGCAGCCAACAAATATTTCAAAACAGGTCCGCAACTTCACTAATATAAACCTGCAGATACCCGCACTTCACCTTCAGCTGTTCTGCGTATACCCGCACTTCGTTTCCTTTTGTACTGCGTACCCCACACTGTGCCTTCAGCTGCTCTGCTTATACCCACACTGTGACTTCCTCTGTACTGCGTACCCCGCACTGCGTACCCCGCACTACGCCTTTAGCTGCGCTGCATATACCCGCATTGCGCCTTCTTCTGTACTGCGTACCCCCGCACTCTCGCTTTAGATCGACTGCGAACCTCTGATTAGGTCCAAATTAACAGTCCTCCAATGTCCTACAGACAGTCAGATCCACAGATCTGATCATGCGCCCGAGAGATCATGACTTGGCAAAGATTCGCCTTCAAATTTTACCTTGATTTAGATCTAGCTTTTAAAACTGATAACCCAAAATTCAGATCTTAAGATATTCAACTTTCAAAGATACATTAGCCAAGTGATCTCCTTCCCTATTTATAGTCAAGCCCTTATTCACACCATGGGACAAAACCATCAATAACCAATACAAGGGATCCAAACCAGGGTTAAATTAGATCCTATAACACGGGCCAAAACCATAGAATCAAGAACGGCAGGCTAAATACCACAGGCCAAACATAAGAAACCCCACGTGAGCGCGCTTCTCTGCCTTGAAGTGAGTGAACTGGGGGTCTGCACCTCATGAACGGGTAACCTGCAGGTATGAATGCACTTCCTGGCCAGCGTACCTGCGGGTCCGCACCTTTTGAACCATTCACCTGCGTACCTCTTAATTTCCAACATTTTGAGAGCCTGAATAAAGCATTGCTACTTGAGTGAGTTGCCATCAAGTACAACACCTGTAACATAGAGCCATACCAGAATCATAATGCCAACAATCTCCCCCTTTGGACTTGATGGCAAACCTCAAGATCCTCAACGTCATTCTCCCCCTTTGACATCAAGGGCAAAGGGTGATGCTCCCCCTAAGAACATGCTCCCCCTAACTATAAACCAGATCTGCAAAGAAGCACCTTAATCCACCAAACACCATAAATGACCATGAAAGAGATAGAGACATATTGCAGCAATATTCAGACCAGCATCCATGATCTCCTTCTGTACTTCCTCCATAATGCCAACAACGCCTTATATGCTCCCCCTGAACCTGTGCAATTTTCACATGTACGCATATACCCCAGATGAACCTTGCATACAACCGACAATCAGAAGAGATTCAATCAACAAGATGATGCATCAACAACCCCCAGCTTTTGCCTGAGGTATTCAAAGGTCTCCCTGGGCAATGGTTTGGTGAGTATATCAGCAACTTGTTCCTTAGAAGGAACATACTCCAACTTGACCTTTTGTTCAAGTACTTGTTCCCAGAGAAAATGATACTTGATCAGTATGTGCTTGGTCTTTGAATGCATGACTGGGTTATTTGAAACGCTGATTGCACTTGTATTATCACATAAGATGGAGATGGGTGGTATACAAGTGATTTTAAAATCCTGCAAGGTTTGCATCACCCAAAGGAGTTGAGTGCAGCAAGATGTAGTAGCAACATATTCCGCTTCAGCTGTAGACAAGGCAATCGAACTCTATTTCTTGCTGAACCAAGATACTAATCTGGAACCCATAAAGAATGCACCACCACTTGTGCTCTTCCTGTCATCCACGCTTCCGGCCCAATCTGCATCTGTATAAGCATGAAGTTTGAGATATGTATCTCTAGGATACCATAGGCCATAATTTTGAGTCCCTTGAAGATATTTGAAAATTCTCTTCACTGCCTGAAGATGAGTTTCCTTTGGATTTGCCTGAAATCTTCCAACTATTCCCACTGCATGCATGATGTCTGGTCGGGTACCTGTCAAATAAAGTAGACTTCCAATCATAGACCTGTAGGTTGGTTGATGCACTGTTGCCAATTCATCATTTGCACTGAGGCTACATCCTATGACCATGGGTGTACATACTGGTTTTGTGTCTTCCATGCCATATTTCTTCAAAATCTTCTTGAGATACTTGGTTTGGGACAAGAAGATTCCTCCTTCCTTTTGTTGGATTTGCAAACCAAGAAAATATGTCAATTCTCCAAGCAAGGACATTTCAAATTCTTTCTGCATCACTGAGGCAAAGCTTTGACTCATAGATTCTTCATTGCTTCCAAAGATAATGTCATCTACATATACAATAAGTATTAGCAATTTGTCATTTTCAATTTTTATATAAAGATTGCTATCTGTTGATCCTTTTGAAAGACCTTGTTGATGAAGATATTTGTCCAACCGATAGTACCAAGCCCTTGGAGCTTGTTTAAGACCATAGAGAGCCTTCTTCAGTCTGCATACAAGATTTGGATCATTTCCAAGAATGAAACCATCTGGCTGCTCAATGTATACTTCTTCTTCTAAGTCTCCATTCAGAACGACTGATTTCACGTCCATTTGAAATACTTTGAACTTTTGAAAGCTTGAGAGAGCAAGGAACATTCGGATGGCCTCAAGTCTTGCAACAGGAGCAAAAGTTTCTTCAAAATCTATTCCTTCTTGCTGCGCATACCCTTTACAAACAAGTCTGGCCTTGTTTCTAATTACTTCCCCATTTTCATTCAACTTATTTTTGAAGACCCATTTTGTCCCTATAACATTCTTATCCTTTGGTCTAGGAACCAACTCCCAAGTGTTGTTCTTTTCGATCTGCTCAAGTTCTTCATCCATTGCTTTGACCCAACATTCATCTTTGCATGCTTCTTTCACATTTTGTGGTTCAGTGGAAGAGAGTAATGCCAGATAGCTTGAAGCTTCTGCAATTGTTCTTCTTGTTTGTACACCTGCTTCTTTCTCCCCCAAAATCTGAGATTCTGGATGATTCTTTTGAACATACCTGGATGGAGTCTTCTCTTCTATCCTTATCTGTTCCTCTGGTGCTTCTTGAGGTTCTTCTTCTTCATCATTCTGTCTTTGAGGGTAGTCTTCATCTTCTTCGATATTTTCATGATTTACTTGCCTAGGAATGTATCCCTTTTCATCAACCACTACATCAATGCTGTCAATAATTCTTCCAAGTCTTTTATTGTAGCACTTATATGCTTTTATGTGTGGAGAATAACCAAGAAGAATGCCTTCATCTGCTCTAGGTTCAAGTTTGCCAAGTTGCTCATCAGTATTCTTAATATAGCATTTGCTCCCAAAGATTTTGAAGTGCTTTACTGAAGGAGTCTCACCATACCAGAGCTCATGAGGAGTTTGAGTGCTGTTCACTTGGACATTTTTTTTGTTGAGAATAACAACCGCAGCATATGCAGCTTCACCCCAGAAAGTTGCGGGAGTTCCAGACTCATCAAGCATAGCACGAGCCATTTGTTGGATTGTTCTGTTCATCCTTTCCACCACTCCATTTTGCTGAGGAGTTCTAGCTATAGAGAATTCTCTTCTTATCCCATGTTCTTCACAGAAATTGAAGAATTCATTTGAGGTAAACTCCCCACCTCTGTCGGACCTGAGGCACTTAATTTTGTGACCTGATTCATTTTCAACCAAGGCTTTGAAGGATTTGAATTTTTCGAGTGCTTCGTCTTTGTGCTTCATAAGTCCTAACCAAACAAACCTGGAGAAATCATCAATGAATAATATCAAGTATTCTTCTCCTCGAGGTGTACTTTTCCTAAATGGACCACATACATCTGTATGGACTAGCTCAAGAGGCATGCTGGCTGATCCTTCCTTCTCCAGAAAGTTAGTTCTGGTTTTCTTTCCAAACTGACATGATTTGCATATGGTGTTGTTTGGAATTTTGATATCTGGAAGACCGCGAACTGCCTGATATTTGCATGCTTTCCTTATTTGTGAAAAGCTTAGATGCCCCAACCTCCGGTGCCATAACCAGTGTTCATCATCCTTGCTCAAATAGCATTATTGTTGTCGTTCTTCAAATATGTATAGATTATTTGGAGTTCTTCTACCTTTGATCACTGTTTCACCTGTATTAAGATCACGAACAAGACATCCATTTGATCTAAATATTACCTCGGTTCCTTGATCACACATCTGGCTGACACTCAGAAGATTATGCTTCAGTCCATCAAAATACAAAACATTTCCAGCTTTGACCTTTTCTTTTAACTGAGCAGTGCGTTTTCCTTTTATAGCTGCAGGAGTATCATTTCCAAAAGAAACTTTCTTACCCTTTTCTAAAGAAAAATATGATTCAAGTTTTTCTTTATCACCTGTCATATGCTTCGAACATCCACTGTCGATGTACCATAGATTTTCTTGTCCCTCTGCATAAAATGCTATCCCACATTCTGTTTGTGGTTCCTTTATTCTCCATGTTCTGGTGCTTGAGGCTTGTTCCTTTGTCTGCTGAAACCTACTCCTGCATTCAAAATCTTCATGACCAAAGTTATTGCAAATAGAACATTCAACTTCATTTTCAAGAGCCGAAAAGTTGTTATAGGTCCTTTTTGTAAACCCGGTCATACTTCTTTGTTTTTGAGCTTCTCTAGTCATGATTGTTTTATATGCAACACATTGAGCTGCTTTGTGACCAAAGTTATGGCAAGAGAAACATTGTCCATTGAAGAAACTTCTGCGATTATCAAGTCTACCGGCCAAATGATTGTAATTTCTATTGTCATCCATTTTTGAAGCAAATTGAGAAGATTTTACCTGTGGCTGGTTGTAGTTTTTGTTCACCCTTAAGATGAATTGCCCCTAGTTTACCTGATAGTCTTTGTTTGTTCTCGATGTAATTCGTCCCTGTTATACCTGGTGATCTCCATTGTGCTTTTGCTCATTCCTTCTTGCTGCATCAAGATAATTCTTTGAGGTGGATGCTTGAGATGTTTCTCCATTATATCCCAGACCTGTCTTGTTTAGTGGAGAACGCTGTACATTGATGATCTCATCCAGAGTTTCAGATCCTTTGACAAACTTAAGATTAATAGCCTTTGTTTTCTCAATTTCTTTTCTAAGGCCAACAATTTCACATTCTAACTTTTCAAGAAGCTTTTCTTTTTCATCAATTTGAAATTGTAGGGTATCAATTATCACATTCTTTTCTTCTATACATGTCTTGAGTCTAGAAATCTCTTCATAAAAGCGATCCACATCTATAGCATCCATGTAATCATCATCTTCAAATGCCATTAAAATTTTATAGTCATTACTTCATTCATCTTCATCACTATTTGATAGACCATCACTGTCTTCATGAGTGTTGTAGATTTTCTTATTTGCATTCTGTTTCTTGTTCCATCTAGTAGGTTCCTTTCTTTTATCAATCTTATCCTTATGAGGACATTTGGCAGCATAATGACCTACTCTTCCACAAGAAAAACATTTAAAAGGTAACTTACCTCTGAACCTTCCAGTACCTCGTTGAAGATTTCTGACAAAATTTGATTCTTCTTCTTCTTCTGGCACGTGACTTGCTTCATAGTAGTCTCCTTTGCCTGAAGCCTTAAAGGAAGCTTCTCTCCTCTTTGATGGACCTCCTTTTCTCATTTCATAGGCAGTTAGAATTCTGTGTAGCTGAGACATAGTAAGAGTTCGTAGATTTTCCTTTTCTTCTATTGCAGACACTTTAGATTCAAACTTGGGGGACAATGATCTTAGAACATTTTCAACCACAATAGCCTCTTTTATTTCTTCACCCAAGTTTTTAATGCAATTAACAATCTCGTCTACCCGAAGGAAATAGTTAGCCACACTTTCATCATTATACATTCTGAGATTCTCATATTGAATCCTGAGGGTTTGAAGTTTAGCACGCTTTACCTGTTCATCTCCTTCGTAGCTTAAGACAATCTTGTCCCATATTTCTTTTGCGGATTTATATTGCATAACTTTCACGAATTCTGTTTGAGATAAGCATCCCAGCAGAGTATTGACTGCTTTAGCATTTTTTTCATATTTCTTCTTCTCGGCCGAATCTGTAGGAGTAGCTGAAGGAAAAGTGTAGCCTGTATCTATGATATCCCAAACTTCTGTACCAAGAGATTGAAGATAGGCAGTAACTCTTACCTTCCAATAATTGAAGTTTGTCCCATCAAAAATTGGTGGCCTGATTGATGCTTCCCTCTCGTAGTTGCTCATCATGAATGATCTTCCTACAAGCGATCAAGCTTCTCTGAAGGACCTGCTCTAATAACAGTTGTTGGAAATAATACTGAGAGGGGGTGGGGGGTGAATCAGTATTATTAAAACTTTTCAATATACCATCCAAATTTATACTTCAACTTATTCTTTAGATATTGATGATTAACTTATGCATAATAATGAACAAGAACATGAAAAACAGATAGTCACACCATAGAACACCAGATATACTGGTGCAGTCCTTTACCAGTATGTAGGCTACAACCTGCGGTGAGCCACAAATCTCTCTAGTTTTCCAGTTTCTCCTGGAAGGGAGCTACAACCCCCTACTTCTTTTCATTCAAGGACCACTTTTCATTAATTTTCAGACTGGATCCAAGAACATCAAATAAACATCAAGTACATGTGAATCAACCAATCTCCTTATACAATCAAACCAATGAGCCACCCGAACTTCTCAGAATGCTGTAAACAGAAAACCAACACCAGTATCCTAAACCCAGAACACAACAGCAAATAGAAAACAGGCAGCCAACAAATATTTCAAAACAGGTCCGCAACTTCACCAATATAAACCTGCGGATACCCGCACTTCACCTTCAGCTGTTCTGCGTATACTCGCACTTCATTTTCTTTTGTACTGCGTACCCCGCACTATGCCTTCAGCTGCTCTGCGTATACCCGCACTGTGACTTCCTGTGTACTGCGTACCCCGCACTGCGCCTTTAGTTGCGCTGCGTATACCCGCACTGCGCCTTCTTCTGTATTGCGTACCCCCGCACTCTCACTTTAGATCGCCTGCGAACCTCTAATTAGGGCCAAATAAACAGTCCTCCAATGTACTACAGACAATCAGATCCACAGATCTGATCATGCGCCTGAGAGATCACGACTTGGAAAAGATTCGCCTTCAAATTTTACCTTGATTTAGATCTAGCTTTTAAAACTGATAACCCAAAATTCAGATCTTAAGATATTCAACTTTCAAAGATACATTAGCCAAGTGATCTCCTTCCCTATTTATAGTCAAGCCCTTATTCACACCATGGGACAAAACCATCAATAACCAATACAAGGGATCCAAACTGGGGCTAAATTCGATCCTATACCACGGGCCAAAACCATAGAATCAAGAACGGCGGGCTAAATACCACGGGCGAAACATAAGAAACCCCACGTGAGCGCGCTTCTCTGCCTTGAAGTGAGTGAACTGGGGGTCCGCACCTCATGAACGGGTAACCTGCGGGTATGAATGCACTTCCTGGCCGGCGTACCTGCGGGTCCGCACCTTTTGAACCATTCACCTGCGTACCTCTTAATTTCCAACATTTTGAGAGCCTGAACAGAGCATTGCTACTTGAGTGAGTTGCCATCAAGTACAACACCTGTAACATAGAGCCATACCAGAATCATAATGCCAACAATGTGTGATGAATAAATGGTGAAAGTTATGTGATGAATATGTTTGGAGTATTTTAGTAGGCTTTAATCTTACATTGCAAATTTTTGAATTGATTCAATTACTATTTGATTGATCTATTATCTTTTTTTTTTTAAAACATCAACAATTTTCAGAGCTTTAGAGAGATGATTAAATCCACTCCAAAGCCTTTGCTACTAAGTCTTGATGGGAAAAAGGGATATTGAAGCTATGTGTGTATGTGATTTCATTTAGGAAAACACTTAAAATATTAGCCTACATATATTTTTGCAATATATGACAAGGTTACCTACCCTTGGTTGATAATTTATGTCTGTCAAATTATGTCTATAATTTTCCCAAACACTCACTCACCTAGATCAATGGCAGGTGATGAATTCAGACTCCCACCGCCCCTCCCGCAGTTAATCAAGGGTGCGGGGGGGGGAATTTGTTTCCCTGCATACCGTTTGTGTAATGTGTTGCCCCATGTTGACTTCGGATCCCCCTGCCTAAAAAAACTTACCACTTCCCCCCTCCCTTTGAAATCCACCTTTTCCACCTCCTACCTAAAATGACCGTTGACCCCACACTCCCTTACTCCACTCATCTTCTGCCAAGTGGTGCCTTCCCTCCCCACTCCACTCCCTACCATCTCACCATATGGCACCTCCTCATCCACTTATCCTCCACTCTATTCCCTCTGTGGTCACATCCTTTCCCGCTCCACTCCAATACACTCCCACCACATGGCAATTGTCTATTACAGCTGTTGCCAAACCATTTAATGACATACCCATTCGCATATTAATAGACCCGCTCCATTAAACGGTTTAATACAAACAGTAAACGATTTAATTTATAAATAAAGCCTAATCCGTTCTCTTGGACCTCCCCTTTAACGTTCCAAGATATTCAAAACCAAAACGTATTACAACGACCAGCCAACAAACCAGAGTACCATCACAACTTGTCATCAAGTCAGATTTTCACTGTAACCAGTCACCAAGCTACCAGTGTTTGTCCACACATTTCTTGGGTAATTTAAATTTTCCAATTCATTTCTTTCTACCCTCTATAATTGACTTGGACCACCAACCTTGGTAGATCAAGAATATAAAATTATTGAAACTAGTTGTGAGTTCGACCTCTACGAACTCCACAGCTGGTTAAGACAAACATTTATTGATCTCAGTGATGAATTGGGTTTGTGGGACTCCTTCCTACCCTAATTCATTTTTCCTCAAACCCACCATTTCCCTTAATTCATTTCATGGCGCCACTTCTAGTACATTCCCAGTCAGAGGGAAATTGTAGCCAAAATAATGATATCTTTTCACAATTACCTCTAATTCCATTTCCAAAATGTTTCATATTCAAAATTCTACCTCTCTGAAACCTTTTTCAGTAGATTCCCTCACGAAACTCTACAAGAACCTCACTTTCCCTCATAGATCCAATATCTTTGAAACATTTCTCCTCGACGATGCCCAATTTCCTAAGAAAAATTCCCCCTATTCATCCTCCATGTTCCCTGAAATGAAGAAATAGATGATCTCCATAGCTTCTTGCTTACTGGGCTATCAATTTGATCAGTGGGTTGATGAAGCCATCATAATGTTTTTATCAATATTCTCAATATGGGAAAAGCCCTCAATCATCTTCAACTACAGTAAGTTCCTAGTAAATGCCATCCATGAATAGTTCTTAAAGTTTTCTATAGAAGGAGTTTCTAAGTACGTTTAAGTTCCATTCTATTTCTTTTATTCCATTAGGTAGACATGCTTCAATTTCCATTAGAGAAATTGGATGAACAAGGAAATGTTGAATCTGTGATTCATTGGACTTCCTTGGTAACGAAGCATACCAATGAATTCACCTTCAGTGAGTATGTTGACCAATTTTTGTATACAATATCTTACCTGTAATAATGATGTTGAACCAATGATAGGACGTGAGATCAAAATATTTCTACACCTTAGTGAGCAAACCAAGACAGGTGACTTGTACCTGTACCAAAATTACATTGAGATCAGAGTGTATGGCTGTGAATTTCCTCCATAAAGGTTGCCCAAGTTTGTCCCTATGAGAATTTTTTCACTGGAATATATTAGATAGATGATTAACATGGATGAGCTACACTTTGTGGCGACCAAGAATAAATCTCAATTCAAAATAAAAACATAGGTTGGACCTTTTATTTGCAACACTAAGACAACAACTAAAGAAGCAGATATTCTCCTTAGGTAGATGAATTTTAAACTTAGCTTCACCTAGTCATATGACCCCTTGGGAATAATTTTAGATATGAGAGTAGAACAAAAGACTACACCCTACACTCATACTCCTAGGCTAGAAATAGAAAAGTATATGAATCAGGATCAATGGCAGGAGAATACTTTGCAAGAGGTAGAAGAACAGGTACTCTCAACAACAACATCACAGACTCCAACACCACAAAAGAAGTAGGAAAAGAGGGAAAGAGAATATCTTTCCCCTTCAGTCACAAAAATCTAGGGAAAATAATTCAAAATTTACAAGAAGAGACAGAAAGTCAATCCTGCAAGAGAATTTTTGGAGGAGGAAAATGTACAGTCCACCATTGTTTTGACATGCCCCCATACTTCTACCAGGAATGAATATAATTTTGTATGATCTCCCATCATCTTCAGCCTCTCAACAGCCACTAGATACATCTCAGTCAGGGGAATTGGTTTATGACCAAGATGAACCATATATATTTGGCAAGTATAAAGAAATTAAGAAGAAGAATGAGATGCTAAAAGCTACAACTTATACACATTTTTGGAAGAAGCCATCATCTTCACAACATAGGCTTCTCTCTTCCTTTGACACAGAGAAAGGAAAGATGCAGATAGCTTTCCTCCAGGCTGATGTTCATTTTCCCAAAACTCCAAATGACTACAAAAAATCGATCTTTTCCTTCAAGGTTGATCAAATCCATCGATTGATCAGATGGACTTTCAAAAGAAAATAGGGGAGATGTTGTATTTGACCTCGACATATTCAACAATGAAAACTTCTAGGATGCAAGCTCCAGTCAATAACATTCAGTCCAAACTCAAATTAGAAAATATATCTTCTTTATCTTAAGAAACATAGATTAAGTCTTTAGAGGATCTAGTAATCAAACTAGGATATGATCCTAGTAATGTGAAAGCTGTAGAGGAAATTATTAGAAGAAAGAATGTTGACATTGTAGCTCCAAAGAAGCATCTCAAGCTTCCATCCACTGAAGATCCATAGAACAAGGAAGTTGGATAGCTAGAGCAAGAAAAAGAAGACATATTCAGGATTATTATTGAAAAAAATGGTCGGATCAAGGAGATGGAAACTGAGATGGAGAAACTGCTTAAGGAAAGAGAACATACAACACATATGTAAGCCATTCCACTCACAACAGTTCTTGTGGCATCTACATCGATAGTAGGAGAATCAAATTCAACAACCATCATAGTAGAGGGATAGTCTATAGACTCATTAGGTTAACTAGTCAAAGCTATGGACGACCTATCTATCAGAGGGCGAGAAATTGAAAAGATGAAATATCATATAATCAATATCCATGAATAGAAATTAAAGATTGATAATGTGTACATATGAGAGATTCAAAAGACTCATAGGTTAACCCAAAGAATTGAACTATTGGAAAATGAGTCTATGATGGCATAACAATTTCACAGGCAAAGGAAAAAAGTTAGATAGAAATCAATGAAGCTATGACTGTAATTTGGCCTTATATTGAAATAGTTTTTGAGTAGGAGGAACTAGTGCACATATCCAAAGAAGTTAATGGAGAAGTAAAAGAAAATTTGGGACAGAAGCTAGGTGAAGCCACTGCATTAATAATGATTCTAAATTCAAATAAAAAGGAGTAATTAGAGGAATTTGATATTGTATATAGGACAGAAACAATCCTTGAGGTGAGAAGAGTCCTTACAAAAAGTACCTTGATGTTAGAATTGGAGAACAAATTTCATAAATTCGAGGCCAACATTCATAAGTTTCACAGAAAATTCAATGTAATGAATAAAAAAGGGCTGCCAGGTTTGAAAGGAATTGGAGATATATTGGTCCAGTTAGATTATTATCAATAGAATTTGTACTCCATAGCCAGAGATAAGTCAAAGTTTTCTACCATCAAAGGAACCATCACAGGAAAAACTTCCATGGAAGGTTTGAAATTTGATTTACTTATCAAACATGAGATAAAATTTTTGTTTGTAATTATGCCCACCTTCCAGAAATATGCAAAGGTGGATGAAACCTATAGAAATTTAATTAAATTGTCCACCATAGATGAAGATAGATGGGATAAGCTATGCCAACTACTTGAGTAGAATAGGTGTTGATTTTCAATAGAAAAGAAACAATTTTTCAGGACAAGTCAGCACCAGAATCCTCAAAGATAGTGCCAGAGAGCTACAACAATTTTATTTACCTAATTTTTTGTACTATTTTTATAAACAATTTTCTAGGATATTTGGTAGAAAAGCTTGATATTTTAAATCAAGATATTTTGATAAGTTTTGTATAAATACTTCATAATTCAAAGTACAAATGTTGGAACTTGTACCAAGAAAGCAGATCTTTGATGTAAAGTTGTGTACTGAGCTAAAGTGATCATTTCATTAACACAGAAAGTCATTCCAGGATTCATGTTTCAGGAAAATTGGTGATGTTATTTCCTATTATGTAATTTTATTTCTCTGTTTTTCCATATGCGTTTCCTATTTGTATTGTTTAAATAAAATTAAGGGCTGAACTTGTTTAATTACACTCCGCTCTAGCTTATAAAAGATATATGTGTTTTCAAACTAAAATTAAATATAGAATTCATTCTAAAATGCTCTATGTTTAATTGAATCTCAATATTTTCCTCCCTTTCAATCCACAAAAGCTCTAAAGCTCCAATAACCTCCCTACCTTTCCTTGTTACATATGTTGTCGCATTCTTGTATGTGATGACCCTAAGAATTTTTTACTCCATTTCCCAATGGCTTTTCCTTCCAGTTTCAACCAAGCATTTCAAGAAACCAATCTTTGAACCCAATAACTAGTCTAAAATCCCAAAGAAACAAATCTAAATCCAATAGAGAGATTCTTCTCTGAGTTTAGAAGGGATAGCTTCTAAGATTACAAGTGGTTTTGTGGTTACCTCTAGGTTTCTTTTAGAACCTTAAGAAATTACCGAGTGATAACACCTCTTAGGATCTGTGCATTTTCCTAGTTGAAGGTAGGTTGTTAGCTGGCTCTGTGAAATTCTAGAGTTCAAGGCTCACTTGCTGGCTCAGACTGCACAATTCTTGGGATCAAGGTTGGTTTCCCTCAAGGATTGCATAGTTCACTAAGGAAAGCCTGGAACTAGGTTGAAACCGAGTCAAGAGATCTGTTTGTGCATTAGACAACAAATCAAGTAAGAAAACAAAATCCAAAAGCAAAAGATAATGCTTAATGAAAACACAAGTGCCTAGGTTAGTTGGAGATAAGATGCTGTGATTTCGGAGGGAGGCTCCAAAATGAAGCATAGGAAAAATTTTGGAGGGTGGTTGTAGTCGCTACAACATTGGTGACACACTGGTAGAACTCTAGCTCTCTATATGGACCTTATATCATGTAAAGCGAGTCTAACTCTTCTGGAAGTATTGTTCAATTCTTTGATCATCATTGCTTCTTCACAAGCTTGAGTTAAAGATATAGCCCCTACCATTCTCTTTATCAGCAAGACAAAAACCAAGCCAAGTTAACTGAGTTGTTTAGATTGGGGATGAGGGGTATATTAATTAATAAGTAATATATACTATAAGAGTTTTAGTTTCATCTCTGGTGTTGCTCTGTTTCTAGTAGGCTAGGATAGTACCCCGATGGAGTCACTTCAGGAACACAAGCATTACTCTGCTGTCAGAAAGCCTTGACAATGCCCCAATGGAGTTACTTGCTTCACATCTCTATGTAGGAAGCCTTTCTCTTATTTCGTCTTTATCTTATTTTTTCATTTTTATTTTTATTTTTCAAAGAACCGTGCATAGGCACTTATTTATTTCATGAGGCAGAAGAGGGATCCTGAATTATTGAGAGCAGAAGAGGTTGCCCCTTCAGAGAAGGATGTTTATATATACCTCTGACATACTTGTTAAGGTTTTCCACTTCGCCTTACTCTACTTGAATAAGTTAACAAGGGTTAATCGAATATAGAAAAATAATTAGAGTAGGCAGTACTAGTTAAAAATGCAAGTGTTATGATTTTACCAAGACTCCCTCTTAAAGGAACTTATTTTCCATCAGGGTATCATCGATTGAAGAAACACAAGATCTTCATAAGGATAAGGAATAGATAGATAACCAAATGTTAATAGGTGTACAAGTCCTCTTGAGTTTCACCCTGCTTGTCTCAAGAAGCCAAACATGTTTCATGGGAAAGTAATCCCATTGGTGCATAAACAAACAAACAAGCAAAGGAAAGCAGTAACACGAAATAAAAACTAGTAAGCGAAATAAAAACATGAAAGCAAACACAATTAGGAAAGAAAACACTAATCCTACTCCTAAGATAAACAATTCATGGGTCTTCTCATGTGCAATGATACTTCTAATGCAGCCGTCGCCGCATTGCTTTGCCCATGTAAGCGAATGCATGGTTAACAACAAAGATATTCAGGAAAACTAGCAAGTAAGAAAGATACAACAATGAAAACCAACAAGCTTGAATTTGAATGCATCCACATAAAAGAAAAGAGTAAAAGCACATGTAAGGGACTCTGCAGATGTACATGGTGTTGTATGACATCATGTGTAGATGAAAATCATGTACACTCTTTTGATCTTGACAAATGAGAAAACATGTAGAAAGAATAAAACTTTCATTTCGCAACAACATGACTTGCTACGGATGACTCCTCCAATGCATGAGCGATAGGATCATGTGATTCTAGCGGAGGATATGAAATATGTAGATAAAATTGATTTTCAATGTGCACGAGAGAGTGATGAGGAGCTTGGGGTGATTCAATAGATTTATGATCAGAAGTGGAACTAACCTCAAGACTATGAGATCCTAACATAACCATCAGCTCGAGCTGAAGTGCCTCGATAGCCTAAGGGGTATCCACTTCATCAAAAGATGTATCATCAAAGATTGGTGGCTTAGAAAGATCAATAGTAAGTGAGTAAAAATTGTGATAAAGTGAATGAGTAAAAAGATCACAATAACCATGATCAGAAAATTTGATATGTGCATCGGCATCCTTATGATCTGATGAATCATACAGAGGGGTTGATGAAAACCAAAATTTTCACCCTTTGAATTTTTAGAAATGAAAGATGACATATTGGGTGGATTTGGAAGAAAGGGCATCCTTATGATCTGACAAATCATATAGAGGGGTTGATGAGAAACAAAATTTTCACCATTTGAATTTTCAGAAATGAAAGATGACAGATTGGGTGGATTTGGAAAGAAAGATTTGTCCTCTAAATAATCAAATGACAGATTGATGTCCTGTTTGTCTTGTGAATGATCGGAAGTGGAAACATTGGGTTATGAATTTTCAGAAGAAAAATTAGGGATAACAAGATCACAGAAGATTTTAGGATATAGAGGATGAGGTGTGGATGGAAGTACGTCATCCTTCACCACAGGTTCTTCTTCAGACTCCCACACATACTCATAAAAAATGATAACACAGGTTGGCCACTCAGCACAAACTCCATGGAAAACTTGATCCTCATGAACATCACATGTGGAATCTGGAATGGATGAACACAACAGAGTAAAATACAGAGGATCAAAGGAACCAGGGGATGGAGGTTGAGAAAACGATATCATGTGACAACCATCAGGGTTGCAGTCCAAATCTATGCATATATCAAGAGAACGTGGGGTGGGAGGAGGTCACAGTTCAACAAATTGGTTCACAATTTCTCCCACCTTGTCCTACAGAGCTAGAGTTGTTTGATGAGAAGAGGACCGAGGGTCACTTGTGGCAAAAATGTTATCCGTCTTAGATTTGGAAGGTCTAACATCAGGGTATGTTGGGAGGGGTTCAAATGATTATAACTCCTATGGAATTTTAGATAGACAAAGAAGATACTGAAATATTTCTTTGAGAAACTTCCAATCAACTTCATCTTTCGGGATTTGAAAAGAAAGATTAAAAAAGCGTTCCCAAAATTACACAATAGATTCATCAGGTGTTTTTTGTAATTCAAATTTTTTTATTAAGTGATTTATGATGATAATAGAAGAAAAAATTACCTAACTCTCTGATCATGTCATTAAAAGAGTGAATAGAGGCTACATGAAATGTGAGACACCATTGTTGAACACTCAATTTGAACGTGTGAGTGAATAGCCCGCAGGCAATGTCATCTGAGGGGACTTCATTCCTCTCATAGAAGCCTAAAAAGGAAACTATGTGTCTTAATAGTGCTATTCCTCCTTCACCATTGTATTCGAGTCGTGAAAAGTCATCGA
This sequence comes from Pinus tabuliformis, assembly GCA_031772625.1. Lineage (NCBI taxonomy): Eukaryota > Viridiplantae > Streptophyta > Pinopsida > Pinales > Pinaceae > Pinus > Pinus tabuliformis. The sequence continues at coordinate 180,666,857 of CM062812.1, forward strand.
TGACATCCTACGAAACTTTGAAATCATGTGCATGAGAAAAACATGCCAGAGTTGAGATTGTAATGTAAGTCATGAATGACGTGTAGGGATTCAAAATAGACTTTGAGGGATCATCTTATCATCTGGCCCTCCTTCTAGCATCAAAAATGTTGACGGTGCTAGACCAGCCAACATGGCAACGGGATCTCCCCAGTAAGAAGTCCCAACTAGACCTTAGACCATTTAGATTAGGAGTCCTAACAGTGGGTGGTAATGTAGTGCTTTGACCGTAGTAGCATGTGGAGGTAAGTACGATAACTTTGTCAGAAGAAAGTGTGTGACCTTGCAACGAGTCAAGTGATATGCATGGGGGTTCTAACACATAAAGGGGAAAAGGAAGTGTGTTTCTTAGAAGCCTGTAATGGTACACAACCTAAAAGGAACACATGAGCGTAATGAAATCATAAGTTAGAAGTGGAATAGTCACAAACCAAAGTGATGGGTTAATCCAACAACACATCTTCAATAAGATTCATACAATTGCATACAAAATAGTTCACACGTAGATGCTTAAGTTAAATAACATACATTGCTAAAGAAACCAGAATAGTCCAACTACGATAAAACATATGCATGAAAACATGCTGGCTCAGTTATATATTAAATGAAATTTCCATCCATACATACACCATTGAAAGTCACTAGCCCCAATAGTGGAACATTACAATCAACACCGCCTACTGCTCCAAAGTGGTGTACTCGCTCTACATTATGGAGAAGCCAAGGCTCATCACAATACTCTCCAAGCCTTCTTTAAGCAATGCCTAGCCAAACGCTTGGCCCCCAAAAGTCTGTTCTATGAGTTATGAGGTTCTGTTTATAACAAACGGTGGGGTGACCCTTGACATTACCCTTTGTGACTCTTTGACTAACCTCATGACTCTTCAACGCCTTTACAAATAACGTTTTACATTACATAGAGACTGTTCACATTCCACTAATGACACTTGGAATTTCACTTACAACATATTTACAAATAATATACATTTGCCACATGTACGCATGTGAGACAAAATAGGCTAGAGATAGCCTAACAAGGCACAACACTATGACTCCAAAGTTTGGGGCAAGACTAACTCGACAACCTCCACTTGATGATTCTTGGTCATGTATTGATGCAAATCTTGGTACTATGTTATGATGTCCCCAAACTACTTAATGGTATCTTTCTGATAGTGAACTCTTGCCTCCATAGCTTCTGGTTATATGGCCTTGGAACCTATGTCCATCTTGTTCTGAAGCATGTGCAACATGGTGTTGAACATGGTAGGATCACCAGTGTGATTCTGCATGTTTTTGTGCACTCAACTCCAAGTCATCCCTAGTGGCCTCTCGCCTTAGTTGCTCCATGTATCTATCGACCTCTAACCAGACTTGATTCTTATGCTTAGCCTTAGTGAGGGAACATGAATCTGTTCACTCTCTTCTTCAGCTGCTAGATTTTCTGGCTCATCAACCTATATTGGCATTGTTTTCTATGTCATTGGGCCTTTCCTTTTTTCTTCTTCCTGATTCTACTTTTCATATTCTTTCCTTCTCAGCTCCCGTTCTTCCTTCAGTTCTTGTTCTGCATGTTGCAATCTCAGTTTTGCTACCTACAAGCTCTTCTTTTCTCTCTTCCTTTGCTCTGTTGTTTGTGTCGTCTTCTTCCTTTTTCTTCTATTGTCGAAGTTTCTTGCATGAATATTGAATGTTTTTTTGCTCTGCAGCTTTTTTCTCCCTTTATTATGTCAGCAATTTCCTCTTTCTCTAATCTTGTACTAGATTTTTTCCTTTTTCCATTGCTTCTGGTCTTGCTTCCATGTTAGTGTTGATTCCTTTTCTATGAACAGTTGGGGATCTGCATATTTTATCAAGTTAACACTTACTCAAATCCTTCCCCAGTACTTCTTTCAGTGTTCTCTCTTGAAGCAACTCTCTTTAGTGCCATGGTACATTGACTGCTGGAGAGAATTTCTCCATGAGTGTGGTACTTGTGGGACAAAAATGACACTCATGGCAAGAAAACATTAGCTGTTACAAATGTAACTTCACAACATGATCAAGCAGCAACGAGGGCATGTGATGAGAGGAATTGCACAATTTTTTCTAATAGGGTGATTGACTGATTTTGGGAACCGCGCACTACACAATCCCAACAATTAGTGTGGAAGCTTGATGACTGGAGCTGCAGAATGCATAGTTCAGCCTCGGTGAGGGCCTGGGAGAGACAGTCTTAGTGATCAAGCTAGGAGACTAGATCCTCGAACTGTGCAATGCACAGTTGGAGCTAGCCCAAGATAGGTTCTGTAGTTCTGGAAGCCAAGGAAGAGGCCTTGAGCTCCCAGATTGCCGAGTGCATGTAGTGTAGTGTGAGATTTGGACAAGGGGAGCCTAGATCTGTCCATGGGGAGTGTGCAAACAAGCAGGTTTGAAGGATGATGTAAGGATGAGTGTAGATATGACTAAGTGTAGATGTATGCATGTAAAAGAAGTGCAACAATGGATCAAACTGAAGGAACATGAGGCATGTGAAGGGAGTTGCCACATGACGACCATTGGTGCCAAAACGGGGAAACCCATGCGACACTTGGGGAAGGAAATATATAACTTGAAACAACACTTATACAAGCTTAAAAATGTTAAAACACAATCTTTCATTTAACAAAATGAGTGAAACAACACTGTCACAAGCTAAACAAACAAAAGTGACAAAAAAAGAAGCAAAAGGTGATAAAAGAAAAATTCACCCCGAAAAGCGATGAAAATGATCTGAAGGCTCCTTGATATCCTAGGGAAGCTAGAGATTTATGATCAAATGTGTAAGTGAGCCCTAGAGGCAGCGATTACATAGATTTGAGTAAAATGGAGTTCATGACAAGTATGCTTGAGATCAAGGACAACAACAAAACTTGGCAGAAACTTCTAAAGATGGAAATATGTCACCTTAGGAAACTACTAATAGATCCCTACTTCCTAGGGATAATTTTCCTCTCAGCTTCTTGCTTTTCGGGAAAACTGCCATGCATTTCCCAAAAACATTGCACAGTTTTGGGAAGGATTGAGCAACTCTCTAGTTCATACATTGAGCAATTGCCAAGCACGATAGGTTCTACATAATTTCTGAGCTAAGTGGCTCTGGGATGCCTCTCGGGCTCTGTGTAATCTCCTAGTAGAAGGCAGGCTATCAGCTAGCTCTACATAATTTTGGAGCTGAAGGCTCACTTGTTAGCTTGGACTGTGTAATTCTTGGGAGCAAGGTTGGTTGCCCTAAAGGATTTCATAGTGCACTAAGGAAACCTTGGAACCAGGTTGAAACCATGTCAAGAGATCGCTTTGTGGATTAGATAGAAAATCGACTAAGAAAAAAAAAGTGAAAATAAAATAAATATCTCAATGAAAGTACAAGTAGTGGGGTTTGTGCGAGATAAGTGGCTGTGATTTAGGAAGGAGGCTCCAAAACGAAGCATAGGAAAATTTTTGGAGGGTGGTTGTAGCCGCTACAACACAACTTTTATTGAAAATGAGGATTTCATCCAGGTATACAACCACTAATGAGTTGGTGAAGGGCCACTAGATGTCATATATTAGCCTCATAAAAGTTGCATGGGCATTTGTCAACTCAAAAGGCATGACCAACAACTCGAAAAGGCCCTCTTTTGATTTCAAGGTGATCTTCCATACCTCTGTGGGTTCTATTGGAACCTGGTGATAGCTAGACTTCAAATTGATCTTGATGATATTCATGGCCCGCTTGAGTTGTTCAAGAAGATCATCAATCCGTGGGATTAGATGCCTATTCCTGATAGTGATTTTGTTTAGTGCATGATAATCAATGCAGAGCATCTAGGTCCCATCCTTCTTCTATACAGGTACAATCGGGCTCCCATAAGGTGTGGTACTTAATTAGATGTTCCTCTTCTGCAACAACTCTTGGATCTTCCACTTTATTTCTCCATTTTATACAACTGAGCGATGATATATCGATCAAGTGTGAAGAGGTGCTCCAACAGTCAGATCAATTGAATGATTGACCTGATAGTGTAAAGGTACCCTTGTGGGTGAGGAGAAGATCTCCCTGTATTCTTCCACAAAATTATCCACCTATTTCTACTACGTGGGGGAACCCTTCTTAAGGGCCATGTATGTGGCCATGATCTTCCCCATACTTTGAGAGCGAATAAGAAAGAAAAACAAATTTCCTGATCTGGGAGATGATATTACTACATTGCTTAGAAGAGATCAAAGAGATGGTAGTAGGAGGGGCTACCTCCAATATCCTATATAAATTATTTCTCAGAGAAATAATGATAGTGCAAGTCCTAGACTCACACACAACATGATGCTTCTACAAGTATTATTGGCCTAATAACACATCACAAACATCAAGAGGAGCAACATCACATTTTACCTCATCTGTAAAGGGCTTGATGATGTGGGGAATGAAACACTATTGGTTGACACAAAGATATCATCCTTAGTGTAACCACGTAATGGTGTATGGCTATGAGTGTGGTGTCGTTGGTAGGCCCAATCACTTAACAACCTATATTGAGAGAAGGTTCTTTTGTCTCCCATTGTTAAAAAAATGCAACAAGAAAAATCCTAATTTAATTTTTCCTTGAATTAAATTAGGAATTAAATTGTAATTCTAATTCTCATAGCAACTTGTAACAATTAACTAAGTTAAGTTGACTTAGTTGGCTCAGTAAATTCAAGTTGTGAGTCTATCTAGAGTCATATAGAGTAAGCCCTAAATTTTATGGGCCTAGGTTGAGTTATTATTGAGTTGTAATTATTTAATTCAGTTTAATTGAGTTAAATTCAGTTAAACTAGTTCTAACTGATGGAGGAACTAGTGAGAGGTCAAGTGAATTAAATTGGATTTAATTCACATGCAGTGATCAATCAAATAACTGATAATTCACTCATAAATAAATCATGCATGTCAGTTATGAGAAAGACCCAGTTGAGATTGGTGTTTAGGGACAATGTACTATCAATTGTAAAATCATCTAAATTAAATCAATGGTACATGCAATCATAGGAAGGCCTATGGATGGATTGTACAATTATGGATGAGAAATTTACCAATTAAATATGGGCTAATTCCCTAGGAAACTGCGCAAGGAAGTAGAAGCTTGGCAGGAAACAAGTTTAGATAAGTATTGGCTTGAGCTCGTTTGTGAAGCAGTGAGATAGATTGTACTTGTGCAGAGATTGTTCAGGTTGAACAAGAATTTTATTTTCTTGTGAGATCTTCTGATTAATGCAATGTAAATATAGCAGGCATTTTTAACTGTGGATTTCCACAGAAAATTATTGTGTTGTGTGATTGAAATTCTTCCTTTTCGTGATTTAATTGATCAAATTTTGTTTCCACTGCTGAGTAGAGTTGATTCAAGTAAATTGTTTTAGCATATTACAATCTGCAGTTTGAATCTACAAGAAAATTCTACATGGTATCAAAGCTGAAATCAATATAGAAGAGGAGAACATGAGTTTTTTTTGCAAGAGAAATTGAATTCACAATATAATACTTTGAGCTAGCAGGATGTCGTTCTACGGATTGAGACTTGAGTATGCCCTTGAAGGTAGCTTGAATTACGTAGCTTGGAAGGATAGGATGGAGGCAATGTTGGAAGACAACATGTTGAATGAATTCATATATCATGATATCTCAAAGCCTCCAACATCTGATGCTAAATATATGGAAGAGTGGAGAAAGTGTGTGGCAAAGGTGAGAAGGATTATTCTAGAAGGAGTTTGAGATCATATTGTCTTGAATGTCCATGGTAAGGAAAATCCATTTGTAATGTGGAAGGCCTTGACATACCTATTTCAAAACTGTAGTGAACATAGGAAGCTAGTATTGAAAGACAAGCTCAGAAATATCAATATGGAGAAGGGAAACTAAATACCGAAGTACATCACCAAGTTTAGCCAATGTCGGGATGGGCCTGGAAGTGTCGATTTTACTATTGTTGAAGAATATCTAGTGAGCCTAGCACTTCTAGGATGTCCCAAGAGTTGACAAAAATACCAAGACTCAGTCAATGGGAGGGAGAAGCTACCATAGTGAGAACTATGCTTTAGCGGGAAAGGAAAATAAAGGAAAGGGGAAGTCATCCCATTCCAAATCAGATTCCAGTCAAGGCGGCAAGAAGATGGACATGTCAAAAATTAAATGTTTTGACTATCATGAGCTGGGACACTATGCCACAAATTGTTCGCACAAGAAGGACGGTAAGAAGCCCTTAGGAGGAGCGGAAGGTAAAGCTATTTCTTCACAATTAGAACTAGATTTCACCCTCATTTCTTTCATGGTGGCATTGGTGATGGGTATTTTCTAGTACCTCGATAGTGGAGTCTCATTGCATATGATCGGCAACAAAGAGATCTTCAATGAATTGGAAGAGAAGGACCTCTAGATGCACATCGAGATGGGATATATAGCGCGACCAACATCAGTACTATTACCTTTTAGAGGGAGTCTAGTTCTCCCCTCACATTAAAAGACATCATGTATGTTTTGGGTTTGAAGAAGAACTTCATTTTTGTTGCCATGTTGAAGGACTGTGGCTAGGATGTGATATTTAATAAGAGAAAGGGTTTCCTTCATCACACATCCTTAGGATAGATGAAGCGAATCGAGGTTTGAGTGAATAACCTCTACAAATTGGATGTAGAAGACTGTCCTACTTTGAGCACTAAAGTAGAGAAGGCGCAGAGCCGAGACATCAGTGAGTTGTGGCATATAACATTAGGTCACTTGCACCATGAAGCTTTGAATATTATGTAAAAAATTTCTACGGGACTTAACAAGGGTACACTAGAGCAGAGAGACACATGCAAATGGTGTATATTAGGTAAGTATGCCAAAGCTTCCTTTCATGATAAAGACAATCGAGAGAAAGCAATCCTTGATCGAGTTCATTCAAATGTGTGTGGATTGTTCTCGAAAGCATCGATGACCAAGAACAAGTATTATCTAATATTTGTTGATGATTTTTCTTGTAAGTGCTAGATTTTCTTCATGCAAAAGAAATATTAGACGTTCGCTAAATTTTGTGAATTTAAAGCACTTGTCGAGAAAGACACTGATAGGAAAGTTAATGCTCTCAAAATCTATAATGGTGGAGAGTATGTATCAAACGAATTCAAGAAATTATTTCTTTCAGAAGGCATTTGATGAGAGTTAATATAACCTCATAACCCACAACATAATGGGGTGGTTGAAAGGAAGAATATAAGTACTATGGGAGTGACACGGGCTATGTTACATGATCAGGGCTTACCATTGCACTTGTGGGATGAAGCATGCAACACAATTGTTTATTTGCGGAACAAAATCTTTCATTGAATTCTCGATATGATTACACCAAAATAAGATTTTTCAGGTAAGAAACAAGATGTGGCACACTTTAGGATCTTTGGTTCATTAGTCTACTATCATGTTACCAAGGATGCACGAAAAACTCTAGAGCCAACAACTGAGTTGAGCATATTTGTGGGGTACACTAATGCACCTCACAACTATCGAGTGTACCTACCATCCAATAGGATGACAATTGTTCATAGAGATGTGAAGTTTGATGAAGAGAAGGCCATGAGATGTTCCCTTGAGAGGGAGCTTCAGTTACATGCAGATGAGGATATTTTAACTCAAAAGGACGAACCTTAGGATGATGTGGAGCAGCCACATGCAGAGGAGCATAGAGTGGAAACACTCATGCATAGACTTCTAGAGATGGAAGAAAGTGCCCCAGAGAGGTTGATAGATTGATGCATTATACAAGATAGAATGTGGGAGCACCCACATTACAGCACAGATAGAGGAGGTCACTAGATTAGTGAAGCATAAAAACTGATAGCTTGTAGACTTGAATGTAAAAATACACAAGAGGTATTTAATAATAATCATTTTTTATATATAAAAATGTATAAGTGATGATTGTTACAATGAGGACCCGCATATATATACCTAAGAAGGTGTCCTTTCATGACTGGGTATGTCTTTTAGACATGCCTTTTCACTTCACTTAATGACTATTTAACCTAAGGAATATTTTATTATTTACTATATACATTTATTTTACTTGTTATGAACTATATTCATAACACAGCCCCTTCCTTCAGAAGCTTTGTCCTCAAAGCTTTAATGTTGTAGATTTTCTTCACTTAGTGTCTATCACCTTGATGTATATAATCTGGTCATCAATAATATTCCTTTGGATCTTTTTTTCGAAACCAAGTTTTTTTATTTTTTTCGAACCCTATTTTTTTTTTTTTTTGAACCCTATATATATATATATATTGATATATATTATTTTTTTAAAATAATAATTTAATTGATTAAAATGTATTTATTAATTAAATTATAATTATAATATATATGTTGTATGATTATATGATATATAAATAATTATAAAATTTATATAACATATATACATGAATTAAAAACAAATTGTATGGATGACAGATTCCAGGTGCAAACAGAACCAAATAGTGGCTTACACGCTGATGATTTAAAGGATGTAGTGTACATATCGAATTGATCACCGAGAGACGTGATGTATGGAAACTCTATGGTGGACAGGCCACATGGAGGGTCAAAGGAGGGTCTACCATTGGTGATAAGAAGGAGACAGGCAAAATTGATAGCGGAGGTGTAGAATCGAGGGTGGAGAATTAAGCGGCAGATCAACGGTTTGTGGAGGGACGCAGCGGGGGTGATGACAATGTAGAAGGGGCAATGGACGACAACACAGGAAGGAGGGTGGAGAAGTGAGTATCGATGGTGGTTTGAAGGTGGTCGAAGGGGCATGAGAAGGGATGATGCGGAAGAAGATATGCGGGGGTCGATTTTCTAGAGAAGCCACTGGAGTGTCGCATTTTGGAGAGATGGCTGCCTTCTCACAAGTTTGTAAGCAAGGGAGGGATAATTGGATCGAGATAGACTAGCGTCCAACAACGTCCAAGCAGACAGGGGACAGGGGACTGTTTGCGGGAGGCTGAACACAGGCTGTAAATGACACTGATAAAACATATTGTTCAGGGGTCCTAGGTGTCACGTTTGATGTTACATTGTGCCTTTGCCATACAACACATCCAACTAGGCCTTCATGCTTATTGTTTTCATTCTCCATCTACTTAATGAAACCATATTTAACTAGCATATTGACCATAGTTTCATCACGGGGCATACATAAAGATCAATAATTGGAGAGAGTTTTGTAAATATACAACCTGCTGGCCAAATATCTACAACTGGACCATAATGTTTAGCTACACACTGTAACTCTGGTGCCCTGTACCAAAGTGAAAAAACCTGATGATTAAATTTGTGCTCTGGACTACCAAACGAGTGAGCCATGCCAAAATCTCCTAACTTCAGTTGACTGTCAAAAGCAATCAACAAGTTATTTGGCTTCATATCCCTGTGCAAAATCCGTTTTTTATGGCAAACAACAAGCCCCTTCAACGTCATTTGCATATAGGATTTTATATCAGCTGGGGAGAGAACTATGTTTTTGTCTTTTATAACAGTCTTAATATCACTCTCCAGGAATTTAAAGACAATATGTGATTTTTTTTTTTTTTTTTTTATTTTTTTATTTTTTATTTTTATTATTTATTATTTATTTATTTATTTTTATTTTTTATTTTTTCTGTGTGGATATGCATCTATTAGCCGAATTATATTTGGATGTGAAAGCTCCTTCAGTAATTTGATTTCTCTTAAAGCAGTTACATTAACACCTTCTTTGGCTTTACCCAGATGGATTTTCTTTACTACCATAGTTTTGTTTGTCACAGTATCGAAGGCCTTATAGACGGTCCCATAGGTATCTTTCCCAAGGGTGATACCTTTGCGGTACCATTCAGAGGAATGGAGTGGCTTCAGACAAGGATGGGGAAGAGGAACACAAGAGCCTTTACTATTATTATCAGAATGAGTCATTTTCACATTCTTTCCATCATAATGAGTAATCTTCGCATCTTCATCATCAAAAACTATATTTACATCCTCAAATTCATTTTCTCCGCTTCTTATCTCTTTGTTTATTTCATTTTCCCCTTCATCACCATTATCAGAATCAATAATTTCCTTGTGAAGAAGAAAATACTAGTCTGTACCTTGGCACAAATCAACAATTATAGAGTCATTGCAAGCTTTATGATTTTCCCAATATTCCTCTTCATCATCATCAATGTATTCTTCAACATCTTCCTTATTGTTATGATATTGTTCATCTTCTTTTTTTTCGGGATAGTCCTCATCTTAATCTATATCATTCTCATCGAAATTGTCATCTTGATTGAGATCACTTTTATATTCATCATTATCTATTACATCTTCATTTTAATCGATTTCCCTTTGACATGCTTTAACTTCTGCATATCATTTTTCTAAACGCTGAAACGCTTCTTGAATTTTACTAAACTGTTCAATGCATTCAGGACATGAACGTAATCGCACATTGTGCGGTGAACAACGTTCAAAGACCTACATGATTATATTATGTGCCATGGCTCTGATACCACTGAAGTATAAAAAGTGATAGCTTGTAGACTTGAATGTAAAAATCCACAAGAGGTATTTAATAATAATAATTTATTGTATATAAAAATGTATAATTGATGATTGTTACAATGAGGACCCACATATATATACCTAGGTAGGTGTCCTTTTGTGACTGGGCATGTCTTTTAGACATTACTTTTCACTTAAATTAATGACTATTTAACCTAATCAATATTTGATTATTTACTAGTTACATTTATTTTATTTATTTTACTTGTTATGAATTATAATCATAACATAGCCCCTTCCTTCAAAAGCTTTGTCCTCAAAGCTTTAATGTTGTAGATTTTCTTAACTTAGTGTCTGTCATCTTGATGTATATAATCTGGTTTTTTTTTCCAAAGAAAAAATCGAACTTTTTATAACCAAAATAAAAAGTTACATAGTATATGCCTAAGCATTCATTTTGTTGTATGATTTGCCAATCATAGAGCTCAAGGATGAGACTATCAATCCTGTCCAAAAAACATGAAGGAAGAAAACCACTCATCTGATGCATGGGCCTCCTCATATTGAGGAAAACAACCCCTTTTCCCAGCTGAATACAGTGAATAGCAGTTTAACTATAATATCGAAATGTATCCAAAAAGAAATCAATTGTTTACACATCCTGGGTCTCCTCAGAGAGGAAAACAACCCAAACAAGAAGGAAACAATACCAAAATAGTAGTTTGAAAAATAAGCAACATAAACTATGTCATATGAGATAATAACATAAAGACACATCTGAAAAAAAGCAGTCTGTTTTATATGCTCAAAATTCCATAGAAAAAACTGGCTATGTATATGGAGGCTGATCTGACACATGGATCTCTCCCTAGTCCTCATCCACTATCCTCCAATTGCCCAAATCTTGTTGCAGGTCCTCTTTAGAAAGCCTGTCTATTGCATCACTGTGATGCCTGTAGATGTGGCAAAGAGAAAAAAACATTAAAGGAATACTTTAAATGTTTTGTCTCTTCTAATAATGGTAATAAAATGTAATTTTGACATCTTCTCTCTCCATTGAACCATTTTATAACATTCATTGAGTCCCCGAAGATCTGAACCGTGAAAATGTTCAGGTGAATAAGCCAACATAGAAGAAATTTAAGGGCTGACAACTCCACAAAATTGTTTGTTCTAGTTCCCGGGCCCACTGAGGCTTTATGACATCTATTTTGATTTATGTGTATTACCAGACCTGCTCCCACTCTATTGTTTTGGGAAGCCCCATCAAAATATGCCCATGGTATTCCTTCCTTGATGTGTTCCACTCTAGATTGTCTGGGAGCATTTTCTTTAACAGGCTCGGGTATATTGGTGTATATTGAAGTACATTGTATTGCAATGGCCTCATAAGGGGTGTGCTTATCCAAAAAGATGCACCTGTTCCTAGCTATCCAAATGCCCCATGCTATGATAAGAGGTAGATTTTGTAGGTTCCCTTTCGGGTAAAGCTACCACCATTTTTGCCAAACTTCTGGGAAAAATTCCCCTTCCCAAACTACATTCTTTTGGATCAGCTTCCCTACCTCCAACCACACCTTTTTAACAATCGAGCAATTTATAAATAGGTGCCTTATTGTTTCAGATTCATTTTTACATAGAGGGCATCTCCCAGGTCTTGACTTGTATCTGGCTTGTAGAATGTCACATGTTGGTACCTTTCGCTTGAGTATGCACCAGAAGAAGAGTCTTGATTTTGTAGGAATTTTTAGCTTCCACAAGTGTTTGGCCCACCAATCCAGATTCTCCCATCCTTTCTTCGGCATAAGGAGCTTGTATCCATATTTTGGAGAATAGGATCCGGAGTCTACATGAGCCCACACCAACTGATCCAGTCTCTCTCTTAGACTCACATTTGATCTGGATAGCTCTTGGATAAAAACATTCCATTCTTCCCACCAATGAGGCATCAACTCTGAATCCCTCCCTGATAGTGACGCTTGTCCCCAAATAGTGGAGTGACCTTGTTTCTCGATCTGATTGAGGAAGTGAATACCTTTAGAGTCAAGTTGCATAATGAGGTTTGGGGATAGTACAAAGTTTTCATTACAGCCTACCCATTGGTCCTTCCCTATTTCAATGTTCTCCCCATTCCCTACCTGCCAGGACAGACCTTGCTTGATGATATTAAAAGCGTCTATGGTAGTCTTCCAAACAACAGATACATTCCCTTTTTTCTTAATTGGATTTCTTATCCAATCTTCTAATGGGACAGGGTCTATATATTTCCTCTTGACCACCATCATCCACAAGTTCTCCATCTTAATAATCCTCCATCCTGATTTTGCTGCTAATGAAGGCCCGAAAGTTGTGAGGTCTTTAATTCCCTAGCCTCTCGATTCCTTTGGCCTTGCCACCTTCTCCCATGCTACCCAAGATAGGACTAATTCCTCCTTAGACCCTGCCCATAGAAATATGCTTTCGAAACCCATGTCAAAGCTGCCCAATAAATCAGAATCACTAGAATGAAAGATTTTATAAGGGTCAACCTTCCCGCCCTTGAAAGCCACTTGAAACTCCAATGTGTGATCCTGGCTTCTATTTTTGCTATTAGCTAGTACCAGTCCTGTTTCCTATAGGCATTCAGTTTCAGCCAGAAACCCAAATATTTAAATGGATCATCAAGTTTATGTACTTCAAAAGGCAAAACTTCTGAAATATGGATTATTTCTTGCCTATTAAAACCTTCTAGAATTAGCTGAGATTTCCTTTGGTTCACTTGCATTCCGATGGCCTTCATAAACAAGTCTAATATCCCCTTGAATTCATTTATTTCATTGGTATTCCTATTATTGAAGAGAATATGTCATCTACAAATAATAGATGAGATATAAACAGGTTTAACGCCACTTCCAGACCTCTTATAGCTCCATCCTTTTTTGCCTTCTACAGTAATTGGCTCAGACCTTCAACAACTAGAAGGAAGAGCAGAGGTGAAAGGGGACATCCCTATCTCAATCGCCTTTGCCCTTTGAAAAAAGAAGAAGTAGCTCCATTTATCATTACTGCAAAACTGACACTTGTAATACATCCCATGATCTAGTTAATGAAATCAACTTTGAATCCCAAATGAGTTAGCAACATTCGGACATAGATCCAACTTATTCTATCATAGGCTTTGGGAAGGTCAATTTTTACGACTACCCCTTTCCCCTTCTTCTATTTGACAATGTGAATTGTTTCTTGAGCAACCCCAATAGCCTCTTGGATCTGTCTACCATATAGGAACCAAAACTGCTCTTTTGATATGCATCTTGACAAGATGGGTTTTAACTGAACCGCTATCACTTTTGCAATTATTTTGTAAATGCAATTACATAAAGAGATTGGGCGAAAGTCTTCAAAAGAGCTCGGATCTTATTTTTTTGGAATTAGGGCTATGAATGTTGAATTAAAAGGGGGGTAGATAGCACCTTTCCTCCTGGATTCTTCGACCACATCCGTCACTTCTTGTCCAATTTGATTGAAGAAATGTTGGAAAAGTTCAATTGTCGACCTGTCTAGACCTGGGCTCTTATCCTTTGGCATTGATTTGATGATGCTCTCTACTTCCTTCTTCGTGACTTCTCCCATCAAATCAACCGCTTCCTCCTCATCCACATAGCATGGAAAACTGTGGGCTGTCCTGATAACCTCTGCCAATGAAGCTTCCACTTGTCCTGTGAAAAGATTTTGGAAATGACTTCTCCCCATATGTGATAGAGTTTCAAAAGAAGTTGCTTCTTTGCCTTCTTCATCCTTCAACTTCCAGATAGTGTTTGAGTTCTTCCTTCCTCGAGCATAATTTTGGAAGAATTTAGTGTTTTCATCTCCTGCATTCAACCAAATAGCTCTACTTTTTAGTCTCCATTCTTCCTCTCTTTCTAGAAGGATTTTACTTCGTTGGCCTTCCAACAACAAAATTCTATCCTTTTTCTCTTGGGTTTCATAGCCATCTGATTCAGGACTTTCCAAGTCTTGGAGTTCCAGACCAATTTTTCTTATTCTTCATCCTGTTTTTGTTTCTTAGCCTTCGACCACTCCACTGTTGCTTTTTTCAGCCGCTTGAGGTTTTCCATGAACAGGAAGCATTTTTCTTCTGGATCACTGATTCTTGTTGGTCTCCAGGTTTCTTTGAAAAGCTTGTTAAAAGAGTCCTCCTGCAGCCATGAAGGATTGAATTTAAAAGGGGCTGCTAGCTTTTTAGGAGGCTTGGATAGCTCAAGGAGAATTGGAAGGTGATCCAAGTTCCCTCCCTCTCGGAAAGCTAAAATCTTTGATGCAACCTCTTCATACAGTAGGAAAAAATCCAATCTTTTTGCTATTCTGGATTCCCCTGTTCTTTGATTCCTCCAGGTGGGCCTTACTTTCAACAAGTTAATATCCATCAAATTGTGTGAACTAAGAAAATTGTAGAAAAAGTATGATAAAGAGTCTTCTCTAGTTGATGGGCCGTAGATTTCAGCAATTCCAATTGAGAAAATGAGATCTCCACCTACCACCAGATTTGGATTCCTCATCATAGATTTGGAAAGTAAAGAATTCCTGAATAAGGCTCTCCCGTGACACTATCCATAAATATTGACTATCAACAAGGGGAACCTAGTTCTGAGGATAGGACTTCCATCCCCATTGCATGATCCATCCCCCAAGAATTTCTTAGTTTAAATTTCCCTTCCCTGAAGCCCATGGCTAGACCTCCAGAGTGTCCTATGGAATCCATTGCCAGAAAATTGCACCCTGGGAGAAGACTTGATAGCAATTTTGTGACTTCTTCACCCCTGCCCAAAGTTTCCTGCAAAAGAAGGATATCCAGATTGTATCGATGGGTAACCTCTTTGAGAGCCAATTTTTTAGGTTTACTGGCTAAACCCCTATAGTTCCAGGAGAGAAAGATCATTTATCAACCTCCACACAGGGCTTCGCTACTCTAAGCACCCCAGAAATTGACATTTGTTTCCCATTGGCTATATCTATCTTAGCTCGAACCTAAGCTTTTGACAAATTTGTTTTCCTACCTCTCGCTTTCCTCTTATTACTCAGAGAAAGGTCCATTCCCAAACCCCCCACAGCCCCCCAAGGTGGCGGTTTTCTCTCACGAGATCGAAGGTTATAAGGGTTTAAACCAGGGAGAGGACCTCCCCTCACTCCCTCCTCTTCACCCAGAGCCACCTCACAGTTCAGGTCTAACTTGGGTATAGAAGTTATGATGCTATCCACATGTGTATAATCAGAACCAGATATAGGAAAAGTAATATTTTGAGCACAAGAATTAAAACTAACATCTTTTACAGATAAAGATGGAGAATGAGAGGGAGTGCTTGAGTCCAGTCTCATACCCTTTAAGTCTTCTATGCAGGGAGCTGCATGTGCTTCTGTGGTAGCCTGGTCTCGCTCCTCTTGTTCTTGTGACTGTGCAGGGAGGAAATCAGGTAAGGGGTCCTCCTGCAGGTTTGTGTCCTTGACTTTATCCTCCTGAGGCCTATCAATTTCCATATGATCCATCCCCAGATCCTTCTTAGTTTGTTGAGTCCTTGACTTCTCCATCCCGGTCACTTCATCCTCGGCCTTCCTCTGTTTCTGCCTTCGCCGATACCCCAGAGGATAGTCTTTTGCCAGGTGTCCATAAACATGACACCTGTGGCATCGAAAGGGCAGATGTTCGTAATCCAAAGGTTGAACATAGTTGAGCTCTTTGTACTGAATCTTAATATCTTCCACTAATCCTTCCCTTGGGTTCAGTCTTACCAGTATCCAAGCCATCGCCTTGTCCTTCGTCTAAATGAAAGACATGTTTGTTTCCAAGTAAGTGCCAATATGGTTCCCAATTGATTTGAAGACCGATTCCACCCACAAGAATGGTGGTAACCCAGACACACATACCCAAACAGGAATATCCTCCACCTTCTCTCTTTGCGCATCGAACAGAGGATTCCATCGTTTGAACAGTACTGGGTGGTTGCCAAAAGCCTAGTTTCTTTCCAAGACCCAGTCCACCACCTCTTTCTTCTCGAACTTCACCATAAACCATCCTTTTGCCAAAGATGTTACCTAAAATCCATTATCGGGTGCCGATTGCCATTGCTGCATGGCCCAATTCTGTATAAATTGGGCTGAGTGTTTCTTCCCCCTTGCCCTTCCCACCAGGGTAAGCTCTACCACTTCTATGGCTTCATCAATCTGGACATCCATACCCAATACCAGGTTTGTGACGCTCTCTTTCTTCTTGATTATTTTCTGCTTTTTCCTCTTTTCCCCTATCTGCCTCTTGGATGGCCCTTCCTCCCTATTCTGTGCAGCTGTTGCAACATTTTCTAGACCCTCCTATGGCGTACCTGTATTCTTCCCTATGACGATGATAGGGTTCCCTCCTTCCTCCCTTACTACTATTGACCCGCTTCCAAACCCTTCCACTAGGCCTTCTGAAACCCCCAATCCTCCTTCCTTCCCCTTATGACCAGATCCTCTTCCATAGTCTGTGACCTCCTTCCTTAGGGCTGAACCCCTTCCAAGCCCTAATTCCTCCTTCCAAGATACTATCCTGGGGTTTTTCGGACCCCGAAAATTTTGTTCCTTTCCTGCAGCCGGCAGCTGATCCACCTCTGCATGCCCTAAATCCACCTTTAGCCCAAAACCTGGGCTTCTTCCCTCCGATTTCCTTAACCCACAACTGAAAACTATATCCTCAAGCCCCCCAGAGAAAAAATGATTAAGCGGGAGAGGGATATCTGTACTTACTTGGGGATTTGGCGGATCTTCCACTTTCTTAACTGTTGCCGATTGGAATCTTGTCTCCTGGAATGGAGAAACCGTTGAAACTCCTTGGCCGCTCAGTAAGGCCAGCCCTAAGCTCTCCTCCAGCAATCCTAATGATTTATTTTGGTTCCAAGTCACCTCCGAGCCTATTTTTTCTTTCCCAGTGCATCCAGCTGGCCGAATATATTTTTCAATGTTCTGTTGAGTTACCTCCAACCCCCAAACTGACAAAATGTCTCCAAGTTCGAGATCAAGATCTATGGCATTGCTAGGTTTGACCATTTTTTAACAGTTTTACTGTTGGTAATTGTTGGAAACCCCAAGGGAGAAAACGGTCTGTTCTAGTTTCCTTCATTGTCAAGCTTGCAGTCATGAGCTGCTCGGGGAAAGTGACAGTGAAAAACTAACAGGGTCCTAAACCCCATGATGCTTCCAGCTGCCATCTTTTGAGGGAAAACATCGGGCGGTCCACGTTCCCAGAAGCTTCGTCTGTTGGCCCTCTAGCTGTCCTTGCTCGTTCTCAGCTCCTGCCCTATTCCTTCCATTGTCAGCCTCCCGTACGCCTGCCTGTCCTGATCGTAGACCCCTTGTCCTCCACCTGCAGAGCCCTAGGCCCTCGGCCCTGAAACCCTAGCTCCGAACCCTAGCTCCGTGACTTTCGTCCTTCCATCCCTTCAAAAAGTTGTATATAATCTGGTTATCAATAAAATTCCTTTGGATTTTTATTTTTATTTTTTTTAAACATTTTTTTTAAAACACTATTTTTTTTTCCAAACCTAATTTTTTTATTTTTTATTTTTTTTAACCCTAAGATATATACATATATATATATATATATATATATATTTTTTTTCCTTTTAAATAATAGTTTAATTAATTTAAATGTATTAATTAATTAAATTTTAATTATAATATATATGTTATATGATTACATGATATACAAATAATTATAAAGTTTATATAACATATATACATGAACTAAAAACAAATCGTACGGACGATAGATTCCAGGTGCGAACCGAGCAAAATGGTGGATTACATGCTCGCGATTTAAATGATGTAGCATACGGATCGAATCAATCACTATGAGACATAATGTATGGAAACTCTACTATGGACAGGCCATGTGCATGGTTGAAGGCGGGTCTGCCACTGGTGATGAGAAGGCGGCAGACAAAATCGATAGCAGAGGTGTAGAATCGAGGGTGGAGAATTAAGCGGCAGATCAATAGTTTGTGGAGGGATGCAGCACGGGTGACGAAAGTGTAGAGGGGGAAATGGATGACAACACTAGAAGGAGGGTAGAGCAGTGAGTATTAACGGTGGTTTGCGGGTGGTTGAAGGGGCATGACAAGGGACGACATGGGAGCAAATATTTGGGGTTCGATTGTCCAAAGAAGCCGTCGGAGTGTCGCATTTTGTAGAGATGGTCACTTGTTCACAAGTTTGTAAGCAAGGGATGGATAATTGAGTTGAGACAAACCAGCATCCAACAACGTCCAAGCAGACAGGGGACAAGGGACTGTTTGCAGGAGGCTGAATGCAGGGTGTAAATGACACCGACAAAACATAATGTTCATGGGTCGTAGGTGTCATGTTTGATGTTACATTGTGCCTATGCCATACAACACATCCAACAAGGCCTTCGTGCTTCTTGTTTTCATTCTCCATCTTCTTAATGAGACCATATTTAACTAGCATATTGATCATAGTTTTATCAAGGGGGCATACATAAAGATCAATACTTGGAGAGAGTTATGCAAATATACAACATGCTGCCCAAATATCTACAACTAGACCATAATGTTTAAATACACACAGTAACTCCAGTGCCCTGTACCAAAGTGAAAAACCCTAATGATTAAATTTGTGCTCTGGACTACCAAACGAGCGAGCCATGCCAAAATCTCTTAACTTCATATGGCTATCAAAACCAATCAAAAAGTTATTTGGCTTCGTATCCTTGTGCAAAATCCATTTTTTACGGCAAACAACAAGCCCCTTCAACGTCATTTGCATATAGGATTATATATAGCTATGGAAAGAACTATGTTTCTATCTTTTATAACAGTCCCAATATCACTCTCCATGAATTTAAAGAAATTATGTAAGCTTTTTCTACGTGGATATGCATCTATTAGTCGAATTATATTTGGATGCGAAAGCTCCTTCAATAATTTGATTTCTCTTAAATCAGTTACATTAAAACCTTCTTTGGCTTTACCCAGATGGATTTTATTTACTGCCATAGTTTTGTTTGTCATAGTATCGAAGGCCTTGTAGACGGTCCCATAGGTATCTTGCCCAAGGATGATACCTTTGCCATATTGTTCAAAGGAATGGAGTAGCTCCAGAAAAGGATGGGGAAGAGGAACATAGGAGCCTTTAATATTATTATCAGAATGAGCCATTTTCACCTTCTTTCTGTCATCATAGTGAGTAATATTTTCATCTTCATCATCAACAACTTTATTTACATCTTCAAATTCATTTTCTGCACTTCTTATCTCCTTATTCATTTCATTTTCCCCTTCATCACCAATATTAGAATCAATAGTTTCCTCATGAAGAAGAAAAGGCTAGTTTGTGCCTTGGCACAAATCAACAATTATAGAGTCATTGCAAGCTCTATGATTTTCCCAATATTCCTCTTCATCATCATTAATGTCTTCTTCAACATCTTCCTTATTGTTATGATATTGTTCATCTTCTTGTTTTTCAAGATAGTCCTCATCTTAATCTATATCATTCTCATCGAAATTGTTATCTTGATTGATATCACTTTTATATTCATCATTATCTATTACATCTTCATTATAATCGATTTGTTAGGCCCCTATACTACTAGTGTAACCCCTTATTGTTATTAGTAAAACCCACTTATTATAGTGATGTAACCATGTATTGCCCATATTGTTACTAATGTGCCCCATAGAAGCCCACTATTGTTATTATTGTGCCCTTACATTATTATTTTTATGTCGGCTATGATTATGTTATGACCCCTTAGACTCCTATATATAGCAAGGAGGTCTTTTCATTTGTATCATCGAAGAATTGTTCATTTATGTAATGTAAAGGAGGTTCCCCCTCGAAGAGGCTGAATTCTAAGGCGTTGATCTATCTTTTCTATCTTTTCTTGAGCTGGTTTCATAACATTTGGTATCAAAGCTTTGGATTCTAGGGTTTCGCTGCTCCAAACAGGTCATCGTGGAATTTTCGCTGTAACGTTTTTTTTGAGACGTTTCAGAAGTTGCAAAAAAAACCCATTTGAGAAGAAATTGCGCTGAACCTCGGGTCTAAATTTCAGATCTTTTCGAGCTATATTTGTGGAGCTATGATCTGAGGAATTTGGTCTTTTTGCAGACTCCTGAATTACATTCCAAACAGGTGACCTGGGGAAAATCGTCATAACTTTCTCTCTAGGGATCCGATTGAAATTTCGTAAGAAGGTATAGAAAGAGGATGGACTGTAGTTTCTTGTATCTATTTTTCAAATCCAAAGGTCGAAACAGTGACTTGTGGCACATCGTACAAGTTCGCTCTACTAAACTAGTCTATAATCAAGTCACTGTGGGAGATTTCACATAAGTCTTCCTTGGAGAATCCAATTTGGGTGAGACTTGTGGCATTGGAAAGAGGACATAGAGTGCTACTACAGATCGCAATTTCAGAACTTAAAGATCCGAAAGTACAGAGTTACAGTCGTTTCAAGACTGAGCTCCTAAAATCAAGAAAAAGCAAGATGAGGAAGTTTGATGGCAAGGATCTGTAAATTGGATACTTAAGATGGAGCAATATTTTGATCTACATGGTGTACCACTATTACAAAAGGTATGTATTGCATCTTCATATTTAGAACCAGATCAATTTTTATGGTATGAAGGGCTTTGTTCTCGTAAACAACTTGTTATGTGGTCAATTTTCACGGAGGAAATGATAGCACATTATGAGGATACAAAGAGCAACACCTTCTTTAGAGCAACACCACAACAATTGGAAAGAGTAAAAGGGCTTTGTGACATATTGGGAAGAAAAATTATGGAAACCAGGAAGCATATCCCTCACAACTATAAAGATGGAAGGTGTTGTTTCTCCTAGCCTTCCACAACCTACAAGGGTTACACCACAACAATTGGAAGAAAAAAGAGAAAAAGGGCTTTGTTACAATTGTGATAGAAAATGCACTAAAGGTCATAAGTGTGCTGAGAAGAAATTATTTTACATAGAATATGAAGAGGAGGAATAAAAGGATCAAGAAACATCAAAAGAAGAAAATATATGCCAGGACCCCACCCCAGAAAAAGAAGAAATGAATCAGACCATATCTTGTAAAGCATTGGTAAGAATTACCGCTGCTCAAACTCTCAAGATAGAAGGACATATCAAGAAGAAAAAGGTGAAAGAAGTGAAAGATCACATCGAGAAAGAAGAAGTGAATGCAACCATATCTTGTAATTCATTGGTCGAAATTACCACTCCTCAAACTATGAAGATAGAAGGACATATCAAGAAGAAAAATGTTCAAGAAGTGAAAGATCACATCGAGCATCAAGAAATGAATCCGACCATATCTTGTAAAGGATTGGAAGGAATTACCACTCCTCAAACTCGAGAGATAGAAGGACATATCAAGAAGAAAAAGGTTCAAGCAGTGAAAGATCACATTGAGCATCAACAACAAGTTCTCCAAATTTTAAATGATAACGCCACTTCGGTGCAAAATCAAATGAAACAACAGGTAGATCAACATCGTAGTGAAAAATTATTTGATGTAGGTGATTGGATATTTTCACTGCTACATCTCAAGCAAGCTATTTATGAGAAGAAAATGTTGGCAATACTACATGCACTTAAAAAATGGCGACCTTACCAAATGGGAAGACTCTTCAAGGATGAGGATGTGGAAGCATTGTTTTGTGCTATTTCTATTGTCCAACCAGATTGGATAAACAAAGCAAGGGATGAATGGAAGAAGGACGAAGAAGTATGGCCACTTATTCAAAAGTTGCAAAAGATCCCAATTCAAACAATATTGCCAGAAATTGAAGAGGAAGGAAAAATCATATTGGAACCTAGAGTAGTCACAGAAACAAGAACCCGACAGCAACGAAATCGATCAATTTCAGAGTATCTCATCAAGTGTAAGAACTTACCGGCTAAAGATTCCACATGGGAGGACAATAATTTTATACGGAAGCATCAAGAACTACTCAAGCGTTGAGGACAACACTTTTTGAAGGAGAGGGGCATGTTAGGCCCCTATACTACTCGTGTAACCCTTTATTGTTATTAGTACAACCCACTTATTATAGTGATGTACCCATGTAGTGCCCATATTGTTACTAATGTGCCCCATAAAAGCCCACTATTGTTATTATTGTGCCCTTATACTATTATTTTTATGTCGGCTATGATTATGTTATGACCCCTTAGACTCCTATATATAGAAAGGAGGTCTTTTCATTTGTATCATCGAAGAATTGTTCATTTATGTAATGTAAAGGAGGTTGCCCCCTCGAAGAGGCTGAATTCTAAGGCGTTGATCTATCTTTTCTATCTTTTCTTGAGATGGTTTCATAACACGATTTCCCTTCAACATGCTTTAACTTCTCCATATGATTTTTCTATACGCTAAAATTCTTCTTGAATTTTACTAAACTATTCAACGCATTCAGGACGTGAACGTAATAGCACATTGTGTGGTGAACAACATTCAAAGACCTGCATGATTATATTATGTGCCATGGCTCTGATACCACTAAAGCATAAAAATTGATAGCTTGTAGACTTGAATGTAAAAATACACAAGAGGTATTTAATAATACTAATTTATTGTATATAAAAATGTATAAGTGATGATTGTTACAATCAAGACCCGCATATATATACCTAAGCAGGTGTTCTTTCGTGACTGGGAATGTCTTTTAGACATGCCTTTTCACTTAACTTAATGACTATTTAACCTAAGCAATATCTGATTATTTACTTTTTACATTTATTTTATTTATTTTACTTGTTATGAATAATATTCATAACAATTAGTATAGTGGCGACATGTATATGATGAGCAAGAGTGTAGATATTGAGCCATCCTCATTTGAGGAAGCAGTGCTGCAACTAGTGTGGGTTAATGCCATGGTTGAGGAGTATGGCTCCATTATCAGAAACAGTGTATGAGAGGTGGTCCCAAGACCAACAGACAAGTTAATGGTGAGTTTTTGATGGATTTGGATACTAAATCAAACAAAAAATGGGAGTGTGGAGAAACAAAACGCTATATTTGTGGCCAGAGGGTTCTATTAGGTGGAGGGAATTGATTACGATGAGACCTTTGATCCTATAGCAAGGTACTCATCAATCAGATCTATTCTAGCATTGCCAGTGAAGATGGGATCGTAGATACACCAGATGGATTTAAAAACAACATTCCTCAATGAAATGATTAAGGAAGTGGTGTATATTGAGCAGTCAGAAGGATTTGAGACCTTCAATAGAGAGTCACAAGTGTGCAGACTCAAGCGAGCGCTGTATGGACTAAAACAAGAACCCTGTTCTTGGTACACTGGGATTGAAAACTATTTCACCGGGTTGGGCTTCACCAAAAGTGAAGCAGATGAAAACCTTTACCATATTGTGGTTGAAGGTAAATTGTTGATTATAGTATCATATGTCGATGATTTGATTTTGACTGGTGATGAGAATCTAATTAAATATTTCAAAGAGGATCTTCCAAGAGAGTTCAAGATGAATTACTTGGGGCTCATGCATTACTTTCTTGGTATGGAAGTATGGAAAGGAGATGAGGAACTATTTGTCTCTCAGGGAAAGTATTCCAATGAGATACTGAAGAAGTTCCACATGGAGAGTCGAAAACCCATGGAAACGCCTCTAGCATGTAACTGGAGGAAGGAGAATGCTACTTCAGGTGAAGTAGTGGAGGCTACTATTTATAGATAGCTTGTGGATTCGCTGATGTATTTGGTGAACACATGATTAGACATGTGTTTTGTAGTTAACCATCTTAGTAAAGCCATGGTCAAGCCAACCAAACTTTATTGGAAGACAACTAAGTATGTGTTGAGATACCTCAAAGGAACCACTTAGTTTGGTCTTTGGTATAGAAAGATAGTGGGAGTGAAGCTTCAAGGCTTCACAGATGAATATTGGGCAGGGAGTCGATCCAAAAGGAAGAGCACATTAGTGGGAATCTTTAGTATTAGGTTAGAAACATTTTTTTGGCACAGTACGAAGCAGATATCAGTTGCACCCAGTTCAACAGAAGAAGAGTACATGGCTTCTAGTCAAGCATCTTGTGAGGATATCTAGATGAGGAAGATCCTTGTCGGTTTGTTTGGTCAACAGATGGATCCTACAGTGATTTACTATGACAATCAGAGTTATATCAAACTCTCTAAGAATCCAGTTTTTCATGATCTATCCAAGCATATTGACATTCGGTATCACCATCTGTGAGATTGCGTGCAAAGGAGAATCATGTTGTCAAGGTACATTCCTACAAAGGAGTAGGATGCAGATATTTTGACAAAGGCATTGTCAAGATGAAAATTTGAGTTTCATAGAGGCAGGATCGGGGTAACAGATAATCCCTTTCTTGTTGAGAGGGAGTGTTGAAAAAATGCAACAAGAAAAATCCTAATTTAATTTGTCCTTGAATTAAATTAGGAATTAAATTATAATTCTAATTCTCATAACAACTTGTAATAACTGACTAATTTAAGTTGACTTGGCTTAGTAATTCGAGTTGGGAGTCTATTTAGAGCCATGTAGAGTGATCCCTAAATTTTAGGGGGGCAGTTTGAGTTATTATTGACTTGTAATTATTTAATTCAGTTTATCTAAGTTAAATTCAATTAAAATAGTTCTAACTGATGGAGGAACTAGTGAGAGGTTAAGTGAATTAAATTGGATTTAATTCAGATGTAGTGACCAATTAGATAACTGATAAGTTACTCATAAATAACTCATGCATGTCAGTTCTGAGAAAGACCCAATTAAGATTGGATTTCAGGGACAATGTACTATCAGTTGTAAAATCATCTAAATTAAACTGATAATGCATGCAATCAGAGGAAGGCCTATGGATGGATTGCACAATTATGGATGAGGAATTTCCAAATAAAATATGGGCTAATTCCCTAGGAAACTATGCAAGGAAGTAGGAGCTTGGTAGAAAACATATTTGGCTAAGTATTGGCTTGAGTTGGTTTGTGAAGCAGTGAGATAGATTGCACTTGTGCATAGATCTAGTTCAAGTTGAACAAGCATTGTATTTTCTTCTCATATCTTCTGATTAATGCAATATAGATATAGCAGGGTTTTTTAGCTGTGGTTTACCCTAGAAAATTATCTTGTTATGTGTGATTGAAATTCTTCCTTCCCTTCTTCGTGATTTCATTGATGAATTTTTGTTTCTATTGATGAGTAGAGTAGATTCAAGTCAATTGTTTTACCATATTACAATTTGCAGTTTGAATCTACAATAAAATTCTACACCCATTGTTGATAGTTAACTGTAATAGAGACCCTTTCACCAACATCCATGAGTGGAAGTGATTCTACCCTTCCTCTATATCTTTAGGATCAATATTCTAGACCTTGTTGGTGGAAATGATGACACTGGGCTCCACATCAATAATTGACTTCCCTTTGTCATTCCCCTTGTCGTTTTGTGACTTAGAGTTGTAACACACATCTGAATATGAAGCCTTCAGCTCGACCACCAGTGATTGCCTCGTGTGACACTCACTTGCGTTGTGACTGGGGCTCTTGTGGAACTTATACCACTTCCATGTATCCTTTGTCTTCACGGTGTTATTTTTTGTTTGTGACTTTGAGGGTTGCCTTGGGTCACCCTCCCTTGGATTTGCCCTTTGGTCTATGGTTTGGGGGTTCCTTTTCCTTGCTTCAAATTCACAGTTCCAAAGTATTGCTTCTTTGGTCCTTTCTATGTAGTAGTACTTACGATAGTTCCACCAATCCATCAAGGTATCACTTACCACAATATGTCATTAACTTCAAGTTGAGTGGAAGAGATTCTACCCTTCCTCTATATCTTTGGGCTCAATCTTCTAGACCTTGTTGGTGGCAATGATGACAGTGGGCTCCACGTCAATAATCAACTTCCCTTTGTTATTCCCCTTGTTGTGTTCTGACTTAGAGTTGCAACATGCATTTGAATCTGAAGCCTTCAGCCCGTGAAGTTTTTCTTTTGTTCTTTGATCCTTCTCATCTTGCTTCCATAATTTTGGTAGCCTTCATTACATGCCTGAAATTTTTAGAAGCAAGTAAAACCAAGAAACATATACAAAGACAAGATCATGAAATCAATTCCGTCAATCTAGGATTTCCATGGTTTCTTAGATGGCATACTTCTGGGGTTCTAAAAACCCTATATTTCTTGATATAACCCTTATTACGGTTTTTACTTTTGGTGGAAACATCAACCCTAGGGTTTTGAATTTTAAGCCCTAGGTTTCATTTTTACTTCAACCCTTGTGAGGGTTTTACCACATACCCTAAATTATTCTTACAAACCCTAGATATCAAGAACTAGGGATTCTTTTAGAGGGAGAAAACAGTTAGGGTTAGATTTTTCATTCCTAGGGTTAGTTCAATCTAGGGTTCAGAAAAATTAAATATCAAAGCCTTCAAGATTCCACAAACCTACAAACCCCAAATTATCAAGATATGCACTGAATTGGCTGCAAAACCTTAAAGACTTTATATATCCTTTCTAATGACTATTTATCATAATCTTGACTCACCACATAAAATGCACATAAAACAAATTATGCATGTACCTTCTTCTTTGTAAGGATGGAGTCTTTTAATTTTCAA
The DNA here is from genome assembly GCA_031772625.1 of Pinus tabuliformis. Classification (NCBI taxonomy): domain Eukaryota; kingdom Viridiplantae; phylum Streptophyta; class Pinopsida; order Pinales; family Pinaceae; genus Pinus; species Pinus tabuliformis. Next base: position 180,694,047 of record CM062812.1, read on the forward strand.
GGGCACATCATTCTTTAAAAGAGGTGATCCATATTTTTTTCCATCAAGCTACAAAGTCCATGTTTCTTTATGAGGTCCACAAGATCATAGTTTTGGTTGCTTCTTTATGTCAGAACAAGGTGACTCGAAATTTTTCTTCCATGATCCATATAGTTTCCACTAAGTATCATGTTATTTCCATAAGCCATATAGGACCATAATTGTCCTCCATTAGCACCTTTTATGTATGAGCCATAGGGATACAATGCGTCGCATTTTGCAAAGATTGACTTGAGTGTTCAACCATCATATATTGACTTTATTTGAAGAAGTCTTCTTCCAAAGTTATGTTTCACAATTCTTGATATTTTAATGCGAAGCACTATCAATTCACTTTCAATACTATAGAGAACGTGCAATTTTAGTTCTCGAAATTTGTTATATAAGTTGTGTCTCTGAGAAATAATATTGATGCCTTTTCTGGCAGAACCCTACTCTCATAGGCGGCCAAGCCCTTTGATACCGACACAAGTTCATCACATAATTATAGCTTATTAAAAAACTCTTCGACCATTGTCCTTTCTATGTGTTAGTACTTATGATGGTCCCACGAATCCGTCCAGGTATCACTTACCACAAAATGCCATTAACTTCAAGCTGGAAAAATGATTGTCTTCACAATGTGCACTGAACAAAGCGTATCTTAACTTTTGTCATATGGGCTTGGCTCCTTTCTACACATAACTTATTGACGTTGCAGATCATTATTAATTAATATTAGTGATATTCCAAGAGAATTGTATAGTTGTGTCAATGTCGTGCCATTGTAACGATCCATTAAAAGAGCGTAATATTGTATCCAGAAAGATATATGAAACAAATCGCAGTTGCCACATTTATGCTTCGGTATGTTATCACAAGTCTCTATGAATGGTTGCAGTCAAATAACAAAGAAGCTAAGAAACATGATGCCTTCGATATATCCTTCTGAAATTTAATTTGTTCTCAATACAACTTGATGTTAGGATATCACTGTGAATGCATGATGCCGCAGGAAATTGCTATGTGCCATAGAAATGAGTGTGCGCTCTATAATGTACTGTCAAAAAAATCCTTAAGTTATTGTCACGATATGACATTACGTGTCACACGATCTTGAGCCAATGATATCTTAGAACTGATCCAACGAGTCTCATAACTCTACCATGTGAGATTGAGTCACTTCGGTGCACTAAGTTCCTCCTTCAAAAAAAAAAAAATATCTTAAAACTTCATTCCTTGCTACATATAGTAACTTCTGAGAATCGATCACAGATCTTCTAATCCACATGCTCAGGATTCAATTGTTCACAATGAAATACGCAATGCTACTTAGTTTGGTCAACATAGAATAGTCTTTTTACATTTTAAGGTTTATCGTCTTGCATATCACAAAATTTGACTCACTCACATTACATCACATATAGCATTATCAACAGAGAATTGCATTGCAAAGGTTATATGGATTTCGTATCAAAAAAGATTAGGGGACTCCACATATTATAATTTTCATCAGCATATTTTTCCATTTCTACCTGAACTTTGTTCATTCGATCAAGCCACAGAGACAGGAAGGTATCCAATTCACGGAGATAGAAGCTTCAGCAGTTCGTCAACTTTATCCAACAAAAATCACAGGGAGAGATTCGAAGACCTTTAGGGATGGAGAAAACTTCAAATATTTGATTCAAATTCCAACAAAAGTAGTCTTCAACCCTCTAACATACCAACCTTAGGTGTGATACCATATTCAAAAATATGGAAGCTAAATGATTAAATTAGATTTTATTTTCCTTTGATAACTGCTTCTGAAATTTGTGTGCTTCTTGTTTATTTATGTTCTTTTTCATTAAACATGAAGATCACAAGAAAATAGGGAACACAAGATATAGGATCTAATCTAGGGCAAAGGGAAAACCCAAAATTTTGTTTTCTTATAAAATCAAATCAAATGAGATATCCAAGAGCCATGACCATAGAAAAATGCTTTACCTACTAGATTCCAAATCAAACCTTCCTTCATCTAAGCAGATCCATCAACAAGGGACTAGAAACAAGAGATGTATCAAGGCATAACTTCCACAATTTTAGGCTCAAGAAGAAATTCTCTCTCATACTTCTACCTTCCTCTTCATCTTTGTCCTTCTATGATATTTCAGACCAAAATCATCCAAGTGTGTGTCCAAATTGAGCTCCATCTTTCCTCTATTTATATAGTCTAGAGGGGTGCAAATAGACATGTCCACTGGGGTAGGGTGACTTGACAAGTAAGTTGACTTGGAACCTAGAGGGGTTTTTGACCCCTAAATGAATATTTTTAAAATTCTTTTTATTTTTATTTTACAATAGGTCCATATAGGACTTTGACTCTCCTAATAAAAAACCTAGAACCATGAAGAACATATCTGTCTAGAAAAATAAAAGTGATTTTTATTTTTATTTTCTTTTATTTTTACATAAAATACATAATTGTACAAATTACGAATACCAGAACTAGTTACATTCTCTAACAAAATGTTGTTGGGTTGGAAGTCTAGATGATAAGTAAAACACAAGTGGTGGTGCTTTCTTTCTTGGTAATTGTTTAGTGGACTAGTTAAGAAAAAGTCTTTCTATTGCTGATTCTTTGGATGAAAAAAACATTTTGAATAAACCTATTACCATTATATGTAATAAAACAAGTGCTATCAATATATCCAAGATCCATGTCATTCACTCCAAAACCAAGCATATACCCATCCATTATCATTTTCTTAGAGAATACGTGAATGAACATATTGTGAGGTTGTTACATCTCAATAAAGGAACAAGTTTCTAATCCCCTTGCTACAAAACCTCTTGAGTATTTAAGGCAAAATATGGGATACATGTTTCACTCTTCTTTTCACTAGATTTATGTCCGAACATAGAGGGAAACTATTCAAATATGTCCAAGAATAGCTCTATGGTGGGAAAAGAATACAAAAGACCAAACTTAGGGGGAGCTTTGACATCCGTAGTAGTTCAATTTTAGGGGGAGTCGAGTGAAAATTCAAGGAGAGTGTAATGGAAACTTTGTATTAATATAAAATGATTTACGTTGGTCACCCATGTGCATCCAACACGGAGCTACAATGATCAACAATAGATATTAACATGAAAAGCCTATTATTTTCATCATGTTATATCTTTTTAGGAAGAGAATGGTTAGAGGGGGAGTACGTGATATTGACTTAGAGTTTAATGATAATGTTGTATATGTCAACTGTGGTTGATGTTATGAATTTATAATTTATTTGAGAATGGTTTACCAATACTCTGTCATTAATATTTATGTTATGTGAGGTTGTTAATAAAAATTTGGAAAATAATTTTGAGGTTGCAATTTGTTGAAGATAAACTATGGGTTATACGTTAATGGTTGAATTTAATTGGCCTTGATGTTGTAAAATCTGCGCATCTAATATAAGGATTAGACTATTAAATTATGTAAATTTATTGATCAATAATGTTCTTAGTAAGGCAAGATACTATATTAAGAGGTTGGGGAGAGTGAGGCTGGTTAATGAGAAAAGTAACTACTTGCCACTTGGTGGATAAGGAGGTAGTCGCTAACTATCAATAGAAGTCGGGAAAGGGTAATTTCTGTCCTATACTGTAGTGATGCTCGTTAATGAGCAAAGTAACTACTTGCCACTTGGTGGATAAGGAGGTAGTCGCTAACTATCAATAGAAGTTGGGAAAGGGTAATTTTTGTCCTATACTGGCATGTGACTCACACAATTATGAAATGAGGTGAGTAGTATAGTAATAAAGAGAAGGAATAATGAATGAATTGATTGACAACCTATTGAAGCTTAGGGGGTAATTTCAGGATAGAGAGTCAAGGTTGGGTGGAGCCTAGTAGCTCCAAAATTAAATTGCAGAACATAATTGGCAAGTCAATACCTTGACTATCTAGTGTTTTAATGTCTATCATTTGCTAAATTCTTTTATTTTGTAAGAAATACGCATGCAACCAAAAAGAAAAAGAATATAATTTTATTCTTTAAGCCTTAGATTTGGTTCAAGTACTTGTGTATTTAGAATAGTGAAATTATGATGCATATTTGCATATGAAGAAAATTAGAGTTTTGTTTATTATGGATTTATTTTCTAAAATATTTTGTGAACATACTTCTACCATCGAATTCACAAATTATAATTCAACTTAGAGTTTAGTATAGCTACAAAAAGTAGAGACCAACGTGGTAGAAACTAAGTATAATACAATTAAATTGGTGTATGTTAGTAATATCCTCCCTTACATGAGTAAGATTGGTTATACTAGAGTATAACAACAATATAAATGAAAAATTAAAGATACGGGTGAGGATAGTTTAGCATAACAATAAATAAGGAGAAAGAAAGCTGTAGCTTTAGGCCATAACATAAAATTTAAAGGACATGATGGAATTTTTAGAGGATGATATGAAATGAATTATTATACAAATAGAGGGCGTGTGAACAAAGAAGATATCAAAATTTAAGGACATAAATTAAAAAGGAAGAAAAATCCAAAAAGGATTTAAACCCTTTATAACTACTATTTTAGAAATTATAATAAAATATAATAGACATAACTGCTATTTTAGATATTATAATAAAATATAACAAACATGGAAGGTTTACAATACATATTCATAACACATGCAATAACTAGAAAAAATATGAATAAATTAATTAGATTATCCAAATAATAAGAAAGTTACAATTTTTAAACATTTGGAATTAATAGCCAATGTTCAAAATACAATACCAATTTTGAGAGAAAGAAGTTAATTTATGAGATTGAAAAGACACATAATATATTGCAAATGGAACACTAAGTGGATTTAGACCTTAGTCATGTAACAAAATAAATAAGGAAAAAATTGCCTTTGACATTAAATTCCCCTAATGGTAAATAATCCACAACAACATCCATGACTCAATACACAAAGAGAGAACCAATTTTTACAAAATAAGTGATTGGGGTGTGTGAATATGCCAACGTATATAGGAAAGAGGCTGAACACATTAGGAAATTTAGAGGTTCTATTTCCATACTTGAGCTTCTAGAAGAAGCATTTAAAAGATAAACACTAAGTTTTAGCATACATGGGAAACATCAATGAAAATAAAATGCCTCATAAGGCTTAATAAAGAATTTAAATTTTATAAAAATAAAAACAAATACCCAAAAAAGAATTTAACTAGAAACCTAAATACATTATTTGAAAATGAAATGAAATATCATTCCATACAAATTACAGATAAGCATAAAAGTAACATATGCAAGTAGGGTTATTCTCTTTTAGGTTAATATTCCCTATAAAATTAGATCCTGTTACGACTTGGTCTAGCCATGGGTGAACATGATCAAATAATAAAGTTAAAGCTTCATTCCACGTCAAACAAAACCAAATTGTTTTGTTTAATGTTTTAACCAATAAGCCCTTATATGTAAATGACATAGAAATAATACAAATTAGAAGGAATTGTATTTCTTTACGAGAATATTAAATAACTATTTGAAGAGTGAACCTGTCACAATAGCAGACCGCTGCGAAGAGCCGTGTCAGTCAAGGAAATGTTGAGATTTTCTGTTTGAAGTGAAATAGGCAGAAATCTCTATAGATGACAACAATAGGGATTCAGTTCCTAGATTAGCTCCAGGTTGTTGGGAGGGAGTTAATGCCTCCTATATTTGATGTGAGGGAGTTATGAGGCTGTTAGATTCTCTATGCTATATAACAGGCAATCATTCTGATGATTTGCCAAGAGAGTGTGAGGATTTCATGATGTAATCTCCTAATTTGATTAATATATTCCTGATGCCTATGTTTGGTGGACGTAGCCCAGATTGGTTGGGTGAACCACGTTAATTATTGTGTTTTTGTGCTTGATAATTGCTGTGTGTATTTATGTTTGCTGTGCACCTGATCCAACAATTGGTATCAGAGCAAGTTGGAGGAGCGGCACTGCTGAAGCACGGAGTTGGTTTTCAGGTGGAGCGCTGGCTATGCTGGAGCAGTGAGGGAGCTGTGCGGTATTACCTGGTGCGTTGATCGATGATCGAGGCGCTGCCTGGAGGTGATCGCTGTGGAGCTGTTCAAACAGCGATGGATATTGAAAAGGTTTTGATATACCCTGCGTTCCATTTGAAATAACCTGCAAATTGTGCGCTGAATAAAGGTATGCGCAGTCAAAACGTGGATTTATTTAAAACCTGCGTGGATTTATTTAAAAGACGGCGTGGTTTGATACATATTTGAAAACGGTATGGTTTTTTATATCAGCACGAATATGTAATATAAAACGGTGCTACATTCAAACAAAAAGGCGTGGTTATATTTCAGCGTGCATATATGTGATTATTTGCACCTGCGTTAATATATATATCAAAAACCGCATAGATATGATGTTTTGGCAAACAGCGTGGAAACAATAAAAAACAGCGTGTATATATATAATCCAAAACAGCCTGAATTATATTTCCAACAGCGTATCTATATTGGAACCCACGTGAATTATGTGGATTTGATGTGTTTTAAACCAGCGTCTATATATATTGGACAATGGAATGGATATATATGTTATAAACAACATATATATGTTATATGTTAAAACTTTTATAACATATAAAAGTTATATGTTAAAACTTTTATATATGCGCTGTGTTTTTTAAATTTATGCGTTGTGTATGCTTGGAGTAGTAACACTCAAAACAGGCCAGGAAATTAAAGACTTAACAGATGAAATATACAGCTGGTGTTTTTTGGGTGATATATCTGGTGTGGGCATATTTATGTGCTGGGATATTGAGTTTTTTTTTAAGGATGGATATCACATTTTTTAATATAAGTGCAAAGGGCAGTTTTTGTTTTAAAGGCAAAGGCAGAAAGGCTTAGGCAGTTTTTTCTATTGCTGGTATTTAAAGTTGGATATTGGAGATTATTGTGCTTTTTTGATACAAAATGGCGAAAACTCAAAGTGCCTGTTTTGAAATTGAGAAGTTTAATGGCAGGAATAATTTTGAGATCTGGAAGGTGAAGATGCACGATCTGCTGGTTCAACAAGGTGTGGCAAAAGCACTGTTGGGGAAAAACAAAAGACCTGCTTCCATGACGGAGGATGAATGGGATGAGATGGACGATAGAGCTCTAAGCGCAATTCGGTTATGTCTGGCGGACGATGTTCTGTTCAACATTATGTCAGAGAAAACCGCCGCAGGCCTGTGGACGAAGCTTGAGAAGCTCTATATGACGAAATCTTTGACAAATCGGATTCTCCTGAAACGACAGCTTTACTGTTACACTAAAAAATGTCACCTTGACTACTTACAGTTAGTATGGCTCAAATCAACATTCATGCTACCCTCTTAGGCAAGTCTCATGCCTCTGTTATCCATCTCAAACTCAAAGAAGAGAGAAAGTCTTGTAAAAACTATGTTTATCTCTGGGGTCGCAGGTTCTCTCTAGCCTTACCTGCGGGGACGCTGACCATGTTCACAAAATCTGCGTCCATGGACGCTCTGTATGTTAAGGGACAGGTGCGTCCCTCTGTAAAAGGCAAAATGCACGAGTTTTATCTTGAAAAAGTTACTTGTGGTTACTTCTAGAACATTCTAGAGGTCGGTTTGATGAAATGGATGCGCCTCCAGTTGGTTCATGTATCTCTATTAAGGGGGAACTTATCCCATCAATAAGGGAGCTATCCCACCCATAGAGGGGGATGATCCCATCGATAGTGGACCTGAATAACCTCTTTACAGCACTATAAATAAAGGCATTGAGCCAGAAGGAGAGGAGGTTGGAGCTATACATTTTCTTTGGGTAAATGCTGCAGGATTTAGGTCTTCCATTAGAGCCTTTGTGAGGAGAGATTGTCTTCACTTGATTCTACTTGGGAGAGGGTGAGCTTTGTCAAAGTAGAGGAAAACCCTTGATGGACCCTGGGAGGAACTTGCACAACACCAAGGCCAGGTTGTAAGAGTTTCTTTGTTTCGTTATTAATACAAACTGGTTTATTTTTCTCAATAGCTTGTGTTAATGAGTTATTTCATGTGTTCCTTGGTCTGCATGTTGAATATATGTTTTATTATATGAAATGCAAGTGCTTGGTAATTGTTTGATTGTTTGTGGTTGCAGGAATTGACTTGAAGGAGGAGCTCATCCGGATCGTCAAGAACGGACTTCAACAACAGCGTTTTGGAATAAGGTAAGCCTAAACACTTGTAGTTTTCATGTTGTAAAAGGTGTATTTAGAGAAAGATCACTCCATTTTGTCTTGTTTGTCATTAGAATGTCTTAGACTTCTAGGAAGGTCAGTCGTGTCCGCACCCTTGACAGATTCCGTGTGACAAATTGGCGACTCCGCTGGGGAATCCATTAATGAGAGAGTCTTTTCCTTTATATGAACTTTGCTTTGAGAAAATCATTTTTATTTTCTGGTTTTTGACTGAGAGAATTAGTATTTGGGTGGCTTAGCTTTAATTTAGTTAGATTTGGTTTTTCTTCATTTTTCCAGAAGGACGCACCCTCTGAGTACTGCACAGTGCGTCTTTGGACGCGCTGTTGCCATCTGCACAGAGCGGGGCCGCACCTGTGACAACGGGTTGCCTGCGTCTTCCTGTAAAACTTAAGAAAATTCCATTTTTGCTTCAAATTGCTTTTAGATTTTGTTTTTCCTTAGTGTTTTCTGCCCAGATCCTTTAGTACCCTGTCAAGAATTTTCACCTAAACTTGTTTTGTGAGCTTTGAGTGTTTTAGTGGTTTTCAACGAAGTTTAGACCTAGGGTTTGATTTTTGGAAAGGCTTTGTAGTGACTTTGATAGTAGAAAGTTGTCCAGCCTTAGATCTCTCTGGTTAGTCAACCTTCTTAGAAGTTGGGCCTGTCGTAAAGTCTCCTTTTGTGAGCAACTTTCCATTTGAGTTGTTTTGGGTCAAATTTCGAATTACTTGTTTATAAAGTATTGATTTCCATTTTACAAAAAGAACAAAAAGATTAGAGTTTTGTTTTGGCTAGTTTTTGATTCTGCAATAAGCTAGTCCTTGATTTGATTGTGATCAAGTAAAACACCTTAGAAATAATCATTGTTAGTTTTGGCCTCGTTAAGATTGCTTAGAGTAAATTTGCCTTTAGTTTGCTTATGAGTGCATTTTCATAGATTTTAAGAGTTGTTAAGATTGATTTTTGGTTACATTAGATTTACTTGCTTTATTAAAAGAAAAATACAAAAACATCTTCTTAAAAAGTCTTGTTTCAAGTAGCTTTTTGTTTTCAAAAGAAGAAAAGAGTTTTTTCGTGCATGTAAAGAGAAGTTATGTTTTTATGCTTGGAAAAGAAAAACGAATTGTTTCTTTGATTGTCTTCAATTAAGAAGTTGCTTTTATAAAGATTGCATTCTCTCAACTTTTTAGTTAAGCAATTCATCGAAAAAGTAAAGTAGTGGATAAATCATTCTAGGTGCATTTTGTAGTGGTTTCGAGTCGAGTCAACACACCACTGGTTTCACTTCCATCACCTTTTGACTTAAGAAACAACCTTAAAAGTAACGCTTAAATTAAAATCAATCTAGTAATCTTTATTTTTCTAGGGCTCTGAAGCACCAACATAGCTTAGGCTAGGGTCTTGGAGTAGGTGAGTACTTAACTCTCCAAGACTACAAAACCAAACAGATAGTCTATCTTGAGTAGAACAAATCCAATTGTTTCAGTTACATTCTGGGAAAGCTCCTCTTAAAGGAGAAACACGAGCTCGTGTCCGAACCAGTGAGGGGATCATTCCTCCCTCGTTGGGAACGACGCCAGGCAGTACGTATTACAAACGGTAAACCTCGGATTAACCATTGTCGAGGAGCCAGGGGTCACTTATCGGTAAACCTTGGATTGTTGTCAAGGAGCCGGTAAGGGGATTGGAGCTTGCTACTCTGCCCTTGCGTGCTGTCGGAGTTTAGACTGTTCCCCCAGGTGTAATTGTTGTGATTGGTAACCTTAGTGGCCATAATATCTAGGATTCTACCCAAGGTGACGGTGGAGGGAAGGTCCCACTGTACCTGGAGCAGACGTCGGTTATACTCACTTGGATTTTCTGGGGGGTTCGCTTCACTTCGAGACGGTTAAAGTGGAGGAACTTGGTCCAGTCTATTCATTAAGCAGGTTGCCGGGGTAACTGTTCCACCCACTATTTCTGTACTGAATCCTGCGAGGTTGGGCCTAATCACCAACTAGCGTTTTGGTCCGGAAGACTACTGTTTGTGTGTGGTTTGACGCTCTAGATTATTTAGGCGTGTGCTTCAAATTTGATTGGTTCTTTAGAAGACTTTAGGTGGTTTGATTTGAAATTTTTTACTTTGATTTCGTGTGTTGTAGTTAAAATCTTTAATTGTGGCGGAATTACCGAGAAGGTCCCGTCGAATTGCGGGCCAGTCTCCTGAAGTTGTTTCTGTGGCCGAATTGTTGAGAAGATCCCGTAGACTTAGGGGATCCCCTCCTCGAGACGACCCAGGTAATTTAGAAGGGTTAAAGGTCCTTGTAACTCCTCCTAGTGGCAGTAGAGTAGGATCACCTGAAGAAGGAGAATTTTCCTTGGTAGTCCATCCAGATTACCAAAGTTTAGAAACAGGTTACAATCCCGAAGCTGTTACAGTTTCCGAGCTTGCTGGTAGTTTTTCATCTGCCAGTGAAACAGGCGAAGAACCTGAAATTTCAGAACCTGTTACTCCAACTCCTAGTGTTCCTGATTCACCAAGAATAGAAAGAATTATCACCGAAAATCTTCCTGTTGGATTAATTGCTATAGAAGAACTTGTTCCAGAGGAAGAAATAGGCGTTTCTGATTCTGAAGATCTAATTACCCTTGATCTAAGGGAGCGTGAATCCATCTTTTACAGTCCTCCTAGAAGTGAATCTTGGTACCTTGCATTAACCAATTTTTTAGACAACTCAGTAGGTTTTTCTACACCTCGTACTCCGGTTCCACCTAGAGGAATTCATTCTCCTGTAAATATGTCTGGTCAGTCATCTGTGTTTTCACAAAGTCCTGAATCATTTTTACATGGCGGTCCTTCTGTTCCTACTGGGTATCAATCACTTTCTGGTACCTTTGCGGGAGCATCTCCTCAACCCATTGATCATGGGTTATTAGTTGGAAACAGTGGTAATGTACCATTGAGTATAGGTGACGTTTATATGATGTCAGGTTCAACTCCCATTAACCAACCTCAAGGTGGCCAATTACCGCCTGGGGGGCAACCTTCGTTAATGCCTGGGGGGCAACCTCAAGGTACTTCATTTGTGACTGGGGGGCAACCTCAAGGGTATCAACCCCAGCCTCAATATGTACCCCAAAGTCAACCTCAGTATCAGTATCAACCTCAAGGATGGCAACCTCAAGGATGGCAACCCCAAGGGTATCAACCCCAAGGGTATCAACCTCAAGGATACCAACCTCAAGGTCAAGGTCAACCCCAGTATTCGTATTTACCTCAAGGTTATCAACCTACGGGTCAATACCCTGGTCAAGGTTATCAACCACCTCAAGGGCAATCATATGGGACTGCACCTTACAGTTATCAACCCTATCCTCAATACGGCTATGGATCTCAGTATCCTCAACCTGTTACGAGTCAATACCCTGGAATGTTAACATGGGATCCGTCACAGGGTCAACAGATGTCGCAACCAAGTATACAGTCGGTACCTCAAGCAGGACAACCTGCAGTTCCTGGTCCACCCCAGCAACCGCAACCTGTCCAGTCAAGTGTTCAGACCCCTGTAACTTCTGTAGTTACTCAGCCGCCAATTGCACCTGGTACTCCACCTCACACGGCTGCAGCAACTACCGCTTCATCTACCATGCTTACTTCTGGAGTATCGGCAGCTCCGGTTTCTACTGTCCCTGTAACCACTCCTCAGACATCTGTACCGTTGTCTGGACCCACGGTTCAAACCACAGTCCAGATGCCTGCAGGCCAACCTGGTACAAGTACGGTTGTTACTACTCAACCTCAATTTGTTCAACCTCCGTACCAGGGACAGTATCAACCTGGGCAAGCTGCCCAACAACCGGTTTACCAGTATCAACCGTATCCTGGGTACACTTATCAACCACCTCAGCAACCCCAGTACGGTCCGGTTAATCCTGGTTTTCCAGGAGGATATAATATCCCAAATGCGACTCCTGTTCCTAGTTATCCTGGATATCCTCCTCCTGGGGCTGGTATTGTGACTCAGAGTTTTAGAGATCCTAACCGGCAGTTACCGTTTATTGCGACTTTAGATTTACCCGACTTGACGCGCCTAACGAACGATCCAATTCAATATCTTCCGTTCTGGCCGCCAATGCCAAATAAGTTGCCCAGCGATATACCCAAGTTCGAAGGTAAGTCTGGAGAGGATCCGTCTAATCACGTGATGACTTACCACCTCTGGTGTGCATCAAATTCCATCTCAGATGATTCCATCCGCTTACGTCTTTTCCAGCGTACACTCATTGGTCTCGCAGCCAAGTGGTACATTGAGTTACCACGGGCCTCTTTTTACAACTTTAGCCAGTTAGCTACCTCGTTCTTAACTCATTTTCAGTTACCAGTCAGATACGATAATGGTACAGAATTATTAACTTCGCTAAAACAATCGACATCCACGTACATTTCTGATCACATCCATGAGTGGAGACGTCGAAGAAGATTAGTGAAAGTTTTTATCCCGGACCAAATCTTAGCTGAATGGTTTGTCAAATCATTATTACCAAGAATTACTGAAGATGTAGCTAAGGCCGGAGTAGTTACTGAGGAGCAAGTCATTGCTCAGGCACAATACCTTGACTTAGTTTACACTCAGTCGGGTACGTTACACGAGAAAATTCCGGATCTTCCAAAGTCAAACCAAATCGCTGCTGCTCCTTCGGGATCTCATGCCGCTGATGGTATGATCGGTATCGTGACTACGAAGAGTAAGAAGAAGTCTTCCAAGACCTCCAATACTCCAATTATCACTTTGCCTGATTCTCCGACAGGAGAGTCTTCTCCTCCTGAACTTACCGCCGACATTCACGCTGTAGAGTCATCTACGGCCAAATCCAAAAACGGTGGAAAGAAGAAAGGAAAGAAGAAGGCTAAAGCAGACAAGGCTCCAAAGGAGAAAACGGAAAAGTCGGAAACCAATGACGAAAAGCGCAAACCTCGCTATCCTTGTCTTATTTGTGAAGAAGATCATTTTACGAGAGACTGCCCTCATCGGGCCGAGGTAGTGAAAATAGTCAAAGGTTCTCCCACTCCTGCTGTGTTAAAAAATCCATTTCCAGAGCAGGAGAATAAGATGATAGGTTCTTCTTCGAATGCCAGTGAAGAACCCATTTTGATGATGTCTCATGTCAGGATTGCGACTCGATCGCAAGATTATGGTAGTAAGGCTCCTGTTGATGGTAAGGAAGCAGAATCTTCTCACTCTAACCCATCAACCTCAGCTCCTGGTTCCGATCCACTACAGATCGAAAAACCTAACCCAGACTTAGTGATTAAGCCGCCCGCCAAGGGTGTACTTCGAAGGTCTGCTTTCAATCCACATGCGAGAGCAGCCCAGAATTACAACATTGTTGAAGACTTAGCTGTTTCACCTTCAGCAATGTCGGCACTCGAAGTGCTGCAATCATGTCCAGCGCAACGAAAATTGCTTTTGTCGGCTATTGGAGCTGTCGATGTTCAGGACCCGAACCTAATGATCTTTGATCTAGAAAGTAGTACACCGCGTCTCCCCCATCAAATGGCTTTCCAAATTCCAGTGATAGTCAAAAACAGGCCTATTCATCGGACTGTGATTGATGAGGGAGCTTCTACGTGTATTATGTCGATTCAATGTTGGAGATCGCTTGGTTCTCCTTCGTTGAACCAATCCCCCACCATCCTTAAGGCCTTTGATGGCCGTGGGTTCCGTCCGTTTGGTATTCTACAAGAATTGCCTATAGGGGTCGAAGGTAAAACCGTTAGTCTGGATGTGGAAGTGGTTGATGCCCCTCTAGACTACAACCTTCTTTTGGGTCGAAGTTGGTCATATGCTATGACAGCGGTCGTTTCATCGGTCTTCAGAGTCATTAAGTTTCCACATAACGGTAAGATCGTGACTATTGATCAGCTGACATACTTTTCATCCGACCCAACCTCTTTAGAAACTATCCAGCATGTTGGTAAAACGACAATCCCTTATAGGGACATTGGTGTAGGTTTAGTTAAGGATTCCGGTTTACTGGGAACTTTTCCTCTCCCTCCACTCAATGCAGACCCTTCGTTCGCAACAATTCATATGATCACGTCAGAAAACATTATTTATGATGATCCTTGGTATGTTCCCTCTGACTCTGAGCTAGACTCACTCGGTGATGTTATGCCGTTGAGTCCGTATGAGATTGCTTATGAAGCTCTTATGTCTTTTACCGACTTTCATTCAACCGACCAAATGAATGTGGTCAGTGAAGAGTCACTTTTCACCTCACCCTTAGAACGGATAACGTTTCCCGAAGAAGTGTCATCTGACGAACAACTTCGCGAAATCCTAAGTGTAGATGATCTACCATGGGAAGATCTCCATCACAGATCTTCGTTTTTACCTAAGGATGATGCATTTGAAAATGATTTTTCATCTATCTTTACCGCTGAATATGTCAAAGACGCTCAGGATCCAACGAAACATTCTGATTCAGAGCTGAATTTAGGGAATATTTCTCGTACTATTCCCATTGATATTTCAGTGAAGCCCGGAATCGAGGAGAACATTCATATAGGTGCCGCATGTACTGAAGAAGAAATCCAAACTTACAAGGCCCTATTCCAAGAATTCCGCGACGTGTTTGCCTGGTCTTACGAGGAAATGCCGGGAATTGATCCTGCCATTGTTGTTCATGAAATCAAAACCTACCCGGATGCTAAACCCATTCGGCAACGGTTGCGTCAGATTCACCCTCGAAAAGCGGCTGCGATTAAAGCAGAAGTCGAAAAGCTGTTGAAAGCAGGTTTCATTTATCCGATCCCGTTAACGGATTGGGTATCGAATATTGTTCCCGTCAATAAAAAACAAGGAACAATAAGAATCTGTATCGACTATAGGGATATCAATCGAGCTTGTCCAAAAGACAACTATCCTACGCCTTATATCGATCAAATTATTGATGATTGTGCCGGAAGTGAGATGTTTTCCTTCATGGATGGTTTCTCAGGCTATAATCAAATCAATATTCTACCTGCCGATCAACCAAAAACGGCATTCATTTGTCCATGGGGGACATTTGCTTATTGCAAATTACCTTTTGGACTTAAGAATGCCGGGGCCACTTTTCAACGGGCGATGTCTTATGCATTTCATGACATCAAGCACATTGTGCAACCCTATCTCGATGATTTGCCTGCTCATTCTTTACAACGAGCTGATCACCTTGTCCACCTACGAGCAATCTTTATGAGGTGTAGGCATTATCGAATTCGGTTGAATCCCCACAAGTGTGTTTTCTGTATAGAAACAGGTCGATTGCTGGGATTTGTTGTTTCAAAAGCCGGCATTCGCGTCGATCCCTCGAAAGTCGAGGCTATCATCAAATTGCCTCCTCCTTCGAGTTTGCGCCAACTCCAAAGTTTGCAAGGGAAAGCGAACTTTTTACGCCGATTCATCCCAAACTACGCCGAGGTCACTAAAGGTTTTACACGGTTGTTGAAACAGAACGCACAATTCTTTTGGGACGAGATTGCCCAACAATCTTTTGATGCACTGAAACACGCGTTGACCCATGCACCGTTATTGCATCCTCCCAACTACAACCAGGACTACTTCTTATACCTCGCAGCTTCGCATTCCACCATTGGAATGGTGTTAGTTCAAGAAGATGAATTCAAAGCAGAGCATGTGATATATTATCTTAGTAGAACCTTAAATCCCACTGAGTTAAAATATTCGCATGTGGAGAAATTGGCCCTGGCAGCCGTTCAAGCTGTCCAGCGTTTTCGTCACTACATTCTTCTCCGCAAGACTACAGTTATTTCGGATTGCAACCCTATGATTTATATTTTGACAAAACAACTGCTAGGGGGCAAGTACTCTAAATGGATTGTTATCCTGCAAGAGTTCGACTTGGAGTTCGAGAAGTCCAAGTCTAAGAAATCTTTAGTTTTTGCGGAATTGATGTGTGATTTCCCGAGTGCTGACACAGAGACTGTGGCAGAGGAGTCCATTGTGGACGAATCTTTGTTTCTTATTAGCACTTTAGATCCGTGGTATGGGGATATAATCATCTATCTCCAAACCCAAACCTTTCGGCCTGAAGCTTCCAAGGAAGACCGTCGAAAAATTCGGTTTCGATCCCAGCAATACAGAATTATTGGAGATACACTTTATCGCCGGGGGCAGACTTAGTTTTTCGACGTTGTTTAACTCACGAAGAGGCTGAGAGAGTTTTGAATGATTGTCACTCTGGAGCATGTGGCGGTCATATGTCTGGGTATGCCACAGCTCAGAAGGTGTTGCGCGCTGGCTATTTCTGGCCGTCTATGTTTAAAGATTGTATCCTTGCTGTCAGAACATGCCACAACTGTCAAGTGTTTGATCGAAAGATGCGCGCTCCACCTGCTCCTCTCCACCCTATAATTGCCGCTGGTCCATTCGCCAAATGGGGCATTGACTTTATTACTTGTAACCCTCACTCGGCCGGGGGGCATGCGTATATCATCCTCGCGGTTGATTATTTTACAAAATGGGCCGAGGCGATGCCTACATTCGACGCAAGCGGCAAGACAGCTGCAGTTTTCGTATTCAATCATATCATAACTAGGTTTGGTGTCCCACAAGCAATCATTACTGACCATGGGAGCCATTTTCGAAACGTCATGATGACTGAGCTTACAAGCCAGCTTGGTTTGCGCCACGATAGCTCTACTCCTTATTATCCGCAAGCCAACGGTTTGGTTGAGTCAATCAACAAAGTTCTAGTCATCATGATTCGACGGATCATTGGTATCCATCGAACGAATTGGCATAACATGTTATTTTCGGCGCTATGGGCATATCGAACTTCAGTGAAAAATTCAACAGGTTTCACCCCTTTCCAGCTAGTTTATGGCTTAGAAGCTGTGTTACCTATTGAATGCGAAATCCCATCACTTCAAATGGCTGTCGAATTACTTCCAGCTACTTCCGAAGAGGAGAAACGGTTATTATACTTGGCTAAATTAGATGAGACTCGACGTGACGCTACTTTAGCTATCGAGACTCACGCGAAACGAATGAAAGCTCAGTACGATAAAAATGTAACCCCTCGAAGTTTTTCGGAAGGAGACCTAGTACTATTATATGATCAAGCTAACGATAAGCTAGGTGCCGGAAAATTCGTTCCCATGTGGCATGGGCCCTACATTGTAAAGCGAAAGCTAGCAAAAGGGGCTTATGAGTTAGTTGATTTTGATGGGGACTCTTTGGGTAAACCCAGAAATGGACTTTACCTAAAGAGGTATTATGCTTAAAATGATGGGTATGGAGAAATTTTTAGATAGGTTAGATTTTCTTTCTAGCTAGCAAGTGTGTTAGTTTAGTCAGTGTGCTTAGCTTAGCAAGTGTGGTTTTTCGTCATTATTCTGGCTTATCTTGGTTTTACTCTTGATATTGTAGATGTCGACGCCTCTCCAAACATACATTGGATTTGCTGATGGTGCTTGTCGTAATACACGGAATATCTCTTCCGCAGCTTGGGTTATCTATTCGCCCTCTGACGAGTTAGTTTCTATGCATGGGGTAAGCCTCGGTCAAACAACGAATAACATTGCAGAATACAGTGCAGTGGTTGAATTATTATCCGAATCTATTTCATTTGGAATTCGACGTTTGATAGTGAGGTTAGATTCTGAACTTGTTGTATTACAGCTTAATAGAGTTTATGCCATTAGAAATCCTGTGTTATTAAGGTTGTTTTTGAGAGTGCGTCTCTTGGAACGTGAATTTGATTACATTGAATATCAACATATTCCAAGGTCTTTGAATACATTAGCAGATGCAATTGCTTCTCGAATGTTGGACAGACATTTACAATAATCATGCAAGTAAATTTAAAAACATTTCATCACATATGTTAAACAAGATAAGCCGGTAATAGTGATATATATAGATAGAAGTGTGTCAAAAAATATATACATCGTCTTCGATCATAGGTTTAAAACACCTTATGATCGGCAAAATGATAGTACAAAAAGTCAAAAATGTCACATGTGACTACAAAAGTGACTAGTCAATCACTGGTGGTGCTCTCTGTACGACACCACTGCGCGGGCTACCTTACGCAAAAATCTCCTAAACGGTCCAGGGACCGCGACTACGAAGCGCTGAAGCCTGATAGGAATGTCGTCCATAGTAGTCTCAGGTATATCTGCCGTGAGACGCTCTAGATCATGCTCCAACTCAGCTAGTACTTCTGCTGTCGCATCCTGTGGGGCCGGTACCGGTGCAGCTGGATGTAGTCTATCATAAGGCCGGAGGTTGGCTGGACGCTGTGGACCAACATCTGCATTTTGAAAGATTTACTATTAATTTTGAGACGATATATATAAAAAATACAAAAAATACATAACTAGAAAACTTGTGAAAATAAAAAGTACCTCTGTCGTCCCATTGTTCTCCCTGTGGAAGAACCATGTCCGGATCACCTCTGAAATCCATTCCGGCATACGGAAAGTCCTGTATCACAAAAAGCTGGCCCTCTAACCAGTCAAAATAACTATCTGAGAATCGAACTACTGTCGCGCCCTCGTCAGGATGCCGGGCCATCACCGCAACCCATCGTATCAGCTTTGGCTGCTGAGGACCCAAGATATCAACAGTGAGTTGCTGAGGGATCAGCATTGGAATTCTCTCCAAGGCAAAGCTCACGACTATAGGCCCATATCCAAAAGTCTTTAGTCGTCCGTTCTTTGCCTTGGTTAGTTGGCTCTTCATATGAGCCGACACAGCTTCACACCAGTTGAAAATGGTGCCTTGGTAACAGTCAATTGCCATCCGCATTTGGGATCCGGAAGCAATGTGTAAAGCGGCCGCGCCGCAAATTCTGGTAACCGTGAACGCTATGACTTTGAGTTCCGGTAGAGTGATGTGTTTTATCTCTATGCCTTTTGAATGGTGAGCCCCAGGTGTGCACCAATTCTCGCGGAGACTATCAAGGGATTGGCCACCCGGCCTAGTCCCCGCAAGACTGAGTTGCTCACCTCTGTTTGGCAAGCCAGTGAGAAAGTATACATCCGAGGGCTCTATCTCGAGCTGGTGCCCTCCTATGTAAAAGCATTGTTCTTGTACGTTCCATCGCTCAACCAGCCATTCCAAGAATCTTACCTGGCCCCTCATGCCCGGTATGGTCCAATATTTGTATAATCCGCATGCTCTTAGGGCATCCAGGGAAGGTTGATGATTTATTGCAGCTTCATCTTCCTCTACATGCTCTCTTTCTCTCCAGTCTAACATGATTAATGCCCTGCATATCAAAAATAGCAATTAGAAATTAATTTGGGAATTTTTGGTGGTTTTTTGAGAGAGTTGGGGTTTTGAAATGCGCGTTTCTCGGAGGACGCACCCCGGCTTTGTAGCACAGGGCGCCCGGACGCAGCTGGCCTGAAGGCGGGCTGCGTCTTCCGACCGTTTTCCCGTATGAGAAAAAGTCGGGGGACGCAGGTCACCCGAAGGGCACCTGCGTCCGCCGAGAGGCGCATTCCAAAACCAAAACCCCCCCAAAAAATGAAACTAAAACCTAAAAATTGATTCTAAACGGATAGAAATGCAGAGTAGGATGTGTAAAATACCTGGATGAGACGGCGTTCGATTCCAACGGTCAGATTTTCCGCAGCGACCACGGGAAGTTTCTTGTCAAAAGCTCCTTTTTCAACCTCAACAGTGAAACGGTAAAAATGACATGGTAAAAGGTCTTTTTATAGGTTTTTTGGATGAATTAGTTCATTTTTTACCATGAAAAGATGTTTTTGATGTATTTTTGCCTATTTTAAACAGGTATGAGTAATGTGTTGCTTTTGTGCAGGACAAAGGGATTTCGAGGGAAATTGTAATTTTTCACAAACAAAAATATCAGAGTCATCTTTTAAGCCCTTTTCTGACTCCTAAAACATGAAAAGATCGCCGAGTGTTTCTTTTTCACTCGTTAAAACGGAATTAAAAGACGGTCCCCTTTTAGCTCTTTTCTGACCGCAAAATCAGGAAAAGATTGCCGGGTTTTTGTCGTTTCGAACTCGATAAGGAAATAAAACGACGTGTCCTTGATCGCTTTTTACTTTTCAGGTCGACGACACTATTATGAAAGTACTCCTTGGTCGCAAGATCAAGCGGTTCCCCCAGGTATTATTTTATACTTTTTCGGGCTTGAGGGACACAAATATACGAAAAAGTTCAACGTGGAGTCTCCTTTAGTTTTTTCAGACTCTCTAAAATTGAAAAACGCCGAGTTTCTCCTATACTGGGCTCGTTAAACTTTTACAGTAGAGGACCTGTTCAATTACAAACAGGAACGAACCACTCCTTCCTAGGGTTCGAATTTAAACTAGGTTGGACTCGTCCGAAGGATGAGCTTATAATCAAGCATATGTTATCCTCCTCAAGCTTGTTAAAAATAAAGAGGTACTTGCCAGAAATGGTGGGGGAAAAAAGAGAAGAATGAACCTATTTGTCACCTTTTGTCTCAGAAGAAACTTTATTACCACTCTTGAACACGACACTTTTCATTCACCTGGGTTGGGAAATCTTTTACCTCACAGTTGACCAAATCACTTTGAAAGTCTTTAACCGGGTTCCAGGGGTTAACTTTGAGTTATACGTCACCAAGCCATCTGTTGTGTCGTTATGTGTTCAAGAGGTCTGCAAGCAAAAACTTTCATCTGCAAAATACTTGTCATCCATTTGACCATCCCTGAGTCAGTCCTTACAGCAACATTTCTTCAACTTGAACAATGATTTCGTGTTGCGGGCTTGCCTGCAACGGGTCGCTTTCTATCGACATCGACACATTATCTAGAAAGATGACTTAGGAATCGACAGTACCTTGAAGTCTGCATGCATCAATGGCAGGTTTCTCGCCTTTGACGTCAGTTTACATCATTGACTTTCGATCAGAGGATTCCGTGAAGTGTTCGACATCAAAACATCTATTCACATTTCACGGGTTGTGCTTGGTACTTTGAGAACCATTGACATTACTGGTGGTTTCTCTCACGCTTGTTAACAGTTTACATCATTGACTGGTAATCAAGTGGTTTCTACCATGTTCGACATCGAATCATTTAATCACATGGCTAGAATCGTACCAATTCGGGAAGTAGAAGTGAAGACCCTGGATCTAGTTTCTACCATCCAGGCTGCGAGGAGTTTTGTATTCATTATCTATGTAGACTAATCATAAACAGATGGCTGCGTCCATACTGTGTCTACAAAAGTCTATAAAAATGATGTACTGCAAGATCATTCCTGTATCAGAATAGTTAGTCCATTAGTTAAAGTTTTGAATCTGAGTATGGGAATGCCTACCTCAGTGATGATATAATCTTATCCATGTATTTTGTGTTGAAAATTGTAGGTTCCAACCAGGCCATCCATAAGGCAATCCTTGAAATGATAAAGCGCTTCACCCTTCCTAGAATTACAAAACCCTATTCTATTCCAGGCTTCGCACTTTAGGGGGCAATCTGTTACACTAAAAAATGTCACCTTGACTACTTACAGTTAGTATGGCTCAAATCAACAGTCATGCTACCCTCTTAGGCAAGTCTCATGCCTCTGTTATCCATCTCAAACTCAAAGAAGAGAGAAAGTCTTGTAAAAACTATGTTTATCTCTGGGGTCGCAGGTTCTCTCTAGCCTTACCTGCGGGGACGCTGACCATGTTCACAAAATCTGCGTCCATGGACGCTCTGTATGTTAAGGGACAGGTGCGTCCCTCTGTAAAAGGCAAAATGCGCGAGTTTTATCTTGAAAAAGTTACTTGTGGTTACTTCTAGAACATTCTAGAGGTCGGTTTGATGAAATGGATGCGCCTCCAGTTGGTTCATGTATCTCTATTAAGGGGGAACTTATCCCATCAATAAGGGAGCTATCCCACCCATAGAGGGGGATGATCCCATTGATAGTGGACCTGAATAACCTCTTTACAGCACTATAAATAAAGGCATTGAGCCAGAAGGAGAGGAGGTTGGAGCTATACATTTTCTTTGGGTAAATGCTGCAGGATTTAGGTCTTCCATTAGAGCCTTTGTGAGGAGAGATTGTCTTCACTTGATTCTACTTGGGAGAGGGTGAGCTTTGTCAAAGTAGAGGAAAACCCTTGATGGACCCTGGGAGGAACTTGCACAACACCAAGGCCAGGTTGTAAGAGTTTCTTTGTTTCGTTATTAATACAAACTGGTTTATTTTTCTCAATAGCTTGTGTTAATGAGTTATTTCATGTGTTCCTTGGTCTGCATGTTGAATATATGTTTTATTATATGAAATGCAAGTGCTTGGTAATTGTTTGATTGTTTGTGGTTGCAGGAATTGACTTGAAGGAGGAGCTCATCCGGATCGTCAAGAACGGACTTCAACAACAACGTTTTGGAATAAGGTAAGCCTAAACACTTGTAGTTTTCATGTTGTAAAAGGTGTATTTAGAGAAAGATCACTCCATTTTGTCTTGTTTGTCATTAGAATGTCTTAGACTTCTAGGAAGGTCAGTCGTGTCCACACCCTTGACAGATTCCGTGTGACATTTACAGTTTGCGGATGAAAGAAGGTACCTCAATTGCTGATCACCTGAATGTTTTTAATACCTTGTTGGTGCAATTAGACAGTCTAGATGTGAAATTTGATTCAGAGGATAAGGCGATAACTTTATTATGTTCATTGCCCGAATCCTGGGATCACTTTGTTACTTCCATAAGTTTTAGTACATCAAAAATTCTTGAGTTTGATGATGTTTTTGGAGCCTTGTTGGCTGAGGAGACAAGGAAGAGGTCGAATGCAGACACCTCTACATCAGAGGTAATGATGGCCAGAGGTCGCTCACGAGAGAGACACTCCGGGGGAAAGCATAGCGACTCTCATTCAAAATCCAAAGGAAAGAAGCCCAAGGTGAAGTGCTGGCATTGTGGCAAGGCTGGACATCTAAAAAAGGATTGCTGGAAGCGAAAGCAGGCTGCTAAAGAAGGCTCTTCGACAGAAAAGAAGGAAGCCAACACCACGGATACAGGTTCAGTATCTGGTTCAGGTATGAGTGATGAAGTATTGTCAGTTAATGTTTCAAAACATGATCAACATTGGTTGTTAGATTCCGGGGCATCTAACCACATGTGTATACATAGAGATTGGTTTAAAACATATAGATCAATTGATGATGGTGTTGTGTACATGGGTAATGATGTAACATGTAATATTGTTGGGATTGGAAGCATACAACTACAAATGTTTGATGGCACAACCAAAATATTAACTGATGTGAGGCATGTACCAGATTTAAGGAAAAATTTGATTTCATTAGGAGCACTTGATTCAAATGGATATAAAACTGTAATTCAAGGTGGAGTTATGAAAATCTATAAAGGTATTTTACTAGTGATGAAGGCAAAGAAAGTAGGAAATCTATTTCAGTTAGAAGGTAGAACTGGGTCAGATCATGTGTCTGTGTTTGAACATGACAGTAGTTCCATTCACTTATGGCATCAAAGATTGGGGCATATGAGTGAAAGAGGATTGAAAATTTTGGCTGACCGAAAGTTACTTCCTAATCTAAGATCTGGAAAATTGGATTTCTGTAAACATTGTCTGTTTGGTAAACAAAGTAAACAAAAGTTTAAAACAGGCAAACATACTAGTAAAGGCATACTTGATTATATCCATTCAGATGTGTGGGGTCCAGCTCCTACAGCTTCATATGGTGGTTCGTCTTATTTTGTATCATTCATTGATGACTTTTCTCGGAAAGTTTGGGTCTACATGTTGAAAAAGAAGTCTGATGTTTTTACAGTTTTCAAGCAGTTTAGAGCATTGGTAGAAAACAGCACTGGTAGAACTATAAAATGTTTAAGAACTGACAATGGTGGTGAGTTTTCCTCCAAGGAGTTTGACAGCTATTGCAAGGATGCAGGGATCGAAAGACATAAGACCACGGTTTGGTAGGTTACAGGATAACATCAGGTTACTTTGTGACAGTCAAAGTGCAATACATTTGGCTAAGAATCCGGCCTATCATAGTAAGTCAAAGCATATTCCAATCAAATATCATTTTGTAAGACAGGTTATCACTGAAAGGGGAGTTTCTCTTGAAAAGGTGCATACAAAGGAGAACTGTGCAGACATGTTCACGAAACCAGTTTTGTTGGAGAAGCTACGCTGGTGTTTGGCTTCTCTTGGCTTGCAGAAAAGATAAAATAATAATAATAGGGCATGAGGCGAATTGTTGTCAAGGTGGAGATTGTTGAGATTTTCTGTTTGAAGTGAAATAGGCAGAAATCTCTGTAGATGACAACAATAGGGATTCAGTTCCTAGATTAGCTCCAAGTTGTTGGGAGGGAGTTAATGCCTCCTATATTTGATGTGAGGGAGTTATGAGGCTGTTAGATTCTCTATGCTATATAACAGGCAATCATTCAGATGATTTGCCAAGAGAGTGTGAGGATTTCATGATGTAATCTCCTAATTTGATTAATATATTCCTGATGCCTATGTTTGGTGGACGTAGCCCAGATTGGTTGGGTGAACCACGTTAATTATTGTGTTTTTGTGCTTGATAATTGCTGTGTGTATTTATGTTTGTTGTGCACCTGATCCAACAGGAAAGTCGAAAAGTTATAGTATGACTCCAAAAATGAAGTTATGTACAAGGAAAATCAAGGATTAAGTTTACAACCCTTGCTTAAATAACTACAGAGAAACTTCTATAGAGAAATAAAATGAAATATGTATATGTATATAATAAATAAAACGAAATATGTATATGTATATAATAATTCAATTGAAGAGAAATAATAGAGGAGAAATAATGCTTGTAGCTATTGTTTATTAGTCATGAGAACCGAGAACCAAAGATTCACATTTCTAAGTAATAGAACCCTAGATAAGTCATGGAAACACTAGCGAAAATGTCCACTATGAATCTGCGAGAACAAGAGAAAGGATGGTTAGAGATAATAAACATAAAGTCATCAAAATTACAAAGAAAAATAATTGTAAACCCATAAAATCTCTTCATACCTGCAATATTGTTATCGATCCATTGGAATTAAAATGGATTTTTACTCAACCAGACTAAACAAGGTTTGAAGAGAGAGAAAGGTTTCAATTGTTTCATGTTCACATAGAATGGCAGAGTTAAGATGGGCAGCGAAGAAAAGGAAAGCTTTGTTTGTAAACCAAACAAAAAAATGCTAAATAGATGGTCAAAAACAAAGTCATTACAATAAAAACGGAACCCTAACAACGTATATCATTGACAAACCAAATCCTCATCGCAACTGTGAGTGCCAGGGTTCACATATTTCCATGTTACACAATGTGAAGGTAGGTGGAACCATCATCTTGACTCAACGAAAGTGTGCGACGTAGACGAAGGGGACCACATCACAAGTTCCTTAGATTGCTACATCAAACACATAGCTAGGGTATTCTTATAATTATGTGACCATAAAAATTAAAATCAATAGTTTTATATACATCATACAAAGAATTAAATACAAGTGTAGAAGATATGTTTTTAAATTTCATGGGAAGGATTTTTGTAAGATGAACAACAAAGACCCTCAAGTGTTTGGGCTTGACTTGAACATTTGAAAGTGTATAGAACATGCACATCGATATTTTTAATGTGCAAAATACCCACAAACCTATAAGTGTAGGTGTAACAACTTAAAATAAAATAAACCTAAACCTTAATATAAAATGTAAAGGAGAAGGGGTTAAAACCTAAAGGTCTTGCCATGACCACCAACGTTTTGGTATATATATGCTAATAAACTAATGAGGGACTTGGAATGTAAACATATATGCATATATTGACTTGGTTATTATAATAATTTTAATTAAGATTTTAAGATAATTATTTAAACCTAATCAAATACATTTACATTCATAATAAAAACTTAGTTTAAGGTGGACGGTAAGACTCCCTAATGAGTCAAATAATAAGATTCACTTAAATTAAATAAAAAAAATATTTTCAGGTGTGCTTAGAGAGGTTTATTACATGTCTTATCAAAGTTGTAGGTTACAACATTGGGCCTTAAGCCTAATCAAATACATTTACATTCATAATAAAACTTAGTTTAAGGTCGACTATAAGACTCCACAATGAGTCTAATAATAAGATAAGAGTCACTTAAATTAAATTAAAAAAAATATTTCCAGGTGTGCTTAGAGAGGTTTATCACATGTCTTATCAGAGTTGTAGGTTACAACATTGGGCTTTTAAGGGTCTTGATTGAAATATTATTTATTGTGTAACATTAAGACAAAAAAACTACTACAAAATAAAACAAACGAATGGATGAAGATAATAATAAACAAACTTATGTAGGATCACCTGAAGGGGGTAGAGAGAGTGATTCTAATCTGGAAACGATGGGTAGTGAAATTTGAAATCAGAATAACTATGAATATGAGATTTTGCAAGTAATCCATACTCCAAAAGAAGATTTAGATAGTGTAAAAGATAATATGGAGAAACTATCTAAGGAAAAAGATGAACAAGAAGATATAAATGGGTACATACTTGAGAGGTTAGAAGAAAGTAGAGGTAGTATGAAAGTTGAAAGATATCATAAGAAAATATTTATAAGTTAGTCTCCAACCATAATTGAATCTATAACTTCTAGTGAGAGTCAAACACCTAAGTTCAATGATGAAATGGAAGAACATAAGTCTGGGAGTAGTGCTTTTATGTCTAAGAAGAAAAAGGTTGTATCTCAATTGTAGGGGGAATTTAAAAAGACGAGACCTCTAAATTTTGACGGAGAATCTCAAGAAGGGGTAGAAGCTTGGCTTCTGAATATGTCAAAATGTTTTGAGGTTTATAATTACCCTAGTAACCTAAAGGCTAGATTGGCTACATACCAGTTGATTGGAAAAGTAGTTTTATGGTGGGAAGAGAACAAAGCAATAAAGAAAATTAGAGGCAAACTTGACTTGGAAAGTATTCAAGAAGGAATTAAAGAAGAATAGAGACCTACTATGATGAAAAATATAGGGAGTTCCATGAGTTAAGACTGGGTCATTTAACAATGGATGAATTTGTGAACAAATTCATGAGCTTGTTGCGGTATGTGCCATATGTTAAAGAAGAAAAAGAAAAAAATCAAAGGTTTATCAGTTGTTTACCTTTTTCCTACAAGGAGAGGATAGAATTTGATAATCTCAAAACAATGGATTAAACGATAAGAAAAGAAAAATTCTACTACAACCAGAATAAGAAAAAAAGTTATAATTCTAAGAGTTTAGTAGCAAAGGAAAATGAAAAATTAAATGCTAAAAAGAAAGAATTTAAGAAACCTACATTTACCAATACTTTTAAAAGTTTTCAAGGGGGAAACTATAATAGGAATGTGAAGCGTTAGAAGAACATGAACGAGAGAAGTGGGAAAGTAGTAGGAATAGGGAACTGAAACATTGGTGAATCAACTAGAAGCCACTAATCTAAGTGTTGGGGCTATAATGAAAATCATTTACAAAGGGTTTGTGCACAAAATCATTTGAATAGGAAAGCAAAAATCCTTAAAATTCATGAGGTATCTATAATAAATGATGTTTATCCTAATATTCCAAGGATTAGTGCAACACTAGATGATAAACAAACTAGCCATCAATCCACCATGGTGGAGATACAAGGTAAAATATTTGGAAAGATGATAACTATGTTAATTAATCCCGACTGTACTTTGAGTTATGTTTCTTCTTTTTTGATTGAGGAACATGATCTCAACAAGGAAAAACAGACTAAACCTTGGTTAGTGTAATTAGCTATAAGAACCAAAACAAGAGTTACTAAAATAAGTAAATATTGCTCAATAGATTTAAATGGAATGCAAATTAAATTAAATTTGAATATTATTCCTTTGGCATCATATGATGTCCTTATTTGCATGGATTGGCTATAACAACACAAGGTAGTCTTGAACTATTTGGAAAAATATTTCACATGTGTAAATGATGAAAGGGATTCGCGTAGAATAAAAGGGGTTCCAAGAGTCATTTCAGTAATGCAAATATATGCTTTATAGTTGAACAAATGTGCTCAACATGGATGTAAATAATATGTATTTTAGATTGAAGATCATTTTATCAACAGTTAGAAACCTACTAAGAAGGTTTATCCCATTTTAGAAAGGATGCCTTTCCTAAGGAAATCCAAGGACTACCTCCAAGAATGGACATAGATCTTTCTATAGATCTTATTCCTAGAGTAGTCCCAACATCTAAAGCTCTATACAAAATGAGGATTCCAGAGTTAATGGAATTAAATATATAGCTACAAGAGTTGTTAGACAAGAAATATATAAGACCCAGTGTGTCACCTTGGGGTGTACCAATCACATTTGTAAAAAAGGAAAGATGGAACCCTTAGAATTTGCATAGGCTACTAGTAGATTAAAAAAATGAAAATCAAGAATAATTACCCATTATCCAAGATTGAAGACCTGCTTGATTAGGTCAAAGGAGCTACTATCTTCTCAAATATTAACTTAAAATATGGATATCATTAGATTTGGATCAAAGTTGAAGGCACTCATAAAACAAATTTCATGATAGAATATGGCCATTATTAGTTTGTCGTACTTCCTTTAGGACACACTACTGCACTAACCACTTTTATGTTTCTAACTAATAGTGTAATTAAGTCATATTTAGATCATTTTTTCATTTCTTTATTGTTGATATCTTAGTCTACTCAAAGAATAAGAAGGAACGTGACCAACATTTGAAAATGGTTTTCCAAACACTTAGAGAAAATGAACTATATAATAATCTTAACAAATGTTCATTTTTATCAAAAAATAGATTCATTATTTAGGGAATGCATGTTATATCTAAATATGTGATTGTTGTAGATCTAGAGAAGATAAATGCCATTATGGAAAGGGTAGTGTCTAAGGATGTGGTTGATATCAGGTCTTTCATTGGGATCGAATGTTATTATAGAAGGTTCGTAGAGGGGTATTCCAAATTACTTACTGAATCACTTCTTTGTAGAAGAAGGGAACTAAATTTAACTGGAATAAGAAATGTCAAGATGTACAACTTTTAGGAACTAAAGCAATTATTGACTACTTCTCCAATTTTAAAACTATTTGACCCAAAAAAAGACTTTGTAGTATGTATTGATGCTTGTAAAGAAGGTTTGGGGGGAGTATTAAAGAAATAAGGTCACGTGGTAAGCTATGAATCTTCAAATCTTAAAGACCATGAGATTAAGTATGCTACACATGATCTAGAACTAGCAGCTATTATCCATGCCTTAAAAATGTGGAGGAACTATCTTATAGGGAGGAGGTTCTCGTTAAAGACTCATAATGTCAGTCTTAATTATCTTTTGATCAACCAAATTTAAATGCTAGGAAATGTTGGTGGTTGGCCTTCCTTAGTGAGTGTGATTTAAAAATAATAAACAATAAAGGAAAAGAAAAAAAAATAACAAAATCTCTTAGCATAAAATTAAATTAGATTTATGCTATTTCTGCAAGTATTTGGCACATAAATTTTGTTGAAAAAAGTGAGAACAATTGTATATTTTAATAAAGAATATGTTAAAATCAAGGAGAAAATTCAAAAATTGGATTCTCAATATGAGGAAGAGAATAATTTTCTAGTTAATGATGAGGGTGAATTGGATTCTCAATATGAGGAAGAGAATACTTTTCTAGTTAATGATGAGGATTTGTTGTTGTATAGAGACATAATTCATATACCCAATGAAAAAAATGTAAAATTGTTTGTCCTTGATGAACTGCATAAAATTCCTATAGCTAGGCATCTTACTTATTAGAAGCTAATAACCATGTTGAGAAAGGATTTATATTGGCCTAATATGATGTTAAAAATAGTAGAATATGTAGCAAAACATGTCGATTGTCAACAAGTTAAAGCTTCCCATCAACATCTAACTTGATTGTTACATCCTTTACCCATTCCAAAATGGAAATGGGAGGTGATATCCATGGATTTTTTCATTGGTTTCCAAAACAAGGGGACAACATGACTCTATAATTGATGTAGTAGACAAAGTTAGTAAGGCATCACATTTTATACTTGTAAATTCTACTTTTAAAGCCATTAGTATAGTAGAAATATTCATGAATGAAATATTTAGATTGCATGGTATGCCTAAATTTGTAATCTCAGATCGAGATGCAAAATTTACTTCTATGTTTTGGAAGGGTTTATTTGAAGGCATGGGAACAAAATTTAACTTTACAAAACTTATCATGCTTAAATGGATGGTCAAATAGAAAGGAACAATCAAATCTTGGAGGACATTCTACAAAATCATTTCATTGATAGGCCCACTAAGTGGGAAGACTATCTACACTTAGTTGGATTTGCCTACAATAATGGTTATCAAAATTCACTAAAGATGAGTCATTTTGAGGTAATGTATGAGAGATGGTGTAAAGTCCATTTAAGTTGGGATCATCCTGAAGATTGGTTTATTTTAAGACCATATATGCTGAAGGAGATGGAAGATATAGTTAAGTAGGTGAAATTGAATTTGAAAACAACTCAAGATCAACAAAAGAGTTATGCATATTTAAAGAGAGTACACAAATAATTTAATGTTGGTGACCACATTTATCTGAAATGGAAATCGAATAATAATACTCTTAGACTTAGTAGCTATTCCAAGTTGTGACTAAGATATTGTGGACCCTTTGAAGTATTAGCGAGGATAGGCCCAATTTAT
This sequence comes from Pinus tabuliformis, assembly GCA_031772625.1. Classification (NCBI taxonomy): domain Eukaryota; kingdom Viridiplantae; phylum Streptophyta; class Pinopsida; order Pinales; family Pinaceae; genus Pinus; species Pinus tabuliformis. The sequence continues at coordinate 180,725,001 of CM062812.1, forward strand.
TTTCATATTTCTTTTCTAACAAGCATAAGAGTTCATTATGTGTTTCATCTGTATTTATTAAAAAATATTTACATGTTATAGCTCACATAATTGGTTAGAATGATGTATAGGTAGAACTGGAGGAAGAGACCTTAGCAAAACCTTCACACATATAGATGGGAGGGAAGTCATGCTTCAAAATATAATTATGCCCCGGGAAGCTTAGTGGAAACACTTCAACATGGAAGAGGCAACTTGATTATTGGAAGATGCTTTTTAAGAAGCATATACATACTTATTTTGAAAATATGGGTTTAGAGTAAACACTAGGATAATCTCAAACTTAAGCCTAGGAGGGCATGATATCTCTTAACGCAGAGTTTAATTGTGAATATTGTATATGTCAAGTGTGGTTGATGTTTTGAGTTTAAAACTTATTTGGGATGAGTTTATTAGTATTAGGTAATTTCTTTTATTAAGTTGTTAATAAAAATATGGAAAATAGTTTTGAGGCTACAATTGGTGGAAGAAAAACTATGGCATACAAGTTAATGATTGAATTTAATTTCCCTTGATGTTGTAAGAACTAGGAATATAATATAAGGATCAAATTACTAAATTATGTAAATTTATCGATCAATAAATCTCCCAGTAACACAAGGTGCTATCTTAGGATGCTGGGGAGAGTGGGGCTCATTAATGATCTAAGTAATTACCTTCCACCTACTGGATAAGGAGGAAGTAGTTACTAACTACCAACAAAAGTTGGCAAAGGGTATTTTTTGTCCTATACTGGTATGAGACTCATGCAATTATGAACTGAGTTGAGAAGTATAATGATAAAATAAAATAATAGTGGATGAATTGATTTATAGCCTATTGAAGTTTGAGGGGACCTTTAAGTAGAACAAGTCAAGTTTTGGTGGATCTTGGTAGCTTCAAAATTATTTCCAAAATAGAATTGACAAGTCGTTACCTTGAATATCTAATGTTTTAATGCGTGTCATTTGTTAAATGCTTTTATTTTGTAAGCACTATAGAGATGAAAGCTTTTTTGAGTATGCGTGCAACCAAAAAAAAATAAAAATAAAAATAGAATTTTATTCTTTAAGCATTAGATTTGGTACATGTACTTGTGTCTTTAGAACAATGAAATTATGATGCATATTTACATATGAACATAAGTAGAATTTTGTTTATTGTGGAGTTATTTTCTAAGATATTTTGTGAATAGAATTCGACCATTGAATGCACAAATTATAATTCAACTCAGAGTTTAGTATAACTACAAAAATATTTAAAAGTGAAGACAGTAAGGTAAAAACAATGTATAATATAATTAAATTGGTGTGTGCTAGTAATATCCTTACTTACATGAGTAATCTTGGTTATATCAAAGTATAACCATCGTATAAGTGAAAGATCAAAGATATGGTTGAGGATAGTTTAGCATATTAGTAAATAAGGAGAATTCGAGTTGTAGCTTCAGGCTAGAATATAAACTTTAAAGGATTGGATGGATTTTTTTAGAGAATGATAGGAAAAGACTTATTTTAAAAATATGGAGTGTATGAATAAAGAAGATAACCAAGTTTGATGGCTCAAATTTAAAAGGAAGAAAAACCCAATAGTGGGTTTAAACCCTTTATAACTATTATTTTAGAAATTCTAATCAAATACTATAGACATGGAAGGGTTACTGAATACATATTCATAACACCTGAAATAACTAGGAAAAATATGAAGAAAATAATGAGATCATCCAAATAATAAGAAAGTTGTAGTTTTTAACCATTTGTGATTAATATCCAATGTTCAAACTACAATACCAATTTTGAGAGAAAGAAGTTAATTTATAAGGTTGAAATGACCCATAATATATTAGAATTCGAATGGTACATGGGCTAAAGTATTTCGACCTTAGTCATGTACCAAAATAAATAAGGAAAGGTTTTCCTTTTCCATTAAATTCCCCTTTGGGTAAATTGTCCAGAGAGCTTCCATATCTCACTATGCAATGAGAAAAACATTTTTGTTAAAATTTGAGAACTCAGGGATAAATTTCTCCTAGAAGAAATCATATCTTTTAGTTCTATTTGAACTTTCTATATTAAATTTCATTTCTAATAATTTTAATATGACTTTCTAAAATAGTAAGTCACGTCTCAATCTGGAAATGACTTTCCAAAAATAGAAAGTCATGTCTAAATGATCAAGGATGATCTCAACATATGGAATCCACATTAAAATCAAATCAATCATGATTATACAAGTCAAGAATTAGTATTTTTATCCTTACTAGTATTATTATTATCATGATACTATTGTTTATAAAATAGTCAAACTCATTCACCTATAATGGATTAATAAGACCAAATTCTCTCAAGAGATAAGTTAATTAAATTGAGAATCTCGTAGTTGGAAAATTTAACCTCTCTCTTGGAATAAAATAGTAATTCCACACTTAAGAGAATGTAACCCTCCCCCACTAATTCAATGTATGGTAAAAGTGCAACTCCTCCTCATTAAATGCACTTGTAACTCCCTCATTCAATTCGATTTGTAACTCTCACAAAATATTCTCTCATGTATAAGTGTAACTCTCTCTCTCCCTAATTTGAATTATAACTCCCCAAAACATGTGTACTTGTCTCTCTATTCCTGGGATGAGTTACACTTCTCCTCAAATAACTCCTCCCTCATGAAATTCAATTCTCCTATTATTGGATCAAGGCATGAAATCATTTAATAACTCCTCTCCTTTCTAATCTATTTGAGCAAGAGAAAGTGAGATTTGAAAGTAGAATGTTCATTGTGAAAAAGGAGAGTTAGTGTTGAGAGTGTGTAAGGGAAGTGTGAGAGAAAGTGAAGAGTATGAGCAAGGGAAGAGTTGGAGTAAGTTTCAAGGACAAGATCTGATCAAGTGAAGGAGGAGATATTCAACCGAAGAGAAAGATAACTTCACCTACAAGTTGATCAGACATTGGTGACTTTATTTGTTCTCATTCTCATTTTCTCTCTCTCTCTCTCTCTCTCTCTCTCTATACTTTGTTGAAGAATTGAAGAAATTTGATAGAAGAAGAATCATTTGGGTTTCCCCCTTGTGGGTTTTTCCTTGGTCATTGGACCTAACTCCAAGTGTCTCATATTTGTGATTGGATGTCTTCATCTGATCCTTAATTTTATGTTCTATCTACAATTGTTGATTTGAAAAGTTGTGAAGAAGAAATATGGATTCTAAGTAATTGTAACAACATAGAACATTCAATTTTCTGCAAAATACATTAAGTTTTCTACAAAGTACATTCAATTTTATGCAAAGTAAATTCAACTTTCTGCAAAGTACATTCAATTTTATGTAAAGTACATTTAGATATTTGCCATGTACATTAAATTCCATTTAGTTTTCTGCAAAGTACATACAATTTTCTAGAAGTGCATTTAGTTTTCTTCAAAGAACTTTCAAGTTTCCGTAAAGAATTTTTAATTTCTACATAGAACTTTCATATTTTAACATGGTATTAGATTCTTGCCAAAAAGAAGTCCAAGGAGATCGTAGATCGGCTAAAGATGCCCCACTTTCTAGCAAAGTTTTCTGATTTAGATGACTTTGTCTTACTTGAAGATAGAGGACAAACTAAATGATGCTTCAAACTTTGGTCCATGGAAAGCAAGGTAGATATCACTCTTGAAGAAAACAAAGTTCTGGAGTATGTTGAAGGCACAGTAGCTGATCCACTAGAGAATGCAAGTGCCACTGTCAAATCCAAATATAAAAAGGGTGAAACTAAAGCTAGAAAATTATCCTTCATTCTCTTAGCGATCATTGAGTTACTTATGTTTCTAATTTGAAGAAAGCTAAAGAAATGTATGACAAACTAATTGGCATGTTTAAAATTGGTAACATGAAAAAGATTATTGCCTTGAAGAATCAGTTGAAGGACATCAAGATGAAAGAGAGAGAGACGATTCAAGCATACATGTTAGGAATGACCAAAATTAGGAATCAACTACTAATGGTTGGTGAAGTTGTACCTGACACAGAAATGGTGTGTATTGCGCTTAGAGACATTTCTCCTGTTTGGGAGACTTTTATCATCACCATCAACAATATCAACACTATTCCTACTTTTGATGATTTCCTGGGAAAGTGTATCCAAGAGGAGGATCTCTAGAGGGACAATTTCACATCATGAAGAAGGAGAAGCTACTACATTTTCATCCTATGACAAGAGAAATAAATGTAATAAAAATAAAGATGGTTTCAAATCAAATAAAGGGAATATAGACATGCAAAAAATCAGACTATTTAAATGTCAAAAGCATGGTCACTTTGCTTGTGACTGTAAAGAAATAAGAAGAGCACCTAGATTAAAAAACAAATCTGATTATAGGATAGACATTTTTGAAAATCAAGGAAAATTCAATCCTAAGAAAACAAGGAAACCAAGGTATATAAATAATGTAGTAAAAACTCAATCAAAATATTTTCTGGTTTTTTCTCTTTCCAATTCTTCTTTTGTATATTCATTTGATAGTTGGTTAGTTGATAGTGGTGTTTCCAAACATTTTACTAGATACAAAGAAGCACTTTCTAATGTAATTGAGAGGGATACTAATTTAAATGTTATCCTTGGAGATAATTCTACTCACCAAGTTAAATGTTATGGTTCATTTTGATTTTAGTTAGATTATGACAAATCTAATTTTCTGCAAAAATTTTTTGTATGTACTTGGTTTGAAAAAGAATCTTGTATCCATATCTGATCGAGAAGATAAATGAATGAATTTTTTTTTATTAATGGAAACATTATAACTTGGCCTTTGAACTCAAGTATCAGAGAAACCTTTAGTCTTGGATAAAGATGTGAAGGGCTTTACAAAGTCAATGGTAAACCCATTCATGGATTGGTCCATGATAATGATCTTTAGTGTGAGCTATGGCACATGAGATTTTCTCACCTACACTACAAAGCCTTACCTAATATAGGGAAGATGGTTTCTAGAATTCCTAAGATCAAAATTGACCATGAAGGAGTTTTCTAAGGATGTGCAAGTGGAAATCATAGAAAGGGATCATTCCCTTCAAGCACAATAAAAACTAGTCAGGTACTTCATCTCATACATTCTGCTTTTTGTGGACTTATGGTTGTTACTTCTCTTGGTGGCTACTTGTATTTCATGGTTTTTTTCGATGATTTTTCTTGCAAGACATGGATATTTTTTTTAAAAAAGAAAGGGGAAGCATTTGACATGTTCAAATATTTCAAGGCTCTGATTGAAAATAAAACTGGAAAGTCGATCAAAGATTTACGATATGATAATGGGGGAGAGTTCACCTCAAACTATTTTAATGATCTTTGAAAATATGTCAGGATAAAGAAAGGAATCATTGTGCCATACAATCCACAAAAAAATGTTGTGGCTAAGAGGAAGAATAGAACCATTATAGAAGAATTTAGAGCCATGCTGCATGATCAAAATCTACCTAAGTTTCTGTGGGGAGAACTTACAAATACTATAGTTTATGTAAAAATATAACTCATCATCATGCCTTAAACAATAAGACTCCTGAAGAAGTATTCACTGGTAAAAGGCTTGAGCTAAGTCATTTGAGAATCTTTGGTTGTCCTGTATACTTCCATGTGCCAAAAGAGAAAAGGAAAAAACTAGAAGGTTTAGTTAAGAAAGGTCATTTGTTGGTTATTTCGATAATTCAAAAGCTTATAGAATTTATGTACCTAGTCATAGAACTATAGAGTTTAACAGAGACATAGCATTTGATGAAGATGCATGTCTTAGAAAAGAAAGAGGCTCTCCTCCTCCTTGCATTGTTGAAATACAAGATGTTAATGAATAATAAGTTGTATATTAGTCTAAACCACAACTTGAGAATGCGATTTCTGATAATATAATGGGTTCCATGGCTCCTCTAGATCCTCGACCACATGATCCTCCTACTAGAAAGATACCACTATGGCTATGAGATAACTTCCAAGATGCTGAACAACATGTTGCCCTAAGGGGAATGTTCAGAGAGTAAAAAGCCAAGTCAGTTTCAAGGGTATGTTACTACCATGACCAACATCATTCAAGAAAGACCATGCACCTTTGAAGAAGATGCAAAAGAACAAGTTCGGAAATATGCTATGACAGAAGAATGCAATTCCATCATCCATAATGATTTTTGGGAAGTGGTTCCTAGACCTTAAGGTAAATGTATTGTCATTTCCACATGGTTTTTTAAGATTAAACATGGTGTTTATGGTAGTATTTAAAGATATAAGGCTATATTTTTAGCTAGAGGTTTCTCTCATAAAGAGGGAATAAATTACGATGATATTTTTTCACCTATAGTTTGATATACTACTATTCGATATGTTGTTGCCTTAGCTACTCGCCACGGATGGACTCTTCACCAAATGGATGTGAAAACTTCTTTCTTGCATGGATTCCTCAAAAAAGATGTATTTTTGGAACAACCACAAGGCTTTGAAGAGCATGACAGGTAAAATCATATATGCAGACTAAATAAAGCCTTATATGGGCTGAAGCAAGCTCCAAGAACTTGGTATGCTCGCATTATTAGCTACCTAATAAAGCTTGGTTTCATAAGAAGTAGTGCAAATCCAAACCTCTACTTCAAGACAGTCCAAGGTATACTTTTGATTTTTTTATTGTATGTTGATGATTTATTCTTGACAGGAGGAGAACCTCTTATCCTCTAGTTTAAGAGGGAGTTAGATTCTAAATTTAAAATGAAAGACCTTGGTTTGATGTATTACATTCTGGGTCTAGAGGTTTGGAAAATACTTGGTGAAATTTATCTTTCTCAATGAAAATATGTTGTTAAGCTTCTTTAAATACTTCCTATGGTAGAATGTAATTCCATGCATACCCCTATGGAAATGAAATTTAAGAAATTATGTGGAAAAGCTTTGGGACCGAATCTGGAAAATCCCACAAATTATAGACATCTTAATGGTGCTTTGATGTTTTTGGTAAACATTAGGCTTGACATATTCTTTGTTGTAAACACTTTAAGTCAATATATGATTGATCCCTTTAATGCCCAATGGATTGTTGCAAAACATGTATTCATATATTTTCATGGAACTATCAATCTAGGATTGAAATACACTACTAAAAATGGAAGAATTCATGGATATACTAATGTTGTTTGGGATGGTAACTTTGTTGATAGAAAGAGAAATTTTGGGTGCTTCTTTAGCTTTGGATCTCCCATGATCTCCTAGATGATCATAAATTAGTGTTGAAAATGCAACAAGAAAATCCTAATTTAATTTTTTCCTTGAATTAAATTAGGAATAGAATTGTAATTCCAGATCACAAGACAACTTGGATGAGTTAACTAAGTTAAATTGATTTAGTTAGCTCATTTAATTCAGGCAGAGAGTCTCAATAGATTCATGTAGAGTCTCTCCTATATTATAGGATCCCTGGTTCAGTTTATTTTGTGTTGTATTTAATTAATTCAGTTTAACTAAGTTAAAGTCAGTTAAAATAGTTCCAAATGATGGAGGAACTAATAGGAGGTCGGACAATGGGGTGCTTCTTCATGTGTTCAATCTGTTAACTGATGATTCACTCATAAATAACTCAAGTATGTTAGATCTAGTGTTACCTAGTTGAGATTGGAGTTCATGGACAATGTACTATTAGTTGTATAATCATTTGAATTGTATAGGTGGTGCATCTAGTCAAAGGAAGGCATATGAGGATTGTGCAATTCATATTGAGGAATTTCCTTAATTAATGGGGGGATAATTCCAAAGTAATTAGAGAAAGGAAATATGGACTCGGGAAAGCCAAAATTTGGTTAAGTATTGGCCTCGTCTTGTCTAGGAAGTAGTGAGACAAATAGAGATAGTGCATAGGTTGCTTGGGCTAGAGCAAAGCATTGTAATCTTCTCATATTTTCTGACTAATGCAATACATAGATAGCAGGGTTTTTTAGCTGTGGCTTTCCCCAGGGAATAATTGTGTAATGTGTTGATTGAATTATTTCTCTTGTACGCTTCGTGATTTCATGATCATTTAATTGTTTCCATTGATTACTAGAGTAGATTCAAGTCTAATTTTTAGTAAATTATAATTAATAGTTTGAATCTACAAGGAATTTCTACATGGTATCAGAGCAAAAATCACTCTAGAAGAGTAGAATATGAGCTTTTATTTTGTAGGTGAAATCAAATTTGAAGTATCATTATTTAGAGTCAGTGGGATGTCGTTTTAGGGATTTAGACTCGAATATGTCCTTGAGGGTAGTTCAAACTATATTTCTTGGAAGGATATGATGGATGCAGTGTTGGAAGACAATGGGATTGAGGAATTAATAGATAAAGATATTCCTAGCGTCCAGCAACTGATGCTCAATATCTGGTAGAGTTGAGGAAATGTGTTGCAAAGGCGATAAGGATCATAATAGAAGGAGTTCGAGATCATATTGTCTTGAAACTCCACATGAGGGAGACTCCATATGCAATGTGGAAGGCCTTGATAGAATTTTTTCAGAATAGTAGTGACCACAGGAAGGTAGCACTAAAGGATAAGCTCAAGAAAATCAGGATGAAGAAGGGTGACACAATACGAAAGTACATGACCAAGATCACCCAATGTCGGGATGAGATTTAAGTTCTCGTGAAAGAGTTGTTGAAGATGATCTGGTTAGCCTAACACTTCTAGGCCTTCCCAAGAGGTAGAACAACTACCAAGATTCGGTAAATATGAGGGAGAAGCTACTAGAGTGGGAGTGTTTGTGGTATGACTTGGTGCAAGAAGAGATTTAGTGAAACACCAGTGATGGATCCTTATCCAAGCATGATAATGAGGAGATTTGTGCTTTTGCTGGAAAACAAAAGAAAGGGAAGGGGAAGTCATCCCATTCTAAATCAGATTATAGTTAAGATGGCAAGAAGAAGGAATTTTTGAAGATTAAATGTTTTCACTGTCACATGAGCTAAGACACTATGCCACGATGTGTTCGAACAATAAGGCTGGTGAGAAGCCCTCAAGAGGAGTTGAAGGTGAAGCTCTTGCTTCACAATTCGAGTTGTATTTCACCCTCATAGCTTGCATGGTGACATCGTTGATGGGTAGTGTGTGGTATCTAGATTGTGGATCCTCATTCCATATGACTGACAACAAAGAAATCTTCTGTGAGTTGGAGGCAAAGGACCTCTAGATGCACATTGAAATGGGAGATAATGAAAGGTATACCATGACTGACTTCAAAGATGTTACTTTCTAGAGGGAATTTGGTTCTTCTCTAACATTAAAATATGTCATGTATGTTTCGTGTTTGAAGAAAAATTTGGTTTCAGTTGCTATGTTGGAGGACCGTGCCTACGATGTGATATTTAGCAAAGGAAAGGGTTTCATTCGTCACATAAACTCAAGACAAGTGAAGCGGATCAGGGCTCAGTTGAAGAAGCTCTATAAATTGGATGTAGAAAATTATGCTACTTTCAGCAAAAAAGAAGAGAAGGTGCAAAGCTGAGACATCGGTGAATTGTGGCACAAAATATTGGACCACTTGCACCACGAAGAGTTGAAGATCATGCAACAATTTTCTACAAGACTTCCCAAGGGTGCACTAGAAAAAAGAGATACATGCAAAGGGTGTACGTTGGGGAAGTACACCAAAGCCACCTTTCATGATAAGGATAGTCAAGTGCAAGTGATCCTTGAAATAGTTCACTTAGATGTGTGTGGACCATTCTCAATAGCCTCCATGACCAAACATAGATATTATGTAATATTTGTAGATGATTTCTCATGTAATTGTTGGATTTTCTTCATGTAGAAGAAATATCACATGTTCTCTAAATTTTGTGAATTTAAATCTATTGTTGAGAAAGACACTAGTGGGAAAGTGAAGACCCTCAGGAGCGATAAATAAAAAGAACATGTATCGAATGAATTCAAGAACTTATGTGCATCAAAAGGCATTCAATGGGTTCATTTAATAGCACCCTATAACCCACAATGGAATGGGGTGGCTGAAAGGAAGAACAATGGTATTGTGGGAGCATATGGGAGTGTGGAGAAAATCAAGTCCATATCTGTAGCCAGAGGGTTCTCCCAGGTGGAGGGAAATGATTATGAGGAGACCATTTTTTCCAGTAGCAAGGTACTCTTCAATCATATCTATTCTAGCACTTTTAGCACATATGGCATGGAAGTTACATAAGTTGGATTTGAAGACAAAATTCCTCCATGAAGTGATTGAGGAAGAGCTGTACATTGAGCAGCCGGAAGGATTTAAGACCTTCAATAGAGAGTCGCATGTGTGCAGTATCAAGAAAGCATTGTATGGATTGAAACAAGCACCCCATGCTTGGTACACTAGGTTTGACAATTATTTGAATGGGTGGGGCTTCATGAAAGGTAAAGTAGATGGAAACCTTTACCATATTGTGATTGAAGGTAAATTATTGATTATAATATTATATATCGATGATTTAATTCTAACAAGTGATGAGAAGGTGATAAAATCTTGCAAATAGGATTTTGCAAGAGAATTTGAGATGAAGGACTTAGGTCTCATGCATTATTTCCTTGGTATGAAAGTATGGAAAGTAAATGAGGAACTTTTTGTCTTCGAGGGAAAGTATGTCAACAAGATACTAAAAACGTTCCACATGGAGAGTAGCAAACCCATGGAGACTCATCTTGCAGGAAATTGGAGGAAGGAATATTCTACGTTTGTTGACATTATGTCTAATGTGTTGTCCTTGATGGAAACCTGCTTGATAAGAATGTCAACATGATGGTAGCAGGATGAGTATACAGTCTAGTACAAATGTGACAAAGATATTGGACACAAGAATAACGGTTCAGAGAAAAAGGAATGATAAAGGTAAAATATAGGAAAATATAAGAGGGCCCTGTCAACAATGACCATGTATATACACGGGTATGCTGAAGAAAATTCGTGTACAGTTTTTGCACCATAGTATTCTCAATACCAGGGGTCTTTACCATGGTATTGGCATATAGTAATGAGCATGACAACATATATTTGATCCCATCAAAGAATACCCTCAGGATAACTACAGGATTGGCCTAAGGTATTGGTTAAGGCCTAAGCTATATAAGGGGATGGAGTTCAAAGTGCTATGTGTGCAAGTTATGGGTTATTAATGAATTCTTTGATCTAAAATAGGTGTGCACCAAGGAGCATGAACGAGGTTTAGATTTGATAGATCTAAAAGAATTTTAGTGACTAATAAACATGTTTGCTTAATCCTATATGATTATGACTAACAATGATAAATTTGTGATGATAATGATATTCTGACATGACTATGTGATAGTAAGGGTTACCAAATATGTTTTGTGGTTGCAGTGAAGGAATGATTCAACAATTGTAGATATGTACACAGGTTTTCTTCAAAAAGGCCGCATACATATGTGGATCTACTTCAAGGGGGTCGCGTATATATCCTGCAAAATTTCATAATTTGTATGCAGGTGTGAAATATTAAAAGCGTGCACATATGTGAGTGTTCTTTATAAAAGTCGCATAAAACTACTAGGGTTTTTAATCATGAACTGTTAATGATGGTTAATTAGTTCATATGCTTGTTGTTGTCTGTCAATGATATCTCTCACATAATGATTTGTGTTTGACAGTACTGGTTGGGTTGAACTAAGTGATAATGATATGTATTTGGTTATGTGATATGTGATGAGTTTAGTATGTGGTACAATGATTGTTTCAGTGTGTTAGTGATTGTGATTAAGGTATATATATATTTATAGATCTATATGTAAGTATTCTTCAGGAGAAACATGTACATACGCAGGTATGATTAAGAAAAATAGATTATACAATCTAATGTATGCTTGATCAGGGTTTATAGTGACAACAATTGGTTTATGTGATGGGTAACAATGTTTGGTTTGGTAAATTGATGAGTGGTTATGCATTGACATGATCTGTTCTAGCTTGATCTAGTTATAACAGTTGATTTGATGGTTCAATTAGTCTAGTATTTGAGCAGTTGATTCCAGAATAGTTGAAAGTGGATCCAGTTTGAAACATTTTGAAAAGTGATCCATAAAGAGTTGAGGATAATGGTCTTCAAAAAGGGGGTTGTAGCTCCCTTCCAGCAGGATCTAGAAAATGAGAGAAGGTTCTAGCCTTTAGCAAGTAGGAGCCTATGTATTGGTTAAAGTATGCACTAGTACAAGATTTTAAGAAGACTATTTTATTTTCAAAAGAAGACAGAGACAACAACAATGATAGTTTTCTCCTACATTGGGTTTCCACCAAAAAATCTTGGTGTTCATGTGTGTTGATATGTTTCTTATTTGTTGATGATCTATCTGCTCTCTACTGCTCATAGTTTCTTCTTAATACATGTTTTAATGAAGTAATGATGCAATGATTAAAGATAAATTTTTTTTATGAATAATATGTAAATCTAGTTGACTAGATATACACAGTTTTCTTTCATCATAGTTGTGTATGTACGTGAGTTCACTCAATAACAGTCACATATAGAAATTGGAATTAGAAAATTAAAGTTGAAGTAAGTTTTAAAATACTGATTCACCCCCCCTCTCAGTATTTTTCCTAACAATAATATTAGAGCATGTCCTTTAGAAGAAGCTTGATCACTTGAAGGAATACTCATCAAGATGAGCAATCAAGAGGGAGTAGAATTTATCAGGCCACCGTTGTTTAATGGATCCAACTTTGTTTTCTATAAAGTTAGAACAAGAGATTATCTGCAGTCACTTGGAGCTGATGTTTGGGGAATCGTTGAAGGCGGTTATTAGTATCCATCCTCCATTCCCACAAATGAAGCAGAAAGAAAAAAATATGAGACCAATACAAATGCTATCAATGGTCTATTGGGAATCTTAGAAGAATCATAATTTGTAAAGGTCATGCTACTAAATACTACAAAGGCTATATGGGACAAGATCATCCAAATTTATGAAAGTGACGCTAAGGTAAAGAGTGCCAAACTTCAAACCTTTCAAATTAAATATGGAACCCTCAGAATACATTGAGATGAAAGTATTGCAATTTTCTTTCTTAAGGTAGATGAGATATTTAATTCAATGAGAAATTTTGGTGACAAAGTAAAAGCATCAATGATGTTTTAGAAAATTCTAATATCTCTAACCCCAAAATTCGATTTGAAAGTCTGCCATTGAAGAAATGCAGGATTTGAAGAACCTTATTGTTGATCATCTTCATAGGATCTTATTAGATTATGAAATGATAAAAAGGGCTCCTTCATATATTAGATAAGTAGCATTCAAAGCTACTTCTAAAGGAAAATAAAAGAATGATATTAAGGAATTGAGTTGTGTATCAGATGAAGAAGAGGTGAAATTTGTAAAGAAACTCCAAGTAGGAAATGGCAGATTTAGAGGTAAGCTTCCTCTCAAATGTTTTGATTTTGGAAGAGTTGGTCATTATGCTGCTAAATTCCCCTATAAATAAAACCACAAGAAAGGGAAAAATTATGCAAAAGTATATTTTAGAGGAAGGTCTGAAAACAAGAAAAGTTTCTACACACACGAAGATAGTGGTGGTATTTTAAATGGTGGAGAGGGTGAGTCTGATAAAGAATATGAATTAATTTTGGAATTTGAAGGTAAATGTATTGATGAGTCTGATGATTTTTTTATGGATTCTCTAGAAGAAAAGGATAATTTCATTGAAGAAATAACTCCGCTTAAAATTCATCTAGAAGAAACTAAATTAGCAGAAGAAGCATTGAAGAAACAATTTTTAGAAAAGGAGAGGCATAATGAAAAGTTAGAACTAGAAATCGTAAGTCTAAGAAAGGAACTTGAGAAAACAAAATCTCTAAACCATAAATTTTCTAAACTATCTAAGACTCTATAATAAATCATCAAAGTACGTTGCTCTCCTCCAATAAAAATAGGTTTTGGATACAATGGAGAATCATCAAAGACTATAAAATCTTCTGAAACAGGTATAGGCAAATATCTCAATGTAGTAAAGGGAGGTAAGAAAAGTTCCAGTGCTTAGGAAAGGAATGAAGGATAAAATATTTTTCAGGTAAATCACCCTTACCACAATCAAAAGGGGAATTACAGAAAAAGGTACTATACTCACAAGAACTTCTACTTCAATGGTCAATGCTTCACTTGTCATAATTTGGGTCATAGGGTTGATCAATGTGTCGCTTATAAAACTATCATGACTATAGAATAAATAAAGCAAAAAGATGAGATTGGATTAAATAAATAATCTTACAATAATTTATCACATGTCAAGGATGAAACAAAATGTTTTGTGTGCAGTAAATTTGGGCATAGATAAACTAAATGCAGAAGCATAATGAGAATCTGAAAATTGTGGTTTAGATTTGTATGTAGGAGATAAAGAAAATATGTGGTACATTGATAGTGGATGCTCAGATCATATGACAGGTGATAAAGAAAAGTTTATTTCCTTTAATGAAATAAAGAAAGAAAAGAATGTAACCTTTGGAAATAACTCACCCGCTACTATCAAACAAAAATGAATTGTTTTTCTGAAGGATAAGGTTAAAGTTGAAAATGTGTTTTTTGTTGGCGAATAAATACATAACTTGTTGAGTGTTAATCAAATGTATGATTAAGGACATGAGGTTTTTTTAGATAAAATAATTGTGTGGTATGAAATCTAGATACACGTAAGATCATAATAAAATGAACAAGAACTCCAACTAATATATATGTCTTGGAAGGCAGCCAAGAGCATTGTTACTTGAGAAAATTAGAAGAAAACTGACTTTGGCACAAAATATTGGGACATCTAAGCTTCAGTAAATTACAGAAGTCAAGTAAAATGGGAGCAGTATGTGACTTGCCTAACATCTCTATACTAGAAAACAACATATGAAAATCATGCCAATTCGGTAAGCAACCTAGAGTTCAGTTTAATGCTAAAGAAGGTACTTCAGGTAAGCTGCTTAAACTTATTCATACTGATTTGTGTTGTCCTATGAGAAATAATTCTCCTCGAGGTGAAAAATACTTCATATTATTCATTGGCGATTTTACTAGAATGTGTTGGATTGACTTATTGAAACATAAAAATGAAGCATTTGATAAATTTAAGGTCTTAAAAGCTCTAGTAGAAAATGAGTTAGACTTAAAAATCAAATGTCTTAGATCTAATAGAGGAGGAGAGTTTATATCAGATGATTTTTTGACTTTTGTGAACAATATGGTATCAAGAGGAAATTTTCTATAGCTAAAAATCCTCTAAAAAATGGAGTGGTACAAAGAATGAACAGAACAATCTAATAAATGGCATGTCCCATGCTTGATGAGTCTAAAACACACCATACCTTCTAGAGAGAAGCAACACATACAACCGTAAATATCCTCAACAAAGGTCATATTCAAGTAAATAATGATGAAACTCCTTATGAACTATGGTTTGGTAAAGCTCCGCCTGTCAAACATTTCATAGCTTTTGCAAGAAAATGTTACATAAATACTAATGATGGTAAACTTGGAAATTTTGAATCTAGAGCCGATGAAGAAATTCTCCTTGGATACTCCTCTAGAAGCAAATGATATAAATTCCATAGTAAAAGGCTTCAAAATATTGTTGAATGCATTAATGTTATAATTGATGAAGCATCCACATATACCCAAAGGGAAGCACTAACAGATGAAGAAATTGTTCCTACAACAACCCAAAAGGATGTAAGAGTGGGAATCAATGAAGCACGAGAAGAAGGAATTGAAATCACAAAAGAAAGAAAAAAGATTCCTTGAAGATATGTTCAGAAAAAATCGTCTGGAATCTCAAATTCTAGGTGAAAAGGAAGCTGGAGTACAAACTAGAAGAACTCTTGTTGGGAATTCCAATTATCTAGCCTTACTATCCACTATTGAACCTAAAAATGTCAATCAAGCAAGAAAATATGAATGTTGGGTTCAGGAAATTAATGAAGAACTTGATCAAATAGAAAAGAACCATACATGGTAATTAGTACCAATACCTCATGATAAAAATGTTATTGGGACAAAGTGGGTAGTCAAAAATAAACTAAATGAAAACTGAGAGGTAATTAGAAAGAAAGCAAGACTCGTATGCAAATGATATGCTCAACAAGAAGGAATAGACTTTGAAGAAACATTTTCACCTATAGCCAAACTTGAAGCTATAAGAATGTTCCTTGCATTTTCAAGCTTTCATAACTTTAAAGTATATCAAATGGATGTTAAATCTGCATTTCTAAATGGATATCTAGAAGAAGAAGTTTATATTGAAAAACCTGAAGGGTTCATTCTAGGAATGATAAAAATATTGTCTTCAAAATTAATGTCTCTTTATGGGCTAAAAAAATCCCCACATGCATGGTATTATCATTTTGACAGGTATCTTCAGCAACAAGGCTTCACCAAGGGGTCTACAGATAACAATCTATATATACATATGGATAAATATAAACTTTTGATAGTTTTTGTTTATGTTTATGACATCATATTTTAAAGAAATGAAGAATCTATGAGTCAAGGATTTGCTTCAGTTATACATCAATAATTTGAAATTTCTTTACTTGGTGAACTAACATACTATCTTGGTCTTCAAGTTCAACAAGCAAAGAATGGTCTCTTTTTCTCACAAACCTAGTACCTCAAGAAAATTTTGAAGAAATATGGAATGGAAGACTACAAGCTCGTATGCACGCCTATGGTAACATGATGTAACAATAATTCACATGATGATTCTCCTTTAGTAAACCAACCAAAATACAAATCTATAATCGAGAGCTTACTCTACCTGAGAGGTAAAAGACCAAATATTATGCATGCGGTTAGGGTTGTTGGACGATTTCAAGCGAACCCTAAATAAAATTATCTCCATGCTGTCAAGAGAATAATAAAGTGTTTACAAGTAAATCAATATTTTGGTCTATGGTATCCCAAAGATGCATATTTTTCATCTCATGCTTACAAATATGCAGATTGGGTAGGTAATATTGATGATTGAATGAGTACTAGTGGAGGATAATTTTATTTGGGACCTCACTTGGTATCATGGTTAAGAAAAAAACAAAGATCCATTTCTTTATCTACTGCTGAGGAAAAATATGTTTCTACTGCATATTTCTGCACTCAACTTCTATGGATGATGCAAACATTGCAATGCATTCAAATCACTTGTCCTCAACCTATATGTATTATGTGTAATAATACTAGTGCCATAAGTATTTCTAAAAATCTTGTCATGCACTAAAAAACCTAGCATATTCCAATCAAATATCACTTTCTGAGAGAACAAGCACTTGAAGAAAAGGTCAAACTAGAATATGTTCCCTCGAAGGAACAAGTTGTGGATATATTTATAAAAACAATTCCACATGATTCCTTTGAATATCTCAAAAAGAAACTAGGAGTGGTCTTTGCCACGCCACTTTATTAATTATTCTGACAAATCTTTCATGTTTAGGGGGAGATGAGATTGAAATTACTACAGTTTACTTTATATATGTGAATCACATGAGGGACAATTGTGTATATACACAAGTTTGGTTTTAGACAATAGCGTATGTTTCTCTATGAAGAAGAAACAATGATAAGACTCAAGGAGAGGTTATGGTATATTCCAGTCAGTGGTTCTATATCCATTTGTTTCTGATGTTGACTGGTTACAGTCTGTTGTTTCTCAAATGAAGCTTAGAAGTAATATTGGCTTATGATGGTTGCTATATGGAATTTCCACTTTGATGGTATTACTGATTGATGAAGTTGATTTGATGATTTTACTGCGAATATGATTAGTCCCAACATTGAACAAATGGCACAAGTTTAGGGGGGGGAGAATTTTCTATATTTCTGATAGTGCATTGTTGGAATTATGAATTCTTGAGCATTCCTTGTTGCATAATGATGATCATATTGCTACTATCAAATGATTATAGTACAAACTATTATATGATGAATGATGGTTGCTGATGACTACCACGGCCTTGCTATTGAGGTATTTAGTTTTGGTTTTAAATGTCATATTCATCTCTTGATGTAAAGGTCATATAAAGACCCATGATGTAAAATTGTAATATTTAGTCAAGTAAATTATGTATGTAATCCCTTTGTTTTGGGAACTTGATGTAATATTGAGTCAAATATGTAACCCCACTATGTTGGGTGATTGATGTCAACATGATTCCTTCATGATAAGAAAAGCCATATTTGGCTGAGTCATAGCATCATTTATTTCTTTGCATATCTTCCAAAAGTTTTAGCATATGCTCAAGGGGTGCATGACTAATGCTCATATTCAGGAGCATGAGATCTAAAGTTCTCATCTCTCTAAAAGGAGAATGAAGTCTTCTGTCTACATTGTTCAACCCTTTTCCCTTAATGCCAAAGGGGGAGAAAATCTTGGTGTTTGGAGAATTCTTGGTGGTCTGGGAAAGAAGGTTGGCATGTCTACATACGTGTTTACATGTATTTATAAGTGGTGGTAACCAAGCACCAAAGTGGTTGCCATCAAGTCCAAAGGGGGATATTTTTGACATTATGTCTAATGTGTTGTCCTTAATGGCAACCTACTTGATAAAAATGTCAACATGATAGTAGAAGGATGAGTATACATGCTAGTAAATATGTGACAAAGAGATTGGAAAAATGAATATTAGTTCAGAGACAAAAGAATGATAAAGGTAAATTGTAGGAAAATATACGGGAGACTTGTGAAAAAATATCGCATACATATGCAGGTATGGTGAATCAAAGTCGCATACATTTTCTGCACCATGGTATTCTCAATACCAAGGGTCTTTACCATGGTATTAGCCCATAGCAATGAGCGCGACAACGAATATTTGATCCCGTCAAAGAATATCATCGACGTAACTATGGGATTGGCCTAAGGTATTGGCTAAGGCCTAAGATATATAAGGGGATGGAGATCAAAGTGATATGTGTGAAAGCTATGGGTTGTTAATGAATGGTTTGATTTGAAACAATTGTACACAAAGAAGCATGAAGGAGGTTCATATTTGATAGATCTGAAAGAATTGTAGTGACTAATAAACATGCTTGCTTGATCCTTTATGATTGTGACTAACAATAATAAATATGTGATGGTAATGATATTCTGATGTTAACATGTGACAATAAGGGTTGTGAAATATTTTTGTGGTTGTCGAGAAGGAATGATTCAATAATTATAGATCTGTAAGCACGTTTTCTTCATAAAGGTATTATATATATGTGGGTCTACTTCAAGGGGGTCACGTATATATCCTACCAAATTTCAGAATCTGTACATAGGTGTGAAATATTAAAAGCGTGTACATACATGGGTGTTCTTTATAAAAGTTTCATACAACTGCTATGGGTTTGAAGGATGAACTGTTAATGATGGTTTATCAGTTCAGATATGTGTTGTGTTATCTTTCAACAATATTTCTCTCAATGATCTGTGTTTGACAGTACTGGTTGGGCTGAATTGGTTATGGAATGAAATTTTAACTAAGTGATAATGATTTGTATTTGGTTCTATGATCTATGATGGGTTTAGTATGTGATACATTGATTGTTTCAGTGTGACATTGATTTTGACTTAGGTATCAATATTTTTGAGATCTATATGCAGGTATTCTCTAAGAGAAGCACATACATATGCAGGTATGATTAAGAACATTAGTGTATAGAAACTAATGTATGCTTGATAAGGGTTTGCAGTGACAACAAATGGTTTCTGTGATGGGTAACAATGGTTAGTTATTTATATTGATGAGTGGCTATGCATTGGAATGATCTATTCTATATTGATCTAGTTGCAACAATTGATTTGATGATTTAGTTGGTTTAGTATTTGAGTAATTGATTTAAGAATAGTTGAAAGTGGATCTAGTTTGAAACATTCTGAAAAGTGATCCATAAAGAGCCAAGGATAGTAGTCTTCAGAAAGGGGTTTGTAGCTCCCTTCCAGTAGGAGTTGGAAAACAAGAGAAGGTTGTAGCCTTTTTCAGGTAGGATCATGTGTTCTGGTTAAAGTCTGCACTAAAACAAGATTGTAAGAATATTATTTTATTTTTTAAATAAGATAGAGATGATAGGAGTAGCGGTTTTCTCCCAAATTGGGTTTCCAACTAAAAATATTGGTGTTCATGTGTATTGATATGTTTCTTATGTATTGATGATCTATATACTCTCTATTGCTCATAATTTTCTCTTAATACATGTTTTAATGAAGTAATGATGCATCGGTTAATGATTAAAAAATAATGAATTATATGTAAAGCTATTTGACTAAATATGTGTAGTTTTCTTTCATCATAGTTGTTATGTACGTGGGTTCACTGAATAATAGTCGCATATAGAAATTGGAATAAGAAAAGTAAAGTTGAAGTTTCAAAATATTGATTCACCCCCCACCCTAATTATTTCTGCTAACAACTTCAGGTGAAGTAGTGAAGGATACTATTTACAAGCAGCTTGTGGGTTCACTTATGTATTTGGGGAACACACGAAAAGACATATGTTTTGCAGTTAACCAGCTTAGTCAAGGAATGGTTAAGCCAACCAAACTCTATTGGAAATATGTTAAACATGTGTTGAGATACCTAAGAGGCACCACTCAGTTTGGTCTTCGGTACGAACAAATAGAGGGAGTAAATCTCCAAGGCTTCAAAGATGTAGATTGAGCAAGGAGTCAATCATACACGAAGATCACATTAGGAGGAATATTTAGTATTGGGTAAAAAAAAGTTTTTTGGTACAACAAGAAGCAAATATCAGTTGCATTCAGTTCAACAGAAGAAGAGTACATGGCTTCTAGTCAAGTAGCTTGTGAGGCTATCGGGATGAGGAAGATTCTTGTCGGGTTATTTCATTAGTAGATGGATCCTACAATGATTTACTATGACAATTAGAGTTGTATCAAACTCTCTGAGAATATAGATTTTCAAGATGAGGACAAGCATATTGAAATTTAGTATCACCATCTACAAGATGGTATGCAGAGGAGAATCATGTTGTTGGAGTACATTCCTGGAGAAGAACAAGATGTAGGAATCTTGACTGAGGCACTGTAAAGAGGCAAATTTGAGTTCCACAGAGGTAGGATTGAGGTATCTAATAATCCCTTTCTTG
The DNA here is from genome assembly GCA_031772625.1 of Pinus tabuliformis. Taxonomy (NCBI): domain Eukaryota; kingdom Viridiplantae; phylum Streptophyta; class Pinopsida; order Pinales; family Pinaceae; genus Pinus; species Pinus tabuliformis. The sequence continues at coordinate 180,746,103 of CM062812.1, forward strand.
TTGAGAGGGAGTGTTGAAAATGAAACAAGAAAATCGTAATTTATTTTTTTCCTTGAATTAAATTAGGAATAAAATTGTAATTCCACATCCCAAGAAAACTTGTACAAGTTAACAATGTTAAATTGACTTAGTTGGCTCAGTTAATTTGAGTTGAGGGTCTAACTAGATTCATGTAGAGCGTCTACTACATTATAGAAGCCCTGGTTCAATTCATTTTGACTTGTAATTAATTAATTCAATTTAACTGAGTTAAATTCAGTTAAACTAGTTGCAACTAATGGAGGAATGTTGGGCACAACGCAACTTGGCCTAGATTTTGATGAAGACTCGCATTTTGGGGAGCAGAGTGTGAAAGAAAGGATGCAGTAGTGCGTGAAGTGGATCGTGCAGTTGAACAATGAAGCACCAAAAAGGACCGCGTAGTAGATATAGTGCGTGCTATATGGGCTTCAAAGCTAGTCGAAGTCCCTCCCTTTTTGTTAAATTAATATAATTTTGTAAACGATGAATGGCTTTTGACCCTAGTAGCTTGTATTAGGAGAGTCCATAGTATATGGACCATGGTATTGTGATGAGATATCCATCGATGTAATATTATATATAGGGATGAATAATAAATAAGATAGGATTGGTCTTGAAGAATCACATCATGTATTGAATGGTTGTATCTTTGTGAGGTGTGGTTTGGGTAAGAAGACAAGGATATGCAGTTGAGTGCACAGAGGCCTAAGTCAGAAGCTGAGAGCGCGGACTACCTATAGTTGAGTGCACATGCTAAGAATTTTTTTTCTACAAATTCTTTATTATAAGAAAAAATTATTGTGGACGTAGTCCCACATTGGGATGAACCACGGTAAAATCTGTGTGTTCATGTGTTTATATTTTTATTATCTATTGTAACATAAATTTTTATTACAATTGCATATTGTTTCAGTACAGTGAAGTTTTATGGATGTATATGATCTGTTTTAAGTAATGTGGTGAAGTAATGTATGAATTTGAAGTAACTTATGAACGTAAAGTATAAGAAAACACAAAAAATACCACATCTTCACATCCCTTTGGACTATAAAAACCTAGTTTTGCATCCTCCCATAGTCAGTTCGCATGAGATTGCGATTTTCTTGTAAGTCGATGCTAAAAGGGCCAGTGATTGAGGGTTTTGTTGGTGTGTAGTAAAATATTGAACATGTGTCAGCCCAACCTAAGCCAACAAATGGTTTTGTTGTTGGCAAGAATGTTGCAGTTAGTTTCTTTAGAAGAAGACAAATTTATAACAAGATTCCATCTACAAGTAAAAAAGAAAGAGAAAAGGCCTCATAGGATAGGCATATTAAGAAAAAAAGTTCCAAGTAGGAGACCTTTTTCTCCTCTATGATAGTAAGTTTGTGAAATTCCCAGGAAAATTCAAAATTCATTCGTTAGGCCCATATATTATTAAGCATATTACTCATGGAGGCACAGTTCAATTAGTGAAGCTAAATGGAGAATTGATTAAGAGAAAAGTAAATGGAAGTAGATTGAAGTTGTACAAGGACAACCTTGCCCCTACAACTCTGCTCTGAGCAAGAAAGGGGAAAAGTCTTAGTGCCACTTGTAGTTGAAAGTGGGAAATGGACTATAAACTACACTGTAGAGAGCTTCGACATAGGAAGTTACTTCACTACAGTCAGGAGTATGTCAAAGATCATAGGATTCATGATGTAAGACGGGATTTGCGCGCAATGTGGAATGCATCGAAGTTCACTAGAAAACAAAAATATGACTATTAAAAGGGAAAAACATACAGAAACTTGCATTTATGAGGAGAGATTGGAAAAATCTAAGGATAGATATGTAATTAATGAGAAAATATGAACACAATCTAGACAAAATAAAATATAATGATGGGGTTCAAATTTCAGAAGAGTTATAAATAGCCGCCTCCCACCGAGATTAAGAACTTTCCTAAATTGAGAGCTCAAGCATTGGTAGTGCGAAGAAATTGCAAAGATTTTTGCTATGTATGTCGTCTGAGCGTTCTTGGGAGGAAATTGTGAGAAATTTTTGTGAGAAGGGGTTATATGGAATTATGGCAGCCAATGGTAAACTTGAAGCATCAACAAAGATGCCTCCATTAGCATCAACTGCAACACCATTACTACACAAATAGTGGAGATCCCCAAGAAAGAAATAGACTGTGGAAGTGAGAAGTAAGAAGAAACAAGATAAGAATCCTGTTAAACCTCAGCAACAGCCAGAACAAGTCAAAGATAGTGACGAATAAGTAGAGGAAGTATAGGCAGAGGAAGGAGATGAAATATTTTCAACACCTCTACCACCATACATCTCGCCGAGGAAACCAAATGCTAAACTTGGAAAAGAATAAAAAAAGAAAAGTATGCCACATTTGCACCCTCATTTCCGGAAGAAGTAACCTTTATAGAAGAAGATTTAGGGAAGATTATGCAACTAAAATTCGTAGATTATGACTTTAATGAAAGGAAGAATTGCCCTAAATTCACACTAGAACATTACTTGAAGTAAGCACACTACCCGAACATTGGAGTGACGAGGCTAGAACCACAATCGTGGGAAAATGGGTTGGTGCAGTCATGATTGCTAAATATGTTGAACGTGTCACACTTCGGTAGAAGTGTGGAGAGAAAAACAAGTGTAAGGAAATTGTTCATGCTGGCTCATGTAAAGAGATTCCAAATCTTGACTTCCAAGAGGAAGAGCCAATAGAAGACAAGGTCGAGAAGCTTGGCCTGGTAGTGAAGGGGTATAAGGAAAAAATGATGCAATGCAATTTAAGTTTGGAATACAAATTAGTGAGCCTCAAATGAAGCTGCAGCCAACTATGCCACATGAGGTGAGTCATGAGAGGGGGATTGACATAAATACTGTAATGGAAAACATCTCCACAACATTGACAGATTGTGGGAAATCGTTAGATGAAAGTTTTCATATTTTGACTTCATTGTAGGAAGATCCAAATGTTCAAAAACTACAGGAAGAAATGCAGCAGAAGAAACAACAGTTAGAAGAAATTTGGGAATCTGTGTAGATCTTACCCATCTCATAGGGGCTTGTGAATCTCAATGAGAGTAAGACCCTCTATAAGAATATTGAGGATCTGAAGAAGGAGGAGTAGATTTTGAAAGAGAGAAATCAGCCTTGGTAGGATGAGGTGCTCTAGTTATCACAGTAGTGGATGAGAAGCTTCAGGAGCTTTGATGAAGGTGAACAATTTTGGTTAAGAAGGTTGTAGAACATGTGACAGAGGAATTGTTGGAGGAAGCACATCAAAAGGACAAGAAGGTGGCAAAAGCATTGCAATAGTTTAATCAGCCCTACAACAACATCGCAACAAAAATTAGAGTCAAAGAAGCTAAGTGAATCATGACAAGTCACATGTGAGTGTTGGGGCTTGTTGGGCACAACCCAACTTGGACTAGATTTTGATGAAGACTCTTCATTTTGGGGAGTAGAGTATGAAGTAAAGGATGCAACAGAGTGTGAAGTGGACCACATAAGGGAACAATGGAGTGCCAAAGAGGACTACGTAGTAGATATACCATGTGGTAGATGGGCTTCGGAGTGTGTCAAAGCCCCTCCATTTTTGTTAAAATAATATAATTTTGTAAACGATGAATGGTTTTTTACCATGGTAGCTTGTATTAGGAGAGTCCATAGTATATGGACCATGGTATTGCGATGATATATCCCTTGATGTAATAGTACATATAGGGATGAGTAATAAAGAAGAGGGGATTTGTCTTGAAGAATCACATCATGTATTGAATGGTTGTATCTTTGTGAATTGTGGTTTTCACAAGAAGGGGAGGCTCTGTAGCTGAGTGGAGAGAGTCCTAAGTCTGAAACTCGTTGGAAATAATATTGAGAAGAGCAGGGGGAATCAATATTAGAAACTCAATAATATTTCCATTTCCATAATCAGATTTATATACGCTACTTTAGTTAAGGGAACTCGCGTGTACATGCAACTGTGTTTAAGGCAACAAGAGTATATCTAGCAAACTTATGATTCAGTTAATTCATCATATGTTTATCTTTAATCAATTCATCACAACTTCATTAACCATATAAACAGTAACCAGCTGCAGTAAAAAAGGAACAGACCATCAATCATAAGAAACACACATGAATACCAAGATTTTAGGTGGAAACCCAATGAGGGACAAAAGCCACCTATTGTTTTCTTCTTTTAATATAAGAAAAACCTATTTACAATCTTGTACTAGCACATACTCATATCAGCACGTAGGCACCCACTTATAGAAGGCTACAACCTTCTCTCATTCTCCAACTTCTACTGGAAGGGAAGCTAAAGTCCCCTAGCTCTTGTACTAGCCAATCTGTTTACTAGTACATAGGCGCCGGCCTACTGAAGGCTCCAACCTTCACTCATTTTCCAGCTACTACTAGAAGGGAGCTCCAACCCCCTGGCTCTTGTACTAGTTGATATGTTTACCAGTACATAGGCGCAGGCCTACAGAAAGCTACGACCTTCTCTCTTCCTCTAAGGACCACGTTTCATAAATTTTCAGACTGGATACTCTTGGAACACAACACCATAAACTGAAGGCCACGTTTCATCCAATTTTCATACTGGACCCATCAACAACATTGAAGCTCAAAATAAATCATCACTGCAATAAAACCATTACATTAACTAATCATTGAATACTCTATCATCAATCCCTGAATCACCCAACAACTAAATCACTGAAGCCTTGTCCTCACAACACAGTCACCAAAACACAGAGTAGAACCCAGAATTATGCAACAACCACTAGAACCAATTGTAAATTCAGATATCATATTTCATAATGTATACGCTACTCTGATGAGCCGAAATAGTGTGTATACGCGCTTTTACCAAAGCGAACCCACGTACATATCTGCAAATGCTAACTTAAAAATCTTCATAGCTATTTTAGAATTAAGTCATACCCAAATCATAACATTTGTAGAATAAAACATGTTAAAATATTCAGATCTAGTCTATCCATGACCAAACCACATAATGATAATACATTCCAAGCCTTAAGATCTCTATCCATCATCCATCATCATCCACATAGGTGCATCCTTAGTTCAGATAAAGCAAAGCATCACAAACCCATAACCTGCATATTGGATCTCACACTTCATCAAATATTCAGTACTTGCACACTTGGCCTAATGATTTTCTCCTCCTTTTATAATTTTAGGCCTTTCTCAATACCATGTACCAAAAACACTTAGGACCAATACCTTGGACCAAATACCTAGGGTGAATAACTCGGACCAGATTCCTTGGACCAATACCATGGATCAAAATACCATGGACCAAATACCTTGGACCAAAACTTAGTTTTCCAAGATATATGCACTTTTCCATCTGTGAAAGTGCATGTGTACGTTATATGCTCCTTTTGGTATGTTAACGCTCGTGCATACGCTCCTTTGTCAAGGTGAACCTGTGTATACCTCTCTTTATTCATTCTTTGTAGTCTAATCATTAATTCTTTGCTAGTGACTTGCCACACTATGGTATGTCATCTAAGTGAGTTTCCATCAAGGACAACACATGTATCATAATGCCAACAATCGCTCTCTTTGGACTTGATGGCAACAACAACACCAAGTCACTCTACCCCTTTGACATCAAGGGCAAGGGGTCGACCAAGATATTCTCTCCCTTTAACATACATTATTATGTTCATGCTCCCGCTAAGTACATGCTAAAATCTCTGATTGAGCTCCCCCTTTGTACATGTTGAGATGCACTAAACCATCCATGCTCCCCCTGAGCACATGTAGAGTCTGCAAAAATATTTCCAAAAGAATAACATGACTCTATATCTCAACTATGTGAGTATGACCTTCCTATCGCCAATGACTCATACATACATCCATCTCCCAACCAAGTGGGGATATACCAAATTTGACTCATCCACCCAACCAAGTGGGGATATACCAATTGTTTATACATGACTAAAAAATAGAAATTATTACATCATCCTTCCCATGCATAGTGGGGTTACAATTTAGGTCTTTTCATGACCTTTACATCAAATGATATACATGCCATTTATAACAAGGACAACCGATCTAAACAAGACCATGATAGTCATCAACAACTATCATACACCATATATGATCAAGATCTTCTAAGATAATGCCAACAATGCATTATTCGAAGCATATGCTCCCCCTGAACCTGTTCCATCTATTCACTGTCAAATCTGATCATGCATATATCAGCAAGAAGTATCAAGGCATCATCATCAATCAGATATACATCAAGTTAACTTGTGAGGATAAAAAACACTTCTAAAAAACATCTTATGAGTACCAATGCATTTCCACACATCATCAACATATTGTAACCATCATCAAACAAAGAAGATAATTGACTGAACCATATCAGACCTCTTTTCCTGAGTCTGTCCCACTGCTTTTCATTAAATTAACATATATGCGACGGTGTAGCTGCAAAATAGTGTATATACATGATTGTGCAGCTTCGAACTACCATATATATGCGACTTGTCTTCATGAAACTTGCGTATGAGATTTAGAACACTGAGGTTTCACACTTTCAGCTCCCCTTGAGTCTGTTATGTTTGTACATTATGCCATGCCACATTTTTCTAACTGTACTTCCTTCTCCTTCCATATCTTCGATTGTGATGATGTTTTCTCCTTTTGGTATGGTGCCCAAAATCTTCTCCTGCATTCCTTTGCTATATGTCCAAGCTTGTTACATGCATAACATCTTACATGTTTCATATTCCTTCTATAGCAATCAATGGCTTTGTGACCAAACATACTGCAAGAAAAACAATATCCCTTAAAGTACCTTGAAGTTGATGATCTTTCTATGTGATGGTCTTGAACTATTCTCCTTATACATCTTACTGCAACATGTCCAAGATTATGACATATAAAACATTCAACGTTATTCATCTGAGAAAATAACCGACTATCACTTCCATAGTTTGGAGTAAAAGATTTTCTTTGAAGGATTTCTTTCCTTGGTTGTTGATGGGGTTGACCTCTTATCTCCATGTTGAGAATTTAAAGTTTTGCATTAGAGTTCCTTGCCTCACCCTGTGAGCTAGATTCACCTTCAACAGATTCATAAAAACCAAGACCGGTTGTGATAGCAGGAGATCTTTGACTACTAAGAATAGCATCCATAATCTTAGTATTGTCTTGAAATCGTAACAATTTATATTTTTCTTCTAATTTAATTTTTAAGATATTTACCTCAACCTGATGTTGTTCTTCCTTTTCCAGTTGTTGCTTCTTCAAGATTTCTTCAACCTTTCTTACTTCTTCCACTTGTTGCCTTAATTTGAGAATCTCGTTTTCTTGTTCTTTATCTGTTTGAGGTAGTTCTTCATTCTATTTATTTTTTAATGATATCACTTCATCCTGTAACATTTGACATACTTTGAAGGCACACTCCAGCTGAGCTTTTAATCTGGTAACTTCTTCTTTGATGGCACACTCCCTTTTGTTAAATAGATCTTGTTGATCTATGATTTTATATGATGCTTCATTTGCTTGTTCATCTTCAATCTGAGGTGATTTAGAATCTAAATACTTTCTTCCACCTAATGACCAATTGCCTCTCCTGTTTTCATTGTTCCTTTGAGCAGTCTTCTTCTTTAGCTTCTTTCCCATTGTTCTACGGATCTCCTTTAAGCAATCAAGCTTCTACCAAAGGACCTGATTTGATACCAATTGTTGGAAATAATACTGAGAGGGGGTGGGGGGGCTGAATCATTATTAGCAAGTCAATAATTTTTCCATTTCCATAATCAGATTTATATACGCTACTACAGTTAAGGGAACTTGCGTGTACACGCAACTGTGTTTAAGGCAACAAGCGTATATCCAACAAACTTATGATTCAGTTAATTCATCATATGTTTATCTCTAATTAGTGCATCATAACTTCATTAACCATATAAAAAATAACCAGGTGCAGTTAAAACAGAACATACCATCAATCATAAGAAACACACATGAATACCAAGATTTAAGGTGGAAACCCAACGTGGGACAAAATCCACCTGCTACTGTCTTCTTTTAATATAAGAAAAACTTGTTTACAATATTTCACTGGAACAGAATCATACCAATACGCAGGCACCCACCTGCAAAAGGCTACAACCTTCTCTCATTATCGAGCTTCTACTGGAAGGAAGCTAAAATCCCCTAGCTCTTGTACTAGCCGATCTGTTCACTAGTACGTAGGCGCCGACCTACTGAAGGCTCCAACCTTCACTCATTTTCCAGCTACTACTGGAAGGGAGCTCCAACCCCCTATCTCTTGTATTGGTTGATATGTTTACGAGTACGTAGGCGCCAGCCTACAGAAGGCTACGACCTTCTCTCTTCCTCTAGGGACCACTTTTCATAAATTTTCAAACTAGATACTCCTAGAACACAACACCATAAACTGAAGGCCATGTTTCATCCAATTTTCATACTGGACCCATCAACAACAATGAAGCTCAAAATAAATCACCACTGCAATACAACCATTTCATTAACCAATCATTCAATACTCTATCATCAATCCTTTAATCACCCACCAATTGAATCACTGAAGCCCTATCATCAAAACACAGTCACCAGAACACAGAGCAAAACCCAGAACTCTGCAACAACCACTAGAACCAACTGCAAATTCAGATATCATATTTCATAATGTATACGCTACTCTGATGAGCCAAAACAATGTGTATACGCGCTTTTACCAAAGCGAACCTGCGTACATATCTGCAAATACTAACTTAAAAACTTCACAGCTATTTCAAAATTCAGTCATACCCAGATCATAACATTTGCAGAATAAAACATGCATCAGTATTCAGATCTAGTCTATCCATGATCAAACCACATAATGATAATACATTCCAAGCCTTAAGATCCCAATCCATCATCCATCATCATCCACATAGGTGCATCCTTAGTTTAGATCAAGCAAAGCATCACAAACCCATAACCTGCATACTGGATCTCACACTTCATCAGATATTCAATACTTGCACACTTGGCCTAATGATCTTCTCCTCCTTTTATAGTTTTAGGCCTTTCTCAATACCATGGACCAAAACCACTTAGGACCAATACCTTGGACCAAATACCTAGGGTCAATACCTCAGACCAGACACCTTGGACCAATACCATGGATCAAAATACCATGGACCAAAAACCTTGGACAAAAACTTAGTTTTCCAAGATATACGTGCTTTTCCTTCTGTGAAAGTGTGTGTGTACGTTATACGCTCCTTTTGGTCTGTTAACCTGCGTGTATATGCTCCTTTGTCAAGGTGAACCTGCGTATACCTCTCTTTATTCATTCTTTGTAGTCTGATCATTAATTCTTTGCTATTGACCTACTGCACTATGATCTGTCATCTGAGTGAGTTGCCATCAAGGACAACTCCCGTATCATAATGCCAACATAACTGAGTGTGTGGATTGCCTGCAACTGAGTGCATAGGTCAAGAATTATTTTTTGTACACATAGTCTATTATAAGAATCAATTCTTGCAGATGAAATCCCACATTGGGATGAACCACGGTAAAATTTGTGTCTTCATGTGTTTATTTGCTTATTATATGTTGTAGCATAACAATTTATTACATTTTCATATTTTTTCAGTACAGTGAAGTTTTATGGATGTATATGATATGTTTTAAGTGATGTGGCAAAGTAATGTACGAATGTGAAGTAACTTATGAATTTTAAGTATAATAAAACACAAAAATACGACATCTCTGCATCCCTTAAGACTGTAGAAACCAGGCTCCGGATCCTCCCATAGTCACTTCAGGTGAGATTTTGATTTACATGCAAGTTGTTATCGAAAGGGCCAATGAGTGAGGGTTTTTTGGTGCGCAGTAAAAGATTGAACCTAGGTCAGCCCAACCTAAGCCAACAAGGAACTAGTAGGAGGTCAAAAGGTGGGTTGCTGCTTCATGTGTTCAACCAGTTAACTGATGATTCACTCACAAATAACTCATGCATGTCAGATCTGAGAGTTACCCATTTGATATCGGAGTTCATGGATAATATACTATTATTTGTATAATCATCTAAATTGTACAAGTGGTGTGTGGAGTTAGAGGAAGGTGTATGAGGATTGCGCAATTCATATTGAGGAATTTACCTAATTAATAGGGGTCAATTCCCAAGGAAACAATGCAAGGAAATAGGGACTTGGGAAAGCCAAAATTTGGTTAAGTGTCTTCCTGGGCTTGTTTAGGAAGTAGTGAGACAGATAGAGATAATACAGAGGTTGCTCGGCCTTGAGAAAATCATTTTAATTTTCTCATATTTTATGACTAATGAAATATACAGATAGCATGGGTTTTTAGTTGTGGCTTTCCCTAGTAAATAATTTTGTAATATGTTGAATTAATTCTTCCTCTTGTATGCTTCGTGATTTCACAATCATTTAATTATTTCTGCTAATGAGTGGAGTATATTGAAGTCTATTGTTTTAGTAAATTATAATTAGAAGTTTGAATCTATAAGAAAAATTTTGTTGCATTGAGTACAACTGAAGCTAAGTACATTACTACTAGCATGGATAATTGTGGGATAATTTGACCAAGGAATCCTTTTGGGGAACTATTTGAGAAAGTTACAGACACAATAGTTATATATTGTGACAATAAGATCAGGATTCATCTTGTAGAAGATCTCGTGATTCATAACAAGTCCAATCATATTGAGATAAAGTATTACTATATCTGAGATATGTTACAACTAGGAGGATTAAGGCTCCATCACGTCTCCACTAATGATCAAATATTTGAAATTCTTACCAAAACTTTACCGAAACAAAAGTTTTTGGCTTTTAGAGAGAAATTTGGACTTATGCACATGACCCTTCTGGGACCTAGTTATAGATGATTGAGAACACTAAGTTCCCTCCCCCCCATCAAATCTCACAGGATTAGGAAATGATTTCAAAAATGTCCTAAGGATGATAGACCTCTTACATAGTGTTTACCACAAGAGTAGGCCTCAGTATGCATCCTATCCATAGTATGGAATATGGGAAGATCCACCTATATACCCATTAGGTACAGTGAGACTTGTATGTGTGACTTGTCTTGGATCCAGGTGTTCCACCACTTGACACTTGGTTGTGTTTGATTCTTGTCTGTGTGACTTGTTTGAGTTTTGTCTATGTGATGTTTGTTTTCTATCACCTTATTTTTGAGATGAAAATTGGGGTAGTGTAATCCTTGTCTATGTCACATGTGATGATCATTTCCTTCCCAAATTTGTGTCAAGTAGATGATTCTTCTTTAGATTGCGACTTCATTGCCACAGATATTACGTAGTAGAGTTGAGCTAAGATGAATGAAAGAGTTAAAAAGAAGCAACGATCTTTGATGAAGAAAGAAATTCCTCCCTAGTTGAGACGAAGTGTTAAAATTTAGTAGTTCACGGATGAATTTCTCCTAGAAGAAATCATATCTTTCAGTTCTTTTTGAACCTCCTATAATAAAATTTAATTTCTAATAATTCTAATATGGCTTACCAAAAATAGTTAGTCACATCTCAATTTGAAATTGATTTTCAAAAAATAGAAAGTCATGTCTAAATGATCAACGATGATCTTGACATATGCAATCCACTTTAAAATCAAATTAATCATGGTTACAGAAGTGAAGAGTTAATATTTTTATCCTTACCAGTATTATTATAATCATGATACTATTATTTATAAATTAGTCTAAAGTCATTCACCGATAATGGTTTAATAAAAACAAATTCTCTCATGAAACAAGTCAATTAAATTCAGAATCTCTTACCTAGAAAATTGAACCTCTCTCTTGGAATAAAATAGTAACTACACACTTAAGAGAATGCAACTCTCCCTCATTTATTCAATGTATGGCAAAAGTGTAACTCTTCATTAAATTCACTTGTAACTCTCTCATTCAATTCAATTTGTAACTTTCACCAAATATTCTCTCATGTGTAATTGTAACTCTCTCTCTCCCTAATTTGAATTGTAACTCCTCAAGACATGTGTACCTCTCTCTCTCTCTATTCTTGGGATGAGTTACACTTCTCCTCAAGTAACTCCTCCCTCATGAAATTCAATTCTCCTATTATTGGCTCAAGGCATGAATTCATTTTGTAACTCCTCTCCTTAGTCATCTATTTAAGCAAGAGAAAGTAAGAGTTGAGAGTAGCATGTTCATTGTGAATAAGGAGAGATATTGAGTGTGTGCAAGTGAGGTGTGAGAGAAAGTGAAGAGTAAGAGCAAGGGAAGAACTAGAGCAAGTGTGAAGGACAAGGTCTGATTAAGAGAAGGAGGATATCTTCAAGAAAAGAGCAATATAACTTTAGATGAATGTTGATTAAAATTTGGGGACTTTATTCATTTTCATTCTCTATGTGTGTGTGTGTATGTACTATGTCGAACAATTGAAGAAATCGAATAGAAGAAGAATCATTTTGGTTTTCCCCTTGTGGATTTTTCCCTGGTCATGGAAACTAACTTTCAGTGTCTTTAATTTGTGCTTATATATCTTCACATGATCCTTAAGTTTATGTTCTATTTAAAATTGCTAACATGAAAAGTTGTGAAGAAGAAATATGCATTCTAAGTAATTGTAACAACATAGAACATTCAATTTTCTGCAAAGTACATTCAATGTTCTGCAAAGTACATTCAATTTTCTGCAAAGTACATTCATTTTTATGCAAAGTACATTCATAGTTATGCTAAGTACATTCAATTCAATTCAATTTTCTGCAAGTACATTCAATTTTCTACATAGAACATTCAAGAATCTGCAAATAATTTTTAAATTTCTGCATAGAAATTTCAGATCTTAACAATTTATATAGAAGTGACCAGAGGGTACAATTTTGTTGACTTGCATGGGAATGAGGAAAAACCCATTAAGGAGTTGACAGGTTTTGGTTCCATGCTAAATATTGTAGAAGACAAATTCGAGAGATAAGCCTAGGGTTTTAGCATACTTGGGGAACTCTAATGAAAATAAAATGTAAGATAAGGCTTAATGAAAGAACTTATATTTCATAAGAAGAAAAGCAAAGAGCCTTGGAAGAACATTACACCTAAGGAAATACTTTAACTATAAACTACAAATATGTTATCTGAGAATGACATTAAAACTAAGTTAATATAAATTATAAAAGAGCATAAAAGCTAACATAGTCAAGTAGGTTAATACGTCCTATAACATTAAAGCATGTTATGGCTTGGTCTAGCCATAAGAAAACATGATCAAATAAGAAAGTTGAATATTCATTCCAGTTCAAACAAACTAAATTGCTTTGTTTAGGGGTTTAACCAATAAACCTTAATATGCAAATGACCTAGAAATAATACAAATTACAAGGAATTATATTTATTTACAAGAATATTAACTCACTAGTCGAAGAGTGAACCTTTCTCAAGAGCAGGTCACCACTATGAGACATTTTGGTGAAGGAAAGGGTGAGAGTTATAGTATGCCTCCACAAATTAAGTTATACACAAGGAAAAACTAGGGCTAATTTTAAAACCATTTCTTAAATATCTACATATAAACTTGTATATAGAAGTTAAAAAAATAAGTATACATACACAATTATCAACCTAAAGAGAAAATATGAGGAGAAATAATCCTTGTAACTAGTTTTTATTAAGAACGAGAGCCAAGTACCAAAGACTTATGTGTGTAAGTAATATAATCCTGGAGAAGTCTTGAAAGCCCTAGGGAAAATACCCCCTATGAATATGCAATAACAAGATAAGGGATGGTTAGAGATAATAAATGTAAAATCATTAGGATTACAAAGAAAAATAGTCATAAACCTGAAAATGAATTCATACCTACAATATACTTACTCAACCATTAGAACCACAACACATTTTCACTCAAACAAACTAAAAAAGGTCTGAATAGAGAGCAGGGTTTCAATTGACTTGTATTGTAGAGAATGGCAGAGTTAAGATGTGTAGAGAACGACAGAGTTAAGATTTGTAGTAGAGTAGAGCAGAGATCTGTCTACAAACCCAAAAAAAACTAATGCCAAATGAACTATTAGGAAAAAATACATTACAATCAAAACATAACCATAACAATGTATACCATTGATCAACCAAAACCTCATTGCAACCATCGGTTCTAGGGTTCACATATTTCCATGTTACGCCATGTGAACACAGGTGGAACCACCATCTTGACTCAATGAAATCGTGCCACGTACATGAAGGGGACCACATCACAAGTTACTTAGATTCCTACATCAAACACGTAGCTGGGTTATATACTTATGTGACCATAATCATTAAAATCAATAACTTTATATAAATCATACAAATAATTAAATACATGTGTGATAGATATGTTTTTAAATGTCATGGGTAGGAGTTTTGTAAAATGAATAACAAAGACCCTCAAGTGTTTGGGCTTGACCTAAACATTTGAAAGTATTAAGACCATGTGGGTGGATATGTCTAACATTCAAAAGGCCTCCAAGCCTAGAAGGGTAGTAGTATCAACTTAAGAGAAACTAAACCTCAATATAAAATAGAAAGGACAAGGGGTAAAACATATAAGGTCTCGTCATGGCCACAATTGTTTTGGTGTGTGTGTGTGTGTATAATAATGAGAGAGAATTCCTTGAATGTAAACATATATGTATATATTGAATTGGTTATTATAATAATACTAATAAGGAATTTAAGAAAAATATTTATGCCGAATCAAATACATTTAATTAATAATAAATACTTAGTTTAAGGTGGACTAGAAGACTCTATAATGGGCATAGTAATAAGAGTAGCTTAGTATGTCACTAGTACCATCATTAGTTAGAAATCATGCTAGAAAGGGGTAAGAGTAAATGAAGAACATAAATGAAAAGGATGAAGGAAGCCCTTGTGTTTTAAAGTTAAGGTTTGACTTGCAACTATGAATTGAAAAAGAATAGTGGACAATGATTAAAAATATTATGGAATATTATTAGAGTCTAGATAAAGAGTATATTATATGAGTATTGTACCCAAATTAAATAAAAAAAAAAAAAAAAAAAACTAGGTGTGTTTAGAGAGGCTTATTACAGAGTACCTAAGCCATTTTCCATTAATGTCAAAGAGGGAGAGTAAGAAAACATTGGAGATGAGATGAAATTTTTACAAAGATATTGAAATTAGAGAGTGATCAACCATTAGCTCTTCAAAAGAAAAGGGGGAGAGTGAACATTCAATAGTAATTTATTTAGCTTGATAAGGGGAGCGTTTCCAAGTGGTGGTGTTTCCATAAATGACTAGCAATATTTAGTGTTGTTTCCATTAATGCCAAAGGGTGAGATTAGTGAGAAAATAGCCATTTTAATTGATGTCAAGTCTAATCGTTGATTGCAGGTGACGACATGTTCATAGGGAGATTTTTGAGTCTTCATGCATGATGTTTGTGCTATTAGTTGATGAGTATTGTGTTTGGTGAATATTGGATGTGTAGAATAGTAGCCTATCAATAAAATCCATAGGGAGATTTTTGAGTCTTCATGCATGATGTTTGTGCTATTAGTTGATGAGTATTGTGTTTGGTGAATATTGGGTGTGTAGAATAGTAGCCTATCAATGAAATCCTTTTGGTTACAAGTAACATATTTGGTTTGATAGTCCTCTTAAACACCTTTCCAGTAGTATATGGAACATAGCCTAACTCCCAAGGGAAGAGGATAAATAAGGGTTTGGAGCTAATTAAAGGATCCAAAGGCTCATGGTTCTGTTGGAATAGGTAATTATTGAGGGGGGCGGGATGAATCAAGAATATTGAGATTATTAATTCTTTTTCTTGAATATGATTTTAGTCCCTTTTTATATTATGTTACTTATGAGAGAATTCATTCATAAATAAAGTGAGAAATAAGTTTAAGAATTCATGTTCATACAACCAATCACATGAGAAACGCACAAAATTGACATAGATGTTTTCATGTGGAAATCGAGAGGGAAAAACCCACTAAATTGTTGTTTGTTTATGATGTAAATTAAGAACCTACTTAATTACATTATTTTTTTTGTGAAAACCCACTCACAAGAGGAACCAACCCCTTAGGTTAGCAAGAAGAAACTTTCCAAAAGGAACCAACCTCTTTTGAATGCAATAACCAACCTACTTGTGCCACTGTTCTACTATTTCATATAATTTTCAAAATGAAAATAGAGGCACATACAATTACAAGTAAAATACCAATCTGGTTGGTTGTAGAAACAACTTCTCAGTTCAGTACGTTTCCACAAACTCCCCTTGGTCTCATACATCTTCTCTTTTCTCGCTGCTCACAACAACATATCATCAACACTCTTCCTTCTCTCACACAGGATCTTTGCTTCACACTCTTCAAATCTGCTCTTGCTGTTCTTCTCACAATGTTCTCTCTACTCTCGTTGCTCAATCACTTTGTTTGCTCACTCATCTCAAACTATTCTCACTACGAAGAACTCTGTCTACTTACACAACTTTGACTTGTTTTTCTGCTCACCACTTTGTCTTCTCTCATAGCTCTCACTCCTTAGCACTTCAATAATATTCTACAACCCACGTTGCTTGATGGAAATTGATGGTTTTGATATTTTGATGTACATTGCAAAATGTTATTTCTACTAATTGTGTCCATACTACCCAAGTGTACTTCGGCATGGATCCTCCTGCTACTGTTGCATTTGTTGGTTGAACTATACCATGGCATTAAACACAAAGATGGGTTGCTGGATTGTTCACTAACTCCATGCACAATCCTCCATACTGAGAATTTAATCTCAGGTGGCCTGCACACTCTTTCATGACTCCCATGCTTATTCATTGCTCGACAGAGCTTTAACACACTCAAGAATGACCACTTTGTTTCTCATTTAAATCTATTAGATGTGCACATGAAGAAACCGATTGCTTTCTCCATTTATTCTATCCTTCCCTGTGAAATGTTGTCCTCATTGCCTTGTCTCAACGACTGCTAAAGGTCCATATAGCTCCATCAACCAACTTCATTGATCTGCATTTAATATTCAACTAATGACTCATACATCCATTAAACTCATTGTACTACTTCATCAAAGCTCCAACGTATCATAACTTAAAAAATTGAAATGTTACGATACTGCAACATGTCCAAGATTATGACATATAAAACATTCAACGTTATTCATCTGAGAAAATAACCGACTATCACTTCCATAGTTTGGAGTAAAAGATTTTCTTTGAAGGATTTCTTTCCTTGGTTGTTGATGGGGTTGACCTCTTATCTCCATGTTGAGAATTTAAAGTTTTGCATTAGAGTTCCTTGCCTCACCCTGTGAGCTAGATTCACCTTCAACAGATTCATAAAAACCAAGACCGGTTGTGATAGCAGGAGATCTTTGACTACTAAGAATAGCATCCATAATCTTAGTATTGTCTTGAAATCGTAACAATTTATATTTTTCTTCTAATTTAATTTTTAAGATATTTACCTCAACCTGATGTTGTTCTTCCTTTTCCAGTTGTTGCTTCTTCAAGATTTCTTCAACCTTTCTTACTTCTTCCACTTGTTGCCTTAATTTGAGAATCTCGTTTTCTTGTTCTTTATCTGTTTGAGGTAGTTCTTCATTCTATTTATTTTTTAATGATATCACTTCATCCTGTAACATTTGACATACTTTGAAGGCACACTCCAGCTGAGCTTTTAATCTGGTAACTTCTTCTTTGATGGCACACTCCCTTTTGTTAAATAGATCTTGTTGATCTATGATTTTATATGATGCTTCATTTGCTTGTTCATCTTCAATCTGAGGTGATTTAGAATCTAAATACTTTCTTCCACCTAATGACCAATTGCCTCTCCTGTTTTCATTGTTCCTTTGAGCAGTCTTCTTCTTTAGCTTCTTTCCCATTGTTCTACGGATCTCCTTTAAGCAATCAAGCTTCTACCAAAGGACCTGATTTGATACCAATTGTTGGAAATAATACTGAGAGGGGGTGGGGGGGCTGAATCAATATTAGCAAGTCAATAATTTTTCCATTTCCATAATCAGATTTATATACGCTACTACAGTTAAGGGAACTTGCGTGTACACGCAACTGTGTTTAAGGCAACAAGCGTATATCCAACAAACTTATGATTCAGTTAATTCATCATATGTTTATCTCTAATTAGTGCATCATAACTTCATTAACCATATAAAAAATAACCAGGTGCAGTTAAAACAGAACATACCATCAATCATAAGAAACACACATGAATACCAAGATTTAAGGTGGAAACCCAACGTGGGACAAAATCCACCTGCTACTGTCTTCTTTTAATATAAGAAAAACTTGTTTACAATATTTCACTGGAACAGAATCATACCAATACGCAGGCACCCACCTGCAAAAGGCTACAACCTTCTCTCATTATCGAGCTTCTACTGGAAGGAAGCTAAAATCCCCTAGCTCTTGTACTAGCCGATCTGTTCACTAGTACGTAGGCGCCGACCTACTGAAGGCTCCAACCTTCACTCATTTTCCAGCTACTACTGGAAGGGAGCTCCAACCCCCTATCTCTTGTATTGGTTGATATGTTTACGAGTACGTAGGCGCCAGCCTACAGAAGGCTACGACCTTCTCTCTTCCTCTAGGGACCACTTTTCATAAATTTTCAAACTAGATACTCCTAGAACACAACACCATAAACTGAAGGCCATGTTTCATCCAATTTTCATACTGGACCCATCAACAACAATGAAGCTCAAAATAAATCACCACTGCAATACAACCATTTCATTAACCAATCATTCAATACTCTATCATCAATCCTTTAATCACCCACCAATTGAATCACTGCAGCCCTATCATCAAAACACAGTCACCAGAACACAGAGCAAAACCCAGAACTCTGCAACAACCACTAGAACCAACTGCAAATTCAGATATCATATTTCATAATGTATACGCTACTCTGATGAGCCAAAACAATGTGTATACGCGCTTTTACCAAAGCGAATCTGCATACATATCTGCAAATACTAGCTTAAAAAACATCACAGCTATTTCAAAATTCAGTCATACCCAGATAATAACATTTTCAGAATAAAACATGCATCAGTATTCAGATCTAGTCTATCCATGATCAAACCACATAATGATAATACATTCCAAGCCTTAAGATCCCAATCCATCATCCATCATCATCCACATAGGTGCATCCTTAGTTTAGATCAAGCAAAGCATCACAAACCCATAACCTGCATACTGGATCTCACACTTACTCAGATATTCAATACTTGCACACTTGGTCTAATGATCTTCTCCTCCTTTTATAGTTTTAGGCCTTTCTTCATACCATGGACCAAAACCACTTAGGACCAATATCTTGGACCAAATACCTAGGGTCAATACCTCAGACCAGACACCTTGGATCAATACCATGGATCAAAATACCATGGACCAAAAACCTTGGACAAAAGCTTAGCTTTCCAAGATATACGTGCTTTTCCTTCTGTGAAAGTGTGTGTGTACGTTATACGCTCCTTTTGGTTTGTTAACCTGCGTGTATATGCTCCTTTGTCAAGGTGAACCTGCGTATACCTCTCTTTATTCATTCTTTGTAGTCTGATCATTAATTCTTTGCTATTGACCTACTGCACTATGATCTGTCATCTGAGTGAGTTAACCATCAAGGACAACTCCCGTATCATAATGCCAACATAACTGAGTGTGTGGATTGCCTGCAACTGAGTGCATAGGTCAAGAATTATTTTTTGTACACATAGTCTATTATAAGAATCAATTCTTGCAGATGAAATCCCACATTGGGATGAACCACGGTAAAATTTGTGTCTTCATGTGTTTATTTGCTTATTATATGTTGTAGCATAACAATTTATTACATTTTCATATTTTTTCAGTACAGTGAAGTTTTATGGATGTATATGATATGTTTTAAGTGATGTGGCAAAGTAATGTACGAATGTGAAGTAACTTATGAATTTTAAGTATAATAAAACACAAAAATACGACATCTCTGCATCCCTTAAGACTGTAGAAACCAGGCTCCGGATCCTCCCATAGTCACTTCAGGTGAGATTTTGATTTACATGCAAGTTGTTATCGAAAGGGCCAATGAGTGAGGGTTTTTTGGTGCGCAGTAAAAGATTGAACCTAGGTCAGCCCAACCTAAGCCAACAAGGAACTAGTAGGAGGTCAAAAGGTGGGTTGCTGCTTCATGTGTTCAACCAGTTAACTGATGATTCACTCACAAATAACTCATGCATGTCAGATCTGAGAGTTACCCATTTGATATCGGAGTTCATGGATAATATACTATTATTTGTATAATCATCTAAATTGTACAAGTGGTGTGTGGAGTTAGAGGAAGGTGTATGAGGATTGCGCAATTCATATTGAGGAATTTACCTAATTAATAGGGGTCAATTCCCAAGGAAACAATGCAAGGAAATAGGGACTTGGGAAAGCCAAAATTTGGTTAAGTGTCTTCCTGGGCTTGTTTAGGAAGTAGTGAGACAGATAGAGATAATACAGAGGTTGCTCGGCCTTGAGAAAATCATTTTAATTTTCTCATATTTTATGACTAATGAAATATACAGATAGCATGGGTTTTTAGTTGTGGCTTTCCCTAGTAAATAATTTTGTAATATGTTGAATTAATTCTTCCTCTTGTATGCTTCGTGATTTCACAATCATTTAATTATTTCTGCTAATGAGTGGAGTATATTGAAGTCTATTGTTTTAGTAAATTATAATTAGAAGTTTGAATCTATAAGAAAAATTTTGTTGCATTGAGTACAACTGAAGCTAAGTACATTACTACTAGCATGGATAATTGTGGGATAATTTGACCAAGGAATCCTTTTGGGGAACTATTTGAGAAAGTTACAGACACAATAGTTATATATTGTGACAATAAGATCAGGATTCATCTTGTAGAAGATCTCGTGATTCATAACAAGTCCAATCATATTGAGATAAAGTATTACTATATCTGAGATATGTTACAACTAGGAGGATTAAGGCTCCATCACGTCTCCACTAATGATCAAATATTTGAAATTCTTACCAAAACTTTACCGAAACAAAAGTTTTTGGCTTTTAGAGAGAAATTTGGACTTATGCACATGACCCTTCTGGGACCTAGTTATAGATGATTGAGAACACTAAGTTCCCTCCCCCCCATCAAATCTCACAGGATTAGGAAATGATTTCAAAAATGTCCTAAGGATGACAGACCTCTTACATAGTGTTTACCACAAGAGTAGGCCTCAGTATGCATCCTATCCATAGTATGGAATATGGGAAGATCCACCTATATACCCATTAGGTACAGTGAGACTTGTATGTGTGACTTGTCTTGGATCCAGGTGTTCCACCACTTGACACTTGGTTGTGTTTGATTCTTGTCTGTGTGACTTGTTTGAGTTTTGTCTATGTGATGTTTGTTTTCTATCACCTTATTTTTGAGATGAAAATTGGGGTAGTGTAATCCTTGTCTATGTCACATGTGATGATCATTTCCTTCCCAAATTTGTGTCAAGTAGATGATTCTTCTTTAGATTGCGACTTCATTGCCACAGATATTACGTAGTAGAGTTGAGCTAAGATGAATGAAAGAGTTAAAAAGAAGCAACGATCTTTGATGAAGAAAGAAATTCCTCCCTAGTTGAGACGAAGTGTTAAAATTTAGTAGTTCACGGATGAATTTCTCCTAGAAGAAATCATATCTTTCAGTTCTTTTTGAACCTCCTATAATAAAATTTAATTTCTAATAATTCTAATATGGCTTACCAAAAATAGTTAGTCACATCTCAATTTGAAATTGATTTTCAAAAAATAGAAAGTCATGTCTAAATGATCAACGATGATCTTGACATATGCAATCCACTTTAAAATCAAATTAATCATGGTTACAGAAGTGAAGAGTTAATATTTTTATCCTTACCAGTATTATTATAATCATGATACTATTATTTATAAATTAGTCTAAAGTCATTCACCGATAATGGTTTAATAAAAACAAATTCTCTCATGAAACAAGTCAATTAAATTCAGAATCTCTTACCTAGAAAATTGAACCTCTCTCTTGGAATAAAATAGTAACTACACACTTAAGAGAATGCAACTCTCCCTCATTTATTCAATGTATGGCAAAAGTGTAACTCTTCATTAAATTCACTTGTAACTCTCTCATTCAATTCAATTTGTAACTTTCACCAAATATTCTCTCATGTGTAATTGTAACTCTCTCTCTCCCTAATTTGAATTGTAACTCCTCAAGACATGTGTACCTCTCTCTCTCTCTATTCTTGGGATGAGTTACACTTCTCCTCAAGTAACTCCTCCCTCATGAAATTCAATTCTCCTATTATTGGCTCAAGGCATGAATTCATTTTGTAACTCCTCTCCTTAGTCATCTATTTAAGCAAGAGAAAGTAAGAGTTGAGAGTAGCATGTTCATTGTGAATAAGGAGAGATATTGAGTGTGTGCAAGTGAGGTGTGAGAGAAAGTGAAGAGTAAGAGCAAGGGAAGAACTAGAGCAAGTGTGAAGGACAAGGTCTGATTAAGAGAAGGAGGATATCTTCAAGAAAAGAGCAATATAACTTTAGATGAATGTTGATTAAAATTTGGGGACTTTATTCATTTTCATTCTCTATGTGTGTGTGTGTATGTACTATGTCGAACAATTGAAGAAATCGAATAGAAGAAGAATCATTTTGGTTTTCCCCTTGTGGATTTTTCCCTGGTCATGGAAACTAACTTTCAGTGTCTTTAATTTGTGCTTATATATCTTCACATGATCCTTAAGTTTATGTTCTATTTAAAATTGCTAACATGAAAAGTTGTGAAGAAGAAATATGCATTCTAAGTAATTGTAACAACATAGAACATTCAATTTTCTGCAAAGTACATTCAATGTTCTGCAAAGTACATTCGATTTTCTGCAAAGTACATTCATTTTTATGCAAAGTACATTCATAGTTATGCTAAGTACATTCAATTCAATTCAATTTTCTGCAAGTACATTCAATTTTCTACATAGAACATTCAAGAATCTGCAAATAATTTTTAAATTTCTGCATAGAAATTTCAGATCTTAACAATTTATATAGAAGTGACCAGAGGGTACAATTTTGTTGACTTGCATGGGAATGAGGAAAAACCCATTAAGGAGTTGACAGGTTTTGGTTCCATGCTAAATATTGTAGAAGACAAATTCGAGAGATAAGCCTAGGGTTTTAGCATACTTGGGGAACTCTAATGAAAATAAAATGTAAGATAAGGCTTAATGAAAGAACTTATATTTTATAAGAAGAAAAGCAAAGAGCCTTGGAAGAACATTACACCTAAGGAAATACTTTAACTATAAACTACAAATATGTTATCTGAGAATGACATTAAAACTAAGTTAATATAAATTATAAAAGAGCATAAAAGCTAACATAGTCAAGTAGGTTAATACGTCCTATAACATTAAAGCATGTTATGGCTTGGTCTAGCCATAAGAAAACATGATCAAATAAGAAAGTTGAATATTCATTCCAGTTCAAACAAACTAAATTGCTTTGTTTAGGGGTTTAACCAATAAACCTTAATATGCAAATGACCTAGAAATAATACAAATTACAAGGAATTATATTTATTTACAAGAATATTAACTCACTAGTCGAAGAGTGAACCTTTCTCAAGAGCAGGTCACCACTATGAGACATTTTGGTGAAGGAAAGGGTGAGAGTTATAGTATGCCTCCACAAATTAAGTTATACACAAGGAAAAACTAGGGCTAATTTTAAAACCATTTCTTAAATATCTACATATAAACTTGTATATAGAAGTTAAAAAAATAAGTATACATACACAATTATCAACCTAAAGAGAAAATATGAGGAGAAATAATCCTTGTAACTAGTTTTTATTAAGAACGAGAGCCAAGTACCAAAGACTTATGTGTGTAAGTAATATAATCCTGGAGAAGTCTTGAAAGCCCTAGGGAAAATACCCCCTATGAATATGCAATAACAAGATAAGGGATGGTTAGAGATAATAAATGTAAAATCATTAGGATTACAAAGAAAAATAGTCATAAACCTGAAAATGAATTCATACCTACAATATACTTACTCAACCATTAGAACCACAACACATTTTCACTCAAACAAACTAAAAAAGGTCTGAATAGAGAGCAGGGTTTCAATTGACTTGTATTGTAGAGAATGGCAGAGTTAAGATGTGTAGAGAACGACAGAGTTAAGATTTGTAGTAGAGTAGAGCAGAGATCTGTCTACAAACCCAAAAAAAACTAATGCCAAATGAACTATTAGGAAAAAATACATTACAATCAAAACATAACCATAACAATGTATACCATTGATCAACCAAAACCTCATTGCAACCATCGGTTCTAGGGTTCACATATTTCCATGTTACGCCATGTGAACACAGGTGGAACCACCATCTTGACTCAATGAAATCGTGCCACGTACATGAAGGGGACCACATCACAAGTTACTTAGATTCCTACATCAAACACGTAGCTGGGTTATATACTTATGTGACCATAATCATTAAAATCAATAACTTTATATAAATCATACAAATAATTAAATACATGTGTGATAGATATGTTTTTAAATGTCATGGGTAGGAGTTTTGTAAAATGAATAACAAAGACCCTCAAGTGTTTGGGCTTGACCTAAACATTTGAAAGTATTAAGACCATGTGGGTGGATATGTCTAACATTCAAAAGGCCTCCAAGCCTAGAAGGGTAGTAGTATCAACTTAAGAGAAACTAAACCTCAATATAAAATAGAAAGGACAAGGGGTAAAACATATAAGGTCTCGTCATGGCCACAATTGTTTTGGTGTGTGTGTGTGTGTATAATAATGAGAGAGAATTCCTTGAATGTAAACATATATGTATATATTGAATTGGTTATTATAATAATACTAATAAGGAATTTAAGAAAAATATTTATGCCGAATCAAATACATTTAATTAATAATAAATACTTAGTTTAAGGTGGACTAGAAGACTCTATAATGGGCATAGTAATAAGAGTAGCTTAGTATGTCACTAGTACCATCATTAGTTAGAAATCATGCTAGAAAGGGGTAAGAGTAAATGAAGAACATAAATGAAAAGGATGAAGGAAGCCCTTGTGTTTTAAAGTTAAGGTTTGACTTGCAACTATGAATTGAAAAAGAATAGTGGACAATGATTAAAAATATTATGGAATATTATTAGAGTCTAGATAAAGAGTATATTATATGAGTATTGTACCCAAATTAAATAAAAAAAAAAAAAAAAAAACTAGGTGTGTTTAGAGAGGCTTATTACAGAGTACCTAAGCCATTTTCCATTAATGTCAAAGAGGGAGAGTAAGAAAACATTGGAGATGAGATGAAATTTTTACAAAGATATTGAAATTAGAGAGTGATCAACCATTAGCTCTTCAAAAGAAAAGGGGGAGAGTGAACATTCAATAGTAATTTATTTAGCTTGATAAGGGGAGCGTTTCCAAGTGGTGGTGTTTCCATAAATGACTAGCAATATTTAGTGTTGTTTCCATTAATGCCAAAGGGTGAGATTAGTGAGAAAATAGCCATTTTAATTGATGTCAAGTCTAATCGTTGATTGCAGGTGACGACATGTTCATAGGGAGATTTTTGAGTCTTCATGCATGATGTTTGTGCTATTAGTTGATGAGTATTGTGTTTGGTGAATATTGGATGTGTAGAATAGTAGCCTATCAATAAAATCCATAGGGAGATTTTTGAGTCTTCATGCATGATGTTTGTGCTATTAGTTGATGAGTATTGTGTTTGGTGAATATTGGGTGTGTAGAATAGTAGCCTATCAATGAAATCCTTTTGGTTACAAGTAACATATTTGGTTTGATAGTCCTCTTAAACACCTTTCCAGTAGTATATGGAACATAGCCTAACTCCCAAGGGAAGAGGATAAATAAGGGTTTGGAGCTAATTAAAGGATCCAAAGGCTCATGGTTCTGTTGGAATAGGTAATTATTGAGGGGGGCGGGATGAATCAAGAATATTGAGATTATTAATTCTTTTTCTTGAATATGATTTTAGTCCCTTTTTATATTATGTTACTTATGAGAGAATTCATTCATAAATAAAGTGAGAAATAAGTTTAAGAATTCATGTTCATACAACCAATCACATGAGAAACGCACAAAATTGACATAGATGTTTTCATGTGGAAATCGAGAGGGAAAAACCCACTAAATTGTTGTTTGTTTATGATGTAAATTAAGAACCTACTTAATTACATTATTTTTTTTGTGAAAACCCACTCACAAGAGGAACCAACCCCCTTAGGTTAGCAAGAAGAAACTTTCCAAAAGGAACCAACCTCTTTTGAATGCAATAACCAACCTACTTGTGCCACTGTTCTACTATTTCATATAATTTTCAAAATGAAAATAGAGGCACATACAATTACAAGTAAAATACCAATCTGGTTGGTTGTAGAAACAACTTCTCAGTTCAGTACGTTTCCACAAACTCCCCTTGGTCTCATACATCTTCTCTTTTCTCGCTGCTCACAACAACATATCATCAACACTCTTCCTTCTCTCACACAGGATCTTTGCTTCACACTCTTCAAATCTGCTCTTGCTGTTCTTCTCACAATGTTCTCTCTACTCTCGTTGCTCAATCACTTTGTTTGCTCACTCATCTCAAACTATTCTCACTACGAAGAACTCTGTCTACTTACACAACTTTGACTTGTTTTTCTGCTCACCACTTTGTCTTCTCTCATAGCTCTCACTCCTTAGCACTTCAATAATATTCTACAACCCACGTTGCTTGATGGAAATTGATGGTTTTGATATTTTGATGTACATTGCAAAATGTTATTTCTACTAATTGTGTCCATACTACCCAAGTGTACTTCGGCATGGATCCTCCTGCTACTGTTGCATTTGTTGGTTGAACTATACCATGGCATTAAACACAAAGATGGGTTGCTGGATTGTTCACTAACTCCATGCACAATCCTCCATACTGAGAATTTAATCTCAGGTGGCCTGCACACTCTTTCATGACTCCCATGCTTATTCATTGCTCGACAGAGCTTTAACACACTCAAGAATGACCACTTTGTTTCTCATTTAAATCTATTAGATGTGCACATGAAGAAACCGATTGCTTTCTCCATTTATTCTATCCTTCCCTGTGAAATGTTGTCCTCATTGCCTTGTCTCAACGACTGCTAAAGGTCCATATAGCTCCATCAACCAACTTCATTGATCTGCATTTAATATTCAACTAATGACTCATACATCCATTAAACTCATTGTACTACTTCATCAAAGCTCCAACGTATCATAACTTAAAAAATTGAAATGTTACGATACTGCAACATGTCCAAGATTATGACATATAAAACATTCAACGTTATTCATCTGAGAAAATAACCGACTATCACTTCCATAGTTTGGAGTAAAAGATTTTCTTTGAAGGATTTCTTTCCTTGGTTGTTGATGGGGTTGACCTCTTATCTCCATGTTGAGAATTTAAAGTTTTGCATTAGAGTTCCTTGCCTCACCCTGTGAGCTAGATTCACCTTCAACAGATTCATAAAAACCAAGACCGGTTGTGATAGCAGGAGATCTTTGACTACTAAGAATAGCATCCATAATCTTAGTATTGTCTTGAAATCGTAACAATTTATATTTTTCTTCTAATTTAATTTTTAAGATATTTACCTCAACCTGATGTTGTTCTTCCTTTTCCAGTTGTTGCTTCTTCAAGATTTCTTCAACCTTTCTTACTTCTTCCACTTGTTGCCTTAATTTGAGAATCTCGTTTTCTTGTTCTTTATCTGTTTGAGGTAGTTCTTCATTCTATTTATTTTTTAATGATATCACTTCATCCTGTAACATTTGACATACTTTGAAGGCACACTCCAGCTGAGCTTTTAATCTGGTAACTTCTTCTTTGATGGCACACTCCCTTTTGTTAAATAGATCTTGTTGATCTATGATTTTATATGATGCTTCATTTGCTTGTTCATCTTCAATCTGAGGTGATTTAGAATCTAAATACTTTCTTCCACCTAATGACCAATTGCCTCTCCTGTTTTCATTGTTCCTTTGAGCAGTCTTCTTCTTTAGCTTCTTTCCCATTGTTCTACGGATCTCCTTTAAGCAATCAAGCTTCTACCAAAGGACCTGATTTGATACCAATTGTTGGAAATAATACTGAGAGGGGGTGGGGGGGCTGAATCAATATTAGCAAGTCAATAATTTTTCCATTTCCATAATCAGATTTATATACGCTACTACAGTTAAGGGAACTTGCGTGTACACGCAACTGTGTTTAAGGCAACAAGCGTATATCCAACAAACTTATGATTCAGTTAATTCATCATATGTTTATCTCTAATTAGTGCATCATAACTTCATTAACCATATAAAAAATAACCAGGTGCAGTTAAAACAGAACATACCATCAATCATAAGAAACACACATGAATACCAAGATTTAAGGTGGAAACCCAACGTGGGACAAAATCCACCTGCTACTGTCTTCTTTTAATATAAGAAAAACTTGTTTACAATATTTCACTGGAACAGAATCATACCAATACGCAGGCACCCACCTGCAAAAGGCTACAACCTTCTCTCATTATCGAGCTTCTACTGGAAGGAAGCTAAAATCCCCTAGCTCTTGTACTAGCCGATCTGTTCACTAGTACGTAGGCGCCGACCTACTGAAGGCTCCAACCTTCACTCATTTTCCAGCTACTACTGGAAGGGAGCTCCAACCCCCTATCTCTTGTATTGGTTGATATGTTTACGAGTACGTAGGCGCCAGCCTACAGAAGGCTACGACCTTCTCTCTTCCTCTAGGGACCACTTTTCATAAATTTTCAAACTAGATACTCCTAGAACACAACACCATAAACTGAAGGCCATGTTTCATCCAATTTTCATACTGGACCCATCAACAACAATGAAGCTCAAAATAAATCACCACTGCAATACAACCATTTCATTAACCAATCATTCAATACTCTATCATCAATCCTTTAATCACCCACCAATTGAATCACTGCAGCCCTATCATCAAAACACAGTCACCAGAACACAGAGCAAAACCCAGAACTCTGCAACAACCACTAGAACCAACTGCAAATTCAGATATCATATTTCATAATGTATACGCTACTCTGATGAGCCAAAACAATGTGTATACGCGCTTTTACCAAAGCGAATCTGCATACATATCTGCAAATACTAGCTTAAAAAACATCACAGCTATTTCAAAATTCAGTCATACCCAGATAATAACATTTTCAGAATAAAACATGCATCAGTATTCAGATCTAGTCTATCCATGATCAAACCACATAATGATAATACATTCCAAGCCTTAAGATCCCAATCCATCATCCATCATCATCCACATAGGTGCATCCTTAGTTTAGATCAAGCAAAGCATCACAAACCCATAACCTGCATACTGGATCTCACACTTACTCAGATATTCAATACTTGCACACTTGGTCTAATGATCTTCTCCTCCTTTTATAGTTTTAGGCCTTTCTTCATACCATGGACCAAAACCACTTAGGACCAATATCTTGGACCAAATACCTAGGGTCAATACCTCAGACCAGACACCTTGGATCAATACCATGGATCAAAATACCATGGACCAAAAACCTTGGACAAAAGCTTAGCTTTCCAAGATATACGTGCTTTTCCTTCTGTGAAAGTGTGTGTGTACGTTATACGCTCCTTTTGGTTTGTTAACCTGCGTGTATATGCTCCTTTGTCAAGGTGAACCTGCGTATACCTCTCTTTATTCATTCTTTGTAGTCTGATCATTAATTCTTTGCTATTGACCTACTGCACTATGATCTGTCATCTGAGTGAGTTAACCATCAAGGACAACTCCCGTATCATAATGCCAACATAACTGAGTGTGTGGATTGCCTGCAACTGAGTGCATAGGTCAAGAATTATTTTTTGTACACATAGTCTATTATAAGAATCAATTCTTGCAGATGAAATCCCACATTGGGATGAACCACGGTAAAATTTGTGTCTTCATGTGTTTATTTGCTTATTATATGTTGTAGCATAACAATTTATTACATTTTCATATTTTTTCAGTACAGTGAAGTTTTATGGATGTATATGATATGTTTTAAGTGATGTGGCAAAGTAATGTACGAATGTGAAGTAACTTATGAATTTTAAGTATAATAAAACACAAAAATACGACATCTCTGCATCCCTTAAGACTGTAGAAACCAGGCTCCGGATCCTCCCATAGTCACTTCAGGTGAGATTTTGATTTACATGCAAGTTGTTATCGAAAGGGCCAATGAGTGAGGGTTTTTTGGTGCGCAGTAAAAGATTGAACCTAGGTCAGCCCAACCTAAGCCAACAAGGAACTAGTAGGAGGTCAAAAGGTGGGTTGCTGCTTCATGTGTTCAACCAGTTAACTGATGATTCACTCACAAATAACTCATGCATGTCAGATCTGAGAGTTACCCATTTGATATCGGAGTTCATGGATAATATACTATTATTTGTATAATCATCTAAATTGTACAAGTGGTGTGTGGAGTTAGAGGAAGGTGTATGAGGATTGCGCAATTCATATTGAGGAATTTACCTAATTAATAGGGGTCAATTCCCAAGGAAACAATGCAAGGAAATAGGGACTTGGGAAAGCCAAAATTTGGTTAAGTGTCTTCCTGGGCTTGTTTAGGAAGTAGTGAGACAGATAGAGATAATACAGAGGTTGCTCGGCCTTGAGAAAATCATTTTAATTTTCTCATATTTTATGACTAATGAAATATACAGATAGCATGGGTTTTTAGTTGTGGCTTTCCCTAGTAAATAATTTTGTAATATGTTGAATTAATTCTTCCTCTTGTATGCTTCGTGATTTCACAATCATTTAATTATTTCTGCTAATGAGTGGAGTATATTGAAGTCTATTGTTTTAGTAAATTATAATTAGAAGTTTGAATCTATAAGAAAAATTTTGTTGCATTGAGTACAACTGAAGCTAAGTACATTACTACTAGCATGGATAATTGTGGGATAATTTGACCAAGGAATCCTTTTGGGGAACTATTTGAGAAAGTTACAGACACAATAGTTATATATTGTGACAATAAGATCAGGATTCATCTTGTAGAAGATCTCGTGATTCATAACAAGTCCAATCATATTGAGATAAAGTATTACTATATCTGAGATATGTTACAACTAGGAGGATTAAGGCTCCATCACGTCTCCACTAATGATCAAATATTTGAAATTCTTACCAAAACTTTACCGAAACAAAAGTTTTTGGCTTTTAGAGAGAAATTTGGACTTATGCACATGACCCTTCTGGGACCTAGTTATAGATGATTGAGAACACTAAGTTCCCTCCCCCCCATCAAATCTCACAGGATTAGGAAATGATTTCAAAAATGTCCTAAGGATGACAGACCTCTTACATAGTGTTTACCACAAGAGTAGGCCTCAGTATGCATCCTATCCATAGTATGGAATATGGGAAGATCCACCTATATACCCATTAGGTACAGTGAGACTTGTATGTGTGACTTGTCTTGGATCCAGGTGTTCCACCACTTGACACTTGGTTGTGTTTGATTCTTGTCTGTGTGACTTGTTTGAGTTTTGTCTATGTGATGTTTGTTTTCTATCACCTTATTTTTGAGATGAAAATTGGGGTAGTGTAATCCTTGTCTATGTCACATGTGATGATCATTTCCTTCCCAAATTTGTGTCAAGTAGATGATTCTTCTTTAGATTGCGACTTCATTGCCACAGATATTACGTAGTAGAGTTGAGCTAAGATGAATGAAAGAGTTAAAAAGAAGCAACGATCTTTGATGAAGAAAGAAATTCCTCCCTAGTTGAGACGAAGTGTTAAAATTTAGTAGTTCACGGATGAATTTCTCCTAGAAGAAATCATATCTTTCAGTTCTTTTTGAACCTCCTATAATAAAATTTAATTTCTAATAATTCTAATATGGCTTACCAAAAATAGTTAGTCACATCTCAATTTGAAATTGATTTTCAAAAAATAGAAAGTCATGTCTAAATGATCAACGATGATCTTGACATATGCAATCCACTTTAAAATCAAATTAATCATGGTTACAGAAGTGAAGAGTTAATATTTTTATCCTTACCAGTATTATTATAATCATGATACTATTATTTATAAATTAGTCTAAAGTCATTCACCGATAATGGTTTAATAAAAACAAATTCTCTCATGAAACAAGTCAATTAAATTCAGAATCTCTTACCTAGAAAATTGAACCTCTCTCTTGGAATAAAATAGTAACTACACACTTAAGAGAATGCAACTCTCCCTCATTTATTCAATGTATGGCAAAAGTGTAACTCTTCATTAAATTCACTTGTAACTCTCTCATTCAATTCAATTTGTAACTTTCACCAAATATTCTCTCATGTGTAATTGTAACTCTCTCTCTCCCTAATTTGAATTGTAACTCCTCAAGACATGTGTACCTCTCTCTCTCTCTATTCTTGGGATGAGTTACACTTCTCCTCAAGTAACTCCTCCCTCATGAAATTCAATTCTCCTATTATTGGCTCAAGGCATGAATTCATTTTGTAACTCCTCTCCTTAGTCATCTATTTAAGCAAGAGAAAGTAAGAGTTGAGAGTAGCATGTTCATTGTGAATAAGGAGAGATATTGAGTGTGTGCAAGTGAGGTGTGAGAGAAAGTGAAGAGTAAGAGCAAGGGAAGAACTAGAGCAAGTGTGAAGGACAAGGTCTGATTAAGAGAAGGAGGATATCTTCAAGAAAAGAGCAATATAACTTTAGATGAATGTTGATTAAAATTTGGGGACTTTATTCATTTTCATTCTCTATGTGTGTGTGTGTATGTACTATGTCGAACAATTGAAGAAATCGAATAGAAGAAGAATCATTTTGGTTTTCCCTTGTGGATTTTTCCCTGGTCATGGAAACTAACTTTCAGTGTCTTTAATTTGTGCTTATATATCTTCACATGATCCTTAAGTTTATGTTCTATTTAAAATTGCTAACATGAAAAGTTGTGAAGAAGAAATATGCATTCTAAGTAATTGTAACAACATAGAACATTCAATTTTCTGCAAAGTACATTCAATGTTCTGCAAAGTACATTCGATTTTCTGCAAAGTACATTCATTTTTATGCAAAGTACATTCATAGTTATGCTAAGTACATTCAATTCAATTCAATTTTCTGCAAGTACATTCAATTTTCTACATAGAACATTCAAGAATCTGCAAATAATTTTTAAATTTCTGCATAGAAATTTCAGATCTTAACAATTTATATAGAAGTGACCAGAGGGTACAATTTTGTTGACTTGCATGGGAATGAGGAAAAACCCATTAAGGAGTTGACAGGTTTTGGTTCCATGCTAAATATTGTAGAAGACAAATTCGAGAGATAAGCCTAGGGTTTTAGCATACTTGGGGAACTCTAATGAAAATAAAATGTAAGATAAGGCTTAATGAAAGAACTTATATTTTATAAGAAGAAAAGCAAAGAGCCTTGGAAGAACATTACACCTAAGGAAATACTTTAACTATAAACTACAAATATGTTATCTGAGAATGACATTAAAACTAAGTTAATATAAATTATAAAAGAGCATAAAAGCTAACATAGTCAAGTAGGTTAATACGTCCTATAACATTAAAGCATGTTATGGCTTGGTCTAGCCATAAGAAAACATGATCAAATAAGAAAGTTGAATATTCATTCCAGTTCAAACAAACTAAATTGCTTTGTTTAGGGGTTTAACCAATAAACCTTAATATGCAAATGACCTAGAAATAATACAAATTACAAGGAATTATATTTATTTACAAGAATATTAACTCACTAGTCGAAGAGTGAACCTTTCTCAAGAGCAGGTCACCACTATGAGACATTTTGGTGAAGGAAAGGGTGAGAGTTATAGTATGCCTCCACAAATTAAGTTATACACAAGGAAAAACTAGGGCTAATTTTAAAACCATTTCTTAAATATCTACATATAAACTTGTATATAGAAGTTAAAAAAATAAGTATACATACACAATTATCAACCTAAAGAGAAAATATGAGGAGAAATAATCCTTGTAACTAGTTTTTATTAAGAACGAGAGCCAAGTACCAAAGACTTATGTGTGTAAGTAATATAATCCTGGAGAAGTCTTGAAAGCCCTAGGGAAAATACCCCCTATGAATATGCAATAACAAGATAAGGGATGGTTAGAGATAATAAATGTAAAATCATTAGGATTACAAAGAAAAATAGTCATAAACCTGAAAATGAATTCATACCTACAATATACTTACTCAACCATTAGAACCACAACACATTTTCACTCAAACAAACTAAAAAAGGTCTGAATAGAGAGCAGGGTTTCAATTGACTTGTATTGTAGAGAATGGCAGAGTTAAGATGTGTAGAGAACGACAGAGTTAAGATTTGTAGTAGAGTAGAGCAGAGATCTGTCTACAAACCCAAAAAAAACTAATGCCAAATGAACTATTAGGAAAAAATACATTACAATCAAAACATAACCATAACAATGTATACCATTGATCAACCAAAACCTCATTGCAACCATCGGTTCTAGGGTTCACATATTTCCATGTTACGCCATGTGAACACAGGTGGAACCACCATCTTGACTCAATGAAATCGTGCCACGTACATGAAGGGGACCACATCACAAGTTACTTAGATTCCTACATCAAACACGTAGCTGGGTTATATACTTATGTGACCATAATCATTAAAATCAATAACTTTATATAAATCATACAAATAATTAAATACATGTGTGATAGATATGTTTTTAAATGTCATGGGTAGGAGTTTTGTAAAATGAATAACAAAGACCCTCAAGTGTTTGGGCTTGACCTAAACATTTGAAAGTATTAAGACCATGTGGGTGGATATGTCTAACATTCAAAAGGCCTCCAAGCCTAGAAGGGTAGTAGTATCAACTTAAGAGAAACTAAACCTCAATATAAAATAGAAAGGACAAGGGGTAAAACATATAAGGTCTCGTCATGGCCACAATTGTTTTGGTGTGTGTGTGTGTGTATAATAATGAGAGAGAATTCCTTGAATGTAAACATATATGTATATATTGAATTGGTTATTATAATAATACTAATAAGGAATTTAAGAAAAATATTTATGCCGAATCAAATACATTTAATTAATAATAAATACTTAGTTTAAGGTGGACTAGAAGACTCTATAATGGGCATAGTAATAAGAGTAGCTTAGTATGTCACTAGTACCATCATTAGTTAGAAATCATGCTAGAAAGGGGTAAGAGTAAATGAAGAACATAAATGAAAAGGATGAAGGAAGCCCTTGTGTTTTAAAGTTAAGGTTTGACTTGCAACTATGAATTGAAAAAGAATAGTGGACAATGATTAAAAATATTATGGAATATTATTAGAGTCTAGATAAAGAGTATATTATATGAGTATTGTACCCAAATTAAATAAAAAAAAAAAAAAAAAAAACTAGGTGTGTTTAGAGAGGCTTATTACAGAGTACCTAAGCCATTTTCCATTAATGTCAAAGAGGGAGAGTAAGAAAACATTGGAGATGAGATGAAATTTTTACAAAGATATTGAAATTAGAGAGTGATCAACCATTAGCTCTTCAAAAGAAAAGGGGGAGAGTGAACATTCAATAGTAATTTATTTAGCTTGATAAGGGGAGCGTTTCCAAGTGGTGGTGTTTCCATAAATGACTAGCAATATTTAGTGTTGTTTCCATTAATGCCAAAGGGTGAGATTAGTGAGAAAATAGCCATTTTAATTGATGTCAAGTCTAATCGTTGATTGCAGGTGACGACATGTTCATAGGGAGATTTTTGAGTCTTCATGCATGATGTTTGTGCTATTAGTTGATGAGTATTGTGTTTGGTGAATATTGGATGTGTAGAATAGTAGCCTATCAATAAAATCCATAGGGAGATTTTTGAGTCTTCATGCATGATGTTTGTGCTATTAGTTGATGAGTATTGTGTTTGGTGAATATTGGGTGTGTAGAATAGTAGCCTATCAATGAAATCCTTTTGGTTACAAGTAACATATTTGGTTTGATAGTCCTCTTAAACACCTTTCCAGTAGTATATGGAACATAGCCTAACTCCCAAGGGAAGAGGATAAATAAGGGTTTGGAGCTAATTAAAGGATCCAAAGGCTCATGGTTCTGTTGGAATAGGTAATTATTGAGGGGGGCGGGATGAATCAAGAATATTGAGATTATTAATTCTTTTTCTTGAATATGATTTTAGTCCCTTTTTATATTATGTTACTTATGAGAGAATTCATTCATAAATAAAGTGAGAAATAAGTTTAAGAATTCATGTTCATACAACCAATCACATGAGAAACGCACAAAATTGACATAGATGTTTTCATGTGGAAATCGAGAGGGAAAAACCCACTAAATTGTTGTTTGTTTATGATGTAAATTAAGAACCTACTTAATTACATTATTTTTTTTGTGAAAACCCACTCACAAGAGGAACCAACCCCCTTAGGTTAGCAAGAAGAAACTTTCCAAAAGGAACCAACCTCTTTTGAATGCAATAACCAACCTACTTGTGCCACTGTTCTACTATTTCATATAATTTTCAAAATGAAAATAGAGGCACATACAATTACAAGTAAAATACCAATCTGGTTGGTTGTAGAAACAACTTCTCAGTTCAGTACGTTTCCACAAACTCCCCTTGGTCTCATACATCTTCTCTTTTCTCGCTGCTCACAACAACATATCATCAACACTCTTCCTTCTCTCACACAGGATCTTTGCTTCACACTCTTCAAATCTGCTCTTGCTGTTCTTCTCACAATGTTCTCTCTACTCTCGTTGCTCAATCACTTTGTTTGCTCACTCATCTCAAACTATTCTCACTACGAAGAACTCTGTCTACTTACACAACTTTGACTTGTTTTTCTGCTCACCACTTTGTCTTCTCTCATAGCTCTCACTCCTTAGCACTTCAATAATATTCTACAACCCACGTTGCTTGATGGAAATTGATGGTTTTGATATTTTGATGTACATTGCAAAATGTTATTTCTACTAATTGTGTCCATACTACCCAAGTGTACTTCGGCATGGATCCTCCTGCTACTGTTGCATTTGTTGGTTGAACTATACCATGGCATTAAACACAAAGATGGGTTGCTGGATTGTTCACTAACTCCATGCACAATCCTCCATACTGAGAATTTAATCTCAGGTGGCCTGCACACTCTTTCATGACTCCCATGCTTATTCATTGCTCGACAGAGCTTTAACACACTCAAGAATGACCACTTTGTTTCTCATTTAAATCTATTAGATGTGCACATGAAGAAACCGATTGCTTTCTCCATTTATTCTATCCTTCCCTGTGAAATGTTGTCCTCATTGCCTTGTCTCAACGACTGCTAAAGGTCCATATAGCTCCATCAACCAACTTCATTGATCTGCATTTAATATTCAACTAATGACTCATACATCCATTAAACTCATTGTACTACTTCATCAAAGCTCCAACGTATCATAACTTAAAAAATTGAAATGTTACGATATTGCACAACTTTAATATCCTTAGCCCCCTTTGCGCTTAGCTCCTTGAGCATTTTCTTTCTAATATGATCGGTCCTGTGAATGTCAGCTTAGTGTTATGTTAGAGCCCCTTTGTATTGTAACTTCTACAGAGTCCTGATCATGTCTTAAGTCCTTCTATTTAGCCCTTGGTTCCTTTGTGCTCTGTATGACCATGTGCTAGATAATATCAAAGCCCCCTTTATCGTAACTTTTCAAATGCCATTTGCACTGGAGTTACGATGTCCTCATCCACTGATATACTAACCTCCGATATGTTGCCATCACTTGTACACATGTCAACTCCTAACAGGTGACACATGTCACTCTAATTTATCCCCATTGGACCACCAAAAAATGCCAAAACAGGATGCCACGTGTCCATCGTAATATCACAATATGTTGACGTTAAATGCCACTTTACCTTCTCAGTGCCAATGACATGATGTGATGTGTCCTACCAGAGGAGAGAGAAAGAGTCCCAATTAACCTTGGTTTTGCAATAAATCCTTTGCTAACTCTTCTAGGCATCCCTCAACACTTTACCAATATTGCGAGAACTAAATATCATAACTTCTTAAAATATAGATGTTAAGCAGTTTCGATATCCCAATGTGATCTGACCTCCAATATTCTGATGGCATCCAACCTCCTTTACCACCTGCTATGATGTTTCGATATCTGAATCCTGATATAGCCTTCTCCAGGGTTCCAATATTGGGTTCTGACATGCTTAGAACTCTGATATAGCCTTCTCCAATGCTCTGATCTGGCATGCTCCGATGCTTTGATATTCTACCAACCTTTGATATATCAGCCTGCTTAGGAATTTAAGACCCTAACTCTAGAATACTATAAATTTTGATCCGGGAGTTCATTTTTAGACTTCCACACACCATTGGAAACCTCTATCAAAGAACTTTCCAATGAAGATGGTCCGATGTAGACTTTGAGCCCATATGTTATCAATACAACTGTTGTAAAATATATCTCATTCAGTTGATCGAGAAAAATGTCCTAATAAAAATTTGTGGAAATCCACTCAGTCAAGACCTGTGACTTAGATCTATGTCTGTTGAAGTGGTGGTTCCGACTAGTATTATGGGACTAGTTACCGTTTCACACAACAAGTGTATAATACACGAATAAATGAAAGATAAAATATAACTCTAAGCTATGTATTGCATACATATTACTCTAATATAATCTAAACTATAATCTTATTAACTAAATGAACTCGGGCTTTATTGAGTTGACATGATTTTATAATTTTCTAATGTTACTTACTATTATAGATCAATAAGTAAAACTGGAAGTAATCCCCTTAAATGATAAACGTTACCTCGATTAAATAGTTAATCAAGATCATCTTTTAATGACAGAAGACATGTAAAAATCAATGAATAATTCAAAATTGAATATTACTTTCAATAGTATCTTTAATAGTGAAAAATACCAAACTTGATTCATTACATAGGAATGAATATAATAAACAATTTCTTTTGAAAAATAGAGACAAAAATCCAGAATAATAATATCCAAGAGGAATTCCTCTATGCCTTCTCCAAAAATGCTTGATGTTTCCACATTAAAATAAAATATTGCTTACATACGGTAGTGCACATATAAGTGTCTTTTTTGAATTCAAATCATAACCTAAAACTCATCGACGAAAGTGGTATTTTTACATTTTTGAATAATAACAATCTTCCCCTGTTTATCAACTAAAACATACATAAAACAAAATTCAAACGATAAACAAATCTTCAATCAATATCCTGACCTAACTTAGAAGATCTCAGAAGCTTAATTTGGATCTCATTTGAATAGACTTTGAATGAGCCGAAGGGTAGCTTCCAATAAAATCATTGAATGGACTTTATGATAGTATTTGCCTTTCTTTAGCGTTGTAGTGGATCATCTATTCGATTGAGATTGGAAGTCAAATATCTTTCATAATCGACCTTGGTTTTATCCCTGTAATTCACCAGCAAGTATCTTAATTAAATATTTTATGTGATTGTAATTAAGGGGCATTGTTGGAGATTTTAATTCCAATCACCTGTTAGGTGTCAATACCATCCCTCCAAGTTTCTTAGTTCAGTTTCAGTGAGTTCAATTTAAGCCGAGTTTCACTCCAGTGATTTATCAATGATATTTACAATGTAATTTTATTTCACTGATTGGTAATACTCAGAAGAGAAAGTCTTTTTCTCCATCGTTTTTTTCTCTTCAATTTTTTTCATGGTATCGGAGTAAGAGGTCGAATAAGACTCCATAGAGAGTAGTGTTTCAAATCTTTTGGTATTGCAAAAAAAACGTAAAAAGCCGAAGAGAAAAGAAAAATTACACGGCTGTAAAAGAGGCTCGGTGTAACGTATTCGCATCTCAGCCAAGAAGAAACTACACACACAGTCGTAAACTTACGAATTTATCGATTTATCAACATTTCCGCACCTCGTGCATTGAAGAACTGCGCATAGTTGCGCAGAAGAAATCCATCGAAAGTTCGCGCACATCAGACAAGCCAAATGTTTTTGATAAAAGAGTGGAGCAAAAGTCGTTTTGGAAAAGAGCGGAGCGAAAGAAGTCTTGGAAGCCTTCTCGAAGTTTCAAAGTTACGTGATTTTTTTTTGGTGCTTCCATGTGTTGAAGTGATCGCCTCACACTTCGTTCCAAGTTTTTTAATGAAGTGATCGCCTCACACTTCATTCCAAGATTTTTAAGTTACATACCAAAAGGGCTTTAGTTGAACTTGATTTTTTTTTAGGAAGTGGTATGAAGATTTAAAGAGGGAATTATTCGAAGTTTTTTTTTTTTTTTTTTTTTTTGGAAGAAAGGATTGTTTTGTGGCATTTTAAAGGACTTAAACAAGACGGTTTTTTTTAAATAAGAACGAGATCATTTCATTGAACAAGAGAGATTTTAAAGAGTTTTATGGACTCAAAAAAAAAAAGCTTTTAGAAGAGGGAATTTAGAAAAGAAGTCTTTTTTGTCGAAAAATGAGATTTAAAAAATGTGCATTGTTTCAATTGGTTCTGGGTATTGTGTTATTCTTGTTAAAGTTTTTGTGAAAATGTTCCCTTTGTGAAAATTTGTAGACTCATTTGTTAATGGAAGCCAAATAGCATAGGCATTTTTATCGCAATTAAATGTGATATTTACAGTTTGTTTTTCTTGTTTAGTCTTAGTGAGCCAACACTCAACAAATGGGAAAATCCAAGATGCTGAAAAAGTCAAAGTGACACTCAGAGATGTTTGCAATCTTTTTAGATTTGGAAGAGAAAAGTCAAAAGGATGCCTTTGCATTGAAATGCATAAAAGAACACTGCATTATTCCCCTAATTTCATATGTCAAGAAAACCAAGGAAACCTGGGATACCTTTGAAAGGAGTTTTGGTGTAAGGGGGAGAACCGAAGTTGAAGATGAAGGTGTAGCTATAGAAGCAGATCTATATCGAGATGAGAAGTTTGTTGAATCCCACTATGTTCAGCCACAAGTGGATGATGCCTATGAAGAAGTCGCAGAAGCAAGAGAGAAGGAGTACGTAGATGCTCATGAACCCCATTGTGTGCAGCTGTAAGTGGATGATGACTTGGAAAATCCAGAAACAGAGCTTGTTGATGAAATTTTAGTTAATCCAACAACAGAGCTTGCTGATGAAAGTTTGGCGAATCCAGCAACAAAGCTTGCTGAGGACAATGAAGTTGCCATTGGAGCAGTCATTGCTATGATGAATCCAACAATTAATGT
This sequence comes from Pinus tabuliformis, assembly GCA_031772625.1. Classification (NCBI taxonomy): domain Eukaryota; kingdom Viridiplantae; phylum Streptophyta; class Pinopsida; order Pinales; family Pinaceae; genus Pinus; species Pinus tabuliformis. Next base: position 180,787,550 of record CM062812.1, read on the forward strand.
TGTTGATGTAAGTTTTGATGAAGAATTGTTGGCTAATGATGAATGGTTGTAGGTAATGAAACAAAAACATCATATAGATATGATGTTATACAGTGAGAAAAACCCACTTGAGTCAGTGGAAGACAACCTGTCTGCGGTAGCACAAGTTAGTCAAAAGTGAAAGAGACATAGAGAGAGATAGAGGTAGAAGCAAAGAAGGAAGCTTGGAAAGAGAAAACAAAGACAAAGGTAGAATCAAAGATGGAAGTGCAACAGGAGACTCTCATTATAGAGAAAAAGGAACAAAACCAATTTGGTCTTAAAGATGTTTTTAAACTAACAATTGATTTCTAGTGTGCAGGTACACAGAACAATTATGAAGAAGAATTAAATTTCCTTGAAGCATAGCTTGCAACACCATGTCTTGATGAGGTCTGCATAGAAACTGCAGAAATGAATGTTGAAAACAAAATGCATGATGAAAAAATTAATGAAATTTTTAGATATTGGAGTCCTGAAGCGATGAAATTGTATTATGGTCTTATGTTGCAGTAGATTGATGATGAAAAGCACATTACAAAAGATAATACGTGGCAACAACCCACATACAAGTCATTTCTTGAAGAAGTCAAAGATATTTTGAGACAACCTGGAAGAATGGAAGACCCACACCAACAAATGATGAAACAGAAATGTGAAGGATACAACAAAAAGAAAAAGTTTAAACAATTTAAAAGCTATAGAATCTGGAAGAAGACGAAAAGAAAAGGAAGTCCAGATGATCTTAATTTTTTTAAATTTGTAAGCCTAGCTGAGACATAGACTAGCAGGTATCTTAATTAAATAATTAATGTGGTTGTAATTAAGGGGGATTGTTGGAGATTCTAATTCCAACCCCCTGTTACGTGTCAAAACCGTCTCTCGAAATGTCTTAGTTCAATTTTTTTTATTTTTTTTAAGCCTAGCTAAGACATAGACTAACGGGTACCTTAATTAAGTATTTTATGTGGTTGTAATTAAGGGGGAGTGTTGGAGATTCTAATTCCAACCACCTGTTAGGTTTCAAAACCATCCCTCGAAGTGTCTTAGTTCAGTTTCACTGAATTCAGTTTAAGTTGAGTTTCACTCCAGTCATTTATTACTGATGTTTCAAATGTAATCTCATTTAAGTCATTGGTAATACTGAAAAGAGCAAATCCTTTGCTCCATCGTTTTGTTCTCGTCAATTTTTGTCAACATTTGAATATGATATAAATCAAAATTATAGTTTTTCTAATCAAAATATTGGTTTTTTTAACTTATTATAATTTAATCAAAATGTTGTTTGTTTTTTCGTTTGAGAAAATTTATCATAATTTAGTTGTCAAATCAACAACAAAGACAATAATCATGGGCCATTCAGTGTCACTCATTACTCATTTTCAAAACAACCCACGCCATTTGGAATTAAAAAGTAGGTTTTAGCTTCTATAAAATGCTTCTAAATATTACATTGTTAACCTATTTAGAAATAAAAAATAACAGTAAATTTAAGTTATACTTAAGATCCATAATTAAAATATTTTATATAAAATAAGTGAAAAGAAAATTATATATTTATTTATGTGAAGAAGCGTTCCTATTTTAGAGTTAGTCTTCTAGAAGTTTAGTTTTTAGGTGACGGATAAAATTTGAGAGAATAGTTTCCGTCGTGGTTCATCATAGAGGGGAGATTAACTTCAAAATCTAATCTTGAACGTTCGTCAATGTTTACTTCATTTATTTCCACAATAACATGTAAGAAGCAGTTCATTCGTAGGTGTCTCACCCTCAATGATCTTTCATTACGCTGTAAGGCATTCCTCTGGGAAGAACTCCCCTCCAGTGCCACTCTGTACCTTCCTGCACCATTGATTTCGTTGTTAGACGATGGAATTAATATTGATCGTTTGATTCGAAGTGTTCGATTCATTATCCCTGGCTGCTCATCGCATCTGGTATCTGGCCACGCATCGCATTTGGCATCTGGCAAGCATGGACTGCACTCCGAATCCTCCTGCGCTCTCTGTTCTTTAATCAAAACCGTCCTACGCTCTCTGTTCATTATCTTAGTGAGCTTCATTATGGCATTGCCAGGGGAATGGGTCTGTGGGGATACCTTGGGGATTCTCCTGTTCTTTATTTTGGGTTCCCATTCTGCCCCCAGTTTTGAGCAAGGAATTCGCGAAATGGATTTCACTGGTTTTGGTTTTGACTGTGTGACAGAAATGTGTAATAGTAATGAATCCTACATAAAGCGTTACAGCAATGGTGAGTATTTTGATCTCCAAATTATGAACAATATTGGATCTGCAGGGCTTTACGAAATGTTGTTGACATACAAGTAGTTATTCGGAGCCGAGAACAGTAGAGAGCCAAATAGATCAAAGTCCCCCGATCTCGGTTTGTAGCGACATCATCGTAATGGGTCAACAAAATAGCAAGATCTGGATTGATATGGACAACAATTCGAGGCAGTTGGATCGGGGCCACAACAATCCGGAGATTATAGGTTCGAACCGTAGGAGCATCAGCAAACAGCGCAGCAGCATCGTCAAACATCCAAAAATTTGTAAACCGAAAGAAAGCGAAGGAAGAAAATTAAGGAGACACTTTACAAATTGCGTTCTGTAGTTCCCAATATCAGTAAGGTATATATTTATTATTAATTAATTTTCTCTGAATTGGTATAATATTTACAACCCAATGTGCAGGGCGATGCATATTTATTAGTCCATATGCTCATTAATATGTGAAGTTGTATATATCTATCCCTAAATTATGTCTTTCCTTAAATTTAACAATAGATATATACAGCCCCGCAGTAATGAACTTATAAACTAGTAAATATTAATCACCATGTGTGTAGGGTTGTTGGAGAGTAGACGCTGCAACAACACAATAGGTGCTTTTAGTTCTCGGATTCATCATCATTCATCTCCTGTGATATGCATTAATGTTGTACTGAATTTCCTATCAATGCTAAGTTGTGTTATGGAAGTAATTATTGTGGTTGTCAAACAGATGGACAAACAGTCGATTCTAGGGGACGCTATCAGCTATGTGTTAGATTTGCAGAAGAAGGTCCAGGACATTGAAGTTGAAATCCAGGCTATGACTAGGTCAAACAGACCTGATCATACTCAATTAATTACTGCAGAGACAACCATTAAGGCTCTAACAGATGCTAATTTTGCCTTAATAAATTCCGCGGACATGAACCAATCCCCAGAGAAATTGATTAGTGATGGAAAGATATTGGAAGTAGGTACTCTAAACCCTACTCATTCATAGATCTGATGACAAATTTCTGTTATTAACTGTCATTCGTGGGATATCATAGGGTTTTCACCTTGTATTTACTTTTTTGCCAGGCCTGGAAATACTCTTATGATGCTATTTTATTTTAGATATTTAAAAAATTTCAATTGATAATTAAGGTTAATGTTGGAAAATTTTGGAGGGCAGAAGGAAAAAAATAGATAATAATGAAAAAAAATTCGAAAAAATTATTTTATGGAAAATAAGAATTTGGTATTAAAATAAAATATTTTTAAGGAAAAAAAAAAGTAGAACTATGGCATATGATAATTTGCATACTTTAAGACAGTTTTTCCTAAAAAGTCAAAGGTTCAAAATTAGAGAGGTTCATCGTTTTTCAATATTTCTGTTTTCTGATCATATATCTTTATATTTCAGACAGGAGTTGTTTATTTCCAGGGATGCAGTCTAGTCTTCCTTTCTTACTTCGTCATTATGTTCTGTGAGTTGCATCTTTTATAGTTGGGGACTTTAATTAGTACAGGAAGGATAATGCTGCTCAGATGACAAGAAAATAAGAAAACATAAAAATATGCTTACCAGGATGACCTGTGTAAAATGGCCACAATACAGATTCCATTTTGTATAAGCAACTTACTTTGAACATGATTCCTGCATGTTTTTGGTAATAATCAAGATGATAAAGAAATTACAAATGGTAATATTCCAAACATATGAAACAGTGGCAAGGCAACTCTCATTTTGCGTGAGGTTCACCGTTCAGGAAATCCATCATCCCCACTGAAACCAGAAAGCCAAGCCACGAATGCAACCATCACTATCGACCAGGACGCACAGGAGAATCAAAAGACCTCCTTATTGAATGAATGGTTTGCAGTCTTCATCAACTCTGCCCATAGCCTCTAATATTGAAGAATATGTAATCAAATTATACGAAAATCCTTTAGAAGTCATTTCCTTCATTAATTTGACTGCTTCATTAAACATGCCCGCATTGCTAAGTGCACCAAGAACTGTGTTGTAAGATACGGCATCTGGCTGAATCTCCGAATTTTTCATTTTCTCGAACATCTTAAAGGACTCTGCTGGCCCACATGCCTTAGACAAACCATTCAAAACTATATTATGGCTACTAATATCAGGTTTACATCCTCGATCTTTCATTTTTTTAAGCCATGAATGAGCTTCATCAACCATGCCTGCTCTTACCAGGCCAGACATTAATGCATTGTAGGAATACACATCAGGAATACATCCCTGACTTTGCATTTCTTCAAACAGTTTAATGGCTGCATCAATACGCCCTGCTTTACCAAGGTGTTTAATCATCACTGCATAGAGCCTTGAGCTGGAAGGAGTGCTGTTTTCTTTCATTTCCTTAAATAATTCCACTGCCGCATCATAACGGCGTGCCTTACCAAGTGCATCAATCAAACTACAATAGGCAGCAGGGCAAGGCGGAAAGCCCTTCTCGTCCATCTCTTCAAGAAGCATCAATGCCTTTTCCAATCTGTTCGCCTTGCATAAACCAGCAATTAGAATGGAATATGTAAACGAACTTGGAGCAATGCCTTTTCCATTCATTCTCTCAAACCAATGCAACGCCTCCGATGGATTGTTAGATTTGAAAAGAGCTTCCATGACACTGTTATATGTTACCACAGTAGGATTGCATCCTACAGTTTCCATCTGTCCAAATAGCTTCAGAGCATCATCAAGTAGGCCTGCATCACCCATGATATCGATCAGTTTGTTGAACATGACCACATCGGGAGAGCAACCATCTTTCTGCATATCTTGAAATATTCTGTATGCCTCTTGGACTCTCCCTGCTTTGCCTAGCCCATTTATTACTTCAGTGTATGTAAACACATTCGGTGTACAACGTGTATCCTTCATTTCCTGGAACAACTTCAAGGCCTCTATGCATCTGTTTGATTTAAACAAACTTCCAACCAGGATCGTATAGATCTTCGCACTAGGTTGCAGACCATTCTCCTTCATTTCTTCAAAAAGCTTAATCGCAGAGTCCACATCTCCAAGTTTCCCAAAGTTGGAGATGAGCATAGTATAAGTTACCGTATCGGGAAAACATTTCCCTTCATTGCACATTTCCCTGTAAAGCTCTTGCACCTTATCATGACAATTTGCCTTCATCAGCACACTAAACATGCAATTATAAGCATAGACACTGGGTTTGCACTTCCAATTTGCCTTCATCAGCACACTAAACATGCAATTATAAGCATAGAAACTGGGTTTGCACTTCTCTGTCTTGATGAGATAAAATATGGAAAGGGTCTTTTCCACCATCTTTATCTTGCCTAGTATCCTAATAATTTCAGACAATATGCTAGGATTCATGCCACAGTCACTTTTCACCATCTTTTGCACTGTCTGCCACATTTCCCCTACTAGTCCCGCCTGCGCTAAGCAACGGATGAGGGGAATATAGAGAGCCAAACAGATCAAAGTCCCCCGATCTCGGTTTGTAGCGACAACATCGTAATGGGTCATCAAAATAGCAAGATCTGGATTGATATGGACGACAATTCGAGGCAGCTGGACTGGGGCGACAACAATCCAGAGATTATAGGTTCGAACCGCAGGAGCATCAGCAAACAGCCGCAGCAGCATCGTCAAACATCCAAAAATTTGTAGACTGAAAGAAAGCGAAGGAAGAAAATGAAGGAGACACTTTACAAATTGCATTCTGTAGTTCCCAATATTAGTAAGGTATATATTTATTATTAATAAATTTTCTCTGAATTGGTACAATATTTACAACCCAATGTGCAGGGCGATGCATATTTATTAGTCCATATGCTCATTAATATGTGGAGTTGTATATATCTATCCCTAAATTATGTCTTTGCTTAAATTTAACAATAGAGATATACAGCCCCGCAGTAATGAACTTATAAACTAGTAAATATTAATCACCATGTGTGTAGGGTTGTTGGAGAGTAGACCCTGCAACAACACAATAGGTGCTTTTAGTTCTTGGATTCATCATCATTCATCTCCTGTGATATGCATTAATTTTGTACTGAATTTCCTATGAATGCTAAGCTGTGTTATGGAAGTAATTATTGTGGTTGTCAAACAGATGGACAAACAGTCGATTCTAGGGGACGCTATCAGCTATCTGTTAGATCTGTAGAAGAAGGTCCAGGACATTGAAGTTGAAATCCAGGCCATGACTAGGTCAAACAGACCTGATCATACTCAATTAATTACTGCGGAGACAACCATTAAGGCTCTAATAGATGCTAATTCTGCCTTAATAAATTCCGCGGACATGAACCAATCCCCAGAGAAATTGATTAGTGATGGAGAAATTGATTAGTGATGGAAAGATATTGGAAGTAGGTACTCTAAACCCTTTTTTTCAGAAAGAAAAGCATTATATTATATTGAGGCAAATTTCTGTTATTAACTGTCATTAGTGGGATATCATAGGGTTTTCACCTTGTATTTACTTTTTTGCCAGGCCTGGAAATACTCTTATGATGCTATTTTATTTTAGATATTTAAAAAATTTCAATTGATAATTAAGGTTAATGTTGGAAAATTTTGGAGGGCAGAAGAAAAAAAAATAGATAATAATGAAAAAAAATTGGAAAAGATTATTTTATGGAAAATAAGAATTTGGTATTAAAATAAAATATTTTTAAGGAAAAAAAAGTAGAACTATGGCATATAATAATTTGCATACTTTAAGACAGTTTTTCCTAAAAAGTCAGAGGTTCAAAATTAGAGAGGGAGAGTATGTATGTTTTTCTAGTGACTGCATGGAAGTGGGTTTCTTGTCCCACAAACAAAGGGATCTCATACACCAATATAGTGTCTTACTTGGCTGTAACCTTATATATATATATAAAGCTTGAGTGGGTCTAATAGTTAAGACTATGTGTTTCCTCTTAAAATGTACAGTTTCAAAATTAAAGGGACTGTATAGAGATGAGTCCTTTATCCCACAAATAAGAGGTATTATACACCAATATATGTTGTCTTGCTTATATATACATAGAAAAAATTATAGCTTGAGTGAATCTCATAGTTAAGAATATGTCTTTTGTCCTTGAAAATTCAACAAAACTAAAAAAAATAGAGTATATATCTTTCATAAACTTTTAGCAATCAAATAAATATTAATATAAGTTGTCTTATAAACAATGATATCTCATTCACCAATTTAACTTAACTCTAATTTTAAAAATTATAAATTTACTCTTTAAAAAATACTTTTAAACCAGCGAAAATACAACATATTTTCAGTAAAAATAAACAGTCTACATAAAGTTACTTATAAACCAGAGAAAATACAACGTAAAGTTTATTTCAATTACCTTTGAGGTTTCGTTCTTAATGAGTTCCGTTATGTTGCTTTCAATCACAGAAGAGGCTCTTTTGAAACAGTTGAAGCAAGTTTTATCTCAATTACCTTTGAGGCTTCGTTCTTAATGAGTTCTGTTATGTTGCTTTCAATCAAAGAAGAGATTTAAAAGACCTGAGATTTTGTTTAAAATTATTTTGGAATAGGCTCTTTTGAAACAGTTGCAATGTAAGTTTTATTTCAATTACCTTTGAGGCTTCGTTCTTAATGAGTTCAGTTATATTGCTTTCAATCACAGAAGAGATTTAAAAGACTCGATGTTTTGTTTAAAATTATTTTGATTTTATTGAGCTTAACTACGGTGTTTTCAATCACAGAAATGAAATCTTAAAATCCCCATGCTTTTGGTTAAATTTTTATTTTATCTCAATGAACTTAATTATATCCCCATGCTTTTGGTTAAATTTTGATTTTATCTCAATGAACTTAATTATGTTGTCAGATATGGAATCTTAAGAACTCTAGGCTTTTGATTGATTTGATTTTGACCCTAATGAGCTCACGTATGACATTTTCAATCATAGAAACAAAATTTTGAAAACACATTGTTTTTTATTAGATTTTGATAAAAACCTCATGTTCTTTATTCCATTTTGATTTTTTAATATGGGAGAATAGGCATTTTGATATAATTGCAATCTGAGGTTTATTTCAATTACCTTAGGACACTTCGATCATAATGAGCTCCATGCTTTCTTTCAATCACAGAGAAGAAAGCTCAAAATCTTGATGCTTTTGGGTAATTTTTGGTGAAAAGCCATATTTAAATATTTTTTATTAAACACAATATTTGATTCTGGGAGAATAGGCTTTTTGTTTTGTTTCAATCACAATTCCAGGTTTGTTTCAATTATAGCTCTGACCTTAAGGTAGTTTCAATGACAGGAATGTTACACATGGAGATATAAAACATAAACGGGTAATATTTGTATTAGAAAAAAGCCACAGCTGAGCTGGGCAGCTTAGCGCAATACAAAAAAAAATATGTTGTTAACAAAAACCACCATATCTATCTAGCTGTATGTGTTGGGTATAGAAGATCCAAATCATCATTTCACAGAGTATTTAAAAAAGTTTTTTCTAGGATGAACTCTATAAAAGACAACTAAAATTGACATTGTTTTACATAATATGAAGCACTAATGAAAAACATGCTTGCTGAGAGCTTCATCTTGACCGGTATTAGTGGGATGAGATTCTTGATAATCGAAGTCCATCTCTTTGATAAGAGCACATGATTCACTCACTCTTGATCTCAAGTTAACTCCACCATCATCTCTACCTTATTTAAACTTATATGAAGACATTGACATTATGAACACTGACTTAGCCTTCTTTTGGAATTAAATTGGTTAGGGAATCATGTGGTTTGGTGAAGGAAATGCTTGTGGACAACAATCTCTTGATATTGCATGCGATATTTCCCTTTACCTTTGACAATGTACTATATTCTGTTAGTTGATTTCTTGCTGGAAATACTAATCTATAAGAATACTTGGTACAACCCAGTGTTATCTGTCTAATTATGTAGTCTGAAACAACATCATTCATAAACAACATTGTGCTTCCTTGTGTTGTTTTGCTCTTGAACTCCTTCTCATGTTCGCCACAGATTCCTCTTGATAGTCTAAGGAGTCTCAGACAGAGAATCCTCTGCATTTGCATTTGTATTTACATTTGCAATTACATTCGTATTTGTATTTCTCTCAGCCTGCTTTGCTTTGGGATTGGATTTGATTACCACAAGGTCATGTGAAACGGCATGTAGAACTCATCCTCATTGTGATCAACCATTAAAAACAACAACAAAAAACAAGAAAACTCTGACAAAATTCTCATTATCTGCCTCCAAAATGCACACGTCTTGACCTGCTAAGACCTAGTCTTGAATAGTCCGATCAGATTGATAGCCTTTAAGATTTTAATACCTTGGATACCTTGGATTTTATTTGTATCGAAGTGTTTGTTTGGATTTATTTAGAATGGAGTTGTGTTGAATGCAACTGATATTTCGTGCTAAATTTCTTGATGTCTTCCTTATTCTCAGGCATTAATGCTCAAAATATACAATGAAACTATCAGAGATCTTTTGGTTACCACTAAATTTGGTAGTGTAGTGGTTCTTGTTTTGCAACGAGTGCCCTAGCTACATCTTTCCCTAACTAGGTTTTTGAGGCCACCCTTTCAGGACACTAATTAAAAAGAATAAGAAATGCAGATCCCTTCATGGAAGGGTGCAAAACTACACCATCATATGGTTGGTTGAATGTCCTTAGATGATGAGAATGGGATGGTGCACAAAGTTCCCCCACACTGGGCACACCACACCAAGGCAGTTCAATTTACTAGCACAAGAGCACCTGATTCACTCACTCGTTGATCTCAAGTTAACTCCACCATTATCTCTGCCTTATTTAAACTTATATGAAGACATTGACATTATGGACACTGACTTAGCCTTCTTTTGGAATTAAATTGGCTATGGAATCATGTAGTTTGGTGAAGGAAATGCTTGCGGACAACAATCTCTTGATATTGCATGCGATCTTTCCCTTTACCTTTGACAATGTACTATATTCTGTTAGTTGATTTCTTGCTGGAAATACTAATCTATAAGAATACTTGGTACAACCCACTTTTATTTGTCTAATTATGTAGTCTGAAACAACATCATTCATAAAAAAACATGGTGCTTCCTTGTGCTGTTTGGTTCTTGACCTCCTTCTCATGTTTGCCACAAATGCCTCTTGATAGTCTAAGGAGTCTCAGACGAAGAATCCTCTGCATTTGCATTTGTATTTAAAGAATGCTTTGTCCTCAAAGCATAGTAAATTGGATGCTTAGTAGTTAAGAATATTTTTTGGTGGTATCATCTTTATCTGGTTGTAGGGTTTTGATTTGAGTGTTACCAAGGTTCATTTGTTGTGTGTGCATCATAGTCTGAAGTCTTTTGACCTGGTTATTTAACGTGAAACCTTGATACTCGTTAAAATATTTTCCATATTTCCATCATTCTATGTTTCTCTATGTATCTTGCTCCTTTTTTAGTAATTGTAAATCAATTCTTTGAGAGTGGAACTTTCAATGCCATGTTATTTATAACACTCTCCTTACCAATCAAATCCCATGAATTTTTCTTTGCGGTTGGAGGTACAAGTGCCCAATTGAATCAGACATTCAACACTTAGTACCGTACCCATCTAATTGATAGAGCATCCAACCCTATTTGTAATTTCAATTTTTGTATCTGAATAATGATTTTAGGGCATCTTCATACTTTTTTGACATTCTATTGGTGATCATAACCATGAGATCCTTGATGGGATTCACAAAATAATTAAGTTACTTAGCAAAATTGATGTCTAGACAATTATGAATACCACTGTAACCTACAAGTATATACTATAAATACATCACTATCCTTTTATGATTCCTTTAAAGTTTAAACTTTATTAGTGTTTTAGGTTGTAATTTCCATGGTATATTTACAAGTAAACTATAAGTTTGCTTCTCTTTTTTGGGTACGTGTTGATGAGTGGGGTATATTTTGTAGTGTATTGACGAGGGTTTAAAAAAATCTCATACATCTATAGATATAATTTATGCTTTAGGTTTTTTATGGATAAAACTTAATATGGATATATATTTTATCGTTCTTGTTTTCTATGGATATATATTTTATAAATATTAGTCTAGTGGCCCACATTTTTAAGAAATACCTTTTTGACTTTGTCTAAAAACGGGGGAAATTGTTCTGCTAGTACCTATAACTTCATGGCCAATTTTACAGATATTATCACTTCACATTTGGCTTTCCAAAAATTCAGGAAGGTTATATTATAGAGGACATTATCAAAGGAAAAAAACATAGATAAGAGTGTGGAAAAATAAAGAAGAAAAGTTTTAAAAAGCAGAAGAGTATTGTGAAGATACCTGTTGTTCATAAAAGGTAATATTCAATGAATCGATTTCTCTGTTGAATCCTTTGAAAAGGATCCATCCAATTTGCAGACCATTATAGGACGATCCACATAAGATGTGTTAATTAGTTGACAGTTTTTTTGGTACTACCATTATTTGGTCAAAATAGGATGCACCGAGAACTTGTTTTTGATCCGTGTGTTCTGACTGCAATTTTGATAGGCAGCAGGAGGAAGCTGACCTAAGGGCGTGAGGAATGACCAGTGGAAATTAACAACCAATTACTGCCTCTGTTCCTCTTCATGGGCATCTACGCTAGACTATGACATGACTGCAATAAATGTGGTCCTCGTCCATTCTGCTAGCTCCTTTGGGCTGCCCTTAATAAGGTTCCGCATTTCCATTTTTAGAATTGTGTTGTACGAGGTAACAGTCATCGTCAATCTAGATTATGGTTCACCAGTCTCAACCTGACACACTTTGTGGCGAATCAAAATCCATTCCAAATGATAAAATTTTATAAGGTTTAGGGTAAAGAATCATGATTGTCTTAAATGGGAATAAGTTCCAGAATTAAGTGCATTTTGAAAATTGAAACAGGTATGAGAGCTCAGGTGTTATGTTTAATTTTCATAAGGGAGGTTGACTAATATTCATAAGAGAAGAGGTAGTAAGGGAAAAGAATTGTGTAGCTACCTACTTGGAAGGTGTTAAATAAATTTGAAAATTGAAAAGAAGTGAGAGTTCGAGAGCTTATCAAGTGATAATGGAAATACAGTAAATTAAATAAGAGTATGAAGGGGTGATGGAAGGAAATTAAGTAAAGTTAGATAGGAGGTGAGGATATTTATATATTGAGTGTGACCCATTATAGTTAATCAAGTAATTTAATGAAAGAGGTACGAAAGATGGGCTTAAAAAGTGGGGACTTGTGCTGAGGTGACAGTGGGCACTTGTCCTATATGGTGTCACTTGGTGCTTCGTGAGGACCTTGACAAAACCAGTAAATTGGTTGGCATTAGATTCTTTAGGGTACAAAGCTAGGGCAAGAACAACGCTCAAATTTGTTACAACAAAATATTCATTGTGAGTTCAACATGTCACTCAGGAAAATAGACCTTGGGTTTGTAGGATAACTTACATTCCACAACCAGTTGGGTAAACCCAATTGAGAAAGTAGTGTTTTATATGGAACAATCAAAACTATATTTTTTCAAGATTAAAGTTCTGAGACCACTCACGACATGTTTAATTTTTATAGGATCATGTTCAAATTTGCAGAGTCATACCCCTCTCAAAGTTGTCATCTATGAGCTAGGGCAGAGTTATGATCTTGGCATGAAATTGGGAGTGCTTTGCCTTTAGTTCTGAATAAATTTAGTTTCCAACCAAATGGCTGTGCTCCTAGTAACAATTTAGCAAGCTGCATGTTTCTTACAAAGTTCCAACCAACGTTACTAGCAAGGTGTGGCAACTGCATTTTCCTAACAAAGTACATCGTAAACATTACTAACATGGTGTCTCAGCTATATTCTGACTATCACAGGACTTGTCTTTTTATACATCCAGAACAGAGCACCCATCTCTTATTCTATGGTTATCAAGGGTTTAGAACCTCTAAAATCCAGAAAATAAATTGGTCTTGTCGCAACAAACAAAACTTATAATGAGGATGTGACTCCTACCTCCAATCTTCTCGTTTTGAATGGAGCAACCAACTCTTATTCTATGGTTATTAAGGTTGGGTTTAGAACCTCTAGAACCCCGATAATAAATTGGTCTTTTTTCAAAAAAGAAAACTTACAATAAGGATATGACTTGTGCGTCCAATTTTCTTGACTTTAAATGGTTCTTCATGCCTTTCTTAACTGTCAGACATCTTTATTTCTTTCAATTTTTCCTCTATTGCTTCGAATACTATATATTGGAAGAGGTTGTGCATCAAACAATGTTATTATCACCTCACATTTATGATATGCCATATTCAGTAAGTTACTAATGGCATCAGAATTTGGATGTTAAGGTTGGTAAGTTGTGATTGTGGCAATAGTTTAGGATTCTATGTGAAAATTTCTGGAGCTCATACTAGCATAAGAGCACCTGATTCATTCACTCATTGATCTCAAGTTAACTCCACCATTATCTCTGCCTTATTTAAACTTATATGAAGACATTGACATTATGAAAATGCTTGCAGACAACAATCTTGCCTTATTTAAACTTATATGAAGACATTGACATTATGAAAATGCTTGCAGACAACAATCTCTTGATATTGCATGCCAACATTTGTTGTCGTAGATTTTCCCAAATATATCGGGCCTCCTTGGGATGAAAGAAACCCCACTCACTTGCCTAATCCAGCAATAAAAAGAAATGGACGTGCACAAATTCCACTGAAGATGGCTTGGGCTTTAACCATACATAAATCTCAAGGTATGACACTTCCAAAAGCAACAATTGACATTGGAAAAACAGAACGTCAAGGTCTCACATTCGCAGCAATTTCAAGAGTACCTTCTCTACAAGATCTCCGGATTAGCCTCGCATTCAGTTTCGAAAGTTACAGTAAAATGAAGGACAACAAAAACATTACTCGCAGAAAACACGTGGAAGAAATTCTCTGTTCAATGCCACCTCCAGATAATCTGCTCCAACCCATACTTTAACAACACTAAAAGGTTTCCTCTATTTATTTAGTTCATTCTATTTCATAACATACCTTTCATATCTTTCAACAACAACCAAATTTAATCATTATTAATAATTATGCAAATATTAGAATGTCCTTATATTATCTGTACATCTCATTCTAACATTTTCTTTCTTTTGCAATAGGACATATGGACTCAGAAAAAGCACACCTATGCAACTACGAGCAGAATACCAAGCAAGAAATATGCATCTCCAACTACGCATAAATCTCTAGTGGTGTTCAGTATGCCATCATTCACCATGCATTTTCCACTAACAATATATAAATCCCCATGGCAAAGGTAACTTCATTTCCATTCATTCCAAATTCATTTTAACACAACTCACCTGCAAAGTATTACTAATAAATTTCCACAACTGATTTACATATTACAACTTCTAACAAAATATACATTTTGCAGGTTCATTGCTTCTTCAGGTCTTCGATGCCTCCAACAAGTTTTGATACAACATCAAATATGGAATGACAAGCACAATGTTCTTTAGAATATTATATTCACTATTTGTATTTTCCATTTGAAACTTGAAAAAGGATGTTTCCAGATCAAATACCATTTTGATAGTTTATGTCTTCACAACCGATTCATTATCAATGGGTTTTAACATATTTTGTTAACAAAATCAATTTATTTCAATGAATATAATACATGTTTTAAATATGTCTTCATATTAATTAAATTTCCCATTTGAATAATGATTTCTTAAATAACCCCATCCAAATCGATATGGATACCCAGCGCTTGTTCGCGTTTCATGTGAATTCATTCCTTTACCTTCACCTTCAACTACGCAATTTTAATCCAGATACGAACGTGTCTAAACAAGTTCAATGGATATTTAAGACTACTTGCATTCCATTTCGTAGCCACTTTAACCCCCAAATACACTTTTCGGCATGGCTTCCTCAAATTAAAACTCAAATACATCGACCCTTGCTTTCAAAAAAGCCCGTAAAAGCCCATTCACATTTCGATATTCTTCCACAGACTATACCTTACGACGTCTCCTTTGCAACATTAGGTGCAAATGCTAGTTTACTCTGCCCCACGCATCCGACTATGTCGGGCAGTTCATCACCAGGTGTCTTGACCCTGAACGACCCTTTCATTTACTCTATGATATTCATTCCACCATGTTGGGCCTCGGTGCTTCACATTATTAAACCACCGGTTGAAACATCGATGTTTGTTATTGTAAAATTTGTCCATGGTGCTATTTTTGTTTGTTCGTGCAAATTTTGTACATGGTACTATATTTATTTTGTTGCGAGGTCTATTTTACTCAAAATTTACCTCAAATTTTTTCGTTTGCTGGATTTTGCAGAACAATGAACAATGGTGCATGGATAGATCAAAAGACATGCTACATCCTCTCCGTTTGAATATTTTGGCTTTGTCTATTTGCAATGCAAGTTGACAGAAAGAGATTAAGGGATTAAAGTATTTGGGTAGTGAAGGGGCTGCTTACTCCAAGGATGTGATAACGAACAATCTTGTCAGAGACAAATAAGCCGCTACTATGCTATCCCTACACCATGCATTTACAGACAATTACAATCCCATATCTCGTTTCATTGCTTTTCATCCTATTTCTGTGTGCGGGACTGTTTATGTTGGTCAATACCAATGTGGCAAGCTCAGAGCAATAGTAGCAAAAGGTTTCCATGGTCGGATGCATTCACTGATTAAACGTAGATCACAGTGTTTGAGCATAAATTACATTGACAGGGATAAGTGGATGAGATCGAAGTGTTTGAGAATCACTTCCATTGACAGGGTTAAATGGATGGGATAGATTCCATCATCTTTATTGCATAGAGCTTCCACAAATAGAAACATTCAATGTATTTGCGATTTATAGTTAACTCTAATTTGGGCTTCTTCCTCAACGGAATTAAAAAATAACTAGCATTTGCACTAGATGTTGCAAAGGAAACGTCGTAAGGGATAAATTCGAGAAGCATTGTGACATATAAAGAATCATTGAAGATGATAATTAGTAGGTGAAGGGTAAAGAGCTAGTACCCAATGCCCATTGCATTAAATAAGTCTTGTTTCTTTTGGAAATTTTTTGGCTGACATCTGACCAAAAAAAAACTTCCCATTTTTAGCAGGCTATGGAATGACTTCAACTAGAAGGAGACAATACTGGATACTATTGCAGGTATTGAGGAGGAGTAGAATGTTGTCCTCGTTAGTAAGATGAATAAGGGAAACAAGAAAAGAGGAACTAAGAAAGGTTAAAAAGGGTTATATACAGTCCTCCATTGTGAGCTTTTCCCGTAATCTTTTTGCTTCTCAATGTGTATAGTAAGTCTTCAACACTTTGTCTCTGCTTCCAATGGCTTCAATCTGCATATTCTTAAAAGGCGTTTCTGCTATTGTTTAATCTAACATCCTCTTTTTGGTTGGATTTATTTCTGTGAGCATGGTGGTATTCATTCTTTTAGCTCTCTTTAGTTCCCTTAGTTGTAAGTGCACAAAAATCTTGGACTATTATGACACTGAAATATTAATAATGGGAGTTAATAATCATGACAATTTTTTTGGTTGAATTCTTTGGGTTTTATGTCATTTTATCTCCAAAATACACAGATAATTTTGTTAGTAGGAACAAAGCTACAAGTTATAATAACATACTTCAAGGTAGGCATGTTGTAGTTAAAGGAAACCCCAACTGTGCTGCCAACAAATAAACTTTTTTGGTTCAATCGCCCTCTACTTATCCTTTTTTTTTATCCATTTCACTCTTTTCCAGGTATCAAAATGATTTGCATCCTAAATTTCAATTAACAAATTGCATTTCTCTACTCCATTTTAAATAAATCTAAATTTAAAATGAATACTAACCTATTAAATACCTAAAAATTACTGGACAAAACATATAAAAAAAATTGATCATTGATAAATGAATACTAACATATTAAATACCTAAAAATTATTAGACAAAAAAACATTAAAAAAAATCTAATCATTGAAACATCATCAATTATTTAAGTTTATATATTATTGAGTAGTTTTCCACTTGAAGCTTCCTTATATGTCTCAGAAGTACAAGCACATACATGCCTTGTTTTTGTTGTTGGCCGTGCAATCTTTTTGTTATAGCATCCAAAAAGGCTTTCTTTCTTTTCTTGATTGTTTACCATTTGTGTTTGTCAACTCAGTATTCCTGTAAGGTATGTTGGGAAGTTCTGAACTCTTCACGCCAAAACAAATTAACGGCAAAAATTTCAACCAAAAACACATTATTTATATGTAAGCTCTCGATCAACAATGATCGTAGAAGTAGAAACAGGACATAGGAGGGGTCATATACTTGAATTAACATGAGCTTGATCCAAAATTGATCCCTTGCTGATAATTCTGGTCAAACTGGAACTTGAAACCATATTAACTATTGACATGTTCCCTCAGACGACAAAGACCAGATTAGGGCCTCCGACAAGAGATCCATGTCATTATTTTTCTGGTTTTGGACAGAGTGATAGAGATTTCAGCGAGATTTTGAAGATTCTGAGGACAACAATTCAAGAACAGAGGTGGAAAAACAGTGCATTTGATCTTTGTTGTACACAGGTGTAGCAAATGTAAGGGAGATGCATAACTCTGGCGCATCTGGTCCTTCAAACATATACTTGCATGGACAGAAGCAAGGACTGACTGAATGCATACTTTCCAGTGGCCTTAAGCCTCCAACCACATTCAGATATTTTGCATCCTTCCAAATTGATTCTGCTAGCTCTCCGAAGTATATTGTAAACAACCCAGATCTCTTAGAAGAGCTTGAAGCTAGATTAGGATGCTTGAGCAACTGCATTCACATTCATTCACGAGTATGATTTAATCCAAAATATTGACTAGCATAAATCCCCTAGAAGGATATATCATCCTTCACTTAGGTTCCCTGAAGTATTCCTGTTGTGTAGTTTCCTAGGACAGTTTCTGGTAGTGGAGGCTCAAAGTGAGGTCTACAGTCCAAAGTTCTGTTTCTTCTTCAGGGCCATGGACAATTGTTGTGATCAGAGTTGGGAAATTAATAGTACATACCATTTAATAGCAAAGCAGAAATTGCACATCAGTTTATATGAAGAAATTGCACATCAGTTTAATGAATTATATTCTCTATACGCACCTTGACATGGAAATTAGTGGTACATACCATTTAATAGCAAAGCAGAAATTGCGGAAATTGCACATCAGTTTAATGAATTATATTCTCTATATGCACCTTGTAGGCCGTGATATATGTACGAAGTGACCTCTACTATATGTATGCACGCATTGCACCCTGTGCCATAATCTTTTGTAGAGACTTGTAAGCTACAAAGTGGGCTGGTGAAAGGATGGCCTTGCCTGCTAGGAAAGATATAATGGAGCGAGCTCCTTGTGGAAAGCCACCGCTTACATTGGGAGAATTGAAGAAAGCCATTCCACCTCTTGCTTCAACAGATCACTGCTCACATCATTCTCATATCTAGGATACGATCTTCTTATTGTTGCGCTTCTGTTGTATTCCACAACCACCTATTATTTCACAGGGCCTGGATTGCTTGGATGGGCACCCTGGTTTGGTTACTAGGCAGTTCAGGGGTGCGTTCTGTTTGGTATATGGGTTATAGCATATGAATGTGGGCATCATGCATTTAGTGAGTACTCTTTTGTGGATGATACATTGGGACTTATACTACATTCATGGCTTCTTGTACCATATTTCTCGTGGAAGTACAGTCATCGAAGGCATCATAGCAACACTGGGAGTTTAGAACGAGATGAAGCTTTTGTTCCCCAGACAAAGAATGATATGATAAAGTTGACTTACAGTTTGGTATCTAACCCATCGGGAAGGTTGTTGATGATAGCAATTTACCTCACCGTGGGGTGGCCGTTGTATCTCACATTCAATTCTTCGGGAAGGAAGTATCTGGCATCATAGCAACACTGGGAGTTTAGAACAAGATGAAGATTTTGTTCCACAACCACCTATTATTTCACAGGGCCTGGATTGCTTGGATGGGCACCCTGGTTTGGTTATTGGGCAGTTCAGGGGTGCGTTCTGTTTGGTATATGGGTTATAGCATATGAATGTGGGCATCATGCATTTACTGAGTACTCTTTTATGGATGATATAGCGGGACTTATACTACATTCATGGCTTCTTGTACCATATTTCTCGTGGAAGTACAGTCATCGAAGGCATCATAGCAACACTGGGAGTTTAGAACGAGATGAATCTTTTGTTCCCCAGACAAAGAATGATATGATAAAGTTGACTTATAGTTTGGTATCTAACCCGCCGGGAAGGTTGTTGATGATAGCAATTTACCTCACCGTGGGATGGCCGTTGTATCTCACATTCAATTCTTCAGGAAGGAAGTATCTGGCATCATAGCAACACTGGGAGTTTAGAACGAGATGAAGCTTTTGTTCCCCAGACAAAGAATGATATGATAAAGTTGACTTACAGTTTGGTATGTAACCCGCCGGGAAGGTTGTTGATGACAACAATTTACCTCACCGTGGGGTGGCCGTTGTATCTCACATTCACTTCTTCGGGAAGGAAGTATCCGTGATTTGGCTGCCACTTTGATCCATATTCCCCAATTTATAGCAAACGAGAGAGATTGCAGATAATGGTTAGTGACAATGCTTAGTCGGAGTGGCTTATACTCTGTACCTCTTGGCCTCTGTTTATGGATTTTCTTGGGCCATAAAAGTATACAACATTCCACTCGTGATTGTGAATGCATTCCTGGTGCTGATCACGTGCCTGCAGCACATGCATCCAGCTCTTCCCCACTATGACGGATCAGAGTGGGAATGGATGAGAGGTGCACTGTCAACAGTTGACAGGGATTACAGAATGTTGAATCATGTATTCCATCACATAACCGACACCCATGTGACTCATCATCTGTTCTCCACAATTCCTCATTACCATGCTAGGGAGGCCACTAGGGCTATTAAACTGATTCTGGGAAACTATTACTGCTACAACACTACACCTGTCTGTAATGCCTTATGGCAGGGGTTTAGAGAATGTGTGTATGTAGAGGCTGACTACCCTGGAAAAAGTGGGATCTTATGGTACAAATGCAAGTCCACTTAATGGTAACCGCTGGATATTCAGATGGACTCCTTTTGATCCACCAGTTCCTTCCCTGCCTCATATGAATAATGTGCGGCATCTGATTAGGACGTGTTTGTAAAATGTTTGCAAAATACACTTTTTCTTTTCTGCCGAAGAAAAAAAAGGCTTTCTTTCTATTGATATAAAAAGTAGTACATTATCATGGTTACATCACAATATTGATCAAGAAATTCAACGAAGAAGCTATCTATCTATCTCTTGTATAGTATAACATCAAAGAGAGTAGAAAGAGAGTAAACTATCAGTGTTGTCACCTACAGTTGGCTATAAAAAATCGCTAAAAAAATGCCTTGTTCCAGAGATTGTATCTTAAATCCTCCGCCAACCAAAACCCACCAAAAAGAATCATGCAAAAGATCAAAAAGCATTAATCAGTCTGCTATCTATTTATCTATTTCTTGTATAATATAACATCAGTAAACTGTTGTCACCTACAGTTTGTTATAAAAAATTCGCTCAAAAAAATGCCTTGTTCCAGAGAATATCTTAAATCCTCCACCAAAAAGAAACATGCATAAACCAAATAAGGCAATAATTAAAAAATGAAGTAAAATATGAAACAGTCGTCTAACGATGGATCAAAAAGGAAAGAGCGATGACAAGTGTGCACCGAGGGGAGTTTGTTTAAGAGAGAAACACCTTATGGTGTAATTAGCAATTACTTTTAACTTTTTCTAAAATGAATGTTGATGTTGACTGATGTTGACTAAACAACATCAAAGAATAACCCTAAAAATGAATGATGACAGGTGTGCACTGAGGGGAGTTTGGATCAAAAAGGAAAGAGCGATGACAAGTGTGCACCGAGGGGAGTTTGTTTAAGAGAGAAACACCTTATGGTGTAATTAGCAATTACTTTTAACTTTTTCTAAAATGAATGTTGATTGATGTTGACTGATGTTGACTAAACAACATCAAAGAATAACCCTAAAAATGAATGATGACAGGTGTGCACTGAGGGGAGTTTGTTTAAGAGAGAAACGCCTTATGTTGTAATTAGCAATTACTTTTAACTTTTTCTAAATTGAATGTTGATTGATGTTGACTAAACAACATCAAAGAATAACCCAAAAAATAAATGATTTTAGATGAAAACTCAATATATATGTTTGAAAATCAATTTTCCAATCAAAATAACATGATAACATGTTGTCCAACATGATAACATGTTATGCAGCTATATAAATAATGCTAAAAAATAAAACAAACCACTAATATTACATAAAATAAGAAATAGAACAAATCACTAACATCCTGAAAGTATATCATGTTATCTTAATTTTTAAATATATCAAAAAAAATTTAACATTTAAAAAAAATCTAGATAAAGATCTATATCCATCTTATCTTTATATAAGAATATTCATATAATTTTCTCATAAGAGTATAAGAGTCACAAATTTTCTGTTCGTATACTTTGCAACTTGAGAAACCATTGTTAATTTACTTATTTTCAATTGGCCTCCACCTGAACACGTTTAGACATGCAAATATCGGCATTCTGCAGGAAGGAATCGACACTTTACTCACAATTAAAGATAATAATCCATGTTAACAAAACTAAATTGATATTAGCAATTTAATGTAATTATACATGTAGGAAACATTAAACAAAAAATGAATTTTTATTACGTTTTTAATGATAGAGTTTACAAGAAGATTAGAGGCTATGATGTCTGATTAAATCTATTTTTTCACAACAACCCAATGTCATCACAGTGGCACCATCTCCAACGGTAAATTCAGATCCAACATTCTATCTCCCTCCATACTCGCATCCGACGAGAATCGCTCTTCCTCACGCTCTTTCCCCTTTAAGTTCCGCTCACCGGCTTTCGAGTCGACGTCGCAGGTTCTATTCCCACGGGGTAAAAAATCTTTCCACTCGAATGAAGGGCGCCACAACACCTGAAACGGAACGGCTTTGGCATCGTCCGCCTTCCCCGCCTCGATGCATTTTGCAGCGGGCTCTTGCCTATTACCCCAGCAGTGCCTCTTGGTGGCCTCGATACGTACTCTTTTTCAAGTAATTAAATATTGTCCAATAATCTAAAATAAATATCCAGCAACAAATATATTTTGTATAAATAAAACAAAATAGTCGAAAACAACCATCACAAAGCAAAAAAAGCCAGGAATTTAGAGAGTAAGCTGCTGGGTTGATGCAGAAAAAGGCTAAATTTGTGAAAACTTGTCCTGGAATTTATATTAAAAAAGTCAGTCCAGCCAAATTAAAAGTTGAAAAAGCACAAAATTCTAGCGAAATGGAATTTAGAGAGTAAGCTGTTGGGTTGATGCCGAAGAAGGCTAAATTTGTGAAAACTTGTCCTGGAATTTATAATAAAAAAGTCAGTCCAGCCAAATTAAAAGTTGAAAAAGCACAAAATTCTAGCGAAATTAAAAATTAAAAAAGCACAAAATTCTATTCATCCACAACTGATTTTTCTTCAAACCAAATAACGTAACCCCACTAAGCGGTCTGACAGGAAAGAATAGTGGTGCGGATTTTCTCTGGCTTGTTCATTCAGGGTTTCTTTGCGCAGTCTGGATTTCTTAACATTCGCATCGTATTAAGATAGCATAGCATCATTAGACAAGAGCTCTGAAATCTACGGGCCTCGAAGTCAAGTAGTCAATCACTGAACCAGAGAGATGGATTTCCTATCCGTACTGCCTGACTACACAATCAGAGGGAACTGGAGGATCGCGGGAGAGGACATCCACCTCGGGAAAGATTATAAATTTCCCTCCAACATGGAGACAACCTACAGATACAAACAAGGTAGTCTCGAATGCCTTGTTTTCTTGCTGAAAAATTGCCCATCTCAAGCACACTGAGTACATGCAACAAGCCCGAGCGCATAAGTTCCACCTGCCAGAGTAACTACCAGAGCAGTTGAAACGGACACGCTTGACTCACCAGCGCAACCGTCATGCAATTCAAAATATTTAATGGTACAGATTATGACACGGAGGCAGGTAGGATAGTTGATTTCAAAGGGAACGCCTTACGGCGTAATTAAAAACATAGGTCAAAATCAATATTTCTAATTTAACAGGTTTTTCTTTGTCTATGAAGAAGACACTTCCAAGTTGCTATTAAAACGATAGCTTAAATTGAACGGTTAAAGAGAAGTTCCAAGTTGCTATTAAAACGATAACTTAAATTGAACTGTTAAAGAGAAGTGCAGATAAATGATAGCAAAGATAATGCTCTGCATTATCAGGTAATGGTAAATAAATAAACTCTAAAGATGAAAGTTGTTGGAAGTGGAACCACAAGGGTGGGGACCGTCTCAAGCAATATACTTGACAACACTGCGATTGAAAAACCAATCACCAACAGCTTCTGCAATGGTCTGTCACAAAACAAAAACATATACACATGTATATCAACTTGAACCTTCAAGAGAAAATCTTTGGAACATTATTCGGAAAATGGCAGATAACGGGGCACCTTTGAATTTAATTTTGGAGAACTTGGTGTGTGCCACAGATCCTGTACGTTTGTTTGACAGTGTGCATAGCAGGAATCGATAAACAGCCCTCCGTTGCATGAGTCAGACACGGGTGTTAATGCACATATCGTATCGTTTCTGAATCCTGTTATAGGTTAGTTATGTTGTGATTAGTTATTATTGTTATGAAAATTTATTTTTATGTTTATTATAGATTTTGGGAATATTTTGGAATGAAGGTAAATTAAATAATTGTTTGAACTTTCTAGATTATCAAACTCTAAAATATTTTCTAAATCTACTATTAATATAAATTCAACACTTATAATATTATCCTAAAAATATATAATAAAAAATTAAATATTCATTCAAGGAGTAACCTTCCAAAAAAATACATATTCATTCAAAGAATAACCTTCCATTATTTTCAATTGCCATGGAGCGCAGGTAGTGATATTCATCTTGCAATTCTCCCAACTACCGCTGGGATCTGCTGAAACAGGCACCCAAATATTTGCAACCTGTAGAAAACAAATTGCCAGCCATAGAAGATATGATATCGCATCCCATTGTTATATGGTGCAGAATAAAATAAAACAGTGAGAAATTCTCCAGAGATTTTATTTACCTGTGTTGTATCATATGCAGAGTTTACAACAAAAAGTGGTGTTTTGATCAACTCTAATATATACTAGGGAAAGAAACACTGCCAGTATATATCGTCAACGTTAGGAACAACTCTTATAAGTAATTTCGAATGAAAATAACTGCCTGAACATCATACTACCAGACTTGCAGGATCCATTTTTGATATGCAAGCAGCTGGCAAGTGTTTTAAAGACCCCTGAAATACAATATCATATTCCATAAAACCATGAGAATGCAAAATACAAAAACCATGACGATGCAAAATAGATATCATGGAAAACAAAAGCCCAAGAATTGAAAAATAGAGATGAAGAAAAAAAGCCAAAATTTTAATTAGCTTAGGATATGTAAATAAAAAAGAGCCGAGATATATACATGAAATGTGACTACTTCATTGTAGAAAATCCTAAATCCGCTGAGCAGCCAGTGAGTAGGGCCTGCAATATAAAATTCTATTTCATTTTTCCACCTTATCAATACAATATGTGGAAGAAGATCACGAAAATCATTGCAGTGAATAAATGTAGCCAGGCCACCCGCTGAGCAGCCAGTGAGTAGGGCGTACCTGTTCAGCTTTATCCATTCCCTGTGTCAAAAGATCTTCTATTACAGCTTGCCATATTCTTTGCCCTCTCAACTGAAGTTTGCTGCCCTGAAATGCTGGTCATTAGATACAAAAGTTTCAATTGATATGGGATTACAAGAATTGAAATACATGATACATACCGGTTCTACCTCCTCCACATCTCCAGTAAATGAAGACCCATCACAGTATCTAACCATAACGCGGTTCCATCCATAGAAATCTGTTCAACAGTTTTCTCTATGAGTCCTTTGAAAAGACAATGTAACGTCACATGGCTTCAGAGTCTAGACTTGAAATACCCGGATTTTTGATTGAACATCATTTAAAATGCCTGTAAATGCTATCGATTTCCCCATGTATAGAGAAGAACCTAACGCAGAGCGAGCTCGCTCCGAGCAGGACGCTTTGTCGCTACACCATCCTCCACCCTGGAGACAGCCTACAGATACAAACAAGGTAGTCTCGAATGCCTTGTTTTCTTGCTGAAAAATTGCCCATCTCAAGCACACTGAGTACATGCAACAAGCCCGAGCGCATAAGTTCCACCTGCCAGAGCAGTTGAAACGGACACGCTTGACTCACCAGCGCAACCGTCATGCAATTCAAATGGACGGAAGATCTTAACTCAATCGTCTAACAAAATATCTAATGGTACAGATTATGACACGGAGGCAGGTAGGATAGGTGATTTCAAAGGGAACGCCTTACGGCGTAACTACGTTTTGATGATAACCATTTCACTCTACACACTATATGGATTTTCCTTTCCAATTCCACATTAACTTTATTTTTGGACAACGAGATACCATTGTGCATGCTTTGGTATGGATTGATTGGTATTATGGTTTGTATATAATAAATGTGTTCATTATCAAGACACTTATGGATTGATTGTTATTATGGTTTGTATATAATAAATGTGTTCTTTATCAACACTAGTTTTTTTTAGAAAAACAAAATTTAATTGGTGGATATGCATAGATTTCCAATGCAAGCACAACAACGAAATACATAATGGTGATGTTGGTATTGGATTTAGAAATATAATCATAGGGTGAATGAGTATAATGATAATTTATACTTATTTAAATATTTGAATATTATAAAATATTAATTTTATAAACTAAATAAGTTAAACAAGGTATATTTAAAAGTTTTTATGGGAGAAAACCACACGACTTTTTTATATGAAAGATTTTGTGATCACCAACTTATTATTACATCAGTTAGTAGGCACCAACCTATAGTAAACATCAATCCCCTATGTTGCTCTATAACCAACCTACACGAGACACCAATCTGCTTTGTTGTTTTGTAGGCACCAACCTATAACAAACACCAATCTCATACGCTGCTCTATAACCAACCTACACGAGGCACCAATCTCCTCTGCTACAAATATTCATACGTAGCAACTTACTTCAATGTGAGTGGTTGCTTTTTCACAACATTTGTTAGCTACTTCTTCTTTCACCAAGTATGTTTTCTAATTCTACATTCACCAAATATGTTAGTTGCTTCTTCCTTCACTAGGTCTACGTGGTTCTTCCTCCATCAATTCTATTTCTCCCCAAACTTGTTTCTTTTGGCTTATTCCAAAGAACGAACTTGCACAATATGTCACGTATCTAATTTTGCAACTATAGTACTAAACTTCTACCATAAGTACCTAGAGTGCTCTTCTTTGTCTCATCTACATTTCACAATCTAAAACATGTCAGAAAAAATGTTACAAAAATATTGCCAAGATGACCTCTTTGACGTAGATTTTATAAGCATTCAGGAAGCCTAAATTCCTCATATAATATATCTAAAATTATAGCAAACAAAGGTTTGAAATTTTAACCATAGGTACATGAATACGTTTTATCTGTTTCCTTCTTATTTCATATTTAGAAACATCTTAAAATAAAAGTTATAGTGAAAATTCCAAGCTAGCCTATTTGATGAGCATTGAGGCTGTCTAATTTCCTTAGACCATATTTGTCAGGCCAGGAGGTAACTCCTCAAATGAAATTGTGTTTACATTTAGATTGTTCATAGTTACATACATGAGGGAGTGACTCTTGGGTTTCATCTCCCAATGACTCTTCTTTTTCCATTATTTATTATTTACATTATTTGCAACTGTTCACCCAATCCCCATGATTAGGTGTCAACATTAACCCCTTAATATGAAGGGATGTTGGTGATTCCAAGCATCGTTCTGAATCTTTCAAGCACTTTGGTGAAGATGTTTGCAATCTTCTCATTAGTGGAACAATGGCGTAGATGGATTGTCTTGGCCTCAACATGATGTCGAATCACATGGTATTTTGTATTGATGTGCTTTGTTAGATCATGGAATTTTTGGTTCTTGGCCAACTTTATTGCAGAGGTGTTGTCAATCATGAGTGGAGTTGAATGTACTTGTTTTATCTGCAAATCTTCCAAAATTTTCCTAAGCCACACAATTTCTTTTGTTGCCTCAGCTGCTGCTACATATTCTGCCTCTGTTGTGGAATCTGTTGGAATTGATTGTTTGCATGATCTCCAAAAGATAGCTCCTGATTCAAGACTCATAGCATAACCAAAAGTACATAACCCAATTTCTTTGTCTCCATCGAAGCCTGAATCAGAGTATCCAATCAAGTTGAAGTCGACCACTTGTGTATACTTGAGTCCAAAGTCTTGAGTTCCCTTCAAGTACTTTAGAACTCTTTTTGCAGCAGACCAATGTCCCTCACAAGGCTTTTGCATAAACTTGGAGAGGATTCCAACAACAAACGACATGTCTAGTCTGGTAGTAGTGATGTAATTGAGACTTCCTACAAGCTATCTATAATTTGTTGCATCCTCAAATTCTTTTCCTTCAGTGGATGTGAGCTTTAAGTTTTGTTCCATTGGAGTAGTTAGAGGATTGCACTCACCCATGCCAAACATGTTCAACAGATCTCCAATGTACTTCTTTTGAGAAAGGAATATAGAATTCGGATGTTGAATTACTTCAATACCAAGATACTAATGAACATAGCCCAAATCAGTCGTTTCAAAACCTTTTCTCAATTCTTTCTTTATGGATGGAATGTAGCTCTCATTATTCCCTGTCATCAAAATATCATCTACATATACCACAAGATATACAATTGTTTTGCCAACTTTCTTGACAAGCAAAGTTGCATCATCAAGATCATAATGTTTGAAATTGAGTTTCAGAAGATTCTCAGTTAACTTTTCATACCAGGCTCGCAGTTCTTGCTTGAGGCCATACAAGGATTTTACAATTTTGCATACTTTATGTTCATGTCCTTTCATAGAAAATCCTTCAGGTTGGGACATAAAAACATTATCTTTTAGATCTCCATTTAAGAAAGCTGTTTTTACATCCATTTGATGGACTTTTCAGTTATTCTAAGCTGCTAGGGAAAAGAGTGTCCAGATGGTAGCCCATTTTGCTGTGGGGGGACAATTCTCCTCATAATCAACCCCTTATTTCTGTGCAAAAGTTTTTGCCATAAGCATGGCTTTGTGCTTTTCAAGTGAGCCATCAACTTTATACTTGTTCTTGTACACCCACTTGTAGCCAGTTGGTTTGGTTCCCAATAGAGGATCAACCAGCTTCCAAGTGTCGTTCTTTATCAAGGAATCATACTCCTTTTGCATCACTTCTTTCCACTCATCATGAGAAGCGTCTTCTTTGAAGGAAGTTGGTTCAAAATCTATAGACAAATTTAGTTCAAAATCATAAGAAACATCCATATCAATAGGTCAATCAGAATCATCTACATCACCTCTATTTTGCCTAGTTGAATTTCTTGTTCCTGTCTTTCCAACTTCATCAGGATGAACACTTTCAAGTGTCTTTGTCAACCACTTTGGAGGACCTTTCTGAGATGTTCCAGGTTGCTCAGTTGATTGAGTTGGGACTGAATCAAGATTGAGTCTCCCAATTTTGTCAATCACATCACTCAAAGTATCACGAGTGGTTGGAGTTTCATGTGGTGGAGAGAGTGCTTCAGAAGAAAATTCCATAGATTTATCGAGTATATTAATCCTCTTTCAAGATGTGGAATCTGATTATCAAATTCTTGAAATGATTTTGCATTTGCGAATCTATCCAAGCAATCAAGTTGCCGCTCAACAACATTGTCAGCTTTGGAAGATTCAAGAAAGATTACATCTCTAGACACAATAAAATTTTCATTAACTTCATCATAGAGATGGTATGCTTTGGAGGTGTTTGAATACCCCAAGAAGATACACTTACGACTCCTTGCACCAAGTTTGTTTCTATGTACTTTTGGTATCAAGGCATAACAGGTGGACAAAATACCATGAGATGATTTACCAAAGGAATGTGGCCATACCACATTTCATAAGGACTCTTGTTTCTAATAGTGATAGATGGAAATTGCTTAAGTTTGCTAGGAATTGTAGGAAAACCAGTAACCCCATTTTTCTTCAACAAGCGAAGGTTGTCATAGTTCAAGTGTCCAAATCTAGCATGCCATAATAGACTTGATGGAAATGTACCTTCATCATAAAGAGAATTGTATGAGAAATTTTGTGCACAAGCAGAGGTACCTTGCAGCTTGAGAAGTCTTTCTTCTTCTATCCCCGTCATAACAAGTGGGTGATCTAATGCTTTTCTCACCTCAACCTTTTCATCAAACATATTAATGGAGTGTCCTTTCTGGTGGATGTGGACCAATGACAACAAGTTTCTCCTCAGCTGTGGGAGATATAAAACACCATGCAGATGAAAGTCTGGAAGACTAGGAAATTTGAGCCTGATTGTGCCAAGCCCTAATGGCTTGAGTTTTAATTTGTCTACAAAGTATACTGCTCCATAAACATTTTCAGTAAATTCTTCAAAAAAATCTCTTCTAAAAGTCATGTGTCAATTTGCTCCTGAATCAAGCGACCAATCATTTTTCCAAGAGGCAAGTGAAGCATTAAACAAGTCTTCATTTACTCCAAGATTACAATGTGCCACAACATAGTGAGCGGATTCAGGTGCTTTACCTTTCTCTTTGTCATTATTTTTACCTTTGGGTTGACTTCTTTCCTGCTCAATTCTGTCCCAAGGCAACTTTCATGTGGATGCATCATGTGATCCATCTCTATTGCAATGTATGCAATGCAAATCTCACTTTTCTCCTTGAGAGTGTCTACCCCCCTTGCCTCTGAAATTTCTTCCTCTTCCTCTTCGACCACCTCTTCCTCTGGAAGAATATTGAGAAAGATTCTTCTCTCTATGTGCAAGGCACATAGCCTCTTCAGAAGATTAAGGATTTGTCTTCTTCCCACAATATTTCTCTCTCTCAACAAATTTATTCACAAGGGAGTCAAAGGTAATTTCCTTGAGGTTTCCATTTTCTTGCAATGACACAAGATAATTTGAATAATAGGGATAAAGTGCCTTGACAAAAGCTATCAGAGGAATGTCTACTTCAACATTGGTGACTTTGATATCATGCATAATAGATTTTACTTTTGATGCAAGAGCAAGGGGATCATCATTTTGTAATTCAAGGCCGAACAATTTAATCATGAGTTGAACAACTTTAGGTGCAAAGTGTGAGTCATAGAGTTCCTTCAGTTCTTGTAAGGCTTTGAAAGCATTTGAAAATGTTGAAATATGGCGACTCACCTCTTCATTTATGGATGTTGCAATCATGGCATAAGCCTTGTTGTTCTTATTTTCCCAAATGGCGAATTCCTTGTCTGAGGTAGGCTTTTCTAGTTCTTTGTCTCCTTCTCCAACACACACTCCTTTCCATAGCTCATTAAAAATGAGAGTGTGTTTTATCTTTCCCAAACATTCTAGATAGTTATCCTTCCCGGTGAGAACCACTCCCACAATAGATATCAATGAATGCATTGTAAAATCTGTGTACTCTAGAAAAGAAATACTTCTGTTGCCAATATGTTGTAAGAAATAGCACTTCTAGTGGTAGTTTTGTAAAAAAAAATATAATTCGAATATCAATATGTAGCAAAGGTATTATATGAGGGAGGCGATTGGAGCCACACAATAATATATACAAAAATGAAATGTAGACAACCTGATACGGAGGCCAGCTAAGGGTTGAAGTATTAAAAAACACACTATTAAAATGCAGTGGGAGTGAGTAATAAAAAATGTATGGAATAATCTCTTATAAAACTTCAAACTAGAACATTCAACCTTTGGTGAGTAGTAGTATCCTGCACAAGTAAAAAAACATGTATATCATTCCCAAGTTTGCTACCCTCATTCCAATGTTTGGTGGCCATAATAATGCATTGAATGCATTGCCTTCTGACGTGAGGGATCAACTATTTCAAGTTGAGATTAATTCCCCAAGGAGAGGAGGACTCGGAGGGTGATTACACGTCACTGTCATTGACCAACATTCTGGCAGACTAGAAGGAGATACCCCAAGCACTCATTTTCATGGTGGAACTTCTAAGTCTGAGCAAGGAGATGATAAAGATATAGGTGTGACCTCCAGACAACATATAGCACAGCGAAGAGCGAACTTGTATTATGGTAGATGGGTTGTATGAGTCGAGCGTATTATCATAGATAATGCAGAGCGTATAAGTTGCAGCATGGGGTGTGAGGGACTACTCACCACACCAGGGGTTCCGACTATGCAAGGGACTGGGGTTAACATATCACGCCTTCCGAGATATAGTCAACACCACCATGATTAATGTAGGCACCTGTTTTAGCGGCTACAACCACCATCCAAAATTTTTCCTTAGCTTCGTTTTGGAGCCTCCCTACTAACCTTTCATAGTAGCATGTGTTTCCTTGTCAAGTACACAAGCTTCAGTGATTTTTTTCTAGAATGAAAGCCTGTCCATCAAATCTTGTTGCATCCCCCTCACAAGATGTTTCACCAGACTTGGTCTAGCTGCGGGTTTAGTAGCTCCCTTAAGAAATTGTGCAATTCTGGAGGGGAACCAACCTTCCCTCCAGAAATTGCGTAATTCTGTTTGGCAGCCTGCTGGGCTCCAGAATTGTGCAAATATACCTATCAATGTTCATTGGAAAAATTAGGCAATTCCTCCCAGCAGGACTGCTCAGCCCAAAAATTGCGATATTCTGGGTAGCAATGAGCTACTCTACCTAGAAATTGTGAAATCCCTCTAGGGAGCTAGCCCAGCTTCATCCCAGAAATGCACATTTTTTCCTCCTAGCTGAGCAGACTGTTGCATGTGTAGTTGAGTTGACCAGTTCCCTCCAGGACCAAGAAAAACTGATTTGCATGCATGGGCTTCTTCTCCCAAGGCAGCATGCAAAGGCATCCTTGATTAAAGGATCTACTTTTAGTAGAAGGAGGTTGCATGCAAGGATCATTTCAGAAACCTCCCACCAAGTGTCGCTCTTCCTAGATTTGTGGCATGCGCGTCACATCTTCGATTTTATCGAAACTCATGAATCGAACGCCACAGAGCTCATTCCTCGCATCAACCTTACACCTCTGACATCCCACATTGCATTTGGGATTCGTCGGCACATTCAGCTCATTTGTTTTAGGGTAAGCCCGCATTCCATGTCTTGTGTTACATTTCTGTCGCTTTTGGTGTTTCGCTTTGTGTGATTGTTATCTGCTTGATTTCATTGAGTGTTTGTTGTTTCTTTGATGCATGTTAGCTTGTAGAAGCACCATTTCAGTTTTCGTTCGCATCTCACTGCTATCGCATGCATGACACTGTTTTGCACAGACAGTCATCATTATAGTGAATCGCTTCACACACATGCATGCTTTCCCGTTTTCAGAATCCTACACTTGTTGTTTGCATGAATGATCATTCACTCTTGTTTGCAATCGTCTCATCATGCATTTGCACTTCTCATGTTTTCAGTCTCCCACCACCCAGACTGGGCTGCCTTGGCTCGGACCATGCCTTGCCTGGCTAGCATTGCGCATTTTTGGAAGCGAAGTCCCTTCCTTCCCTCTAGAAATTGTGCAAATTTAGCCAGGCACTGACCTCCATGCTTGCATTGCGCAATTCTTGGAGGCAGTGTCCTGTTGGCCCCAAAAACTTTGCAATGGAGTTTGCTAGTTGCATGACTACTGACTGAAATTGCGCATTGCGTAGTTTCAGTCCTCAATAGGCCAGGATGGACTGTGCATTGTGTAGTTCTAGTAGTCAGTCAGGCACCTGACAACCCAGACTATGCCTTGCATAGTTTTCGCAGTAAAATCTCCCAACCTCCCAGCGGAAATTGCGTAACCTTCATGATGAGTCACATAGGTATCTTGCAAGTCAGTTCTCAAGTTTGTTTTGGTTTTTGAATGACTGATTTCTTGCCATGAGTGTTTCCATGTCTCCAGATATCACAGGTGTTCATCTGCCTCTCAGTAGCATAGGTACTATGGTTTCCAGGAGAGCAGAGTCAAAGACACTGTCCACAGCACACTTGGGGATGCAATTGATCAAGTGTCTATGAACTTGCCTACCCACAAAGACATCGAGTTGTTCATAGACAAGGACATCAAGATATGACAATGGCAGCATCACAACAAGAAACACCATCAACAACAGCTAAAGGAAGCATACCGGATGCAACGAACGTAAGAGGAAGTTTGTTGACAACACAAAGGTGGAACAAAGTTGCAAGCTAGAGCAGATCTACTTGTGATGAAAGAAACTTTGGAGATTGAGGCTATGAGGTGATAGTACGACAAGACGATTTCACAAGAGTAGAGAAAAGAACAGAGAAGGAGTTGCAGGTGATGAAGCAGCAACTCAAGGAAGAACAGGAATTTCACAGATGAGAGAATGAGTTCCAACAGGAACAAGTACATCAGGGGACACAACATGCATACACGGATGAAACTACGCCCATACAAGTTATATATCCATCCCATCAACTGGCACAAAGCAGACATGGTGAGCAGTGTTGTTGATCACATGCAAGGGAATTCAGCAGCATGCATGCATGAGATCCCACCCATTCAACACACTCACCAAGGCAAAGACAAGAAGAAAGTCTGACTGGAGCTGAACATGTAGTTGACAGTTGATGCGCATGACCACTAGCACACACTCGAAGATCAGCACGGACATTGTGCATCAGTGTGCTGCCAGTTCGGCCACACCCAAAAAGACCATATGCATGTTAGCAGACCAGTCGGATGGAGGAGCCACACCAATGTACCGGGATGCAACAGAGGTAAGAGTTCGCTTCAGTAAGATGTCACCATGGAGCGCATGCACACCATCATGGATGACCAAGCTTGGCATCAACTCACCACCTTCACCATCACAAACACGTCAAAGAGTTGGTCTCATCACGACGGACCAAGTATCAGTGATGTCTTTCATGGCTCGTTGAAGCCATTTTGTCTCACATGGGCACATGTGCATTGTAATGTAACGTCTTGTCAAGTGTAAGTTCAAGTGTCGATAGTTTGATGTAACATTCATAGAGTAGATGAAGAATCATGAGGGTAGATGAACTGTCACAAAGGGGATTGTCAAGGGTCACCCCACCCTTTGCTATAAATAGAACCTCATTAATCGTTGTAAAGGCTTTTTGTCAGCCAAGCTTCCGATAGGACTATCTTAGAGAGAGCTTGGACAGTATTGTAACAAGCCTTGGCTTATCCACTACACAGAGCTATTATATCTCTTTGAAGGAGCAGGTGGTTGTGGCTGTAATGTTCTGCTGTCGGAA
Source organism: Pinus tabuliformis (assembly GCA_031772625.1). Taxonomy (NCBI): domain Eukaryota; kingdom Viridiplantae; phylum Streptophyta; class Pinopsida; order Pinales; family Pinaceae; genus Pinus; species Pinus tabuliformis. The sequence continues at coordinate 180,822,364 of CM062812.1, forward strand.
CTAGTGGTTGCACATGGATGTATTGTATGACTGGAACTTACACTTCTTAATATAATAGAGCCAACATGTTTCATGCATATGTTGTATTGTATTCTATTTGGTTTACTCTAAATGATATATGTGTCTGTTTTCTTGCGTATGCATGTATGGACTATTCTGTATAAGTATGTATGAATATTTCTTAAATGTGTTGTTGGTTTAACCATCACTTTGGATTGCTAGCTAACTTGCCTTCCATGTTGTGGTGCATCTTTGCTTGTGTGTTCCCTTCTTAACTCCCTGCTATCACAGGTTTCCAAGGGGCGCACTCATCTCAACCCCTATGTGTTTGAACCTCTCATGCACTAGTTGGAAATAATTAATTCCTACTTGTCTATGGTTGTACTTTTCTATTTGAGGAGCTTGTTCCTATGTAATAGGAATTTAGTTTCTCCTAGTTTAGTGTGTGGTTGAGAGAATCTCTCAACCACACTACTGTACGTCTAAGATAGCATTCCTGTCTTAAAACTACTGATTGTTTAAATATGTGTGTAATCATTCAAGAATTAATAGAATATATTGACTATCTATAATTTTATCTTGGTATCCGAGCCTGAGGGCCTAGCCCCTCGTGGGCTTGGCTGCTCCTGGGTGGAAGAGAATAAAAGTTTTGTGTATATTTGTTTGTCCATCATCCGTTGTCCAATTAATAGTTCCAGGTTACAATTGTCTCTGAAATCGGCTGATTTGTGTCGTTGAGTGTATTCAGATCGGGTAATTCGAAATGGCGAAAGATCTCTAGAATGTGGCGTAAGGAAGATTCTGTATAGGCACCCCTATTTTTAAATCATGGCATATGACAGTAGAGTTTCAACGTTACGTTGCGTGGTGCAGTTCGTTTGTTACTGGCCTCTGCAATACTATATATTGACTCTGTGTTTCGATGGGATTCCCGGATCCAGATTCAATTGAAGGAATCAAAGAATTCTTTGTGTGAAATTTTCAGCGGATATCGAGACAGCGAGCCGAGCTGGTGTGGGAGAAAGCCGTGGGCAGAGACGAACTGAGGAGGGTTTTCTCAACCTTCGACCAGAATGGCTACGGGCTTATCAGCAAAGAGGAGATGAAAGAATCCTTTGATAGGCTCAGTCTGTGCGTGGGCGAGGAGGAATTGGCCTCCACATTTCGAACCGTGGACGTCAATGGCGACGGGTACGTAGATTTTGAGGAGTTCGTTTCGCTGTATGAATCGATTAGTGGTAAGCGAGGGGGTGAAGAAGAAGACGACGCAAGGGCGGATCATGAAGACACGGATCTGGCGGAGGCGTTCGGCGTTTCCGACGAGAATGGTGACGGTTTGATAATGGTGGAAGAGCTGCAGGCCGTGCTCAAGTCGATGGGTCTTAAGGAAGGCCGAGTGATCGAGGAGTGCAAGAAGATGATACAGAAAGTTGATAAAGATGGCGACGGGATGGTTAATTATTTGGAGTTTAATGAGATGATGAGCACTGGTATCCGTGGTGCCTGTGCGTGTGGGGAAGGCTTAATACATCGACCCACTGCGCTTGCATATATTCATCATCTCTGAGGTTGGATCCTGCTAGGAAGCGGAGGAGGCTGGACCTGCATCGAGAAGAAGGCCTGATCGCTGACGCAGAAGGCCTGATCGCCAATGGAGGCCGAATTGGCTGTTTGGACAGAAAGAAGAGGGCACTATTGGTGAGGAGGCACAGCAGTGGAGGCTCAGTGTAGATCGGAGGAGGTAGCAAGAAGGGTGCTCGAAATTGGTGAGAATATGGCTTCCGGCAGAAAGAAGGTTTGAAGGTGCCCTGCGCTGTGGAGGTTTTTGAGGAATCGCTGCGGAGCTGTTGTGATTGTGGCAGTAGAGCCGATGGATTGCAGATCGCGGGCTAAGTGGTTTGCTGGAGATGGTGGATCGGAGCGCCTTGACAAAGCCGAAGTCGCTGGCGGAAGCGAGCAGCAGGATCCGCAAGAACTGGACGTATTTCCGCGTCAATTACCTGCTGCTTCTCTGTGGGGTGTTGGCCTTTAGCCTCATTTCGCACCCTGTATCATTGTTCCTTCTTGTTGCTCTGGTGGGGGGCTGGATCTTCCTTTATCTTCTCAGGACGGAGCCCCTGGTGCTACTCAATAGGACCTACAGTGACAGGGAGGTTCTCGGGATCATGACGGTGCTCACCATTGTTGTCGTGTTTCTGACGAACGTTGGGTCATTGCTCATCTCGGCTCTTATGGTTGGATTGGGGATCGTTTGCGCGCATGGTGCATTTAGGTTTCCTGAAGATCTGTTTTTGGATGAGCAGGAGCCGACGGTCGGATTCTTGTCCTTCCTCAGTGGTGGTGGATCCCAGCCCCCGGTGGTTAGCCATGTTTGAGAGTAGTCTTCTGACTTGTTGGCGACTTAAGTGGAATTGAGCTACCGAGGCTGCAAAGCAGAGCATTGGTGCTTTGGACATAACTGGATACAAGTGACATTGGTGCTTTGGACCTCTTGGATGGTTAATTCCCAGCGAAACGTTTCCCCTGGAAACAAGATCTGCTGGACAGAGCGTGACAGTGTGCGTGAATCTGCTTTGATGCTATTACCGTGGAGCTCACGGAATCATTATTGTTTATGATGTGACAGATATGGACAGTTTCAATAATGTCAAGCAATGGCTTAGTGAGATTGATAAATATGCAAGTGACAATGTGAGCAAACTTCTAGTAGGAAACAAATGTGACTTGACAGAGAAACGAGTTGTTGATCAGCAAATGGCAAAGTCCTTTGCAGATGAACTGAGGATTCCATTTCTAGAAACAAGTGCGAAAGATGCATCTAATGCGACTCTGAGCGGAGCCGGCGGCGTGGAAGTCGAAATCTGAGTGGATTTCCTGTCATTTGAGATTCGGCATATTTATGTTTTATGCCATTTGGACGGTGATTATGAAGTGTGAACCTGCGTGCAGGAGCAAAGAGTTGTTGCGTGGAGAAGAAAGCAGCATGGGTAAATTTTTGAGCTGTTGGTGTGTGTAGACCTCCTCAATGTTCTTGATGCCTTGCTACTACGCCAGTCTGCTGCGTGGTTTGTTTGCTGAATGGTCATGTGAGTAAAGTAAATCTGGTTGGAAAAAATTAATTTACTTATTGTGACAGTTAGTTTGGCAAACTATTGTCACGAGTATAAATCTATGTTGGAATTTGCCATTCCAACAATAGACAAATTTATTTGCAGGAATGTTCTATTACCAGATACGATGATGACATGACAATGAAAATGGCATCAAACAATAGTGGTTGGAGCTGCATGATGATCGCGTTTGTGTGATAATGCGACGGAGAATTGGACCATGGAGTCCTGGATTATTGTTCTTGAAGGGAAAATTGTGTTCTCTTCGTGTGGCTGTGAGTGCCTATGTTCCGGTTTCTTTATCAGTGGACCCCTCATAGATGAGGTAAAGGAGCAGCAACAATGTTTATGGTGGACAACAAAGTAGATGTTTTGGTTTGTGGAATAGACTCCCTAGCATGTTATTGTAATAGTCATTGTATGTACTCTGAAACTCCAAAATGTGGAATCAGATGTAAGATTTTTAAGGGCATCTGAAAGTTCGTGGTGATCTTAAAACCACTTTGTAATGGTTTATGGTTGGTGGTGAGCCTGAAACCATCTTTTGTCACTGAATGTGAGGGTTGGTGGTGAGCCAGAAACCATCTATATAGTCTTTGTGACTGAAGTGCCTTTGTGGCCAGCTTGCCTTTGTGGCTGAATCACCTGTGTGGCTTGAGGTGCCTTTGTGGCTGGAATCGTGGATGTCAACACGTTGTTTGACAAGCTAGCCTTCGTGGTTGTGTTGATCTCTGGCTGATTTGAGTCAGCGTGCCTTTGTGGCTGTGTGTACACGAGATCTTTGTGCTCAATTGAGCAGGTGGACTGCAGAACACCTGGCTTGGACTCAGATGTTTTTTTTTTCTGAGTAGAAGGGGATTGGTGTTTTGCGTTGTCTGTAATTTTATCTACACTTTCCTTGGCTTGCTATAGCTGTCACACCCTTTCTACCAACAGAGACACCTTACTTGCCTCTGTGTGAAATCGCAGTCAAGGCATTACGATATGACCCACTGCTGGGACTCCTACACCAAATGGTTTGAGGTCTAATTTGGACTTCTTACTGGGGGGATCTCCTTACATGTTGGCGGGTCGAGCACCATCAACAACACCATTACCACACACAACGGGAACCATTACCACATACAATTATACAAAAAAAATAGTCTTCAACAAATATTTAACATACAGGTAGCATACTGTCACCTTTCTCATGCCACTCCACAGTCAGCCCTCCGAAATCAGTGGTATCGGTTCACCTCACCGAATTGTTGTAATCATGGTATCACTACTATGAGGACTCTGCCAATAGAATTCAATGCACAACAGTGAGGAGAAGTGTGTGATTCTGCTACATATTCGACAACATTCAACACACAATAGTGATTTGTCAGTCTCCAAAATTGCATAATAGAGGCAGAAGGAGTTACAAGAGAATGAAGCCAAAAATAGAGTTTCCTTTGATACCATGTCAGGATAGGAGGTAACTCATCAAATGAAATTGTGTTTATTCATTTAGATTGTTCATAGTTATATACATGAGGGAGTGACTCTTGGGTTTCATCTCTCGATGACTCTTCCTTTTCCATTATTTATTATCTAAAATTATAGCAATCCAATGTAAAAAAAATTAACCACATATACATGAATATATTTTCCCTATATCCTCCAAGCTTTCCAAAACATTATAGAACAAAATTTATAATGGAAATTCCAAGATGGCATGTTTGATGAGAATTTCGGAATCCTTTCTTTCTTAGAACATATCTATGAAACTACAGTGAACTAGGGTCTAAAATTTTAATCATATGTCTATGAGTATCTTCTATCTATATCCTCCAAATTTCATGTTCTGAAACATCTTAGAAAGAACATTATAGTGAATCTGTCAAAATGACTCATGCACCCCATAAATGACATTTTTTCTTTACCTTTAGACTTTGAGAATCACCCCAAAAATAACTCCTCAGATCCTCTTACAATCTAAGATCTCTTGTTTATTTGATCAATATACAAATGAACTCATATTACCTTTAGTTTTAGTGTTTATATATTCACTTATGGGGTTTCTTTGAGAAAGTAGTTGGGTGGGCATACTTGTACTTTTGATGGGTCCTCCTGATGAAATATTTCCCATCTCCTCATTCCTATGGAGTTAGAGGGGGTACCATATACCATTGATAAGGTATGGGAATAAGATTTCCAACCATTTATCATATTCTCCAATTTGAACTATGAAGTTAGAGAAAAAGTGCCTTCAAATATATGGTATCCAAATTGGGCATAAAAAATCCAAAAGAAATATTTCCAACAATTTCCATTTTCCAATATTTACCTTGGACATATGTATTATCCCTGTGTCTTTGACATCAATGAAAACAATTTTTTCAACAACCTCCCCCTTTTTCATTGATGGAAAATCTTAGTCAATTCTACAATAATATTAACAAACTCCATCAATCTATGATTTTCCTTGTGCCTGCAACTTCTTCCCCTTTGACATCAATGAAAAAGGGATTCCGCCATCCCCTAACTTGTGCTTCTCCTTATCTGCAAACATTATTTTGTATGCAACTTTTCTTAGTTTCTACAACTCTTCCTCTATTTTCAACTTCTATTTTTTACTAAAACTCTTCCTCTATTTTTAACTTCTCTCAATAACTACAACTTCTTCCCCTGTTTGTAACACCCTCATCCCACATTTACCCAAATTACCGGTATGCTAGGGTAAACATGTGATGAAGAGTTACTATGAGATGATTCAACCTCCTAGATCACCTTAAGGAAGTGGGATCGACAAGAAAATACCTTAATGACTTCCTCAAGTTCTACAGGACCCCCAAGGGCTAAGCCATCCTTCTAGGTGCCCAAGCCCTGAGATAAGGCTTTGTTTCAGTGCCCTGATCTCTGAGATGTTGGCACAACTCTACCTGATTTTGACTAAAATCCTTTGGTCACATGCATGATATAAGGGAGTGACTATATTCTTTTTCACCTAGTTCTATGCCTGTGATTGTAGGATTTAAGCCACTTTTTCAGGCTAGGATTCAAACCTCTACCAGATTTTAATGAAACTTTCTAAAACCATGATTGACTCAAGGACAAAGCCTCCCATACAAATATTAGACAAGAACTTGACCTAAACAAGCACAACCATGATAGAAATTATGTCAAACACATCATGCACATGAAATGTATAGGTCATAAATACACATCTGAATATAGGGGTTTCATAATTATCTGAGAATCGCTAAGAAGGATTGGTGTCCTCTCATTATAGTTACATTATCATCTATTAGGTCATACATTCATTTTTCATTCATTTAATAATCAAAACATGATGAGATTCGTGACTAAGATCTGTCATAAAACCATGCTAATAACCAGCATATAAACAATATATTAACAAAGATAGGACATCCATTGAAATCACATAATAACCAAGCAAATTTGCTCATAAAACACAAGAGGAAAGGAGCTCATACTAACATATGAAAAAGACAACCAAGTTAGGGACTTCCATGTACCACCCAGCCATAGATTGGGCTGAACCAAATATTTCCTTAAGCCAATCACCCTCATTCCATATTCCAACCATGAATGAAGGACTCACAACAAAACTAACCATGGATTCATCAAGCTTTACCACAATCCCACCATATACTGATTAAATATTCCTAGGCCCAAACTCTCATCTATATAACCAGGATTTACCACAATCTCGTCATTACCGTTCAAGGATTCCCATGCCAAACATTAATCATACACTACTAGGCTTTACCGCAATCCCACCATTATCGGTCGAGGGATCACTAGGCCTTAAAAAACATGGATGCCTCAAGATTTCTCCACCTAAACTGTGAGGAATTTTACCGTATCCACCCTCAGAATTTACCACATATCCCACGTTTACCGGTCCAGGGATTTCTAGGACTTTGGGAATTTTCTTGTGACCAGCCCACTCAGTTTCAAAACCACATGGAAATCCATCTCAACCAAGTAATAGAAACCCATCACACCATGGCTATCCGGAAATGGAAAGGTAAGGTTGAAACCATTGTCACACCTGTAAAAACCATTTCCAATGACAAAAAGAGAACCAAATACACCCATGCATATACCATGCATGCCAAAACTAACAAGGAAATCATACATGAAACTAGATACCTGCAAGTAATCCCGTTGTAGCAGCTTAATCCAACTCTTCTTTGTTTGATCTTTACTTCCCTTTTCTTTCTTTTCCTTCCCCTACCTTCCTTTCTCTAATGCCAGAGTACTAAAAGAATGCTCTAAGTGTGCAAGAGTATGTGAGATAGAGAATAGAGAGAGAGCTCCAAGCTAATACTGAAAGAAGCTTGTGAATTGATCCTTAGAAACCTTTTTATCAATGAGGCCTCTATTTTCTTCATTTTCCATTATTTTCCTTCAAGTTCCTTCTCACATGCAACCCGTGACCTTTCACCTTCCTTTTCTCCTAATTTCAATTATTTTCATAAATAAATGTCAAATAATTCCTCTTGCCTTTTTAGTTCCTTTCACATTTCCTTTGCTAATTTCCCTTAGCCATAATAAGCCAAAATGAACACCCACTAGGATGCTTTTCCGAGCATTCAACTTTGAATACGCGTCCTATGACCTTGGTTTTTTTTCCTTTATTAACTTTATTACATGGATTTTTAACCCGAGACTGTTAGATACCCCTCCACCTTAGGGAAACACCATCCTCAGTGTTCAATGACACCTACAACCAGCAAACTGATGAATACCAAAACATACTACCCATGGAGCTTTATAACTTAACTCGATGTAGTATTTACAATGAACAACCTGCTAAAAAGAAAAACCATCATGACAAATATGACACATGAAAACCATAACACTTATTGGAGCTTTATAAAACAATTGTTTTGATTTTCCGACACATAGGAAATAGTTAAGTATAACTTGGTCTAGTATAGAGTCAGGTAAATTGTGTTTCTTTACGATGTACATTTTGTAACTTACAATCCGACGGTCACGATATGTAGTGATCCGACGGTTCATTCTCTCCTCGGTATTACTGACACTTGATTCGTGGCTTAACACCCGATTGGTCCATGATCTCTATTTAAAGAGCATGGAGGGTCATTTGTAGGTTAACTTGTTTGTGAGAGAAGCTTATGTAAATTTTCATTCTTTTATTAATAAATTGCCTAAAGTGGTCGCGTTGGCTCAGGCCATGGACTGTTTCCCTCTTTGAGGGTTTTAACCATGTCAAAAGTATTGGTGTATTGATCTGTGATCTTTTTGTGAGCGGTTTCCTTTGGTGTTCTATCTGAGGAACTTACCCTGTAAATTCCTACATGGTATCAGAGCTATTTGAGGGCCGCGTCCATTGGTGATCCAAATCTGAAGCCGGTAGAACTGCATCTGACTGCCATTTCCTAGATCTACTATTTCTGACTACTTTCAGGTTGATAGGACTGCTCTGTTGTGTTGGGAGCATCTGTTCCAGTGAGGAACCCCTTTCGTTTCACACGAAAAGGTTTCCGGTAGCCCTAGCTGTGTCATTTTTAAGATCTGGAGGTATACAGTATTTATTTGCAGTTTACAATTATTTTCTCTCTGTTTATTTCGGTTTTGGTTTATTTAGATTTTTTTTATTACCGGATCTATACCTTTCATTTCTGCGTATGCTCTTTGCCCCGCGACTCTGTGCGATCTGGGCAAATCAGAAACATAAAGGAAGGATTTTTCTCATGCGTATGCTCTTTTCCGCTGCGCCTTAGTGTGATCTCGGAAAATGAGAAACATTGAGGAAAATATATAGTTTCCGGCTAAAGCTAACTTCGAGCCGCAAGGTTCATTTTTTTTGTATGTCTGTGTTGGGTTTTTTGTTTTTTGTTTTGTAGGGAAAAAGAGCTTTCTCAAAGAAAGCACGCAACCCAAAGCATACACCTCTCTCTCTCTCTCTCTCAAACTTTTTGTATAGCTCACTTGGACCAAATCTAATTTATGAGAGTAGATGTCTTGTGTTCAAGTCTCCTTTTTGTGGGGGCGGATTTTTCATTTCCGCACATTCCCACACTTCGTCGGCATCTTCATCAATTTTTTTTCAAAAAGCCATAACTTCTTCATCCGGAAGCCGTTTTCAGAAATGTCTTTTTTGAAACAGCCTAATTTTTTGAGATCTTTCCATTGGAACACTTAGTTTCAGCATCTATAGCTTCAATTTCTGTTAAAATGGAAAGTCCATGCCAAGTTATTCTTGACAGCACCAACTACTTCCAATGGTGGTCCTACATTGTGGATTTACTTAGAAGTAAAGGTCTCTACATAATAGCCATAGGCCAAGAAACCAAACCAAAAGATGAAGATAAGGCAGCTAAATGGGAAAATAGGCATGATCAAGCACGTGGGTTGATAGGGATGTCTATTTCTCCAGATATTAGATTCCATATTGCAGAACTTGATACTCCTGATGAAGCATTGAAACAAATTACTAAAGTTTTTGGAATAAAAAATGAACTTAGAGCCCATCAATGAGTTTCTTACATTGGACCCCAATAATTTTTCTTGCATTGAAGATTTTTTGTCCAAGTTCAAGACCCTTAGACTTCTCTTGGAAGGTGTTAAGGTTAAGAAAGAAGATAGTAACCTTATCTATTCCATTCTTACTAAGTTGGGACCAGCCTACTCTGTGTTTGTTTCCACCTTCCATTCTACAAGAGAAGCCTTCATTTCTCAAGGACAAGACTACAAGTCCCCTTCCGTTGATTCTTTTTGTGATTCTTTAATAAGAGAACAAGAAAAACTCTTACACCTTTGTCTTCTTAATCTTGGAAACTCTTCTAAGAAAGCGTTAGTTGCCCAGCAGCAACCAAATCCAAAGAATGCTAAGAAGTTGTATCCTAAAAGGAATGGTCCTAAACAAAACAAGGGTCCTAAGAAATTTCAGCCTCAAAATGAAAAATCATTTCAACAAAATGATAAGACAAATAGAAACAAAGGGAAGAAGACTGATAGACATTGAAACTTTTGTAATCGAGATGACCACTTAGAATCCAAATGCTTTAAGAAGGTGGAAGCCTTGGAAGCAGCAATGAAGAAGCATAACATCCATTTGGAGCACTCTTCAACTTCAACTTCATCTTCAAGAATCGCACTTTCTGCATGTGGTTGTCAAGCATCTCGGTTTGGCTATGCACTAAATGTATCTTCTTCTTCTCATTCTCATGAGTGGCTCATTGATTCTGGAGCTTCTTATCACATGGCCAAAAACAAAGCCATGTTTTCTTCTTTAAATGATTGTAACACCAAAAAAAAAAATATGTTGGTGATGATAGCTATCTTAGTGTTGTAGGGACTGGAACTGTTCATCTAGACAATGGTCAGTTTAATGATGTATTATGTGTTCCAACCTTATCCTGCAACCTTCTATCTATATATCAGATAACTCATTCAGGTGAAGGTAAAATCGTTGAATTTTCACCTCACGATGTTGTAATTAAGGACCTAAGAGATCCTAGACAGATTTTAGCTACTGGCATTGCTGATGATTCTACAAGGTTGTATAAGTTTCAAAACTTTGGGTCATCAAATCTTCCCTCAATATTTGTTGCTCATAATGATGAAGTGAGCAAACTTTGGCATGAGCGATTTGGTCACTTAAACTATCGCTCTCTTCAAAATCTATGTAAAGAAAATATGGTGACAGGTCATCCAATGGTATCTTGCAGAGATGGTGTTTGTTCCAGATGTGTACTCGGAAAACATCATCGAGACAGTTTTGGAAAACGTGCCTCTTGGCATGCCTCAGCCCCTTTACAGCTCGTGCATAGTGATTTATTTGGTCCACTTCCAGTTGTTTCATTCTCTGGCTACAAGTTCTTAACTTTCATTGATGATTTCTCCAGGCGCACTTGGGTATACTTCTTAAAACTCAAGAGTGAAGTATTTAACATGTTCTTGGCCTTTAAGGCCTTTGTTGAAAAACAATTTGGACATCAAATTCTTAAGCTACGATTTGATAATGGTGGAGAATATGTTAACAACAAATTCATCAACTTTTGCACTGAGAATGGAATTCAAATGCAACATACTGTTCCATATACTCCACAATGAAATGGTGTAGCTGAAAGAAAGAATCGCACCTTAAAGGAAATGGCTAATTGTATGCTTCAATCTAAAGGACTTAGTCTTAATTATTGGGCATAAGAAATTAACTGTGCAAATTACATAATAAATCGCACTCCTACTAAGGTTTTAAAGAATATCACTCCAGAAGAAGCATGGAGCTCAATTAAACCAGATGTAAGTCACTTTCGTGTTTTTGGAAGTGAAGCATGGGCCCATATTCTAGATGAGAAACATAAAGCTTTAGAACCTAAGAGTGAAAAATGTATTTTTGTTGGATATTCTGAAGATGTCAAAGGATATAGAATTATTCCACTTAAGTCCAAAAATGTTATCATTAGAAGAGATGTAAAGTTTGCTGAAAATATATCAGCCTACTAGCCTAGTTCGGCAGATGTTCCACCTCTCCCTATCTCTTCTACTTTTGAAAATATTTCTTCTTCAGATGATGAAAGCGAGGATGAAAATCCTCCCCCACCTTCTCAGGATCCCCCTTCAGCTCCTTATCTTCCAAAATGGGTCCGTGCTACTCGGGATGCAGTAGGTGCTCTTGCCGGTGATCCTACAAATCAGCAACGTACACGTTCTCAGTTTGATAGAGCCTCTTCTTTACTGGCTCAAGATTAAGTGAATTATGATCCTGACACCTTTGCAGAAGCTTCAGGCCATCCATATTGGGAAGCAGCTATGAATGAAGAATATCATTCATTATTGGCAAATGATACATGGGATCTTGTTCCTCTACCAAAGGGACGAATACTTGTTAGATGCAAATGGGTTTACAGAACCAAGTATGGACCAGATGGGAAAGTTGATAAACATAAAGCTCGTCTTGTTACTAAGGGTTTTTCACAAGTTGAAGGCATTGACTACACTGAAACCTTCTCCCCTGTTGCCAAAATGAACTCTATCCGCCTTGTTCTTTCCCTTGCTGCCTCTTTCAAATGGGAAGTCCATCAGATGGATGTTAAATCTGCCTTCTTGCATGGGGACTTGCATGAAGAAATCTATATGGAACAACCTATTGGCTATATACAAACATAATCCAGCCTTTTATGTCGGCTTAATAAATCCCTTTATGGTCTCAAGCAAGCTCCTCGAGGTTGGTATGCCAAAATGGATAACTTTCTTTTAGAAAATGGCTTTTCTAGGTGTCATTTTGACAATACTGTCTACACCAAGAAAGTGGGCAAGTCCCTTATCATTCTTGTTCTTTATGTTGATGATCTTATCTTGACTGGTAGTGATCCCAACCTTATAAACCATGTGAAGTCTAGCCTTAAAAGGAAGTTGGAAATGACAAATTTAGGACACTTACATTATTTTCTTGGTCTTCAAGTCTTGCAATCCAAGGAAGGTATTTCCCTTTCCCAGTCCAAGTATGCCTGTGATATTCTACGACATTTTCACATGGAAGATTGTAAGCCAGCCCCTTCTCCCTTTCAATCTGGAGTCCAACTTTCAGTCACTTGTACTTCTCCTGAAGTTGATGCTACCTTATACCGTCAACTTGTAGGAAAAATTTTGTATCTAACCCATACTCGTCCTGACCTTTCATTTGTTGTTGGCCTTGCTGATCAGTTTATGCAAAACCCACGTGAAATTCATTGGAAAGCAGCTAAAAGAATACTTCGTTATGTTTGAGGTACAATTCAGTTTGGGATTCATTACAGTGCCGAAGCAGCTCCTCTATTGGTTGGTTTTACTAATTCCGATTGGGTTGGTGACCCTGATGATCGGAAGTCTACTGCAGGTTATGTGTTCACTCTTGGTTCAGGACCTATTACATGGGGTTACAAGAAACAAGGTTCCATTTCTCTTTCTTCAGCAGAAGCAGAGTATCATGGTGCCATAGAATCTAGTAAGGAAGCCTTGTGGCTTCGTCAGATCCTATCAGAGTTTGGCTTTCAGCAGCAACATCCGACTACACTTTGGTGTGATGATCAAAGTGCCATTCAACTATGCAAAGATCTAGTCCAACATCAGCGCAACAAACACATTGAACTGCACATGCACTTCATCAGAAAGCTCATCCACGACCATGTTCTTGAAGTGCAATATTTTTCAACAGATGATCAAGTTGCAGACATCTTTACAAAGGCTCTCACAGAGGTGAAGTTCACTAAACTTCGATTTATGGTTGGAGTTCAGGTAGTTGTCACTAAGGGGGGATAGGCTCTAGTGCCTCCTTCCTTCTCCTATTGTGTCATATTTGTAAATCCTTCAATCCTATCCCAATTTGTTCTTAAGGGGGGATGTTAGGATATTCTGACACATAGGAAATAGTTAAGTATAACTTGGTCTAGTATAGAGTTAGGTAAAGTGTGTTTCTTTACTATGTACATTTTGTAACTTGTCCGACAATCACGATATGTAGTGATCTGACAGTTCATTCTCTCCTTGGTATTAGCGACACTTGATCCGTGGCTTAACACCCGATTGTTCCATGATCTCTATTTAAAGAGCATGGAGGGTCATTTGTAGTTTAACCCATTCATGAGAGAAGCTTATGTAAATTTTCATTCTTTTATTAATAAATTGCCTAAAGTGGTCGCGTTGGCTCAGGCCGTGGACTGTTTCCCTCTTTGAGGGTTTTAACCATGTCAAAAGTATTGGTGTATTGATCTGTGATCTTTTTGTGAGCGGTGTCCTTTGGTGTTCTATCTGAGGAACTTACCCTGTAAATTCCTACATGGTATCAGAGCTATTTGAGGGCCGCGTCCATTGGTGATCCAAATCTGAAGCCGGTAGAACTGCATCTGACTGCCATTTCCTAGATCTACTATTTCTGACTACTTTCAGGTTGATAGGACTGCTCTGTTGTGTTGGGAGCATCTGTTCCAGTGAGGAACCCCTTTCGTTTCACGCGAAAAGGTTTCCGGTAGCCCTAGCTGTGTCATTTTTAATATCTGGAGGTATACAGTATTTATTTGCAGTTTACAATTATTTCCTCTCTATTTATTTCGGTTTTGGTTTATTTAGATTTTTTTTATTACCGGATCTATACCTTTCATTTCTGCGTATGCTCTTTTCCCCGCGACTCTGTGCGATCTGGGCAAATCAGAAACATAAAGGAAGGATTTTTCTCATGCGTATGCTCTTTTCCGCTGCGCCTTAGTGTGATCTCGGAAAATGAGAAACATTGAGGAAAATATTTAGTTTCCGGCTAAAGCTAACTTCGAGCCGCAAGGTTCATTTTTTTTGTATGTCTGTGTTGGGTTTTGTGTTTTTTGTTTTGTAGGGAAAAAGAGCTTTCTCAAAGCAAGCACGCAACCCAAAGCATACACCTCTCTCTCTCTCTCTCTCTCTCTCTCTCTCTCAAACTTTTTGTATAGCTCACTTGGACCAAAGCTAATTTATGAGAGTAGATGTCTTGAGTTCAAGTCTCCTTTTTGTGGGGGCGGATTTTTCATTTCCGCACATTCCCACACTTCGTCGGCATCTTCATCAATTTTTTTTCAAAAAGCCATAACTTCTTCATCCGGAAGCCGTTTTCAGAAATGTCTTTTTTGAAATAGCCTAATTTTTTGAGATCTTTCCATTGGAACACTTAGTTTCAGCATCTATAGCTTCAATTTATGTTAAAATGGAAAGTCCATGCCAAGTTATTCTTGACAGCACCAACTACTTCCAATGGTGGTCCTACATTGTGGATTTACTTAGAAGTAAAGGTCTCTACATAATAGGCATAGGCCAAGAAACCAAACCGAAAGATGAAGATAAGGCAGATAAATGGGAAAATAGGCATGATCAAGCACGTGGGTTGATAGGGATGTCTATTTCTCCAGATATTAGATTCCATATTGCAGAACTTGATACTCCTGATGAAGCATTGAAACAAATTACTAAAGTTTTTGGAATAAAAAATGAACTTAGAGCCCATCAATGAGTTGCTTACATTGGACGCCAATAATTTTTCTTGCATTGAAGATTTTTTGTCCAAGTTCAAGACCCTTAGACTTCTCTTTGAAGGTGTTATGTTAAGAAAGAAGATAGTAACCTTATCTATTCCATTCTTACTAAGTTGGGACCAGCCTACTCTGTGTTTGTTTCCACCTTCCATTCTACAAGAGAAGCCTTCATTTCTCAAGGACAAGACTACAAGTCCCCTTCCGTTGATTCTTTTTGTGATTCTTTAATAAGAGAACAAGAAAAACTCTTACACCTTGGTCTTCTTAATCTTGGAAACTCTTCTAAGAAAGCGTTAGTTGCCCAGCAGCAACAAATCTAAAGAATCCTAAGAAGTTGTATCCTAAAAGGAATCGTCCTAAACCAAACAAGGGTCCTAAGAAATTTCAGCCTCAAAATGAAAAATCATTTCAAAAAATGATAAGACAAATAAAAACAAAGGGAAGAAGACTGATAGACATTGAAACTTTTGTAATCGAGATGGCCACTTAGAATCCAAATGCTTTAAGAAGATGGAAGCCTTGGAAGCAGCAATGAAGAAGCATAACATCCATTTGGAGCACTCTTCAACTTCAACTTCATCTTCAGAATGGCACTTTCTGCATGTGGTTGTCAAGCATCTCGGTTTGGCTATGCACTAAATGTATCTTCTTCTTCTCATTCTCATGAGTGGCTCATTGATTCTGGAGCTTCTTATCACATGGCCAAAAACAAAGCCATGTTTTCTTCTTTAAATGATTGTAACACCAAAAAAAAAATATGTTGGTGATGATAGATCTCTTAGTGTTGTAGGGACTGGAACTGTTCATCTAGACAATGGTCAGTTTAATGATGTATTATGTGTTCCAACCTTATCCTGCAACCTTCTATCTATATATCAGATAACTCATTCAGGTGAAGGTAAAATCGTTGAATTTTCACCTCACGATGTTGTAATTAAGGACCTAAGAGATCCTAGACAGATTTTAGCTACTGGCATTGCTGATGATTCTACAAGGTTGTATAAGTTTCAAACTTTGGGTCATCAAATCTTCCCTCAATATTTGTTGCTCATAATGATGAAGTGAGCAAACTTTGGCATGAGCGATTTGGTCACTTAAACTATCTTTCTCTTCAAAATCTATGTAAAGAAAATATGGTGACAGGTCATCCAATGGTATCTTGCAGAGATGGTGTTTGTTCCAGATCTGTACTTGGAAAACATCATCGAGACAGTTTTGGAAAACGTGCCTCTTGGCATGCCTCAGCCCCTTTACAGCTCGTGCATAGTGATTTATGTGGTCCACTTCCAGTTGTTTCATTCTCTGGCTACAAGTATTTCTTAACTTTCATTGATGATTTCTCCAGACGCACTTGGGTATACTTCTTAAAACTCAAGAGTGAAGTATTTAACATGTTCTTGGCCTTTAAGGCCTTTGTTGAAAAACAATTTGGACATCAAATTCTTAAGCTACGATTTGATAATGGTGGAGAATATGTTAACAACAAATTCATCAACTTTTGCACTGAGAATGGAATTCAAATGCAACATACTGTTCCATATACTCCACAACGAAATGGTGTAGCTGAAAGAAAGAATCGCACCTTAAAGGAAATGGCTAATTGTATGCTTCAATCTAAAGGACTTAGTCTTAATTATTGGGCATAAGAAATTAACTGTGCAAATTACATAATAAATCGCACTCCTACTAAGGTTTTAAAGAATATCACTCCAGAAGAAGCATGGAGCTCAATTAAACCAGATGTAAGTCACTTTCGTGTTTTTGGAAGTGAAGCATGGGCCCATATTCTAGATGAGAAACATAAAGCTTTAGAACCTAAGAGTGAAAAATGTATTTTTGTTGGATATTCTGAAGATGTCAAAGGATATAGACTTATTCCACTTAAGTCCAAAAATGTTATCATTAGAAGAGATGTAAAGTTTGCTGAAAATATATCAGCCTACTAGCCTAGTTCGGCAGATGTGCCACCTCTCCCTATCTCTTCTACTTTTGAAAATATTTCTTCTTCAGATGATGAAAGCGAGGATGAAAATCCTCCCCCACCTTCTCAGGATCCCCCTTCAGCTCCTTATCTTCCAAAATGGGTCCGTGCTACTCGGGATGCAGTAGGTGCTCTTGCCGGTGATCCTACAAATCAGCAACGTACACGTTCTCAGTTTGATAGAGCCTCTTCTTTATTGGCTCAAGATTAAGTGAATTATGATCCTGACACCTTTGCAGAAGCTTCAGGCCATCCATATTGGGAAGCAGCTATGAATGAAGAATATCATTCATTATTGGCAAATGATACATGGGATCTTGTTCCTCTACCAAAGGGACGAATACTTGTTAGATGCAAATGGGTTTACAGAACCAAGTATGGACCAGATGGGAAATTTGATAAACATAAAGCTCGTCTTGTTACTAAGGGTTTTTCACAAGTTGAAGGCATTGACTACACTGAAACCTTCTCCCCTGTTGCCAAAATGAACTCTATCCGCCTTGTTCTTTCCCTTGCTGCCTCTTTCAAATGGGAAGTCCATCAGATGGATGTTAAATCTGCCTTCTTGCATGGGGACTTGCATGAAGAAATCTATATGGAACAACCTATTGGCTATATACAAACATAATCCAACCTTTTATGTCGGCTTAATAAATCCCTTTATGGTCTCAAGCAAGCTCCTCGAGGTTGGTATGCCAAAATGGATAACTTTTTTTAGAAAATGGCTTTTCTAGGTGTCATTTTGACAATACTGTCTACACCAAGAAAGTGGGCAAGTCTCTTATCATTCTTGTTCTTTATGTTGATGATCTTATCTTGACTGGTAGTGATCCCAACCTTATAAACCATGTGAAGTCTAGCCTTAAAAGGAAGTTTGAAATGACAAATTTAGGACACTTACATTATTTTCTTGGTCTTCAAGTCTTGCAATCCAAGGAAGGTATTTCCCTTTCCCAGTCCAAGTATGCCTGTGATATTCTACGACATTTTGACATGGAAGATTGTAAGCCAGCCCCTTCTCCCTTTCAGTCTGGAGTCCAACTTTCAGTCACTTGTACTTCTCCTGAAGTTGATGCTACCTTATACCGTCAACTTGTAGGAAAAATTTTGTATCTAACCCATACTCGTCCTGTCCTTTCATTTGTTGTTGGCCTTGCTGATCAGTTTATGCAAAACCCACGTGAAATTCATTGGAAAGCAGCTAAAAGAATACTTCGTTATGTTTGAGGTACAATTCAGTTTGGGATTCATTACAGTGCCGAAGCAGCTCCTCTATTGGTTGGTTTCACTGATTCCGATTGGGTTGGTGACCCTGATGATCGGAAGTCTACTGCAGGTTATGTGTTCACTCTTGGTTCAGGACCTATTACATGGGGTTACAAGAAACAAGGTTCCATTTCTCTTTCTTCAGCAGAAGCAGAGTATCATGGTGCCATAGAATCTAGTAAGGAAGCCTTGTGGCTTCGTCAGATCCTGTCAGAGTTTGGCTTTCAGCAGCAACATCCGACTACACTTTGGTGTGATGATCAAAGTGCCATTCAACTATGCAAAGATCTAGTCCAACATCAGCGCAACAAACACATTGAACTGCACATGCACTTCATCAGAAAGCTCATCCACGACCATATTCTTGAAGTGCAATATTTTTCAACAGATGATCAAGTTGCAGACATCTTTACAAAGGCTCTCACAGAGGCGAAGTTCACTAAACTTCGATTTATGGTTGGAGTTCAGGTAGTTGTCACTAAGGGGGGATAGGCTCTAGTGCCTCCTTCCTTCTCCTATTGTGTCATATTTGTAAATCCTTCAATCCTATCCCAATTTGTTCTTAAGGGGGGATGTTAGGATATTCTGACACATAGGAAATAGTTAAGTATAACTTGGTCTAGTATAGAGTTAGGTAAAGTGTGTTTCTTTACTATGTACATCTTGTAACTTGTCCGACAATCACGATATGTAGTGATTTGACAGTTCATTCTCTCCTTGGTATTAGCCACACTTGATCCGTGGCTTAACACCTGATTGTTCCATGATCTCTATTTAAAGAGCATGGAGGGTCATTTGTAGTTTAACCGTTCATGAGAGAAGCTTATGTAAATTTTCATTCTTTTATTAATAAATTGCCTAAAGTGGTCACGTTGGCTCAGGCCGTGGACTGTTTCCCTCTTTGAGGGTTTTAACCATGTCAAAAGTATTGGTGTATTGATCTGTGATCTTTTTGTGAGCGGTGTCCTTTGGTGTTCTATCTGAGGAACTTACCCTGTAAATTCCTACATGGTATCAGAGCTATTTGAGGGCCGCGTCCATTGGTGATCCAAATCTGAAGCCGGTAGAACTGCATCTGACTGCCATTTCCTAGATCTACTATTTCTGACTACTTTCAGGTTGATAGGACTGATCTGTTGTGTTGGGAGCATCTGTTCCAGTGAGGAACCCCTTTCGTTTCACGCGAAAAGGTTTCCGGTAGCCCTAGCTGTGTCATTTTTAAGATCTGGAGGTATACAGTATTTATTTGCAGTTTACAATTATTTCCTCTCTATTTATTTCGGTTTTGGTTTATTTAGATTTTTTTTATTACCGGATCTATACCTTTCATTTCTGCGTATGCTCTTTGCCCCGCGACTCTGTGCGATCTGGGCAAATCAGAAACATAAAGGAAGGATTTTTCTCATGCGTATGCTCTTTTCCGCTGCGCCTTAGTGTGATCTCGGAAAATGAGAAACATTGAGGAAAATATTTAGTTTCTGGCTAAAGCTAACTTCGAGCCGCAAGGTTCATTTTTTTTGTATGTCTGTGTTGGGTTTTGTGTTTTTTGTTTTGTAGGGAAAAAGAGCTTTCTCAAAGCAAGCACGCAACCCAAAGCATACACCTCTCTCTCTCTCTCTCTCTCTCTCTCTCTCTCTCTCTCTCAAACTTTTTGTATAGCTCACTTGGACCAAAGCTAATTTATGAGAGTAGATGTCTTGAGTTCAAGTCTCCTTTTTGTGGGGGCGGATTTTTCATTTCCGCACATTCCCACACTTCGCCGGCATCTTCATCAAATTTTTTTCAAAAAGCCATAACTTCTTCATCCGGAAGCCGTTTTCAGAAATGTCTTTTTTGAAATAGCCTAATTTCTTGAGATCTTTCCATTGGAACACTTAGTTTCAGCATCTATAGCTTCAATTTCTGTTAAAATGGAAAGTCCATGCCAATTTATTCTTGACAACACCAACTACTTCCAATGGTGGTCCTACATTGTGGATTTACTTAGAAGTAAAGGTCTCTACATAATAGGCATAGGCCAAGAAACCAAACCGAAAGATGAAGATAAGGCAGATAAATGGGAAAATAGGCATGATCAAGCACGTGGGTTGATAGGGATGTCTATTTCTCCAGATATTAGATTCCATATTGCAGAACTTGATACTCCTGATGAAGCATTGAAACAAATTACTAAAGTTTTTGGAATAAAAAATGAACTTAGAGCCCATCAATGAGTTGCTTACATTGGACCCCAATAATTTTTCTTGCATTGAAGATTTTTTGTCCAAGTTCAAGACCCTTAGACTTCTCTTTGAAGGTGTTAAGGTTAAGAAAGAAGATAGTAACCTTATCTATTCCATTCTTACTAAGTTGGGACCAGCCTACTCTGTGTTTGTTTCCACCTTCCATTCTACAAGAGAAGCCTTCATTTCTCAAGGACAAGACTACAAGTCCCCTTTCGTTGATTCTTTTTGTGATTCTTTAATAAGAGAACAAGAAAAACTCTTACACCTTGGTCTTCTTAATCTTGGAAACTCTTCTAAGAAAGCGTTAGGTGCCCAGCAGCAACCAAATCTAAAGAATGCTAAGAAGTTGTATCCTAAAAGGAATGGTCCTAAACCAAACAAGGGTCCTAAGAAATTTCACCCTCAAAATGAAAAATCATTTCAACAAAATGATAAGACAAATAGAAACAAAGGGAAGAAGACTGATAGACATTGAAGCTTTTGTAATCGAGATGACCACTTAGAATCCAAATGCTTTAAGAAGGTGGAAGCCTTGGAAGCAGCAATGAAGAAGCATAACATCCATTTGGAGCACTCTTCAACTTCAACTTCATCTTCAAGAATGGAACTTTCTGCATGTGATTGTCAAGCATCTCGGTTTGGCTATGCAGTAAATGTATCTTCTTCTTCTCATTCTCATGAGTGGCTCATTGATTCTGGAGCTTCTTATCACATGGCCAAAAACAAAGCCATGTTTTCTTCTTTAAATGATTGTAACACCAAAAAAAAAAAATATGTTGGTGATGATAGATATCTTAGTGTTGTAGGGACTGGAACTGTTCATCTAGACAATGGTCAGTTTAATGATGTATTATGTGTTCCAACCTTATCCTGCAACCTTCTATCTATATATCAGATAACTCATTCAGGTGAAGGTAAAATCGTTGAATTTTCACCTCACGATGTTGTAATTAAGGACTTAAGAGATCCTAGACAGATTTTAGCTACTGGCATTGCTGATGATTCTACAAGGTTGTATAAGTTTCAAAACTTTGGGTCATCAAATCTTCCCTCAATATTTTTTGCTCATAATGATGAAGTGAGCAAACTTTGGCATGAGCGATTTGGTCACTTAAATTATCGCTCTCTTCAAAATCTATGTAAAGAAAATATGGTGACAGGTCATCCAATGGTATCTTGCAGAGATGGTGTTTGTTCCAGATGTGTACTCGGAAAACATCATCGAGACAGTTTTGAAAACGTGCCTCTTGGCATGCCTCAGCCCCTTTACAGCTCGTGCATAGTGATTTATGTGGTCCACTTCCAGTTGTTTCATTCTCTGGCTACAAGTATTTCTTAACTTTCATTGATGATTTCTCCAGACGCACTTGGGTATACTTCTTAAAACTCAAGAGTGAAGTATTTAACATGTTCTTGGCCTTTAAGGCCTTTGTTGAAAAACAATCTGGACATCAAATTCTTAAGCTACGATTTGATAATGGTGGAGAATATGTTAACAACAAATTCATCAACTTTTGCACTGAGAATGGAATTCAAATGCAACATACTGTTCCATATACTCCACAACGAAATGGTGTAGCTGAAAGAAAGAATCGCACCTTAAAGGAAATGGCTAATTGTATGCTTCAATCTAAAGGACTTAGTCTTAATTATTGGGCATAAGAAATTAACTGTGCAAATTACATAATAAATCGCACTCCTACTAAGGTTTTAAAGAATATCACTCCAGAAGAAGCATGGAGCTCAATTAAACCAGATGTAAGTCACTTTCGTGTTTTTGGAAGTGAAGAATGGGCCCATATTCTAGATGAGAAACATAAAGCTTTAGAACCTAAGAGTGAAAAATGTATTTTTGTTGGATATTCTGAAGATGTCAAAGGATATAGACTTATTCCACTTAAGTCCAAAAATGTTATCATTAGAAGAGATGTAAAGTTTGCTGAAAATATATCAGCCTACTAGCCTAGTTCGGCGGATGTGCCACCTCTACCTATCTCTTCTACTTTTGAAAATATTTCTTCTTCAGATGATGAAAGCGAGGATGAAAATCCTCCCCCACCTTCTCAGGATCCCCCTTCAGCTCCTTATCTTCCAAAATGGGTCTGTGCTACTCGGGATGCAGTAGGTGCTCTTGTAGGTGATCCTACAAATCAGCAACATACACGTTCTCAGTTTGATAGAGCCTCTTCTTTACTGGCTCAAGATTAAGTGAATTATGATCCTGACACCTTTGTAGAAGCTTCAGGCCATCCATATTGGGAAGCAGCTATGAATGAAGAATATCATTCATTATTGGCAAATGATACATGGGATCTTGTTCCTCTACCAAAGGGACGAATACTTGTTAGATGCAAATGGGTTTACAGAACTAAGTATGGACCAGATGGGAAAGTTGATAAACATAAAGCTCGTCTTGTTACTAAGGGTTTTTCACAAGTTGAAGGCATTGACTACACTGAAACCTTCTCCCCTGTTGCCAAAATGAACTCTATCCGCCTTGTTCTTTCCCTTGCTGCCTCTTTCAAATGGGAAGTCCATCAGATGGATGTTAAATCTGCCTTCTTGCATGGGGACTTGCATGAAGAAATCTATATGGAACAACCTATTGGCTTTATACAAACATAATCCAGCCTTTTATGTCGGCTTAATAAATCCCTTTATGGTCTCAAGCAAGCTCCTTGAGCTTGGTATGCCAAAATGGATAACTTTCTTTTAGAAAATGGCTTTTCTAGGTGTCATTTTGACAATACTGTCTACACCAAGAAAGTGGGCAAGTCCCTTATCATTCTTGTTCTTTATGTTGATGATCTTATCTTGACTGGTAGTGATCCCAACCTTATAAACCATGTGAAGTCTAGCCTTAAAAGGAAGTTGGAAATGACAAATTTAGGACACTTACATTATTTTCTTGGTCTTCAAGTCTTGCAATCCAAGGAAGGTATTTCCCTTTCCCAGTCCAAGTATGCCTGTGATATTCTACGACATTTTCACATGGAAGATTGTAAGCCAGCCCCTTCTCCCTTTCAGTGTGGAGTCAAACTTTCAGTCACTTGTACTTCTCCTGAAGTTGATGCTACCTTATACCGTCAACTTGTAGGAAAAATTTTGTATCTAACCCATACTCGTCCTGACCTTTCATTTGTTGTTGGCCTTGTTGATCAGTTTATGCAAAACCCACGTGAAATTCATTGGAAAGCAGCTAAAACAATACTTCATTATGTTTGAGGTACAGTTCAGTTTGGGATTCATTACAGTGCCGAAGCAGCTCCTCTATTGGTTGGTTTCACTGATTCCGATTGGGTTGGTGACCCTGATGATCGGAAGTCTACTGCAGGTTATGTGTTCACTCTTGGTTCAGTACCTATTACATGGGGTTACAGGAAACAAGGTTCCATTTCTCTTTCTTCAGCAGAAGCAGAGTATCATGGTGCCATAGAATCTAGTAAGGAAGCCTTGTGGCTTCGTCAGATCCTGTCAGAGTTTGGCTTTCATCAGCAACATCCGACTACACTTTGGTGTGATGATCAAAGTGCCATTCAAATATGCAAAGATCCAGTCCAACATCAACGCAACAAACACATTGAACTGCACATGCACTTCATCAGAAAGCTCATCCACAACCATGTTCTTGAAGTGCAATATTTTTCAACAGATGATCAAGTTGCAGACATCTTTACAAAGGCTCTCACAGAGGCGAAGTTCACTAAACTTCGATTTATGGTTGGAGTTCAGGTAGCTGT
The DNA here is from genome assembly GCA_031772625.1 of Pinus tabuliformis. Classification (NCBI taxonomy): domain Eukaryota; kingdom Viridiplantae; phylum Streptophyta; class Pinopsida; order Pinales; family Pinaceae; genus Pinus; species Pinus tabuliformis. The sequence continues at coordinate 180,846,691 of CM062812.1, forward strand.
CACTAAGGGGGGATAGGCTCTAGTGCCTCCTTCCTTCTCCTATTGTGTCATATTTGTAAATCCTTCAATCCTATCCCAATTTGTTCTTAAGGGGGGATGTTAGGATATTCTGACACATAGGAAATAGTTAAGTATAACTTGGTCTAGTATAGAGTTAGGTAAAGTGTGTTTCTTTACTATGTACATTTTGTAACTTGTCCGACAATCACGATATGTAGTGATCTGATGGTTCATTCTCTCCTTGGTATTAGCGACACTTGATCCGTGGCTTAACACCCGATTGTTCCATGATCTCTATTTAAAGAGCATGGAGGGTCATTTGTAGTTTAACCCATTCATGAGAGAAGCTTATGTAAATTTTCATTCTTTTATTAATAAATTGCCTGAAGTGGCCGCGTTGGCTCAGGCCGTGGACTGTTTCCCTCTTTGAGGGTTTTAACCACGTCAAAAGTACTAGTGTATTGATCTGTGATCTGTTTGTGAGCGGTGTCCTTTGGTGTTCTGTCTGAGGAACTTACCTTGTAAATTCCTACAACAACTCATTGTGGTATTTACATACATGGACATATATACATATAGTACCAAAACTTCTTTGCCTCAACAGGAAAATAAGGAAGGATACATAGCCCACATCTTATCAGCCATCTCCCATGTAGCTTCATCGGGACCAAAGTGCTTCCATTACACATTAACCCACTTGATTTCTCAGTGCTGGAGCATGAGCATCTTTCTTCGCAAAATGCATTGAAGTTCTAACTATAATTCTCCTTCTGGTTCCACCTGCAATACAAAATAATTAATCACATGATCAGCATCTTTCACATATATTTTAAGAGATGAAACATGGAAAACATCATGGAATATCAATATCGAAGGTAGTACGATTCTATAGGATGCTAGCCTAATCCTCTCAGGGATCTCGAAAGTCCCACAAAACTGAGGTTCCAACTTCGCACATGACCCAATACTCAAGGAGATTTTCTTGAGCTTGATCCGCAAGTACACATGTTCCCTAACATTAAACTCCTTGAATTCCTTGTGTTGATCTGCATAACTCTTCTATCTATCATATGTTTCCTTTAGATTCTTCTTGATGACTTGCATTTCTTGTTCCATTTCTACCAACATATCTGGTCTTATCAATACCCTGTTTACTAGATCACTCCAACTTATAAGAGTATTACAATTTCGCCCATAAAGTTCCACAAATGGAATCATCCTTAGTGACTCCTGATACCCATTGTTGTAAGAAAACTCCACCAATGGAAGATACTCTTCCCACTTCCATTGTTGATGTATCACATATATTCTCAACATTTCCTCCAAAATCCTATTGACCTTCTTCGTCTGTCCATCTATCTGTGGATAATAAGTTGTGTTGAAGACAAACTTTGTACCCAAACCCTGCAAATAACTCCTTCTAGAACCTGGAAATGAATTTGGCATCACTCCCTAACACAATCTTCTTCGGTTGACCATGATGCCTCACTACATCCCTGATTAATACATGTGCTACATCACTAGCTGAGTAAGTAGACTTAACTGCTATGAAGTGGGCTACCTTTGTCAATCTGTCACTCACAACCATGATGGAATCATGCTATCTAGATATCCTTAGAAAATATATGATGAAATACTTAGAAATGAACTCCCATTTCCACTTTTGAGTCAGAATCAGTTGTAGTAAACGACCTGGATGTTTACACTCTGCTTTTACCTGTTGACAATCCAAGCACCTAGCCACAAATTCTGCCACTTCCTTCTTCATATTTGGCCAATAGTAGAACTTCTTCACCACTATCAATTTCTTGTGATATCCATGATGACCTGAATATAGCTTAACATGGAATTCCCTCAAGATAAGCCTCTTGATCAAACACATAGATCATGTCCCTAAACTTGATCAAACCATGTGATGTAAGATAATAGTCCACATCTTGTTCACCTGTATCTTATGCCTAATATCCCTATACATGTCATCCTATTGTCCTGAATATAAGATCTGATCCTGTAAATCTATCCCATAAGAATTCATAACTCCTATATGATCTTCCTATCCTCTTCTAATAAGAGTGTCTACAACCCTGTTCTCTTTACCCTTAATATACCTGATATCAAAGTCAAACTAATTGATCGTCGCCAACCATCTAACTTGCCTAACATTCATATTTGGTTGGTCAAAAAATTATCTCATCCCACTATAATCACTCATCAAAATGAATCGCCTGGAAAGAAGATAGTACCTCCATATATTCAAAGCATGGATGCTCGTTGCCAAGTCAAGATCACATGCCACATAATTCTACTCGTGCTCATTCAATTTCCTTGATTCATTGCACACTACCTATCCTTCCATCATGAGGACTCCACCAAGTCCTATCTTACAAGCATCTTTACACGCCACAAACTCTTTATTTGAATCTACTATTTAGAACTAGAGTTTTTGTCAAGAACTATCTCAATTGCTCAAAACTAGTTTCACATTCCTCTATCCATTCAAATTTATTTCCTTTTTTTGAAATGACGTAATAGGATAGGAAATATTTGAGAAGTTCTTGATGAACCTCCTATAATAACCAGCCAACCCCATGAATGATCTAACCTCATCCAAATTTCTAGGAGTTTCCCATTCCATGATATCTCTTATCTTTTCTGGATACCTTGCTACACCTTCCTTGGAGACAACATGCCCCAAGTAATGTACCTTTGTCTAAAAGAAACTACATTTTTTAAGTTTGGCATAGAACTAATTCTCTCTTAGCAATCATAACACTGCAGCTAAATGTTCGACATTATCTTCCTCATTACTAGAATATATCAATATTTCATCAATGGATACTATCACAAACTTGTCCAAGTAAGGACACAATACACTATTCATCAAGCACATAAAAGTAGTTGGAGCATTAGTCAAACCAAATGGAACTACAACAAACTGATAATGCCCATACCCAGTCCGGAAAGAAATCTTGGAAATTTCCTCTTCTTTGATGCATACTTGATGGTATCCTGATCTCATATCAATCTTCACTAACATTGTTTCACCCTTCAACTGATCAAACAAGTCATCAATCCTCAGCACCAGATACCTATTATTGATGGTTACCTTGTTCAAATTTCTGTAATCGATGCATAGCCCGAGAGTACCATCCTTCTTCTTCACAAACAATACTGGTGCACCCTAAGGTGACACACTTGGCCTAATGTATCCCTTGTCAAGAATTTATTTCAACTGTAACTTCAATTCCACTAACTCTGGAGTGCTCATCATGTAAGGCGCCTTTGATGTTAGTGCTACCCTTGGTACCAACTCAATAGAAAATTCCACTTCCTTGTGAGGTGGAAACTCTGAAATATCCGCGGGGAATACATCCTAAAATTGTTCTAAAACTGGATACTTGTTCAATACCTCTGCATCCTCAACATCCTTACCTTTATCACTAGAAATATGCACTACAAATAACACACACCCTTTCCAGTGAGTATGCTTTTCCTGCATAACTGTAACCATTCTAACCAATGTAGCCTTCTTCTTACACTGTTGGATTCTTTGTTCCCCGTTATCATCCAAGCACTCAATAGCGTTCTCATAACAATCCACCTTAGTGATGTGAAGATATAACCAATCCATACCCAATAGCATACTATATGATCCCAACATAAGTACATTCAAATGCGTTGATGTAGGCATACCATTCAACTCAAATGCACAAGCTATTACCCAATGATGAACTCTTCTATTTTTACTTGTAACCAACTATACTAACCAAGATTCTGCATGTACTTATTTTTACAAACCACACTTATCTACTAGGTCAAGACTAACATAACTATAATTAGATCCAGGGTCAATCAAAATAGAAACAAATTGGTCACAAAGCTTATCGTCCATCTCAATAATAAATGCCTAGTGACCCACCTGCCTATTATCCAATGTTGCATAACTCTGTGGAATACTCTGCCCAACACCCCCCATTGTTTATGCTTCCTGTGCATTGTAGATATGAGGCCTACCACCCTAATTAGACAGAGAATCCTTCTTCAGATGCTCTATGCCACATGTCCAATACTGTAATTGTCTCCTACCATTACCTTTGTTTTGTTGTTCTTCAGGTTGAGGTCCATTAAACTTCTTGTAAGGTACAACATTCTCTTTCTCACTTGCATCCTGGGTTCTTTTTATTTTCAGCTGCCATTTATGTTTAGTCTTTTCTTTCCCTTTCCAACCTTGCTAATATTTCATCTTACACTTGATTGATCATAACAGTGCTTCAACTTCCCATTGACTTCTTTAAGTGATCGAGGCTTATCATACTCAATTTGATATTTAAATGCTAATGGTAATCCACTGACAAATATTTGGACTTTGGCCTTCTCATCCTTAAGAGATGGTGCATCCCTAGATAACTCCAATAACTTAGTCATGTACTCCTCATCTTTCATAGATCCCATCTTTATCTCATAGAACTCCTTGGCCTTACTGTCTTAGTACCTTTATGACAAATAGTTCTTCTTGAAAATTTTCTTGAATTCATACCAACTCAACTCCTTTTCCCTGATGTCTCTAACACGTTTCACGTCTTCCCGCCAAATGTTTTCTTTCCCTTTGAGGCTGAAGATATTTATTATGGCCTTCACATTTTCTGTGTAATCATTCAACTCAGAGAAATTTTTCATCCAAAGAAACCATGCTTCTACATCTTCCGACTTCTTCAAAACTCCATCAAAGGTCGCCGGCTTGGATTTCTTGAACTCATCTAGAAAATATCCCTTGTTATTCCTCCTATAAGGATGATGACAATTATGACCACGATACTTGTCAGAACCAAAACTAGAATAGAACTTATGTCCATTACATCTCATATTGCGTGTATCCAAGAACCTGTCATCTATGATCATGTCATCTCTATCCGACTTATGCTCACTTTGAGACCTACTACCATATTATCCATTAGTCCTTTCCTCCTACTCATAACCTATCCATGGTTGTCCATATCTCTGCAAGTTTGAAAAACTCTAAAGGATGACCACATTAATCGCTGCTTGTTTCTCCTATTCCCTAGCAAGTCTCTTTTGTGACTAAATGATCTTGTCATTATATGCCTTACAAATCCTTATTTTTGCCTTCAAACTTCTCAAAGTGTCCGCAATGTGAGGGGAGTACTCATCTTATGGCTGCTCATCTAACCTGTAAGGAGAGTCTCAAGAACTATAATCCATCCTTCTGTTATTCATATTTGCCTTCTACCTTTTGCAAGTATACCATGTCAGATAAACTAGATATAAAAACAAAATCAACATACCTTAGCGATGTTCAAGGGAGGATATCTCATCTGCAAGATCAATCATATTAGAAAGATACATGTATAATCATAATCATAACAATGTATTAACATCATCTTAGTCATTTCCCAATTACCATTCATGACCATACCAATTGTATACCATGACCTCATGTACGAAAATCATAACCACAACAATGAATGCATCACAAACATATAAACACTAACATGCATAAAAAATTCATAAACGACTAACATGTATTCATGAAAAACTCATCCCAATCAAAAACACCATCAATTTCTACATAGCAAGCACATATACAACCTACATGCATGCAAGACAACCACATTATGCCCATCCAGTCCAAGATTTCAACCATGCTCTGATACCACTCTGTAACACCCTCCTCCCACATTTAACAAAGTTACCAGCCTACTAGGGTAAACATGTGATGAAGAGTTACTATGATATGATTTTACATCCTAGATCACCTTAAGGAAGTGGAATCGATAAGACAAAACCTTAATGACTTCCCTCAAGTGATATGGGAACCCCAAGGGCTAAACCACCCTTCTAGGTGCCCTAGCCTTGAGATAAGGCTCTGTTTCAGTGCTCTAATATCCTAGAATGTAATATTCTAACTATACAAATACAATGAAATATCAATACATGAACTAGCTACAATAAACAAATAAACATGCAATTTGAAATCTCCACAAGAACAAACAATTTTAGAACATTGTTGAGTAGAAATAATAGAGTTGAGCCATTTTAATAAATATCCAATGAGAAGCCACGTACAAAAAATAGTGGAATGTGTGCATCTGGGCTTGCTAAAGAAAGCATGCAAAACCTAGGTGAGAATGAAGAAAACTCCATGCTGAAATGGCTCGCTCACTTTATGCTCTGCCCATAAATTTATTGTTGCTGCCACTAGATGAAAACGGATATTTAAGGCCTCAAATATGCTCCAAAAATTCTTAAATATTAGAGAGATACTTCTCACACCCCAACCAATAAAACCCAAAAATATTTTGAGCTAATCCCAACTAGCCTAGAATGCCCAAATTAGTGTGAAAATCTTAGCTAAACCAGCAACTCGCCCTGTTATAAGAATGATTATTTCATGCCTAAATATTGCTCATAAAAATTTAAAAAAAATTAGGACAATTGTCCCCAACCTCGGACCGACAAAACCCAAAAATATTTTGGGCTGATTCCAACCTTCTAGAATTACCCAAAATTATGTGAATTTACCCACTATCCAGCTCTATGTCTCACCAAAAAAACTGCAGCTTCTCCACCCAAAATCCTCCACCAAATAACTGAGAAATCACTGAGAAAAAAGCTTGTGAAATAGTAGAGTGAGGTTCTAGCTATTTCTGGCACAAAGCTGCTTGACAAATGCTCAACAAAACTGTCTAGAAAAACCCCAACACTGGCCCTAAGAAGAATGCGGCCCACACAAATGCAACAGTCTCGGGATTTGAAACTCCACAAGGAAATTTGTCCTCCTCCATGTGAAATTTCTACAAATTCTTAAGGTAAATTTCCCCAATAATTTCCTCCTCTAAGAAACTCTATTTCTACTACTACGTCCTCTTGAAAAAAATCATCCCACTTGTTGCAGAGATAAAATGACATAAAATTTAGCGGAAGAAATATCCAATCAGATCAAAATTTCTCTCCTAGGGTGAAACTCTAGGTTCATTGAAAGAGAGTTAGGGTTTTCTTCTTGGAAATCCCTGTGCTAAACAAAATTGGTTGATTTGGCTCAATATCTCAAGTGAACACTCCAAATTAGAAATGAAATGCCAAAAATAGAATGATCAAAATGAGGCTCTGGTCTTCCTTTTATAGTTGTTTTCTCTTCCTCATACCATAGTTTGATTTCTCCCACACTATGCTTTGATACCATGTTTTTATTTTTTCCATGGTCGATTTCCATTTTGGTAATCTCCACAACTTATCTTCACTTTAATTTTTCTTCTTTTCATAAGTCCAAATCATTGCCTTTTCTCCAAAATTTATTTAATATCTCCATATCTTATTTCTCCTAATTTATATATATATATATATATATATATATATATATATATATATATATATATATATATATATATGTCGCCAAAATTGAAAATTTGGGAATTTCCTTGTCAAAATTTTAATTTGGGACATGACAGTCTTCCTTGCCAAAAATTGATTGTCCTCAAGAAATACCTAAACAAGTAACCTCTCTGACTGTTGATCACCAGTGTAATCCACCAATAATACCAGGGTCCCAAATGTACCACTAATCCATCCCCAATATTAGCACTATCTCAACATGAAGGAATTCCTCAATACCAGGATCCCAATTTCTCCTGATCAAGAAGAACACCTTTCTCCACTCGCCGTCCAACCAGATACATGTACTAGAATCCCTCTGCATACTATCAATAAGTAGAGAATCAAGATAATAAATGATCATGAGAAACTCATCATGAATATTCCCTATTGAGTAGTCAATCTCATGTACATTAGAGTAGGCTCCTGAAGATATAATCCAATCCCTATGGAGATGAATTCCCACTTGCATGAGCTCCACTTGATTTCCTCTTGTTGTTCATCTGGTCATGCTGGTGAGGTACCCCATGCCAACAACAAACCACTAAAACCCAATGGAAGATCTAAATGATCTCCCCCTGCAGAAACCAAATCACCCCTGAGGGTAGTTGATCGAAGAAATCCTATGATGCCTGAATCCCATGCTAGTCTCAGAAGGGTGCCACCATGTTGACATTGCATCATTCTGAGTATGACAAACTTCCCATCATGCGTAGGTTATATCCTCCTCTCCTAGAACCTGATGGCGAAAATCTGTGAAGGCCAAGCTCATATTTCCCTGACATCTCCATGATGTCAATGTCTACCCATCTACTGCACATCTTGGTCCAGAGCAGTACCAAGGAAAATCGACCTTGCCGTGTGACTAAGGCCTTCGCACTCCCCCATATGTTAAAGCAAAAGTGAGTTGGGTCACTTTCTACCCTGATCTTGCTCGTCACAAAATAGAGTAACCAATCATCCAACTAAATTCCTAGATTTCATAGCCATATCGGTTGTGGAAAGGTCCTGAAAATTGTTGGCACCAACTCTTCACCCTACATGCAATTAGTATGTGTACTCTATACATCCTGAATTAGTCTAATGTGTCCAAGATTTCCCTGTGTTTTCCATACCACATTATGAGATCTGTTATCTTGTCTCTTGTAAGTGCTACCCAAAAGTGGTTGGAGTCTAAACATCCACTTGTAATATGGGCCCACCGACCATTTATATGCTCCTTATACATCTCTAAATGTCTCTCCCAACAGGTGTCATGCATCTCCCTAAATGTGGTCTCAAGGGTGGAGCACATGCTACCCCTGCAACAAATGAAACCATTCCCAAGATTCACCTGCTAACTCGCACCCTGACCATATGACATGACTAGAAATCCTCTCTTCTAACGAATTATGCCTTATCCAATTGTCTCAAATGAACCTCATGGGTCTTGTTGCTTGTGATGAGAGCATCAAGAGACAATAGCCAAGTCCCCTGTGTCAGTGTGTAATGCTGGAGAGTGATAAATGGAAGCTCAAAGTCAAACATGCGATCAACTCACTCTCCAAATCTGGGTGTGCCAAACCTAACAATGTGCCTGATATCCCCGTAAGGATATCTCTCTGGTTGCAATACTCCAACAACCTGTTGTGCATCACCATGCTCTGTTGTACATAAGTATGAACCCCTACACTCCTCTTCATAACAATGAACTCTGAAGCACAAATCCATGCACCACTGGATACCAATGCTCATAGTCGTACCAACCTGTAGCATATGGCATCCCATATGTTTCAATGCATCTCATGCTCCACTAGCAAACTCAATGTGTTGTAATTCTTTCCTCCCACTCCATGGTGCAAATCCATGCGCCACAACACACTTCCATGCATATACATGCTCACTTGCAAACCGCTGCTCGACGATGCATACTCCTACACTCCACTAGATGCCATGATCTAAAGCTGAGATAGTACAAGTCGACCTGCACCGCACTAGTATCGCCACCTCCATTGTTGATTCGGGTTCCTTCAACTACCAGAATTATCCAAGATCTTTTGCTTTCGTGATGTGGTTAGAATTTCATTTTATAAGAGAATAAATGAACATATATGCACGCTTAAGAAAATGGAAACATAATGACAATCAACAAACCATAAACAAGAGACATTGATAACGGAGTTCATCCAGTGTGGACTACGTATCCAAGCCCGATGTTAAGATGGTGTTGGCCGCTTCGTTTAGTGCTGGAAATGGTGAAGATGTACATGGACTATGTTTTCTTTCATACAAGGACATGTTCCCTCTACATGAGTGGCAAATTCTTTCCACGAGACGTTCCACTACAAGAATTATCACTCATAATAGACCTCCTATCAGCATGACATAATCTTACACATGGTGACAATGAGTATCCCTCCATCATGGCATCAAAGGGATATTAACTAAAACACCGATGGTGACAATGAGTATCCCACCATCATGGAAACAAAGGGATCTCAATCAAAACATACATAACAATCCATGATGAATACATCTCACATGAAATAGACACAAAGATTTTGCATCATACATCAAGCAGGAATCGAAACAACATCATACATCTCACAACAAATGATCAAAGAAGTACATGACAACAACACTGCATATACCTCAACTCTGATGTTGACTGAAGAATGGAATACTCAGTTGCTAGATCTGAATGCACCATTGAAATCGTGGAGTCGAATGGTATAAAATCAACTGTCCACACTCTGAAATTTGACACCATCGCTCCAATATAGAAAATGGTTGAAAAATAGAAGGCTCGACTGAAAACACTGACTGCACCATTGAATTTTTATTGTCGGGAGGTGTAAAATCGACTATCTATTTTTCGAATTCTGACACTGGAAAAATCTGGGCATGTAGGAATCTTTTAGATTCCCCCATGATTCTCCAAAGATTCCCTCTTCTGGGTTGACTGGAGATCTGTAACTCAAATCAGAAAATTGATCTTTCCATTGAGATCCTTGCAAAATTCTGAGAAGAATGAGTATAAAGTTGGTTGCATTCTGGATCTGGGAAATTTCAACCTCCAAGGAATCTAGAAGATTCCCTCAAGATTCTCCTCCATTGGGAATCTGAAAATCCACTACTTAAAAGGCAAATCCAGCCTCACCATTGAATTCCCTACAAAAATCTAAGAAAAATGATTGTAAACTTGATTACATTTTGATCAAATGAGATTTTACCTCCTAAGGAATCTTCGGCATCAAAAGAATATTCCTTGTCTCGAAAAACATGTCAAGGTTCTACCTCCTGGAACTGCGTCATGGTTGCACCTGGGTGTGGTTTAGCTGCACATAAATTTGTTTTCCTTCTGGCGCCATCCATTCTGTTCTACACTCCTCGACGCACTACAGAGAAATGTCTTTTATATTTTTTCGCAACAGAGATGACAAGAAAGGTTTTTTGCTGGCTAGTTGGGTCATTTGGTTTGAGGTAGGGAGGTCGGAGGATCAATTCCCACCCCAACCAAAATACACACGTTGTTTTTTTTTTTTGACATATGGTTAGTGACAATTTGGTTTAATGTCGTTACATTTAAGTTTTAATATGGAATTGGTTTGGTTGCTGTGTTGCCACATGGGGCCGCTCAGTGGGGGCCAACCCACGTGGGCCAGGCGGGTTCAATCCCCATTGGCTCCACTACTCCAAGTTTCACTGCATTAACATGTTGTGGGCCACGGGGAGGGTTCACGGTCAACCAGGCCCCGACCCCTCTTGTATACATGTTGTTTTTGTATGGACTTCGGCTGGGGATGGCAAGGTTTGATCGTCTACCACCTTATTCTTAATAAATTGTTTAATAATACATATCCAACTAATCGGTGGGGGTGGTGGCCTGCCACCCCTATTATATATATATATATATATATTTTGTTTTTAATAACCATTATGGTCCTTTTAAATTTGAACGAAAATAAGGGCCATTGGGCATTTTAAAGAGGAAAAAATTTCACCCGTCCGGTGGCCGGGTTCTGATGACTACTACCATGCAATTTGTAGGACCATTAAATGTAGCCAACAAGGAAACTTTGACCAAAAATTTGACTGGCTCTATGCCCTCCATACGAGCTCGAATTTGAGTTTCGTTCGCACTATTGGAATTAGGGCAAAAAATAATTCGATCTGGTGTTGGTTTGGGAGTAATATGACCACTTTGAATTTTGACCATTTCTGAGCCCTCTTGGACTTCTACATGTGTCTAGAGCCACATGGATCAATCCTCCCCACTGAGGAGCTTTTGGTCCTCCAAAAGCATGGAAAAAATAATCTGCAACTTCTCTATACATTGTCTGCACCACAAGTGTCTGATAAGTCACCCTTCCTTCTCCTTCACCTTTGTCCTTTGGAGCATAAGTGATGAGCCAACACCTGCAACCTCTACAAACTTGTAGTACAATTCTGCAAATTACATGCTTAATTCACATGACCAACTAATGACCCAAGCATCCCATACTTTCCATGAGTTTATAACACATACTTTGTGGTCAAGTTTACATCAAAATGGAAATAATACCCCAGCTATGAAAACAAGGCCAAAATATCATTGTTTCTTAACAAGTGATGGAAAACACATCATCACTTTTACATTTTAAATTGCAACAAATGATTTACAAAAACATGACCATGACAAGCTAACATATCTAGAAACCATTTTTCACTTATCAATGTGAATGGGTCATCCCCCTGTGGTGGTTTTTCTTGTCGAACGACTTTTTCAACTGGTTCATGCATTGACGCTTTGTCTTTAAGGTGTTGCTCTGGATGGAGCCTCCAACACGTGGCTCTTTGATGGCCACCTTTGTTGTAGTGACTGCAATAAGTCTTCTTCCTCCAGATCTTCTTAACCTACTTCTTTCTCTACTGTGGAGAAGGCCTTTCATGCCTCATCCTCTTTCGTGTTTCCATTCTCTTCCAAAATTCAACAAATATATGGTTATGTAAACCACAAAATGTACATGTTTTTCGATGCCATGATAAATGTCCATCATTAACAACATGATTGTAATCAAAATCAACATTAGAATACTGAGACTATTTATACATTTCCTAGTTGTCTTTGGTGTAATTATGGTTATGAGAGTTTGTCTCAGCTCTTTCCCTACAATGGGCACTTCCATGGGATGATGGTGATGTGTTCCCATCATTCTCTTTCCTCGACGATTTCAACAATGTCTCATAATCATGTAAAATCCTTGAGCATTCTCCTTTCGTGTATCCCAAGCCTGCAAATCGAGGTATTTGTATGACCTCTAATGGTTGAGTTATCCCTTAGCTATTAACACCAAGTACTTCTTCTTCCTTGTCCCTCATCTTGGTAAGGAGCCTCAGGTTTGTCCTTGTAATTGGTATCTCCACATTTCCAACAGAAATTATACTAGGTGAAGATCAAACTGAAGGGAAATCAACATATTTTACCTCCACTGTCGAGTTGGAAAGAACTGATGAGGCCTCCTCATCATCTGTTGTTGGTGGTTCGTTGGCTATCTTAGTGCATTCCCCAACTTCCTTCCCGACATACCCAAGTCCTACTTGATGGGTTAATTCCTCTACTTTGATGAGGTTTACAATGCCTTGGCCATTAATGCCCAAGCCTTTTCCTTCTTACCCCATTCTCTTCAGCAGTTTGGAGCCAATTCATGTGGTATGGTTTTCAAAAACAACGAAATCATCATCAATAAGCGTACATGAAGTCAGAGAATTATATTTTACCTCACATGGGTCACGCTGCAGCTTTTCCAAGACCTCTTCCTTAGCCTGTAGTTGTTGTAGCAACCTTTGTTTCTCCTCTTTCTCTTCTCGTAGAAGCATCTTTAATTCAACGTTATATGCTTAAAGACTCTGTTTTTTGTGCTTCAGTTGTTCCAGGGCCTCCTCCGTGGCTCGCAACTGAAGCTGTAATGTTGCTTTTCCTTTGTCTCTTTTTGTAGAGCTTCATACATTATGTCCATCTTTTTGGACACTCTGAGCATGGTCTCATACATCTCCTTGTCATCCTCCATTGTTGCACGTTCCATTGTTCACGCTCACAATTCACATCCATGTGAAGACCACTCCGATACCAAATTTGATCTGGGTTCCTTTAGCTACCAGAATTATCCAAGATCTTTTTCTTCCATGATGTAGTTAGAATTGCATTTTATAAGAGCATAAATAAACATATATGTATGCTTAAGAAAATGGAAACATAATGACGATCAACAAATCATAAACAAGAGACATTGATAACGAAGTTCATCCAGTGTGGACTACGTCTCCGGGCCCAGTGTCAAAATGGTGTTGGTCGCTTCATACATTGTTGGAAATGGTGAAGATATACATGGACTATGTTTTTTTGTTATACAAGGACATGTGCCCTCTACATGAGTGGCAAAGTCTCTCCACGAGATGCTCCGCTACAGGAATTATCACTCACAATAGACCTCCTATCAGCATGACATAATCTTACACATGGTGACAATGAGTATCCTGCCATCATGGTATCAAAGGGATCTCAAGAAAAACACCCATGGTGACAATGAGTATCCCGCCATCATGGCAACAAAGGGATCTCAATCAAGACATACATAACAATCCATGATGAATACATCTCACATGAAATAGACACAAATATTTCGCATCATACATCAACCAGGAATCGAAACAACATCATACATCTCACAACAAATAATCAAAGAAGTACATGACAACAACACTTCATATAACTCAACTCTGATGCTGGTTGAAGAATGGAATACTCAACTGTTGGTTCTGAATGCACCATCAAATTTGTGGAGTCGAATGGCATAAAATCGACTGTCCACACTTTAAAATCTAACACTGTCACTCCAATCTCGAAAATGGACGAATAGAAGGCTCAGCGGAAAACACTGACTGCACAAGTGAATTTGTGTCATCGAGAGGTGTAAAAATGACTATCCATTTGTCGAATTCTAACAATGGAAAGATATTGGCCTGTAGGAATCTTTTAGATTCCCCCGTGATTCTCCAAAGATTCCCTCTTCTGCGTTTACTGGAGATCTACAACTCAAATCAAAAAACTGATCTCCCCATAGAGATCATTGTGAAATTATGAGAAGAATCAGTATAAATTTGGTTGCATTCTGGATCTGGAAATTTCAGCCTCCAAGGAATCTGGAAGATTCTCCTTTGTTGGGAATCTGAAAATCCATTTCTCAAAAGGTGAATCCAACCTCACCATTTCGTTCCCTGCGAAAATCTGAGAAAAGTGACTGTAAACTTGATTACATTTTGATCAAATGAAATTTTACCTCCTAAGGAATCTTCGGCATCAAAAGAATATTCCTCATCTCGAAAAACATGTGAAGTTTCTGCCTCCTAGAACTGCATCATGGTTCCACCTGGGCGTGGTTCCACTGCACGGAACTTTGTTTTCCTTCTGGTGCCCTCTGTTCCACCATGTTCTCCCTCTGTTCCGTTCTATAGTCCCTGACGCACTACGGAGAAATTTCTTTCATATACTTTCATGGCAGAGATGATATGAAAGGTCATTTCGCCAGTTGGTTGGGTCATTTGGTTCGAGGCAAGGAGGTTGGGTGATCAAATCTCGCCCCTGTCAAAATATACGCGGTTTGTTTTGACATACGGCTGGTGACAGTTTGGTTTAATGTTGTTACAATTAAGTTTCAATATGGAATGGGTTTGTTTGGCGTATTGCCACATGGGGCTGCCCGATGGGGATGGCCCAGGTGGGCCGGGCAGGTTCAATCCTGGTCGGCTCCACTACTCCAAGTTTCTTTGCATTAACATGCTGTGGGACACTGGGTGGGGTTCCTGGTTAACCGGACCTCGACCCCTCTTATATACACGTTGTTCTTTACTACCCACCACCCCATTCTTAATACATTGTTTAATAATACATATCCACTCAACTGGTGGGAGTGGTAGGGGTGGTGGCTCGCCACCCCTATTTTATATATATATATATATATATATATATATATATATATTTTTTTTAATAACCATTATGTTCCTTTTAAATTTTAACAAAAATAAGGGTCACTGGTCATTTTAAAGAGCTAACAGTTTTTCCTATCCGGTGGCTGGGTTCTGGTGACCATTGTCGATGCAATTTGTAGGACCATTAAACCTAGCCGACATGGAAACTTTGACCAAAACTTTGACATGCTCTATCTCCTCCATATGAGTTCGAATTTGAGTGTCGTTCACACCATTGGAATCAGGGCGATGAGCACTTCAACTTGGTGTTAGTTTGGGAGTAATCTGACCTCTTTTAATTTTGACCATTTTTCAGCCCTCTTGAACTTCTGTATGTGTCTAGAGCCACCTGGATCAATTGTCACATCACCATACCCTCTAATGTATGGGGCTTGCCTCCAAAATCTCCTTGAGAGACATGAGAGGTGAATCCCCCTATGTACTAGTGGTGATGCCATCAATGTGTTGCTCTGCCATGACCATTGTCCCCCCATAACTGGGGAGAAACCTTGGCCCCATACAAGGCACTATCTAGTACCCTGTCAATTCCACCTCCTCTACCAAACTCCTGCCAGAGTATGGTGATCATCTTGTGACTCCATGCATAACCAACATGCTTAAACAACATGCAAAGTCTACTTTCTTCCCCTGTAAACCCAAGTTGTCACTAATGTTGATGGTGATCCGAAAGTGTGTGGATGCTCAGTAACTAGATCTATCACACAGCCAATGCCCTCACCAACCACATCCATGATGTGGTGGGGAATCCCACCTGGATCCCAACAACCATCATCCTCCATCTTAAGTATATGGTAGGAAGCCCTTCCTAGATCCTAATTCCAACCTGGGCCTCCACTATCCCCAATGTTCGGAAGATCCTGTTGAGTTTTACTCCCTATGTCCACCATCTCCATAAATGTAGCCCACTCCATTGGGTACCAACTTATAATATCTCACCATCCAACCCCAAGAAAGGAATCGAATTCATGAACTCCCATACACAAAAAATACATCGATGTTATGAATGTTGAACTCTGCGTAGCTCATGTCACCTCATCTCACCATTCCGTTCAACACATAAAATTTGTCAACATGACTCTACCTATTCTTCTCTAGCATGCAGAAGAAACCTACTAGTGCTAAAAGCCCCAACTATGTATTTCTGAAGATGGTTTCTTTGAAGCTCCAATGTGTACCCTAGTGGTACCATTAGGGAATCTAATTGTTCCCCAGTGCGAGTGAATTTGGCCACTGACTTGGTACAAACTTCTCCCATGCCCTCTAGCTCCTGCAAAATGGACCCTCCTATTTTTGTCGCCTTCTTTTTCAATGCTAGAAGGTTTGCATCGAACTGATGAAACTGTTGTGGGCAACTATCATTTCTAAACTTGGTCACAACTCTGGGCCCCTCTATGTCTCCAAGCACCTCATCATTGGTGGATATATCTCATGGTACCTCATCAATGGTGGATACCTTTGTGTCTCCTGGCACCTCATCAACCTGATGTAGGCAGTCATCTTCTGGAAGCTCTGTGACAACTCTAGGTCCTTCATCAATGAATATCTCCTCAAAATATGGCCCTACAGGTGCATGCTCAACTGTCTCCACTAAGGTGTCAAGTGGAGCTATCAAAGAAATCTCCAACAAGGGTGACTCATATGTCACTCTGGGCATATCTATGTGCTCCTCCTCTGCATCATCAACTTCATGCTCCACCTCTTCCTTAGGCATATCTAAAGCCAGGTCTCCACCAGTAAACACAGCTCTTGTTCTCACCCTCCAACTTCCCTCATCTATATGATGATCTAGTCCTTGATCTATGCTCCTCAAATGAGAGAACCCTCCTCATCCTAGAGTCCAATGTCTCAAACTCATCAATTGTATTGATGAAGGGCCTCATCAAATCTATAAAGATGTCGGGTTTTCTATCCTTCTCCGGTTCATATAGAAAATAAGGCATGGTAGGTCAATTAGGCTGGCCATGAGTATTGTTATTTTGTACTCCGTGTGCATGTGCATAGCATCTTTGCTAGTTATGTATCAACATTCCCAACATTTGTTGCATCCCCTATGGAATCTGTTGGTTTTGCCTCACCAACTCCTCCAAGATCCTCTGTGTACTCTTCCCATTTTGCATCATTTGAGTGTCCATAAATTCACCAATCATTGTGCATGCATATCTAAAACCTTCATGATCTTGCTAGCTTCCCTGCAACTGGCCAAGATCATGCTCTAATACCATTGTAATATTCTAACTACAAAAATACAGTGAAATATCAAAATATGAACTAGCTACAAAAAACAAATAAACATGCAATTTGAAATATCCATAAGAAAAAAAAAAATAGAACAAATTTAAGCAAAAATAATACTGAGCCATTTTATTAAATATCCAATGAGAAGATGAGTACAAAAAATAGTGGAATGTGTGCATCTGGGCTTGCTAAAGTAGAATACATGGATGTAAGTCAAGCAGCATGTGAGGTGATCTGGATGAGAAAGATACTTGTTGGATTTCTTGGTTAGATGATAGATCCAACTATGATCTACTGTGATAATCAGAGTTACATCAAGCTCTCTATGAATTACGTTTTTCATGATCGATCCAAGAATATAGATATACGGTATCACCATTTTAGGGATTGTGTGCAGAGCCAGATAATGTTGTTGCAGTACATTCAAACATAGGAAAAAGATGCTGACATTTTGACAAAGGCCTCGTCAAGAGTGTTATAGACATTTTTGTGCCTTATAGCTCTAAGCATGAAATGTCCATAAACCAAGGGCTCCTAAGTCCCTAAAATTGTTGTTCTAACTCCTAAAGGAACAAGGTCAAAACATTACAGCTTCTCCCAGAAGTTCTCCACCAGAAACTGCTCATAATAAGTCAAATCAAGATCATTTTAGCTGCTCCACTAGCCAAGTGCGTTGCATAGCACCTAAGTCCACTAGCTAGGTGCGTTGCAATGCACCTAAATGCACTACCAGGGTGCGTTGAGCGGGAAATGACAAATGGCAGTGTCATTCCGCGAGGTGGAGAGACAATGGAAGCTTCCAGAATCTTCTCCAATGACACTTGCCTCACTGAATTCGACCAAGGATGAGTAAGAGGCTTTCAGTCTCCAAGTGGAAGCAAGAACTGACAGAGAGAAGCCACTAATCAAATCATGAGCTGACTCATCCTCCTTGCATACATCTATATATGGATCCCTCATCCCAGAGATCCAGAGGCTGGAATTTTGCACATTGTAAGGAATTGTTGTTGGTTTTGAGATACATATCAGAGAATTGGGTGATCTATGCTATGTTGGGGTTGAAGAAGGGACTTCTTTGCTGGGAGGTTGATGCTGGGTCAGGAATCATCGGTTGTAACTCCTCCTGGATCTTCTTTTATATCAATAAAACTATTTGAGTTTCTTCTCCATGCTTGTGTTTCATTGATGCTTGTTACATTTGTATGGTTAACTTAAATCTAATCCTAAGTTATTTGTGAATATAAACCCATGTATTTGTATAGTTTCCTTCTTCTGTGATCTTACAGGTACTTGGTGAAGCTGGGCAAGTGAGGGAGCAGGTAGCTGGAAGCTGTCAAAGAGGAGAGAGATTGGATCAAAGGACTAGCGCAAGACACAGGTTGGTTCATCCTATTCCTCTTTGTTTATAGTTCATAAAGAAGAATACAAAAGTAGTTTTCTCTGTTTGTTTCTAAGGTAGATGTCACACCTTAGTGGGATAGAGCAATTCTAAATAGACACTTTTCTCGATAACAAAATGGCGACTCCGCTGGTGATCGTGTCTAATTAATTTGTTTGTGTTTCTCTTGTTGTTTATTTCATAAACTTATAAGTAGCAATCGAACTGTATTTTCCATTAGCAAATGCAAAGTAGACATCTGCTGCTTCAATCCATTCACTGGATCTGTTTATGATTTGAACAGCTGATTCATAGACTAACTAATTGCCCTTTGTTATAGACATTTTTGTGCCTTACAACATTGAGCATGAAATTTCCATAATCCAAGGGATCCAAAGTCCCTAAAAGAGTTTTTCCTACCCCTAAAGGAACAAGGTCAACAAATGACAGCTTCTCCCAGAAGTTCTCCACCAGAAACTGCCCAAAACTAGTCAAATCAGGATCAATTCAGAGGCTCCACTAGCTGCCTGCTTTGAAATGCAGAGGCTACACTGGCTAGGTGCGTTGCAATGCAGGTGGAAGCACTACCAGGGTGCGCTGAGCGGGAAATGACAAATGGCAAGCTCATTCAACGAGGTGGAAAGAACATGGAAGCTTCCAGAATCTTCTCCAATGACACTTGCTTCAATGAATTCGACTAGTGATGAGTAAGAGGCTCTCAACCTCCAAGTGGAAGCAAGAACTGACAGAGAGAAGCAACAAGTCAAAACATAAGCTGACTCATCCTCTCTGCTTACATCTATATATGGATCTCTCACCCAGAGGTTCAGGAGGCCGGAATTTTGTACTTTGCAGAGAATTGTTGTTGGTTTGAGATTGAGATTAGTAAATTGGGTGATTTATGCTTTGTTGGAACCGACGAAGGAATTCTACAATCAATGTTGATTGAAGGGACACCATGGAATGACTGCCACCATCGTTCCCTTCTTCTAGAATATGAAGAAGATACTCAAGATGACCTTTATCACCCTACAGTTTTTGAATTCCTATCAAATACTGTAAATACGGTGGATTCCGAGCGAAACTTATCCAATATTGGAGAGACTATAGCCATAAATATCTCGACTAAAACAAATGTTGTAGAGAATATTTATGTCGGCAAAGGTTGTTCTCCTTCAGAACTGGAAATTTATAACGCTCTTTTTCGCGAATTCAGAGATGTCTTTGCTTGGTCATATGATGAAATTCCAAGCATTGACTCGAGTATCGTTGAACACGAAATTAAGATGTATCCAGATGTCAAACCGGTACGACAACGGCTCAGGCAGGTGCACCCCAAGAAAGCCGCTGTCATTAAGGCAGAAGTTGAAAAACTTCTCCATGCTGGTTTCATCTACCCGGTTCCTCTAACCGATTGGGTATCGAATATTGTCCCTGTTATGAAGAAACATGGGAAAATTAGAGTGTGTGTCGATTATAGGGACGTAAACCAAGCTTGTCCAAAAGACAACTATCCTACACCCTTCATCGACCAGATAATTGATGAATGCGCTAGATGTGAAATCTTTTCATTCATGGATGGATTTTCCGAGTATAATCAAATAAATATCCGCCCACGGGACCAGTCAAAGACTGCATTCATTTGTCCGTGGGGCACATTCGCATATCGAAAATTACCCTTTGGTTTAAAGAACGCAGGGGCGATGTTTCAGAGGGCAATGAATTATGCCTTCCATGACATCAAGAACGTCGTTCAACCATACCTCGACGACCTTCCGGCTCATTCGCGAAAGCGGACTGATCATCCGCATCATTTAAGAGCGATATTTCTACGTTGCCGACACTACAAGATACGACTCAATCCACACAAATGTGTATTTTGCGTCAGTTCTGTTCGTTACTTGGCTTTGTAGTCTCCAACGATGGGATTCGTCTCGACCCTTGCAAGGTCCAGGCAATCATCAATTTGCCTCCACCTTCGAATTTGCTTCAGATTCAGAAACTCCAAGGGAAAGCAAACTTTCTGAGGAGGTTCATTCCAAATTACGCCGAACTTGCTAAAGGTTATACACGTCTTCTGAAAAAAGAGGTACCCTTCGTCTGGGATCAGGTTGCGCAAGCTTCCTTTGATGCTTTAAAGGATTCCTTAATAAAAGCATCATTAATGTACGCACCCGATTATCAAAGAGACTTTAACCTGTATCTGGCTGCAACAGATACAACCATTGCAATGGTTTTAGTTCAAGAAGTCGATGGAATTGAACACCCTATATATTATTTAATTAGAAACTTAAATGATACAGAAAGTAAATATTCTTATGTTGAAAAACTAGTGCTTGCAGCTGTTCAAGCGATACAAAGGTTTCGACACTATGTCCTCTTTCGGAAAACTACCATTCTGTCTGATTGCAACCCCATGACTTATATATTGTCGCGACAGTTGCTGGGGGGCAAATATTCAAAATGGATAGCAATCCTTCAAGAGTTTGATTTGGAATTTGTAAAATCCAAATCAAAGAAAGCTCTAGTTTTCGCAGAATTATTGTGCGATCTCCCATCGTCGTCCAACGATGAAACATCCGAAGAATCAATTGTGGACGAGAATTTGTTTCTGATATCCACAAGCAATGAGTGGTATGGAGATATAATAATTTATCTCCAAACCCAAAATTTTAGGCCTAACACCTCTCACTCAGAACAGAAACGTATACGATACCAAGCAAAAGACTACATGATCGTCGGTGATACACTTTACCGTCGTGGTGTCGATACAGTTCTCAGAAGGTGCCTCACCCATGAGGAGGCCGAGAAAGCTCTGAATGAGTTTCATTCAGGCGTGTGTGGGGGACATCAATCTGGATATGCTATAGCACAAAAAATCTTACGAGCAGGATACTTCTGGCCAACCATGTTCAAAGATTGCATAACCGCAGTCAGAAGTTGCCATGCTTGTCAAATTTTTGATAGCAAAACCGGAAGACCACCCGCACCTTTACAGCCAATAGTTGCTGTTGGGCCTTTCGCCAAATGGGGCATCGATTTCATGACATGTAACCCCACCTCGACCGAGGGGCATGGGTATATTATAGTCGCCGTTGACTATTTTACCAAATGGGTCAAGGCAATGCCTACATTAGATAACACTGGTGAAACAGCTGCCCTTTTCTTTTTCAATCATGTAGTCACCAGATTCGGCGTACCACAGGCTATAGTTACGGATCATGGATCACATTTTCGCAATCACATGATGGTTGAATTAGCTGCCAAGCTAGGGCTATCTCACGACAACTCTACCCCGTATTATCCGCAAGCCAACGGACAAGTTGAAGCGATCAACAAGGTCCTGAAGCGTATGTTGCAAAGGATGATCGGAGTTCACAAAATAAGGTGGCACCTAATCCTGTACTCAGCCTTGTGGGCTTACCGAACATCGGTAAGGAATGCAACCGGGTTCACACCCTTCCAACTGGTATATGGCTTGGAAGCAGTCTTACCAGTCCAGTGTGAAATCTCGTCTCTTAAACTCGCAATTGATCTCCTCCCCGGAACTTCAGGAGAAGAGGCCCGTTTCTTGGAATTAATCCAATTGGATGAAACCCGTCATGATGTCGCTTTGGCTAACGAAGCCCATAAGAAACGAGTCAAGGCGCAGTTCTACAAAAATGTCAAACCCCGTGTCTTCTCAGAAGGTGACTTGGTCTTGCTTTATGACCAAGAATCCGATAAATTGGGAGCAGGTAAATTTAATTCGTTATGGATGGGCCCCTATATTGTTAAACGAGTGTTAGCGAAAGGAGCCTACGAGTTGATGGATTATGACGGAATTCCACTGGCGCAACCCCATAATGGGTTGTACCTCAAGCATTACTATGCTTCAATAGTAACCAATATGCTTTTGTTGTATTTTGTTTTCGCTAAAGTGGTCGTTTGGTCGAGTAATCCACCTTTTTACATTTATTGCAGATGTCAAAACTTTTGGAGACATGTGTTGGATATGCCGACGGAGCGAGTCGTAGTTCGCAGAACCTGTCCTCCGCAGCCTGGGCCATTTTTGATCCAAGCGGCGAGTTAGTAAGTTTCAGAGGTGTATGTATTGGGAAATCAACGAATAACATCGCTGAGTATAGCGCGTTGATAGAACTGCTCTCTGATGCCATCACCCATGGTATACGTCGACTAATCGTCAGGCTAGACTCACAACTCGTAATACTACAACTCAATGGTATATATTCCGTCCGAAATCCAGCTATTTATCACATGTTCCTAAGAGTTAAGATTTTGGAAAGACAATTTGATTTAATTCAATACCAACATATTTCTAGAAACTTAAACACATTAACCGACTCATTAGCAAACTATGTGTTAGATGGACATTTGCAACATTTATAAAAAGAAACACATCATCAATGTTGTACATGTGGATCACATAACTCAACCAGAATAAAACCCCGAAAATCAAAATATATATACATAAGTTGTTTATGGTTTACATATAATGTTCTGTAACCAAGACAAAATCGGTCACATGACCCAAAAACTCAAAATGCTAGGGGGCACCCTAGTCTAGTGATGCTCGTGATAGCACGTCACAGCCTGTGCGATCATGCGTAAGAGACGAGTCCATCGTCTAGGCACACCAGTAGTATGCCGCTGCAACTGTAAAGGTAAGTCGTCGATCCTCACATCTGGAATACCGAGAGTAAGGCTCTCAACCTTCTCCTGCACAGCTGTAAGGGTCTCGGCCACATCAAGGTCACGAAGGATAACCCTCCCGGCGGCCTCTCCTGCTGGGGCAGCAGTTGGCACTCTCAGGCGAACTACTGGACGAACAGGACCAACATCTGCATACACACATGAGTTTGATTAAAGTCTTGATAGAATAAAGCACAAGGACATTATGAATAAAAACAGTAAACAATGATATGTTCGAAGATTTTACCAATAGCTCCCCACTGCTCGCCGTCCGGCATTACTAAATCCGGATAACCCCGGAAGTCCACGCCAACATATGGATACTCGGAATAGACCATCTCCTGACGCTAAAACCACCTGAAGGAGGTATCAGAAAAATAAATTTGAGATTGACCAACATGCCTAGACATGTGGTCAACCCATCTCTGCATGCGTGGTTCAATAGGAGAAGGCAAGTCGAGTGCAATGTACTGTGGCTGCATCAGTGGTATCTTCTCCAAAGCAAAGGCGGTCAAAATAGAACCGAACCCAAAGTTCTTCAACCTCCCGTCCTTTACCTTGGTCAACTGACTTTTCATCTGAAGAAGTACTGCATCACACCAGTTGAATATTTTCGGTTGGAGGCACTCCAAGGCATGCTGCATATAGGATCTGTTGGCTACATGAAGAGATGCACTACCGGCCATCCTACCAATAGTGTACAGGATAGACCTAAGGGACCTGTCAACAACCTCACGGATAATGATCTTGCCGTCTTTACTCGGCTGAGATCCTTCCCTGCAATACTGGCGGACATAATCTCTCACAGAGTCACTCCCTCGGGCCGAACCTGACAAAGAGATGGGGGCACCCCGCCTCGACAAGCCAGTCAAGAAGTAAATGTCTACTGCGGTCAAGGGGATATATTTTCCCCTAATCTGGAAAACTTGGTTGATAGGATCCCAAGCATCGAGCAAATACTGCAGTAGGTTGATCTGTTGTCTCATGCTAGAGATGCGGAAGAACTTCAGCAGACCACAGTTCCGCAGCGCGTTCACCGTAACCAGATCATCTAGGGCAATCATGTCCTCTTCTTCATGTTCTCGTTCTCGCCATGTAAGGGTCATTTTGCTCCAATATCTCTGAAAAACAAACATGAGATGAGTTAGATCCTGGTTTTCATGAGAAACAGGCAAAAAGTTTCATCAAAAACTGTGCAACAAAATCCTTTTCTGTGCCCAACGCACCTGCACAGTGTTCCACCTGCGTTGAAGGTCAAACTGCCTTCATACTGCTTGACATTCAGCGTAGGTTTCGAGGGCCCAAGGTGCGCTGATGGCAAAGCGACCCCATCAAACCCCAGGGGCTCAGAAAAATAGGAAATCAAGCACAGAATGCAGAAAGGAAACCATGAAATGAAAGAGCTCAGGTTTAGCTCCTACCTGGTCTAGACGGCGCCGAGAATCGTCCACAGAATCTCCCGAAATCAGCTGATGAAAATCAAGGGGAAGAGGCACCTCCAAAGCTCCAACAAACCAAGTTCAAATGAAATGGTAAAATGAGAGGTTAAAACACTTTTTAATTGCTTTTTACGTAGTTCGACGTGAAATATTAGTGTTTTAATCTCATTTTCAAGCAAATGTTATTCATTTCTAACTAGTTTGATGCAGCAATTGAGGGTACAGTACTATCTTTGAAAAGAGCAAAGCTATTTATGGTAAAAATCAAAACAAGACCATGTTATCGAGCAGTTTTAGCACATAGTTCATGCTCGTTAAAAAATAAACATAAGATCGAGCAAGTGTTTCAACCCGCGTTTAAGCTCGTTAAAAAATGAACTATCCTCCGGTAAATAACAACCATGAATGTAACATTATCAGCCATTAAAACCTTGGTCGTGTTTGCACCGTCACCTCCACTTTTCCATTGGCCGATCATTCACCTCCATATGATTGTTTACTCGTTTTGAGGAACAACTGCGAAGAGTGATTTCACTAGCCATCCTTGTGACACTGCTGTGATTGGAAAATTCCAACCCTTACCTGGAATCAGCTGCTAACCCGTTTTATCACTCGTTCCTCAAAAGACGAGTCTTCTTTAAGCTCTTTTCATCTGACTCGTAAAATATGAAAAGATTGCCGAGTTTTGGCCTTCCAGCTCGTTAAAGCGACCGGAAGTGCTATCCCTCCTCTAGATTTTAACCTTTTTGGACCTGAGGGATTATTGCACAAAAAGATTGAGCTCTTGTTTTGTTCGGCTCATTAAAACTATCGAAAACTCATCCCTTCTGTATTGTTTTATACTTTTTCGGACTTAAGGGATTAGATGACGAAAAAGGAACTTTGGAGTTATCTTTACGTACCTTTTTAGACTCTCTAAAAATGAAAAGGGACCGAGTTATCTTTGTCATTAAACTCGTTAAAATACATTAATAGCGACAAACTTGTCTTTAGACGAGAACGAGTTTCACTATCGCTAGGCTCGTTAAAACATAGCGATGGGTTTGCCCGAAGGGAAATTTATAGAACAAGCATATGTTATCCTCCTCAAGCTTGACAAAAATAAAGAGGTACTGGTCAACAATGACTGGGGTAAAATTTGGAAGAAACTCAAAGAACTTTATTGGTAGCAAGTCGCTCTTGAACATGACACTTTCACTCCGTGCCTGAGTCGGGTTGGGTTGTTTCATTCACCGGTCACATCACCATGGTCTCGCCATACCATCCACCTTTGGGGTAAATGCTACCAATCCATCACATAAGTGTCGCCGATATGTTCAAGAGAAGTCATCCAGAGAAGTCAACCGTGTCCCATCCACTACCATACATTATCCTTCATTTTTCATGACCGCCACCCTGAAACATATATCATCAGATCGTTTTCACCTCCATCAAAATCATTTGCTCCGTTCCATGTCACTGATGTGGGATACATTAAGGCCCTCCTTTGATGGATCGCTTCTTGTCGACATCAGCTCATTATCCAAGAAGTTGATCTAGGAACAACCCCTTCAGTACTTTGAAACTTGCATGCCTCAATGGCAAGTTTCTCACTTCCGGCGACAAGTATACATCAATGATCTTCGACCGAAAGATTTTGCGTGGTGTTCGACGCCAAGTCCTTTATTCACGCCACGTGAATTGTACTGCAGTGCCTTGAGGGTCATTATCATTATCAGTGATTCCTCTCGCGCTTGTTAACAGTTTACATCATCGACTGGTAATCAAGCGATGTCTTTCCATGTTCGAATTCAAAACATTTCTCACATGGATCGACTTGTACTTAGAGTGAAGATTGGATGAGATTGAAGACCCTGGATCTAGTTTCATCCATCTGGGCTGCGATATATATTCAGGAAAAATAAAGACATTGACATGTACAACATTGCAGCACAGACAATCATCCTACCAAAGGATGATGATTTCAGCAGGATCATCAGTCTATCATCAGACGATTGTTTGTTCTATGTATAGGAAAATGAATTTATAAAGCTGAGCATGGGAATGCCCGCCTCAACTATATCATGAAAACAGTATGAAAAATAATGTATTGTATTGTATCTTATTACAGGTCTCCTCCCAGCATTGAATGAACTTCGGATCCTCCTAATAAAGCATTTCACCCGATAAACAGCCTCATACTTTAGGGGGCACCTGTTATAGACATTTTTGTGCCTTACATCATTGAGCATGAAATGTCCATAATCCAAGGGATCCAAAGTCCCTAAAATAGTTGTTCCTACCCCTAAAGGAACAAGGTCAACAAATGGCAGCTTCTCCCAGAAGTTCTCCACCAGAAATTGCCCAAAACTAGTCAAATCAGGATCAATTCAGAGGCTCCACTAGCTGCCTGCGTTGAAATGCAGAGGCTACACTGGCTAGGTGCATTGCAACGCAGGTGGAAGCACTACCAGGGTGCGCTGAGCGGGAAATGAAAAATGGCAAGCTCATTCAACTAGGTGGAAAGACCATGGAAGCTTCCAGAATCTTCTCCAATGACACTTGCCTCAATGAATTCGACTAGTGATGAGTAAGAGGCTCTCAACCTCCAAGTGGAAGCAAGAATTGACAGAGAGAAGCCACAAGTCAAAACATAAGCTGACTCATCCTCTCTGCTTACATCTATATATGGATCTCTCACCTAGAGGTTCAGGAGGCCAGAATTTTGTACTTTGCAGAGAATTGCTATTGGTTTGAGATTGAGATTAGTACATTGGGTGATTTATGCTTTTTTGGAGGAGAGGAAGGGATTCCTTTGTTGGGAGGTAGATGCTGGATCGAAACTCACTTGGTTGTATCTCCTCTTGGACTTTCTTATTCTATCAATAAACTATTTGAGTTTCTCCTACATGCTGTGTACCAATGATGTTTTGTTATGCTTACATGTTTAGCTTAATCTGATCTTGAGCTTTTTATGAATGTATATCTATATCTTCGTGTAGTTTCTCTCTCTTGTGATCTTCCAGGAATTTAGTGAAGCTGGGCCGGTGAAGGAGCAAGGAGCTGGGAGCCACTGAATAGAGGAGCAATTGGATCAACAAACTAGCGGAAGACACAGGTTAGTTACATCCTTCCTCCTCATTTACATTTCATAAAGAAGAAATACTCAATTAGTTTTCCTTGTTTGTTGCTAAGGCACTATCACACCTTAGAGTGGGATAGGGGCATTCCGAATGGATACTTTTCCCAACAACACCCTTGTGATAGCTCTTAGACCCCCCTTGTGATTCCGAATGAATCTAACAACGCTTTGGAACTTAACGCACAACATTTAGAGGTTTAGGCTAGAGACGTATTCTAGCGTCGTAAAACCTGGTAACTGTTGTTCTCACTGATGGTTGGGTGATTCCTCCACGTTGAGATGATAAGTGCCAGTACGGACTTGTGCTCCTACGTACCGTCGAGTATATATTGGGAGACCCCTATAGGCTTAAAACCTTTATCCATAGGAAGCCGTGTCGGCCGCCCTACTGATCGCAATGCACCGAACACAGCATTCGGGAAGATTGACTGCCGTACCGTAAAAAGTATTCTGCAGTTTTTCGATTGGTTTGGTACTCCCTCTACCTAGACCTCCAGAGCAATCCCTTTCGTTCCTTTTTAGACTCTTTAACGGAAAAGGTCCATCTGAGCACTTGTCACTTCAGGCTTATTAAAAATCAAAGGAGACTAGAGTCATCTTTTGTTTTTTCTCGACTCTTAAAAATTGAAAAAACAAGTTGTGTCAAAGCGTCTAAAATTTATTTTAAACGGAATAATCATCACTTTTCCCTCGTTAATCTTCGAAGTTAGCCTCCCTTCATCACAAGTTCTTGTAGAATCGCTAGGAAATCTTTTGGATAGACTAGATATGTCTGAACAACCATCAACATCCAGGACTGTGTCATCCGATGCAGCAGTGGCAGAGCCTCCTGCTGCTACCCCAACGATGTTCGATGGTATACCAACTGTCCCGGCAAGTTATCAACAACAAGCCGGAGTCCAATCGGGGACTGTTTCGACAACATGGTCAGTTCCTATTTCTTCATCCAGATTATCATCGGGTATTTCTTATGTTGAAACTCAACAAGTTGATCCAATGTGTCTTCAAAGGCCAATCTACCCTTTAAGTACTGGATTTCCACCATATGGAGGGCAGTATGCCTTTTCATTGTTCCCTCCCAGAGAACAACCAT
Source organism: Pinus tabuliformis (assembly GCA_031772625.1). NCBI lineage: Eukaryota > Viridiplantae > Streptophyta > Pinopsida > Pinales > Pinaceae > Pinus > Pinus tabuliformis. The sequence continues at coordinate 180,876,045 of CM062812.1, forward strand.
ATGGGAGTTTACAACAAAGTTCAGGTCAAACTGGAATTACATCCAGCGGTTGGGTACTAATACTGCCTCAACAACCAAGGGTTGTATATTCAATGCAACCAGTCCACCCTGTGTCGAATATTCCCACTATACCTGCTATGGTGACTGTGTCGCAAGTACAAGCGCTACCTATTGTATGTCAACCCCAAGTTTCTCAGGTTGCAATACAACAACCTCTTGTCTCAATGACTCAATCACAACCTCAGGTTAGTGCCTCCTTATCTGGAGCGACTCAAACTCAAACAGGTACTATGACTCCTCATCTTGGTCAATCATCCAGTATTGGGCAACAGAAAATGGTCCAACAACCATGTCTGGTTCAACCTCACAACCGATATTCCAGCAATCATATCAAGGACCTGAGCAAGAAGTCTCTATAAGTAATGGGCAACCGCATTTCCAAAGCGGTTATCAACAACCATATTATAATGGTTATGCCCATCAACCTTGTCAAAGTTTCCAGCATCAAATACATTATGTTGGTATGCAAAGACCCATTGCTCAGGCGATTCCATCTTATCCTGGGTATGCTTCGCCTAACCTGAATCAACAGTTACCCTTTGTAGCAACTCTAGAATTACTAGATCTAAATTGGCTGACAAATGATCCAATTGCTTATGCCACTTGGTGGCCAGCAATTCCGCATAAACTTCCATCAGATATTCCTAAATTTAATGGAAATCCGGGTGAATATCCGTTGAATCATGTGATGACCTTTCATCTGTGGTGTTCATCAAACACCCTAAACGATGATTCGATTAGGCTTCGCCTTTTTTAGAGGACGTTAACTGGTCCGACAACAAAATGGTATATCGAATTTCCTAGAGCTTCATTCGACAACTTCAGTACCCTAGCCACAACCTTTTTAACCCATTTTCAATTACCGATAAGGTACGAAACGGGAACGGAACTTCTTACCAATTTCAAACAAACAACGGCCACTCACATATCTGATCATATACATGAATGGCGACGTCGTCGTAGAATGGTGAAAACGTATGTTCCCGATCAGCTTTTAGCTGAATGGTTTATTAAGTCATTATTGCCTTCCATCACGGAAGATGTGGCAAAAGGGGGAGTCGTCACCGAAGAGCAAGTTATCGCTCATGCACAATATTTGGACTTGATTTACACTCAGTTCGGCACGCTCTACGATAAAATACCTGAAGCTCCTAGACCAGAATTCTCAGTCCCTCCTCCTCCTAAATCAAACAATGACTCTCATGCCGGCGATGGCGTGATTGGCACAATAGACATGAAATCGACAAAGGCTACATCTAAAAAGGCCTGTAAGATTTCTAGTCATAATGCAAATGAGGAACTTCTTGCCTCGGAAGTAAATGCCGTGTCGACCGACAAGGGCAAAAAACTAAAGCAACCAGGAGGAAAGAAGAAAAAGAAAGGGAGAAAAAGGAAGCAGGATGATTCATCTCCTGAAAAACCTTCTACAAACCCTTCTGGGCAAAGGAAACCCCCTGCTGGGTGTCATATATGCGATGAGGATCATTGGACGAGAGATTGTCCACATAAAGCTGAAGTTAAGAAACTCTTTAGGAGTTAAAAAACCTCAGCAGTATTGACTGATCCGTTTCCAAACCCGGGAACCAAACTGGTTGCTAATCAAAATTCTTATATTGTCTATCTCAGAGCAACAAAATGATGCTTTGACAAGGAATAAAGATTACGGGAATCCACAGCTGTCGAATAACAAGGCTAATAACAACCTAGTAGTTCGACAACAACTTTGACCGAAGTTGTGCCACCCATCATTCCTGAGCCAATGATAAAGTCGCCAAAGGGAGTAGTACACAAATTGACATTTAATCCTTGTGCAAAAATAGCACAGATAGAGGACCTGGCACAATCGCCGTCCGCTATGTCGACACTTGAGGTACCGCAAAATTGCCTCTCCCAAGAGCAAGCTTTATTATCAGCAATAGGTGGGATTGACCCAATGGATTCCAATCTTGTGGCCCTTGATCATAAAGGATATGACCCTCAGTTACCAGCTCAACTAGCTTTCCTTATTCAAGTGAAAGCCCTCAACAAAATTGTTCATCGAACAATTATTGATGAGGGGGCATCCACATGTATTATGTCGATGAGTTGCTGGAAAAATTTAGGGTCACCACCCTTGTCGCGATTGTCAACAATGTTAAAAGCATTTGATGGACGATCATACACTCCATACGGGATTTTAAGTAACTTGCAGGTTGAACTGGGGGGTAAAACAGTAGAAATTGATGTTGAAGTAATCGACAGAAACCTCGATTACAACATCATACTGGGAAGACCCTGGATATATGCCATGGCCGCAGTTGTGTCGACCTACTTCAGGAAGATTGCATTTCCCTTCCAAGGAGGAATTACAATCGTCGACCAACAAACATTTCTCCTCAATAGTTCACAAGTTACGGGAAGCATTCCAATGATCCATGGAAGCAATCATTCACTCCAAAATATCGGAGTAGGTCTCCTAAAAGAACCTACCTTAATGGGTATTTTTTCCCTACCGCCTCCGAGTAAACTGGCGGAAGTGGCCACAGTGGAATATGAAATCTTCTATATCTAATGGATTATGATTTCGAGGATGGTTCTTATCTCGTGTCAACCTCGTTAAAAAATGAAACAAGGAGTCATGAGGATAGTTCTTTTACTGTGTCAACCTCATTAAAAAATGAAACAACTCCCCTATCCAAATCTCAATGGTAAACCTTCATTCCAACCACCGAGTTGAATGCAATGAAGCTTGGGGGGCATGTACCTCGATTTACGTTATTATGCTGGGGGCATGCAAACCGCCACGAGCAGTGTTACTGCAGGGTTCAAGCTCGTTAAAAAATAAACCCGCATCGAGCAGTTTTAGCACATAGTTCAAGCTCGTTAAAAAATAAACATAAGACATGAGCAAATGTTTCCACCCGCGTTTAAGCTCATTAAAAAATGAACTATTCCCCTGGTAAATAACCATTGTGAATGTAGTACTTCAGCCGTTAAAGCCTTGGTCGTGTTTTCACAGTCACCTCCACTTTTTCATTGGCCGATCATTCACCTCCACTTGATTGTTTACCCATTTTGAGGAACAACTGCAAAGAGTGATTTCACTAGCCATCCTTGTGACACTGCCGTGATTGGAAAATTCCAAACCTTACCTGGAATCAGCTGCTACCCATTTTTCACTCGTTCCTCAAAAGACGAGTCTTCTTTAAGTTCTTTTCAACTGACTCGTAAAATATGAAAAGATTGTCGAGTCCTTGGCCTTCCAGCTCGTTAAATGGACAAGAAGTGTTATCCCTCCTCTAGATTTTAATCTTTTTGGACCTGAGGGATGATTGCACAAAAATATCGAGCGCTTGTTTTGTTCGGCTCGTTAAAACGATCGAAAATTCATCCCTTCTGTATTGTTTTATACTTTTTCAGACTTAAAGGATTAGATGACGAAAAAGGAATTTTGGAGTTACCTTTTCGTACCTTTTCAGACTCTCTAAAAATGAAAAGGACCGAGTTATCTTTGTCGTTAAACTCGTTAAAAAGGTTAATAGCGACAAAATTGTCTTTAGACGAGAACGTGATTCACTATCGCTAGGCTCGTTAAAACATAGCGATGGGTTTGCCTGAAGGGAAAATTATAGAACAAGCATATGTTATCCTCCTCAAGCTTCACAAAAATAAAGAGGTACTGGTCAGCAATGACTGGGGAAAAATTGGGAAGAAAACTCAAAGAATCTTTATTGGTAGCAAGTCGCTCTTGAACATGACACTTCCGCTCCGTGCCCGAGTCGGGTTGGGTTGTTTCATTCACCGGTCACATCGCCATGGTCTCGCCATACCATCCACATTTGGGTTTAATGCTACCAATCCATCACATAAGTGTCGCCGACATGTTCAAGAGAAGTCATCCAGAAAGGCCACCTGTGTCCCGCCCACTACCATACATTATACTCCATTCTCTCATGACCGCCACCCTGAACCATATATCATCAGATCGTTTTCACCTCCATCAAAATCATTTGCTCTGTTCCGTGTCATTGATGTGGGATTCATTAAGGCCCTCCTATGACGGATCACTTCTTGTCGACATCAGCTCATTATCCAAGAAGTTGATCTAGGAACACCCCATTCAGTACTTTGAAGCTTGCATGCCTCAATGGCAAGTTTCTCACTTCCGGCGATAGGTTTACATCAATTACCTTCGACAGAAAGATTTTGCGTGGTGTTCGACGCCAAGTCCTTTATTCACACCACATGAATTGTACTGCGGTACCCTGAGGGTCATTATCATTATCGGTGATTCCTCTCGCGCTTGTTAACAGTTTACATCATTGACTGGTAATCAAGCGATGTCTTTCCATGTTCGAATTCAAAACATTTCTCACATGGATCGACTTGTACTTCGAGTGAAGATCGGACGAGATTGAAGACCCCGGATCTAATTTCATCCATCTGGGCTGCGATATATATTTAGGAAAATAAAGACATTGAAATGTACAGCATTGTAGCATAGATAATCATCCTACCAAAAGGATGATGGCTCTATCAGAATCATCAGTCTACCATCAGACGATTGTCTGTCCTATTGTTAGGACTCAGAATTGACCAATTTTGACCTTATATTTTTGCCATAATATTATCCTTTTCAGTCATAAGTTGTAAGCTTTGATTACATAATGACTTAATCACCCCAAGGTACGAAGTAACTTTCCGCACATCTATATGTTTAATTGTTCATTGCATATTCGTGAGTATCTTTATATTTATCTTTGGAAAAGCTGACTAAGTTGCCAAGTAATTGTCTTAAGCCTGCAGGAATTATAATTTATAGTTGCTGTAACAATAGAAACAACAACTACGCAGTTGCCGCAACACCAAAAACAACAACTACGCAGTTGCTGCAACACCAGAAGCAGCAACTATGCAGTTGCTACAGTCAGCAACAGCAACCATCTAAAGCAGGCTATTTTGCAACAACTGGGAATAACAAATGGCAACTATCTGAAGAACGCTGACGCGGCAAGATCAAGAAGCTGTCTAAAGTGGGTAGAACACGGTTACCATTGCCTAAATTAGGAACAGCATGGGGAAACGATAAAGGAATGCGAGGATCCCAAGAAGACGGTCGAAGTCGGTTACCAGCTGTGTAACAGCCAGAACCTAAGAAAGAATATATTATTATACTCTTGTAACAATGTTCTGTAATTTTTATTTTTGATAGAATGGGTTAACTGAATGAACTGTAATAATCTATTGTAATAGATGTCTCCTCTATAAAGAGGAGACATCTACATTAGAAGGGGGAGGATTGTGGTCTGTAAGTGAGATTTTGAGAGACATCAGCAAGTCTGAACTTTATTGTACTTGAATCTTTTGGCAGATGAATAGAAGATTATTCTGAGCACTTAATCTAGCCTTTGTGTTCTGGGGAATCTTGTGAGAGGGACTGGGCCCACCTTCCTCACAAGATTCACCCATTTACTTTTCTGTCAAGTGTGTAAGTGAGTGATAGTTTCTTTCTGCTGGTACTCTGTTTGGATTCTGTAGCATTACCTCTGGTATTTCCGTTTTGCTAGTACTCTGTTTCATTAATTGCTTGAAGTTGTGCAAGGATATTTCACCGGTGAATTAGAGTGCAGTGTGTATTAGCAATCTGGTTACAGGGGCAGGTGTTGAACGTCCTCACCTGGAGGATAGGGTCCTGATCCTTTGCCAACAGAGCATCCATCACTTCGCTTTCCATATTTGTAATCTTAATTAATTACTTCCATTTTATCGGTACTGTGATAACTTAGCGTAAGAATCACGTATACTACAGCTTTTTAATGCTTTTAGAATTAAGTACATACAGTACGCGGTAGCCTTTGGAATAAAAAGACTTTCCTAGGTTGACAATTAATGTGGTACTTGATTGTTTAATCAATAAACAATTCAACTAGCCAACATTTTGGTGCCGTTGCCGGGGAAGGCAACTAGAGATTTCTAAAGGCATTAATGATTTCTTTTCGAGAATAACAGATGCATGAGAGGATGCAAGAAACCTAATTTCACAGGCGGCAAAGGAGGAAGAAAAACTTATATTGACGAAATCATCTCAAAGGCTGAAACATCACAGAGGACAAGTTCCCGGAGACCTCAGATCCAGTATTCCTCACAAACAGATCGACAGACGGAGGAAGTACTAGGACCTGAAAGGAAGCTGGAAGTACCAGAATACACCGAGGAACCAGTAGAAGAACCTGAAGAAACAGAAGACACAGAAGATAAAGCAAGTGATTCAGGAAAAAGATCAATGGAGGATAACAGAACAGAAGGAAGAGGGGAAAATTCGCTCTCTACCCTGGAACTCCCTATTGGGGAGCTCCCGAGAGGAACAACCCCCATGAAAAACATTCCACTCTCAGCATTACCCAACTTTCATGGGTTATCCTCTGAAGACCCGGATGAATTCCTCTTCGAATTCGACATACTATGTAGGAGTTATGATTATGTGAGCGCTAATTAGAAACTAAAACTATTTCCAGCAACACTGAAAGGGAATGTGTTAAGATGGTTTATGAGCCTAGGAGCTCAGGCAATCACTACCTGGGATCAGATGAAAGAGAGATTTCTGGCTAAGTATCAAGATTACTGCCAGACGAGAGAAAGGAAGGAAGAGTTGTTTAAAATGGTTCAGAAAGAGGACGCGAATTTGGAAGATTTTGCGGAAAGATTACAGTATAATCTGCAGCGGTCTGACCATCCTAATATGAGTAAAGATATTTTGAAGACTATATTGCTGAAAGGAGTACGTGATGACTACCTGTACATGTTAAACATGCTGGGAAAAGGGGACATTTCCAAAGAACCCTTTGATGAAATTATCAATCTCTACATGAGATGTTCAAAGGGAGCAGTAGGCAGATCAAAAAGCAGAGATAATGTATATTCAAGAGTTCAGAAGTCAGCAAGCGGAGGAGCAACAAGGGCTGAAATAGGTAATTTATTAGAAGAATTTAAAACTGAGATGTTAAGCTCTTTTGCTTCACAAATTGATGCTCTGCAGGTAAAGAAGAAACAGGCAGAAGCAGAAGCTGCCCTAGCTATTTTTTGTTCCAAATGCAGAGAAAAACACCCACTCAGGGAATGCCCACTAGATAAGATACCTATCTGCACAATCTGCGAGAAGGACCATGAAACCCAGCAATGCCCCTCTCTACCTGGAATCAAAGCAGCATTGCAGTCAACTGAAGAAGAGGCTGAAGCAGTGTACCTAATGACACAGAGGAGGCAATGGCCACAAAGACAAGGTATGAGCTCTAACACAGCATTCAGTCGTTGGAATAATAATTCTCCTTTTCAAACAAATTACCCACCCATGAACCAAATGCAGTACCCACCCTTTAATACAATGAATTTTCCACTTATGAAGCAACCAAATCTTCCTTTTCCTAATCCTACTATATGGAATCCTTGGGCTCCCCAGCAACCGTATTTTAATCAATGGAATCCAAACTGGGCAGCCCAACAGATACCATTTCCTCAACAACAACAGTCTCTTTCCTTACCATCCAATACTCCTCCAAATAACCAGGCAATTAGACCACAGCTGCCTGTACAACCTAACCCCAATCCAAATAACAATAAAGCCCTGCAAGTAATTGACATTCAAAATCAACCTGTCTCTCCCCTGCAATGTAACGATATCCATATTCGCTCAGGGAGAATTGTTGAACCCATTATAGATGATATCACTGACTCTGACAAAGAAGAAGTTAGAAAAGAAAACCCAGCTAACAATAATGCTGAAACAGCATAATCAGCACCTAATAATAATGATCAAACAATAGATCCGTCATTCCCTGAACGGCTGGCTCTCACTAAAACACTTGAGCAACCTACCTTTAACCTTTTAGGAGAGCTACAGAATTTGTATGTTAAAATCTCATTATTGCAAGCATTAAGAGATGTTCCTATTTATGCTAGAACTATTAGAGACATTTGTATAAAAAAACCGGGAAGAAAGGCTAAGGATCCCCTCACAGTTCATGTGATGGGAGAATTAATTGCTTTAATGACCGAAAAATATTATCCTGTGAAGTATGGTGACCCTGGTCACCCTACAGTAATAGTCCAGGTTGGAAAAACCTTTATCTCTAAAGTTCTAGTAGATTTAGGAGCTGCAATAAATATTATGACACTCAAAACAGCACAATTGCTTCAGTTAAAAAACTTTATTAGGGAAAATCCAACTATCTTAGAGTTGGCTGACCGCTCTACAATTAAACCTGAAGGGGTCATTGAAGATCTTATAATTTCTGTAGAATCCTGGAGTTACCCGGCTGACTTTGTGGTGTTACAAACTAAAACAAAGTTGGGGGGTCATCCGTTGATTCTAGGGAGACCTTGGCTGGCTACAGCAGATGCTTTCATCAGCTGTAGATCAGGATCAATAACCATCTCTAATGGGCAGGAAACTAAACAGCTTACCCTCAATCCTCATGCTACACCCATGATTAATAATGACAATTCTGTATGGGTAGACTATGAGGATGAAGAAACCCAACCTATATTGACTATTGGACAAGCCTTGACTTTTAAGGACTCCACCGAAGATGAATTAATCAGCAGCTTTATTTCTGAACCCTATTCGGTCAGCCCTGAAACATATAATCACTTCACTGCAATCTTAGAATCTGAATCCCAACAGAACATGAGAGATGAAAACTTATTTCAGACAGCAGTAGGCAGCCCTTCCAAAAGTACAACAATTGAAATTGAGCCTGGCAAAACATTAAATATAAATCCTGACTTGACTGATAATGAAAAACAGCAATTAATAAAGTTACTCCAAGAAAATAAAGAGGCATTTGCATGGGACTACACAGACATGAAAGGGATCTCCCCTAAACTATGCACTCACCGTATTTATATTAAGGAGGGATCCGGGCCAGTCTGTCAACCCCAGCGAAGAATGAACCCCAACCTTAGAGAAATTGTGAAGGAGGAACTCCAAAAACTCTTGAATGCAGGATTTATATACCCTATATCTGATAGTGAGTGGGTTTCCCCACTTGTAATTGTACCCAAGAAAAATGGGAAATGGAGAGTATGTGTGGATTACAGAGCATTGAATAAAGCCACCCAAAAAGACCATTTCCCTTTACCATTTATTGATCAGGTATTGGATAATTTAGCAGGTAAGAAATTCTTTTCATTCTTGGATGGGTTTAGTGGATATAATCAAATTAAGATTGCACCCCAGGACCAGGACAAGACCACATTTACTAGCCCATGGGGGACCTTTGCTTATAGAGTACTTCCATTTGGGCTATGTAACGCTCCAGCAACATTCCAAAGAGCGGTGATAGGGATCTTTTCTGATATGTTAAATGATTCATTAGAAATATTTATGGATGACTTTACTCCTTATGGAGTGACCTTTGAGGATGCACTGCAAAATCTTGAAAAAGTACTTAAGCGGTGTATAGAAGCACACCTTGCCTTAAGCACTGAAAAGTGCCATATGATGATGAATCAAGGTATTGTATTGGGTCATTTCATTTCATTTTTAGGAATTCAAGTCGATCCAGCTAAAATACAGGTAATTCAGAACCTTCCTATCCCCAAAACACAAACTGATGTTAGAAGCTTTTTAGGACATGCCAGATACTATAGAAGATTCATTAAGGATTTTTTCAAAATAGCTTCTCCTCTATTTGTGTTGTTAACGAAAAATGCTGAATTTAAGTGGACCGATGATTGTGAAAATGCATTCAATAAACTTAAACATCAGTTGTCCGCAGCTCCCATTTTGAGAGGACCTGATTGGGCATTACCCTTTCATATCTCCTCTGATGCCTCACACACGGCAATTGGAGCTATCCTGGGTCAGGAAGAAAACAGTCTCCCCTATGCCATATATTTTATTAGCAAGAACATGACACCAGCTGAGCTAAATTACACAGTTACTGAGAAGGAATTTCTAGCAGTTATTTATGCTATTAATAAATTTCGACATTATATTACTGGCTACACTACTTTTGTGCATACAGATCACTCGGCCATTAAGTATTTAATGAATAAATCAGTTACAAATGCCCGAGTCACCAGATGGTTATTACTATTACAAGAATTTGATATCACAATTGTAGATAGGCCAGGAAAAGAAAATATAGTTGCTGATTTCCTTTCTCGTTTAAAAACTGATGAAAATGCTCCAGTAGATGATTCTTTTCCTGATGAGTATTTATTTGCAGTATCTGCTCACTCACCTTGGTATGCACACATTGTCAATTATCTAGTTGCAGGAAAATTACCATCACACCTATCACACATGGAAAGAAGAAAGATCATCCAGCAAAGTGCTAGGTACAACTAGATAAGCAGGTGTCTGTTCCACATAGGAATAGATCAAGAAATCCAGAGATGCATTGGGGAAGACGAGATTTATGATATACTAAAAGCTTGTCACGATGGCCCTTGTGGAGGACATTTTGCAGACAAAAGAACAACACACAAGGTACTTAGAATGGGTTATTATTGGCCATCACTTTTTAAAGATGCCAGAAAATATGTGAAGGCTTGCGACAGCTGTCAAAGAATGGGCCAGCCTAACCATAGGGATGAAATGCCACTTAATCCCCAGGTAACTCTTGAACCTTTTGAGAAATGGGCATTAGATTTTATAGGTCCCATTAATCCTCCATCTAATCAAAGAGTGTACATATTAGTATGCACGGATTATATGACTAAATGGGTAGAGGCCAAAGCACTCATTAAAGCTAATGAAGAAGCAGTACTAACATTCTTATTTGAAGAAATCTTTGTTATATTTGGACTACCCAGAGAATTAGTCACTGATGGAGGACCTCCTTTTAATTCTCATGGCTTCAAAAATACGCTCCAAAAATATCATATCAAGCACAAAATGACTACACCGTACCACCCCCAAGCAAATGGGTAGGTGGAAAGTACCAACAAGGTCATAGAAGCCATTTTAACAAAAACGATAAAGGAGAATAGAAGGGACTGGTTTCAGAGGTTGCCCGAGGCTCTATGGGCCTATAGAACCACTTGGAGGAATACAACAGGGTTTTCACCCTATGAATTAGTTTTTGGAAAGAATGCTATTTTCCCTGTAGAGTTTGAGATCAAAACCTTAAGAACTGCCTTAGCTGTTAACCTTGATTTAACTGATGCACAGACAGCCAGGTTGCAGCAGCTTCAGGAATTGGATGAGAAAAGACTGGATGTCATCCATCAAACAACTATGATACAGCAACAAAGAAGCAGATGGCATGACAGAACCATCAAGCAAAAGCAGTTCCAGAAAGGTAACTGGGCTCTACTTTATGATTCCCGTTTCGAGAATTTCCAAGGGAAGCTAAGAACAAGGTGGTTAGGGCCGTATGAAGTGGATGTTGTTTTTCCAAATGGAACAGTTAGACTTTTAACAATTGATGGGAGCAGAAAACCACTGTTAGTGAATGGCTACCAACTTCGGTTATATCAGCGGCCTGTTTCCAAAGAAGATTTTAAAGCCACTTGCATGGCAATAAAACAGTATTCTTTTCCAGGGGAACTTGCTGTCCCTCAAAGCACTTGAGTTTCTATTATTTATGCAATTTTTTTTTCTTTAGGTTAGATATTCTTTTTTTTAAGAAACTAATAAATCCTGCCAAGGATTGCGATATTACATTTCAGTATTTTGCAGATTTTAGCTTGGGAAGTAGCTGAGAACAAAAGTTTCAAAGGAATTACTTTGCGGACTCAAAACTCCTGTTGCTGCAACACCATTCCCTGTTGCTGCAACACCATTCCCTGTTGCTGCAACACCATTTCCTGTTGCCGCAACACCATCCCCTGTTGCTGCAACACCATCTCCTGTTGCTGCAATGCCATTTCCATTGCTCCGACACCATTCATGTTGCTGCAACACCATTCCTATTGCTCCAGCACATTTCCCATTTTTACAAACGTCTTTTTCCCGATGATATAACATCATTCCCTATTGCCACAACAACAATTTTCCGTTGCTGCAACACCAATCCCGGTGCTACAACATCGCTTCCCGATCACGGAATACCCTTCCCAGCAAATTCCCTCACGTATGAAAACACCAGTCTTACCACTTCAGCCCCCAAGGAGCAAACTTTGATAAAATATACCACTTCTTTTGATGATTACAGCACCCTAATATCACTTTCCGTCATTACCATTACAAATCGCCGGTATTCCCATGCTTTGAGATCCGCGGTAATCATTATGATCGAGCAGAAGACAAGACAAGACTTTTGACGCAGCAATCAAAAAGGTAAAATACGAAGGTACGCATGATTATGTATAGACATTAAATAATAGATAATGCGGAGAAGTTGATAGGACTATCAAATAATTGTACTTCCAATCATATCACTTACACGTAGGAGGGGGGATTACCAAAGCAACTCTCATAATGACATTCTATGCCAACTACCGCCACCCTTAACTCTCCCGGTAATATGTAAAAGCCACCCTATCACGGCATGTTACCATTTGCAACGTTTTACTCTGAACTGAAATTGGAAGCTCGGCTCTGAACTCTGAAATTTACTGAAACAACAGCTATGGGAGGAACCCTCATTACACATGAACCTGGCACGACAGTAGTCCTTGAAATCTATCTGGAGATTTATCAAATTTTCTTGCAAGCGGGATGGATAGAGTACTTCAGGAGACTTTTGAACTTTGACGCGCAGCAAGTCCTTGAATTTGCATGCAATTTAACAGAAGGATTCTCTGTCGTCCAGGAAGTTCAAATCCCAGTCACGGAGGAAATTACAGCCCAAGTTACTGGGCTACCAGCTAATGGCACACGGTGGTTCAGCAGAAAGCACCTGATTCTTAATGCGTAGCAGGATTTTCTCCGACCAGGCGAGCAGGTAGAGCCCAAAGGCAGAGGCGTAGCACTTCGGTCGTTACCTCAACAGTGGCCGAAAGTCACTTAATTTGTCAAGCAATATCTGACGTGCGAAGGCTGCTACCAGGTAATTTACCAGCACGATTTCGTCCTCTTGAATCATTTGAGAAATGGTCAGTTAATAAACATGCCATATTATCTATTGGGTTGTCTCAAAAACATGTCACGTTATGCTGTTAACGCAAAGCGTCCACTTCTTTCCTTAAAACACCACCACTTAGCCCAATTGCTGATTAATAGAGCCCTCGCTCTAAATAACCCTCGACCCCCCATTAATCCCCATCAGGAGGTAGAAATTCCACAGCCGGAACATGAAATTCCTCATCAAGATGAGGAAATTCTTCACCAAGATGAGGACACACCTCAGCAAGATGAAGAACTTCCTCAGCAAACGGAGGACATGCCTGAACAAATCCCTCTAGAAAACCCTCAACAGGTAGAGCACATTCCTGAACAACTCCAGCAAACACCCCCGCAAGTTGCTGAGAATGAACAAGCAGCAGTAGAAATAACCACGAGAACAACCCCATCTCCCAAAAGAACCAATCCTTCCATTCCCATACTTGGTATTTCTACTGATGACTCCGATGACAATATCCCTATTACCCTGCTTAAACGAAAAAGGCAGCAGGGAAAGAAAACCCCATCGAAAAGAAGAAGAACTAGGGTTTCAGCTAAGGCACCTGCTACTCCGGCTACTGCCCCTATCCTAAAGAAAGCTAGCCTAAAGAGAAAAACGCCTGAATTCCCTGCTTCTCTACGAAAGCGAAGAACTCGGTCATCGGTTACAGCTGAATCTCCTAATTCCCCCAGTTCATCGCCCATCACTATAAGGATCCGCACTCCCACCAGTCCTCAAAACTCCTCTCCCTCACCCTCGGAAGCTGAGATGCAGAGTGTTCATAGCTTCGTGACATCATATTTTAAGACAGCTGACACACAAGAACCAGCTACCGACACCCAAGGTAATAGTGACCAAATGGCTGCAACACAAGAAACAGCCACTACCCCAAGTGACACACAAGAACCACCTATGGGGAATACTGATCAAAATGATGAAACACAACCTCTGCCTCCACTGGAATCTACCGCTCCATAAGACCAGCCTACCATACCTGCCCTACAGGAAGAAATTGAATTTCTGAAATCTTATATTCAAGACTATCAGGAGGAAATAATAAGTGTCAAGGAAGCATATCAGAATGAATTCAGCCTACATGTTTTAGCACGAGTAGCATCTGCAGCAGAGAAAATTAAGGATAATGAATATGTGTGTACCAATTGTGGTGAAATATATACGCAAGCAGGATATAATGTAGTGGAAGAACCAATGAAGGAAGCTTCCGCTGTTGTAGATGAAACAAAAGAGCCTGCTGTTACACAGACGGAAATGCCACAATCCTCTGCCGAAATAAAAGAACCTGTTGACACACAAGAACCAACAGGCTCTCCAGAAAAGGTGCAGGCAGAAGAACCTGTTGTCACACAAGAACCAACAGGCTCTCCAGAAAAAGTGCAGACAGAAGAACCTGTTGTCACACAAGAACCAACAGGCTCTCCAGAGAAGATGCAGGACTAAACTGAAGAGCTTACTGACACACAAGAACCAGTAAGTTCCCCAGAAACTACACAAGATCAAACAGAAGATCTTGCTAACATGCAAGAACCAGCAAGTTCTCCAGAAACTACACAGGTCCGAACAGAAGAGCTTACTGACACACAAGAACCAGTAAGCTCTCCAGAGATTGCGCAAGAACAAACGGAAGAGCTTTCTGACACACAAGAACCAGAAAGTTCCCCAGAAACTATGCAGGAAGAAACAAGGAATAAGAAAGAGGAGAATACAGATTCACTCCGGCCTACCCAAATTGCTATGGAAGAAGTAGTTACACAAGAATCAGCAAATGAAGAAGAAAACACAGACTCATCTCGGCCCACTCAAAGTGTCATGGAACGAGAGGAAGAAATAGAAGAAAATAAGGAAAAAGGTATAGACTCACCCCGGCCTACCCAAACTGTTATGGAGAAAGAAGAAATAGTTTCAGGAGGAAATGAAGAAAAATTGGACTCACCCAGCCCTATTCAAATTGCCAAGGAACGAGAAGAAGAAGAAGGAAATGAGGAAAAAGGCACAGACTCACCCCGGCCCACCCAAATCACCATGGAACAAAATGAATCAGTACAACAGGAAGAAGAGACACTAGCCAGAAATGAAGAAAAAGATGTTGGATCATCCCAGCCTACTCCAACAGAGCAGATTATCCTTGTTGATGCCTTTACACAAACAGAGCTTCCCTCTGTTAGTGATGTATGCACAGAAACAGATAGTTTTCAAGCATTAAAAGGAAAGTGGTGGAGAGAATATGAGCAGTCACAAGGCAAAGCATTCCAACAGCAAAAAGGGATCTGGTTTAGTTATGCATACAAGAACTGGGAAGAACTTGAGCAGTGCAGAGCCCAATACAAAGAAATCAAGGAACTAAAAGCCAGATTGACCCAGATGTTTGAGTTATTCCAAAGAATACTTGCCACAAGGAAACCCTCTTTTAATTATGCAACATTTTTGAGGGAAAGACTCACATTTTTACAGATAAAGGTTGTCAAAGAAGGTAGACCTCATCAGGTAGTTACATCAGAGCAGTTTATGCAAACCTTTGCAGAGGCACCTAAAAATGATCAAAATTTGTTATGCGAGCTCTATCTCCATAATGAAGCCATGTCCGAAGAAAGAAATATGAATATGATACCTGTAGTTGTCGACATATAGCTGAGAGCCTTTATCTCCTTTTTTAGCTAACCAACTTACATGCCAGAACGCCTTTGCTTCAGCTCAAAATAATGAACAGAACTGTCTTCTGTGGATTAGAGCTGAACCGCAGAACGCAGCCACCTTCATTGCACAACACCTGAGAATGGTAAGTGATCCTGAAATGAAGGACCACGTTAGGCAACTGCAAGCAATGGTCCTGAGAGACTGTCAGCATTATGTAAAGACTAAGGCATCCTTGGCTGTCAAGGCAAACAAACTGTTTTGGGAAAACTGCCCCAAGGAGAGGCAGGAATATCACCCTTATAATCCACCTAATTTGCAGGTAGCACTCTCAAGGGTACCTCATTATGTTAAATGCATGCAACACTGTGCTGCAAATTGGATGGGTTACAGATTTAAATTTCCACTTTTATGGCTATCTGGTGAACAATACAAGGGCCAGTTTGGATTATCCAACAGGGAAGAAGCAGCAGCATGGAGGCAAATACAGACTGTCTGTGGATTCAGGAAGAAGTTTGATGCCGCTTCCTATAACTATTGTCTCAGTAATCTACATTGTTCATCCCAGTACTCCGACTCAGACTCAGAGTAGGCATTGCATAGGGACATGCAATCTCTTCAGTTGGGGGGGATGTTAGTACTCAGAATTGACCAATTTTGACCTTATATTTTTGCCATAATATTATCCTTTTCAGTCATAAGTTGTAAGATTTGATTACATAATGACTTAATCACCCCAAGGTACGAAGTAACTTTCCGCACATCTATATGTTTAATTGTTCATTGCATATTCGTGAGTATCTTTATATTTATCTTTGGAAAAGCTGACTAAGTTGCCAAGTAATTGTCTTAATCCTGCAGGAATTATAATTTATAGTTGCTGTAACACCAGAAACAGCAACTACGCGTTGCCGCAACACCAGAAACAGCAACTACGCAGTTGCTGCAACACCAGAAGCAGCAACTACGCAGTTGCTACAGTCAGCAACAGCAACCATCTAAAGCAGGATATTTTGCAACAGCTGGGAATAACAAACGACAACTATCTGAAGAACGCTGATGCGGCATGATCAAGTAGCTGTCTAAAGCGGGTAGAACATAGTTACCATTGCCTAAATCAGGAACAACATGGGGAAACGATAAAAGAATGCGAGGATCCCAAGAAGGCGGTCGAAGTCGGTTACCAGCTGTGTAACAGCCAGAACCTAAGAAAGAATATATTATTATACTGTTGTAACAACTTTCTGTAATTTTTATTTTTGATAGAATGGGTTAACTGAATGAACTGTAATAATCTATTGTAATAGATGTCTCCTCTATAAAGAGGAGACATCTACATTAGAAGGGGGAGGATTGTGGTCTATAAGTGAGATTTTGAGAGACATCAGCAAGTCTGAACTTTATTGTACTTGAATCTTTTGGCAGATGAATAGAAGATTATTCTGAGCACTTAATCTAGCCTTTGTGTTCTGGGGAATCTTGTGAGAGGGACTGGGCCCACCTTCCTCACAATATTCACCCATTTACTTTTCTGTCAAGTGTGTAGGTGAGTGATAGTTTATTTTTGCTGGTACTCTGTTTGGATTCTGTAGCATTACCTCTGGTATTTCCGTTTTGCTAGTACTCTGTTTCATTAATTGATTGAAGTTGTGCAAGGATATTTCACCGGTGAATTAGAGTGCAGTGTGTATTAGCAATCTGGTTACAGGGGCAGGTGTTGAACGTCCTCACCTGGAGGATAGGGTCCTGATCCTTTGCCAACAGAGCATCCATCACTTTGCTTTTCAGATTTGTAATCTTAATTAATTACTTCCATTTTATCGGTACTGTGATAACTTAGCGTAAGAATCACGTATACTACAACTTTTTAATGCTTTTAGAATTAAGTACATACAGTACGCGGTAGCCTTTGGAATAAAAAGACTTTCCCAGGTTGACAATTAATGTGGTACTTGATTGTTTAATCAATAAACAATTCAACTAGCCAACACCTATGTACATGAAAATGAATTTATAAAGCTGAGCATGGGAATGCCCGCCTCAGCTAGATCATGAAAACAGTATGAAGATAATGTATTGTATTGTATCTTATTACAGGTCTCCTCCCAGCATTGAAAGAACTTTGGATCCTCCTAATAAAGCATTTTACCCGATAAACGGCCTCATACTTTAGGGGGCAACTGTTATAGACATTTTTGTGCCTTACAACTCTAAGCATGAAATTTCCATAAACCAAGGGCTCCTAAGTCCCTAAAAGTGTTGTTCTAACTCCTAAAGGAACAAGGTCAACAAATTACAGCTTCTCCCAGAAGTTCTCCACCAGAAACTTCTTAGAATAAGTCAAATCAAGATCATTTTAGCTGCTCCACTAGCTAGGTGCGTTGCATAGCACCTAAGTCCACTAGCTAGGTGCGTTGCAACACACCTAAATGCACTACCAGGGTGCGTTGAGCGGGAAATGACAAATGGCAGTGTCATTCCGCGAGGTGGAGAGACAATGGAAGCTTCTAGAATCTTCTCCAATGACACTTGCCTCACTGAATTCGACCAAGGATGAGTAATAGGCTTTCAGTCTCCAAGTGGAAGCAAGAACTGACAGAGAGAAGCCACTAATCAAATCATGAGCTGGCTCATCCTCCTTGCATACATCTATATATGGTTCCCTCATCCCAGAGATCCAGAGGCTGGAATTTTGCACATTGTAAGGAATTTCTGTTGGTTTTGAGATACATATCAGAGAATTGGGTGATCTATGCTTTGTTGGGGTTGAAGAAGGGACTTCTTTGCTGGGAGGTTGATGCTGGGTCAGGAATCATCGGTTGTAACTCCTCTTGGATCTTCTTGTATATCAATAAAACTATTTGAGTTTCTTCTCTATGCTTGTGTTTCATTGATGCTTGTTACATTTGTATGGTTAACTTAAATCTGATCCTAAGTTATTTGTGAATATAAACCCATGTCTTTGTATAGTTTCCTTCTTCTGTGATCTTACAGGTACTTGGTGAAGCTGGGCAAGTGAGGGAGCAGGTAGTTGGAAGCTGTCAAAGAGGAGAGAGATTGGATCAAAGGACTAGCGCAAGACACAGGTTGGTTCATCCTATTCCTCTTTGTTTATAGTTCATAAAGAAGAATACAAAAGTAGTTTTCTCTATTTGTTTCTAAGGTAGCTGTCACACCTTAGTGGGATAGAGCAGTTCTAAATAGACACTTTTCCCGATAACAAAGAGGGAAGTTTGAGTTCCAGAGGTGAATGATAGGGCTGGTTGATAATCCATTTCTTGCTGAGAAGGAGTGTTGAAATATGCAACAATAAATTCTCAATTTTATTTTTCCTTGATTAAATTGAGAAAATTCGAATTTCCACATCAACATACAACTTGACAATGATAACTTGTGTGACATGGATTGTGTCACATAGTTTACTCAGTAAATCTTAGTTGGAGGAGTTAGAGTTTATTTAAGCATGTGTGATTTCTAATTTGTAGCAATCAAGATTAGTTATCTAGGGTTGTTTTTAGTTAAACTAGTTCCAACTATTGGAGCAATGAGTGAAGGGTCATTTGTGCCATGGGACTTCATACAAACTTAGTGATCATCTAGTTAACTGATCAATCAACCAAAAATAGCTAGTGGATGTAGAGAATTTGAGTTCCCCAAGCTTGGCGGAGATTCCAAGGTAGTGTAACATCAGTTGTAGATTAGTCTTGAGTGTATAGGTGTTGCATGCAGTCAGATGATCAGCCTAAAGGAATTGTGCAATAAATTTGAGGAATTTCCTAAATAATATGGGCCTAATTCCTCAAGGAACATCACAAGGAAATAGGAGCTCAAGCAAAGCTAGAAATTGACTAAGTCAGGGTCATATTTTCTCAGTGAGCTGAGAGATAGGTTATAAACTTGCATGTTGTGCTCAGTTAAGAAAACAAATTACAATACATCTATATTCTTCTGATTTAATGCAAGAAGGAATTAGAGTTTTTAGCAGATTGCTTTCCTCGAGAAAAAATACTTTTTTCATGTGTGTGATTTCTTATTGCACGTATAAAATTATTCTTCTATATTGTGAATTACTTCCCGCAAAGCAGTAGAGTAGGTTTGTGCCCTGTGATTTTGATTAAAACTTCCTGACTAGTTGCAAATCTACAACATAATTTCTAAAAAATATTAACTGCAGGTACATGAAGATATATTATCAGTATCTTCCAAGTTTCATGTTATGAAACATCCTAGAAGAAAATTTATAGCAAAAATATGAAGATGACCTGTTTGATGAGCATTCAAAAAGTTGAACTTCCTTAGATCATATCTCTGAAATTATAGGGAACCAAGGTATAAAATTTTAACCATATGTACTTGAATACTTATATATGTATCCTCCAAGCATCACATTCTAAAACATCCGAGAAGAAAAGTTATAGCAAAAATCCCAAGATGAATTGTTCTCCCCATGAATCACATTTTTTGCTTCACTTTTAGACTCCAAGAATCGCCAAAAAAAATATTCCTCAACTCCTCTTGCGATCTCAAATACTTTCTTTCTTCGATTTATATTAGATGAGCTCATCTTCCCTTTATTTATAGTGTCTATGGGGTTGACTTGTAAAATTGGTTAAGTGAGCCTGCTTGTACTTTAGATGGGTCATTCTGACGACGTCTTTCATATATCTCCATTACTACAGAGTTAGAGAGACTGTCATATACCATAAAAAATGCATCAAAATAATTTTTCCAGCCATGTATCTTATGATCCAATTTGAGCTATGAAATTATAGTAAATATCCTTCAAATATAGGGTAACCAAATTGAGCATTAAAAGTTCAAAAACAATATTTCCAAAAATATTCATTTTCCAATCTTTATCTTGAAATATATAGTTTTCCTATCTATTTGACACCAATGGCAACAACGTTTCCATCAATTGATATTGAAGAGAAATTAAGGTACAATGAGAAATTCTTGATCTCAATTCATTTTCACTCACTAATTTTTTTTTTCTAAATAAGTCTAAGATCTATTACTGTAACAAAATGATATAAGGAGGCTATGGCCTCTGCAGTTCTGAGCCAAGGTTCATGGCATAATGCAGCAAAAACAAAATTAAGACTGCCCAGAGGTGGGAAACCAGTCCAGTCCAAAATAAGTTTGCTGCTCGCGCAGGGGAAACCAACATATGAACATGGAGCAATATTCTATTAACTTCAGTTTCAAGGCTAACTATTTTGCTCAAAAATTCAAAAGTAAACCCATAGACTTGGTTTCCAGGCACCTAAAATCTGAAGACGCATGGTGAATTATGTGTCATTTGGTGCTGATGGGTGTTCTTCAATAATGAAAAATCTGTAGGTGTCGAGGTCATCCTCGTCTTTCTGCAGCGCACCCATGTCATCCTTCGTCAGAGGTTCTTCTCAATTTTGCTCCACTACAGAAGGCTTGCCTTGAGCACTATCCCTCTTCTCCATTTCATTGGTGGGCTATCCTTCGTCGTTGGATGGCTCCTCTTGGAAGGTGACTATAATGGTAACTTTGATGAGTGGTCGATTCAGAGAGCAATGGTATATGAATTGGGCCGAATGGTTGGATTTCTGAGAGCTTGAAGGGATATTAGTAGTTGTAATGGTTGTTTGCAAAGGCTGGAAGTGGACAGTGCATATGTGGCCTCTGTCACTGTGAGTATCAGGATAATGGGCGGAGGAAAAATTTGTCGATGGGGGAGAGGAGTCAGAGACTATTGAGGGTGGGGAATGGGGCAGTCTTCCTCTGCTACTACCCCTCCTGCTTCACATTCGATGGCACAATCTGGGCATGATGGTATGGGGATGAAGAGACTGCCTGTGAGAGGTCCTCACTAAGTGGAGCTCTGACGTGGAAGGATCAGAAGGCTTAGAATCGAAAGTTAGGTTGCAGATCAAGCTTTGAGAGTAATGGTTGCCCTATCCAAACTCTATGCAGCAGAGAATGTTGCATTGCCTACCTGTTGTAGTGCGTGTACTTGGCTCCACTGCAGCCAGGGGGCACTTGCAACTCAGAGGTAGAGGAGTTGAAATAGAGGAGGTGGGTCGAATATTACCTGAGGGCTCCATGATGCAGAGCCGAGGCGTGATGGCGCTAGTGAGTTGATTCGAGTGCCGAATTGAATGGAATTTACTGCTGTTGCGAAACAGTTTTATTGCTTTGTGTGCGGGCTTATGGGTGGCCATGTGACTATGCCGCTTGCCATCCCATTCCTATGCCATCAAATCAGTCTTGGCGTTCATCCATATCTAGAATTTTTGCTTCTCTGTGCACCAGGTCAATACATTCCTGAGTGCTATCATTAAGGATGGTGAGGGATCCTGATTGGAGTACCTGATCATAGTCTACCCCTGTATTTGCCAGAAGATCAGCAACCTTGTTGCCCTCTCTCTTGACATGATTGAAGGTGATAGCTCTCCTGTTTTTTAGCCATTGCTCAATGAGTTCTAAATGAGCTGCCAGTCTCCAACTAGTAGCCACTTTCAAAGCCGAGGTCCCCAGTTGTATTTGGGTAGCCATGTTGATGAGGATTTGGGAATCCCCTTCTATTATAACAGGGTGAAAATTATGTTGATGAGCCAAACACAGTCCCTGCCATAATCCTTCCAGTTCTGCTGAGTTATTCGTATCCCAGCCAATTGATCCAAAGTACAGTAATAGAGGGGTGCCTTCATGATTCCTGAATATGCCTCCATATCCTGCTTTGCCCGGGTTTCCTTTTGAGGCCCCATCGAAGTTTAGTTTGATCACATTTTTTGGAGGGGGATTCCATTGAGTGGAAGGCCTAGAAGTGGTAGTTGAGATGTTGTGATCATCCTGAACCTGCGGAATCCATATATTCCAATTCTCCCAAATATTCTGTTCCTGTGCCTGAGTGGGTAGATCCTCTGCCTGCCATTTCTGGAGAGCCAAGGTTTCTTGAATGTTCTGGCAGAAATTGCTCCAAATGATGTCCAAGGGAGTGCATTGGTTTTTAAAGATTCTCTTATTTCTTTCCTTCCAAATTGTCCAAAGAAGTAGACCCGGAAGGATTTTCCATAGAGAATTTAGAAGCTTGTTGTTATAGGGAGTAGAGGCCCAATTACGAATGGTACTTGTAATGTCCCCTGAGATTCTGCAAGCTCTTTGACACCTGAAGCTGAGTTTTTCCCATAATTTGTTGGCCAAGTTGCATGAATCCATGAGGTGCTGAATGGTTTCGCTTTGCTGCTTGCAATTGGGGCAATATGATGGTCCGTGGAACCCTCTTTTAATGAGATTGTCCCATGTAAGAATTCTTTTATGATAAAGCAGCCATATGAAAGTAGATACTTTGGGCCATATTCCAGGGGTCCATATTCGTTCCCAGACTGGGTCCACTGGTGCCTGTGCTTGAATCATCAACCCATATGCCTCCTTTGTTGTGAATATCCCTCGCAGGGTGTATCCCCATCTTAAAATGTCTTTCTTGTCTGAATATCTAATTTTCCTATTGTTGAGCTCCATGTGCATTTATTTGTAGAAGTCTTCCATTTCTTGATGAATTATCTGTTCAGATTTTTTCCATTGCCTGTATCCTTGATTGATATGTTGAGTCCAGTGCTGAGAGACTTTTTCATTTTGGTGAATGGCATGTTCCTCAAGAGTTTGAGGAGGGATGGCTTCTAATAGTTTGGGTCGTTGTTGCCATGAGTCAACCCAAAATCGGGCAGTGCCACCATCTCTTATCTCCCAGAAACTGTGTTGTTGTATCATTTCCCTATGTTGTTTTGTTGCATTCCAAATTAGAGAGCCTATATCATTATTTGTGAGTCTGATAAGCTCTTCCGGCGGTCTATTATTTGCATATTTTGTAGTCTAAAGTTTGGCCCATGGTGTGTGTGGAGTTGATAACCATTGCCACCATAGTCTTGCCCCCATCATTGCATTATTGTGCTGAGGATCCCGCAATCCAAGGCCTCCCTACTTTTTTGGTGTGCAAACTATCGACCATTTCACTAGGGCCCATTTGCGATTTTGCCCTGAGGATCCCCAGAGAAAGTTGTGTTGTATGTCCTTGATCTTTTTGAGCACCCATTTCGGCACTGCGAGAACTGAAAAAAGTTATAGAGGCATAGTTTGTAATACATCTTTGACCAGAACAAGCCTACTTGCCATATTGAGGGCTCTATAAGTCCATAGAGATAGGTGGCCTTCAAGTTTCTCTAAGAGGAGCTGCTAGGATGCGTGCTTTATAGCAGAGTCGATCAATGGTGCACCCAAGTATTTGGAGGGTAGATTGGCAACAAAAAAACCTATGATTCGGGCAATATTTCTTTGGGTTGTAGGGGGAGTGTGAAAGAAGAAGATTTGAGACTTAACAGTGTTGATTGTGGTTCCTGAAGCCATAGAGAAGGTATCTAACAAGGATTTGAGTGTATGAGCTTCGTGGACTGAAGGGTGCCCAAACAACATATTATCATCCACGAATTGTTGATGAGTGATGGCAGAGGTTCCGTGGACAGAGATGCCTCTGAGGTCTTGAGAGTGAAGAGCATGTTTTATAAGGCGTCCTAAGCCTTCTGCCATGAGGACAAAAAGAAAGGGAGAGAGGGGATCGCCTTGACGTATGCCTCTAGAGGGGGAGAAGGGGCTTGAGGGGATGCCATTTACTAAGATGGAGAAAAAAGTGGAGGATATTAGATTCATCACCCATCTGACCCAGGTTGGGCTGAAACCAAAGGCAGTGAGCATTTGTTTTATATATGTCCAGCTTAATTTATCAAAAGCTTTAGATAAATCAATTTTGAGAAGCATACCTGCCTGTTTGTTGTGCTTTAGGGAGTGAATGATCTCATGCGTCAGAATTATGCCATCTAGGATTTGATGTCCCTCCACGTCTCCGAACTGTTCCTGCGAGATGAGTAATGGGAGCAGCGACTTGAATTTGTTGGTGATGACCTTCGAGATGATTTTGTATATAACATTGCATAGAGCTATGGGCCTGAACTTCTCCGGAGTGCTTGGCTGTTCTTCTTTGGGGATGAGAGCGATGAAGGTAGCATTTAGAGACAGAAGAAGCCAGTGCATAGTCCTAGATTCATCCAACACCTTCCAGACCTCCAGTTTGATGAGATCTCAGAAGTGATGGAAAAAGTTGGAGGTGAAGCTGTCAGGTCCAGGGGCTTTCCCATCTTTCAGTTGAGCTATTGCTGATTCGACTTCCAAAAGAGTGACTGGTCGAAGTAATAACTGATTGTGCTCTTCTGTTATGATTTTTGGCACATGCTGAAGAATTTTGTTTATTGTCAGTTGCCTATCTACTTGAGGCTCTTGATGTACCATTTTAAAATGGTTGAGGAGTTCTCTCTCAATGTCGTCATGTTCCTCCAATCTTTCTCCCTGTTGATTCTGAAGATGTGCAATGTTATTATGCATTCGTCTCTGGATGGTGGTGCGATGAAAGAATTTGGTATTCCTTTCCCCCTCTTTTAACCATCTGATTCTCGATTTTTGTTTCCAAAGTACCTCCTCTTGTTTCCTTCTATCTTCTAGCTGAGTGAGAAGAGCTTGTTCTTGAGTTGCTAGTGTTTCGGTTCTCCCGCCCTCAATAATTCTTTGTTGGAGCTCAATCATGCTTTGCTCAAGCATTTTTTGAGCTTGAAAAATATTGTCGAAGGTGGAGTGATTCCATTACTTTATTTTCTTTTTGAGATTCTTTAGCCATTGTTGGAATTGATACATGATTGACCCTTTAGGAGGAGTGAAGTTTTCCTAAGCTGCGTTGACTATATTTTTGAAATATGGATGTGAGAACCAGAAGGCTTCAAATCAAAAAGGCTTTCTGGTAGAGTCCCCTGGTCTTTGCCATTGAAGTGAAATGGGCCAATGATGTGAGCCTGATAGAGGCAGGATTGAGGTTGTGATGTCACCTCCCAGATGAATGGAGTTGTCTGAAATGAGAAATCTATCCAGCCGAGATGCAATTTGTTTGGATCCTGACCTTTTGTTATTCCAAGTATAGATTCCATTATTGAATGGCAAGTCTATCAACCAGTTGTTTTGTATATAGTCTCTAAAGCATCTACTTTCATTGTCCAACTTGACTCTACCGCCTTTTTTTCCTCCAGTTTAGTAATCATGTTGAAATCCCCGCCTGTAATCCATAGTGGGTGGGTTCTGGTGGAATTGAGAGCTTCCAAAGTGTTTAACAGTGCAATATTTTGCATTGAGTCCTGAGGAAAATATACATTTGAAAGATGACCATGTATATTAGTTCCTATGATGTGAAAAGTGGCCTATATAAGATGATGGGAGGCATGAAAGTCTGTTAGTAAAATAGCTTGTGTATTCCAAGCGATGGTGAGTCCTCCCGATGCACCAGACGCATCTACTATAATAGTTTGACATCCTGGCCAAGCTTTGGATAGAATAGAGCCCAATGTTCTACTGTTGCATTTTGTTTCTTGCATGAAGAAGATATGGGGTTT
Organism: Pinus tabuliformis; assembly: GCA_031772625.1. Taxonomy (NCBI): domain Eukaryota; kingdom Viridiplantae; phylum Streptophyta; class Pinopsida; order Pinales; family Pinaceae; genus Pinus; species Pinus tabuliformis. The sequence goes on from CM062812.1 coordinate 180,902,245, forward strand.
TTCATGTTGTATCATGTTTTTTATCATTCTGTATTTCCCAAGACTGTTGAGCCCTCTTAAATTCCATGAGATGAGCTTCATGGTTGACTAGTGGGTAACAATCTGTAGTACTTGGTTAACTTGGAGCATCTGCCTGACTCCACCAGCATTTCCCCAATGAGGATGGTTCTTTGTAGATCTGTCTTTCTGCCCCTTTTCTTACCATATTTGTTCATATTTTTCCCATCCTAGCTACTGCCTAGTTGTATTCCTAAGGTTCTCTATTGATGCACTCTTGAAAGGACTACTTCCAAATTTTCGAGTTGCCTATCCGGAATTTTGTCGAACTCTTTCTTTTTGCAAGCTTGTTCAAGACTGAAGATGTCTAGGTCTCCTAGGTCAAAGCTTTCTGGTTCTTCTTCCATATGGCTTTGTTGGCTACTCTCAGGCATTGAGTTAGTTTTCTTGGTTGGATCTAATAATAAGCTGTCGATATCCATTCCTTTCGCCTGCCATAGGACTGTATCTGTCTCTTGGAAGGGGATGGATTGAGAGGCTGCTTTCTTTTGATCAATTTTTTTAGCATGCAAAGGCAGACTAGGCTCATTGAATTTAGGTGAGGTGGATGGCATGGTGGATGGTTCAGCCATTTTGGACATATCGGCTTCTGGCATGGCATGTTGTGATAGAATATCAAAGCTGTTACTGGTGGAGGGTGCAGAGAAGGTGGGCAGGGGGTTTTTGGGGATGTGTGGGGGCTTTTTGGTGTGCTTCTTTCGATTGGTGACCTTGGTGAACCCTTCAGAGTCAAATTTTTCTGAGTGATCATTGGTTTTGGGGGAGGCATTTAAGGGACAGTCAAGGAATAGATGGCCATGAGCGTGGAATTTTCTACATCTAAAGGGCACATGTTCATAATATATGGGTTGTATCCATTCAATATCATCATGAAGAAGGCTTATCGAATTCGTGAGGACATTGCTGAGTCGCATGTATACACAGATGTGAGCATATGAGGTGTACCTTCGGAGCTTTGTTTCCTCTGCTATCTTTATGAATTCTCCTAGTCCATTGCCTATGGCTTTGAGTGATTCTTCATCACAATATTCCAGAGGCAAGGAGTACATTCATATCTAGACTGGCGCCCAACTGAAGTCCTCCTTGTTTGGATTGAATCTTTCAATCTAATCCCTTAAATACAAACCCGCTGCATTGAAGAAATAAGGGTTGTCGTCCAAGATTCTATTCCCGTCTTTGATGCAGTTGAATATAGCAGTGAAAAATCCTTTTGGCTGTAGTTGAAGGGTAACATGTCCTTTTGGTTTCCATTTTGAAGCAATCCATCCTTGCAAGGCTTTCTCAATTGGCCAGTAACCAATGAATTTACCGATAAGTGCATGATCCTTCATAAACTGTATTTGGGCGTTGATTCCATGGCTTGGTAGGTTGATCTTGGGCCGATCTGCTATGATGGGCTTGCATGTGGACGATGTCGCGTTCATGGGTTCTTTAGGTCCCATGGAGGTCTTCTCCTTCCCTTTGTTCAAATCTTCCACCTCCTATTGTTGGGCAGATTGATTCTGCGACTGTGTCATTGTTCTGGACAAGGACTTTTCAGTTTCATCATTATTCCAGTTTGGAATTTGATTAGCGTTTCTATTTGTGTGGGAGGCCTTGTGGCCTCCCCCATCTAAATGTTCATTGTGTGGACTTTATCAGCATGACTAAGCCCGTGCTTGAGAGACTACGTCACTGCACTGGAGGCCTGCCGCACCTGTGCTACTGCCGTGGAAGGGTTTGTCAGAAACCCTCGACTGCCATGGTTCCTCAGTTCCTAGTTCACATTTTGTCACTCACTATTTATTAAAAATAGAGAGAAATTAAATTAATGAAACGATATTTTATATTAATTTTTTAATAAAATATTTTATAAAGATTAATAACTTTAATTTTAATAATTTCATATAATAAATTTCATATTTATTATTTAATATAAAATTAATATTATTTAATATTTTAATATAATTTTTAAATAATTTAGAATTATACTAATAATATTATAAATTTATATTATAACGAAATTGTTAATATATTTTTTTAATTGTTAAAAATCTATCATAACTTAATAATATACCTTTAATATTATTTTAAAAGCGTTATTTTAATTTTAATAATTTAATATTATTTAAATTTTAAGAAATTTAGGAAATTATTTAATGTTTAATAAATTTACAATATATTTTTAATGTTTTATAGTTAACTGAGTTTATCTTGAATTGTTGGGAGGAATGATTGTTATATTTTTTTATGGACATTTAATTCCCATAAAATATCTTATCCACTACTTTTTTACATAGAAAAAAAAATAAAGTTTATAATATGAATAAAGTAATTCATATATCTAAATTTTTAGCATTAATAAAATGGTTGATATATTTGATTGTCTAACTTCCTAATGCTCATTTTTTCCTTAGTACCCAGTTTGTATACTCTATCTTTGAATGCATTTTTACTCTAAAGACCTTGATCAAATGGGAGAATATGATATATGTTTGAATACCTTATTCCAATATCTTTCCAATGGTATATGACACACCCTCTAACTCCGTAGGAATGATGATATATGAAAAATTCTGTTAAATTGGTTCAACAAAATGGTACAAGCTGACCTAGCCAGAAAGTATAGGTCGGCTTAGGAATTTTTACAAGTTAGCCCCATATGTGAACATAAAAGCATTATAAATAAAGGGCGTCTGAGTGGATTGAATACCATCCACAAAAGAAGAAATTTGAGGTGCACAACAGAAGATAGGGAATATTCTTGGGGTCTTAAAGGTGGAGTAAAAATGTGATTTATGTAGTGAACAACTCATCTTGAAATTTTTACTATAACTTTTCTGATGGGACGTTTTATACCATAAAACATAGAGGAGATAGAGGGGAGATAATCATGCACCTATGATAGAAATTTCAAACTTTTGTTCATTGTAATTTTGAAGATATGAACTAAGCAAGTTAGGGTTCTTGAATGATTTTGAAATGTTAAGCTTGGAATTTTCAGTATATTCTAGGGTGGTTTAGAGTGTAAAAATTGGATATGATATATTCGCATACCTATCATAAAAATTTCAAACTCTGGTTCTCTATAATCTTGGAGGTATATTGAGAGGAATTTAGGGTTCCTAAATGCTCATGAAATCTACTTCAAACAAGTTAGCTTGGAAATGTAACTATAATTTTTTTTAGATGTTTCAAACTATGAATTCTAGAGGAGATAGAGGAGACATATCTAGGTACTTGTGGTAGAATTTTTTTACCTTGTTTCCCTATAATTTGGATTTATGCTCTTAGTAATCCAATGTTTTTGAATGCTCCTAAAATATGATTCAAATAAGTTAGTTGGAAATTTTCATTATTTTCCTCTAAGATGTTTAAGGCAACAACTTCTAGTGGAGACAAGGGAGAGATATCCAAGTAAATAGAAAAGAGATTTGATAATTCGGTTCACTTTAATTTTAAAAATATTCCCAATGGAAGTTAGGTTTTCTAAATACTCCTCAAAATAGCTTCAAACATGTTAATTTGACATTTTTACTATAACTTATTTTCTGGGACTTTTAGAATGTGGAAATTTGAGAGATATGAGGAGACATACAAAAGTGACCTGGGTAGAAATTTCATAATAATTTTTGAAAAATTGGATGTGTGGCATGTTATACAAGTTTGTTCTTAGGATGAGACGATAAACAACAAGTTTTGGGAAAACAAACTTGGCGAAGGAAGAAGAAGTAAGAAAACTATGGTGTTACCATGAAATTTGTTAAACCATCAAACTCGGAGGAGATGGAGGTGAGATCTTCATGTACATGTGGTATAAATTTCAAACTTTGGCTCACTACAATTTCAAAAATATGTCGTGAGGATGTTAGGATTCATGGATGCTCCTGAAATCTAGTTCAAACAGGTTAGCTTGGAAATTTTATTATACTTTTATTTGAGATTTTCCAAACTGTCAAATCAAGAGGAGAAAAAGGAGAGAAATATTGGCACATGTGGTAATAAATTTAGATCTTGGTTCGTTATAATTTTGAAGACATGCTTTGAGTAAGTTAGGGTTCTTGAATGCTCTTGAAATGTTAAGCTTGGAATTTTCAGTATAAATTTTATTCTAGGGTGGTTTAGAGTGTAAAAATTGGATGTGATATATTTGCATACCTATCATAGAAATTTCAAACTCTGGTTCTCTATAACCTTGGAGGTATATTGTGAGGAATTTAGGGTTCCTAAATGCTCATGAAATCTACTTCAAACAAGTTAGCTTGGAAATGTAACTATAATTTTTTTTAGATGTTTCAAACTATGAATTCTAGAGGAGATAGAGGAGACATATTTAGGTACTTGTGGTAGAAATTTTTTACCTTGTTTCCCTATAATTTGGATTTATGCTCTTAGTAATCCAATGTTTTTGAACGCTCCTAAAATATGATTCAAATAAGTTAGTTGGAAATTTTCATTATTTTTCCTCTAAGATGTTTAAGGCAATAACTTCTAGTGGAGACAAGGGAGAGATATCCAAGTAAATAGAAAAGAGATTTGATAATTTGGTTCAATTTAATTTCAAAAATATTCCCCATGGAAGTTAGGTTTTCTAAATACTCCTCAAAATAGCTTCAAACATGTTAGTTTGACATTTTTACTATAACTTATCTTCTGGGACTTTTAGAATGTGAAAATTTGAGAGATATGAGGAGATATACAAAAGTGACCTAGGTAGAAATTTCATAATCATTTTTGAAAAATTGGATGTGTGGCATGTTATACAAGTTTGTTCTTAGGATGAGACCATAAACAACAAGTTTTGGGAGAAGCAAACTTGGTGAAGGAAGAAGAAGTAAGAAAACTATGGTGTTACCATGAAATTTGTTAAACCATCAAACTCGGAGGAGATGGAGGTGAGATATTCATGTACATGTGGTATAAATTTCAAACTTTGGCTCACTACAATTTTAAAAATATGTCATGAGGAAGTTAGGATTCATGGGATGCTCCTGAAATCTAGTTCAAACAGGTTAGCTTGGAAATTTTATTATAACTTTTATTTGAGATGTTCCAAACTGCCAAATCAAGAGGAGAACAAGGAGAGAAATATTGGCAAATGTGGTAAAAAATTTAGATCTTGGTTCGTTATAATTTTGAAGACATGCTTTGAGTAAGTTAGGGTTCCTGAATGCTCATTAAATATGATTAAAAAAGGTCAACTTGGAATTTTCATTATAACTTTTTTTCTAATATGTTTCAGACAATGTAATGTGGAGGAGACAAAGGAGAGATATCTAAGTACATGTAGTATAAATTTCAAACTTTGATTCATTATAATTCAATAGATATGCCCTATGGGAGTTGGTGTTATTGAATAGTTGTAAAATCAACTTCAAATAGGTTAGATTGGCATTTTTTCTATAATAAATTTTCTAGGACATTTTAGAGTATGAAAGCTTCAGAGGTCCATGGAGAGATACAAAAGTACGTCAAGTAAAAATTTCAAGATATATGTCATATTGTATGAGTTTGTTACTAGGAAGAGGCAAAAAAAAATTGTTCTTTGGGAGAAACAAATATGATGAAGGAAAAACCAACAAGTAGACTTGGTGAAGCCAGAAGAAGCTGGTAAATGTGGTGAAGGCAGAAGCAACTAGTAGACCCGATGAAGGAAAAAGTAGAAAGGAAACTCAATGAAGTAGGTTGGTTCCTACGAATATCTTGTAGAAGTGGTGATTGGTTTCTCATGTAGATTGGTGCCTACAAATCTTGCAAAAAATGAGATTGGTGTCTTCTATAGGTTGGTGCCTACAAATATTTCAACAAGGAGGATTAGTGTCTCTTATAGGTTGGTGACTACAAATAATATAGGAAGGGGGATTGGTGTCTCTTGTAGGTTATTTGCTATAAATCTTAAAGAAAGTGGGTATTGGTGTCTATTGTAGGTTGGTTCATAGAAAGTTTGTAACAATAGGTTAATTCCTACAAAAATTTGTTATAAAGAAGTTTTCATTTGTATCTTGTGTTCCATATGTGATATTTTTTTTGTTATGATTCATGAATGTTTAAATAAATAAGAAATTGTCTTACACTGATTCACCCAAATTTCCCCCACACTCAATCTATATTTGAATCTAATAATATTCAATTCAATATACAAATGAATGGTAGATCTAATTTTTCTTGAGTATATTAAGTTATATTTTACTATAATCAACATTCTTACTTTCTTGAAAAGGTGGGAAATGGTATAGCTTTTTCCTTATGTGTAAGTAGTAAGTGTAGAAGTTAGAGCATTCGATCTCTAGAACTACATCATTTAGATTACATTAAGACAACCTTCAGAGAAAGGGTTTGTGTCGTGCCCCCTCTTTTCATAGCATGGAATTAGATTGATTGCAATACATATAGAGGGATTTTGTGTAGTGATCTATCGTCCTCTCTATCTCTGATCTCATTAGATTAGGGAATAGATCTTCTTATCTATAGGAAGAATCGAGAAATGAAACCATGGGTATTTTGGTCTTCATGGAATTTGTTTCCTTTCAATTTATGATAATGTCTAGGAAGAAGCCAAAGTATATAAGAGTTGGCTTTGTGAATGTATAATTATGAAGAGCATTAACCACTTTATTTAATAAGATACATAGAGAATTTTTCTATATAGTATGTTGTGTGTTTACTTGCATTGTCGTAAGGTGATATTCATTGATTTTATTATATAACTCTAATTTTGCAAGTTCCCGGTCTATATGATTATCAAATCCATGATATTATCATGGCATAGCTAAATACCCTTATAATTGTCTTGAAGGAAATTTTAAAGAAATTTTAGAATTCACTTAGCAAACTCAAAAGACCAATCATTTGTGTAAGTTAAATCAAATACTCTATGTCTTTGTCTAAGAATGATAATCTCACTGCTTGAAGTATACTTTTGTCATATTCAGACTATCCTTATTTCAAATTAGTAATAGATTCTAAATAATGAATTTTGAAAAGATATTACTAGTATATGATTATAACATCTATAAATTTACTACATAAAATAGTGACATACAAAAAAATAATTTCTTAAAACTACAAATCTAATAAATTCATTATCTTTTTATTCTTATTTTTATTTAGATTCTATTTTAATATTATTCACAAATTTATTTTTTCAATCCGTTATTTTAATACCATTTTTTTAATTTGTACTTAGCACGTTCGGATTGTTCTGATTGTAATATTACATTTTATATTTTGATATGATGGTGAGTGAATCATTTTTTTCTGCCCATTACTCAATTAGTGTCAAATAATTCTTATAATTTTTTAATTACTCACTTACTATCACTTAAAATTTGAGTTGTTAACAATACCACTTGGGTATAATTTGAGTGGTTAACAATACCACTTGGACACATAGAGTGAACAATACCACTTAACCTAAATTCCTGTGACGGTAAATCTGATCACTATTAAATAATTGTAAATCACAACAAAATCGATGAAAACATACAAATTTCGGCTCCGGATTCTTCTAAATCAATATAATACTAAAAAAGAAAACTTCAATTGCTATGTGTTTTGCCAACAGACTTATGTAACGAAGCATCCGCCCAACTTAACATCTAGTATCTCTCCCATTACTCGCTTCATTAAGACGCTATATAATAAACTAACTTCAAAGCATTCACTGACATATCTCTCGTATTTGAACTGCAAATTTTGCATTACCTAGCCACCAACTCGCTGATGGAATCAGTGGCGTTAGATGCAGGAGCCAAACGAGTGTGAGCGGATGACACAGAAGAAGATGCGGTTGCAGACGCATGTGGCGATCCAGAACTGGTCATTTTGGTGGTTTGGGAAACGTAGGAAGTCACGAAAGCAGGCTTCGTTGGATCCGGCAAGTAAGTCACGGAATCGGTTGAAAGCATCAAATTGACGGTAGACATCAGTGGCCGAACATGGGATTCGGGTTGTGTACACAAAAGACCAACGTGAATGCATCTCAATGCTTGCGCCTCATCGCACGTTTCAATTATAGCTGGATCAATCAGTTGCGCAATATGATCTCCATGCCTGCATTAACACAACGGGTTCGTCATTATGATAAGGTATATATACACTTCGGACATGTCCAAAAGATGGACTGTGATATCCGTTATAGCGTACTCCCCTAAACGGTTTACAGATGAACTAAACAACATGATACTGTTAAAGTATCTCACCCATCCCAAAAGAATCTGCATTTCTGGTGACAAATTGTAATCGGTGTTCTTTCTTCCTGCGATAATTTCCAGGAGAAGAATGCCAAAGCTATACACATTAGCTTTTACAAATAATTGCCCTTGCATAGCATACTCCGGTGGCATATACCCGCTGCATTTCCAATGTACAATGTCGAAGATAACATAATAAGGGGGGAAATTAAAATTGGTAATGATAACATATTTGCATAGAAAACTGTTGTTGTATATTTAGAAAGTAAAAGCTTAACCGGAAATTATGTGTTCAAAAACAATACAAAGATGGCATAAACTACAATTTCAGTATTGTCAATTCTCTAGAAACGGAATCAGCAGAGTAAAACATATGCATTGACTGTACTGTATGAGAGCGATGATTTTATTGAAGTCTTACTAAGTTCCAGCAACTCTTGTGCTGACGTGAGTTTCATCTTCAGGGAAAAGTCTTGCTAAACCGAAATCTGCTATCTTTGGATTCAGTTGTTCGTCCAACAACACATTGTTTGCTTTAATGTCCCGATCAATGTTACTTGGGAGCGGGAGCGGAAGCGGGGAGCGGGAGCGGAAGCGGGAGCGGGAGCGACCATTTTCAGAAGCTCCCGGTTTGGGAGCGAATCCCGGAGCGATTTTTTAAAAATATATATATTTTTTATATTTTTTAATTTTTGATACATATATGTCAACAAAAACATGTAGAATGATGAATTAGATATAAAAAACATAAAAAAGCATAGATTGAACCATATAACAACAATCATCTAGAAGTTATAATCTTCATCAACCACGTCCGCAAGTTAGTAACATAGTAACATACAACATATTGAGTCTCATGATTCATCAATCTTAAATTTTCAAGCTTTCAAAATTCAATATATAACATTTATCATCATTGATCACCAAAGTTGTACTTGTAAGCTAAGTGTAACCATTACAACAAATAATATCTAACATGAAATGAAATGTTATAAAATGAAATGAAATGAAACAACTTTCAACTTTCATGAAGCATCATATTCATAATTCATTACTAATGAGTTATAATTGCCAACTTCAAACTTAAATTGTCATATATTGTTTAAAAAAATATCATAATAAATATGAAAGAGTCAATAGTTATAAAAGCTACTAGAAACTAGAAAAGAGAAGTAAATCTATTATCTATTTCTTATGCTTGGGCCTCTTGCCACCACGAGAAATGTCTAATTTTTTAGTCTTGTTGCAAAATCAAGATCTTTGTCATTAATATCACCCTCCAAGCATTAATATCCAGAGGTATCTTTGTCATTACCTTTGTATCTGTATAGGGATCTTTGTCATTAATATCACCCTCTAAGCATTAACATAAGATAGAAAAAGCATAGCATGTCAAGTCAAGATTTTGTTTGAGTGATGCGTACATTTTTAGAAGGGTCATGATAGAGGAGTTCGACAACCAATGTCACTAACATCAAGGTACATAGAGGGATTGGTACTCTTGATTAAATATGAGTTCCATACCCTAATACATGACAAAATTCAATGGAAACATTGCAATCCCCCAATCCTGAAATCCTGAAAAACTGATAAGTCTGCTGGATTTTGAATGAAATCTAAAATTCTACTTTCTCCATATGAAATCCAATGAGGACGAAACCACTCTCAAACATCCTGAGTCATTTCATGGTAATGTTAAAAATTTAAGTAAAAGGATGAAAATGAAAATTAAAGAAAATGTCACTTTTACTTTAAGAATTTAACATTACCATGAATAGCATATCAATACTAGGGCCTAGACTTGATCATTAAGTTGACCCACTCAAAAACTATTTGTTTCTTTCAAAAAAAATTGCATTTCGAACATTACTACAAAAAAAAAAATGCAAAAAAGGCAAAACGCTCCCGAAAAGGCAGGGAGCGAAATTTTTTTTAGGGAGCGCGCTCCCGAAATCGCTCCCTTTTCGGGAGCGATTTCGGGAGCGCGCTCCCGACCCGCTCCCGAGTCGCTCCCGCCCGGAGCGCGGATCGGGAGCGGGAGCGAGGGGGGGGCGCGCTCCCGCAACACTGGTCCCGATGAATAATCCGCAGCGGAGAATCCTGGTGAAGATAGAGAAGCCCGCGAGCTACTCCCATTATGATGTTGTGACGCTTCTGCCAATCAAGCGTTTTGCGTTTGTTTGGATCTGTATCTGTGAATGGGCTTTCATTACATGCATTCTTGGAACATTAATGTTATGTATCTACATCGATAATAAAATGGAAATCACTCACCGAATAGGACTTTATCAAGGCTCTTATTGGGTAAATACTCGTAGACAATCAACCTTTCTGACCCCTCTGCGCAACAGCCTAGTAGATTCACAAGATTTTTATGTTGAATTTTGGCCACAATTTTAATTTCATTCAGAAATTCTTTTCTCCCTTGCATAGATTTTAAAGACAGTTTTTTCACAGCTATTTCTGTTCCATGCTGAGTAGTTCCCTGACAGATTCAAACCAAAATTTCTATATAAAATTTGTATATTGCATTTAGGCTTAATTTTCTTGCAAAATATTTGCTATCAAGCTAATAATATACATCCAACCGTCATTGGTGCAATTAGAACAACGGCTTTTTCTATAATTTAAGATTGTAAAAATGAATGGTGTTAGCTTTATTAGCTCATGTTACCTTGTACACAGGGCCAAAGCCTCCCTCTCCCAGCTTGTTATCATCATGAAAATTTCTCGTAGCAGCTACTAATGTTTCCATTGTAAATACCATTTGTTGATCATGATCGAACAATGTGCTTTCCTCGGGCTTATCTATACAATAAAAACACAGAGTTCGAATTTATATTACAAACATAAAGACAAAGATTCAATTTTATAGTTTTTAACCAGCGAAGGGGATAACGAGTTTTACCATGCCTCGGGTCTGAAAATATAATAATTAGAAACCATTGTAAATTTGAGTCGTCTTAATCTAAAATAAAATAAAAGAACAGTTTTAATCCAAAATAAAAGAATAGTTATAAATTTATGGCAAGGAAAATTTTTAAAATGGAAATTTGTTTTAAAGTTTAGAAATTTTTGCTAATCTTACAAGTTTCTAATATATATAGAATTACCAGTTTCTAATATACAGAATGTAAAATGTTTAGTGATATTTTTGTAAAGATATCTAATTTCTAATTATTTTATATAATTTTTATAAAATTTTGACTTTCTATGATAACAAAATTTTATACTATAAAAATTGGGTTAATATCCATTAAAAAAAAATAGAAATTGGTGAATATTTTTTTGGAAAAACCATAAAAAATTAGCCTACATACAAATATCAGTCCCTAAAATTTCCTTATTTATAAAATTTGAGAATTATCACATTTTAGTATATTTTTATATTTCTATAATAATAATAATAATAATATTTTTTATTGATATTTTTTTAATTACTATTAATGTCATATTTGATTTAATTTAATATTTTTTAAATATTATTTTGAATATTTCTGAAAAGTTTGAACGAGGAAGCAGCCAAAACTGAGAAAAGTGAGAAGATAGATTTAATGAGAAAATGGCCTAATTCATGCATTTCATTTACGGTAACTATCAAGTACCAGATCAAGAGAGGAGAATTGCTATTAAAATATGTGGTTGATAATTTCAACCCGCAAACTGTGCTAATCTGCATGGTATTATGCTGTATGTTATCATGTATGATCATATATGTAATTCTTAAAATTACAAATTAACATAAACATTACAAATTACAAATGTTTATATATATCTAAACATTTAACCAACTTTCTTAATCGGCATATTATTATTATTATTATTATTATTATGTTATTTATGATAATTTATATTTTTAAATTATTTATATATATATATATATATATATAATAAAATTTTATAATTTTATAAAAAATTATAAAATAACTGAAATTTAAAATGATTAAATTGAACTTTTTCAAATATATCCTACAATTATGATAGACAGCGCTTCATGATTTATCAACCCTCACCCTCTGTGTGTAGTTATATATTTAAATATTAGTTGGAAACTTTAGGATGAATAGTAGGAACTAAATTGGAAATTATGAACTCTGTTTACAAATGAGACCTTTTGCGGATATAAATGATGTGGGTAAAAGAAAGATTGGAATATTTAGTAAATGTATTATCTTTTTTTATTAATATAGAGAAGAAGTGTTTTTTTACTAGAAAAAATGAAATTTAAAATATTTGGAGGTAAAGAAATATGTTTATGTCTCAAGATTTAAGGACTCGTGAAATCTTGCTCCCTTATGGTTACTAGTTGATAATTCCATGTGGGGTGAGGTGGTTTTTCTTGAATAACAATGATGAGTCTAATCCTCCTCTCTTAGATCACCAGTGAGTAATTCTATATAGAATGGTGTGAATTTTCTTGAAAAACAATAATGAGTGAACCTAAATTCACAAATAACAATTAGTAATAATTATCCTCACTATTAATTTATTAATTAAATTATAATAAAATTTCTTTATTTTCCAAATAATAATAATAATAACATCCTGCAACCATAGGGCCTTATGACTTCTCTACAACTATAGGGGTTCTGTGCAACGGTGTATTAAATCTGAATATGGTAACTCACACCCATATCCGACTGGTATAATCTAATTTACACACAATTTTCCGCAATTTTCCGCTAAAGGCCATCAAAGCCCTTGGTTTAAATGGTCATGGGTTAGCTGTCAACGATATGCAATATCTATTCTTTTGGGCACTTCACGCCAACGCTGAAGAACAGGAATATGGTGGTATCCTCGAGAACACCAGAGTGGATGCAGATCGGGGTCCAACCTTAGCTGTTGGGATGGGGTTAAGGTGAGCCATATATCTGGTCGTTGCTCCTAATTGATCTGGAGAACATGAATAACTGCAGTGAGAATGCGTTTAACATAGCTGAGCACAATATGGGGTTTCACCAATAGAGCATAACAACAGAGGGAGACTTTGTTCATCAGTCCGTATAGGACACACGTTTATAAAACTGGTGAGATTACTTCCAAATTGATTCTAAAAACTAAAATTCCAGAGATTAGAATTAATTCATTTTTTATTTTAGTATATGCTTTTTAAAATTAAATTAGTTTATTAGAATTTATAATAATATAAGGATAGTCTTTGAGAAAGGTTGTATTTCTTCATGCTTGAATTTTAAAGTGGTGAAATTATAAAATTTTGATGTTATTGATACAGTTTGAGTAGGTCTAATGGTTAAGAGCATGTGTTTCTTGTTAAGAGGGTATAAGTTCAAAACCAGAAAGATAGAGTATGTATTCCTTTTTAGATTTTGTAGTTAAATAGCCAAGTTAATGTAGATCATTTGTCCCACAAACAAGGAGTTCATACACCAATTTAGTGTCTAACCTAACCCTGACCTTAAAATTAGATCATTTGTCCCACAAACAAAAAATTCATACAGCAATTTAGTGTCTAACCTAACCCTGACCTTAAAATTAGATAATAATAATAATTCACCCTGAACTTAAAATTAAATAATAATAATAATTCACTTGAAAAAAAACCTCACTTATAATCTCTAATCGTTTTTCTAAAAAGAGACTATATTCAGCATCTACGAGCACATGATAATATGAATTCATATTATATTATCAGACATAGCTCTCTGTTCTTTCATAATTACCCGATTGATTAAAGTTTCAATGGATAATCATTATTTGATTAAAGCCTACGAGGTTTACGAATCTATCTTATAATTATGAATTTTTGAAAAAGCTATAAACTTATCTTTTGTCTGGCTAAACCTCAATAAAACTGGAAATTTTAAAATCATTACCAGTAATCCTGATTCTATATTATTTTAGGAAAACATCTTACAAAACCATCCACACCTGAGTAAACATTTGATAAATCTAAAACTTCAATCAAAGCGCGGGTTTGGATTACTATCTGCTAGTTTTCAATAAAGCAATAAGTATGAGTTCATAGAATGAATCATATGGCAGTAATACGTTGGTATTCCCTTGGAGCTACGGCAGACTTCAGTCTTCTGGCCGTTGCGAACGCGCCTATGATTAACCCGAGAACCAACCCACCCACAATACCTAAAATTATGTATATTCTTTTGTCTGAAGACTTGCTCTCTGGACTATTGGCTGCGCTCCCTGGAGGGGCTTGCGGAAGCTGCATAGACGAATTATAGAAAGGATATATTTCATAACGAAGGATGCAACTTCTACTCCAATACTGAACTCCTGCAGTCGTATCAGTTGTGAATATTGTATTGATCGAGTATGATAGGCATGTGCTGCATTGGTCAGTACTTAGATCTCTTGTGCACTGGACCAGACCGTAAATAGTTTGTGACAAGGAACCCAGAGCTATACCGTAAGCAGAGCGTCTCGTTTCAGTTGTTGCTTTAGCTAACAAGTTATTTAGGAGATTCTTAGCAGCAACTTGAAAGTCATCGGGGACGAAGACCCCCGCATCCCCTCCGAAGCCCTCCGGAAAATTAGACCCTAAACTTGTGTCCAGTATTCCAACGAAACTATAGTTTTCATAACGTAAGAAGCACAGTGATATGGGGTTTAACGGTAAGTTTCGTTGGGTGAAACCCACGAGACGGAGGTTCATGTTGAAAATATAATTTCAATGCAGTCGTACTGCGCTCTCCAAAACCGCCAGACTGAAAACCACAAAACCGCCCAGAGCTCATCGCACTGCCTTCCCATGAAAATTTGTTTCCGTATGTTGAGCTCCGATGCGATTTGGAGGCGATGCGTGTCACCCGCATGACATCAGCAAACGAAACCCATCGGAAGCTAAAGCTCGGTGACAAACTGCCCTCCGATGTCATCTCCGCCGTCCGATTGTCCTATTCGTCCTCTGCCGTCGATCTCGGAAGCTGCTGCCCGCCTGCGTCAATTCAATGCATTGCGTGGAGTGTTTGACTTTTCCACTGACCGCCGAGGATGGAAGCGTTAATGCTCTTAATGGCTGTTCGTATTGTTTGGTGGAGGCCCTTTTAAATGGTTATGGGCACGTTAATGATTTTTATATATATATGCACGATGGTATGGGCACACATATCATATGTGTTATGTTTTAAAAGAAACGTTGACCATATGTGTTAAAGAAAACCCACGGTAGTTGAATGTATTGAATTAAGTTTTTAATATGATGAGCCAAATACATATATGCTCATGGGTTGTAATATGTGTTAAGCAATTTTGTAATATGAGAGATTGTGGCAGCATTTTTTGAGAGCTGGGGGGAGCGTTTTAAAAAAAAAGAGAGAGTGCACAGCAGTGCATGAGGGAAATAGCGTAAAGTTATTGTTGCACATGAGAGTGGTGTAACGCGCAGCAGCGAAAGAGCAGGGAGTGCTCAGAATGAAGACCAGCATGTGAAGCAGGGGAAGATATTGCACAGCAGTGCATAGATTTTTTTTAATGTATTGGGTATGCATTGAAATGCAGGAGAAAAGAGCGCTCAGGTATTTTTTGAGATTGTGAATGTAATGAAAAGTTTACTGTATGTGTAAAATATTTTTACAGCAGTATGTGTAAAAATAATTTTACACCAGCAAATGTAAAAATGGGTTTTACAGCAGTAAACCCAGCACAGTGAACTCTCAGGTGGAGAGAAAAGACAGAGTTCTGTTTTTGATGGGTAAAAGTAATTTTTGTAAATCCCTCTGAGTGAAAGAGGATGAATTTGTATCAGGCATGTATTTTAATGATAGAAATGTTTTTATGGCTGTGTAATACTCTGTTCTGAGTAATTTTATTTAAAAGCTTCCCTGTGCATAAAGATCCTGGACAGAAGAAACAGAGCATTGTCTCTGTGGTGAATTTTAATTGGTTTTTGGTATTTTCCCCGTTTAAAAATACCCAACAGTGGTATCAGAGCTAGTCCAGGCTCTTTGAAGACTCAAAGAAGCTGAAGGAAGGTGTGGTTGCAGCAGCAGAGAAAGCTTCTCCAGCAGTGTGAAGTTTCAGCCAAAGGGATTCAGGTATTTCTCAAGTTTTTTTTGAGTTGCTGTTGAAGAGACAGAGAGTCATTTTAAAAAAAACACAGTCAGGGATTTTAAAAATAGTTAAAAATGGCAAGGTCAAAGAAGAAAGTGTCCAAATCCCCTAAGGTTGTGTCTCCCTCTTCTACTAAAATAGAAGACAATCTATTTGAAAGTATTATATTTGAGGCTTCAAAGTTTAATGGAAATTTTGATATGTGGGAAATAAGAATGAGGGCTGTCTTACAGTCTCAAGGGATTGAAGTCTGGGAGTCAGTGATTGATGACAGCAAAATGGATAAAGAATCCATGGAGTATGATGCACAAGCAGCAAAGACTATCTTGGATGGACTCCCTGATTCTGTGAAGAGGAATCTAGGAAGATATACATCAGCAAAGGATATATGGGACAGACTGCATGACCTTCATGCAAAGGGAGCACTGACCATGACAATGAGTCAAGAAGAACCCATCATAGAAGCTGAGAATGAAAAGCTTGACCTCATCAAGCTTCAAGTAAAAGAAAGGGATGAAGAGCTTACCAAGCTGAAGAAGGAGCTTGACCAATGCAAGAGGAAACATCATGAAGAAGTCATATCCATGACAAATCAGCTGAATGAAGCAAAGAAGCAGGGAGATGCCTTGACAAGTCAACTTGAACAAAGACACAAGAGAGTGAATAAGCTTGTGGAAGAGATTGGACAGTACAAGGTAGAGGTCTCCTCCCTTAAGTCTGAACTAAAAGAATCCAGGAAGCAGGCACAAGGAGCTGAAAAGAAAATGGAGAGCAGTCAAGCAAAAATCTCCAAAATGAAGTCAGATATTATCTCCTTCAAAATAGTAGCAGCTGAAGCTACTCATAGCAAGGAAGAAACTGAGCGACAACTAGCAAAGAAGAATAATGAGTGTGAAAAGTTAGAAGAAGAGATTGTCCTCCTCAGGAAGAAGGTTGAAGGGATGAATAAGATCATGAAGAGCTCTCAAGCTCTGGATGACATGCTCAGATATCACAGATCTCCATTTGATAAATCAGGACTTGGGTATGTAGGTGAACCCTCAAACAAGGATGAAGATGCTTTAAGCAAAGGAGATGTGAAGAAGCCAGAAAGAGATGGTGATGCTCCTAGTTCCAGCAAAGGCAAGGAGAAAAATGAAGGCTGCAATAGAAGAGATCCTGCTCCAAGCAGAAAACCAGCTCAAAGAAGAAATGTAGCTGATGTCAAAGAGGCAAGATGCAATGATCATCAACAAAGGATTTCAAGGCAGCAAGGATTCAGAAGTACATCAAGAAAACCTCCATCTCCCAGGTATCAAAGTTCATTTTATGGTTATTGTTATGCTTGCTCAAACTTTGGTCATATGGCAAAAGATTGTAGAGCATTTCATGAAGATAAATGTGGTTTCCGAAAACCTCCAAGAGACAATTTTAGAAGAAATCATGAAATGTTATTCATGAATAATGTTGAATGTTTCAAGTGTCATAACATTGGGCATATGGCACGAGATTGTAACTTGACATGGGCTCTTACAGAAGCTAGACCCATGCAAAAGAAGAAAATTACACAAGTGTGGAGAAGAAAAGAAATACAGTGTGAAAGCCCCTTAAGCAACGCAGCTGATCTAAATTTGTTTTGAGAAGAGTCTGCCAAAAGAAGACAAGCATACATTAAAGGGGAGCTTGAATTTTTTTTGTTTGCTGAACTGCATTAACAGTCATTTGTTGATGGAGGATGTATTGCAGCGCAGCAGTTGCAAATGAAATTTTTGTTAATCCCTCTAAAAGGTAATATGCAGCAGTGATGAAATCAGCAATGTTTTTGCTTTGTGTTTATGCAATATGCACAGAAATGCATAAAGAAGAAAAGATGGCAGCGCTGAAATGTAAAGAGCAGCAGCGAGATAAGAGAAAAATGCAAAGCATGGAGACCCTCACAGCAGTGGGAAGATAGAACATAAGACAGCAGTTTGGAAATTTTTTTTGGAGCACATGGATTAGAATGAACAGCAGTTTTGAATTTTTGCATGGCAATGGAAGGTAGTTTCCTTCTATGTAATGTGAGAGAATATACTCACAGCAGAATGAGTGTAATGCACAGCAGATGAAATGTTTTGTATTGGGAATGAAAATGCAAAGCAATGAGAAGAAAATGAGAAGAAGGCAAAACGCAGCAGAGCGTAAATGCCCAGTGGCTGAGAATGCAATGAAATTTTTGTTACACAGCAGTAAAAAAAATGTAATTTTTTTTATGCAATGCAGCATGCAAAGAAATGCATAAAGAAATACATGGACATCAGATTTTTAATGCACATGGGTGAATGATAATGTGTGGCCGCAGAAAAATGAAAGGAATTGCACAGTAGTGCACTGTGTAAAAAATGAAGACTAAGATTGTGTGAAGCAAGGGTGCATAAGAAAAGGCAGCAGCCTGTGTTTTTTTTTATGGAGAATGAAGTGCCAAGAGTATGGGCACAACAGTTTGATGAAACAAAAGGCAGCCACAGTGCAAATTGCAGCAGCAACACAACAGCAAGTGTATGGACAGCAGCATGATGGCAAGAAGGAGAAGCACACAGCAATGCAAATGTGAAAAATGCAGCAGCAAGAAGTTTTGAACAGCAGCACATGCAAAAGAAATTTTCCTTACAGCAGTAAAGGTAAATGTAATGAATTTGTTGTTCATTTGAGTTGAAATGCAATATATGCAACAACAGTGAGTGTAATAAATGTTTACACACAGCAGTGTAAATTTGTAAATTGGGACAGCGTAATTGTTCCAAGAAGGACAGAGTATTTTGTCTTTGAAAAGTGCAGAAGCAGTGCAAGTGTAGACACAGCGGTGTGGGATAGACACAGTAAAGAAGATGGCACAACAGTGCAGCAGAGAATATGCAGCAGCATAAAAGAACATTGTAATGAGTTTGCACACACAACAGTGCAATGAATGTTTGTTTTGGAACTGCACTTGAAGCAGTCATTTGGTGAAACCCTCTGTTAAAGAGGAAGGTGCTTTTAAGCACATTGTCATTAGTGAAACCCTCAGTCAAGAGGAAGATGCTTTTCAGCATAGTGTGGTAAATCCCTCTATCAAGAGGATGATGCTTTTCAGCATAGTCACATGGTGAATCCCTCTGTCATGAGGAAGGTGCTCTTCAGCACATTGTTATGGTGAATCCCTCTGTCATGAGGAAGGTGCTCTTAAGCACAGTTTCAGGTTAATCCCTCTATTAAGAGGAAGACAACTTTGATTGTTTATGAACTGCATCAGAAGCAGTTGGTGAATCCCTCTATGCGAGGAAGATTGGTGAATCCCTCGATGTGAGGAAGTGCTTGGGTAAGATTGAATGCCCAGCAGTTGAAATTAAAGGGGAGTGTTGAAAATATAATTTCAACGCAGCCGTACTGCGCTCTCCAAAACCGCCAGACTGAAAACCACAAAACCGCCCAGAGCTCATCGCACTGCCTTCCCATGAAAATTTGTTTCCGTATGTTGAGCTCCGATGCGATTTGGAGGCGATGCGTGTCACCCGCATGACATCAGCAAACGAAACCCATCGGAAGCTAAAGCTCGGTGACAAACTGCCCTCCGATGTCATCTCCGCCGTCCGATTGTCCTATTCGTCCTCTGCCGTCGATCTCGGAAGCTGCTGCCCGCCTGCGTCAATTCAATGCATTGCGTGGAGTGTTTGACTTTTCCGCTGACCGCCGAGGATGGAAGCGTTAATGCTCTTAATGGCTGTTCGTATTGTTTGGTGGAGGCCCGTTTTAAATGGTTACGGGCACGTTAATGATTTATAGATATGCACGGTGGTATGGGCACACATATCATATGTGTTATGTTTTAAAAGAAACGTTGACCATATGTGTTAAAGAAAACCCACGGTAGTTGAATGTATTGAATTAAGTTTTTAATATGATGAGCCAAATACATATATGCTCATGGGTTGTAATATGTGTTAAGCAATTTTGTAATATGAGAGATTGTGGCAGCATTTTTTTGAGAGCTGGGGGGAGCGTTTTAAAAAAAAAGAGAGAGTGCACAGCAGTGCATGAGGGAAATAGCGTAAAGTTATTGTTGCACATGAGAGTGGTGTAACGCGCAGCAGCGAAAGAGCAGGGAGTGCTCAGAATGAAGACCAGCATGTGAAGCAGGGGAAGATATTGCACAGCAGTGCATAGATTTTTTTTAATGTATTGGGTATGCATTGAAATGCAGGAGAAAAGAGCGCTCAGGTATTTTTTGAGATTGTGAATGTAATGAAAAGTTTACTGTATGTGTAAAATATTTTTACAGCAGTATGTGTAAAAATAATTTTACACCAGCAAATGTAAAAATGGGTTTTACAGCAGTAAACCCAGCACAGTGAACTCTCAGGTGGAGAGAAAAGACAGAGTTCTGTTTTTGATGGGTAAAAGTAATTTTTGTAAATCCCTCTGAGTGAAAGAGGATGAATTTGTATCAGGCATGTATTTTAATGATAGAAATGTTTTTATGGCTGTGTAATACTCTGTTCTGAGTAATTTTATTTAAAAGCTTCCCTGTGCATAAAGATCCTGGACAGAAGAAACAGAGCATTGTCTCTGTGGTGAATTTTAATTGGTTTTTGGTATTTTCCCCGTTTAAAAATACCCAACAGTTCAAATCTCGTTGAGTACATGGCCTGTTGTGTCTTGGCTAGAAGGGTAGGCGACCCCAGAGTGGACGTCTCGGCTCTTGTTGAGGCATAAGTTCTTGCTATGTGTGGCTTGCAGGTTGCTGCACCTAGCCTAGGTTTATAGTGGCAGCCAGTTGGATTTGATCCTGGGCCTGCCCAGGATAACTCTCACCAGTTACCGATTGTCCTAGTGTTAAAAAAAATAACGTAAGAAGCAGTGGAAAGGCCAACAAGTAGCGCCAACGCTACTCCCACATCGTTGTCGTATGCTGAGCGTTGCCAATTGCCAACAAGTGTAGCATTGGTCGATTGTCATGTCTGCCCTGCACTGGAAGAGGCAATATATTTGACGCATGCGATTTGACGAATGTTCCCCATTACCATTCCATCTAACGCAGGGCGGTGGCGACCACTCCTTTCAAATTCTACTCTTCCTAAGTTATTCATTGACTTGACTCACACAGCCTAATATTTGCCATAACGCTTATTGACTTGACTAGACTTATTGCATAGACCTTAATATTTCCCGTGACGATGAATGCATTGCGAAGCATGCCCCACACGGCAATGGGAGGAACTCACAGCTGACTAGCCTTCGATTTTGACTGACGTGGGATGTATGTTAACGTTAACCCCTTTTGACCTGTGACTCCCAACCTGCCTTGACTCGTACTTTGATTCTGAGAAGATATATGTATCACTTTCCAAGTATGTTCACCATATTTTTCTCAGATTAGTTTAAAGAGGATATAAATTTGTTTGGAAAACAGTGGAAATTTTAGTATTTTTAGTTAAAATTGATAAAAATTTTGGGAAATCTAGGTTATAGTTGTGTAAGTTTCAGGATTTTGGGTGTCCAAGGGTTGATGTTCTTGCATCTATTTCCACCATTGATTCAAACACTCCTATAATCAGATTTTTTGAAAAGAAATCACCAAATTCCAGCAAAAAATAATTTTACCAATGAATTTGTGGTCTTGATAGACAAAATGTGTAGTTAAAATGTGTAGTTAACTTAATAATGGTTGTTAATTTTAATGTGGTGTGTAAGTGAATCAATACTACTTTAGATTTATTTTAATTCTAGATTTACCAAGGGCTAAAAAAAATTAAAGATAAATTTAAAGTAATTTAATTATTAATTATAATTATGATTATAAATATAATTAATACCTTTATTTTTAGTTTTGTATAATTTGATCATGGCCAAAAAAATAGCATTCCAATATGGTGGGGAATTTATCCACTTTGCATCTACGAGTGCTTTATTTTTTTATTTTTTTTTTTACTATTCAACATGCTTAGGACATGACCGCTGGGGTGGATGGCTTTCGCTCCCCCAGCCGAGTTCGAACCCTGCGGAGGTCCCCTCTTTAGCGATTTGTGACGGCTTTGTCGTATCTGCCGGCTTCGGCCGTATTCTGACTGGCTTCGGCCGTATTCTGACTGGCTTTCGCCATATTGTAATCATGAGGGCTTCGGCCATATGTGGATTTTCACTCTGAAAAAAAAAACGATTCCAAATTAAAATATATTCTAACCTTAAAAATAAAATGTTTGTTCAACAAATAACACATTAAATTAAAAATTTTATTTTTATATTTTAGTAAAATAGAAATTTTATTTTATTTTATTGTATTTAGAATAAGTTAAAAAAAAATAATGAATATTTTTAATTTTTTATAAATAAATTAAAAGAAAATAATATATATATATATATATATATATATATATATATATATTTTTTATTATATATTTTATAAATTTTAAAATATTTTTAATTAATTTTAATTATTAACATGTTTTGCAATTTAAAGTTATTTTTTTTATATAGAGACAACTCATTAACTCTATAACTAGACTCATAGAGTTCTATCTCACCTATTTTACATGGAAACAAATCACTATATTTTTTGACAGCATCATATTTGCTAGATACGCTCCTTACAGTTCGAGACTAAAGATCGCTATTTTATATTTCAATAGAATCCTAGTGCCAAACGATTCTTTTAAATTTTGTAAGTTTTTCCTAAGTTTTACTTCGTTTTCTTTAAACACTTATGGCTTATGAAGATCATAGTGGTTTAATCTTCTTACTTTGAAGTAAGTTTGATTTTCATCAACAATTTACTATAAGCTAATTTCCCAAATTGACAGACATAGTATTGATTACCAATTACTGTTATCTTTCTCACACTAGTAGAAAGAGGTCTTGTGGCCAATTACTATGCTCAGAAGATAAGCTTGCAAGGTTTTGTACACTTCATGGCTACCATGGCCTCACACATATAAGTTTTTCTTGAAAGCATCATGTCTTGGAAAGGGAGCCTCCTTCTCAAGCTTCTTCATTTCATCCCATCTCATTGTGTTGATGCTTCCCAATTATTTTATTATTCGTTTTTTATCTTTCCTCTTTGATGTCATTTGAATTTCTCCCTTTTATTTTACATATTTTATTCTTTGCAATTTCATGAGAAAACTTCAACCTTTAGTGGATATTAATATCTAAAATTAAATTAAATTAAAATAAATATTAAGGACATGAGCATGATTACAAAATTTAGTGCTTTTGTGCACTACTACCTAGGAAATAGCTTTCCTTACTTTAATGAAGGATGAATTGAAAAGAAATGAACCTTCCTAGGAGGACCTAAGACACCTAAGTTAAGAAACAATCAAGTCTAAAATCTTTTAAGTATCTACCCAATACTTCCACATATTTGGTTAGTCACAAACAATTTATTTCCATAAACTAAGAATGTTCGATAAAAGAAAAATATTTTAATTTTATACTGAAGGAATCATATCAATATCACGCAATTTTTCTCAATCTTCAAAATTTCTAATCTTCAAAATTTCTAACTAATCTTGTTGATTCCAAATTTAACAATTGTGCAGAAGCCTCTCCTATATCTCATTTAGACCATACATTCCTTGCATTATTTTCTTTTAACTTAATATACAAATAAATAGGGTCCTTCATGGTCCTTAGCATATATATATATATATATATATATATATATATAAACAGAGAGAGATTTGTTGTTTTTCCCTTAATCTTTTCGTAACATGTAACCTTGTGGTCATCCTTGGAAATGAAAAGATACACTATAACATCCTCGTCAACACCTTGAGTCTATGTGACGATAAATCACATACTTTATAACTATAATGTGCCTTATTCCTACCTCTTGTTGTTGTAATGGTTTAGTGATAAACATATATTTATATATGCACTAGCTTGTTAACACTCTTCATGTGGTATTATACAAGGTTAACTTGTGAAATTTTTTATGTATGAGTTATCAATTTATGTTGACCCTTTCTTCATCGATCTCCCCTTTGTTCTAGACCATTCAATCCAACTGTCGGCGATTGGATTTCTTTAATGTTTATTTCTCTTTCCTATGTGGAGTTGGCCTTGTTGGAGCTCTCAGAATCATTGAACTCCTCTCAGTTTGGACGATGGAGATTGCGTGGTGGGAGGTTAGGATAACTACCCTACCAAAACCCTGTCATCACTACCACATTTGCATTGCGTGAAAAATAGGAATCACTCCATTCACTTGCAACTCCTACTATAATTTCTTGGATTCTAAAGGTCGATGGGCCATTCTTTTGTCGGTAACCCATCCCACTTTGTCGTAGAGTATTTTTCATGGTTATCCCCACGATGATTATGAGGTATATTTCTCGGTCTTGGTGTTTTTTAGTTTAATTTGGTTAGCGCGCACAAATATTGCTCTTCATTATCTTTACATTATGGTCTCATAATCTCTTGGCAATGAACTTTCGAGGGTTGACATAGGTCTTTCGAATCACACAACCAAAATTTAGGAATAACTCCTAATACCCTTATGCATTTACCATGGAGGCTTCTTAAGGGTTTCCATGTGTTTACAATGTAACTTCAAATCTCTTTCCTCTAGCTTGTTAATGACTGCTTCTTATTCTTATTATTTTTTTCCTTTTTTTCTAACTATAGTATCCTTGCTGATTTTCGATATTATTATACATGAAGTACCTATAGGAACACATGTTTCCAACAATTCAGGTAAAGAATGTGTAACACCCTCCTCAGATGGATTACAAGAACACGTGTTTCCAATAGTTCAGGTAAAGAATGTGTAACCATGTCAACCGGGGTAAACATGAGACGAGAGACTACTATGATAAGATTCGACCTCCTATGTGACCTTAAGGAAGTGGAATCGACAAAAACATCAGAAACAATCATCCAAAATCATCAACGATACCGTCAGGAGACAAGTCAGCCACTTAGACAGCCAGTCCATAGGTCCTGCTATTGTTATAGATCTCTTAGGCCATAGTCATGCTCAGGCTATGGGCAAGGGAAAGACCAATAACCTAAAGGAGCTCTCATAGGCTTTCCTATTTGCAACCAGAGACCAAAAATGCTAGTTTTGTGCCAGCGATCCAGGGATTTAAGGTAGTTTTTCAGGTCCAGAGCCCAAGCCATTGCCCAGAATGGAGTCATAGCTTGAAATCATTAAAAATACATGGAAACAATGATGCAAAAGAAATAAGCTGAACGAGACCATAACCAGTCCCCTACTATCCATGCCAGTCATTTCATCAAACATATCATCAACATGTAACCTACAGGTTTAAACAACATAATTAAGTGCAGGGATCTCATCCTTATCTGAGAATCACTATGAACCATTTTTCCCTCATGTCATTTGTTTCATTATCATCTATTAGGTCATAGATGCATTATCCATTCATTTACAAATAAAAAGAGATGAGAGCTATATATAGTTGTTGTCATAAAATATACATATAACCAACATAATAGGAACATAATTACCATAAACATATCAGTCATCAAAATCCACGTATACATCAATACATTTTCACATAGAAATCAAGGGAATGAATTTCTCATTAATGAATGTAGTAAACCAACCAGAGAAGAGACTACCACATTTCACCTGATCATAGAATGGCTTAGCCAAATCTCTCTTCAGTCATTCACCCCCGTGCCATATTCCAAGCATGAATGTGGGACTCAAACCAAAAGAACCAACGAGGGCATACTGAGGCTAAACCACCTCACCCTAATCAACTGAAATTAGGCTTTACCGTAATCCATCCCAGATCACTAGGCCAACACAATCAACACATCATAAAAGGATTTATCATGATCTCTGCCTGATCACTACGCCAAGAAAGCATGGATGCCACCATATTTCTCCACCTACACTATGAGGAATTTTCCTGTCTCCTAGTCTCTCAGACTTGACCGCAATCAAACCCGGATCACTAGGCCCTAAACTGAGACCCACTCTCCAAGCTTTACCACATATCCCAACCTGAGATTACTAGGCCCAATGGAGAGAAAACCACCTCTAGGCTTTACTCTATATCCTGCCATTCATCGGCAAGGATTCCCAGGCCATCCGAGGCAACACAAAAGCTAAATTTACCACAACCCACAGTCCAGCTCAGGGGTTACTAGGCCATTTTTTCCATCATTAGAGATCCACCTCTCTCAACTTCGAATCCATCTAGTAATCCATCTCAACCAAAACATGAGAAACCCATCACAACATGGTTATCCAGAATTGGCAAGGCTAGGCTGAAAAAACTGTCACATCTAGCAAAACCCATGCCATGATAGAAAATAACTACATGCAATACCATGCATGCCAAATCTAACAAGGAAAATATGCATGCAAGTTGATACCTGTAATGAAGCATGTTGTAGCTGCTTGATCCTGCCTTTCCCTGCTTGATCTTTTCTTCCTCTTGCCTTCTTTTCCTTTCTTGCTCCAATGCCAAAATTCTCCAAGAAAACTCTAAGTGTCCAAGAGTATAAAATAGAGAGATAAAAGTTAAAGAGCTCCAAAACTCAACTGTCAAAACGTTACCAACTAATCCTAAAAACCTTTTTATGAATGAGGCCTCTATTTTCTTCATTTTCCATTATTTTCTTTCATTTTCCTCCTCACATGCAAACTATGACCTTTCACCTTCCTTTTCTCCTAATTTCCATTATTTTCATAAATAAATGTGCCAAAAATGGCATTTTTCCTTTCCTAAGCCTTAGCCATTGCCTTTGCCAATTTCCTTAGCCATAAACAACCAAATGAACACCCCTTAGGATGTCCTGCCCAACATTCAACTTGGAGTAAGTGTCCCATCAACCATGGTTATTGTTTTTAACTTTATTACATGGAATTTTCACTAGAGTTGTTATAGAACCCTCCCCCTTGGGGGACATCGTCCTCAGTGTTCAATCACACATATACCTCAACGATTTTCTAAAAGAATACATACTGTTCATGAAGCTTTATAACACATCTCATTGCAATATTTACAATGAAAGACATGCTCGAGACAAACCATCATGACAACATGACAACATACCGCATAGTGGAGCTTTATAACACAACTCATTATGGTATTTACAATGATCATCCTACTTAGTGCCAATCCACATGACATCATAGCATCGTGATAACATAACCACATGATAACATAATAACATGACAACATAACGATAATGACATAACACCCATACCGCATAGTGGAGCTTTATAACTTAACTCATGGCGATATTTACATCCATACACATGTGTACATATAGCAACGTTACCAAAATATATACCAAAACATATACCAAATCATATACCAAAGCATATATCGAAACATATACTAAACAACATATCTAAGCATATATCAAAACATCATATAACATATACCAAACCATCATAAAGCATATACCAACCACCATAAAGCAGATACCAAACCACCATAAAGCACATATAAAACCAACATAAAACATATACCAACCACCATAAATCATATATCAAAGTTTCAAACCACCATAAAGCATATACCAAACCACCATATCGAAGTTTCGTTTCCTCAACCATCAAACAAGGAAGGATACATAGCCTGCATCTGATTCACCATCTCCCATGTCGCTTCATTGAGCCCAAAGTGCTTCCATTACACTTTAACTTGCTTGATTGCTCGATCCCAGAGCATGAACGCCTTTTTATGCAATATACATTGAGGGTTTTGCTAGAATTATCCATCTAGTTACACCTGCAATACAAATCAGTCAATCACGTGATCAACATCCTTAACATACTTCTTAAGCAAAGATACATGGAAAACATCATGGACTTTCACTTTTGGAGGTAGTGCAAGTCGATAGGCTATTGGCCCAATCCTCTCAATGATATTGAATGTTCCAAAAAATCATGGTTCCAACTTAGCATATCATCCAATCCGTAAGGAGCTCTTCTTCGGTTTGATGCGCAAGTACACCCGTTCCCCGACCTGGAACTACTTGAACAAACTTTTCCTATCTGCATAATACTTCTGCCTATCTTGTGTTGCCTTTAGATTCTTTTTTATAGACTTCATTTCTTGTTCCATGTCTGCAAACGTATCTGGTTCAATCAATACCCTTCTAACCAGGTCACTCCAACTAATAGGAGTGTTACAAATCTGCCCATATAATGCCTCAAAAGGACTCATCCTCAACGACTCTTGAATAACCATTGCTGTATGTGAACTATACCAAAGGGAGATACTATTCCCACTTCTATTGTTGATGCATCACATACATCCACAACATGTCCTCCAATATCTTGTTGACCCTTTCTATATATCCAACTGTTTGTGGATAATATGTTGTGCTGAAGGAAAATTTTATGCCTAAACCTGTAAATAACTCCTTCCAAAACTTGGAAGTGAACTTCGCATCCCTGTCTGACATGATCTTCTTCAGAACATTGTGCAATATAACCACATCTCAGATGAATACCTATGATGCATCGCTAGCTGAGAATGTATACTTCACTGGAATGAAGTGTGCAACCTTTGTTAATGTTTACACAATGACCATGATGGAATCATGCTACTTCACTGTCTTAGGAAACCCTGTGATGAAATCCATGGAAATAACTTGCCATTTCCATTCTGGAATCTCAATCAACAATAGTAGTCCACCTCGATGTTTACACTCTTCTTTCACTCACTAAAAGTCGAAACACCTCGCCACAAACTCTAATACATCCCTCTTCAAATTCGACCAATAGTAAAATATCTTCACCTCTGTCAGTGTCTTCTGATAACCTGGGTGACTTGAATAAGGTTTCGCATGAAACTCCTTCAATTTCACCTTCTTGATCTCACTGTTATCCGATACATATGTCATGTGTCAGAACCTGACCAATCTATCCTCTGTAAGACAATAATCCATACCTTGTGCACCTGCACCTGTATATGCACATGTACCCTACTGCAACCTATGCACAATCTCCATATATATGACATCTTGTGGACCTGCCTATAAGATCCTATCATGTAAGTTTGTCCCATAGGAGCTAATAGTTTCCAAGTGATGTAAAAGTACCCGTCTACTGAGAGCATATGCTGCCCTGTTCTCTTTACCTTTGATATCCCTGATCTCGAAATCAAACTTGTTGATCGCGGCCAACCATCTCGCCTGCCTGGCATTCAGATTTTTCTAGTAAAAAAAATACCTCAACCCAATATGATCACTCATCAGTACAAATCTCCTGCCAAGAAGATAGTGCCTCCACACCTTCAATGCATGTATGATCGATGCTAACTCAAGATCATGTGTCGGGTATTTCTTCTCGTTCTCGTTTAGTTTCCGTGACTCATAACATACCACCTGTGCATCCTGCATAAGAACTCCACCAAGCGCTCTCTTGTAAGCATCTGTGCATACCACAAACTCTTTGTCTCGATCAGCAATGTGTAGCACTGGTGCATGTGTCAACAATTTCTTAAGCTGCTCAAAGCTAGCCTCACACTCCTTTGTCCATTCAAACTTATTACCTTTCCTTTGCAATGATGTGATGGGATAAGAAATATGTGAGAAGTTCCTGACGAACCACCTGTAATATCCTGCTAGACCCATGAAATATCTTACCTCATCCACTGTCTTAGGAGCTACCCACTCCATGATGGCCCTTATCTTCTCTGGATCTACTACAATTCCTTCCTTGGAGAAAACATGTCCCAATTTGTGTATCCGAGTCTTAAAGAAACTACACTTGTTGAGCTTAGCATACAATTGATGCTCCCTCAACAACCTCAACACTACTGCTAAACGCTCAGCATGCTCTTCCTCATTTTTAGAATATACCAATATATCATTAATGAACATGATAACAAACTTATCAAAACGTGGATGAAACACACTATTCATCAAGCACATGAATGTAGTTGGAGCATTAGTTAAGCCAAATGGAACAACAACAAACTCATAATGCCTATACCTGGTCCAAAAACTTGTCTTGTAAATGTCCTCCTCTCTGATGTGTACTTGATGGTATCTGGATCTCAAGTCAATCTTCAAGAACGCTGATGCTCCCTTCAGTTGATCGAACAAGTCATCAATCTGAGGCAAAGGATACCTATTCTTGATAATCACTTTGTTCAACTTCCTGTAGTCAATGCATAATCTAAGGGTTCCATCTTTCTTCTTCACAAACAAGACTAGTGCGCCCCAAGGTGATACACTTGGCATAATGTATCCCCTATTGCTAATTCAATAGAAAATTCTACCTCCTTGTGAGTTGGCAACTCGATAATGTCCTCAGGAAATATATCATTGAACTACTGCAAAATTGGGTACTTGTTCAACACATACGCATCCTCAACCTCCTTACCCTTATCACTACGAATGTGTATTGTAAATAGCTCTCACCCCTTCATATGGCTATGCTTTTCTTGCATAGATGTCACCATCCTGACTGATGTGGATTTCTTCTTACCCTGCAAGACTCTTGGTTCCCCATTGTCATCAACACACTCAATGGATTTGTCATAACAGTCTACCTTGGTCCTATGAAGATACAACCAGTCCATGCCCAAAAAAATATTGTATGAATGCAATAGTAATACATTCAAATGTGTTGTAGTTGGCATACCATTTAAGTCAAATGCACAAGATCTTACCCAATGATGAACTCCTTTCTTCATAGTTGTACCCAACTCTACTAACCAAGACTCTGCATTCAATTCCTTACTCAAACCACACTTATCCACCAAGTCAGGACTAAAATAGCTATAATTAGATCCAATATCAATCAAAATAGAAATAACTTGATCAAAAATCTTATCATCCATCTCAATTATAGATGCTTGGTATTCTTCTTGCCTATTGTCCACTTCTACATAGATACATGGAATAGTCAGACCAACATCCCCAATAGTCTAGGCCTCATGTGCACTATATATCTGAGGCCTACCACCCTGATTTTGTGGGCAATCTCTCTTAAGGTGCTCCTTATCGCATGTCCAATACTCCAACCGAACAATGCCCTCACCTCTATGATGTTGTTGTTGATGTGACCCATGTCCCCATCTAGTTGCATTAAATCTCTTTTGTGGTGCCATATTCTCTTTCTCATTTGCATTCGAAGGCCTTGTCCTCTTAGGATACCATTTACCTTTACCTTTTTCCTTTCCTTTTCATCCATGCGGAGATTCATTCTTATGCTTTTATTTTTCATAGCAATGCTTCAGTTTCCTAATAACTTCCTCAAGTGACCGAGGCTCATCATACTCAATTTGATCTCTAAATGGTAATGAAAAACCAGTGATAAGTCTATGAAATCTATCCTTCTCATCAGTAAGATACATTGCATACCTCAATAGCTCCAGAAACTTGGTTGTGTACTCTTCTTCTGTCACTGGTCCCATCTTTAGCTCATAGAATTCCTTACCCTTACTATCGTAGTATGTTTATGACAAGTACCTCTTCCTGAAAATCCTCTTAAACTTCCACCAACTCAAATCATATGTCTCGATGTCTCTGACCTGCTTCACATCTTCCCACCAAATGTCTGCTTTAACTTCAAGATGAAGGTAGCTACTCTGTCCTTCAGGTTATCTATGTAATCATGCAACTCAAATAATTTGTTCATCCCAGGTATCCAAGCCTTTTCATATTCCATCCTCTTCATATCTCCATCAAAAGTAGGTGGCTTCACTTTCTTATACTCATCGAGCAAGTATCCCCTATCATTCCTCTTATAAGGATTATAGCAATGACGATCATGATGTCTATCAGAACCAGAACTAGAATAGTACATGTACTCATCGCCTCTCCGATCCGGGGTATCCAACAACCTTCCATCTCTCATTGTATAAGATCTATCTGACCTATATCTACTAGGAGAATTACTGTCATATGCCCCATTAGTTCTATCCGCATGTCCATGGCTGATCCGAAGTGGCCCTTGTCACCGAAATTCTAACAAATTTTCAAGAAGTACAACATTAACCTCTCCTTTCTTCTCTTGTGCCTGTATGATCCACTCATTATATAACTTACAACTCCTTATCTCTTCCTTTAAAATTTTCAATGTAACTGCCAAATCAGAAGAGTTCCCAACACCATGCTGCTCTTCAGATTCATAGGGAGAGTCTTTATAGTCAACCATCTCGCTAGCCATTTGATCTTTCTTCCTGCAATGCATAATATGTTAGATAAACCAAATCACAATAAATAAATGTACCTTATCATAATTCGAGGACGATACCATGTTTACAAGATCACCAAATCAACGTGATACATGTATAACATAATAATAACAACATATATACATATGCAAACACATAAACATCACTCTAGATAGGGTCCAGTCGTCAATACAAGGCCATATCAACAATGTATGCTATGACCTCATGCATGACAACAACCATTACTCTATTGTACACATTGCCACATGCAACCAACAACATGCATAAGCAATTCCTAATCAACTACACATACGCATAAGCACATGTAGTCAAATATAAGTGACCAATTCTTGTAATCAACCTACAAAAATTATACATGTAATCAAAATATTCAAGAATGTAACCTAACATACAAGGATGTGAGTGGCAACATAAAATCAACATGTAAGCGACATATAATCCATATGCAACCAGTCACATACTCATGACAAATACATTTCATGAAATCAATATAAATTTCTCCATGACATCCTTACTTCGACCATAAGAAATCAGTAAGAAAATGCAACAAGCACATGAAATGCGAGTGTAAGAGACACACATGCAACTAATATGCATGCATGTCCAACACACACCACTCATTCATTCTGAGAGTTGAACCATGCTCTAATACCACTTTGTAACACTCTCCTCCCACATCCACCCAAGTAACCATGCCAACTGGGGTAAACATGAGACGAGAGGCTACTACGATCAAATTCGACCTCCTATGTGACCTTAAGGAAGTGTAATCGATGAAAACATCATAAATAATCATCCAAAATCATCAACAAAACCCTTAGTAGACAAGTTAGCCACTCAGACAGCATGTCCTTGGGTCCCACTATTGTTCTATATCTCTTAGGTCATAGTCACCCTCATTCTATTGGAAAGGTAGTGACCAACAACCTAAAGCCGCTCTCACAGGCTTGCCTGCCAGCGACCAGAGACCAAAACTATCATTTCAGTGTGATTGACCCCGGGATTTAAGCCACTTTTTCAGGCCTAGAACCCAGGCCACTACCCATAATGAAGTGATAGCTTGAAATCATTAAAAATACAGGGAAATAATGATGAAAAACCAATAATATGAACAATACCATAACCACACCCCTACTAGCCATCCCAGGAATTTCGTCAAACATATCATCAAAATGTAACCTATAGGTGTAAACAAAAAGAATTAAGTGTAGGGATCTCATACTTATCTAAGAATCGTTATGAACCATTGTTCCCCCATGTCATTTGTTGTATTATCATATATTAGGCCGTAGATTCACTATCCATTCATTTACAAGTAAAAGCATGCTGAGAGCCATACATAATTGTTGTCATAAAACATACATATAACCAGCATAATAGGAACAGAATTACCATAAACATATCAGTTGTCAAAATCCACATATACATCAATACATTTTCACATAGAAATCAAGGGAATTAATTTCTCATTAATGAATGTAATAAACCAACCAGAGATGGTACTACCATGTTCCACCTGACCATAGAATGGCCGAGCCAAATATCTCTTTAGCCATTCCCCCATGCCATATTCCAAGCATGAATGTGGGACTCAAACCAAAAGAACCAACTAGAGCATACCAAGGCTAAACCACCTCACCCTCATCAACAAAAATCAGGCTTTACCATAATCCATCCTGAATCACTAGGAAAACACAATGAACACATCATAACAAGAGTTACTGTGATCTCCACCCGATCACTAGGAAAAATAAGCATGGATGCCACCGAATTTCTCCACCTACATTGTGAATAATTTTCCTACCTCCTAGTCTCTCAAGATTTACTGCAATCCAACCCGAATAACTAGGCCCTAAACCGAGACCCACTCTCTAGGCTTTACAGCGTATCGCAACCCGAGATTACTAGGCCCAATAGAGAGAAAACCACCTCTAGGATTTACTATATATCCCACCCTTCACTGGAAAGGATTCTTAGGCCATTCGAGGCAACAAAAAATATGTCTTTACCACAGGCTATAATCTGTCTCAGGGGTTACTAGGCCATGTGTTCCATGGTTTCGAAGATCCACCTCACTCAAATTTCAATCCATCTGGAAATCCATCTCAACCAAAACATGAGAACCCAATCATAGTATGGCTATCTAGAAATGACAAGGCTAGGATGAAAACACTTTCACACCTGGAAAAACCCATACCATGATAGAAAAGAACCACATGTTATACCATGCATGCCAAATCTAGCAAGGAAAATACACATGCAAGTCGATACCTGCAATGAAGCCTCCTATAGATGCTTGATCCTTCCTTTCCTTGCTTGATCTTTGCTTCCTCTTACCTTCTTTTCCTTTCTTTCTTCAATACCAAAATGCTCCATGAAAACTCTAAGTGTACAAGAGTATGAAAGAGAGATAGAATAATGAGAGAGCTCGAAAACTCAACTAACAAAAGGTTACCAATTGATCCTCAGAAGCCCTTTTATCAATGAGGCCTCTATTTTCTTCATTTTCCATTATTTTCCTTCATTTTCCTCCTCACATGCAACCTGTGACCTTTCACCTCCCTTTTCTCCTAATTTCCATTATTTTCATAAATAAATGTACCAAAAATGCCATTTTTCCTTTCCAAATCCTTGGCCATTTCCTTTTCCAATTTCCTTAGCCATAAACAACCAAATGAACACCCCCTAGGATGTCCTGCCCAACATTCAACTTGGAATAAGTGTCCCATCCACAGTGGTTATTCTTTTTTAAATTTTATTACATGGTATTTTCACCATGGCTATTAAAGAATGTAGAAATTCCTTGTAGATTCAAACTGATTATGTAATATGCTAAAATAAAAGACTTGAATCTACTCTACTCATCAGAGGAAACAATTATCAATCGAAAAATAGAAATATAAACATGAGACACGATTCAATCACATATGCTCAGAGATTTGTCTAAGGGGAAAGAAACTACTCAAAACCCCTTCCTATCTGTATTGCATCAGTCAAAAAATAGAGAAGAAATATAATTCTTATTCAAGCCTGAACAATCTCTGCACAAGTATAATCTATCTCATTGCCTCACAAGCTAACTCTGGCCAATACTTAGCCAATTCTGCTACCTACCAAGTTCCTATTTCCTTGAATTATTCCTCAAGGAATTAACCCTCTGTTAAATAGGAAATTATTCATCCAGAACTGCACAATCCCTATAGGTCCTTATTTTACTGCATGTAACACATGTACAACTTGGATAATTATACAAATGATAGTACACTACCCTTGAACTCCAATATCAACTGGATAACTCAAATTTAATGCTTGCATGAGTTAATTAAGGTTTATTTATTAGTTAAATAATTGAACACTAAAGTTGGTGCCAAGTATTAGACCTCCTACTAGTTCCTGCAACAGTTGGAACCAGTTTAATCGACATTAACTCAATTTAACTGAATTAGACTATTGTAACTCAAATTAAACTCAACCTAGGCTCCTAAAATTTAGGAACTACTCTACATGACTTAAGTTGGTCCCTTAACTCAAATTAACTGAGCCAACTAAGTGAAATTAACTTAGTTAACTTATTCTTGTTGTTTTGTGATGTGGAGTTACAATTTTCTCCTAATTTAATTCAAGGGAAAATTAAATAAAGATTTTCTTGTTGTCATTTTCAACACTCCCTCTCAACAAGAAAGGGATTCACATCTACCTTGATCCAACACCTTTAAAATGTATTGCATGCAACACTTCTCACTATTATTGTTGCCACTGCAACATCTGCAACTGAGAATAATAAATAAATAAATAAAATTAATCACTAAATTAATCTGCAACTGTCTATTGGGAAAATTGTGTTTCTACTGACTCTGCTATTAAGCCTCCTACTCTATTGTCAACATTGCTCTACACTCCTCAATATCTGACTTATATTGATCCTCCTTCTACTAAATATTGTGGGCCCTCGTAGGAAGGTAATGATCCATGAGACAAGAAAACCTCAATGGACCCTGCCCAAATTTCTGCAACTCTTGGACTAAGGATCTACATCGCCCCACCTCACTCCTGGAGTTATGGTTGCATGCATGGTGAAATATAATCTACTCATACTTATGTTGTTACTTATTTGTTTCTACTTCCACACCGATGTTGCAACTACTACAATAATGAGTATGATCTCCCTAAATCCTAAAGTACTAGCTTCCATAGGGCTGCTCCCTCTGAAACTAGACTCCCTCTGAGTTTCGATCTCCCTGTGGGAAATCTCTCTGCCCCTCAATTTGCCAATATCAATGATCACAACTCCTTTTTTTGTCACTAAACATTGGCTCACTAATCTGCCCACTAGTAGCCTTCTTCCTCCATTAAGAAGTTTGCACATAGGGTCTTTTGGATCTGCCCTGAATTAAGGCTCCATCAACTCTTCCTCCTAACAACTCATTAGTTATTCAATGATCATTGTACATGAGGACTTCAATGACTGTTTCTAATGTGAATCCTTCTTTGAAGTGAGTCCAACTTTGATACCATGTAGAAATTCCTTGTAGATTCAAACTTCTTATGTAATATGCTAAAACAAAAGACTTGAATCTACTCTACTCATCAGAAAAAACAATTAATCAATCAAGAAATCACAACATAAATACAAGACAAGATTCAATCACATATCCCAGATATTTATATAATGGAAAAGAAACTGCTCAAAACCTCTTCCTATTTTCATTACATTAGTTAGAAAATAGAGAAGAAATACAATGCTTGTTCAAGCCTGAACAATCTCTGCACAAGTATAATCTATCTCACTGCCTCACAAGCTAATGTTATAAAATTATATATTATAAAGAAATGGAACACATAAAATATTGCAGAAATATAAATACAGAAAATGCATAAAACAAGAGAGACACAGATATGTGTGGTTCACCCAGTTTGGGCTACGTCCACGGAGAAATAGCTAGTCCTTCATTTTATATTATCCAGCAAATTGAAGAGATACAACCTACAACAGATTCGATGTAACTCCCTCTTCCTCTCAATCTCCTCTCTTCCTCACTCATAATATAGATATACATAGATGCAATACAATTCCCTCATATATAGTGAGGGGTTGCCTTCTAGGGCAAAAAACCATAAATTAAACATAACTTCTATCGTCAGATCATCTGCCTAATGAACAACCCAGATTGACTAGAAATTACTATATTTTTACAAGGTAATTTTACATCTG
The DNA here is from genome assembly GCA_031772625.1 of Pinus tabuliformis. Lineage (NCBI taxonomy): Eukaryota > Viridiplantae > Streptophyta > Pinopsida > Pinales > Pinaceae > Pinus > Pinus tabuliformis. Next base: position 180,939,855 of record CM062812.1, read on the forward strand.
TTTTTAGCTTGGGGGCGCTACCCCCGAACCCCCGCTGGGGGACCGATGGCCCCCGAACCCCCATCCAGGGGGGATCAGTGCCCCTAAACCCCCACAGGGAGGATAAGTCCTCCTCGCACCCCCCCCCCCCCCGCGTGGAAGGGTGTACAATCTTTCTGGGGTATACATCCAGCTGAGACCTTTGAATACAGAAGATAATCAGGCTCCACACCCAACAATCTTCCACTTGGAGACTGATTATAGAAACTCCACCGCTGTTTCATTTGCTACACAATGACTCCACTTTGGACCTGGTTGTTTCTCATCTTCTTCATCATACTTGAAGACCAATTGAAACTGAGCAGATTCTCAGTTTCTCCCTGGTTACAACTTTTGTTAACATATCTGCAGGATTCTGGCTAGTGTGTATCTTTTCCAGCTTCAACTGTCCATCTTCCAACGCTGACCATATGAAATGGTACTTGAGATGTATATGCTTAGTCTTGGAATGAAATGCAAAGTTCTTTGCAAGATGCATGGCACTCTAGCTGTCACTGTATAACCTACCCAACTCCTGCTTCTTACACAATTCATACCGAAACCTTTGTAGCCAAATCATTTCTTTACTAGCCTCTGTAGCAGCAACATACTCTGCTTCTGCTGTTGAGAGTGCAACAACACCTTGCAGTTTTGAGACCCAACTGATAGTTGTTCAATCTAGAGTAAACACATATCCTGTAGTGCTCCTCTTGTTATCTCTGTCATTTGCCATATCTGCATCAACATATATATCCCTGTAGAGCAATGTTTGAACCACCAAAGAATAATGCTTGATTTGTGGTACCTCTCAAATACCTGAGAATCCACTTCACTGCCATCCAATGTTCTTTTCTTGGATTTTTCATGTACCTGCTTACAACTCCCACTGCATTTGCAATATCAGGTCTTGTGCAGACCATTGCATACATTAAGCTTCCAACTACTGATTCATATGGAACTTTACACATATAATCTATGTCTTCTTGGGTCTTTGGGCACATCTCCTTAATAAGTTTTAAATGGCTAGCAAAAGGTGTACTATCTGGTTTTGCATTGTGCATATTAAATCTTTTCAACACCTTTTCTATGTACTCACTTTGAGACAATGTTAATTTGCGATTCTTCATGTCTCTAGTTATTCTCATACCAAGGATTTATTTTGCAACAACCAAATCCTTCATTGCAAATGAGTTTTCCAATTTCCTTTTGAGAAAATTTATTTCCTGCATGTTAGACCCTACAACAAGCATGTCATCTACATACAATAACAATATAATATAGCTACCATCATTCTGCCTTTTGAGATAAACAAAATGATTAGAGTGACACCTATTATAACCTTGTTCAGACATAAACCTGTCAAACTTTAGATACCACTACCTTGGAGCCTGTTTTAAGCCATACAAGCTCTTCTTCAACCTACACACTAGTTTCTTCTTCCCTTTTACCTCATATCCTTATGGTTGTTGCATATATATCTCTTCCTCCAAATCCCCATGGAGAAAGGCTGTCTTTACATCTAACTACTCAAGATGCAAATCTTCGACTGCTACTAGACTTAGAATAATTTTGATTGAAGTCATTTTCACAACAAGAGAAAATATCTCATCAAATTCTATACCCTTTTTCTGTCCAAATCCTTTCACCAAAAGTCTAGCTTTATACCTTTTTCTACCTCCATCTTCTTCCTTCAACTTGTAAACTCATTTATTCTGCAATGTTGTTTTACCTGCAGGAAACTTGACTAAGTCCCAAATCTAGTTATGTGCTAAGGAGTCCATCTCTTCTTTCATGGCTTGCTCCCACTTCTTCCTGGTTTCTACCTGCACCGCTTCTTCATAACATTCTGGTTCACAAGAATCAGTGAACAATACATAATATAATGAAGGAGAGTATCGTTCAGGGGGTCTACTTATCCTGGTAGTTCGTATAACACCACTTTCAGGTGTTTGAGGTGCTTGTTTCTATTTTGGTTGTTGTTCTAGTTGTTGATCATTATGATTTTCAGGCACCATCACTTTTCATCTGATATCATCAAGCATTGTGTATTCTCTGTTTTGTTTTTCCTGTTTCTTTTCTTGTAAATGATTCTTATACAAGACCTTTTCATTGAATATTACATCTCTACTCCTAATGATTTTGTGATTTTCATAATCATATAAGCGATAACGAAAATCATTAACACCATATCCAATAAAGGTACATTTCTTTGATTTTTCCTCAAGCTTTGTTCTATTTTTTTATTAATTTGGACAAAGGCTTCACAACCAAAAGTCTATAAAAATGAGTAGTTTACCTTTTCACATGTCCATGTCTCCTCTGGAATACCACCATCCAAGAAACTTGAAGGGTCTCTGTTTATTAGATAAACAACAGTGTCTACAGCATCTGCCCAAAATTGTAAAAGCAATCCTGTATGCAATCTCATGCACCTTGCACGCTCCATGATTGTCCTGTTCATCCTTTCAGACACACCATTTTCTTGTGGTGTTCTTGGAACTGTCTTCTCTCTGCAAATTCCATTCTTTGAATAGTACTTATCAAACTCTTTGCTGCAATATTCACCTCCATTATCTGATCTGAGACACTTCAACCTTTTCCCTATCTCATTTTCAACCAAAGCTTTCTATTTCTTGAAAGTATCAAATACATCAGATTTATTTCGAATACAATGAATCCAGGTTTTTTTAGTTTCATCATCAATAAAAGTAACATAATAACGAGAGCCACCAAGAGATGATACCTGAGCAGGTCCCCATACATTTGTATGTACAAGCTCTAATTTTTTTCTCTTCTTTTCTTTCCCAACTCTAAGGAATCTGACTCTCTTCTGTTTTCCATAAACACAATTTTCACAAAATTTTAAATCAACATGCTTCAAACCTGGCAACAAATTTCTTGAATGAAGAATCTGCATCCCCTTCTCACTCATGTGCCCGAGCTTGTGATTCCACAATGTCGTATCTTCTCCTGTAGAGGTTAAAGCATTAACAGAATTAGAAATAGCATTGCATAAATACAATGTACCAACCTTTCCTCCTTTCGCTATTACGAGGGATCCTTTAGTGACCTTCTAGGTTTTATCTGTGAAAGTAGTTACGCAACCTTCACCTCCCAACAGCCCTATTGAAATTAGATTTTTCTTGAGATCTGGAACATGCCTTACCTCCTTTAGTAGGCATTGGTTTCCATTCTACTGTTTTATGAAAAGTGTACCCATTCCAATGATTTTACAGGGTTTATCATCACCCAATCGAACCTGTCCAAAATCTCCTTGAACATAATCATGAAAATGTTTCTTATCAGGTGTGGCATGGAATGAGCCCCCTAGATTACCACCCAGGCATCAATAATATTTTCTAATGAAAGAATCAAAGCATCTTGCAACACATCACCTATTACATTCGCTTCATGATTAGTTTCTTGTTGCGCATCTCCTTCTTTTCCCTTCCGAGACTTGCAGTCTTTCTTCAGGTGTCCTTTCTTCCCGTATTTCCAGCACACTATCCCCGATCTGGACTTGGATCTACCTTTTCTTGACTTACTGTGATATCCTGGGCTCTTTCCTCTTTCCATTTTTATTCCCCTAGTCTTTGCAGTCAAAGCATTACCTGATGTCTCACCGGAGCTTTTCCGTCGCATTTCCTCGCTAAGGATTGCACCGACAACATCATCAAACTTTAAAGTACTAGATCCAGAGATAGAGTTACTAATGGCCATAACTAAACCATTCCAACTTTCTGGTAATGAGCACAGAAATAACAGAGCCCTAATTTCATCATCAAGATTTACCCCTACAGAACTTAACTGACTTGTAACTGTATTAAAATCATTTAAATGATTAGCAATAGATCCGCCCTCTGACATCTTCATATTAAATCAACGCTTCATAAGAAATACCTTATTTGAGGCCGAGGGTTTTTCATATAGTTTGGCCAATGTCGAAATTAAACCCTCTGTTGTCGTTTCCTTTGAGATATTAAACGCTACTGACGCCACTAGGCACAGCCGTATTGTTCCAAGTGCCTTTCTGTCGAGAATAGTCTATTATGTTTCGGTCATACTCGTCAGCTTCTTTGCCTTTCCGCTTAATGCTAGGTACAGATCTCTCTGATACAAATAATCTTCCATCTACATCTTCCATAGCTGGTAGTTTTGACCGTTAATTTTTTCGAACCTAAACCTACCATCTTCTGCAGTTGCTCCCACTCAAACCAGGAACCCTTCTCTCCTGCAAGTTTATCAGCCAAATAGACCTTCAGCTCCGATACTAGTTGTTAGAAAATTATGTATTACAAAGCAATGAAACACATAAAATATTGCAAAAATATAAACACAGAAAACACATAAAACAAGAGAGACACAGATATACGTGGTTCACCCAGTTTGGGCTACGTCCACAGAGAAACAACAGATCCACTATAACTCCCTCTTCCTCTCAATCTCCTCTCTCTTCATCACTCAGAATATAGATATACATAGACGCAATACAATTCCCTCATATATAGTGAGGGGTTTCCTTCTAGGGCAAGAAACCCTAAATTAAACATGACTTCTACTGTTAGATCATTTGCCTAATGAACGGCCTAGATTGACTAGAAGTTACTATATTTTTACAAGGCAATTTTACATCTGTTTTTATCTTCGGGGGCGCTGCCCCCGAACCCCCAGCCAAGGGGGATCGCCCCCCCTCGAATCCCTGCGGGAGGGACAAGTCCCCCCTGCAGCCCCTCGCATGGAGGGGTGTACAATCTTCCTAGGGTATATATCCGGTTGAGACCTTTGAATACAAAAGATAATCAGGCTCCACACCTAACAGCTAACTCTGTCCAATACTTAGCCATTTATGCTACCTGCCAAGCTCGTATTTCCTTGAGTTTTTTCTCAAAGAATTAGCCCCCTATTAAATAGGAAAATCCTCATCTAGAACTTCATAATCCCTATAGGCCCTTCTCTGACTGCATGCACCACCTGTACAACTTGGATAATTATACAACTGAGACTACACTTCCCCTGAACTCCAATCTCAACAAGGTAACTTGAATTTCATGCATGCATGAGTTAATTAAGGTTGATTTATTAGTTAACTAGTTGAACACTAACGTTTCACCCCACTGTTAGACCTCCTACTAGTTCCTCCAACAGTTGGAACTAGTTTAACTGCCATTAACTTAGTTTAACTGAATTAGACTATTACAACTCAAATTAAACTCAACCTAGGATCCTAAAATTTAGGAACTGTTCTACATGACTTAAGTTAGGCCCTCAACTCAAATAAATTGAGCCAGCTAAGTAAAATTAACTTAGTTAAATCATTCTTGTTGTCTTGTGATGTGGAATTACAATTTTATCCTAATTTAATTCAAGGGAAAATTAAATCAGGATTTTCTTGTTATCATTTTCAACAAAGAATACCCCATTTCCCCAGTGTTTGTTTAACCCAGGTGGATATTGGTGGCCACACACCTATTCCACTTGGATCCCTAACATTGTTTCCTGTTAGTTTCCTATTTTCCAGCATACATTCTATTTTTGGTAGTTTTTTAGGTCCTGAACTTCTGAATCCATTTTGAGGTCCTAAATGACATTTTTTTGGAAAATGGACAAACTTGCAACTTGTTGATCTAAAAAAATTTGTGAATACTTTCTTAAACAAAAATATTCATTACAGGAGTTTTAAATAACACTTAAATTTGCATGTGGACATGAGCAAGTACATGCTTTAAATGATGCTTCACCAATCCATCAACATAATCAAGAACAAAAAATAACACAAGACATGATAACAAATTTCTTCTAGTATGGACTATGTCACATGGACCTAGGTCAATAGTGTGGAGGTTGCTTCATTAGTCTCAATAAGAAAAGATGAGTACATAGAAAACTATTTGACAACATACTTATGAAACTCTCATCTCATATGGCATTATATCTCCTATAAAGAGACGTTCTCCTACAAATAACTTTCACTGACTAAGAAGTTCTCTTTTGATAAGAAAAATAAATTACTTCTCGCAGAAGTGGCATAAAATAGAGACTCTCACATAAGTGGCAAGAGGTCCTCTTTAATTGGTCTGAACTTAAACAGAAACACAACAACTTACATATATAATCATAAACACAGAGATGCAGCTGAAAACACTTCATTTCATTAATATAAAAATACTAAACTATGTTTACAAACAGAATGGAAATAAGATAGCTCGGGCCATGGTAGCTTATCTCTGAGAAGAGATGTGGCGGCTACATGCCTCCGAATTGAGTTATAATGAGGCTCAATGGCCTTTTTATTATTGAACAATAAGAGAAAACCCTAAACAACCAAAACCATAACCCGAGGAGATGTAAAACCAAGAGTTTATGGGCCTCGTTGGGGTTAGTTCGGCAGCTAAATTCCCAAGGTCGTAACTTAATCATATTATCTCCATTTGATGCATATGATACCTCATTGGAAAGATATCTATGAGGAATATAGTGACCAACATGATTGCCCTAGTAATCACTGAGTATTTTTTCAAAAAAAATGTCATTTAGGGACTCAAAATGGATATGGAAGTTCAGGACCCGAAAAAATGCCAAAAATAGTAAAATGTGCTACAATTAAGGAAACTGAAAAACTGAAAGAAACAAAGGTGAGGGTCCAAGTGGAATAGGCAGGTGGCCACCAATATCCACCTGGATTAGTCCTTCCCCCTTAGGAAGCAATGGTCCACATTACATTGAGTTCCTCCATGAGATGAGGAATATTCTGCTGAACTTGGTCCTTGGTGAGCCATTTGCCTTAGTGAAGGAGTTGGCCTACTTTGACAGCTCGATATAGTTTTATCCTTTGTTGTCAAGTGTTATTGATACATGTGTCCATGATCTGATCAGTTGTGGCTTGTTCCATGCAGTCCAGGTTGAGCTCTGTTGGTGTGAGCTATTCTGCAATGTCAAATGTGTCCAACAATGGTGGACAGTATGGCTGAAGGTGATCTACATTGAAAATTGGGTGTAGAACAAGGATTGATGGGATGTTGAGCTCGAAGGCATTGTCACGGAAGGCTTTGGTAATGGTGTATGGCCCATATTGGAGCGGGTGACGTTTGCGATGGGGTCCAACAAGGCACTCCTGCAAATGTAGCCAAACTTTGTCGCCACTTGGAACTTGTGCGACACTTGATGTTGATCATGGTGTTGCTTTTACTTAGCATTAGCTATGTCTAATATATCATGGACTTATTGGCAGATGTGTTAAATGCGCTCAATGAAGTTGTTAACCCTTTCAATTTTGGACTTCACATGAGTCGAATCTACATGAGTGGTTGCAAATGGTATGGCCACATCAATGGGGCATAATGGCTAAAATCCCAACCCTACCTGAAAGGGGTTGTGGCCTGTTGAGCTGTGAAGAGCTCTGTTGTAGCTGTGTTGGACATAGGGGAGACTTTCATCCCATGTGTGTGCATGATTCAAGTTGTACATGTGTAGAATGTGTACGATCATCTTGTTGACAGCCTCTATTTGGCCATCAATTTGGGGATGGAAAGTCATGGACCTAGTAAGTTTTGTTTCCAACATTGACCAGGGACTTGACCAAAATGCACTCAAGAATTTATTGTTTCAATCTGAGATAATGGACTATGGGATACCAATGTGTACCCACACTCACTCAAAGAAGAGCTTAGAAGTGGAATTTGTTGTGATACTCTTCTTGCAAGCTGCCATGATGGCCATCTTAGAAAATTTATTGATGACCACGAAAACGCAATCGTTTCCATGCTTAGTAGAAGGAAGGCCCACCATATAATCCATGGAGACAAACTCCCAAGGCCGACTAGGAGTAGGTAGAGGAGTATATAGATCTTGCTTCTTGATGGTTGGTTTGGAAATGACGCAAGTGGTGCAAGATCTAATGTACTTCCCAACATCATGATGAAGTTTTGGCCAATAAAAACACTTCTGCAATACCACCACTATTTTCTCTACTCTGAAATGTCCAATGACCCAAATGTAGTGCATCTCCCAAACCATCTTAGAATGCTCACTTGAAGGAACATAGATGTGTCCCATGTGGCATAACAGTGCATCCTCAAGATAAAAATTTGGAAATTTCTTCCCTTCCAAGAGTGTCTGGTATATGCTGCTAAATTCTGAATCGCTCTTGTAAATATGCAACCACCCAGATGTCTCGTGCCCACAAGAGTCGAGCACAATGATTAGCCCCATGACCGATGGTCGATTGAGGCAATTAGTGACATTATTGGTGTTTCCCTTCTTATACTTAATGTTCAAATGGAATTGCTGCAGATAGCTGGACCATTTCTAATGGAAATCGTTCTATAACTTCCCTTATGTATGTATGAACTATAGACATCAGTGGTCTGTGTGGATGACCGTTTCCTTCCCCAGAATGTAATGCTTCCATTGACATCAAGCCTGCACAATGGAATACATTTATTTGTCATAAGTGGGGTACTTTCAGAAAGTGTCTCACTTTGGTAAGCCACTGGATTCCCATGCTGAGTAAGAACTGCACCAATAACATAGTCATAGGCGTCTGTCTGAATCTCAAATGGTTGTTGTGGGTCTAGTAACGTCAGCACTGGTTCAGAACAGAGGTGATTATTCAACTCAAAGAACACTCATTGTTGGCTTTTCGACCAAAAGAAATTTTCTTTCTCTTCGCCCTCCGTGACTTGACTTAAATGCCAGATGATATGAGAGAACCCCAACATGAACCTATGGTAGAAATTGGCAAGACCCAAAAAGCTGTGGAGCTCTGTTAGAGTGGTTGGCACTAGCCAATCCCAAATGACTTGTATCTTGGATGGGTCCACATGCACACCTTTCTCATCAATGATGTACCCCAAATATTGAACCTAGGTCAGGCCAAAGGTGCATTTCTCTAAGTTAGCACACAACTTGTGTTTTCAAAGGGTTTGAAGGACCTGTCGAACATGGTGGAGGTTCTCTTCCCAACTCTAGCTGGAGATCAAGATGTCATCTAAATACATCACCATGAATGTATTGGTGAAGGGTCACAAGATGTTGTCCATTAGTGTCATGAATGTTGCAAGGGCGTTCATCAATTCGAATGGCATGACCAACCATTTGAAAAGGACGTCGTTGGATTTTAAGGCAGTCTTCCACACATCGAAGGGTTCGATAGGCACCTGGTGATAACCTGACTTCAAGTCAATATTGCTGAATTATTTTTCCCCCTTGAGCTAGTTTGGAAGGTTATCAATTCATGGAATTGGGTACCTATTCCAGACAGTGATCTTGTTCAACACCTGATAGTCAATACAGAGCCTCCAGGTCCCATCCTTCTTCTGTACCAATAAAATCAGGCTCCCACAACATCATGAGCTTTGCTTGATGTGCCCTTTCTATAGTAGTTCCTGCATTTGCCTCTTGATCTCACCGTTATCTAGAACAGAGTGTCAATAGATTGGTCAATTGGGCACCGACATGCCCGGTGTCCGATTGATGGAGTGCTTGACCTGACAATGAAAAGGTACCCCTGTGCGTGAGGCAAAAATATCCATGTACTCCTCCACGACCTTGTCCATCTGTTGCTGCTGGGTAGAGGAGTTCTATCTAGAAGCCATGGACACAACCTTCTTCTTTCCTTGGGGGAAAATCATTAGAAAAACAAATTTCTTGGTCAGGTAAATGATCTTATGGCATTGTTTTGCAGTGATCAAAGGGATGGCAGTCAGTGGGGATACCTTTGGTATCTTGGACAACTTATTAGCCAAAGTAATAATCATAGAACGAGGCCTAGACTCATATACAACATTTCACTTCCAAAAGTATGGTTGTCCTAACAATACATCAGAAAATTCAAGAGGAGAAACCTCATAAAGTACCTCATCTATGAAGAGCTTGATGTTGTAGTGAAGGTGACAATGTGCGCTGACGCGAAGATCTCATCCTTGGTGAATCCACCTGATGGTGTACGTCTGTGGATGTTTTGTAGTCTTTATGCCCATTCTCTTTAGCACCTACTGAAATGAGGTTCTTTTATCTCCAACTGTAGACAATGAATTGTAGTGGAGAACCCTTCACCCACATTTGTGAGTAGAAGAGTTGTACTCCTTCCTTTGGATCTTTAGGCTCAAATTTCTAGACCTTTGTGGTGGCCATGATGGCATTGGGCTCCATATCAATGATCTTCTTCCCTTTGTCGGTTCCCTTATTGGGTTTTGATTCAGAGTTGGAACCTACGTCTAATTTGTAAGCCTTCAGCTTGACCACCAGTGACTGTTTGGCCCAACACTCACTTGTATTGTGAGTGGAGCTCTGATGGAACTCACACCATTTCCCCACATCCTTCTTCGTCTTCATGGTGTTTTTATTTGCTGGTGGCTTCGATCGTTGTCCTGGGTATCCTCGCCTTGGCTTGGTCCTTTGTTCTGTGGTTTGGGGTCACCCTTCCCTTGCTTTGGATTTGCAGATCCAAAGTCCTGCTTCTTCTATTTATACGTTTTCTCAATCTCTACATCGAACTGATACATCGTGCTAAGCGAGGAGATGTGTAGGAACTCTATCTCATCCTGGATGTAATTTTGTCGATAACTGCGGTACTTGAGCACCAAATTTCGCTCAGTGTCCTTGATACCCAACTTCATGTGAAGGGTATGGAAAGTATTTGTGAACTCTAGCACATCTTGGTCCCTTCCCTGATGTAGCGTGGTCCACTTTATGTATTTATCTTCATAGCTCTTGATAGGGTAATATTATTCCTTGATGGCATCTCAAAAAGAATTCCAAGTAGGCATGGCTGAATAAAAAAAGGGTTCACTCTCATCCTTTTGTTCACAATAGGTTTCCCACCAGTCCTTAACGTGTGGGGCGGCTTTATGAAGTGCAAAAGTAATATTTTCCTGATTGGAAAAGTCATGAACTGAAAACTATCCTTGTAATAGATTTAACCATTTATCTATGGTGTCTACATCTATCAGGCCTTCAAATATGGGAATATTGATGTTAACTTGTACCTTAAAAGGAGTGGTGCCTCCAGAGTGGTTGCTGGATGAAGATGCATTGCCTGTGGGTAGCCGTCGAAGGATATAGGCAAAGTTATCCATCATCGCATCCCTCTATCACTCGAATGCTTCCTTGAGAAACATTTTGAAAGGATCTCCTACCCCTAATATTTCTTTTCTTCTATCATGGGAGGTCATTGGGTTTTGCGAGGGTGATCATGTAATGGTTTAACGAGATCAAGCCCTAACTCCTTATAGCCTGACCTCATTCGGGACATGCCAAGAAAAACAGAAAAAGAGAAGACCGCTCTTATACCACTGATCCAAACTTAAACATGAATACAACAACTTATAGATATAATCATAAACATGGAGATGCATCAGAAAAATACTTCATTCCATTAATAGAGAAATATAGGACTATGCTTACAAACAGAATGGAAATAAGATAGATCGGGTGATGGTAGCTTATCTCTGAGAAGAGATGTGGCAGCTACATGCCTTTGAAATGAGTTACAATGAGCCTCAAGGGCCTTTTTATTATTTAACAATAAGAGAAAATCCTAAACAACCCAAAACCCTAACCTGAGGAGATGTAACACCGAGTGTTTATAGGCCTTGTTGGGGTTAGTTGGGAAACCAACTTCCCAGGGTCGTAACTTTGCCATAGTATCTATGTTTGACGCATATGATACCTCATTGGAAAGATCTCTATGAGGAATATAGTGACTCACACAATTTCTTCGGCAATTGTTGAGAAATTTTTCCAAAAAAAACTTCATTTAGGGCCTCAAAATGGCTCCAAAAGTTTAGGACCCGAAAAACTGCCAAAAATAGTAAACTGTGCTACAATTAAGGAAACTGAAAAACTGAAAGAAACAATGGTGAGGGTCCACGTGGAATAGGAGGGTGGCGACCAACGTCCACCTAGATCATGAATCTACTAGTCAGATTTGTTGACATAGATTGTCATTGATGTCAATATGGCAATATTCTAGGAGCTAGAGGAAGCCAAGCAGAGCTATCGGAGCTACAGGAGGAGCAATATATATATATGTCATACATATATGCCTAAGAGGAACCTATTGGAGGAGCAAAACAGAGCTATTGGAGCTTAGGAGAAGCCATATCGGGAGCAAGGTATGCCAAATAATACACTATTGAGAGCAATATATGCCAAAAAAGAGTTAAAGGAGGTGGAAGAGTTAAAAGACGTTGAAAACACACACACACACACACACACACACACATATATATATATATATATATATATATATATATATGCAATATCACTATCGGAGGCGGAAAAGGGTGTATATTTTGAAATACACTATCGGAGGTGGAAAATACATATATATTAGCAGATCGGTGTTGGTGATGCCACGAGGCAAGGGAAAGACCCCCAAGGACATGCGACATGCGATTGCGATGATCGGGGATCGCAATATCACATTACCGCGATGCAAAGGAGCGGGGCCAATAAAACATGCTACTGCCGATTGCGATTACACAGGTGGACCTGATGGGTTTTATAAACCCGACTTTATAAATTTTAAGTTCCGTGCATAAAGGTTTTTTCTGTGTGTTGGTGAGTTTTGGTGTAAAAACCGAAATACAAAGGACAAGCCCTGAAACGATAAATACCAGACCCGAAAGGATTTTTAGAAGTGGCCCTATAAGTACTTAAGTTCCGTAAGTGCGATTTCGAGCGGGCCTTAGGCGGTAAATGGTATTGGGCTGGTTTTGCCCGATCCCATATAATGGGTGACACGTGGCTGGAAGAGGAAAGAGATAAACCGCTTTCTTCGGGCAGGTAAACTCTATACTTCTGGGCCACTCGAAAATGAATATCGACTGCTAGATTGAGGATCCCACAGATCGACAGTAGGCTCGCAATAGCAACCAAAGGTGGACCTGAAGAAATTATAGATGCGGGTGTAAAGTTCTTTGAAGTCTGCCCTCGAGAGTTTTGTTTGGGATTTTCATATATTTCCTGTGTATTTCAGTATTTTTGTTGCCTAGGATTTTTAGGCCAAAAATCTTATAATTGGGGTTCCGATAGTTCAGTAGACCTGAACAAAGCCGATTGTGATTGCGATGGTGATGTGGAAGGTGGGGCCTCCTCGTTGGTACTATCCCTCGAATAAAATCTCTCCATAAACAATAAAATCCATTGGATGCACATTATTATTAAAAAGGGCCTCTATTGCAATTTTCTAATGTGCAATAGTCTTCTATGAGTATATTCGGTCCTCGCTGTTGAATCAACGTGTCCCTGAAGTGTTGGTGAACATGAAGAGACAGAGGAAGCCAAAAATCCGTGAAGCTAAGGACAAGTGAGCACAGAGGAAATCGAAAATTCGGGAAGCCGAAGGACCAGCCAGTGCAGAGGAAGCCAAAGCGATGAAGAATAGGGAAGCCAAAGGACAAGCCAGCATAGAGGAAGTTGAAGCAAGCGTTGAGGAAGCCCAAGGGCCAATGGAACATGGAAATCAACAGTTAGAGGCATCAGGAACAAATAAAAAAAGAAAAAAAAGGAAAGGGTTTTTGTGTGCGTATAATCAGAGTAAGAGAAAGCTGAAGTTCAAGCAGAGGTAGGAGAAGCAGGAGAACAGGAGTGAAGCATAAGCTCAATAGGCTTGGGAGCAGAGAAGTGCAAAAAAATAGTTTATAACAGTTGATCATAAAGGGTTGGAGCCTCAAAACAGAAAGGATTGGAATCCTTGAGAGTTGGTGCTCCTAAGTCCAGGATTGTTGCTTTGGCAAAAAAGAGTTGGTGCTCTAGAGGTTGGAGCCTCACAAAAGTCCAAGTTGGTGCTTGGAAACTAATTGCAACCATTTATACATTGTATCTATTTCATTACACTGTTTATGTTAATAAAAGCATTTATTCTAGCTATCTATTTCAGTGTTCCATATATAAATGTTTTGGTGATAAAAAGAACAATTAAAAAAAAAGAAATACTGGTTCACCCCCCCCAGTATTTCCAACAATTGGTATCAGAGCAGGCTTCTTCATATTAGCCTAACAACTTGAAGAAATATTCGTACTCATGATGAGAAATCACGAAGTGTCAGGAAAACCTCCTCTGCTTGACAACACCAACTTTGGTTTCTGGAAAAAGAGCATGACCCACTACTTAATTTCACTTGGACATGAAGTCTGGAATTTCATTCTAAATAAGTACCCAACTCCTCCCACTCTTCCAATAGATCAAGACGAGAGGAAAGCCTACATTGAAAATGCAAAAGCCTTGAACTCCATCACTAGTGGAATCACTAATTCCGAGTTTATAAAAGTCATGAATTGTAACTCTGCCAAAGAAATGTGGGATAAGCTAATTGGCTTATATGACAGGGACTCAAAAGTCAAGAAGGAAAAGATTCAAACTCATAGAAGGAAATTTGAAAGTCTGAAAATGGAAGATTGAGAAGATATTGCATCATACTTTCTCCTAGTAGCTGAAGTGGTCAACTCTCTTAAAGGATTGGAAAAAAATATTGAAGAAAGTACCATTGTTCAAAAGGTCTTAAGATCTCTTCCAGACATATTTGACTCCAAAATAAGTGCCACAGAAGAAATAAAGGATCTAGATACTGTCAATATGGATGAACCCCATGGAATCCTCACTGCCTATGAGATGAGAAAAGGTGGCCCAAGCTGCAAAGATGCAACATTTAAGGATTCAAAATCAAAGAAGGGGAAAGAAAGGAATGACTGTAGTGACGACTCCGATGTGGAATCTTAATTTGGCACAATTTGTACGAAGCCTGAAGAAAGGATCTAAGCTAAAAGGTAAGTACCCTCTTATCTACTTCAAATGTGGAAAAATACATCATTATGCTGCAAAATTTCCTCATAAGCATGATAGTGATGATGAAGAAAATTCTAAAAGAATGATATACAAAAAGAAAGGGATCAATAAGAAGAACCTATTCTCTAAGCAAGATGAGTCTGATGAAGATGAATTTGTAGTCATAAAAAAGAAATCAGATGAAGAAAGTGACCATGTTGAAAGCCAAGAAACATTATTCATGGCATTCACAAATGATGATGACTCAGGGCTAGAAGGAAATGTAGATGAATTGTTAATAAGTGCCATTGAGGAAAATGATAATTTGCAGAATAAAATCATTTCTCTCAAGGTAGAAAATGAGGAAACAAAGAGAAGGGAAGATCTCTTGGAAACAAAGCTAAAAGAAAAAGAAGAAACTTGTGAAGAACGTGAAGCCGAAATAGTATCTCTGAGGAAGGAATTGGAGCAAGTTAAAAAGGGTTGGAAAAGCTCTCAAATACTTGACAAAATCCTAAAAATTTAAAAACCTCAACATGAAAAATCTAGAAGGTTTTAAAGGAGAATCATCAAGCACTAAGAATAGTGTGAAAAGCTATGCCGATGCACTTTCTAGCAACCCAAAAGAAGAAAGAGTATCTCATCAAAGGCACATCCCAGATCCAAAGAATGAAGAGAGAATCACTCCAAAGAAGAATGTGGATTCGAATCATGGATATTACAACAGATACAAACCAGTATTCCATCAAAGGCCCATCTCAAATCCAAAGAATGAAGCGGGAGTAATTCCAAGGAAGGAAGTTGATTCAAACCGTGGCTACTACAACAGGTACAAAACTATCTTTCTTGGACATTGTTTCCATTGTAAAAACTTTGGTCATCAACCCAAACATTGCATGGCTCACAAGAAAGGCTTGTCATGATGAACCATGTAGAGGACACTTCACTGATAAAATACCTGCTTATAAAGTCCTTCTCTTAGGATATTATTGGCCTTATCTTTTTAAGGATGCCAAGGAATATGTTAATAGGTGTGACAATTGTCAAAGGATGGGGAAACATGTTCCTTCAAATGAAATGCCTCTACAACCTTAGGTACTTATTGAACCTTTTGAGAAATGGGCTTTAGACTTTGTTGGTCCAATCAATCCACTGTCAAGACAAAAAACGCACATTCTTGTTTGTATAGATTATGTCACAAATGCGGTAGAAGCTAAAGCACTTCCTTTTACTACTGAAAATGTTGTAGTTTCATTTCTTTTTTAGGATATTTTCACTTGTTTAAGTGTCCCAAGGGAAATTGTGACAGATGAAGGCACTCAATTTACATCCAAGTTGGCACAAAAGATAGTGGGAATACAAAATCAAACATAGGAAGTCAAGTTCATATCATCCATAAACCAATGGACAAGTTGAATCTACCAATAAATTAATTGAAGCAATTCTTACCAAGACTGTGCATCTACATAGAAGGGATTGGGAAAAAAATCTTCCAGAAGCTTCATGAGAATATCATACCACATGGAGAAATACAATAGGACACACTCTCTATGAACTTGTTTATGGAAAGCAAGTCATGTTTCCTATTGAGTTCCAGATAAAGACTTTTAGAACAACAACCAAGTTGGGTCTTGATTTATCAGAAACCCAAAGACAAAGAATGGAGCAATTGAATGAACTTGAAGAGATATGACAAGATTCTATTCATAGAACCAATATAGTCCAATAGCAAAGATCCAAGTGGCATGATAAGTTTATCAAAGAGTGAAAATTTCAGCTTGGTGAGTGGGCATTGCTTTTTGATTCAAAATTTAAATATTTTCAAGGGAAATTTCAAACTCACTGGCTTGGTCCTTATGAGATTGAAACTATCTTTGATAATGGAGCAGTGAGAATTAGAACCATTGATGAAGAAAAAGTAACCTTCCTTGTAAATGGTCATAGATTATGAATATATCATAAACCATTAACAAGGGAAGAATTCATAAGAAATTTGCAAGATAATCTTGATTTGAAGTTGGTCAAGGAAGATTCTTCTTCCTCTCCAACTTAGCCTTCTACTTTATTTTTCAAAATAATAATAATAAAAAAATGTAAAATATATATATATAAAATAATTGTATAAACATGAAAACCAACATTCTTTCCATGTTTATATAGAAAATCCAAGTTGAAAACCAAGAGTTCCTGGAAACCCAGATTTTATTTTCCCTATCATAGTCCCATTTTCTTTTTAACCCTCTTTTCTCTTTTAGAAAATGAAGCAGCTACAAAATTTTCAACAATCTGCAGCTCCAATAGAATTTCATAGTTGACTTGGTAGATTGTGACCAGGGCAGATGAAGATCATGTCAAAACCAAATTCAATTAAGATTGTGTAGGTTTTAACCCTGTACAGAAATTACCTGCATATGAATTCTAAAACAAAGAAAATAAACAATGCGAGAGCATAACACATATGCACAGAGATTTTCCACTGGATACCAAAATCGTGACTACCAGCTTGATTTTTCATTATGTTCCTTTCAATGTTACAATATATGTTTATACATGCCGAATCATCTAATACCATGGGCCGAAAACCATCACATCCAAAACCATGTGCGAAAACCATGCACAAAACCATAGGTAGGACCGCCCAACCAAATATAGGGTCCAAAAAAAAATTCCCTGGGGCGCTGCCCCAGACCCTGTAGAGGGGGGCTATCCAGCCCACTCAAAACCCTTGGAAAAGGGGGGCTACCACCCCCCTAGAGACCCCCCACTGCATAATCAGTGAAACAAGGGGGGACTTTGCCTCCCTTCTAACCCCCCAATTAACTAGGGTAGCTAGTCATGTGTTATAGACATATTTGGGCACTGCAACCCCAATCTTATATGTCCATAAACCAAGGGCTTATAAGTCCCTAAAAGTGTTGTTTCATACCCTAAAGGAACAAAGTCAGCTGATTACATCATCTCTCAGAAGCTCTCCATGAAAAACTGCTCAGAACTGGTCAAAACTAGACCATCTCACCTGCTCCATGGTCAAAGTGCGATGCATCCCACCTAATGCACACGAGGGGTGCAATGCATACTGAAAAGCTCTTCTATGGGGTGCGATGGGCGAGAGTAGACAAATGGCAGAGACAATTTGCAAGGTGGATGATCATGGAATCTTCTAGAAACTTCTCCTGTGACACTTGCCTCTCTGAATTCGCCCAGGGATGAGTAAGAGATCATGAAATCTCCAAGTGGAATTAAGAACTATCAAATAAATGACACTAATAAAAAACCCAGAAGCTGACTCACCCACCTACAAACATCTATATATGGATCCCTCATCCTAGAGATCCAGAGGCTGGAATTTTGCATCTTGTAAGGAAGTGTTGTTGGTTTCTTTGTGGAACATCATAGTGTTGGGTGATCTAGCTTTTCATGAGGTGAAGAAGGGCTTTCATGCTGGGAGGATGGTGTTGGGTCAGATCAATGGGTTGTAATCCTCTCTTCTACTACTTCTATCAATAAAGCTATTTGAGTTTTCCTCCATATTCTTGTATGTCTTTGAATATTGAATTGATATATGCATTTGTATGGTCAATATATATCTGATCCTATATTGTTTATGATTGTAGATCTCTATGCTTTGATGGTATTATGCTACTTTGACTCTACAGGTGTTCTTTGAAGTGGGACAAGCGAGGAAGGAGCGGCAAAGATCTATCAAAGGGGAGAGGAAACAAGCAAGGAGCCAAGCGAAAGACTGAGGTTGGTACTCTCTGCTTCTCTCTCATCTACTTCTCATAAAGGAAAACACAAGTGACTTTAGTTTGTTTGTTTCTAAGATAGCTACCCATCTTAGTGGGACTAGTAGCTCTGAAGGGACACTAGTTTTCTCCATAACAAAATGGCGACTCCGTTGGGGAGCGAATAGCTTGTTTGCTTGTTTCTAGCTTGTTTACTTTATAAGCTACAGACGGAACCTGAAGTTAAGCCAACTAGCCTTCAAATTTCTTTTGCTATGCAACTGCAAAGTAGATAAACGCTGCTTCAGTCAATCTCCAGGTTAGTTTATGAATTAAACATCTGACTTGCAAACATCCTAAGTGCCCTGGTGGTGGCTCAAGTAACCTCATTAGATCAGCCCCTATGTTTTGTATTTATTGACTATCATTAGCTCAGCCTAAATCCCTGAACTAAGTTGCAAACTGTGACCAAAAACCAAGCCCAGTCTCGTCCCTGGACCATCGCACTATCTCCTCTTGATAGGGTAGATGCATCGCACTTCCCGTGTGCTATAGGTGAGATGCGTCCCTGTTTCCCTATGTTACATGTGTGATGATAAGATAAGACCGTTTCTGCCTCCAGATTTTGGTTTTTCTTCATTCTCTTCATCTTTATTCAGGAGTTTTGCTATTTTTGATCAGTATACCACTGTTGAAACTCCCTTCCTTTTCATTATTCAACCTCCATTGTACAAAGAATTGGGAATTTTTTTATGTATTTTTCACCATTTACAGTTCTCCTTTACAAATAGTAGCTTAATCGAACTGTCGTCTTTTTATTTGAAACTGTCGCAAGTGTTGTTTTCAGTAAAAGAAAAGAATCCTCCTCTTTTTGATAGTTGATTACACTGTTACTCTTGTATTTGATCTGAATTAATAGTATTTCAAGTGTCGAAAGTAGTTTTCAATTCAAAATCACAAATTGTCATCCTTGTCTTCCTTTCGTCTTTTGAAAAGAAAATTGTTAGCACTGTCGCTTTGAAAAGATAATTCAGATTTGTACTTAGCATTCTTTTTGTCATTCACACATTAAGAAAGCGAAAAACAAATACATGCATGTGCATTTGCATTTAGGCTGCTTGTGGAGATTGATTTAGGACAGTGCATCTTAGTGTGTGCTCTCTGCTCTATGTTGAAAGAATTTCGCTTCTCTTTCCTTAGTAGCTAGGATTTTCATTGCAGAAAGAGAAAGTAAACATCTGGTTATCATCTTAGATTGCATATTTAGGAGTTGTATATCTACATCACGCAGTGAACCTTAAAGGAAAACTTCTTAAGAAAGATCAACTATAAAATAAATTCAATGAACATAAAAGCGCTTTGGAACCTAACGCACAACATTTAGAAGTCTAGGCTAGAGACGTATTCCGGTGTCGTAAAGCTTGGTAACTATCGCTTTCATCGTAGGTTGGGTGATTCCTCCTATTTGAGACGACAAGTGCCAGTACGGGCTTGTGCTCCCACGTACTGTCGAGTATATATTGGGAGAGCACAATAGGCTATATCCTTTATCCTTAGGAAGGCGTGTCTACCGCCCCATCGATCGTAATGCACTGAACACAGCGTTCGGGAAGATTGACTGCCATATCGTAAAAAGTATTATGCAGTTTTGCGATTGGTTTGGTAATCCCTCTGTCTAGATTTTGAGAGTACTCACTTTTGTTCCTTGGCAGACTCCTTAAAAGAAAAAGTCCATTTGAGCACTTGTCACTTCAGGCTCATTAAAAATCGAAGGCAACTAGAGTCATATTTAGCTTTTTCTCGACTCTTAAAAATTGAAAAAGCAAGTTGTGTCAAAGCGTCATAAAATTTATTTTAATTAGAATAACATCATTGTTCCCTCATTGATCTTAGGTTGAGAAAATGGAGTCCACCAACCAAGGATTTCCCCTTCGGGGAAATCCTAGTCCTTTCTCCTCGTGGGGAGATGTTGGTGCACTTCATATGGCCACATTGTCCCTTCCATGACTGACAATTGGCCTGCCAGTATGGCTATTCTTGAGCTCTATCATTCAAAGCACCGTGATTCCTGAGCAATCAAATTAGCAACCAGATGATACTCGAGTTACCCCCCAACCTTCTACTTCGTTTCTTTCTCCCTCTCCTTCTTCCTCTTCGCTTGGTGAAGCTAAAAACCAAGTAACTGAGAAGAAGAAGAAGCCAACGGCAAAAGGGGGCAACCAAGCATCGTCTAGCGAAAATCCACACGCTGCACCATCCAAACCTAAATCTCCATGTGTCATTTGCAAAGGGGACCACTATCATCGAGATTGTCCTTGCATCCCACGGATCTTAAGGGACTGGACTCCCCACTTGGACAATCCGGTGTTGTTATGAAACCATCTCACAAAAAGATAGAAAAGATAGATCAATGCCTTAGAATTCAGCCTCTTCGAAGGGGCAACCTCCTTTACATTACACAAATGAATGATTCCTTGATGATACAAATGAAAAGACCTCCTTTCTATATATAGGAGTCTAAGGGGTCATAACATAATCAGAGTCGACATAACAATAATAATGTAAGGGCACAATAATAACAATAGTGGGTTTCTATGGGGCACAATAGTAACAATATGGGCACTACAGGGGTACATCAATATAATAAGTGGGTTGTACTAATAACAATAAGCGGTTACACTAGTAGTATAGGGGCCTAACATACCCCTCTCCTTCAAAAAGCATTGTCCTCAATGCTTGAGTAGTTCTTGATGCTTCTGTATAAAATTCTTGTCCTCCCATGTGGAATGTTCAGCGGGTAAGCTCTTCCACTTGATGAGATACTTTTAAATTGATCGATTTCGTAGCTATCGGGTTCGTGTTTCTGTGACTGCTCCAAGTTTGAATATGATTTTTCCTTCCTCTTCAATTTCTGGCAATATTGTTTGAATTGGGATCTTTTGAATAAGTGGCCATACTTCTTCATCCTTCTTCCATTCATCCCTTGCTTCATTTATCCAATCTGGTTGGATAATAGAAATAGCACAAAACAATGCTTCCACATCCTCATCCTTGAAGAGCCTTCCCATTCGGTAAGGTCGCCATTTTTTAAGTGCATGTAGTATTGCCAACATTTCCTTCTCACAAATATCTTGCTTGAGATGTAGCAGTAAAAATACCCAATCACCTACATCAAAACATTTTTCACTATGATGTTGATCTACCTGTTGTTTCGTTTGATTTTGCACTGAAGTGGCGTATCCTTTAAAAGTTGGAGAACATGTTGTTGATGCTCGATGTGATCTTTCACTACTTGAACCTTTTTCTTCTTGATATGTCCTTCTATCTCTAGAGTTTGAGGAGTGGTAATTTCTTCCAATCCTTTACAAGATATGGTCGGATTCATTTCTTGATGCTCGATGTGATCTTTCACTTCTTGAACATTTTTCTTCTTGATATGTCCTTCTATCTTGATAGTTTGAGGAGTGGTAATTTCGACCAATGAATTACAAGATATGGTTGGATTCATTTATTCTTTCTCGATGTGATATTTCACTTCTTGCATGTTTTTCTTCTTGATATGTCCTTCTATCTTGAGAGTTTGAGGAGTGGTAATTCTTGCCAATGATTTACAAGATATGGTCTGATTCATTTCTTCTTTCTAAGGGGTGGGGTCTTGGCATATATCCTCTTTTTTTGTTGTTTCTTGATCCTTTCCTTCCTACTCTTCATATTCTATGTAAAATATTTTCTTCTCAGCACACTTATGACCTTTAGTGCATTTTCTATCACAATTGTAACAAAGCCCTTTTTCTCTTTTTTCTTCCAATTGTTGTGGTGTAACCCTTGTAGGTTGTGGAAGGCTAGGAGAAACAACACTTCCATATTTATAGTTGTGAGGGGTACGCTTCCTGGTTTCCATAATTTTTCTTTCCAGTATGTCACAAAGCCTTTTACTCTTTCCAATTGTTGTGGTGTTGCTCTAAAGAAGGTGTTTCTCTTTGTATCCTCATAATGTGTTATCATTTCCTCCATGAAAATTGACCACGTAACAAGTTGTTTACGAGAACAAAGCCCTTCATACCATAATAAAAGATACAGTTCTAAATATGAAGATGCAATACATACCTTTTGTAATAGTGGCACACCATGTAGATCAAAATATTGCTCCATCTGAAGTATCCAATTTATTGGATCCTTGCCATCAAACTTCCTCATCTTGCTTTTTCTTGATTTTAGGAGCTCAATCTTGAAACAACTGTAACTCTGTACTTTCAGATCCTTAAGTTCTGAAATTGTGATCTATAGTAGCCCTCTATGTCATCTTTCCAATGCCACTAGTCTGATCCAAATTGGATTCTCCAAGGAAGATTTATGCCAAATCTCCCACAGTGACCTGATTATAGACTAGTTCAGTAGAGTGAACTTGTACGACGCGCCACGAGTCACTGTTTCGACCTTTGGCTTTGAAAAATATAAACAAAAAACTAAAGTCTGTCCTCTTTCTGTACCTTCTTACAAAATCTCAATTTGATTCTCAGAGAGAAATTTATGACGATTTTCCCCAGGTCACCTGTTTGGAATGTAATTTAAGAGTCTACAAAAAGACCAACTTCCTCAGATCATATCTCCGCAAATATAGTGCGAAAAGCTCTGAAATTTGGAACTGAGACTCAGCGTGATTTCTTCTCAAATGGGTTTTCTTTTTATCTTCTAAAACGTCTCCGAAAAAAAGTTACAGTGAAAATTCCACGATGACTTGTTTGGAGTAGCGAAACCCTAGAATCCAAAGCTCTGATACCAAATGTTATGAAACCAGCTCACAAAAAGATAGAAAAGATAGATCAACGCATTAGAATTCAGCCTCTTCGAGGGGAAAACCTCCTTTAAATTACACAAATGAATGATTCCTTGATGATACAAATGAAAATACCTCCTTTCTATATATAGGAGTCTAAGGGGTCATAACATAATCAGAGCCGACATAACAATAATAATGTGAGGGCACAATAATAACAATAGTGGGTTTCTATGGGGCACAATAGTAACAATATGGGCAACATGGGTACATCAATATAATAAGTGGGTTGTACTAATAACAATAAGGGGTTACACTAGTAGTATAGGGGCCTAACAGGTGTCCTCAACCTCTAACAATCATGTTGAAAGTACACTGTCAACTAGTGAAAACGAAGTCACTGGACAGAAAGGGAGATTTAAAATTCCTTGTAGACTATGTGAAGGTGATCATGCCATCCACTATTGTCCCTTCCTAGATGCAGCTAAAAGAGTCTTGTATAACCATCCTGCTTCACCACTACGGCTTCCTCTTGGATACAAGAAACTCTTGTCGAGTCAATCACTAGTTGAAAATCCGATTGACACACCTTTGTGGTTGGTCAAAGCATATATCATTGAAGATAAACCCTCTGAGTCCACATCAGACCAAAGTCAACAGGTCGAGATGGAAGTGGACCCAAACTTGTCTTCAAAAAGTCTACCTTTAGATGATACAGTCACCAAAGGGAATGCGAACGACACCGTTCAAATTCTTTTCGTAAACACAGACTCTGATGAACATGGGGGAAATCTACCCGTTCCTTTATTGTAGGAAGGAAGTTCGTCAGAGGTTTACCTAGCCGTTTATTCGATCCCACCTCCAAGCAACCTAGTTTTTTCCTTCGATTGGAATCTACTAGGCAGACCTCGTCTACTGTCTAATGTACCATTCTGAATCATAGTACAAGCTTACAGAATGGTCATGGTCGGTACTATCATAGATGAAGGGGCTTCTGTGAGTATCCTTTCCTCAACTGCTTGGAAAGCGCTTGGTTCGCCATCGCTTCTGCCTGAGATGCGAAATATGACAGGCTTCGACAAAGGAACCAGTCGACTGTTAGGGATCCTTGCAAATTTTCCTATAACTATGAGAAGGAAAACCGTTTATCTGAATGTAATGGTAGTCCAAGTACCTTTAGATTACAATCTACTCCTTGTGTGTGACTACATTTATAGCATGGGATCTATTGTTTCTTCGCTCTTTAGAGTGATGTGTTTTCCACATGAAGGCAAAGTGGTCTAGCTCATAGACCAACTTTCATTCCCTGGTTCACACATAGCTAATAATCAAGTGCCATCCCTATCTGGTATTTTTGCACAAGGAATGTCTTATCAATCTCTAGCCAATCCACCTGATGAACGTGAGTGATTCGATGGATGTGGCTAAAACCAGGGGGCATGCACCCTGGTCTGCTTCGGCAGGAAAACTTTAGGTATAGGGTAGGTTTTCGCGGAGGATATATGACTAGTCTGACACACCTGTCCATTTAGGAAAATGGGATTACACTAGAATAGGATTCCCTCGTTAAGGTTAGGTGATTAGAGCTAGAATCACTTTCGTCTATTTCGATGGACTAAGCTGAAAAAGTGTTTCTGTCTACTCCGCAGGTGGAACCATCTTGTGGATGCAAAAACTTCTGTATGGTAACCTTGAAACTCTACTTCTCTATACCTGGGGGCATGCAAACATTTTTGCATGCAAGTGAAAAGCAACCATTTATTTTCTTAGTTTGTAGGCTCTTAACCCTTTAAACTTGTAGGATTGGTTGTTCCTAGCTTGCATAATGAAAGGCTTCGGAGCAAAGTTGCAAATGGGGCAAGCTCCCTAAAAAATGAACCTACTGATGAGACATCCTTATTTTACGACTGTCATGAGCAATTTTACGCAAAGTTCAAGCTCGTTAAAAAATAAACCTAGCAATGAGCATATTTTCCACCAGAGTTTAAGCTCATTAAAAAATGAACCCACCTTCGGTAAATAACCATTGTGATCGCATTATTATGAGCTTTTGAGCCTTGGTCGTGTTCTTACCATCACCTCCACTCTTTTTTAGCTGATCATACGACTCCATTTGATTGTTTACCCCTTTTGAGGAACAACTGTGACGAGTGATCCTATTAGCCATCTTCTTTACACTGCCATGATTGAAAAGTTCCAAACCTTACCTAGAACCAGCTGCTATCCAAAATCATCACTCGTTCCTCAAAAAAAGAGTCTCCTTTAAGCTCTATCCATCTGACTCATAAAATATGAAAAGATTGCCGAGCATTTGGCCTCTACAGCTCGTTAAAGTGATTGGGAGTGCCATCCCTCCTCTAGATTTTAATATTTTTGGACCTGAGGGATAATTGCACAAAAAGATCGAGCACTTGTCTTGTTCGGCTCATTAAAACTATCGAAAAGTCAACCCTTTCATAGTATTTTATACTTTTTCAGACTTAAGGGATTATACTACGAAAAAAGATTACTGGAGTTTCCTTTCTGTCTCTTTTCAGAATCTCTAAAATTGAAAAGGACCAAGTTATCATTGTCGTTAAACTCATTAAAACAATAGCAACAAACTTGTCCGTGCAGACAAGAGCGAGTTTCACTGTCGCTAGGCTCATTAAAACATAGCGACGGGTTTGCTAGAAGGGAAAAATATAGAACAAGCATATGTTATCCTCCTCAAGCTTGACAAAAATAAAGAGGTACTGGTCAGAAATGACTGGTGAAAAATTGGGAAGAAAACTTGAAGAAACTTTATTGGTAGCAAGTCGCTCTTGAACATGACACTTTCACTCCATCACCATGATTGAGTTGGGTTGGGTTATTGCGTTCACCGGTCATATCACCATTGGTCCTCCACACCATCCATTTTTGGGGTTAACACTGCTAATCCATTTCAGTGTCGCTGATATGTTCAAGAGAAGTCACTTAGAGAATTCACCAACCCAGCTTGTGTCTCATCCGCTGCAATACCTTCACACTTCATTCTTTCATGACCGCCACCCTGAGCCTTGTATCATCAGATCGTTTTCACCTCCACAAAATCATTTGCTCTGTTCCATGTCGTAGATGTGGGATTCATTAAGGCCCTCGTAAGATGGGTCACTTCTTGTCGACATCAGCTCATTATCCAAGAAGTTGACTTAGGAACAACCCCTTCAGTACTTTGAAGTTTGCATGCCTCAATGGGAAGTTTCTCACTTCTGGCGACAGGTTTACATCAATGGCCTTCGACCGAAATATTTTATGTGGTGTTCGATGCCAAGTCCCTTTTTCACACCACGTAAATTGTACTACCGTACCTTGAGGGTCATCATCATTATCAGTGATTCCTCTCGTGCCTGTTAATAGATCACATCATTGGCTGGTAATCAGGTGATGTCTTTCCATGTTCGACTTCAGAACATCTTTTCACATGGATTGACTTGTACTTCGAGTGAAGATTGAACGAGTTTGAAGACCCCGGATCTAGTTTCATCCATCCGAGCTGCAATATATTCAGGAAAATAAAGACATAAAATGTACATCATAGCTGCACATATAATCATCCAAGCTAAAGGATGATGGCTCTACCAGAATCATCAGTCTGCCATACCGACGGTTGTCTGTCCAATGTACATGAAAATGAATTTGAAAAGCTAAGCATGGGAATGCCTACCTCAGCTAGATCATGAAAATATTATGAAGATAATGTATTGTATTGTATCTTATTACAGGTCACCTTCCAGTGCAAAAAAACTTCGGATCCTCATGATAAAGCATTTCACCCGACATCAAAAGATTTATGACCTCATGCTTTAGGGGGAAACTGTTATAGACATATTTGGGCATTGCAACCCCAATCTTATATGTCCATAAACCAAGGGTTTCTAAGTCCCTAAAAGTGTTGTTTCATACCCTACAGGAACAAGGTCAGCTGATTACATCATCTCCCAGAAGTTCTCCATGAAAAATTGCTCAAAACGGCTCAAAACAGGACTATCTCACCTGCTCCATGGTCAAAGTGCAATTCATCCCACCTAATGCACATGGGGGGTGCGATTCATACTGAAAATCCCTTCTATGGGGTGCGATGGGTGAGAGTAGAGAAATGGCAAAGACATTTTGCAAGGTGGATGATCATGGAATCTTCCAGAAACTTCTCCTGTGACACTTGCCTCTCTGAATTCGCCCAGGGATGAGTAAGAGATCATGAAATATCCAAGTGGAATTGAGAACTATCAAAGAAATGACACTAATCAAAAACCTAGAAGCTGACTCACCCACCTACAAACATCTATATATGGATCCCTCATCCTAGAGATCCAGAGGCTGGAATTTTGCATCTTGTAAGGAAGTGTTGTTGGTTTCTTTGTGGAACATCATAGTGTTGGGTGATCTAGCTTTTCAATAGGTCAAGAAGGGCTTTCATGCTAGGAGGATGGCACTAGGTCAGATCAATGGGTTGTAATCCTCTCTTCTACTACTGCTATCAATAAAGCTATTTGAGTTTTCCTCCATATTCTTGTATGTCTTTGAATATTGAATTGATATATGCAGTTGTATGGTCAATTTATATCTGATCCTATATTATCTATGATTGTAGATCTCTATTCTTTAATGGTATTATGCTACTTTGACTCTATAGGTGTTTATTGAAGCGGGACAAGCGAGGAAGGAGTGGCAAAGATCTGTCAAAGGGGAGAGGAAACAAGCAAGGAGCCAATCGAAACACTGAGGTTGGTACTCTCTGCTTCTCTCTCATCTACTTCTCATAAAGTAAAACGCAAGTGACTTTAGTTTGTTTGTTTCTAAGATATCTACCCATCTTAGTGGGACTAGCAGCTCTGAATGGACACTAGTTTTCCTGATAACATCGTGGAAAGAATATTACACAACCCAACAGATTGCAACTCGAGCAACCTCACAACCTACAAAGAAAAAATCAAAATTAGTAAGGAAAAGGATCATATGTATGTAAATATTAAGTTATATAATAAAGGTAGAACATTCGAATTATGAAATAAATGATGATTAACCATTGCTACTGCCATATTGAATAATGATTAACCTTAATTATTCTCACATGACTTCAATTTTAACAAAAATATATGGATTTTAAACCATGTCATTTGCAGAGGTTTCTGTGGGGCGAGGTAGGCAAGTGTTTTAGCACTTTGAAATGAATGTGATGGTGAGTCTAAAGACTAGTGAGGATTTGGCGAGGGCATGCAAATGTCATGAGTCCTCTTCAAACAGCAGAAAATGTTTAAAACTAAATAAACCCCAAGGTATAGCACTGAAACACCAATGATTCCACCCTTTAATATTGATTCATTTAGTTATGCAGAAGAAGATAGATGATGGCACATATACACATAAGATAAAATGAATATAAGAGGAGAAAACAATGCTAATTCACATTACCACAAGAATCCCACAAAATGCTTCAAAACCCTGGTTCATTTCCTTGCCAAACTGCAGAAGTGATGTACAAAGTATCTCAATACATTCACAAGAGTCCAACCTTGACAAATGACTAAGAAAGTACAAGATATAGGCATGAAACCACCTATGCTAGCCATCGAGGGTCGAATCCATGAGTCAAGGCACTGTTTTCAACAAGATCTAAACTAGGAACTAAAAAATAAGCAGTGGAACAACTTGCCTCTAAAACTATGGAAACTTATTCAATCATCCTCAAACCAACTCTAACTGATGTATCTATCTTCTTAAGTCATTTTTCATCATTTTTACATCATAGTACATCAAGTTACATCATATTATATCATGAATTTACCAAGAGAGAAGAAAAAATAAAACTCGTAGAAAAGTAGGCGAAATTCTGATTTTTTAAGCAAAATTGGCAAAATTTTGCCTAATGCGTAGCGCCCTGAGCCTGATGCGCAGCGCCACTTCAAGGCTAATTTTGAACTCCCTCCACTTAACCAAATTAGGTCCAAGATGTCTTTCTAGAAAGCTCCGCCTGTCTACTTTCTAGGACAACTAGAATTTTTGGATTTCGAGTCCATTTTCCCCTTCAAAAATCACTTCTCACAAGACTGGTTCCTATGGGTCCAAAAAGTGTCAGAGAGGACATTTTTTAGGTGTTTTTTTCCCTTTAGGTGACCCAGATCTCCTCCAAATTTCATGAAAATTTCTGGGTTTTAGTATTTTTCGATGAGGAATCTAAAAATGCAAGCCATTTTGCAAAATTCCAAGCCAACTCAATGCGCAGCACCGACGGCGCTACGCATCAGCTAAAAATTCCTGTGTTTTGCACTTAAAAATTGTGAAATGACAAAAATTTCTCAAAATTGCTTCAAATTTGGCAAGAGGCAAGCTTACGCATTGCTTTGCTGAGCCAAGGAAGCTTCAGCAAAAATTTTAAGTTTATCTTACTCCTTTTTTGCTTTTAAGGCTCTCTTTAACTTAGCTTTTAAGCTTTTTATCCTTGTCTTGCAAATTTTATTACGAGCTAAGTAATGATAAGCCATGTGGCGCAACATGTTCTTCTCCTTGTTAGCCTTATCAAGCAGCTTCTCAAGGTGGATATTCACTCATTCCAACCATGATTCTTACTCGGCCTCTATTTCTTGCTCTAGTGAAGTCATCTTGATTTTTCATCTTTTTTCCACTTGCCAGTTTTCCCTAATGGTTTGCAGCTCCATAATTGTTTGTTTATCCTCCAATTGCTTATTCTCTTGCTCAAGGAAGTTAATGATCCATTTGGCCCTCTCAAGGTCAAGTGATAAGGCTTGGATTTCATCATCTTTCTCTTTGATGATCAAATCCTTGAGTCTTGAGCTTTGAGAGCCCAAATCAGTGTCATCTTCCTCAACCAAAACAAAATCCCTGTCTTGCCCTTCAGAAGGCCCTTCATCATGCAATTTTTGCTTTCCTTTGTCCTGTACCTGTTCAGCTGAAGACGAAGTCAAAGCCCCTTTCACCCCAAGTGAAGATAGCATTTTCTTGTGATCCGGTGAAGAAAACGAGACCCCTTCCACTCCTGGTGGAGATAATACTCGTCTCGCAACTGCAAAAGGTCTCCTTTTGCCCTTTTCATAAGTTATAAACACAGGAATGTGAGCCTCTTCTGTTTTTCTTTCAGGCTCTTTTTGTTGCCCAAAAGGTTCACCTTCCTCTTGAGGATCTGCAAAAATTTGAGGCCCCTTGAAGATTTCATGGGCAATGAAGTTTTCCCATGGCACTCCCAACTGAGTGAGCTGATGCACAACAATAATCTTGATGACAACAAAGTGATAAATACTGTTGAGCTGCTGTGTGTATGGTTTTCCTTTTGCAATCACAGTCGTCCTCTCTATGTTTTTGCATATGAAACATGGAATACTCATCATTCTGACCCTGGTGAAGTGCCTTAGTAATCTGACATGATAGGCATAAAGTCTAGAGAACCTACCCTCACATGTGAAGTATTTGATGATGAGTTTCATAAGTGGAACATACCGGTCCTCCAAGAACTTGAAAGGAAACACCCTACTTAATTTACCATGATATTAGGCCTTAATATATGGTTCATAATGCTGCTTGCTGATATTCTGTCTTTTGTTCCACGTTTCCCCTACATCTAGCATTCTAGTTGCTTCTGCAATAATAGCTGGTGAAAGAGTGAAATTGATCCCAGCAAGGTGTACCATATTATTCTCCATGTTTATGACAAATTGCCTTGCTAATTCATGATGATACTTAACCCTCTCAACCATCTCACAAAACTCAAAGCAAGATTGGTATCTGAAGCAAGTGGTAGCAAGGGGACAAGCAAGGAGTTCAGCAATGCTAATAGGTTCCTCTCTAATAATTTTCCCACCCTTGTGAGGTCTCCTAGGCTGTACATTTCTTTCTCTTGAACTGTCACTTAGTGTTTCTTCTTCATATCTTGACTCACTGTTTCTTGCCATGGTGCTTGGTGCTTATCTTAGGGAAGTGATGTGATGATTATATGGTGGAAAATTTTAATGAGGGAGGACAAGGGAGATGAGTATGAAGAGATTTTACTAATGGGAAATGGAGTTGGGGAATGAAGGGATAAGTTTTGGGAAACTAGGGTTTAGTGAGGGATTTAGGGTTTGATGAAGGGAATGAGTTGTTTTAGGGGAGTGGGATATGGAAAATGGGATAAATGGAGTGATTTAGGGAAATGGAAGAGAGAAAAGGGTTTAATGATGTTGGTTGTGATTATGGAGTGAAAGTTGTACAATGAAATGGAAAATAATGAAGACAAGCTAGGGTTTAACTTTCAAAATGCAAAACTCATGAAGAACATAGGTATGAGATCAAATTCAGCACAAGGACAATGATAACTTACTTGTAGAATAGAAATGCAGTGTTTTTGAGGGTTATTGAGTGATTTGGAACGTTTTGGCAACTTCTGGACTGATGCGCAACACACTGGGCCCAATGCGCAATGCCCTCCTGATGCGCAGCGCCCTTGCAAATTAACATAGGCAAAAACCCACTGATGGGCAGTGCCAATCTGATGCATATTACACTACCTCTGATGTGCAACGCCAGGCAAATTTGCTTGGAAAACAAGGTTTTTAACTTCCTTTTCTCAATTTGCCTCCAAATCACGAATTTTTCTCTCCAAGGGTATCTTGCACAATGAAATAATGAATAGCACTCTTTTCACTTTATATATGGATGGCTTTTAATTTTTACTTATTTCAAACCCAATTTTCTAATGTCAAAGTCACTTTGGTCATAAGCTTTGTTTTATCATTTGAATTGACTTTTCTTGATCACTTAGTAAACTGATGCATTACTGATTTTGCTTTTGTTTGCAGTGGTTGGAGTTGGCAAGGTGAGCAAGGGCAGCAGCTAGAACTTATTACATATAGTAAACATTTCAAATTACATAAATCTTGTACATAGAAATAAATAACTCTGTTTTCACCTCAAAATAGAGTTTTAAGGTAAAAAACATTTATTGAGCATATCATCAGTGAAATTTTGATCTTATGAACTTATAAGACCTCCTCATGTTCCTGTTGACCTTTTATTGAGTTTTCGATGACCATGGTGGCAAATCCTAGAGCTAGTGAGACTAAAACCCTAAAACTGGCTTTTGCAAATGAAATGACAAAAAATGACAGTAAATGAGCTAAACATGTGAAAACAGACCAACAGGTAAATGCCATGAGGGAAATTGATAATGAACCACTACCCTCAGTTGATCCATGACCTAATGGAATGTAGCTAATCAGATGGGACACCTGATATGCATGCAAAAAGAGAAATTTGATCACTGATGGAGGGATGAAGATACCAACACTAACATTGGCTCCAATGGGGATGGTAGCTCCTGGAAGGTGCCAAGAACCATAGATCTCTGGAAAAGCAGATACATGCCTTCATCCATTGGGCAAGATGGAGTCAATAACTTCAGCAAACTAAAACCAATATCTTGACTCAAAACTGACTCAATTACAAAGACTCAAAACTGACTCAAACAACTAACACTAAATAACCAAAGACTGAAGCCAGACATTCAACTTTATAGCCTTCACTTCGGGCCCCAAACTGAATGAATGACGATAGTACATACTTTGCAATGAAAGAAATAAAATGGTATGTACAATGACAAAATGTGACAGCAGAAAACTTCTCAAAGATAATACCGTTTCAGAAGCCGACCATTGACCGGCCCTCCTGGACAATCTTCCCCGTTCATTTCTTTGAGTAGAAAAGAATTTTGACCTCGATATGCAGCAATTCTATATGGTCCCTTCCATAGATTCTCGAACTTGCCATGGTTGCCTTTATCCTCGTTTCTAGCATCCCACTTTAGCACTATGTCTTCAATCCGAAATTTGTCCACCTTTGCCTTCCGATCATAAATCTTCTTAATTCTCTCTTGTAGCCTGAAGGTATTCTGAAAAACTTCCTCTCTCATCTACTGTAAATGGATCATTTGGCTTATTCTTCGCTGAAAATGATCTTCCTCACTGCCAGCTTCCTGCAGAAGTTTTACAACCAGGACTGCGAGAGATGTCGGGAACACCGTGTCAATACCATATACAATCTTGAATGGAGACATGCTGATTGACTTATTTTGACTTACTCTATCCGCCCAAAGTGCATTAACCAATTTCTTATGCCATCTCTTTTTGTTTGTTTCCAGCAACTTTTTTATGATGTTGACCAATGATTTGTTCGAAGATTCAGCCAATCCATTACCTTGTGGATAATACACAGTAGAATGTCCCAAGGTAATTTTGTATTTGCTACAAAATTCAATCATATTTTTGGACTTGAAAGCTGCTGCGTTATCTGTAATCAGTTTGTTAGGACAGCCAAAACATGACAAAATATTATTTTCAAGAAACTAAATTATTACTGAGTCTATGGCCTGCCGAGTGGGAATCGCCTCAATCCATTTTGTAAAATAATTCGTCGCTGTTAAGATCCACTTGTGCTGAGCTGAAGATGTGGGATGAATCTCTCCAATAAAATCTAGGCCCCACTACTAAAACGGAGCACTAACTTCGACTGGCTTGAGAGGTAGAGGCTGCAACTTTCTCCTTCCCTAAAAAATTTGGCATTCATGACAGCTTGTGACAGTTTTATAAACATCAGCAAAGAGGGTAGGCCAATAGTACCCTGCTCTCAAAATTTTGTTAGCCATCGTCTTCCAAAATAGGTGACCTCCACAGTCTCCCTTGTGAAAATAATTCATGACCTATTTTGCTTCCTCCTCGACCAAACAATTCAGCAAAATTCCTCCGAGATCTTTCCAATAAAGTGCATTGTTCATAATACAAAATCTAGCAACCTTCAGTTTCAGAGTTCTACCTTTATTTTTAGCCATCCCCGGTGGCGGTGAAAGGTGCTGGAGCACATATACAATATCTGAATACCAAGGAGAATGGAGAAAATTTTCAGATACCTGAACAAGCGAACTATCTTCATCTTCTTCGAACATAGCAGCAATTAGATTTATGTCTAAGGCATGCAAATTAGACTCCGCCATCAATTTTGCTAGACCCTGCCCCTTGATTAGCTTTGTTGGCTTTATCTCTAGGTCATATTCTAACAATGCTGCGATCCATTTGCCTCGCTTCTGTTGGACACGAATTGTCATTGATGTCAATATGGCAATATTCAAGGAGTAGACAGAGCCACCAGAGGAGCAGATGGAGACGGGAGGAGCAGACAGAGCCAAAGAAGAGGAGCACACAGAGCCATCGGAGCCATAGAGGAAGTAGACAGAGTTATCAGGAGCTATTGGAGGAGTAGTGGACGCGTTTAATAGCGAACAAACATGAGCCATCAGATTTCCAGCGAAAAGATCCGACAGCTACCGGGCGATAAAGATGCACGGGAGATAGCGAGTGGGGACGACAGTAAATGGTATTGATCGCACCGCCTTTGGAGGGTGCGCGGTAATTGTACGCGGGCGAGCGATCACAATCACCGGGCGATGCGTGGCAGATGGGACAGGGCAGAAACCGATCTGATCGCGCGATAATGCGCAGGAAGCTTGTGGGCGTGGGAGGTGCGAATGCCGTTGTATCTCTTGGTGGATGATCGGACGGTGTATATTATATCAATGCGATAATCAAACGGACCTGCGGCTCCATTATAAACCACCATAATGTAATATCCCATCCGCTGTGTCGCTAGTCTCAAAGGGCTGTCA
Organism: Pinus tabuliformis; assembly: GCA_031772625.1. Classification (NCBI taxonomy): domain Eukaryota; kingdom Viridiplantae; phylum Streptophyta; class Pinopsida; order Pinales; family Pinaceae; genus Pinus; species Pinus tabuliformis. The sequence continues at coordinate 180,974,810 of CM062812.1, forward strand.
CCCCCGAAACCTCCGATTGCGATATACAGTTGCGTACCCGATGGTCCTATTATATCGTGTCCTAATGATATATCGTATCCATCATATCGGGATTTATGTATCGCAGTGTTTAAGCCTTGTCACATTAAAACTATTATAGCGATATGCATACGGACCCGACTACACCAGTGCAATATAATTTAATATATCATCGCATCCATCGCATACTGCAAGCCTCTTGTAAAGCCCTGTCACATTAAAATCACCGATTTCGATATATATATATATATATATATATATATATATATATATATATATATATATATATGGAACTGACAAAGTTATTAAAACAATTTAAAACAATATCACATCCGGGTATCGGGGAATTGGCTATGTGATGTGCAAATCTACCGATTGCGATAAAGTTGTGGAGGAGCGGACCAAATGAAGTTATAGATGTTGGGATAATGCATTTATAGTCTGGCCTTGAGTGTTTAGAGGATGTTTTTCTGTGTATTCCATGTGTATCCCTGTATTCCGATAAATGTGTTGCCCGGGGCTTAAAGTTAAATTAATGATACTGATAGTTTAGTGGACCTGAACCGTTGCGATTGCGATTACGGTATTACTATTGCATATTTTATGAATGTTATAAAGGGGGCCTCTCTGAAATTTTTCTTAAATATGCAACATTGTTGTAATTCAACCTCTCTTTCGCATTAATGTGTCCTGTAAGAATTTGATGAATCCGAATAGACAGAGGTAGCCATGGATCGGGAAGCTGAAGTGTCAAGCAAGCTGAAAGGTCAAGCGAGTCATAGGAAACAACAATGACCGAGGAGGAAGCCAAAGAGGCGGTGGAAAGCGGAAATGAAGAGTCAAAGACATCTCAAATACATCAAAAACATATAAACAAAGTGAAATTTTGATTGATGGATAGATAATCAGTGAGAGAGGAAGCCGAAGAATAGGCAAGAGGAAGGAAAGGCCAGAGAAGCAAGAGAACAGGAGAATAGCAGAAGCTCAGCAAGCTTGTGAGTAGAGAACAGCAGCAGAACAGTTTATATCAAGGTTGGGTTGGAGCCCAAGAGGTTGGAGCCTCAGAATTGAACAGGACTGAAGTCATTGGGGGTAGGTGCTCCTAAGTGCAGAACCACTACAAAACAGAGTTGGTGCTCTGGAGGTTGGAGCCTCACTGAAGTCCAAGTTGGAGCTTGGCAACCATTCAAAATCTGATATATACTTATATTGTATTTATTTCATTGCACTGTCTTGAGTTTTTAATAAAAGCATTAATTCCAGCTGTTGATTTCTGTGTTCTGTGTATACATATACATATTTATATATGCTTTTGGCAATCACTAGAACAATTAAAAAGTAAGAAATAATGATTCACCCCCCACCCCCCTCTCAGTATTTTCAATAGCCTCCCTTCCAAATCTGTTTGTACCAAAACATCTTTGACAGCTACATTAGGAACATAAGTAAGAATATGAGAGTGCAGAATATATACTCGGAAATATTTCAAAGCTTTCACCAAGGCAAGAGCTTGCTTCTCAATAATGTTATATTTTAAGGCTGCATCTCTTATTGTCCTACTGAAAAAGGAAATTGGCTTTTCAAGCTGGTCTCTTTTCTGCATTAGAACTGCTACCATAGTATGTTCAGAAGCGAATGAAAATAATATGAAATCCTAGGAATAATCTGGGCTGATTAAAATTGGAGCTAAAGAAAGAGCCAACTTTACCAAGTTGAAAGACTTCATGGCTTCTTCGGTCCACTTGACCACACTATCTTTCTTCAACATATTTGTAATTTCCCTCAAGTGTTTAGCTAGATTTGGCACAAAATGACGTAAGAAGTTCATCTTACCGTTAAATGCTTGGATCTCTTTTTTACTATGAGGAAAATCATTTTTCTGAATGGCTTCCACTCAAGCAGGATCGATGCAGATGCCTTCCTTTGATATTATGTGACCAAGAAGCTTCCCCTCGTCCATGGCAAAAAAAGCTCTTTTTGGGATTGAGTGATATTCCATATTTTCTGTAACGTTGAAAAGCAATTTTCAGATGGTAAAGATGCTCCTCATATGGATTTGAAAAGACAGTCAAATCATCAAGATACACTACTAAAAACACATCTTTTTCATTTGCGAAGGTGATGTCCATAGCCCACTAAAATGTTGCACCAACATTCTTTAAACCGAACGACATCTTGGCATAGTGGAATTTTCCCCACGGAGTGGTGAATGTTGTTTTGTCCCTGTCGTCCTCATGAACCAAAATTTGATTGTAGCCAGAATACCCATTGAGCAGCAAGATACGAGATGCCCCAACTACTCTTTGGAGTATGTGGTCCATTTTCAGCAACGGGTAATTATCTTTCAATGACACTTTATTGAAATTTCTAAAATCTATGCACAATCTAATCTCCCCTATCTTCTTCTGCACAGGTACTAAATTGGAGATCCAATTTGAAAATATGAATGGAACGATTATACCAGCCTTGTACAATCGGTTCACCTCTTTTTCTATTGATGGGAGCAACTTCGGATTTATCCTTCTCAACTTTTGGCGAAATGGCTTCTGATTTGGCTTAATTGGAATGATATGTTGAATTATACTTTTTTCGTACTCCTTCAAATTTGTATAGTCCCATGCAAATAAATTTGTAAATGAAGATAGTAAACTAATGTATTTAGCTTTTACCTCAGGAGGTAATGCCTTTGACAACTTTACCATCTTTGGATTTTCTGCTGTTCCGATATTCACATCTTCAACTCCCTTCTCAGTCGGCACTAAGCTTGGTTTTCGGGCTACATCATCTTGATCAAATGATTCCTCTAAAGGTATAAGGCCTTTAGGGATGACGTTGTCTTTCAACTGTAAGACTTCCATCTGATTTACCTCTATTTCAGGTTTATCATCATCTTGCTCACTATCTATAGAAGTGTCTTTATATTTGCCTTCATTTTGCAGAAAATCTTCAATCTCTTTGTCATCTTGAAGCACCTGCCAATATCTTAGATTATCAGGGATAGCTGGGCAACGCTTCACATGAATTTCAAACTTATTGTTTGAATTCATTGGGATCTTTAAGTTACTTGCAGCTGTAGCAAGAGAATCTGCAATAACATTTTGTGCACGAGGGACACATGTCAAAGTATGATCTGGAAACAACCTCAAAATATCTAAAACCGCATTACAGTAAGCCCTCATTTGAGGATTTTTGGCTTGGTATTCACCCTTGACTTTTTTGATTACTAATTCAAAGTCACCATAAACTGAAATTCTCTTTGCATTCAACTTCCTAAGGATTTTCAAGCCTGCAATCAGTGCCTCATATTCGGCTTCATTATTAGAACAATCAAAAGCCAATTTATATGAACAAAATCTTACATTACTTAGGACTTTATTTGGTAGGAAAATTGGGCTGCGTATCCAAATACCAATTCTTGCACCATCCTTACCTACTACTCCATCAAAATCCATACTCCACAAACCGGCTTCTTCCTCCAAGTGCTGGAATTCTGCCTGCTCTTCTACCTTTGGCTGCTGTCCATCAATTTTCTGCTGTTGGCGGAATGTAGACTGTTCAGCGGTACTTTCAAGCCTTTGTCTCTCTTGATCAAGTACTACCTTGAAATTTTCTTTTATCTTTGGAATATCTTTGACTTCAACTAATTGACTATTTACATCATTAAAACCACTATTAGAATAAAGAACAAAAGATTCTAAATATGTATGTACATAATTAATTGGATGATTCAAAGGTTTCTCCTTGCTCGTGATCATATACTTCATCTTTTTCTCCCTATATAATTTTCTCAACTGACCAAACACGGGAATAGTGGCATAGGAGAAATCTAACTGTAATGTCCCTTTGAGTTTTGCACCCCACGACCTAGATAAAAGCATGCCAAATCTAGGGGGATGTCAGCCACAACTACATCCATGAGAACATTCTTTGCTGGAATCTGATCTAAAGTCACAACCAAATCCTTAATGAGACCAATACATCTGACCCTACCAAAATCAAAGGAATAAAGATCATGATACTTGCGAGTGATGTCCAAACCCAATTTTTCCATAATTGCCTTTGGCATTAGGTTGTGAGATGCTCCTAAATCAAACATGGCATTGTGCAAGACATAATCATGCAATCTAAGGCTAATGTAAAAAGGGGCTACATCACTATCCTCAGATTGGCCTTCTAATGCCAGACCAAAGATAAGCTCGGGTTGGTCATCTTCCACATTAACCATATCAGACAGGGGATATACATTCAAAATATTTGACACTTGACTTTTATAACTGTTATTCTTCATTAATTCAGTCAAAGGTATTGACACTTTTAACTTAGAAATCTCATTCTCTAAGCTAAAGGTTGTAGTTTTCTCTACCTCTTTGACCTAAGCATCCTTCTTTCAGACTTCTCCTTTGCTACACTTAGCTGATTTTACTTTTCATTTGCTGATTGTACTTTGCTGGAAGTAGGATCTGCTGGCTCCTTTCCTTTTTTCTGAACATTTGGAGAATCATTCTTTGGTGGTGCTGCTTCCTTCCGTTTTTGAATTGGATTGATTAGTACATCCATGCTCCTAAGTGACTACTGTCTTTGCTACACTGTGAGTGCATTCATATATCCCCTCTAATATTCATCTGATTCTTCCTCTAGGACTGTTTCATTTACTAATATAAAATCTTCATCTTTCTGTACAACTGGGCTTTCTGAATATTCCTCATATTCCATGATATAAATTGGCAAACCATCTGGTGTAAAGAAGTGATTCTCCTCTCCTATTGGATTCTCGTCATCATCTGATTCCTAGACATGCACATAATTCTACTGAAATGGTGTTTTGACTTGCTGCTGAGCTGATTGATCTTGCGCTCTTTGCTCCCATTGTTTAATCCTGAACTGTGGCTATTGCTGACCATAGAAATTTGGGTTTCTAACCTGTGTCTCAGGCTAATCAGCAATGGTTAATCTATCGAACATCTTCTCAAGTTTGCAAAGCAAATGATCTGAGGAAGAAGCTTCTTCCTTTATGGTCACCTTCTTCTCGGTCTTCGTTCTAGCTCTCTTAGCTAGCAGATTTGCCTCCACACTCACTGCAATTTTCTGCATCTCCTCCAACGTAGCCACGTCTCCTTCTCTCAATTGATATGCCATGTCAGGATCAAAACCATTGGGAAAATTTATCAAAGCTAGACCCATTGGTGGCTTGATATCAGTTGGAATAGCATTATAAGAAGTGTTGAATCTTACACAATAATCCTGGACACTTTCACCAACATTCCTCTTTATGTTTTCATAATCAGAAAGAATTTGGAGTGGATTTTTCTTTACCTCCCAACGATCTAGAAATTTTCTATGAAGAACTGCCAATGTATTGGTAGTTCCCGCGGGAAATGCTCTGAACCACTTTCGCACTTCGCCTCCTAAAGTTTGCACAAATAATCTCATATTCACATTCTATGCATCTATCTCATGAATATCAAATAAATCGCTCATCCTATCAACATGCTGCTGTGTTTTGATACCTTGGGTAGCATCAAACAATGGAATTTTACTTTGGTAATCGGCAGGCATAGCATCCAAGTTCTGTGGCAAAACGAGAGGTGCATATCTAGCAGCCATTGCTCGAGGTGGATTTGAAACTGGCCTTGGGGATGTAGTATTAATTGGAATAACATTGTTGAAGGAGGTGAGGAAATGATAGATGTTTGACGTGTAGAAGGGGTTGATGGGGGAGAAGAGATAACAGATCTCTGATCATATATGGTGGGCTACACGGGAAGAGTGGGGATAAAAGGAGGTTCAGTAGGAATTTCTGAACTAGACACAACAACAGATGAACCAAGAGTAGCAGATGCAGATTCTAAGAACTCGGGAATATTGGTAGCCACAATAGAAGTTTGAAGATTCAAAATATAAGCATAAATTGATCTGTTTACCCCTTCAATTTCAAGATATTGGACAAACTCCAGATTTAGAATATTACCACCAACTACACTTTCAGATTTAGTTTCAAACAAAGATAGATCAAAATGTTCATCAAACGGGAGATCTTCAAGATATTCAAATATAATTGGGCATGAATGAGATCTAAAAATCGGTATCATGGTAATTTCTTGCCGAAAAATTCTTGGAATGAGATTTGGGTTTTCATACACAAGAGGAGGATCAGGATCAGGATTGGCCCTGGTGTATCGTCTGGAAGCCAGTGTGTTGAATTATTCCCAAAATTCAAATTGACATTACAATCTTGTCAGCCTACTGAATTCTAAACTCATCATCCAAAAGTCTAGAATTGTTTAATGTACTGGGGTAATAGTTGTCAGTTCTTCCCCAATGGAGTCGCCACTATGTTAGGGCCTAAATCTACCTCAGGCTAAGAAAGGCAGGTCTAGGGTCACATCAAACCAGGCTTAACCTAGAAGCTAGCCCTACCAGCTCGGGAGAGGGCTCTCTCCTTATCAATCTTAAAGAAAATATGGCAAGTAAAGCTTGAGATGACTGATATGAATTCTAATTTTAGGCTAGGTATGTTTGCTCAGAGGATTTTGTTTGATTTTAATGGTTGATTGCTGGATCATATGGGGAAGGCAGTTTTGGGTCCTGGAAATCAACTCAGATTTGCATAGGTTTCTGTGGGGCGAGGTAGGAAAGTGTTTTAGCACTTTGAAATGAATGTGATGGTGAGTCTAAAGTCTGGTGAGGAGCTGGAGAGGGCATGCAAATGTCATGAGTCCTCTTCAAACAGCAAAAAATATTTAAAACTAAATAAACCCCAAGGTAGAGCACTGAAACACCAATGGATTCCACCCTTTAATCTTGATTCATTTAGTTATGAAGAAGAAGATAGATGATGGCACATATACACATAAGATAAACTGAATAAAAGAGGAGAAATCAATGCTAATTGACATTACCACAAGAATCCAACAAAATGCTACAAAACCCTAGTTCATTTCCTTGCCAAACTGCAGAAGTGATGTACAAAGTATCTCAATGCATCTACAAGAGTCCAACCTTGAAAAATGACTAAGAAAGTACAAGATATAGGCATCAAACCACCTATGCTAGCCATCAGGGGTCGAATCCATGAGTCAAGGAGCTGTTTTCAACAAGATCTAAACTAGGAACTAAAAAATAGGCAGTGGAACAACTTGCCTCTAAAACTATGGAAACTGATTCATTCATCTTCAAACCAACTCTAACTGATGTATCTACCTCCTTAAGTAATTTTTCATCATTTTTACATCATAGTACATCAAGTTACATCATATTACATCATGAATTTGCCAAATAGAGAAGAAAAAGTCAAACTAGTAGAAAACTAGGCGAAATTATGATTTTTTAAGCAAAATTGGCAAAATTTTGCCTAAAGCGCAGCGCCTTGAGCCTGATGTGAAATGCCACTTCAAGGCTGAGTTTGAAGGCCCTCCACTTCACCAAATTAGGTCCAAGATGGATTTTTGGAAAGCTCTGCCTGTCTACTTTCTAGAACAACTAGAATTTTTGGATTTGGAGTCCATTTGCCCCTTCAAAAATCACTTCTCCCAAGGCTAGTTCTTGTGGGTCCAAAAAGTGGCAGAGATGGCATTTTTTAGGTGTTTTTTGTCCTTTAGGTGACCCAGATCTCCTCCAAATTTCATGAAACTTTCTGGGTTTTAGTATTTTCCGATGAGGAATCAAAAAATGCAATCCATTTTACAAAATTCCAAGCCAGCTCAATGTGCAGCGCCGGTGGCGCTGCGCATCAGCTGAAAATTCCTGTGTTTTGCATTTAAAAATTGTGAAATGACAAAAATTTCTCAAAATTGCTTCAAATTTGGCAAGAGGCAAGCTTACTCATTGATTTGCTAAGCCAAGGAAGCTTTAGCCAAAATTTTAAGTTTATCTTGCTCCTTTTTTGCTTTTAAGGCTCTCTTTAACTTAGCTTTTAGGCTTTTTATCCTTGTCTTGCAAATCTTATTACGAGCTAAGTAATGATAAGGCATGTGGTGCAACATGTTCTTCTCCTTGTTAGCCTTATCAAGCAGCTTCTCAAGGTGGATATTCACTCTTTTCAACCATGATTCTCGGCCATCCTGTTGGGTCCCTATAATACTAGTGATTACCCCATTACTATTGTAGTTATACCCCTTATTTATATTGTTGTGCCCCTATTACCCCCATATTGTTATTTCTGTGCCCCATAGAATCCCTCTATTGTTATTTTTGTGGCTTTATATTGTTATTGTTAGGTCGGCTGGATTATATTGTGACTCCTTAGACTCCTATATATAGAAAGGAGGTTTTGTCATTTGTATCATCCAAGAATTGTTCATTTATGTAATGTAAAGGAGGTTGCCCCCTCGAAGAGGCTGAATTCTAAGACGTGGATCTCTCTTTTCTATCTTTTTGTGAGCTGGTTTCATAACATTTGGTATCAGAGCTTTGGATTCTAGGGTTTCGCTGCTCCAAACAGGTCATCGTGGCATTTTCGCTATAAATTTTTTCTGTGACGTTTCAGAAGTTGCAACAAAAACCCATTTGAGAAGAAATCACGCTGAACCTTGGGTCCGAATTTCAGAGATTTTCACGTGATATTTGCGGAGATATGATCTAAGGAAGGTTGTCTTTTTGCAGACTCCTAAATTAAATTCAAAACAGGTGACCTAGGGAAAATCATCATAACTTTCTCTCTGGGGATTGGATTGAAATTTTGTAAGAAGGTACAGAAAGAGGACGGACTGTAGTTTCTTGTGTGTGTGTTTCAGATTCAAAGGTTGAAACAGTGACTCGTGGCACGTCGTACAAGTTCGCTCTACTGAACTAGTCTAAAAGCAAGTCACTGTGGGATATTTCACATAACTCTTCCTGGGAGAATCCAATTTGGCTCAGACTTGTGGCATTGGAAAGAGGACGCAGAAGGCTAATACAGGTAGCAATTTCAAAACTGGATGATCTGAAATTACAGAGATACATCAGATTCAATATCAGGCTTCTATAAAGTGAAAAAAGATGTGTAGTTATTTTTAAATTTTTGTGTATGCTTGGTTTAACGGAATTCAAAGGGCATAGTAAAGCATTATTATCGGTAACTGATTCCCCGAGGAAAGAAAATGCAAACAGCTAGTAAGGAACCTGAAAGCTCTAGCATGACTTATGAAGAAGAGGAAGAAATGCTACATGATATATCAAAATTACAAGAACAAGTGCAACAAATGTCACGCTCACAAAAGCTAACAGAAGCTAAGATAAGTGGCGTGGAATCTAAGATAAATGGCATGGAATCTAAGATAAAGGGCATGGAAGCTAAGATGGAGGATTCGATGGCAGATTTGAAGATAGATTTGAAGACAGACATGGAAGAATTGAAGAAGTTGCTACAAGAAAGGGTCACTAATGGTGAAAAGGTAGTAAAGGAAACTCATGATGAGAACAAAAGAAATGTTAATCATGATTCCATAGACGCTAATGTTGAATCGAAGAACCACCATATTCCAAAAATCGATATGAGGAAGTTTCATGGCAAGGATCTTGCCACATGGATATTACAGATGGAGCAATTCTTCGATCTCAATAATGTGCAAAACGCACAAAAGGTACGTATGGCAACTGTATATTTGGAACCAAATCAGTTTGTATGTTATCAATGGCTTTGCTCTTGTAAACAATTTATCACTTGGGCAATTTTTACGGAAGAACTGATAGCACATTATGAAGATACGAAAAGCGACACTTTTTTTAGCCAATTGATAAGTCTCAAACAAAAGGGTACAGTAATGGAGCACATTGAGGAATTCCAAAAATTGAACATAAGGGTAAAGATATTCCAGAGGAGCATAGGATTGATGTGTTCATAGGGTCTTTAAAGGATAATATCCAACATGATGTTCGCCTTTGGGAACCTGATTCATTAGAGAAGGCATTCAGGTTAGCAAGAAAAATGGAAAGCAAAATTATGGCAACCAGGAAGCATACCACTCACAACTATAAAGACGGAAGTGTTGTTGCTCCTAGTCTTCCACCACCTATAAGGTTGACACCACAACAATTGGAAGAAAAAAGAGCAAAAGGGCTTTGTTACAGTTGTGATAGAAAATACACTAAAGGTCATAAGTGTGCTGAGAAGAAATTATTCTACATAGATTGTGAAGAGGAAGAAGAAAAGGATCAAGAAAGGTCAAAAGAAGAAGATATACTCCAGGAACAAAGCCTAGATGAAGAACAAATAAATCCGACCATATCTTGTAATGCATTGGCAGGAATTACCACTCCTCAAACCATCAAGATAGAAGGACAAATCAAGAAGAAAAAGGTAATAGTGTTGATTGATTCAGGAAGCACCCACAATTTTATTCATTATAGGGTAGCAAAAGAATTGAATTGCTTCCTATATCCAGCACCAGAGTGTCAAGTGATGATTGCAAATGGAGGAACAATAAATTGCTCTGGAATGTGCCATAATAGCAAGCTATCCATGGGAGAATATGTATTGACTAGCCCAATGCTTTCCATTCCAATGGGAGGTGCTGATGTTGTACTAGGAGTCCAATGTATACAATCCTTGGGTACAATAGCTTTTAATTTTCAAGAACTTTTCATCAAATTTCCTACGGAAGGAAAGGAAGTTGAATTAAGGGGTATTTCAGGGAAACCAGGAAAGATAATCAGCTCTAATGGCATGACTAAGCTTCTTAAAAAGGAGCAAAGAGGTGTAATTGCACAATTATGTTCGCTACATGTTTCCACATTGGAATCATCTATTTCTCCAGATCTCCAAAATGCCCTGGACAATCATTCCAAGGTATTTGAGACTCCCAAAGGTCTCCCACCTATGCGTGATCATGATCATGCTATTCATCTGATTCCAGGAAGTGTTCCTCCAAACATCAGGCCGTACAGATATCCCTATGCCCAAAAAGTGAAATTGAACGTATGGTTGCAGAAATGCTAGAGGCTGGTATAATTCAACCGAGTCAAAGTTCTTTCTCAGCTCCAGTAGTATTGGTGCACAAGAAGGATGGATCATGGCGCATGTGTCCGGATTATAGGGAGCTCAACAAGCTCACTATTAAAGATAAGTTCCCCATTCCTGTCATTGATGAATTACTGGATGAATTGCATGGATCAATTTACTTCACCAAGTTGGATCTTCGTTCGGGATATCATCAAATCAGAATGAAGATTGAAGACATTCCGAAAACGGCATTTAGAACTCATGAGGGTCATTATGAATTTTTGGTCATGCCTTTTGGCCTTACCAATGCACCTTCAACATTTCAAGGTTTGATGAATTCAATTTTCAAACCATTCCTTAGAAAATTTGTGTTAGTATTTTTTGATGATATACTAATCTACAGCAAGTCTTGGAAGGATCATGTTGAACATGTTGACAGGGTGCTACAACTATTGGAGGAGAAACAATTATATGCAAAAAGATCCAAATGTTTCTTTGGAGTCCAGGAGGTGGAATATTTGGGTCATATTGTATCTCATGAAGGAGTTAAGGTAGACCCTAGCAAAATTAAAGCCATTAAGGAATGGAAAATCCCCACATCCATAAAGCATCTGCGAGGATTTCTTGGGTTGACAGGGTATTATCGCAAGTTTGTTAAGAATTATGGGAGAATAGCAGCACCTCTAACAACATTATTGAAGAAAGATTCATTTTCATGGACTCCGGAAGCAACAAAGGCCTTTGAACATCTTAAAGAGGCAATGTGCCAAGCACCGGTCTTAGCTACACCGGACTTCACAAAAACCTTTATTGTGGAATGTGATGCTTCAGGAAATGGAATTGGTGCTGTTCTAATGCAAGATGAAAGACCCATTGCTTTTGAAAGTCGTCCAATCAAGGGAAAGTTTTTAAGCAAAGCTATTTATGAGAAGGAAATGTTGGCAATACTCCATGCACTTAAGAAATGGCGACCCTACCTAATGGGAAGACACTTCAAGGTAAAAACGGATCATGATAGCCTTAAATACTTTTTAGAACAAAGATTATCCTCTGAAGAGCAACAAAAGTGGGTCACAAAGATGTTGGGTTATGACTTTGAAATCATCTACAAAAAAGGGAAGCAAAATGTGGTGGCAGATGCACTCTCAAGAAAGGATGAGGATGTGGAAGCATTGTTGTGTGCCATTTCTATTATCCAACCAGATTGGATAAACGAAGCAAGGGAGGAATGGAAGAATGACGAAGAAGTGTGGGCACTTATTCGAAAGCTACAACAAGATTCCAGTACTTCTGATACATTTAGCTGGCAAAATGATTCGTTATGGTACAAAGATCGCTTATACCTCTGTAAGAATTCCCAGCTAAAACAAAAGATTCTTATGGAATTGCACACTTCTCCCTTAGGAGGGCACTCAGGATTTTTAAAAACTTACCACAGGGTTAAGAAGGAATTTTTTTGGGATGGCCTTAAATCAGATATTCAAAAGTTTGTGGCGGAATGTTTGGTTTGCCAAAAAATAAAGTTGAAACAATTAAGACACCGGGTCTATTACAACCTTTATCCATTCCAAGCCAACGTTGGGAGGAGGTTTCAATGGATTTTATCACAGGTTTACCCAAGTCTGAGGGAAAGAGTGTCATCATGGTGGTAGTTGACAGACTTACCAAGTATGCACACTTTTGTGCATTATCACATCCATTTAAAGCCAGTACAGTTTCTACTGCATTTATGGAAACAGTTCAAAAGCTACATGGAAACCCAAAGATTATTGTAAGTGACAGAGATCCCATTTTCACTGGAAATTTTTGGACAGAATTATTTTCTTGTCTTGGTACTCAGTTAGCTCATAGCTCATCTTATCATCCTCAATCTGATGGGCAAACTGAGATAGTAAACAAATGTTTGGAAGGATATCTTCGTTGCTTTGTATCTGATAAACAGACACAATGGGTCAAATGGTTGCCTCTGGCTGAATGGTGGTATAACACTTCCTTCCATACAGCAACAAAAATGACCCCATTTATGGCACTTTATGGGTATCAACCACCATCCATCACATCATATTTAAGAGAAAATTCTAAGGTTCAGGAAGTGGAACATCACATCGAACATCAACAACAAGTCCTCCAACTCTTAAAGGATAACCTCGTGTTGGCACAAAATAGAATGAAACAACAGGCAGATCAACATCACAGTGAAAGAAGTTTTGATGTAGGTGATTGGGTATTCCTACGGCTACAACCATATAAGCAAATGTCCCTAAAGCAAGCTAAGAAGGTGATCTAGGTGGATATTGGTGGCCACCTGCCAAGTCCACCTAGACCCCCACCATTGTCTTTCTCAGCATTTTCAGTTTCCTTAATTGTAGCACAACTTACTATTTTTAGGAGTTTTTCGGGTCCTGAACTTCCGGAGCCGTTTTGAGGCCCTAAACGACGTTTTTTGGGGAATCCGGGGACAACATGGGTCCATGGAATGGACCGATGTTGCCTGCTCCAACAATGATAGTGCTCGGATAGATATTTCTAATGAGCTATTGTATGCGTCAAACGGAGATCATATGCCAAAGTTACGACCCCGGGAAGTTGATGTACCAATTTACCCCAAACGGGGCCCACAGTTTGGCGTTTCATCTCCTAGGGTTAGGTTTTTGAATGTTAAGGGTTTTCCATTGTTTCTCAACAATAAATAGGCCTTCGAGCCTCATTGTAACACAGTTCAGAGGCATGTAGCCATCACATCTCTTCTCAGAGATAAGCTACCATCGCCCTAGCTGGTTTATTTCCATTTCTGATTGTAAGCATATTTCAGTATTTTCCATTAATGAAATGAAGTATTATTTCCGCTGCATCTTTGTGTATATGGTTATCTCTGTAATTTGTTGCGTTCTTGTTTAAATCCGGATCAGTGGTATCAGAGCGGTCTGCTTTTTCTCTGTTTTTCTTTGCATGTCCCCAACAAGGTCGGGATATAAGGAGTTAGGGCTTGAACTAGTTGAACCTTTGCAAGACCAGCCTCGCAAATCCCGACGGCCTCCCATGGCGAACAAGAAGAAAGACGAGGGGGCAGAAGATCCCATCAAAATCTTTCTCGAAGAAGCCATCAAGCGACAACGGAACGCGATGATGGACAACTTTGCCCAGATCCTTCAGCGGCTACCCAGAAGCGACGCATCGGCTTCCAGCAGCTACTCTGGAAACGCCACACCCTTTAAGGTACAAGTTAATTTTGAAATCCCCATATTCGAGGGTCAGATAGACGCAGATGCCGTAGATAAATGGTTAAATCTGCTAGAGGTTATTTTTCTGTTCATGAATTTTCGAGTCGGGAAAAGATTGTTTTTGCTCTTCTCAAAGCAGCCCCCCACGTCAAGGACTGGTGGGAAACCTACTGCGAGCAGAAGGATGAAAGTATTGGTTCACTATTTTCAGCCGCACCCACCTGGGATTCGTTCCAGGATGTCGTCAAGGAGCAGTACTACCCTGTCGGAAGCTATGAGGATGAATACATAAAGTGGACCACGCTGCGGCAGGGAAGGGACCAAGACATGCCGGAGTTCACCAATCTTTTCCATACCCTTCGCACAAAGTTGGGTATCAAGGATTCGGAGCAACATTTGATACTCAAATACCGTGGCTGCCTGCACAAGTACATCTAGGAAGAAATACAATTCCTAAACATCCCCTCGCTCGGCGCAGCATACCGATATGCCGTCAAGGTCGAGCAGAAGTTTAAACAAAAGAAGCGAGACTTTGGATCTGCAAATCCAAAGCAGGGGAAAGGTGCCCCTAAACCACAGAACAAAGGACAAAGCCAAGGCGGGACATCCCAAGACAACCAGCCGAAGCTGCAAGCAAAGAACAGCGCCGCGAAGCCGAGAAAGGACACTGGAAAATGGTGCGAGTTCCATAAGAGCTCCACTCACAACACAAGTGAGTGTCGGGCCAAGCAGTCACTGGTGGCTGAGCTAAAGGTTTCAGAATCAGATGCATGTTCCGACTCTGAGTCAGAACCCGATAAGGGGTATGAAAAAGGGAAGCAGATCATTGATGCGGATCCCAGCGCCACTGTTGCTACCCAAAGATCCAGAAAAATGAACCCGAAGATCCAGAGGAGGAGGAGCGTCTCTTCCACTCCCAGATGTGGGTAAAGGGCTCCCCGATACAGTTCATTGTTGATAGCGGGAGTCAAAAGAACCTCATTTCGGCAGAGGTCGTGAAGCGGTTGGGCTTACCGACCACAGCACATCCACAACCATACACCATTGGGTGGCTTCACCAAGGACGAGATCTTCGCGTGAGCCAGCAGTGTCGCCTTCCATACAACATCAAGCCCTTCACGGATGAGGTATTGTGTGACATTGCTCCCTTGAAGTTTGTGATGTATTACTAGGACAACCATACTTGTGGAAGCGACATGCTGTGTATGAATCAAGGCCCCGTGCTGTTATTATTACATTGGGAAATAAGTTGTTCAGGATACCAGAGGTAGCACCACCTGCCGCCATCTCTTTGATTACTGCAAAACAATGCAGTAAATCATTTCCAAAACCAGGAAATTTGTTTTCCTGATGATACGCCCTCAAGGAAAGAAGAAGACAGTGGCCGCAGCCTCCAAACGAGTTCCCTCTGCACGACAACTACAGATGGACAAGATTGTGGAGGAGTACGAGGACATCTTCACCTCCCCGGCAGGGGTTCCTCTGCACTGTCAAGTCAAGCACTCCATCGATCTAACCCCAGGTGCGCCGCTGCCCAACGGACCAATTTATCGGCGCTCTGTTCTGGAGAAAAATGAAATCAAGAGGCAGATTTAGGAGCTCCTACAGAAAGGTCACATCCGTCCGAGTTCATCGCCCTGTGGGAGCCCGATCGTGTTGGTACAGAAGAAGGATGGGACGTGGAGACTCTGTATTGACTATCGGGCGCTGAACAAGATCACTGTCCGTAATAGGTACCTAATCCCGCGGATTGATGACCTCCTAGACCAACTAAGGGGGGCGAAATATTTCAGCAAGATCGATCTGAAGTCAGGATATCACCAGGTACCAATCGAACCCTCCGATGTGTGGAAGACTGCCTTCAAATCCAAGGAGGGCCTTTTCGAATGGTTTGTCATGCCTTTCGGATTGACGAATGCTCCTGCAACCTTTATGAGGCTAATGGATGACATCTTGCGGCCATTCACCAACTCCTTTGTAGTAGTATACTTGGATGACATTCTGATCTTCAGCCAGAGTTGGGAAGAGCACCTCCACCACATCCGACAGGTTCTCCAAACACTGCGGCAACACAAGCTATGTGCCAATTTGGAGAAATGCACTTTTGGCATGACCCAAGTTCATTATCTGGGATACATCATTGATGAACAGGGGGTGCATGTCGATCCAGCCAAGGTCCAAGTCATTCAGGATTGGCCCTCTCCAACCACTCTAACAGAGCTCCGCAACTTTCTAGGTCTTGCCAACTTCTACCGCAGGTTTGTGTTGGGGTTTTCTCATATTTCTTAGCCCTTGAGTCAAGTCACCAAGGGAGGGGCGAAAGCAAAATTCTTTTGGTCTGAATCTCAACATAAGTCATTCAAGGAGTTGAAGGATCGCCTCTGCACGACACCAGTGCTCGCGTTACTAGATTTACAACAACCATTTGAGGTCGAGACAGATGCCTCTGACTATGCTATTGGGGCAGTCCTTACTCAACATGGACATCCAGTGGCATATCACAGTGAAACACTTTCAGACACAGTCCAGAAGTACCCCACTTATGATAAAGAGATGTATTCCATTGTACAGGCCTGCCGACAATGGAAGCATTACATTTTGGGGAAGGAAACGGTCATCCACACAGACCACCGACCCCTGCAGTTCATACATACCCAAGGGAAATTGCAGAATGATCGCCATCAGAAGTGGTCTACATACCTGCAACAGTTTCACTTGAATATCAAGTATAAAAAGGGCAGCACCAATAATGTTGCAGATTGCCTCAGTCGACCACCAATCATGGCACTAACCACCGTGCTCAACTCTTGTGGGCACGAGACTTCTGATTGGCCATTTCTCTACAAAAGCGACCCAGAATTCGGCCACACATACCAGACACTCTTGGAGGGTCGGCATGTTGCAGATTTTCACCTCCAGGATGCCCTATTATGCCACCTCGGTCACCTTTGTGTTCCTTCAAGCGAGCGTGCCAAGATGATTTGGGAAGCACACTACAGTCGGGCTGCGGGCATTTCGGGGTCGCGAAAACAGTGGCAGTACTGCAAAATTATTTCTATTGGCCGAACCTTCGACAGGATGTTGGGAAGTACATCCGATCATGTACTGCCTGTGTCATTGCCAAACCGACCATTAAGAAGCACAACCTCTATACCTCGTTGCCTACCCCTAGTCGACCTTGGGAATCCATCTCCATGGATTACATGTCAGACCTTCCTTCCACTAAACATGGAAATGACTGTGTTTTTGTGGTCGTCGACAGGTTCTCGAAGATGGCCATTATGGTGGCCTGCAAGAAGAATATCACAGCAGAAGCCACTGCTAAACTCTTCTTTGAATGAGTGTGGGTGCACTTTGGGATCCCACAGTCTATCATCTCAGATCGGGACAGTCGGTTTCTCAGCACATTTTGGTCCAGTCTCTGATCAATGCTGGACACGAAACTCACGAAGTCCACAACCTTCCATCCTCAAACTGATGGCCAGACAGAGGTTGTCAATAGGATGATTGTGCACATTCTGCGCATGTATAACTCAAAGCATCCACGCACATGGGACGAGAGCCTCCCCTATGTTCAGCACAGCTACAACCGAGCTCTTCACAGCTCCACTGGCCATAGCCCTTTTCAGGTGGGTTTGGGATTCCAGCCACTATGCCCCATTGATGTGGCCATGCCACTTGCAGCTACTCACATGAATTCAGCTCATGTCCAGTCAGAAACAGATAAGGCCACCAGCTTCATTGAGCTCATCCAACATATTCGCCAGTAGGTCCATGACATTCTTGAGAAGTCAAATGCCAAGTACAAGCAGCGACATGATCAACATTGGGTGCCACACAAGTTTCAGGTGGGCGACAAAGTCTGGTTGCATTTGCAAAAGGAACGCCTTACTGGAGCCTATCGGAAATTGACACCACTCCGATATGGTCCTTACACCATTACTAAGGCTATGGGAGACAATGCATTTGAGCTCAACATTCCCCCATTCCTTGGCCTGCACCCAGTGTTCAATGTGGACCGCCTTCGGCCATACTTTCCACCATTGCTAGACACATCCGACATTGCAGAACAGCTCAAACCCACAGAATTAAATCCAGATTGCATGGAACAAGCTGCAACTGATCGGATCATGGACACACAGATCAAGAAGACTCGCCAACAGAATATCCAACTGTATTGAGTTGTCAAAGCAGGCCAACTCCTTCAGCAGGGAAAGTGGCTCACCAAGGAACAAGTTCAGCAGAAGTTTCCTCATCTCATGGAGGAGCTCAACGCAATGGAGACCATTGCTTCCTAAGGGGGGAGGAATGATCCAGGTGGATATTGGTGGCCACCTGCCAAGTTCACCTGGACCCCCACCATTGTCTTTCTCAGCATTTTCAGTTTCCTTAATTGTAGCACAACTTACTATTTTTAGCAGTTTTTCGGGTCCTGAACTTCCGGAGCCGTTTTGAGGCCCTAAACGACGTTTTTTGGGGAATCTGGGGGCAACATGGGTCCATGCAATGGACTAATGTTGCCTGTTCCAAAAATGATAGTGCTCAGATAGATCTTTCTAATGAGCTATTTTACGCGTCAAACGGAGATCATATGCCAAAGTTACAACCCCAGGAAGTTGATGTACCAATTTACCCCAAACGGGGCCCACAATTTGGCGTTTCATCTCCTAGGGTTAGGTTTTGGAATGTTAAGGGTTTTCCATTGTTTCTCAACAATAAATAGGCCTTCGAGCCTCATTGTAACACAGTTCAGAGGCATGTAGCCGTCACATCTCTTCTCAGAGATAAGCTACCATCGCCCTAGCTGGTTTATTTCCATTTCTGATTGTAAGCATATTTCAGTATTTTCCATTAATGAAATGAAGTATTATTTCCGCTGCATCTTTGTGTATATGGTTATCTCTGTAATTTGTTGCATTCTTGTTTAAATCCGGATCAGAAGGATAATAAATTATCACCAAAGTATTATGGTCTGTACAAGGTGTTGCAAAAGATTGGTACTATGGCATACAAATTGGAGCTTCCTGCAGCTTCTCGATTGCACCCAGTTTTCCATGTTTCATGTTTAAAGAAGGTTATAGGTGACAAACTCCCAATTCAAACAATATTTCCAGAACTTGACGAGGAAGAAAAAATTATATTGGAACCGGAAGCAGTCACAGAAACAAGAACTCGACAGCTACGAAATCGATCAATTTCAGAGTATCTTATCAAGTGGAAGAACTTATCCACTGAAGATTCCACATGGGAGGATGAGAATTTTATGCAGAAGTATCCAGAACTACTCAAACGTTGAGGACAACACTCTTTTGAAGGAGAGGGGCATGTTGGGTCCCTATAATACTAGTGATTACCCCATTACTATTGTAGTTATACCCCTTATTTATATTGTTGTGCCCCTATTACCCCCATATTGTTATTTCTGTGCCCCATAGAATCCCTCTATTGTTATTTTTGTGGCTTTATATTGTTATTGTTAGGTCGGCTGGATTATATTGTGACTCCTTAGACTCCTATATATAGAAAGGAGGTTTTGTCATTTGTATCATCCAAGAATTGTTCATTTATGTAATGTAAGGAGGTTGCCCCCTCGAAGAGGCTGAATTCTAAGGCGTGGATCTCTCTTTTCTATCTTTTTGTGAGCTGGTTTCATAACATAGCCTCTATTTCTTGCTCTAGTGAAGTCATCTTGATTTTTCTTCTTTTTGCTACTTGCTGGTTTTCCCTAATGGTTTGTAGCTCCATAATGTTTTTTCTATCCTCCAATTGCTTATTCTCTTGCTCAAGGAAGTTAATGATCCATTTGGCCCTCTCAAGGTCAAGTGATAAGGCTTGGATTTTAGTTCTTTCTCTTTGATGATCACATCCTTAAGTCTTGAGCTTTGAGAGCCCAAATCAGTGTCATCTTCGTCAACCAAAACAAAATACCTGTCTTGCCCTTTAGAAGGCCCTTCATCATGCAATTGCTACTTTCCTTTGTCCTATACCTGTTCATCTGAAGAAGAAGGGAAATCCCCTTTCACCCAGGTGAAGATAGCATTTTCTTGTGATCCGGTGAAGAAAACAAGACCCCTTCCACTCCTGGTGGAGATAATACTTGTTTGGAAGCTACAAAAAGTCTCCTTGTTCCCTTTTCATAAGTTATAAACATAGGAATGTGAGCCTCTTTAGTTTTTCTTTCAGGCTCTTTTTATTGCCCGAAAGGTTCACCTTCCTCTTCAGGATCTACAAAAATTTGAGGCCCCTTGAAGATTTCATGGGCAATGAAGTTTTCCCATGGCACTCCAAACTGAGTGATCTAATGCACAACAATAATCTTGATGACAAAAAAGTGATAAATACTGTTGAGCTATTGTGGGTATGGTTTTCTTTTTGCAATCACAGTCATCCTCTCTATGTTTCTGCACATGAAATATGGAATACTCATCATTCTAATCCTAGTGAAGTGCATTAGTAATCTGATATGATAGGCATAAATTCTGGAGAACCTACCCTCACATGTGAAGTATTTGATGATGAGTTTCATAAATGGAACATACCGGTCCTCCAAGAACTTGAAAGGAAACACCCTGCTCAATTTACCATGATATTTAGCGTTAATATATGGTTCATAATTATGCTTGCTGATATTCTGTATTTTGTTCCACCTTTCCCCTACATCTAGCATTCTAGTTGCTTCTGCAATAATAGCTGGTGAAAGAGTGAAACTAATCCCAGCAAGGTGTACCATATTATTCTCCATGTTTATGACAAATTGACTTGCTAATCCCTGATGATACTTAATCCTCTCAACCATCTCACAAAACTCAAAGCAAGATTGGTATCTGAAACAAGTGGTCGCAAGGGGACAAGCAAGGAGTTCAACAATGCTAATAGGTTCCTCTCTAATAATTTTCCCACCCTTGTGAGGCCTCCTAGGCTGTACATTTCTTTCTCTTGAACTGTCACTTAGTGTTTCTTTTTCATAGCTTGACTCACTGTTTCTTTCCATGGTGCTTGGTGCTCTTCTTAGAGAAGTGATGTGATGATGATATGGTGGAAAATGGTAATGAGGGAGGACAAGGGAGATGAGTATGAAGAGATTTTACTAATGGGAAATGGAGTTGGGGAATGAAGGGATAATTTTTGGGAAACTAGGGTTTAGTGAGGGATTTAGGGTTTAATGAAAGGAATGAGTCGTTTTAGGGGAGTGGGCTATGGAAAATTGGATAAATGGAGTGATTTAGGGCAATAGAGGAGAGAAAAGGGTTTAATGATGTTGGTTGTGATTATGGAGTGAAAGTTGTACAATGAAATGGAAAATAATGAAAACAAGCTAGGGCTTGACTTTCAAAATGAAAAACTCATGAAGAACACAGGTAGGAGATCAAATTCAGCTCAAGGACAATGATAACTTACTTGTAGAATAGAAATGCAACATTTTTTAGGGTTATTGAGTGATTTGCAATGTTTTCGCAACTTTTGGACTGATGCGCAGCGCACTGGGCCCAATGCATAGTGCCCTCCTGATGCGAAACGCCCTTGCAAATTAACACTGGCAAAAACCCACTGATGCATAGTGCACTGCCTCTGATGCATAGCGCCAAGCAAATTTTCTTGGAAAACAGGGTTTTTAACTTCCTTTGCTCAATTTGCATCCAAATCGTGATTTTTTCTCTCCAAGGGTATCTTGCAGAATGAAATAATGAATAGCACTCCTTTCACTTTATATATGGATGGCTTCTAATTTTTACTTATTTCAAACCCACTTTTCTAATGTCAAAGTCACTTTTGGTCATAAGCTCTGTTTTTTTATTTGAATCGACTTTTGTTGATCACTTGGTAAACTGATGCATTAATGCTTTTTCTTTTGTCTGTAGCGGCTGGAGTTGCCAAGGTGAGCAAGGGAAGCAGCTGGAACTTATTACATATAGTAAACATTTCAAATTACATAAATTTTGTACATAAAAATAAAAAACTTTGTTTTCACCTCAAAACAGAGTTTTGAGATAAAAATCATTTATCAAGCATATCATTAGTGAAATTTTGATCTTATGAACTTATAAGACCTCCTCATGTGCCTGCTGACCTTTTATTGAGTTTTTGATGACAATGGTGGCAAACCCTAGACCTAGTGAGACTAAAACCCTAAAACTAGCTTTTGCAAATGAAATGACAAAAAATGGGAGTAAATGAGCTAAACATGTGAAAATAGGCTAGCAGGTAAATGCCATGAGGGAAATTGACAATGAACCACTACCATCATTTGATCCATGACCTAATGGAATGCACTTGATTGGATGGGACACCTAATATGCATTCAAAAAGAGAAATTTGATCACTGATGGAGGGATGAAGATACCGACACTAACACCTCAGAGGCACTACCTTGTTTGGACTATGGTATAGACGGACAAAGGGAGTGAATATGTGTGGCTTCATAGATGAATATTGGGTAAGGACTCCATCAAAATGAAAGAGTACATGAGTTCGAATTTTAAGTGTTGGGTCCGTAATAGTTTACTGGTGCAGTAGGAAGCAAATATTTGTGGTGCTCGGTTCGACAGAAGAAAAATACATGGTTGCAATTCAAGTAGTATGTGAGGCGATTTGGATGAGAAATATGCTTGTTAGATTGTTTGGTCAGATTATGGATTCAACTGTGATCTACTGTGATAATCAAATTTGCATCAAACTTTTTTAGAATCCTATTTTTCACGATCAATCCAAGTATATAGATATCTAGTATTACTATTTACGAGACTGTGTGCAGAGGCAGATAATGTTGTTACAGTACATTCTAATAGAGGAACAAGATGTTGACATTTTGACAAAGGCCTTGTCAAGAGGGAAGTTCGATTTCCACAGGTGTAGGATAGGGTTAGTTGATCATCCCTTTCTTACTGAGAGGGAGTGTTGAAAAATTCAGTAAGAAATTCTCACTTTGATTTTTCCTTGATTAAATTGAGAAATTTTTAATTTCCACGTCAGCAGACAACTTGGATGTAGTTAGCTTTTGTGACATTCCTTATTTCACCCATTTTACTTAGTAAATTCGAGTTGGAGCAATTAGATTTTAGTTAACCATGTGTGATTTCTAATTTGTAGCAATGAAAGTCAATTATCTAAAGTTGTATTTTGTTAAACTAGTTCAAACATTTGGAGGAACTAGTGGAAGGTCAGTTATGTAGTGGAAATTCAATCAAACTTAGTGATCATCCAATTAACTAATCAATCAACCCAAAGTAGCTAGTGCATGAAGATAATTTGACTTCCCCAACTGTGGTGGATATTCCAAGGTAGTGTGACATCAGTTATAGACTAGTCTTGAGTGTACAAGTGTTGCATGTAGTCAGCCAATGAACTTAAGTAATTGCAGAATCTGTTTTGGAGAAACTCCTAAATAATAGGGGCCTAATTTCTCAAGGAATAGCGCAAGGAAATTTGAGCTGAAGCAGATGCATAAATTGACTAAGTCTAGATCAGAGCTTCTTAGTGAGCAGAGAGATAGGTTATGCACTTGGAGGTTTTGCTCAGTCGAGCAAAGCAATTGTAATACATCTCTATTCATCAAATTAATGCAAGCAGACATTGGGTTTTTTAGTAGTTTTATTTCCCTGGGAAAAATACTATTTTCATGTGTGATTTCTTATTGAATGTATAAGATTTTTGTTCTAAATTGTGAATTAATGTCTGCAAAGAAATAGAGTACGTTTATGTCTTGTGATTTTGATTAAAAATTCATGAGAAGTTGCAAATATACATCATAATTAGTACACTCAACATGACAAGGTGATGCCTAAGAAAGATAGTAAAGAAGATAAACAAAGAACAATTGTAGAGAAGAAGCACAAATAAGAATAATCATGAAGACATGAAGTAGATCATGGACCAAGACAGAAAGATGACATTGCATGATGACTCATAGGATTCTGATACTAATCAAAGACCCTTGGGAGGGTGAAGATAAGAAACAAAGAAAATCTTCCATGAAGATGAAGCATAGATCATATTAGCCCCAAGGGTTATCTTAATTGTTCGAGTTCCCGTTGCTAAGTGCCTCGCTAGTTGGGATGTCACGGGGTCAAATCTCCTTAACACCCTTAGGGTTAGGCCATGCTTGTTTGGCAGGCAGGTAGATCCCTTCAGGTTCATCTGCCTGGATTTTTCCTATGGATGTACCAGCCACCCAGTGTCAGTGAAACACCTTTGAAAAAGAAGCATAGATAATATTTATCATGAAGAATGAAATATGAATTAGCAAGGAAGACAACTTGGCATTTCCACCTCATCATGAATTCCATATCATCATTGTCAAATTGTAACTTGCACAAGTGTCATCATAATGGTAAATATGTGTCCATGTGTCATGCCACATCATGTGGGATGTAATTATGTATTCTCAAGAAAGGACAAAATGTAATGTGTGGAAGTCCAAGAGTCATATGTGGAACATGAAGAGTCACATAGTCATATATGGACAGGGATTGTATAGAAGTCCAAAAGTCATTTAGAAGTTCAAGAGTTGTTTATAAGTCCAAAGGACACACTATAAGTCCAAGAGTCATGAGGGTACTCCAAGGGTAATGAGGGTACTCCAAGAGTCATGAGGATATGAAATGATATTCCTCATGTTATTAAAGAAACCTCATAACTCAATAAATGGGGCTTTTGGAGGCTTAAGCTTTAGAGAGATATTCTTAGCTTCTCTACTTAGCATAAGAGAGAAAACTATTCTTTGGAGAAGCAAGAAGTGACTCAATGTTCCATTACTGGAACTAGTGCCTTGTCATTATAACTATCTACTTGGATATTTCACCTTATCATTGAAGCTCGATGAGCCAACACATTTTCATGCATGTATTGTGAATGTCTTGGGACTATTATTTAGATGTTTACTATATATTTTTTGTTCATATGTACTAAGGAAATTGAACTATTTCGGTGGCTTTGCTACTTATCTTGTTGAAGGTGTGTTTTATGTGTTTTAATGATTGTTGTGTCTATATCAACTATTTTGCTAGATAAGTACTGAATCTCTCTTTGATCGTGTGTCTCTCTTAGGTTAGTAATATTACTTCTAATCTAAAGGCCTACTTTTGTCTCCCCCCTTCTTGAAAGTATACTTTTACATATTACAATCGATGTTTCACAATGTCAACTTACTTGCTTAATCAAGGTTTATGTATATAATCACTTATATTATTTGTTGAAAATAAGGAAAACATTTTTGTTATGTTGGTCGGGCCAATAGTTCGAATAGGGCTTCTACTCCAAATGGTGTGAGGTCTAATTATGACTTCACATGGGGGAGATCTCCTACATGTTGGTGATATCCAACACTGTCAGCACTAGGAAATCAGAGTAAATATATAGAGGAGAGTCATACTTTAGGTGGTGTGGAACTAGTCCTTGGTATCAAAGGGAGCCAATTACCACTAACCTCAATACCACCATCCTTGTTAATATTATAGGGATGTTTAATAATTTCAAGACCTTCCTTGATTCATCTGTATCTAATAGTGGTCTTCTTTAGCAATGATACTAGCATCCTCTAGGAAAATATGATGTTTAGTTTTAAGGGAGTGTTCAACAAGGGAAAAGAGCATGAAAATTAATTCTTAATGTCAGCTCCATGCTCCCTTGGTATTATTACAAGGAACGTCCTATTTCTCTAATATAAATTTCACAATAGGAGAAATATATTCTATAGAATCCTCTAAGTTGACGATGATCAATACTATCTTTGAAAGACTTAATTCTTTGTTTAATTTTTCCTACTAGTGTGAACACAATAGTTATATCTTTCTTACTTATGATTTTTTTGACCTTTTTAGTAATTCCATTGATGTGAGGATGGTGGGCCTTACTACTATGTGTTTTATATCCCTGAGATAAAAAAAATATTTCATCCAGTTTCATGGCCTTCCTCATGTCCATGTCCTTATATCCCATATTTTTAAAAATTGTAGTCACGTGTTTATTCTCCTCATCAAGGTGATCAACATCATAGATTCTAAGGCTTTTTGTTGGGTTGTGTTATATTCTTTTCACAACTATCCCACGTAGTTAAACAGGGAGTTAGAGGGGAAGTGGAGCCCCCCCTTCATTGCACAGATTGCACAGTAGGGGGTCACAAGGGAAGTGGAAGCCCCCCTATCCAGGGGGTTTGATGGGGTGGGTAGCCCCCCTCTATGGGGTCTGGGGCAGTGCCATGGGGAATTTTTTTTGGACCCTATATTAGGTTGGGCGGACCTACCTATGGTTTTGTGCATGGTTTTCACACATGGTTTTGGACACAATGGTTTTTGGTCCATGGTTCTAGACGCGATGGCTTTCGGTCCATGGTATTGGATGCTTTGGCATGTATAAATAGGTATTGTAACATTGAAAGGAACATAATGAAAAATCATGCTTGTAGTCCTGGTTTTGGGATCCAAGGGAAAATCTTTGTGTATATGTGTTTTATGTGTTATTCTCTCGCATTGTTTATTTTTTGTTCTTAGAATTCTCATGCAGGTAATTTATGTATAGGGTTAAAATCTACATTTGGTATCAGAGTTGTTTTGGCTTCAAGGGGATGCCTTTGTTTCTAAGGGGTTACACTCGGGCCTCTGGTCACCCTATTCAGTGGGAGATCTGCGGGATTGATTCTGGTGGTGATAGAAGATGGCGAGCAATGGAAATATAGAGATTGATAAATTAATGGTCATAGTTTTGAGTTGTGGAAACTCAAGATGGAGGATCTATTGGTGGATAAAGATTTGTGGATCATTGTAGATCTGGGTACTAAACCAACAGGAGTGTTCGATGAAGAATGGAAGAAGTTGGATTGGAAGGAAAAGAGCACAATACAATTATGTGTCTCAGATTCAGTATTGCTAAATGTATCAGGGGAAGCTACGAATAAGGCTTTGTGGGACAAGTTAGGGACTTTCTACCAATCTAAGTCTCTGGTGAATAAATTGTTCCTACAGAAAAAGCTACATAACCTAAGGATGAAAGATGGAGACTCGGTGACAAAGCAGCTGAATGCATTTAATACTGTGGTAAGTCAATTATTGTCTGTTGATATTAAAATTTCAGATGAAGATAAGTGCATCAATTTGTTGTCTTCCCTTGCAGATTCGTGGGACAGTCTGGTTATTTCAATAGGCAGTAATGCAACTACCTTGCAGTTTGATGAAATAGTCTCATCCTTACTGACGGAGGAGATGAGACTAAAAAATATGGAGAGGCAGAATGGTGATGCCTTGTCTATATTAGGACATTCCCAAAATAGAAACAAAAATAAGTCATCGAGTGGGAGATCTAAATCTAGAGGGATATCTAAATATCCCGGAAAACCTGTAAAGGTGGTGTGCTGGAAATCTGGAAAGGAAGGGCACTACAAAAGGGACTTTAAATCTAAATCTCCTGACAAAGGAAAGGGATCTGATGATTCTCCTTCTGCAAAGGCGAAAACCACCTCAGATGAAGGTGGGGATGTGTACTTGGATTCTTCAAGTACACATGTAGATCATGAGGCATGGATGATTGACTCAGGCGCATCCTTTCACTTCACTCCCCATAGAGAGTGGTTCTACGAGTATGAGAAATATGTTGGTGGTGATGTCTTCTTGGGGGATGAAAAGAAGGCTAGAATCATTGGTCGCAAAAAAGTAAAGTTAAAGTTGCAAGGTGGAAGGCTTAGAACACTTCTGGGTGTTCTGCATATTCCTGTATTAGCCAGAAATCTGATTTCTATAAGCAAGTTGGATGATGTAGGTGTAAAAATGGTGTTCGAGAAGGATACCTACAAGATGGTTTGGGAATCATTGGTATTGATGTGGGGAGTTCAAATTGGAACTCTGTACAAGATGTAAGGTAGCACTATTGTTGATGGGTGCAATAGTTTTGTGGTTCCTGAAAGTGGAGCAGAAAATTTAGTGGTCTCTGGAGAGAAGACCATGTTGTGGCATCAAAGGCTTGGACATATTGGAGAGAAGGGCCTTCAGATACTTCATGGTAAAGGTATGGTAGAAGGTATGAGTAATAGTTCTCTGGATTTTGATTTCTGTGAAAATTGTGTATATGGGAAGCAGAATCAGGTGAGTTTCCCCTCTAATGGTAAGAGGGTGAAACAGATATTAGAGATTTTGCACAGTGATGTGTTTGGAACTGTGAAGGTTCCATCACTGGGTAAGTTTGTATACTATGTATCATTTATAGATGACTTCTCAAGGAATAAATGTATTAAAATTGGCAACTACGGCCAAACTCCATGTGGGTCATATTATTTATGCCAGCTGATATTTTTATTGGATCCCTCTCATTGAGAAGTGTAGGATTGATCTAAAGATCATCCGATTCCGATAAGTATTTATGAAGTTATGAATTTATTTATGTTATGGACAAATTGTTAACTCGGCCAGCAACTTATGTAGGCTCAGAAGCCCAATAGTCATGTCTATTCAACCTCTATGTTTTAGTATAAATAGAAGAGGACTTCAAGTCATTTCTACACACACTTGGATCTCTTCCTCTCTCTACTTGTCTTTAGGTTTTAGTAGGAGGAGAGATCCTAAGGAAAAGCCGGAAAATTTGGAACTGCCGAAAAAGCCAGGATAGCTGAAAAAGCTGGAAAAACTGGAACTGCCAGAAAAGCTGGAAAAGCCAGAAAAGCTGGAAAAGCCGGCATAACCGGAAAAGCTGGAACTGCCAGAAAAAAGTGGGAAAAGCCGAAACTGCCAGAAAAGCCGGAACTGGCTTGACTTCAGGCTTCGTCTGCAAGTTTATAAAACAAACAAATATAGACAAGAAAACAAGCTATTCGCTCTCAGTGGAGTCACCATTTTGTTATCGGGAAATCTAGTGTCCACTCGGAGCTGCTAGTCCCACTAATACGGGTAGCTATCTTAGAAACAAACAAACTAAAACTACTTTCGCTTTCCTTTATGAGAAGTAGATAAGAGGGGAACAAAGGATACCAACCTCAGTCTTGCGCTTGGTTCCTTGCTTGGTTCCTCTCCCTTCTGACAGATCTTTGCCACTCCTTCCTCACTTCAGAGAGCACCTATAGAGTCAAAGCAACATAACACTATAAAAGTACACAGATCTACAATCATAAACAATATAGGACTAGATATATATTGACCACACAAATGCATATATCATCAAACATACAAGAATCTGGAGGAAAACTCGAGTATATTTATTAATAGAAATAATAGCAAAGAGGATTAAAACCCATTGATTTGACCCAGTGTCATCCTCCCAGCATGAAAGCCCTTCTTCACCTCATGAAAAGCTTAGATCACCCAACACTATGATGCTCCACTAAGAAACCAACAGCACTTCCTTACAAAATACAAGATTCCAGCCTCTGGATCTCTATGATGAGGGATCCATATATAGACGTTTGCAGGGGGGTGAGTCAGTTGCTGAGTTTTTGATTAGTGTCCTCTCTCTAATAGCTCTTGGTTCCACTTGGAGATTCATGATCTCTTACTCATCCCTGGGCGAATTCAGAGAGGCAAGTGTCACAGGAGAAGTTTCTAGAAGATTTCATGATCATCCACCTTGCAAACTGTCTCTGCCATTTGTCTACTCTTGCTCATCGCACCCTACAGAAGGGCTATCCAGTATGCATCACACCTTTTACATTGAGCAAGTGGGATGCATCGTACCCTTAGCACTGAGCAGTCTGTATGGTCCAGTTTTGACCAGTTCTGAGCGGTTTTCCATGGAGAACTTCTGGGAGATGATGTAATCAACTGACCTTGCTCCTTTAGGGTGTGAAGCAACACTTTTAGGGACTTAGAAACCCTTGGTTTATGGACATGCATGATTGGGGTTGTAGTGCCCAAAAATGTCTATAACAGTTGCCCCATAAATCATGAGGTCGTTAATCTTTTGAAGTCGGGTGAAATGCTTTATCATGGGGATCCGAGGTTTTTCGAGCTGGAAGGCGACCTGTAATAAGATACAATACAATACATTATCTTCATAATATTTTCATGATCTAGCTGAGGCGGGCATTCCCATGCTTAGCTTTATAAATTCATTTTCATGTACATAGGACAGACAACCATCTGTGTAGCAGACTGATGATTCGGACGGAGTCATCATCCTTTGATTCGGATGATCATCTATTTGACAATGATGTACATTTGATGTCTTTATTTCCCTGAATATATCGCAGCCCGGATGGATGAAACTAGATCCGGGGTCTTCTAACTCGTTCAATCTTCGCCCGGAGTACAAGTCGATCCATGTGAAAGATGTTCTGGAGTCGAACATGGAAAGACATCACCTGATTACCAGCCAATGATGTAAGATGTTAACAGGCGCGAGAGGAATCACTGATAATGATGATGACCCTCAAGGTATGACAGTGCAATTCACATGGTGTGAAAAAAGGGACTTGGCATCGAACACCACGTAAAATCTTTCGGTCGAAGGCCATTGATGTAAACCTATTGCCGAAAGTGAGAAACTTGCCATTGAGGCATGCAAGCTTCAAAGTACTGAAAGGATTGTTCCTAGGTCGACTTCTTGGATAATGAGCTGATGTCGACAAGAAGCGACCCATCGTAGGAGGGCCTTAATGGATCCCACATCTATGAAACAGAAGGGAGAAAATGATTTTTGTGGAGGTGAAAATGATCTGATGATACAAGGTTCAGGGTGGCGGTCATGAAAGAATGGAGCATGAACGTATTGCAGCAGATGAGACACAGGTGAATTCTCTAAGCGACTTCTCTTAAACATATCGATGACACTGAAATGGATTGGTAGCTTTAACCCCAAAGGTGGATGGCATGATGGACCAATGGTAATATGACCGGTGAACGAAATAGCCCAACCCGACTCAAACATGGAGTGAAAGTGTCATGTTCAAGAGCGACTTGCTACCAATAAAGTTTCTTCAAGTTCTCTTCCCAATTTTCCCCAGTCATTGCTGACCAGTACCTCTTTATTTTTACCAAGCTTGAGGATGATAACATATGCTTGTTCTATAATTCACCCTTCAGGCGAACCCATCGCTATGTTTTAACGAGCCTAGCGACAATGAAACTCGTTCTTGTCTATATGACAAGTTTTTCGCTATTGGTTTTAACGAGTTTAATGACAATGATAACTCGGTCCTTTTTCAATTTTAGAGAGTCTGAAAACGGATAGAAAGGAAACTCCAATAATCCTTTTTCGTCATATAATTCCTTAAGTCCAAAAAAGTATAAAATAATACAAAAGGGATGAATTTTCGATAGTTTGAACGAGTCGAACAAGACAAGCGCTCAATCTTTTTTTGTAATAATCCCTCGGATCCAAAAAGATTAAAATCTAGAGGAGGGATAGCACTTCTGGTAGCTTTAACGAGCTGGAGAGGCCAATCGCTCGACAATATTTTCATATTTTACGAGTTAGATGAAAAGAGCTTAAAGGAGACTCATTTTTTTAGGAATGAGTGATGATTTCGAGTAGCAGCTGATTCCAGGTAAGTTTTGGAATTTTCCAATCATGGCAATGTCACAAGGATGGCTAACAAGATCACTCGTCACAGATGTTCCTCAAAAAGGGTAAAAAATCAAATGGAGGCATATGATCGGCCAAAAATAGAGTGGAGGTGATGATGAGAACACGACCAAGGCTCAAAAGTTGATGATAATGCATGCACAATGGTTGTTTACCGGATATTGGTTCATTTTTTAATGAGCTTAAACTCTGGGGGAAACATTTGCTCATTGATTAGGTTTAATTTTTAACGAGCTTGAACTTCACATAAAAACTGCTTGTGCTAGTCATATAATAAGGACATCTCATCGATAGATTCCATTTTTATGGAGCTTGCACCTTTCGAAGCTCTGCTCCGTTGCCTCTTGTATGTAAGTTAGGAACGACCAACTACTGTCCTAGGGGTTAGCTAACTACCAAGGTTAGGCAGGAAAATTTTTCCTTTACTTTGTCGGTGCCATTTGGCCCCTGCGAAGGCGAATGGTCGATTTGACCACTCACCCAACTTAGGCAGTTGAAGTCAGTGGAACTATAGAGTTAGCGTTACGTTGGTCACTTTTCACTTGCACACAAAAAGGTTTGCATGCCCCCAGGTATAGCGAAGTAGAGTTTCCAGGTTACCCTTCAATTTGCAGACAAAACATTTGTTCTATCGGGAAAGGCCTACCTTCTGACGGAGGTATCTTATCCTAGTCTAATTCCCTTTTCCTAGACGGACATGTGTGTCAGGCTAGTCATATATCCTCCACAGAAACTTACCATATACTTGAAGTTCTCCTGCCAAAGAAGACCAGGGTGCATGCCCCCTGGGTTTCAGTCCTAACCACCGAATTACTCGTGTTCTTTAGGTGGATGGATTGGAGATTGATGAGACATTCCTTGCATGAAAAGACCATTTAGGGATGACAGTTGACTATTAGCTATGTGTGAGTTGGGGAACGAAAGCTGGTCTACGAGCTGGACCACTTTGCCTTCGTGCGGAAAACACATTACTTGAAAGAGTGAGGAGACAATGTCTCCCATGCAATAAATATAGTCACGCCCAAGGAGTAGATCATAATCTAGAGGTCCTTGTACTACCATTATGTTCATATAAACGGTTTTCCTTCTCAACGTTATAGGCACATTGGGAAGGATCCCTAACGGTCGACTGGTTCCTTTGTCCAAGCCTGTCAGATTTCTCATCTCAGGCAGAAGCGATGGCGAACCAAGCGATGTCCAAGCAGTCGAGGAAAGGATACTCACAAAAGCCCCTTCATCTATGATGGTATCGACCATGACCATTCTGTAAGCTTGTACAATGATTCGGAATGGTACACTAGCTGGTAAATGGGGTCTGCCTAGTAGATTCCAATCAAAGGAAATGACTAGGTTGCTTGGAGGTGGGATCGAATAGATGGCCGGATACGACTATGACGAACTTCCTTCTCGTGGTAAAGGAACGGGTAGATTTCCCCCATGTTCATCTGAGTCTGTGTTTATGAAAAGAATTTGAACGGTGTCGTTCTCATCCTCTTTAGTGACTGTATCATCTGAAGATGGACCTTCTGAAGGCAAGACCGGGTCAACCACCGCCTTGACCTTTTGACTTTCGTCTGGTGTGGATTCAGAGGATTTATCTTTAATGATAGATGCTTCGACCGACCACAATGGCATCTCAGTCGGATTTTCAGCTAGTGATGGACTTGGCAAGAGTTTCTTGTATCCAGGAGGAAGTCGTAGCGGTCAAGCAGGACAGTTAGCCAAGACTCTTTTAGCTTCGTCTAGGAAGGGACAACGGTGGATGACGTGATCGCCTTCACATAGTTTACAAGGAAATTTACATTTCTTTTTTTGTCCAAATACTTCACTTTCACTAGTTGACGGTGTACTTTCAACATGATATTTAGAGGTTGATGACACCAGATTGTGCAAACGAGGATACCAATCCCTTAAGATCTGAGGGATGCAAGGACAATCTCGATGATAGTGGTCTCCTTTGCAAATGACACATGGAGATTTAGGCTTGGACGTTGCAGTGTGTGGATTTTCTCTAGACGATGCCTAGTTACCCCTTTTTGCCTTTTGCTCCTTCTTCTTCTTTTCCTTCTTCTCCTTCCCCTTCTTCTCC
The DNA here is from genome assembly GCA_031772625.1 of Pinus tabuliformis. Lineage (NCBI taxonomy): Eukaryota > Viridiplantae > Streptophyta > Pinopsida > Pinales > Pinaceae > Pinus > Pinus tabuliformis. Next base: position 181,008,552 of record CM062812.1, read on the forward strand.
TTTTTAGTTACTTGATTTTTAGCTTTACCAGCTTCATCAAGCGAAGAGGAAGGAGGAGAGGGAGAAACGGATGAAGTAGAAGGTTGGGGGATAACTCTAGTATCATCTAGTTGCTGACTTGATTGTTCAGGAACCACGGTATTCTAAACGATGGAGGTCGAGAAGAGCCATATTGGCAAGCCAATCATCAATCTTGGAAGTGACAATGTGGCCATATGGGGTGCACCAACATCTCCCCAAGAGGAGAAAGGACTAGGATTTACTCCAAGGGGAAATCCTTGGTTGGTGGACTCCATTTTCCTCAACCTAAGACCAATGCAGGAACAGTAATATTATTCCAATTAAAATAAATTTTTGACACTTTGACACAACTTGCTTTTTCAATTTTTAAGAGTCGAGAAAAAACAAAAGATGGCTCTAGTCGCCTTCGATTTTTAATGAGCCTGAAGTGACAAGAGATTATATGGACCTTTTCCTTTAAGGAGTCTGAAAAGGAACGAAAGAGACTACTCTGGAAATCTAGACAGAGGGATTACCAAACCAATCGCAAAACTGCAAAATACTTTTTACAGTATGGCAGTCAATCTTCCCGAATGTTGTGTTCAGTGCATTGCAATCGATAGGGCGGCAGACACATCTTCCTGAGGATAAAGGATATAGCCTATTGCAGTCTCCCAATATATACTCAACGGTACGTGGGAGCACAAGTTTGTACTGGCACTTGCCATCTCAAAGTGGAGGAATCACCCAACCATCAATGAAAGTGACAGTTACCAGCCTTTACGACGCCGGAATACGTCTCTAGCCTAGACTTCTAAATGTTGTGCGTTAGGTTCCAAAGCGTTTTTATGTTCATTGAATTTATTTTACAGTTGATCTTGCTTAAGAAATTTTCCTTTCAGGTTCACTGCACGATGTAGATATATATTTCCTAAAATGCAATCTAAGATGATAAACAATCTTTTAATCTTGTTTTTGCAATGAAAATCCTAGCTACTAAGGAAAGAGAGATGATATTCTTTCAACATAGAGCAGAGAGCACACACTAGATGCACTATCCTAAATCAAACCAACAAGTAGTCTAAATGAAAATGCACATGCATGTATTTGTTTTTCACTTTCCTAATGTGTGAATGACATAGCACAAATCTGAATTATCTTTTCAAAGCGACAGTACTAACAAATTTCTCTTCAAAACGAAAGGAAAATAATGATGACACTTTGCGATTTTGAATTCAAAATTGCTTTCGACACTTGAAAAGCTACTAATTCAAATCAAATACAAGAGTAACAGTATAATCGACCATCAAGAACAATAGGATTCTTTTCTTTGACTGAAAACGACACTTGCAACACTTTCAAATCAAGAAACGACAGTTTGATTACGCTACTTCTTTGTAAAAGAGAACTGAAAATGGCGCACAATACATAAAAACATTCACAGTTCTTTGCACGATGGAGGCAGAATTATGGAAAGGAAGGAGGTTTCCTCAGTGGTATACTGATCACAAACAGCAAAACTCCTTAATAGAGCTGAAGAGAGTGAAGAAAAACCAAAATCTGAAGGCAAAATTAGTCTTTTCTGATCATCGCACCTGTAACACAAGGAAACAGGGATGCATCCCACCTACTGCACATGGGAGGTGTGATGTATCCCGATTTCCTTGAAGAGAATGTGCGAAGGTACTAGGACGAGACTTTACTTGGCTTTTGGTCACAATTTGCAGCTCAGTTTAGGGATTTAGGCCGAGCAAGTGATAGTCAGTAAATATAAATCACAGGGGCTGATCTAATGAGGTTACTAGAGCCACCACCAGGGAAATTAGGATGTTTGCAAATTGATTGTTCATTTTATAAACAAAACCCGGAGATAGACTGAAGCAGCATTGATCTACTTTGCACTTACATAGCAAATGCAGTTCGAAGGCTAGCTGGCTTGACTTTAGGCTCCGTCTGTAAGTTTATAAAAAAAACAAATATAGACAAGAAAACAAGCTATTCGCTCCCCAGTGGAGTCACCATTTTGTTATCGGGAAATCAAGTGTCCACTCAGAGCTGCTAGTCCCACTAAGACGGGTATCTATCTTAGAAACAAACAAACTAAAACTACTTTTGCTTTCCTTTATGAGAAGTAGATAAGAGGGGAACAAAGGATACCAACCTCAGTCTTGCGCTTGCTTCCTTGCTTCGTTCCTCTCCCTTCTGACAGATCTTTGTTGCTCCTTCCTCGCTTCAGAGAACACCTGTAGAGTCAAATAAGCATAACACTATCGAAGTGCACAGATATACAATCATAAACAATATAGGACAAGATATACATTGACCACACAAATGCATATATCATCAAAAATACAAGAATGTGGAGGAAAACTCGAATAGCTTTATTAATAGAAAGAATAGCAAAAAGGATTACAACCCATTTATCTGACCCAGCATCATCCTCCCAGCATGAAAGCCCTTCTTCACCTCATGAAAAGCTTAGATCACCCAATACTATGATGCTCCACTAAGAAACCAATAGCACTTCCTTACAAAATACAAGATTCCAGCCTCTGGATCTCTATGATGAGCGATCCATATATAGATGTTTGCAGGGGGGTGAGTTAGCTGTTGGGTTTTTTATTAGTGTCCTCTCTCTGATAGTTCTTGGTTCCACTTGGATATTCATGATCTCTTACTCATCCCTGGATGAATTCAGAGAGGCAAGTGTCACAGGAGAAGTTTCTAGAAGATTCCATGATCATCCACCTTGCAAACTGTCTCTGCCATTTGTCTACTCTTGCTCATCGCACCCTACAGAAGGGCTATCTAGTATGCATCACACCTTTTACACTAAGAAGGTGGGATGCATCAGACCCTTAGCATTGAGCAGTCTGTATGGTCCAGTTTTTACTAGTTCTGAGCAGTTTTCCGTGGAGAACTTCTGGGAGATGATGTAATCAGCTGACCTTGCTCCTTTAGGGTGTGAAGCAAATTTTTTAGGGACATAGAAGCCCTTGGTTTATGGACATGTATGATTGGGGTTGGTGCCCGAAAATGTCTATAACACACGGGGAAAAAAAAATTGGACCCTTTATTAGGTTGGGCAGACCTACCTATGGTTTTTTGCATGGTTTTTACACATGGTTTTGGACACGATGGTTTTCGGTTCATGGTTTTGGACGCGATGGTTTTCGGTCCATGGTATTAGATGCTTAGGCATGTATAAATATGTATTGTAACAATGAAAGGAACATAATGAAAAATCAAGCTAGTAGTCCTAGTTTTGGGATTCAGGGGAAAATCTCTGTGTATATGTGTTTTATGTGTTATGCTCTCGCATTGTTTATTTTATTTTCTTAGAATTCGTATGCAGTTATTTTTTGTACGGATTTAAAACATACATTTGGTATCAGAGCTATTTGGCCTTCAAGGGGATGCCTTTGTTGCTGAGGGGTTTCGCTCGGGCCTATGGTAGACCCTGTTCAGTGGGAGATCTATGATGTTCATCAAGGTGAACAACATCACAAATTCTAAGGATTTTAACAAAAATTGTATTAAGTACACCAATTTTTTGGGCACGATGATAATATGAACCAACATGGAGGTAACACTTCGTCTGAGTTTTCTTTTTGAAAGCTTGATTCCGTAATGTACCAGCTTCCATTTTGGTGATAAAAACATATGTTGGCATTATGATACAGATTTGGCACTATGACATAGGTGTTGTCCTTGTGGCCACCCACACAGATGACAGATCACAGTTCAGGCTCACAGAATGAAGAAAGAGAGGTATATGCAGGTTCCCCATTGACCAAGATGCATGTACATGCGGGTTCGCAGACCAAAAGGCATGTATAGTGTACACACGGACTTTCACGGAAGGAAAGGTGTGTACATGTTGAAAAACTTAGTTCTGGTCCGTGGTATTTGGTCCATGGTATTTTGATCTATGGTATTGGTCCAAGGTATCTTGTCTGAAGTGTTGACCCCAGGTATTTGGTCCAAGGTATTGATTTTAAGTGGTTTTGGACCATGGTATCGAGTAAGGCCTAAGACTATAAAAGGAGGAGAAGATCATCAGGCAAAGGCACTCATGAATTGAATATCTAATGAAGAGCAAGATCTAGAATACAGGTTATTGGGTTATGGTGCATAGCTGGATCTGAATCAAGGATGAACATGAGCGCTTAAGGAAGGATAAGTTCTATTTATGGGTCAAGATCTTAAGGCTTGAAGAGAAGTGTCTTTGTGTGGTTTTGAACTTTTATCTGAATAATTGGCACATGTTGTAATCTGTAAATATGATGATTTGGGTATAACTGATGTCTAGAATTGTTGTAAAGTTTAAATCATCATGTACAGATCTATACACAAGTTCACTTTAGCAGAGGCACATATACATGTTGGTTTTGCATATCAAAATAGTGTATACGCAGGTTTGCCTTGAGAAAACGACGTATTTACGCAGGTTCGACACATTGAAGTACCATATACCTAATAAAATATGCTTTAGCTACTTCTGTTTGCTATTGCGGTGTTCTAGGTTCTAGCTTGGGTTCTGGTTACGACATTCTAAGAAGTGATTGATTGATTCAGTTTTGGTTGGTGCAAAGAAGATTGATTGATGTAGATATATTTGATGGATCCAGTCTGAAAATTTATGAAACATGGTCCTGGAAGAAAAGAGAAGGTTGTAGCCTTCTGTAGGCCAGCACTTATGTACTAGTAAACACATCAACTAGTACAAGAGCTAGGGGGTTGTAGCTCCCTTCCAGAAGAAGCTGGAGAATGAGAGAAGGTTGTAGCCTTCTACATGTATAAGCCTGCGTACTGGTATAAGACTACACCAGTCCAAAAATTGTAAAAGGAAGTTTCTTACTAAAACAAGATAGAGACGATTGCAGTAGGTGGTTTTCACCCACATTGGGTTTCCACCTTGTATCTTGTGTTCATGTGTGTGATTGTCTGTTTTATTTTTATTGCACCCGGTTACTGTTTATATGGTTCTGATGCACAGATTAAAGATCAACATATGATGAATTAACTAAGTTATGTGTTTGAAGGGTATACGCTAGTTGCCTTAAATATAGTTGCATATACACGCAAGTTTTATTAACTGAAGTAGCGGATATAAATCTAAAATGAAATATTATTGACTTTCTAATACTAATTTAACCCCCCCGAGTATTATTTCCAACAATTGGTATCAGATCAGGTCGTTCAGAAGAAGCTTCATTATGAGTAACTTCGAAAGAGAGGGATCCATTAGACCGCCAATCTTTGATGGGAGCAACTTAATTTATTGGAAGGTAAGAACCATAGCCTATCTTCAATCTCTTGGAACAGATGTCTGGGAAATCGTGGAAGGAGGATAAACATTTCCATCAGCAATTTTCTACAGATACGGCAGGTAAAAAGTAATATGAAACCAATGTCAAGGCTATCAATAAATTATTGGGGAGTCTATCACAATCATAATTTTTCAAGGTTATGCATCTCAAAACCACCAAAGAAATATGGGACAAGATCATTCTAAGCTATGAAGGAGACAATCAGGTAAAACATGCAAAACTGCAATCTCTCAGAATTCAATACGAAACTCTCAAAATGCACAATGATGAAAGTATAGCTAATTACGTCTTACATATGGATCAGATCATTAATTGCATGAAGAACTTGGGTGAAGAGATAAAAGAAGTTACTTGAGTTGAAAAGGTTTTAAGATCCTTGTCTACTAAGTTTGAATCAAAAGTTTCTGCCATAGAAGAAAAGTAGGATCTTCAGAGTATCACTATGACATAGCTGCACGGAATCTTAACTTCTTTTCAAATGAGAAAAGGAGGTCCATCAGACATGAGAGAAGCTGCATTCAAAACTTCAGGAAGAGAAGAACTCAGTGAATCAGGACATATTTCAGAAGAAGAGGAAGAAGCAAACTTTGCTAAGAACCTTCAATGAGGTTCTAGAAGATTCAGAAGTAAACTACCTTTCAAATGTTTTGCTTGTGGAAGATTTGATCACTATGTTGCCAAATGTCCTCATAAAGATAAGCTAGATAAAGGTAAGGAATCAGAAAAATGGAATAGAAAGCAAAGTGTAAGTAAGAAGAGCTACTATACGCATGAAGATAGCGATGGTTTATCAAATAGTGACAAAGATAACAATTACTATAGACTTCTGATGGCTTTTGAAGATGATGATTTCTTGGATGCTTTAGATGAAGATAATCTTTATGAAGAAATCTCTAAACTCAAAATCTGTTTAGAAGAAAAGAATATGATTAGAAATACTCTGACATTCCAACTTTCTGAAAGAGAAAAACACAATGAAAAACTAGAATGTGAAATTGTGGGACTAAGGAAAAATATTGAGAAAACAAAAGCTCTCAATCTTAGATTTGCTAAAGGATCAGAAAATTTAGATGAATTATCAAACTGCAGTGTTCTCCTCTGATAAAGACAGGTCTTGGATATAATGAATAAGCATCTCAAGCACAGAAGCCATTAACCTCCACTAAAAGCTATCTTGATGCAACAAAGAGTAGTGAATAGTTTGACAATCATCAGAAAAGGCATAAAGCAATTCACCAAGTAAATCAGGTTCAATCTACTTCAAGGATGAATAGAAGTTACAACCAAACTCAGGTAAATCATACTCAATTTGCTTCAAGAAAGAATGTCAATGGAAACTACAATCACCAAGTCAGTAGATTCGATAATCCCGGGAACTTCATTAATGGCCAACATTTTTCATGTCATAACTTTAGACACAAAGTTGCTCAATGTGTTTCCTACAAGACCATCATGACTAGAGAATCATGAAATAAAAGGAATGTGACAGGGATCATGAAAAGGACCTACAATAACTTTTCTCTTCTTGAAAATGAAATAGAATGCTCTATCTGTAACAACTTCAGTCATGAAGATTCTGAATGCAGGAGTAAATTTCAGGAAACATCACAGAAGGAGAAAACTTCATTGAGTCCAAAAATATGGAGAAAGAAAGAACCATAAATAGAAAGATGTGGTATAGCCTTGTATGCAGAAGGACAAGAAAATCAGTGGTAAATCAACAGTGGATGCTCAAAACACATGACAAGTGATAAAGAAAAACTTCAATCATACAATGCCTTAAAAAAGGAAAAGAAGGTCTCATTTGGAAATGACACTCCTACTATCATAAAAGGTAAAGGTTTTATTCTCTTAAAAGAAAAGGTTAAAGTTGGGAATGTTATGTATGTTGATGGTCTAAAGCATAACCTATTGAGTGTCATTCAAACGTTTGATCAAGGACATGAAGTAGTATTTCGATCAAATGGATGTGTTGTTCGTGAGCTTGATACAGGGGAAACTGTGATCGAAGGCATAAGAACTCCAAACAACTTATACATACTCAAGGGAGGACAAAAACAATGATATCTAAGCAAAAATGATTAACACTGGCTATGGCACAGAAGATTGGGGCATCTAAGCTTCCCAAAAATAAGGCAAGCATGCAAATTCCAGGTCGTTCATGATCTTCCTAATAACAACATTCTAGAAAATACAATATGCAAATCATGTCAATTTGGTAAGCTAACCAGAGCACATTTCCCTAAGAAGGAAGGATCAACTAGTAAGCCTCTTGAACTTGTTCACACTGATTTGTGTGGTCCATCAATGAAAAAGTCACCTCGTGGAGAAGAATACTTTATATTGTTCATTGACGATTTTTCCAGAATGTGTTGGATAGGACTTCTAAAGCATAAATATGAAGCATTTGAAAAGTTCAAAGCCTTCAAAGCTTTGGTTGAAAAAGAATCAGATCGCAAAATCAAATGCCTCAGATCTGATCGAGGAGGGAAATTTACCTCAGATGAATTCTGACTTTTGTGAAGAACATGGAATAAAAAAGAATTCTCCACTGCAAGGACTCCTCAAAAAAATGGAGTGGTAGAAAGGATGAACAAAACTGTTCAAAGAATGGCTCATGCCATGCTAGATGAGTCTGGAACTCCTGCAACCTTCTGGGGTGTAGCTGCATTTGTTGCCGTCACTATCCTCAACAAAGCAAACATTCGGGTAAACAGCACTCTAACTCAACATAAACTTTGGTATGGTAAGACTCCTACTGTAAAATACTTCAAAGTTTTTGGAAGCAAATGTTACATCAAATGGACTGATGAAAAACTTGGCAAGTTTGAACCTAGAGCAGATGAAGGCATTCTCCTTGGTTACTCTTCCCGAAGTAAAGGATATAAGTGTTATAATAAAATACTTGGGAAAATTATTGAAAGTATTGATGTTGTGGTTGATGAAGCAGGCAAAAATCCAAAGCAGGTAAAAACCGAAGAGTGTGAAGAAGATGAGGATTATTCTTCCACATCAAATTAGACTAATTCTAAAGAAGAAGAAACAAATGAAGCACCAGAAGAACAGATAACAGCATAAGAAAAGACTCCATCCATGTATGTTCAGAAAAATCATCGAGAGGCTAAAATTTTGGGACAGAAAGAGGCAGGTGTGAAGACAAGAAGAACTATTACAGAAGCTTCAAGCTATCTAGCGTTTCTTTCCTCCATCTAACCTCAAAATGTAAGTGAAGCATGCAAAGATGAATGTTGAGTCAAGGCCATGAATGAAGAACTTGAGAAAATTGAAAAGAATAATACTTGGGAATTAGTTCCTAGACCTCATGATAAGAATATCATAGGAACCAAATGGATATTTAAAAACAAGCTGAATGAAAATGGTGAAGTTATCAGAAACAAGGCTAGAATTGTTTGTAAAGGATACACTCAATAAGAAGGTATAGATTTTGAAGAAACTTTTGCACCAGTTGCTAGACTTGAAGCCATAAGAATGTTCCTTGCTCTCTCTAGCTTTCAGAAATTCAAAGTATACCAAATGGATGTAAAATATGCCTTTCTTAATGGAGACTTAGAAGAAGAAGTATATATTGAGCAACCAGACGGATTCATCCTTGGAAATTATCCAAAACTTGTATGCTGACTCAGAAAGGCTCTCTATGGTCTAAAACAAGCTCCAAGGGCCTGGTATTACCGTCTTGACAAATACCTCCATCAACAAGGTTTTTCAAAAGGATCAACTGATAGCAATCTATATACAAAGATTGATAATGATAAATTGCTAATACTTGTATTGTACGTTGATGATATCATTTTTGGTAGCAATGAAGAAGCCATGAGTCAAAAATTTGCTTTCGTAATGAAGCAAGAATTTGAAATGTCCCTGCTTGGTGAGTTCACATATTTTCTCGACCTACAAGTTCAACAAAATGAAGATGGTATTTTTCTATCACAAACCAAGTATCTTAAGCAGATCCTGAAAAAATACGACATGAAAGATTCTAAACCAGTATGTACCCCCATGGTAACAGGATGTAGTCTCAGCTCAAATGATGAATTAGCAGCAATACATCAACCAACCTACAGATCCATGATTTGCAGTTTGCTTTATCTAAAAGGAACCCGACTAGACATCATGCATGCAGTAGGAATAGTTGGAAGATTCCAAGAAAATCCAAAGGAATCACACCTTTAGGCAGTCAAAAGGATCTTCAAATATCTTCAAGGAACTAAGAATTTTGTTTTATGGTATCCTAGGGATACAGATCTTACACTTCATGCATATACAGATGCAGATTGAACAGGAAGCGTGGATGACAGAAAAAGCACTAGTGATGGTGCATTCTATATGGGTTCCAGATTAGTGTCTTGGTTCAGCAAGAAACAAAGTTCAATTGCATTATCTATAGCTAAAGCAGAATATGTTGCTGTTGCATCTTGTTGCACACAACTCCTTTGGATGATGCAAACATTGCAAGACATCCAGATCACATGTACTCCACCCATCTCCATTCTATGTGATAATACAAGCGAAATCAGTATTTCAAAGAATCCAGTCATGCATTCCAAGACCAAGCACATACCCATCAAATATCATTTTCTACATGAACAAATGCTTGATCAAAAGCTCAAATTGGAGTATGTTCCCTCCAAAGAACAGGTTGCTGATATATTCACCAAACCACTGCCCAAAGAGACATTTGAATATCTCAGATAGAAGCTAGGAATAGTTGATGCATCATCTTGTTGTTAAAACTTATCTATTTCAGAGAAAAGTGGTTGTACGCGAGTTTCATGAAGCGTATCCACGTACATATGTCGGTTGTTGTGGATACAGTCGCGTATATGTTGATTTGAATAAAAACAGTGGATGAAAGGAGTCTAATATGGGTCTAACAGTGATCATCTGGCACAGGTTCACGGGGGGCATATACTTATAGTAATGCATTGTTGACATTATCTTAAAATATCTTGGTACAAATTCATAGTTGTTTTTGATTTAGGTGTAACAGGTTCAAGGGGAGATCATGGTTGCTAGTTTGGATGGTGATTGACAGATGCTGCTGATGATAGTTGCTGATAACTATCATAGTCTTGTTTTAGATATTTGGTCTCTATGTCATGTATATCTTTTATTGTCAAGGTCATGAAATGACCTATTTTGTTTCCCCACTATGCATGGGATGGATGACGTAATGTTCTTGTCCTGACATGTATAAACATTTGGTATATACCCACTTGGTTGGGTGGATGAGTCAAACATGGTAAATCCCCACTTGGTTGGGAGATGGATATATGTATGAGTCATTAGTGATAGGAAGGTCATTTATGATGTATGTATAGAGTCATATTTTTTCAGACCTTGGTTATATTCATCAGGAGCCTGGACAGCACACTTCAACATATCAGAGAATTCAGCTTGTACTTAGGGGGAGCATAACCCTTGGCCTTTGATGAAAAAGGGGGAGAGTGACTTGGGGTTGCCATCAAGTCCAAAGGGGGAGATTGTTGGCATTATGATACAGATTTGGCACTATGACACAAGTGTTGTCCTTGATGGCAACTCACACAAATGACAGATCACAGTTCAGGCTCATAAAATGAAGAAAGAGAGGTATACGTAGCTTCCCCATTGACCAAGCTGCGTGTACATGCAGGTTGTTGGCATTATGATTCAGGTGTTGTCCTTGATGGCAAACCCATTCAGGTGATAAATCAAGAAGGACGCAGGAAATATGTTCAGCAAGTGCGTCCCCGCAGGTATACCATACAGAACCCGCGTCCAGGGACGCAGGCCAGCCGTTCAGGAGGTGCGCCCGCCCAGTGCACACATTTCAAGGCAGAGAAAAGCACGTGGGGGTTTCTTGTGTGGTATCTAGCCGACGGTTTTGTGTTTCTATGGTGTCAGCTCGTGGTTTTGTTCCATGTTTTGGGGAGAAGCTTGCCTATATAAAGCAAAGGAGTTCATTTGGATTAGGTATCATTTTGGTTGAATATCTTTTGGTGAGATCTAGTCCAGATCTATGAAGGCGAATCTTCTAATGGACTGTGATCTCTATGGCGCATGATCAGATCTGTGGATCTGAGTGTTTGGGTTCGTTCTGAAGTCCTCATATCTTTTATATCTGAAGGGACGCAGGTTCAGTGAAGGGAAAGTGCGCCGGGACGCAGTACAGTAAAGGCTCAGGTGCGTCTCTGAGGCAAAGGACGCGGCGTGACTGTGTTATTGGGTGCGTCTCTGAAGCAAAAGACGCGGCGCGATAGTGTTTCTGGGTGCGCCGGTCGCAGCAAAGCATAGAGGAACAGTGCGTCGGCACGCAAAACAGTGGAAGGTAGACTGCGTCCAGTCGCAGGTCACAGAAAGAAAATATGCGTCCCTGTCTTAAGATGATCTGTTGACTGTATATTTCTGTTCATAAGGTGTTCTGGGTTATTTCTGTAATTACTGATCTGATATCTGTAGTGGACTGTATCTGTTGTATACTTGTTGATCATTTGATTCTTCATGAAAAGAAGTAGGGGGTTGTAGCTCCCTTCCAGGAGAGACTGGAAAACGAGAGAGAGTTGTAGCTCTCTGCAGGTTGCAGCCTGCGTGCTGGTAAAGGACTGCACCAGTACAAAATCATTGTAAAAAGAATTTCTTGAAAGAAGATAGAGACATATTTCAGCAGGTGGTTTTCTCCCGCATTGGGTTTCCACCTTACATCTTGTGTTCTTTGGTGTGACTGTCTATTTTCTTTATTCATGCTCATTATTTTATGGTACTGATATGCAAGAATAATTCAAAAGATCAAATAAGGAAGATTTGGTAAATTGCTTGATAATACTGATTCACCCCCCCTCTCAGTATTATTTCCAACAATTGGTATCAGAGCAGGTCCTTCAGAAAAGCTTGATCGCTTGAAGGTAGATCGTTCATCATGAGCAACTATGAGAGAGAAGCATCAATCAGGCCACCAGTTTTTGATGGGACAAACTTCAATTATTGGAAGGTAAGAGTTACTGCATATCTTCAATCTCTTGGTACTGAAGTTTGGGACATTGTAGAAACAGGCTATGCTTTTCCTTCAGCTACTCCTACAGATCCAGCTGAGAAAAAGAAGTATGAAACAAATGCAAAAGCAGTCAGTACTCTATTAGGAAGTATATCCCAAACAGAATTCATGAAGGTAATGCACTTCAAATCAGCAAAAGAAATATGGGACAAAATGATCACAAGCTATGAAGGAGATGAACAGGTAAAACAAGCCAAACTTCAAACTCTCAGAATTCAATATGAGACTCTCAAGATGTATAATGATGAAAGTGTGGCTAATTATTTTCTTCGGGTAGATGAGATTGTAAATTGTATGAAAAATTTGGGTGAAGAAGTAAAGGAGTCTCTAGTAGTTCAAAAGATTCTAAGATCATTATCCCCCAAGTTTGAATCCAAAGTATCTGCAATAGAAGAAAAAGAAAATCTCCGTGTTCTTACTATGTCTCAGCTACATGGAATTCTAACTGCTTATGAAATGAGAAAGGGAGGACCATCAGACAGAAGGGAGGCTGCTTTTAAAGCATCAGGCAAAGAAGATTACTATGAAGCAAGCCATGATCCAGAAGAAGAGGAAGAAGAATCAAATTTTGTCAGAAATCTTCAAAGAGGTTCTGGAAGGTTCAGAGGTAAGCTACCTTTCAAATGCTTTGCTTGTGGAAGAGTAGGTCATTATGCTGCAAAATTCTCTTATAAGGATAAAGGAAAGGAACCAGTTAGATGGAACAAGAAACAAAGCGCAAATAAGAAAAGCTACTACACCCATGAAGATAGTGATGGCTTATCAAACAGTGATGAAGATGAACAAGGTAATAAATATAGGTTGTTAATGGCATTTGAAGATGATGATTATGAGGATGCTGTAGATGTGGATAACCTTTATGATGAAATTACTAGACTCAAGAGATGCATAGAAGAAAAGAACATGATTATTGATACTCTACAATTCCAAATTGATGAAAAGGAAAAACATCTTGAAAAATTAGAAGGTGAAATTGTTGGTCTTAGAAAAGAAATTGAGAAAACAAAAACTATTAATCTCAAGTTTGTCAAAGGATCTGAAACTTTGGATGAGATTATCAGTGTGCAGCGGTCTCCACTAAATAAGACAGGTTTGGGCTATAATGGAGAAACTTCTCAAGCATCCACTTCAAAAAGTTATCTTGATGCAGCAAGAAGAAATGAGCAAGAGCACAAGGAAGATCATCAGGTAAAGCAGGGACAAATGTCAAGCAGAAACTATCAGGGGCAATCCAGCTTAAGGGTGAACAAAAGCCACAACCAGCCACAGGTAAAATCTTCTCAATTTGGTTCAAGAATAGATGAAAATAGAAATTACAATCAGTTGGCTGGTAGATCCAATAATCGCAGAAGCTTCTTCAATGGACAATGCTTTTCTTGCCATAACTTTGGTCACAAAGCAGCTCAATGTGTTGCGTATAAAACAATCATGACTAGGGAAGCTCAAAAACAAAGAAGTATGACAGGGATTACAAAAATGACCTATAACAACTTTTCAGCTCTTGAAAATGAAGTTGAATGTTCTATTTGCAATAATTTTGGACATAAAGACTTTGAATGCAGAAGCAGGTTTCCGGAAAGAAAGGTACAAGAGCAGAAAAAGGAACAAGCCTCAGGCGCCAAAACATGGAGAATAAAGGAACCTCAAACAGAAAGATGTGGGATAGCATTTTATGCAGAAGGACAAGAAAATCTATGGTACATTGACAGTGGATGTTCGAAGCATATGACAGGTGATAAAGAAAAACTTGAGTCTTATTCTAATTTAGAAAAGGGAAAGAAAGTCTCTTTTGGAAATGATACTCCTGCAACTATAAAAGGAAAAGGTATTGCTCCTTTAAAAGAAGATGTTAAGGCTGGAAATGTTTTGTTTGTTGATGGATTGAAGCATAATCTACTAAGTGTCAGCCAGATGTGTGATCAAAGAACCGAGGTTATATTCAGATCAAATGGATGCCTTGTTCGTGATCTTGATACAGGTAAAACAGTTCTCAAAGGAAAGAGAACTCCAAATAATCTATACATATTTGATGAAGGACAACAACAATGCTATCTAAGCAAGAATGAAGAGCACTGGTTATGGCATCGAAGGTTGGGACATCCAAGCTTCTCACAAATAAGGAAAGCTTGCAAATATCAGGCAGTTCGCGATCTTCCAGATATCAAAATTCCTGACAACACCATATGCAGATCATGTCAGTTTGGAAAACAAACCAGAACTAACTTTCCAGAGAAAGAAGGATCAGCCAGCATGCCTCTTGAGCTAGTACATACAGATGTATGTGGACCATTCAGAAAAAGAACACCTAGAGGAGAGGAATACTTGATATTATTTATTGACGATTTCTCCAGGTTTGGTTGGTTAGGTCTTATGAAGCACAAAGATGAAGCATTCGAAAAATTCAAAACCTTCAAAGCCTTGGCTGAAAATGAATCAGGTCACAAAATTAAGTGCCTCAGATCTGACAGAGGTGGGGAATTTACTTCAAATGAATTTTTCGATTTCTGTGATGAACATGGGATAAGGAGAGAATTCTCTACAGCTAGAACGCCTCAGCAAAATGGAGTTGTTGAAAGAATGAACAGAACAATCCAACAAATGGCTCGTGCTATGCTTGATGAATCAGGAACCCCCGCAACCTTCTGGGGTGAGGCTGCACATACTGCGGTTATTATTCTCAACAAGACAAATGTCCGGGTGAACAGCACTCAAACCCCTCATGAGCTCTGGAGTGGTAAAACTCCTTCGGTAAAGCACTTCAAAATATTTGGGAGCAAATGCTATATCAAGAATACTGAGGAGCAGCTTGGCAAACTTGATCCTAGAGCAGATGAAGGCATTCTTCTTGGCTATTCTCCACATAGCAAAGCATACAAATGCTACAATAAAAGACTTGGCAGAATTGTTGACAGCATTGATGTAGTGGTTGATGAAAAGGGATATATTCCTAGGCAAATACATCGTGAAGACATCGAAGAAGATGAGAGCTACCCTCAAAGACAGAATGATGAAGAAGAAGAACCTCAAGAAGAACCTCACGAAGAAGCAGAAGAACGGACAAGAATAGAAGAAAAGACTCCATCCAGATATGTTCAGAAGAACCATCCAGAATCTCAGATCATGGGACAAAAAGAAGCAGGTATACAAACTAGAAGAACAGTTGCAGAAGCTTCAAGCTATTTGGCATTACTTTCCTCCACCGAACCACAAAATGTGAAAGAGGCATGCAAAGATGAATGTTGGGTGAAAGCAATGGATGAAGAACTTGAGCAAATCGAAAAGAACAACACTTGGGAGCTGGTTCCTAGACCAAAAGATAAGAATGTTATTGGAACAAAATGGGTCTTCAAAAATAAATTGAATGAAAATGGAGAAGTAATTAGAAACAAAGCCAGACTCGTCTGTAAAGGGTATGCGCAGCAAGAAGGAATAGACTTTGAAGAAACTTTTGCTCCTGTTGCAAGACTTGAGGCCATCCGAATGTTCCTTGCTCTCTCAAGTTTTCAGAACTTCAAAGTATTTCAAATGGATGTGAAATCAGCCTTTTTGAATGGAGACTTGGAAGAAGAAGTGTACATTGAACAGCCAGATGGGTTCATTCTTGGAAATGATCCAAATCTTGTATGCCGATTGAAAAAGGCTCTCTATGGTCTCAAACAAGCTCCAAGGGCTTGGTACTACCGGTTGGACAAATATCTTCATCAACAAGGTTTCTTAAAAGGTTCAGCAGATAGCAATCTGTATATAAAAGTTGAAAATGACAAATTGCTAATACTTGTTGTGTATGTAGATGACATTATTTTTGGCGGCAATGAAGAAGCTATGAGTCAAAGCTTTGCTTCAGTCATGCAGAAAGAATTTGAAATGTCCTTGCTAGGAGAACTGACATATTTCCTTGGTTTGCAAATCCAACAGAAGGAAGGAGGAATCTTTTTATCTCAAACCAAGTATCTCAAGCAGATTTTGAAGAAATATGGCATGGAAGATGCAAAACCAGTATGTACACCCATGGTCACAGGATGTAGTCTCAGTGCAAATGATGAATCTGCAGCAGTACATCAACCAACCTACAGATCTATGATTGGAAGTTTACTATATTTGACAGGTACCCGACCAGACATCATGCATGCATTTGGAATAGTTGGAAGATTTCAGGCAAATCCGAAGGAGACTCATCTTCAAGCAGTGAAGAGAATTTTCAAATATCTTCAAGGGACTCAAAATTATGGCTTATGGTATCCTAGAGATACAGATCTTACTCTTCATGCCTATACAGATGCAGATTGGGCCGGAAGCGTGGATGACAGGAAAAGCACAAGTGGTGGTGCGTTCTTTATGGGTCCCAGACTGGTCTCTTGGTTCAGCAAGAAACAGAGTTCAATTGCCTTGTCTACAGCTGAAGCAGAATATGTTGCTGCTGCATCTTGTTGCACCCAACTCCTTTGGATGATGCAGAATTTGCAGGATTATCAAATCACTTGTACTCCTCCAATCCCTATCTTATGTGACAACACAAGTGCAATCAGCATCTCAAAGAATCCGGTTATGCATTCAAAAACCAAGCACATACCAATCAAGTACCATTTTCTCCGGGAACAAGTACTTGAACAGAAGGTCAAGTTGGAGTATGTTCCTTCTAAGGAACAAGTTACTGATATTTTCACCAAACCGTTGCCCAGGGACACTTTTGAATACCTCAGGCAAAAGCTGGGGGTTGTTGATGCATCATCTTACTGTTGATCATCTTCCTATTGGTGGTATAGGCTCAGGGGGAGCACATAATGCATTGTTGGAATTATGGAGAAGGAGATCTTGGAAATAGCTGCAATATGTCTCTATCTCCTTCATGATGGATTTCTGGTTACAGATCTGGAGATGCATGAGCATAGGGGGAGCATACCCTTTGCCCTTGATGTCAAAGGGGGAGAATGAAGCTGAAGATTATGTGGTTGCCATCAAGTCCAAAGGGGGAGATTGTTGGCATTATGATTCAGGTGTTGTCCTTGATGGCAAACCCATTCAGGTGATAAATCAAGAAGGACGCAGGAAATATGTTCAGCAAGTGCGTCCCCGCAGGTATACCATACAGAACCCGCGTCCAGGGACGCAGGCCAGCCGTTCAGGAGGTGCGTCCGCCCAGTGCACACATTTCAAGGCAGAGAAAAGCACGTGGGGGTTTCTTGTGTGGTATCTAGCCGACGGTTTTGTGTTTCTATGGTGTCGGCTCGTGGTTTTGTTCCATGTTTTGGGGAGAAGCTTGCCTATATAAAGCAAAGGAGTTCATTTGGATTAGGTATCATTTTGGTTGAATATCTTTTGGTGAGATCTAGTCCAGATCTATGAAGGCGAATCTTCTAATGGACTGTGATCTCTATGGCGCATGATCAGATCTGTGGATCTGAGTGTTTGGGTTGGTTCTGAAGTCCTCATATCTTTTATATCTGAAGGGACGCAGGTTCAGTGAAGGGAAAGTGCGCCGGGACGCAGTACAGTAAAGGCTCAGGTGCGTCTCTGAGGCAAAGGACGCGGCGCGACTGTGTTATTGGGTGCGTCTCTGAAGCAAAAGACGCGGCGCGATAGTGTTTCTGGGTGCGCCGGTCGCAGCAAAGCATAGAGGAACAGTGCGTCGGCACGCAGAACAGTGGAAGGTAGACTGCGTCCAGTCGCAGGTCACAGAAAGAAAATATGCGTCCCTGTCTTAAGATGATCTGTTGACTGTATATTTCTGTTCATAAGGTGTTCTGGGTTATTTCTGTAATTACTGATCTGATATCTGTAGTGGACTGTATCTGTTGTATACTTGTTGATCATTTGATTCTTCATGAAAAGAAGTAGGGGGTTGTAGCTCCCTTCCAGGAGAGACTGGAAAATGAGAGAGAGTTGTAGCTCTCTGCAGGTTGCAGCCTGCGTGCTGGTAAAGGACTGCACCAGTACAAAATCATTGTAAAAAGAATTTCTTGAAAGAAGATAGAGACATATTGCAGCAGGTGGTTTTCTCCCGCATTGGGTTTCCACCTTACATCTTGTGTTCTTTGGTGTGACTGTCTATTTTCTTTATTCATGCTCATTATTTTATGGTACTGATATGCAAGAATAATTCAAAAGATCAAATAAGGAAGATTTGGTAAATTGCTTGATAATACTAATTCACCCCCCCTCTCAGTATTATTTCCAACACAGGTTCGCAGACCAAAAGGCATGTATAGCGTACACACCACTTTCACGGAAGGAAAGGGGCGTACATGTTGGAAAACTTAGTTTTTGTATGTGGTATTTGGTCCATGGTATTTTGATCCATGGTATTGGTCCAAGGTATGTTGTCCGAAATGTTGACCCCAGGTATTTGGTCCAAGGTATTGATTCTAAGTCGTTTTGGACCATGGTATTGAGTAAGACCTAAGACTATAAAAGGAGGAGAAGATCATTAGGCAAAGGCACTCATGAATTGAATATCTAATGAAGAGCAAGATCTAGAATATAGGTTATTGGGTTATCTGAATCAAGGATGAACCTGAGTGCTTAATGAAGGATAAGTTATATTGATGGGTCAAGATCTTAAGGCTTGAAGAGAAGTATCTTTGTGTGGTTTTTATCTTTTATCTGAATAACTGGTGCATGTTGTAATCTGTAAATATGATCTGGGTATAACTGATGTCTGGAATTGTTGTAAAGTTTAAATCATCATGTACAAATCTGTACGCAGGTTCACTTTAGCAAAGGCGTGTATACACGCCGGTTCTGCATATCAAAATAATGTATACGCAGTTCACCTTGAGAAAACAACGTATGTACGCAGGTTCGACACATTGAAGTAGTGTATACCTAATAAAATATGCTTTAGCTACTTCTGTTTGTTGTTGTGGTGTTCTGGGTTCTAGCTTGGGTTCTGGTTACTGTTACTGTATTCTGGTTACGGCATTTTTAGAAGTGATTGATTGATTCAGTTTTGGTTGGTGCAAAGGAGATTGATTGATGCATATATATTTGATGGATCTAGTCTCAAAATTTATGAAATGTGGTCCCTAGAAGAAAAGAGAAGGTTGTAGCCTTTTGTAGGCCAACACCTATGTACTAGTAAACACATCAGCCAATACAAGAGCTAGGGGGTTGTAGCTCCCTTCCAGGAGAAGCTGGAGAATGAGAGAAGGTTGTAGCCTTCTGCAGGTAGAAGCCTTCGTACTGGTATAAGACTGCACTAGTACAAAAATTGTAAAAAGAAATTTCTTATTAAAGAGGATAGAGACGATTGCAACGGGTGGTTTTGACCCACATTGGTTTTCCACCTTATATCTTGTGTTCATGTGTGTGATTGTCTATTCTATTTTTATTGCACCTGGTTACTGTTTATATGGTTCTAATGCACAGATTAAAGATCAACATATGATGAATTAACTAAGTTATAAGTTTGAAGGGTATATGCTAGTTACCTTAAATACAGTTGTGTATACACGCAATTTTGATTAACTAATGTAGCATATATAAATCTGAAGTGAAATATTATTGACTTGCTAATACTGATTCACCCCCCCCCCCCCCTTCTCAGTATTGTTTCCAACAACATCCGAGAATGGTATGTTCTTGTGCTCTTGTATTATTATTATTATTATTATTATTTAGATTATAAAAATTAAATAATTCTACTTCTGATTCATACCTTAGGATTTAATTAATTAAATTATCAATACTTTAGTAAGATTATTTTATTATTAGATTCACATTTTTAGGTATAGAGTTCAATCTGTCATTCCCTCTCCTTTGAATCTTTGTACTTATACATTCTCCTTGCCTCTTCTTTCTTTCGAACATTATCTTAAAGATGAATCCTCTTTTGTATTTGAAACTTTGACATATTTCAAACATCGCTGTCGAAACAAGATTTTTGTATATTGAAAAACACACCACAGAAACCTAAAATCTACCATTCTTTGGGAATACTTGCATATATACATGACTTTCATGTCATCAAATCGCATATAAATTTCGGGAAAATGTTTTTAAGATAAACTTTGGCTTCCATAGGGGAAAGGGATGTTTCCATATTCAATAAATGGATCTCATGTTAAGTGAGGAAAAATTTGCTATAACATTTGAGTATTCTAATTTTCAATTAATACAATACCTTTTCAAGCATGATGAAATCATTCTTGTTTGTATGGATACGGATTTGGTAATGTAGCTACTATTGTTTTCCTAGTATTTGGTTTGAGGAGGTAAGGACCCTTTCATAAGACAAGTATTGTTGTATTATATAAGTTTTCATAGATTTTAGTGTCAACTTTAATCACATTAGGAAGTTTTTTTATTGATTAATTTATTCACAAATTATAACCATTACTTTCCAAGACTGTTCTTCAACATCCAATTGGAAATTGGACTTTGTGATAAGTAAATTCCTTAGAATTATTTCCTTTGAAGATTCAAATCACCCTTTCAAAATTTGGTGATGAGAGATTAATTATATTTTCTTTTTGTTAGAAATTATTGTTCAATTGGGTTGTGTGAATTCAACAATTATTAATGTAATACATTTTATAATTAATTACCAAACATATACCTTCATTTTGTTGGAATTAATTTCATCTTCAGTAGTGAATAACCTTATAGCTTTTTAATGTACTTATCTTGACTTCATAGTGATAGAAATACTCTTAATGAGCTCGAATAAATAATTATGATTATTAATATGAGTATGAACACATGTAGTCTGGAAAGGCTTTGTATTTCAATTCTTCCAAATTAGTGTGATTTATTCCAAGGTGTGATTTAATTTTCAACAAGTGTGATTTCAATTTCAGCAAGTGAGATCTCAAATTCGTTGGCAAGAGTGATTTCAATTGCTACATATTTGATTTCAATTTAACAAGAGTGATTTCAATTCTTCCAAGTGTGATCTTCATTTTAAGCACATAACAAATATTTATTCTCATTGCAATAGTAGCTTTCCTTCCATTATCAATTTGTAGACTCTTTCTAATACCACTAGTACAAAATGGCTAATTAATTACTAAAAAAATGACTAAAATTTTACATATAAACAACCATTTTTTAGTGGGTGACCAATAGTAGCTAATTTATAGTATCTTATAACGCGACCAACTTTTAGTCGTTTTTAGCTTAGTCATTAATAGTTGTCTCAATTTTATCATCTAGTAGTATATTTAGTCATAAATTTGCTCATTAGTTTAGTCATTTATTTAGTCATTAATTGTCGCAATTAATGACCAAATATACAACAAAATATATTACTATATGATTACCTAAGAAAACCAATTAATGTCCAAAGAAATATGACCAAAAAGTTGGTCGTGTTATAAGATATTGTAAATTAGCTACTAATAGTCATATATATGCAAATTTTAGTCATCCTTTAAAACCAATTAATGACTAAAGAAATATGACTAAATTTTAGTTATGTTATAAGATACTATAAATTAGCTACTGATAGTCGTATATATGCAAAATTTAGTCATCATTTGTAATCATAAATTTATCATTTGCATTAGTCATTTATATGTTTTTGTCAGTTTCATATTCATTATATAAATGACTAATTTAGTAGTTTCGATTCATTTCATTCATAATCATTATAAATGACTAATTTAGTCATATATTCATTTTATTTGTGTTCATCATTTATCAATATTAACTATTAATTTAGTAGTTTTAAATTGATTTATGTGTTCATTATTAATCAACATAAATTAATTAGTATGATTTTGCGACTAAATTAAAACAAATGGCATACAATGTGAATGTTCATCTAATATAATAACACAAAGTTACAAATGTAAATTACAAGACTAAATAATATCAAGTGCAAATAAAAATAATTTCAACTACATAAATTTTATTATATAAAATTTCAAGTATTACAATATGAGCTTCCAACTTAATATTGGTTGGACTGCAATTTACACATGAAATATTGTTTCATCATTTCAAAACATTATCACTATGTTGCCAAGGCATTGCAAGTGAATTCACCAACTCTGAAGACTTGACCACCAGTCTCTATGTTTGTGTCTTATGCAAGATATTGGCTCTAAGGGTATCACTAGACCGGTTCTTTTCTATCTTATTTTGCATTTGTCGCTCCACTGTTATTATTCTCCTCTTTCTTCAATTTATTCTTCTTACCATCAATATTGAATTCCTCTCCTGAAAATGAAATAAAATATAATTCAGAGTACAAGACATGAAAAATGATGAATACTTGAATATAAACTAAAGTAGACTATAAAAGATTTATACGACATATACCTTAACATCAACAATGTCAATGTCATTTTACCCCATAAAAGCAAGAAACTCAAACAAGTTTTCTTCAATTGAAGATAGTGGCCCTTATGTGGCCATATGACCTATTTAAACAAAGCAAATAAAACATCACCATAGAAAAGAATAACTTTGTAACTTATTTATATTCAATGCTCAGAGAAAGGTTAGGCACAATCATGCCAACAAAGTTACATGTTAAAAAGCTTATGTTGTACATAACTTGTTAAAACAAATAAATTGAGTTGTGATGTTTAACCCTTGTTGTTTTATTTGCCACAACATTTCATTCTCTAATATGTGAACTTGGTCAAGTATATAGACAACCTGTGCTCAAATAACAACATGAAAGTAAAAAAAAATTAAAAGTCATGAAAATATAACACAAAACAACTAAAAGGATTTCAATTAATATCATGTAATACTAAACTCATCTTCAAGCTTTGGATGTTTTTTAAATGGACATGATACCAAGTATTTTCAATTTCATAGTTAAAATACAAAAAAAAATCAAAAGAAACATTCAAAATACAATCAAATAATAAAGAGATGATATCATGGAATGAATATTGCAATTATAAGAAATTTGTTTACCTATCCGTTAGTGTCTTGTCTAGCATTACTAAATCATTTTCTTGCCCAAAATAACCATGAGGTGAAAGAATCACAACACTAAAAACCATAGAAATCCCTACTAGAAACATTTCCAAAGTCAATGGCTTAGATGCCTGAAGGGTCTCCAACAACAAATGAATCATATCGAAGACATGCTCTGCATTGTCTCCCCGTCCTTTTTCTAATCCCATTTCCTGTAACCTGCCCACACCATAGTCAAGTTATAACAATCAAATGAAGGCATAAAATATATATCCTTTGCTTAAAATATATATCCTTTGCACAATCAAAGGAAAGCATAAAATATATATCCTTTGCATATGTAAATGTAGTGTTAAATTAAAATTCCTATATTTGGGAGTGGTTGCAATGAAAAATATTTTCAAAGGATATGTTGATGAATGATGTAAGTAGAAGCATCCATTATCCAACATATCCAATGGAATTTTCAAAAAAAAGAATAGCATCTTATCAAGAAATAATGCAAATTACGACACTGACACCATGCAAAACATTTCGATATGCCACGATGCAAAACTTGTAGATATGATTGGTGATATGCCATTTAAGTTGTACATTAATCTATAATACCTCAAAAATGTCAGCTACAAATTTGCAGCACTTGATTTGAATTCCCTCTCTCACCAGATATTTCGACATTTGATTTTCTTCTTCAAAATGTATGATGATCATCAAGAATGAGTTTTTTAAAAGAACCTTCCTTGCCTATACTACCACTATATGATATCCCTTGTCATAATTTATCGACCTCCTCGAAGCTTAGGCCTTTCATCTCAGGAACAAAAGTAAGGACAAAAAGGAATGCAACCCCAACAATTGCTGCAAATACTATAAATGTTTTAGATGTGACCAATACATCAATCAAATATAGGAATCTCTCTGAAACAATTAGATTAAATATCTGACAAATTATTGCAGCAATGCCTCCGCACATACTTCTATATTTTGAAGTAGAAATTTTGGAATTGACTATCCATGGAGATGGTCCCCTGTCAGGTGAGAATAAAGTTATATATAAAACCAAGCCACAAACAACATGCCAACCATAACCAAGAGCGAAAATGATGGGAATAGTATTACTCAGATGTTATCCTTTTTATTAATGAGATCTGAGGGCATTATTTATGCCAGAGCCCCTAATACATCACCCAACCTTATCGTTTTTTCGACATGACATATGGGTTGGGAAAACCCAAGCAAAAATGGGACCCTAGTATGGAAGGCCTCGTACTCCATTGAAGTCAACAGTAAACGAAGGCCATGTTAGCTATATAGAGCTACTAAAATAATGAGTTTTAAATCCTATATGATCTTTAAATACCTAACACTTGCAACAGTACCCCTACTAAGAAGGCTTGAAATTCGAAATAGTTTAGGGAGATGGAAAGGGTTTAAAGCCATAAGGACATAATCTTTATTTTCTTGATCATGCTATCGAAACGAGATATATTTCAACAGAGGTAGTCTCATGGAAGCTCAACACTGAAATTTGTGAACAAAAATAATGTGTTTACACTCAAGAAGTTAATTCAGGTAATATTGCTACTATCTATAATTTGTTGAAGGGACATCATTGGGATATGTTGGAGGAATTATCATCTGAATTGATTCCATGTGTTGTAATTCAAGTATTGCTTGAAATCCAAGATAATGTTGGATTGGCATTGCAATTCTTCAACTTGTTAGAAAAACAACATATTATTCAACAAACTATACAAATTCACTTAACTCTTATTCATATATTGATAAGGGAAAAGTTGTACAGTGATGCACAGGTTGTAATGGATCATTTTGTTATTACTTGCAAGGATCAATCCTAAATTTCAAACATTTTTTGGGCATCAATTTCTACATATTTAGGTTATTCGGTACCTATATTCCTTTAAAAGTTGAACAAGACTTGTGCAAAATGTCAAATGATGCTAGAAGTTGCTGACATATTACAAGTATTTGCAAGTGACGTTCATTGTTGCAATATGCTTCTTAAATCTTTAGATCATATGGAACAACTAGAATTAGTGATGGAAATATTTAAAGAATTGTAAGAAAGGGTATTTTGTCCAAGTACTAACACTTGGAATTATGTTTTTGAAACTTTTTGTTATAGGGGTAAGCTACCAAAAGCCCCCAAAATTATACAAGCCATCCATCAAACAGGTTGCGTTCCTGAATTTTGTACCTATGATTTACTCATTGATGGATACTACAAGGAAAGTAGAGTGTTAGAAGCTCTTGATAGTGTGAATTATCTCATTTCACAAGGAGGCTTTGTGCCTCAAATAAAAACTTACAATGCATTTATCAAAGGTCTCTGCAGGATAAGTAATTTGAAGGATGTCAACTACCTCCTACAACAAATTCATCAAAGGATATTGAAACCAAGCTTCGAAATTTATACAATTTTAATTGAAACTCATTTGCTGAAGGGAAGCATTAGACATGTTACATAACTACACAATAAAATTCTAGAACATGGTCTTCTCCTTGACATAGCTAACTACATCTCATTCATTAGCATACTTTTTAACCTTGGAATGGTAGAGGAAGTGAATAATCTTTCTTTCACATGTTAGACTGGGGATTAGTTCCTACATCAACAATTTTCTCTATAGTTGTGGAGATCAACTACCTTAAGGGAAATGTTGAACAACTAAACATAATCCATGATGACATTATTAGAAAATGTATAGTATTGAATGTGTTAGAAAATTATATATTACATAGCAATGGAACACATAAAATATTGCAGAAATATAAACACAGAAAATGCATAAAACAAGAGAGACACAGATATATGTGGTTCACCCAGTTTCGGCTACATCCACGGAGAAACAGCCAGTCCTTCTTTTATTATATTATCCAGCAAACTAAAGAGATACAACCTACAGCAGATCCGTTGTAACTCCCTCTTCGCTCTCAATCTCCTCTCTCAGAATATAGATATGATATCTATATATGCAATACAATTCCCTCATATATAGTGAGGGGTTGACTTCTAGGGAAAAAAACCCTAAACTAAACATAAATTCTACCGTTAGATCATCCGCCTAATGAACGGCCCAAATTGACTAGAAATTACTATACTTTTACAAGGCAATTTTAAATCTATTTTTAGCTTCAGGGGCACTGCCCCCGAACCCTCGACGGGGGACCACTGGCCCCTGGAGCCCCCAACCAGGGGGGATCGGCCTCCCTGCGTAGAGGGGTGTACAATCTTCCTAGGTTATACATCCAGCTGAAACCTTTGAATATAGAAGACAATCAGGCTCCACACCCGACAGAATGTTGCAACTTATACTACACTGATTGAACGATTGTATAAAGGAGGGAAAATGGAAGAAGCAAATGAATGGTTTAATGAAATGTAGGAAAGGGGTTTGTCTCCCAAAAAAAGTAGTTATGTCAAGATTATATATGGCCATTGCCAGAGTGGGAATTCAAGGATGGCATTGAAGTTGTTGGAGGAAACAATTCACAAAGGTTTTCCTCCTCCTGCCATATCTATCTACGAAAAGGTTGTTGGTGGGATTAGGAGGATGGAGAGATTCAGGAAGCTCATAATATTTCTATTCAAATACTAAAGAAAGGTCTCATACTCCAAAAAAGTTATTTATGCCACACTAAGTCTTGGGCACTTGTGGGAAGGAAGTATTCAAGAGACTTTGGTTCTAATGGATGAAATGATTGCAAAAGGCATTGTTCCAAAATCAGGCATATGCATACTATTCATTACTCAACTTGCATGCAAAGAGAAAAAAATGCAGCTGATAAACTTTTTCACTGCATGATCAATAATGGGTTGCAACCCATTGTTTCAAATTATAACATGTTAATTGATGGTTATTGCAAGGAAGATAGAATGCAGGGAAGCTTTAAAAGTGTAAGAGAAGATGGTCAAAAAGGGTTTGGCTTCTAACATTAATAATTTCAAGATACTCATCAATGGGTTCTGTGTAAAAGGAGAGTTGGAGGCAACTGAACGAATCTTGGACAATATGCTAGATAGGGT